>JAQPPZ010000669.1:0-1447334 GCA_028583015.1 Wollemia nobilis | reverse complement strand
CTACAGTGTTCTCAAGTGAATTCCACGACTCATGAATGATTGACTCAAGTGCTTCCTTTCGTATGACTCCTCATTGGGAGGGGTTTTGTGAATATGAAAATATAAATGAAGTGAAGTCTTCTTAGGAGATAATTTGACATATAAAATAATAGGTTGAGGAAGGTTCAAGTTGAGGTTAAAATATGGAAGAATTAAAAACCTTCTTGGTGTGTTGCATATTTCAAATTTGGCAAGGAATCTAATATCCATGAGTAAGATGAATGATGCGGGTGTGACTATGGTATTCAATAAGGATAGTTGCAAGATGGTTCATGGATTCTTAGTGTTGTTAAGGGAATTTTGTATAGGTACCTCTTATTAGACTTGAGGCTAGCACTGTAAGTATTAATTACAATAACTCTTTAGTTATAGAGGAGAATAATATGGTAGAAGCGATTCTAAGTATTCTTGCAATGAAGACAATGTTGTGGCATCAATACATGGGGCATATTAGTGAGAAATACCTTCGAACATTAAAAATAAAAGGTATGGCTAAAGCAATTTTTGATTGCCCATTAAATTTTAATTTTTGTGAGCATTGTGTTTTTGGAAAGCAAGACCCGAGTCAAGTTTCCTAGTAGTGCTACAAGATCTAAAGGAAATTTACATCTAGTTCATATTGATGTTTTTGGACTTGCAAAAGTACCATTGTTAGGTAAATCTATCTATTTTATTACATTTATAGATGAATTTTCAAGAAATACCTAGGTATATTTTTTACGAAATAAATCTGATTTTTTCAATAAATTTAAAGAGTTTAGGCTCTTGTAGAAAATCAGATAGAGAAAAAGATAAATATTTTAAGTGACAATGGTGGTGAGTATTGCTCTAGTGAATTTGATTAATTTTGCAAGGATTTTGTAATAGAAAGGCAGAAAACAACTTTGTATACTCCACAACAAAATGAAGTTGCAGAATGGATGAACTAAATATTGATGGATAAGTCCAAAAGCATGCTAAGTTGTGTAGAGTTAGAAAGGAAATTATAGGTAGAAGTTGTGTGGACAAGACTCCATAGGAAGTGTGGACTGGTAAGAAACCCTCTCTCGGTCATATAAGGGTTTTTGGTTGTGATTTTTATATGTATGTCCCAAAAGATAAAAGGACTACGCTAGACTATAAATCTAAAAAATGCATATTTATGGGTTATAGTATTGATGTTAAATGATATAAAATGTGGAACACATAAATATAGAAGATTGTTTATAGTCATAATGTGATATTTAGAGAAATAAATGGGGTTCCAAAATAGGAAATGCAACCAAGCAAAGATCCTAAAATAGTTAAAGTAAAATTGAAATAGGAGGAAGAACCTGTGGTAGAACCTGGTGTTATAGAAGAATATGAACAATAGAGAGAGTCTAAAGAGGAAAAATTAAAGGAACTTGAAGATGCAAAAATTGGAACTCCAAGTTTGAGAAGATCAAATTGAGTGAGAAGACTCCTAGAAAGGTATAGCCCTTCAAATATCTATTCTACATTTAATATATTAGTTACCGATGAAGAACCCAAGACTGTAAAGGAGGCACTTTAGTCAAGTTAGAATAAGTCTTGAAAAAGGGTTGTGGAGGAATAAATGGAGTCCATGGATAAAAATAAGACATGGGACTTGGTGAAATTACCCTTGGAAGAAAACTAGTTGGTTGTAAGTGGGTATTCAATAAGTACAATGTAGAAGGAAAGTTGGAGAAGTACAAGGTTTTCCTGGTAGCAAAAGGATTTTCTCAAGTTAAGGAAATTGACTTTGGTGAGATTTTTTCTCGTATGGCTAAACTAACTTCAATTAGATTTTTTTTTCTTATTTCTACTACTTTTGATCTTGAAATAGAACAGATGGATGTAAAGACAATATTTCTACATAATGAACTTGATGAAGATATATATATATATATATATATATCACAACCATAATACTTTAGGGTAATAGATAATGAGGACTTGGTATGCAAGTTGAAAAAATCTTTTTACAGCTTAAAGCAATCTCCAAGAATGTGGAACCAAAAATTTGATAAGTTTGTTTTGACACTTGGACTTGGAAAAAGAAAAGCAAATATGTGTGTATATTTTAAACAAGGTGGAAATTTTATTATCATTGTTTTGTATGTGGATGACATGTTGTTAATTGATAACAATAAGGAGATGATAAAGTTACTAAAATCTCAGTTATCTTCTGAATTTGACATGAAGGATTTGGGTGCCACAAAATTTATTTTGGGTATGGAAATAATATGGGATCATGCAAATAGAAAGTTGTGGTTAGATAAAATGAGATATATTGATCTGATACTACAAAGGTTTAGGATGCATGATTGTAAACCAGTATGTACTCCATATCATGTTGGTCAAAAGTTATCTATTGAATAATATCCTAAAATAGATGATAAAAATGAATAAATGGATTATGTTCCTTATGCTAGCATTGTTGGTAGTCTGATGTATGCAATGGTTTGTACTATACCTAATATTGCACATGTAGTGGGAGTAGTTAGCATATATATTTCCAATCTAGGAAAATAAAATTGGACTATTATGAAGAGGATCTTCATATAATTGAATGGAACTTTAGACTATGTTATCTATTATCAAGAAAAATTTGGAGATAGTAATTTTGTAAATCTACAAGATTTTATGGATGTTGACTAGGTTAGAGATTTGGACAAGAGAAGATCCATGAGTGCTTATGTGTTCAGACTATTTGGAGGGGCAATAAGTTGGATGAGTAAAATGTAATCAGTGGTTACGTTGTCCACATCATAGGAAGAGTACATTGAAATAACTCATGCTTGTAAAGATGCAGTGTGGCTACAGAGGTTGTGTTCAATATTTGGTCATAAGCAGAAGGTTGTAATAATTGATAATGATAGTTAGAGTGCAATATTTTTTGCCAACAATCCTGATTTTCATGATCGATCAAAACATATTGATATCAAGTACCATTTTGTGAGAGATATGGTTGAAGGGAATCGGGTGATGTTGGAGAAAGTTGATACAAATAATAATTATGTTGATTCATTAACAAAGGTTGTACATACTCAAAAATTTCTTGGTGTAGAAGATATATGGGCATGGTTGCCCTTAATAGTTGATAATGGTATTTTTCGGTCCCTATGGAAAGTATTCAACAAGTGAGAGAATTGTAAATATGCTGAATATTTTCCATGTTATTCTGGTAGGGTTAACTCTAAAAGGTACTGGATACTCTCCATGTATTCTCATTGAGGTTTGGTTTCAGGTTGAGCCTCGAGCAGGGGTTAGGTGGTGGCAGCCCCTCATGGAATTTTTAGAGTTTCTTAAGATATTTTTAGACCCATATGGGTTTTTTAGGGTTAAATATTTGAAGGTTTTTTTCCCATGGTATTATAAAATGTGTTCTTGTGTTATTGTTATTTAAGTACACTTGCATCAGGGTTTAAAGAGAGGTGAGAGATGAACATTATTGTATTGGAGATGGTTAAGTTTATACAATAAGGAGATATTACTATGTTGGGTTTTTTCTCGTAAGGGTTTCCTAGGTGAAATATTGTGTTGTGTGTATTTGTTATCTTCTTTTTTCCTTTGATTATGTATTTACTATTTTCTAGATTTAGTTTATCGGGGCCTTTTCACCATGCATGTATCTACATTATGGGGATCATTTCAAGCCAAGCACTAGTATATTTCTTGAGAAGCAAAAGTAGATGGTGCATCCTATGGCTCAGTATATGCAATATTTGTTCTTCCATCCATGTTGCTACTAGATAACCCTTGGTATTTTATGATAGGAAAACCTTCTAGGTTGATAGCCCTCACATATTTTCTTTGTATTTTACCTTTCTAGCATAATAACTTTACTGTTCATATTTTTTAATATTGTCCTTAAGTAATTTTATGTATTCTTTAAATTCTAGGGTAGGCAACGGACGTAGAGAAGGTGTATGTAGTTAAGTCAAAGATCTAGGTGTAAAATAGGAGCAAATTAAGGCATTAAAGTATCCAAATCTTGTTGTCCAGGATGTGAAAACTCTAGAAATTATGGCATACTAGCTTTAGGAATAAGCTTGCCAAAATATTTTAATGCATTTTCTATAGCAAGCATATCTTGAAAAACTTGTGGAAATCTCATCTCATTGGCTAGTGAGATTTGTAGACCTAGATCTTGGACAAAGGCTTAAACATAATATATGTATGCTTGAGGCTAGGAAGGCTTGATGTCTTGAGGGATATGCTTCCACATATTTCTAAATATATATTAAAATTAGTAATATTTTCTTTTGGATGCCTTTGAATGGAGGTGAACTAGGTAAGCAATGAAAATAGATCTCATACCTTATTGAATTCCAAGATGAATAGTATGACTAGTTGAGCCTATGAACTAATATTGTTATCCTTAAGGTATCTATACCAAGTCATCACTTTTCCTCTAAAGGATATGGCTAGTAGTCTCACCATGACATCTTCATGTTGGATATTATGAATAGTGGCTAGGGTGGCCACATCTTGACAATGCTCATAAATGGAGTTGTCAAACCCATCATAAGTTGGTAAAACTTTGAGAGCAAATTGAGGATTTTATGAAGATCTACAAGAAAAAGGAGATCATTTTTATTCCACCCTAGGTATTTTTTTTGGCCTTGTTTTTTGGGAGGGGACTATCAAGAGACTATTTTGGAAATGCTTACAAAGGGACAATACTTTAAATAGAAGGAGATTTGACTAGATAGTGGAACTTGCATATTCTTTTGTGAGCTCTTTGGGTAGGTAATTTAGCAAATTGCATGGGTTCTTTGAGCTTTCCAGCTTTCAATATTATCAACACACTATTTTGGACCTTTTTCTTAGAGCTCATTCCTTCAACAAAGTAACCAATCTCAAGTCCTTCAATCAATGGAGTCACTAGGTGAATGTATTGTTTGTATGTGAGGTCAAGATATTCACTAGAATCTCAATCCTTTAGGGATATGAGATGAATGGTGAATAATTTTTCCTTTTGAGCATGCCAAAAAATCCTGGTTTGTAATCCACCTAGTGGTTGGAAGTGCGCCCTACATCGCAGGTCAATATTGGATGGTTAGGATTTTTTTCTGCCAACCTCTAGATAAGGTCAATTCCTTTGTTGTAAAGCAAAATAAATGAATTAATACTAAAGATAAAAATGGAAGGTTAGAAATAAATAAGGGAGATAAATGTGTATTTAAATGTGGATGACATTTGACAAATAGCACTACCACATCCTATGCAAAGCACTCTACAACTAAACTACATACACGGCCTAATAGACCAATCACCAAACATTGCATTGTAGAATATAAATTAAGCTTATATTATACCCTCTACTACTCTAATAGCCCTTAGTGATAATCCAAACAATAGTTATGGCCTAACATAATAGACCACTAATAGACTTTTACAAAAGAAATTAAACCATAATGATTACTGTTATGCATCCCTAATATTCCTATAGCCCATAGTGATAAGCCAAACAACTTAGGGCTAATATAAAATACCACCTACAAAGCTTTTATAGAAATTTATAGAGACTATAGAGCATGTATACATGAAATAATTTAGAAACACATTACTAGCAAAGGTCAAATAGCAAGTTGATTCATTAAAATTGTAGAGTAGAATTGCATATTATACAACAAGCAAACACTCAAATTGTTGACCCTCTATTGAGGTAAATTGTGTTATTTATAATTTTTATACTAGCCTAGTTAATGATTACAAGGATGGCCTACCATAGACCTAATAAGAATAGTATAACCTAGCCTAGTTTACAGCTCATGCTCGATCAGTATGCTTGAGGAAGTGATTGTTGCTATCCTACCCTATCACTACTATCTATTATGATCCAATGATCAATAACTATCTTCAACATCCATGTATCTTTAGCAATTTCAAATCCCTTAAGAACACTTAATTCTTCCTACTATACCTTACGATAGCACCAGCTATCATATTTAAAAAGCACCTCTATTAGTGATAGTTGATATTGTTGCAGGTTTTAGAAGATTGGTTATTATTTTCTTGTCTAATTGCTTTATGCTAGATGGCTTAGAAGTGTCCAAGTGGTCCATGCCCTTGATGTGCATGATTTTTGTTGAAATTGTTATATCTGAGAGCCTTCCTATTTTATAGCTATATATTGTAGGCTTTAACTTGTTCCTATGGTCCTGAGGATTTGGTCAGCTTTTTAGAGGCTTTTGTTTTCATAATTAAATACTCTTAGCCACTTGCAATTTTGGGCACATATACTTCTAGAAACTCATGTCTCTAACCACTCATGCTTATATTTTGGATGGTTAGATCCTTCATAGACTTAGGATAACATGACCCCTTGCAAATCCTTAGCCAATTTTATTGAAGTGGTTGGACTTCCTTGCCTTAGTCAAATTTTGGGTCTAGCAAGCCACTCCTTGATTTATGGCCAATCATGTGCAGTAACCATCAATTTTGGAAAATTTTCCTTGTAATTAATCAAAAAAAATTACAAAATTAATAATCCAGCAAAATTTTCTAGGATCTATTTATGTGGGAACTTTCATGGGCCCACAAGACCCAAGCCTTAAGGGAGGATCCCCAAGATCCCTTGGCTTGGTGCTTAGACAAATCAAAAGCACCACCACTACTATATAAAGGGGGAGGTTCCCCCTTTTCTTAAGTGCTTGCCTCTCATTCATACTTTTATGAGGTCATGTATCTAGATGACATAGGTGCATGTCACATTTACCCCACATGCTTAGTCATACGTAGGCCCCAAACTAGAATGTTCTCCACAATATTTTATAATTTGAAATTCAAATTTTAGAAAAATTATAGAAAAGAAAGCAAATCTTTGATGTAATAAAATAAGTACATAGAGGAAAAATGAAAAAAAAAAGAGTTGAACTGAGCCCCTCCTTCCAAAATATTTTGTAAAGAATGCAAAAATACTAATATTTCCTTCATATCTATCATGATTTTCTCTATATAAGATTTGTATTTAACACAAGTCATCCTCTCATGTCTATGCAACAAAAATATTGTTATACAAGTTTAGCAAGTTTTTTAAGTAGATTGAAGGTATTTTTCATGCATGAAAGTCTACCCATGACTTCACTAGCATTTGAAGGATGTCAAAAATTATTTATACTTATTTTTTTCAAATTTGTGCAAACTATCTTCTCATCTATGTTGCTACTAGACACAAAATATTTAAAAAAAAGAAATGATTTTTTTTAATTTGTAAAGGACAAATGAGGTTTTCAAGGAACCTCAAAATACTCAATCCTAAAACTAAGGCATCCATCTATGGAAAATTATTTTGCAGCATATATTATTTCCAACCTACTAAATTTAGAATCATCACACTTCATCATATTATTCCAAGTATTGAAATGGTCAAAATCAACCTCTATGGAATTTATCAAAATTTTAAAAACTCCAATTTTTTATGACAATCCACCCATTTTTTAATTCATTACAAACAGTAACATCATTAAATAATTCTAACTTCTACCGATATCAATATTAACCATGTTGAAATATCCTACTAGTATCCATTCTACCACAAGCAAATTACTACCCATCAAGTCCCAAAGAAAAGATCTATCAAAAATAGATTTAAGAGAATAGAAAAAACAAAACCCTATAATACATCCCTAAATAGCAAAGTGGCCTAGATAATTCTATGTGAAAGATCCTCACCTAAGCAAATCAACAAATGTTTCAACCAAGAAGGAAAACAATTAATAACCCCACCACCTCCTTCTTAATGAGAGGTGCACTGCTAAAATAAAAATTCCATATAGCTTGAAGAGCCAAGTTAAGTCTATAATCCACACATTTAACTTATTACAAATACAAAATATCAGGCATATATTTCTAGACTATAGATGCTACTTTAATTTTTTTGTCCTTGAGATAAAAGCCTCAAACATTCTAGGACATGATTTTGAACTTCATTTAACCCCTAACAAATATTGAGGTATATTGGCTAAATCCTAAAATCAATTCTCATTATAATATCATGGTGTGATTTAATCAAAGATATTAATGTGCTCTAAGCACACTCTTTACCTCCATAGACACATGCACTAAACTATTATTTGAATCAGAATAATTATTAAACACTCATTTTCTATTTCTATTTTTAGAGGATCTCAAGGAATAGACCAATGAATATTTATGCTTCATTTGTGTCTCCTTCCATCCATTTGATATTATTATCTCTATGAAATAACCCATCTTAGTAGACTCCTCCCTAATTTTGGAGCCCTATTATACCCATTTAGTAAAGGAACCTCCTATCTATCCTCAAATAGTTAAAAAACTTGATGAACGGTTTGTTTTAATTAAGGAACTAGAGTTTTGTTAACCTAAAGAAGGGGTGCACTAAAATATTATGACCCCAAGACATTTGGTTAAAAACAATTGGCACTCTAACATTCCTATTTTTACTCAAGCCTTAGAATTGCATTCTATATAGCGATAACACCCCCTAGTGAATACCAGTAGCATGAATCCTAGTTGTAATATCCTTATTAGGACAATCCTCAACAAGATGCCTTATTTCTTGGAATTGAAAATAGATATTTGTTAAATTCATATAGGAATATTTTTGTTCATATTCAAAACCTATCCCTAGAAGGCAAATTACTTGGCGGAGCTCACCATCAAGGCCCATATCCATACATGCACATGGATGGACCTTAGATATCAATAACTTGTCCTACTCTTTCTTACACCAGATTATTTTACCAAGTATACTTGTAATATTTTTCAAATACGGTCTAAGGGTAATTTTGGTAGGTAGATTCTACCCATAGGGGAAATCTTACCCTTAATGGGCCCTTGGGATGAAAATCAAATGACTAGACCTAAAAATAGCAAACTTGGCTACATATCATCCACGTATTGAAGTACAATATGATTTGAGAAGCTTCTTATGAATTGAACTGACATGTTATATACCATTTTCCTAAACCCTAAAATACTCTATAATCCACCCTCTAAAATCCTAATTTTCTTAGGGCCACTTATAAAAATTTTTCTTTAATGGCACGCCCTATAGAAAGAATAGCAACACATTCTTACATTGAAAATACTTAATTCTTGCAGAAATCTCACTAGGAAATAGATATTTACTTCAAAAATTATGTTATTTAAAATACTATCCATGTAATTCTCTATGTTTAAGCCATATTTTTCTCAATACATTCTTCGACATAGTTTCCAATTAGGTTATTTATAATACCACTAGATGACTCATGAACAATTGAAATTTATCCCTTTGCCCTCAATTCAAAGACTATGTGCCACTTTCAAGGTTGTGTAGAGGAACAAAAGACTCACTTCCCAACCCTATAATTCCAAGGAAGAAATAGGTTGATGACACATTTGAACAATGATAGAATTATATTTCAAAATACCCATAAGAATAATGACCTTAGAAAAAAGCTTTAGTACAAGAACACCACTAAAATCAAAGTCTATAAAAATCCAAAAGATGTCTAAAATCCAACAACCCTAACAAAGCTAGTACAACAACCATGCTATCCCCAAATGGTCATTTAGTGTTCAAGCTAATGTTTACATACGAAAAACCCTCATTCACTATCAAAACAAGCCACATCTTGTGCCACTAGCTATAGAGAAAATAATCATTCAAGATTTGCCCTTGTTCATCTCAAGAGAAATCAAAATAAAAAGCCATGAAACATCCATTTCACCCCAACTCCTTCACCATTGATATGGGTAGACCCTATCTCACCAATATGAAAAATATTTTCAATTTTAGAGGGCCATCTACCCCTAATCAAGGCACCAAGTTAAGCTCCCTAGAAAATAAAACCACTAACTAAATAAAAATTTGGTAGCTAAGTAGTGGAGAAAATAACCCACAAAAGCACAACGTTCAAATAATTTATCCCACTTATATCATAAAGACCTCACTCACCATGCTCTCATTCAAGACACACTTTCAGCCAAGATGTTATTTGTGTATATACGTACACTCATAACCAAAATATTGTGTAGCTCATTTTTATCTTGATAGGTGTTTTAAGATAATTATGTTAATGGGGGTTTTACAAGTTGAAAATCCTCCATAATTTTTTTAACCAATAGTAAAACATATATCATAAGAGGACAAATTAGTCTAGGATATAATTTTCGAGTATTTTGAAAGAGCCAACAACCACTTTATAAATCATTATAATGGAGAAATATTTGTCATGTTTTTTAATTTATTATATGGGATTGAAATAAGCCCCACCTATATTGCATGATGGCTACATAGTCGTATTACAACTTGGCATTATTGCATATATTACATTTGGAAATATTTGAACTCATATCTCCTTATTTAAAGTCGAGGATTTTAACCAGTTGAGCCCTTGCTATTTGATTGATGTTGTAATTTTTTAATCATTTTACACAGGTTTTTATGAGGGGTATCGGTCCCCTTATACTGAGTGGGGTTTGAACCTTGGACCTCTCAAAGAGAGGCCAAATCTCTTACCGCTATAGTAAGCTTGTATCTATTGAGTGAGGTTTGAACCTTGGACCTCTCAAAGAGAGGTCAAAGCCCTTACTGCTATAGTAATCTTGTAGCTATTGATGTGATTTTTAATTATAATGATTATTGGATTTTTTTAAAACTTAAAATTTTAGAATTATTTATATTAAAAATATATATAATTCAATATTGTCCTTGAAAAATCAAATGGCAACCAATTAAATTCCTTGACTTTTGAGTAGACCTCTATTTGAATCTTGTGAAAAGATACATGCACAGTAACCAAGTTATTATAGTACCACTATATGGTCATGATGTAATATAGGTGGGACCCTTTTTAATCCCATATAACCAATTAGAAAAATATTATCATTGAAAAATAATGGACATGTATTTCAATTGAAAGGAATTCAAATATTATTATTTTTTTATCGATTATGCGGGATTGAAATTGGTCCCCCTCATATTACATCATCAACATAGTGGTATATTATGCATGTAACATTTTGCAAGATTCAAACTTGACTCTCCTCCTTGAAAGCTAAGGAATTTAACCATTTGATTTCATGTCATTTGGTTAAATGTTGAGATTCACCCATGACATTTGAACCTTAGTTTTTGGTGTGAAACTTCTTTCCCATTACTTGTCCTAAACCCCTAGGTGGAATTCATATATTGTTATTAATATTGTCAAAAAAAATAGATATGAAATTTTGGTGAACTAACATTATCTTTATATCCATGAACTATTGATGGAGACAATATCTTGGAAATGACAACATATCTATAAAAAGGAAAGGGTTATATAATTTAGCCAATCACTATATTGATCTTCATTTTGGAAAACTTTATATTTTTGAAATTAATTTGCTAAAGGTGATACCATCTGTTAATGAAAATGATAAAATATTTGATATAGAAAAAATTAAGGTTTGAGAGAGATGAAAAATATCTTTGATAGGAAGGCAAACTAGATATAATCTAATTAACCTAAAAAAAGTGCATTATTTTCGATACATTGATATGAATGACCCCATAAAATCCATATATAGCTTATTTAAATGAATATAAATATAGTTTCAATTTAAAAAATTGAATTAAGAATAATGATAAATTAAGTTATGTAATAACTAATGATCATGTTATGGAGATTATTCAAATATCAAGGTAGGAGTTGGATAAAATTGTCACTTTATATATATACAAGTCTATTGATGCAATAAAATTGTTAAAAAATTCCATATGTTTTGCCCATGGAGTTTGGGACAAGTGGGTGGAACAACGATTTCCATATAGCAAACCAAGTTTTCCAATCGTGCAGGTGAACCTTAACATTTAATCGAATGGTAATAGCTCAACTAGTTGAATACATTGACTTTCAAGGCAAAACCAACTTTCAAATCTTGCCAATTGATATAAGCATATTTGCCTAGGTATTATAATATTGCGGTAACACAATCATGATGTAATATTGGTAAGTCCTATTTCAATCCCATATAACCAATTAACATTAAATAAAATAAAATTTCTAAAGAAGTGAACCTTGCCATGGGTTCCAACAAAATAGAATTTCATATCAAAGAGTTTACAATTAATTAGAAAACATATTAATAGTAAGTCAATAAAGGAATTTCTACATAAAATGGCATTAGCTCAACTTGTTATATTCCTAAACTTTCGATGAGGAGACCCAGGTTTTGAATCTTGCCAAGCGATACATGCATAATTGCCTAATTTGTGTAATACCCCTAAGTGGTCATGATGTAATAGAATTTAAATCTTGTATAATCAATTAAAAAATAAAGGAATTTCTACAAATTATTGGTGTGATGCTTGGTTGAATTTGCCTGTAGAAGTTAAAATAATATTATTATGACCAACATTCAAATCTTGGATTTATATTATTAATATGGTTGAAGGACGAGGACCTAAAACGAGTTCTATTTACCCTTTTTTAAAGATGATTTGATTTGAAATTTACCAAAATATGGTGGATACCAACTCAAGATAAAGTAATCATAATTCCCTACTCCTAATAATTTCCCTTGAAAGAGTGTTTGGTAACTTGAGGAGCTACCTAAGGCCTCAACATTTCAATTACAAATATCAAATTAAAAATAATGATGAATTAATTTATATACTAACTAATAATATTATTCGTAGATCAAGATAGAAGCTCGGTAAAATTATTACTTCAAAAATATGCATAAATAGGTCTATGGATGCAATAATTTGTTAAGGTCAGTTGAAGGAAATCCAAATTCGAGGTCATAAGCCCCCATGATAATTTTACTTATATTTAAAAAATAATAAAAAATAAAAATAAAAAGGGACCATACCCCTTAAATTCATTATAAGATTAAGAGAACACCTTCCTTAGAGGATTTGGAAAAAAACAAAATGGGAAAAACAGTGAGTCAACATGAGAATACCCCTCATGATACTTTAAGAAACTAAGGATTTAACATAGATCTAACCCCTTGTGATACTTTAAAAAAATAAGGATTTAACATAAGTTGGATCTTTAGGATGAAGCCATTTTTGGCTAATAAGTCAAGGAGAGTCGAAACCAGTTTGAAACCTCTACAAATTTGGTTTGGGAAGAATTTCAACTGTGGACCAAATAGTTGTCCCCTTAAAATTTGTGTTGGTTATGGAAGATACAATATGGTGATAGTGAGCATATTGGAGTCATAATAAGAAGTCTAGCATTGGATTCTTGAAGGAAATGGATGATTTTTGAAGAGCTTCAATATTTTGTTTGGTGAAGGTAATCTTGAAGGCATCCATTATATTTTTCACTCACATCCAGGTATTATCATGAAATCCTTACACCTCCACTAAAATCTATTGAAATACATTTTTATATGATGGGTTTGAGTTACTCTTGCAACATCTAAGTTTCCTTGTATTAGAAGAATAACATAGTAATATTTGTTATATTTGTTTTTATTGGGATAAAATCATGGGTTTTAAAAGGGTCCAAACACTTTTAAAAATCTTCTTATACCTTCTTACAATAACATCCCACATATAATATTCCTTTTATTCTAGCTACATCAAAACTCCCAAAAATTTAGTACATTAGCTCTTCAAAAAGGAGCCCTCAACAAATAAATCTGCAAAACTCTAGAAGATGGGTCCATCACATATACATAGGTCTTCTAAAAAGATACCTTCATCAAATCCATCAGAATTATTATAGCTACAAGCTGATAAATCCCAATGCTCTCCAAAGGAAATGGCCCCATCGCATACAATTCCACAAATATCCAAGTTTACTATGGATATTCTAAACCTAGGAACTTTCACCCCTTGGCTTGACTTTCAAAATGTCCTCCCTCCTTTTCCACTAGATGGAGGACATCTAGATGTATACTATTTGGTGGTATCCATATTTTATCTTCCTCTCTAAGAGCTCCCTAGTTGGCTAGCCATTCATCCACCCCATTTCCTTCTCTATAGACATGTACCACTTGAAATTCATCCAATGCATTTAGGTATCTTAGTGTGTTTGTTACTATGTCTACTTCTCTCCAACTCTCCACTAACCTTTTGTTGAGGCAATTAACAATATTCAATGAGTCTCCCTCAATTATTAATCTCTTAGCCCCCAATTGAACCACCATATTTACTCCTACCAACACTGCTCTAGCTTTAGCCTAATGACTAGTCATTATGCCCAAGTACTCACTCATAGCTCCAATCACCATTCCTTGGCTATCCCTTAGCACTGCTCCTCCTCTAACCTTCCCTATATTTCCTTTAGAAGCCCCATAAAAATTTAGTTTCATCCATCCTTGTATTGGTGGTTGCCACTTGGTCAAGCTCCTCAAGCTTCCTCGGGGATTCACATTCCCCTCAACTGGACTTAGGTTCCAATTTGTGCTTACTTTAGCTTCCTCCAATGACTCTATACTCTCATGCACTTTCATTACTTTAAGATTCTCCATTATGGCCACTATGATGTGTTCTCTATTCCTGGTTTTAGATCTCTTCTCCCCTTTAAAAATCCTTCTATTTCTCTCCAACCAAACTCCCCATGCATAATGAAAGGGAATCAAATTCCAAATCTAATTCAATATTGGGATTTTAAAAGGCTTCTCCCACTGTTCTATCCATCCTACCATGTTATTAGGCATCACCCACACCACCCCCATATTCTCTATTATATCATACAATATTTTGAGGGAGTAATTACATTCTAAGAATATATGATTCATTGATTCCTCATGATCTTCACAAAGGTAACATCTATTAGAGAATTGGAAACCCCTCTTATGAAGGTTATCTATTGTTAATATCTTATTTTGGGTTGTTATCCAAAGGAAAATTGCTAACTTTGGAATGGCTTTCCTTTCCCATAATCAATCCCATTGAAATCCCCCCTCAAGATCTGCATGTGATAGATCATAGGCTGATTTAATAGTGAACAACCCTTCTTGAGTAGCTCCCCATACTATTGTATCCTCAGCCAAATTGGGGCTTACATAATATGCTCTTAATTTAGTTGTTAGTTTTTGGAGCTCGTCCTCATACTGATTATGGATTTTTAGCTCCTTCCATCTTACCTCTCCTTCTATTGCCAAATAATCACTCACATTTTTCCCATAATTTTGTTCTAGCTCTATTTTGATACTTGCTAACACCTCATCCTTCACTAATGGGTACTTCTCTAGCCATGCATCTTCCTAGAAGTGGATAGACCTACCATTCCCTACCTTCCATTGGGTGCCTTTCCATAGCAGCTCTCTACCCTTTACTATGTGGTTCCATAATGAAGATCCTCGATAGGGATCTAGTGTGGTAAAAAATATACTATCCTCTTGGTTGTCAAGGTATTTGTCTCTTAGAATTCTTGCCCATAAGGCATGTCCCTCCTTCACTAGCCTCCATCCCATATTTGTTTCCAAGGCCTTGTTCATATCCCTTATTCTTCTAATCCCAAGTCCTCCACTTGATTTATCCTTGCATACTTTCTCCCAAGCTACAAGTGGAATTCTACTCTTCTCCTCTATTCTTGACCATAGGAATTTTTTTTGAATACTTTCTATTATATTAGCTACTTTGAATGGGATCTAAAACATTGATAACAAATATACAGGGAGTTCTTGGAGAGTACTCTTGAGAAGTTGTAGCTTACCTTCTTGACTCAACAAATTCCCCTTCCATCCAGCTAATTTACTCTGGATCTTGTCAATCAACACATTCCACATCTGATCCTTGCATGCCCTAGTGAACATTGGCATGCCCAAGTAAATAGAAGGGAGAGTTGAAACACTACACCCAAGCTCCATTGCTATTCATCTTTGATGATTCTCTATATGTGTTTATAAAAAACACCTTACTCTTGTCCATGTTTATCATTTGTTGGGATGCTTTTTCATAGAGATTTAGTATCCTCCTCAGTTCCTTTGCCTCAACTATAGAGGGTCTCCCCAACAAAATTGTGTCATCCATAAATTGTTGGTGAGTAATACCTTCTATGGATACATATGGTTTCAACCCCCTTAAGGCTCCTACCTACTTTGCTACTCCTATGCATCTTCCCAATGCTTCTGACATAATTATGAAGAGATATGGGGATAGAGGATCTCCTTGCCTTAAGCCTCTACTACTTCCAAAGAATCCAGCTAAAGAATTATTCATTATAACTAAGAATTTAGGTCCTCCATAATAGTTATTCACCCATCTTCTCCAACATCTATTGAAGCCAAACTTCTCTAGGACTCTATCTAGGAAGTGCCATGAGACCTAATCATAGGCTTTATTCATGTCAAGCTTTAACACCATTCCCTCCCTTTTACTAATGTTAACTGAATGCATGGTCTCATGGAGTGTGATTACTCCATCCAAAATTTGCCTACCTTTCACAAAGCCCCCTTGTTGCTCTACAATGATCTCTAGGAGAATAGACTTTAGTCTTAGTGCAATCACTTTTGATATTATCTTATAAATGGCATTACATAGACTAATTGGCCTAAAGTCTTTAAATCCCTTCAACCCAGGCTTCTTTGGAATGAGCACTAGGAAAGTATTATTGTATTCTTTTAACACTTTGCCTGAATGGTGTGACTCTCTTACTGCTACTACTACATCCTCTCTCACTATGTTCTAGAAGGCTTGAAAGAAACCCACTTGAAATCCATCAGGCCCTAGAGCTTTATCTTTTCCCAATGAGAAGATCACTTCCCTGACCTCCTCCTCACTCACCTCTTTGACAAGTTCTGCATTCATGTCTCTAGTTAGAATCCTAGGGATATGTTGAATTAATTCCTCCATAGCTTCTTGATCATCCTCCTTATCCTTTGTTAGTAGTAATTTGAAGAAGTCCACCACCCCTTGTCTAATTTGATCTTCCTCTCTTATTACTTCTCCATCCTCTTTTTGAATTTTAGATATTCTTGCTACACTTTTATGTCTTATGGTAGAGACATGAAAGAATCTTGTGTTCCTATCTCCTTCTATTAACAATTGGTTCCTTGAATTTTATCTCCAATACATCTCCTTCCTTGCCAATGTTACATGCAATTATGCCTAAATACTTTTATCCCTATTAAAAAGAACCTGGTCCATCCCATTTCTACTTATTTCCTCTTCAATTTGACTCAGTTCTTGCCTTAATCTCTCCTTTTGCACGAAGATGTTGCCAAAGACCTCCTTGTTCCACTTTCTTACTTCCCTCTTCACATGTTTCAATTTTCCAACAACCACATACATCTTGGATCCTTGGATTAGATGCATCCACCATCTTTCCATTTCCTCATAAATGCTTGGGTGTTGTAACCACATGAATTCAAATTTGAAGGGGCTATTTTTCTTTCTTTCCTCCAGACTACACCAAAAGACAAGAGGGTTATGGTCTGACCCTATTCTTGGAAATGGTGTCAAAGTATGCTCATAATTTTTCTCAAACCACTCCAAGGATAGCAAAACCCTATCCAATCTCACCTAGATCAAGTCTTCCCCTAGCCTCCTATTAGTCCATGTGAATGCATTGCCACTCAAATCAACATCATAAAGACTTGATGTTGATATAAACTTGCTAAGGTCCTCCATACTCTCAATGAATCCTTAGGACCCCCCTTTCTTCTCACCTGGTCTTAATGGAGTGTTGAAGTCTCCTACCACTATCCATCTTAACCCCTGTAGACATTTGTAACAAGGAAAGCTAACTTTGAAGACTTGACCAAGAATAGAATCGACAATTGATTTACACTTTGAGAGATGACTTCTCCCTCATAGAGGTTAGAATCCCACATAGTTAAAAATCCTCTTGAAGCTCCTCTGGCTCCCTCTTGACAACTCTTACCCTTTTTCCATATTCCACTCTGGATGCTCTCCCACCTTGCATAAGATAATTTTATTTCTTGCAATAATACTATCTCTGGTTGGTGGTCCTTCACCATGGACCTCACCAATCTATGTTTGTTAGGGGAATTCATTCCCCTAACATTCCATGATATGAATTTCATGTTTTACTTCTTGTAGTAGGCTTCTGCCCACTCAAGACTATGGTCACTTGCTTCCCATATTTCAAATCCTTCTTTGTTTCCTTTAAGCATTTTTCCTTCAAATATGGCCTACCCACCTTCTTTCCCCCTCTACTCCTACATATGGATACTTCTTAGCACTCCTTGACATCCTTAGGTTTGGTACCTTCCTTGAAGATCCTCCATCCACTTCCTCTTGATTAGTTGTACACGACACAACTTCAAAATTTGAATCTCCATGAGCCTCCATCTCCCCTGGCATTTATTTCTCTATTTCTTCCCTTTGATCCATCCTCTCTTCCTCCTTGTCAGTCCCCTCATCTCATGGTATTAGAGAGGTTGACCTTTGTGGAGCATCATGGCTTTCTATGGTATTAGGTTCCTCTATTAGAATCACTATTTTACCTCCTTCCATCTCCATTTTCTCCTATAAGTTTTCCTTAGCTTCACCAATACCATCTTCCTTTACTTCTTCCTTATTTTGTTCTATCTCCCTCCTCTCCTCAACTTCTTGCTTATGAAACTCTTTACCTTTCTTCTCAAATATTTGCTCCTTTTTCTTCCATATTAGGCCTTTTTTCCTATCTTCATGCTTGCTAGGGCTTTCTCTCATATTCCTTCTCTCTCTGTTTGGTAAATTCCTTGCTAGATGACCTATTTTGACATAGATTATACAACTAAAGGAATCATTCACACTACACATATTGATGATAAATTGATCTTCTTTGGAAGTGTTTGTCCTGATTCAACTATAACACAAATCCTAGAAAAAATTACACTTATTTCTTTTTTGGGTAACATAATCCACTATGAGAAAGTGCCCAAAGGAGTTTGCTATCCCTTCAAATACTTCCTCCTCCCACAATTATAGAGGCAGAACAGGTAGCCTTACCCATACTAGGGCCACTTCTATCCTTTTCATGTTAGGGTTGAAACTAGGAGTCCACTTCTTGAGATAAAGGATAGATCTACCCATGAACCATGGGCCTCCTAGAATATCCCTTTAGCAATATTCTTCATTGTTAAAAGAAGCAAGAAAAAAATATTTTGGTAGAAAGGAGAATTCCACATGGCCTTTAACTTTCTAGTGTTGAGTTACCCACTTCTTAATATGCTCTCTTGTTGGTCTTGAGCCTATGAACTTTATTATGATGTTTGTTACATTGATATGTGTTGGGTTAATAATTTGTCAAGTTTAACTTTCCTTATTCATGAAATTTATCGTGAATGCTTTGATAAAAATGGAGAAAAACCTTAGAGGAATTGTAGTCTTTGTAGCTCTAAGTGAAACTTGATTTGGCAAATTATAAGAACTTGTGGTTGTCCTAAAATTTGGAAATCCTTTTATTTAATAGGGTTCTCTCGATACATGTGTGCCAAAGAGAAATGATTTGTTGACTAAAAGGTATGTGTGTAAAAAAAACTCAAACGTATAATTTGTTGAACCCTTTGGTGTATTTCAGTCTTTATCCCTTGGTCTCTTTATTAGTTGAGTGATCTATTGTAGGTCTTGGGCATTTACCCATATATATAGGGATACTAGGTGTTTACCATATCAAATTTAGAAACCCATAACTATATCATGGTAGGCTATAAAATTTTACAATGTTTGCTTTGACTCTTGCCTTATAGGAGATCAACATGCTATATGGCAAGTTTACAAACCATATTTTTGGTAACTAACAGAATGACTAATTTATTAGGATGCATACCTTGATTATAATCTTTGACAATAGTTATGATTTCTCTCTCTTACCCTAAGACATTAAGGAAGATGGGATTAGGACCTTCTACTTGGGTATTATTTTACAATCAATCTGGAAAAGGGAATAATTTCACATAAAACAAAATGTTTGATGCTATGCAAAATTAGGTAACTATGAACTAAAAACTTCTTAATTGAGTTAATAACAATCCTACTCTAAGAGACTATAGATAACGAGGATTTTTCATCTTTAACTTTGCATAAAAATTTGATCATCCATGAGTATTGTGTGAAGGGTGGTCTTATTGGTAAATGTTGAAAATGCCATATTGGAATAAAAAGAACCACCAAACTAAAAAACAAATGCTCACCTTAATGTACTTTGGCATGTTGATATGTTTATGGTCTCAAAATTTTACAATTAAGCTATTGAGTAACCACCAAACTACACCTTGATCTACTATCGTACATTAAAATTGATGGTTCAAGGGATTGCACACCTAAAGTAGAGCTTGAAAGGTTATACCTGAAACACCTTTCAAGTGTTGTATATGGTCTTGGTGGTTACAAGTCATTTTTTTGGGCACTTGGATACTCTTCATACTCCTCAAACTTCTTATCCATTTGTCTTTTAGTACAAAATCATCCTTGTTGAACAAGGTTTGCTTGATACCTATTTTATTGGTTATACTTGTTGAACATGATTTACTTGTTACCTTCCATGATGATTATGCACATTGAAAATGGTAGACTTGTTACTATACATGCTCACTTTACATGTTGAACATGGTTTTCTTATTACTGGTCATGTTGATTTTGCATGCTAAACACGGTTTACTCGTTTCCATTATTGTTGGTTGTACTTGTTGAACAAGGCTTACCTGTTTACAACTTATACTATCATTACTTAGTTTGGCTTAAACCAATTCATACTATACTTGACTTACAAGTTCCTAGTCTTGCATTAAATAATGAGTTGAGGCATAACTTATGGATACAATACTTGACTTGCTATACCTCATCTTGTTGATACCTTGAGATGAGCTAGAACTCAAACCATTATTCTTTGCTTTGTTTAAAATCTGGTGTGGAGGCATAATGCATGATTGTTGAACTTGATGTGATTGATACCTTAAGTGTAATACAACTCATGATTGATTGGTTGATAACTCCTATTTTTGTAATTGAGTTAATATTATTAATTTGATGACCTAGAAGACACAATTTATGTTAGGAAGTGAAGTCACTATGCAGTACAGGTAGCCAGGAAAGAGGATTGAAGCAGGCCAAATATCTGACCTGTTAGATGTCTGGGTCAGACATCTAGATAGCAGGCTAGATGTCTAACCTGCTAGACATCTAGGCCAGACGTTTGGGTTGCCAAATGTCTAGGCCAAACATCTGGGTTGTTATACGTCTAGGCCAGACGTCTGGGTTGCCAGACATCTAGGTTGGTAGATGTCTAGGCCAGACATCTGGGCTACCAAACATCTAGGACTTACGTCTGACCAAGTAGAATTTTAGGCCAGATGTCAAAACAAGTAGACGTCAAGCCAAATAGACATCAAAGTAGTGGACATCTAGGTAGACAACAACTTACAAAATATGAACCGTTTCGATTCCATATGAAGATGAACAGTCTTGCAGAGGTCTCCACGGGAAGAGGAAACGAACAGTTGGATTATTTCTTCGGTTCTATAAAAGGTATGTGATCCCTTGCATATGGATGGATGGTTGAAACATTGTAAAATGTGAATGTAAATTTTTACTGAAAATAATAAAACAAGAAGTTTCCATTGCCCTGTGGTTTTTCCTGCACATTGCAGGTTTCCACGTAAATATCTATGTTACTTGTGTTGTTGTTTTCATGTTTTCTATTTTTTGTTATTGTGCTTCCTCCTGCAGGTGTAAAATCTAAAATTTTTCCTAACATCTAGTATCAGAGCTAAGGCTTTGTGCGAGTGGGAGCTACAATAATGACAAAAGGTGTAACCAAGTTTGAAATTGAGAAATTTGATAGCAGGAACTTCGCTCTATGGAAGATCAAGGTGGAGGATTTGTTGGTTTAGAATACCAAGATCAAGCCTTGAAAGGGGTCGCGAGTAAACAAAACGGCATGAAAGATGAGAAGTGGGTAATAGTTGATAGGAAGGCGATTTCTACAATCCATCTCTACCTAGCAGACTCCGTCTTGTTCAATGTAGCTGAAGAGAAGACCGTGGAAGCCCTTTGGAAAAATCTTGAAAAGTTGTATGAAACAAATTCAGCAACAAATAAGGATTTTCTAAAAAAATAGCTTTATAGCTTTAGGATGAAGGAATTTTCATCCATTGTAGATCATTTGAATGAGTTTATACTCTAATCAGTAAACTGGTTTCCATTAATGTGAAGATGGAGGATGAATATAGAGCTATCACCTTATTTTGTTCCCTCTTGGACACTTGGGATCATATGGTGATGTCCATCAGTAATTCAAAATTAGGAACTCTCAAATTTGATGATGTGGTATTTGCTTTGTTGGCAGAAGAGTTAAGGCAAAAAACGTCTCTGGAACCCTAAACCAATGAAGCCCTATCTATGAGAGGTTGATCTTTTGAGGGGATTAAACAAGGTAGAAAATAGTCCAGATCTAAGTCTACAGGATGTAAGCAGAAAATGAAGTCTTGGCATTATGGGAAGCCAGGACACTCCAAGGATTTTTGGCAATTAAAGAATGGTGAAAAGCAAAATCAGCCATCAATTGAGGCCAGTGCAACAGATTTAGGAGAGACTACAACATGTGAAGCCTTCTCTATCAGTTACAGCAGATCAGTTTTATATACTTGGATTTTGGACTCAGGTGCATCCTTCCACATGTCTCCCCACAAAGACTGGTTTGACAAATATCAGTTATACTATGGTGGAAAGGTCTATTTGGGTGATGATCACCCTTTATAAATTGTGGGAAGAGGGGATGAAAGGATCAGGCTTGACGATAGTAGAGAAAGGATGTTATGTGATGTGCGACATGTACCCGATTTGAGGAAGAATTTGCTCTTAATCAAAATTATGGATAAGATAGGGTATTATGTCACCTTTTGTAAAAACTACTGCAAGATTACCAAAGGAGCTCTTGTAGTAGCAAAGGGAGAATCTTATGGCACTTTATACTGTTTATGCGGTGATACAATGACAAACCATGCAGCAGCAGCAACTTCTATTCAAGATGCAGTAATGATATGGCATCAACACCTAGGCCATATGAGTGAAAAAGGCTAAAAAATCTGCATGACAGAGGTATGCTTTCTAGGATTAAATCTTGTAATTTAGACTTATGTGAGAATTATATTTTTGGTAAACAGAAGAGGGTTCGATTTACTACAAGTCCTGGTACGAGTTCTGATTTTCTATAACTTATTCATTCGGATATATTTGAACTAGTCCCCACTCAGTCCTTGAATAGCGCCATCTATTTTTTTACTTTTATAGATAATTATTCTAGGATAGTGTGGGTATATTTTCTGAAGAAGAAATCGAAAGCTTTGCAAAAATTTAAAGAGTTCAAAGCTTGGGTAGAGAAGCGTTTGGGCAAGTCAATTTTATGTCTCAGGTCAGATAATGGGGGTGAATATTGCTCTAAGGAATTTGATAAATTTTGTATGTAGGAAGGTATTAAGCACCAGAAGACTATACCATACACTCCACAACAAAATGGTGTGGTTGAGCGGATGAATCACACAATCATAGAACATACAAGAAGCATGCTTACCGTAGCCATGTTGCAGAAAAAGTTTTGGGTGGAGGCTATTAATACAGTTGTTTATCTTATTAACAAGTCACCTATCGCTGTGTTGGATGGTCAGATTCCGAAGGAGGTTTGGTGTTGTAAGCCAGTTGATTGCTCTCATTTGCATACCTTTGGCTATGATGCATTTTCCCATGTACCCAAAGAAAAAAGGTTCAAGCTTGACCCAAAGTCAAGCAAATGTGCTTTTCTCAGCTATGGAGATATAGTGAAGGGGTATAGAATATGGGATCCTACTGCCCATAAGGTAATTATTAGTCGGGATGTAATTGTTGATGAAAAATCCATGCAAAGGAAGGAGGTACAGCAAAATCCTAATGTTGTACTTGTTGAAGTAGAATTGAGTGAAGATGAATATAAAAATTAGCATGATGAAGTTTTTGATTAGCATGCACAACAGCAAATAGAGCAGTCACAATCGACAAATCATTGGATTAGAAGATCTACACATCCACAAAAGTGTTCAAAAAGGTATTCTCATGTGTATTAGTCCTCTTTTGCTTTGTTAACTGATGAAGGTGAACCTAGTTCATTTTAGGAAGCTAGAGAGTCTAAAAATGCAGAAAAGTGGAGGAAAACTATGGAGGAGGAAATCGAGGCACTTCAAAAGAATAAAACTTGGGAACTTGTGGATCTCCCACCTAGAAGAAATAATTTTGGAAACAAGTGGATGTACAAAGTGAAGAAGAACAGTGATGAGTTGTTGGAATGCTATAAAGCTCGCTTGGTGGCAAAGGGCTATGTGCAAAAGTCAGGTGTCGACTTTAATGAAATTTTCTCTCCAATTGTGAAGATGACTACTATTAGAGTTCTACTTGCACTTGTAGCTGCATAGGATTTGGAATTGGAGCAGCTTGATGTAAAGATTATTTTCTTGCATGGTGATCTCGAGGAAGAGATATATATGGATTAGCCTGAGGGCTATGAAGAAAGAGGCAAAGAGCATTTGGTTTGCAGACTGAAGAAATCATTGTACAGGTTGAAACAGGCACCAAGGATGTGGTACACGAAATTTGACACCTTCATGAAGAGCCAAGGTTTCAGCAGGAGTGAAGCTGACCATTGTGCATACTATAAGAGGTTTGATGATGGTAGTTTTATTATTTTGCTATTGTATATTGATGATATGTTGGTTGCAAGCCCCAACATGAAGAAAATCATTGATCTTAAGGCTCAATTGGCTAGGACATTTGAAATGAAATATTTAGGAGCAGCAAACCAAATTTTAGGGATGAAGATACATAGGGACAGAAAAGGAAGAAAGATCCGGTTAATTCAAAAGTTATATGTGGGAAAGATTTTGCAGCGCTTCAATATGCAGAATGCTAAACCAGTTAGTACCCCACTTCTTCCACACTTGAAGTTGTCTTGTGTATCACATTCATCAGCAATAAGAAGCCTCATGTATGCCATGGTGAGCATAGACCGGATATTGCCCAAGTAGTGGTAGTAGTCATCCGATACATGGCAAATATTGGTAAAGAGCACTGGAATGCGGTGAAGTGGATATTCAGATATTTAATACCCACTTCAAATGTCATTTACTTTGGATCGGTATATTTGCAAGTTACAGGTTTTGTGAATTCTGATTATTGTGGATATGGATATGGGAGAAAGTCCACTACAGGATATACCTTCACTCTTGTTGGTGGAGCGGTGAGTTGGGCTTCTAAGTTGAAATCTATTGTGGCTTTATCAACCATTGAAACAAAATATATTGCAGCTACTCATGCTAGCAAAGAGGTAATTTGGCTAGAGCGATTGTTGGGTGACTTCAAGGTAATGCAAGAGAAAATTACGATGCATTGTGATAGCCAAAGTGCTATTCAGCTAGTGAAGAATCCAATATTTTATGATCGTACGAAACACATTGATTTCAAGTACCACTTTATCAAAAATGTGGTGGAAGAAGGTAGGATCTTGTTGCAAAAAATCAACACTGAAGTGAATCTTATAGATATGCTTACAAAGTCAAAGTCGGTCAAGGTAGAGAAGTTTGAGTGGTGCAAAACTTCTCTCGGCTTCCTAAAAAAGTAACAAGGGCAGCATTGGGAAATTGGCACTAGAATTCCTAAATATTGACTTCAAGTGGGAGAATGTTAGGAAGTGAAGTCACTATGCAGTACAAGAATCCAGGAAAGAGGATTGAAGCAGGCCAGACATCTGGGTTGCTAGATGTCTAGGTTGCTAGACGTCTAGGCCAAACGTCTGGGTTGCTAGACATCTAGGCTGGTAGACGTCTAGGCTAGACGTCTGACCAAGTAGACGTCTAGGCTAGACGTCAAACCAAGTAGACGTCAAGCCAAGTAGATGTCAAAGCAGTGGACGTCTAGGTAGACGACAGCTTGCGAAATACAAACCATTTCGGTTCCATATGAAGACAAACAGTCTTGCAAAGGTCTCCACGAGGAGAGGAAATGAACAGTTGGAGTCGTCCTTCAGCTCTATAAAAGGGATGTGATCACTTGCATATGGATGGATGGTTGAAACGTAAAACATGAATGTAATTTTTTGCTAAAAATAATCAGACAAGAAGTTGCCATTGCCTTGTGGGTTTTAAGAAGTTGTCATTGCCTCGTGGTTTTTCCTACACATTGCAGGTTTCCACGTAAATCTCTATTTTTACTTGTGTTGTTGTTTCCATGTTTTCTACTTTTTTTTATTGTGCTTCCTCTTACAGGTGTAAAATTTGAATTTTTTCCTAACAATTTAGCCGCAATATACATATCGCAATTGAACTTGGACTGGTTATAGTATCTTAATGATCCAAATTATATATCAGTATTGGATTGCCCTTGTACCATAGAAAACACAAAAAGATATAGGATCTTTAAGTGCTAAAAGTATTGTTACTAATCCAATGGGATAGCTAGGCACAAGGATTGAAGGCTTCGAGAAGTCTCAAGTTGTGAGTTCTTAAGAACACAGTTTCTTTTTCTTTTTCGTAGTAGCTTGACCCTAGTATGAGGACTAGTAAGAACTTAACTTTTGAGGGGTATAACAAATTTGAATATGCAATGGTGTCTTATTTAGCAATAATTGTAAGGCATCTACTAGATTCCTTCGCTTAAAAATTTAAAATAAGATGTGACTAATGCTTTGTCAAGATGCACCTTAAGTGAAAGAAGTGAAACTTGATGAGATGGATGGAAAGCACCATACAAAGTGCAAAGGACATAGATGGTTGTGTAAGGTACTTGCGACACAAGTCCTACATGGGTGAACATAGGGGCAACATGTCAAGGATGGCGAGGATATATGTCATACATAATTCATAATGAATTTAGCCCAAAGGTGCATATAGAGGAAATTATTCTAACAAAAGCTTTGGCCAAGCTATGATTGAAAGTAATTATTTTCATTGTACATGAGTGAGTTGTTAACTTTATGTAGAATGCATTGAGATGATTGCAAGAAAGCATATGATAAAAATGTGTCTAAACTTCATGTTATCTATTAAAGTTGCATGGTAAATTAACATCATGTAGATTAGCACATCCATCAGTATCTTTTTTGACATACTAGTTCTCTGATCTCCTTGTTGAAAGGTCGGTTATCTAGGAAGGGAACAAAACCAAAGGGAAATTCTAGGTTGGGAATTCCTTGATTGAGCAATAAATCACTCTATTGATACCTTCCCTCCTCTTAGCTTCATAGTAATGATCAATGGGATACTTAGGCAACTAGATGGCCCACATAAATCTAGTTCAAGTGGAAACTAGACATGGTCATGTAATTTTTCCTGTCACGAGTGTAACCCTCTTAGTGTTTCATTGTTTATAAGTTAAAATATTAACTTATTCTATAAAGGCAACATATGCACCAACCTTGTGTTTGCATGATATTGACTGTTGAACAAAACTCAAATTGTGGTATATGCACTATGACAATTTTTAATGGACTGTAATTTCAGTTGTGACTAATGTAACTATGTCGTCTTGGTGTGAACATAGGGAGGTGACCTTCAACTATAATAGAAGGTTATAGAAAAACTTGGATTGCACATAAACCAGTAAATGTGAATATGTCAATGTAATGAATGTCTTAAAATATTAAGATGACAATAATGTCTTTGTTTCCATTGTTTGATTATATAATTCTATTGAAGGAAGTAGTAACACTTGAGATTATTAATATTGGTAATTATTAGGAAAGGAGTAACTACATGGTAGTTAATACACGAACTAAAATGTGGCATGAAATAGTGTAACTATTATCTTATACAATTAAAGTGCTTGCAATTCATTTATAATTAATTTGTTGTTTTCTACCATACATGCACAACACTTCAGATTAAGGAATGACTAGTTATATGAAGATGCATTTGTACAACATCCTATAAAGTCATCTGAATAGGCTTGACTTATGAATTTGTAGCTGTAAAATCTTCATGATATCATCAAAGCAATTATAAATTATTTTTTAAACTATCATGATGTTGTTGATTTGTTCGAAAACAACGTAATTGTAAATTATCTTTTAAGCATGTTGTTTTTTATTTGATTGGAAACGGCGTGATTGTAAATTATCTTTTAAGCATATTGTTATTGATTTGATCGAAAACAATGTAATTGTAAATTATTTTTTAAGCTGCCATGATGTTATTGATTTGCTCATTTGCTTGTTTTCATTACGAGATGCCTATTCATAAAGGAATCAAATTTGAAGAGTCGTTATAGGACCTTATACAATTGTCCCATGAGGATGGTAGGTGGTAGCATAGTTAGGACATGATTGGTTACATTACTTTCTTCAATGGTTGGATGTATTGTATCATACAAATGTTAAACAGTTCATATAATGATGATTGTGGTGTCTTTATAATTAAAACGGATGCAAACATGGGATATGGTTGGGTCTTTTGCTCAATGTATTTCAGATAAACAAGATCCTCTAGCTTGGCCTTGAGATATGCCTCTCAAGTGGTTATACCATGACATTGTTGGTTCTTGATTGGTAATTTTTACTTTTAAGAAAACCAAGTGCTTAGGATAAAGGATTTGAGAATGCCACGAAGGCACCTCGTTAAATTATAAGGAATCATCCACTCTAAACAGACCTTAAAAAAAACGTTCAAGAACTCTTGGGACTCCACACTCCTACAGATCTCTACCACCTTACCAATAACAAATCAAAATAGGCTGGTGACATTTAGTTTGGATCATTCATTCCAATATACTTTACAAGAAGGTAACAAAAGATGGTTGGCATTAACCAAGGGAACATCTAAACTCATTTAGTACGAGTCTTTAAGAATTACGAGAAAGGTATTCTCTCATCCAAGTAATCAATCCAAGTTGGTGAGTAGAGGTTAAACTCTACTTTAGTATGGAGCAAATTTGTTTTTCCTATGGAATTTGATAGTGATGGATCTTCGATTGGACCTCAATGAATCTTCAGAGGCTTAATGCATAAGCTTGAGTGACAATAGGATCTACTACATCTGGAGCAAATTTGTTATTCCAATGGAATTTGATAGTGATGGATCTTCGGTCGGACCTCAATGAATCTTTAGAGGCTTAATGCATAAGCTTAAGTGACAATAAGATCTACTACATCAGTAGTCAGTATCCACATCTTGAGACAATGAGTAAATGATTACGAGATGGTGTCCATTGATATTGTATTTGAGTTTTCCTCCTATATAAATATATTTCCATATATACCTTCATGTGTGTGATGGCTGCACTTTGCCAAGTGGCAAATCATTATTGATAATAAAGATCAGAATTTTATAAAGATTTAAATTTTAATAAAAATAAAAAACAATGCTATTGAAATTATAGATTTATACATTTATAACTATAAAAAAATTAAATTAAAAACAATGTTATTTTGACCAATGCAAGAAAATGGTTGTTTGAAGGACTTGGAAACATTGTATTTCTTCATTGTTCCCTTGCTTTCATCATTTCAAAATACTTCTTTAAAAAAACACAAATCTATTAGGTGGTTGTATCCACATTCGAATATTAGAAGAATTAATAAAATGTTAGATAATTTGTTGTAAACTAAACTATTAAGGAGGTATCACATCATTTAATTAATATGTTGGATAATTTTTTGATAAAATGTTCGAGATTAGAATATTTATTTGGAATTTGTGGAATGAGAGGAACATTGAAGTTCGAAAAAAAAAATCAAAATCGCATAGCGTGTCTTGGATGTTGGATCACATGTGGTAGTCACTTCGTTATAAAATTTTAGGTCCACAAACATTGCACATTTCAAACTAACCATTCTCCCCTGAGCCTACCATGTGTGGAGGCATTTGTATTGTATTATCAATCTATCAAATGCATACATATTACCCTCTTCAAAATTTGATCCTTGAACCTCTTATCTCAAGTACTTAGCCTCCATAATTAGGCCAGTTCAGCTTGTACATCTACTCATGGTAAAATGAAGTGTTCAAAAGAAGGTTTTATCAAACCTAAATTTTTAAGGTACTTCCAAAACACACCTTGGAAAATTTGTTGGTGGCATACTCCAGGCAATCCTGATAAACATCTCCTCACTAAGAATCATATGGAGCTTCAACAAACTACTATGCAAAGGCTATGACACTTCTAAAAGATATCAAGGTGTCCATACAAATGAAATGGAGATACATTTCAAATGAGGAGTTTAATAATAAAAAAATGGTTGCATAGAGAACCTTTGTAATCCCTAACCCACTAGGTAAAGATGAAGTCAATGGTACCCCAACCCTCCAGGGAATCTAGCTAGGACAACCCACTAACAAGCACTTGATCACTACCAACCAGCCTACCCCTTTCTAGACAGTTTAATAAATTATTCTTTTTAATAGTAAAGATAAAGTCAATGCTGCCCCGACCCTCCAAAGAATCTAGCTAGGGCAACCCACCAAAAAGCACTCGATCACTACTAACCAGCCTATCCCTTGTTGGGCAGTTTAATAAATTATTCTTATTATTAACGCCTAACATTAGCTCCATGTGTTTAAATTCATTCCTCGATTTCCAAGGATTATGATACCAATATATGGTGGTGATGTAAAATATGTAGGGTCTATTTCAATCCTATATAACCATTTTTTTAAATGTTTATATGTACAAACAAACCCCACATGTTACATAGTAATCACATTACCACATATTGACATTCAAAATAACATGCATATATTATCCGCAAAATTTCGATCTCTTCACCCCACCGATTTACTCCAAACTCACAGTATAAATTTATGTTACATTAACTTAAAAATTTGAAAATTTGTCTATTGAAGCCCTATCATCTTCTAACAATTCATTCGTTCCTAGTTCATAATGTTGAGGGTTCCTCAAGCATGATGTTGAGGCATCTACACACATTGTTTTAGCTTGTAATGCTTGATTGTATATCTCCTTTAAAAATAAGTCTTAGTTACACCACAAATCGATAACATTGTATTTCTATACAATTGATGTTTGGCAGTTTGAATTTAGAACAATTTGTAAGTATGCCCTAATGCCATACTTCATTTTATATAATGAAAATGTCATATTTGACCAGAACAATTAAACTATCATCGAATAAGATAAAGTCCAATGGTCAAATTCCTCAACTTTGTGGAGGAGACCAAGTTCAAATCTTGTCAAGCAACGCATGCATAATTGCCAAGCTTGTTGTAATATCATTATGTGCATTATGTGGTCATCATGTAATATGGATGAAGCCTGTCTCAATCCCATATAATCAATTAAAAAAAAATGAACTACCACTCTGTCATGCAGTTGAAGAAAAACTAGGTCGTCTCTTTACTCTACAAAACAACAAAATTAGTAGAAACCTACCATGACAGAAGCAGTCTAAAACATCAGAATATTCAGACTTCTTTACAGATTGCATGGCCTACTAGAACTGTCCCAATTTCTCATGCAGTTAAAGAAAATCTAGATTGTCTCTTTACTCTGCCAAACAACAATATTTAACAAAAAACTACCATGACAGAGGCAGTCTAAAACATGAGAATATTCAGACTTCATTACACATTGCATGGTCTACTTGAACTGTCCCAATTTCATGAGAATGTTATTGCAACGTCTTAAGTTTCACAAGAAAAATTCATAGCCATCTCAAATGATCTTATAAAAGCATGGCCACACTATTTACAAATAGGAATGATCAAACAATAAATACACTTACTATTATACAAAAGCAACTACCACTGGATCTTGCACACACTGAAACATATGCAGAATGCACCCACAAACTTCAGACGCACCCTTTAAGTGCTCCAAAGATCTGCCGGTGCTCTATAAAGAATACTTGTTCCCTTTACAAACAAATACAACAAAAGAAAAGGGGCATTTAGAAACCACGCATATACACCTTTGGGATTAAAAATACCAATACAAATACAAGCTAGAACTACAGACCCCGGGAATATTTTAAGTAAATAGGATATCTTTTTATTTTTATAAGAAACTTGGTTTACAATCATTTTGCAGAGTCATTCAGCCTTGTTGCAATATACAAAGTCAGATATCCACGCTCAGCCTTGTTGCAATATACAAAACCAGATATCCACGCACAGAAAACCTGCAGAAAATCCAAACTGTCAAGAATTATAACCCATAGCTGTTTTACAAATCAATTTCATTAACACCAATATTAATGCATCATACTAGAATTTCATCAAGAACGACGAACAATGTAAATTGTAAGGATGTTTTAACACGATCTTTTAAAGTACCCTATTTCAACAACGAAAAATCAAAGGACCCTAACAACATTAAAAACCCATTAATTAAATGCCCATGAGGTTTAGAGCAATTGGTGGAAAGTGGGGAGTTTGACATCTCAAACCAAGGTTCAAAACTTATGGGTGAACCTTAGCATTTTATCAAATGGCATGAACTCAACCACCATGTGGCCATGATGTAATATGGGAGGGGCCCATCACAATCCCATATAACCAATTAAACCAAATTAAAGTTAAAAAAAAATGATTAAATCCCATTTCACATGAACAGGTAGAACAAACCAACACACAAGTAAACCTTCTACAAATATGTCTACAAAACCTTTTACAAATATGTCTGATAAATATAATTTTTTGCACGGCCATTTTTATCTATTAATGAACAATGTTGAGAAAAGAACAGAAACTCTATTTCATATACAAACAAAAATGGATGTTTTCACAAAGATGCATGATACCTTCTAAACAAATTGACAGCTTTAGAAAAAATGACCAAAGCCTAGTCACTCTTTTCCTGCATAAAAACAGTAAACAAGTAGAGAAAAGCAAGAGAATTGTTTTCAAATGTGAATTCTTGACAAGCATTTCCCAACCAGTTCACCACAGTGATTACAGTAACGCCAGATGAGCACAGGTTATTTCTAAGCCAGACATATCCAGTGTGGAAGTTCAACTTACTGCAGTCCATTAGTAACAGACCACATTTTAAGGGACTTCCATACAACATTGCCATGCAGAAAAAGAAACAGAAAAATTAAGGTAAAATCATCTTTAAAAGGGAATTGGAAGTTGATGTACATAAACAAGGAATTACGGATGGCTTGACAGTACAATCGTAGATGTTTCTCCATGTGGAATGTTATTTGACATAAAAACAGCCTGAATAATTCCACAAAGAACTATCCGTCAACCTTAACTCAAATGGCAAGCAAGTATAATTAATGATTAACAAATTATATATTCATTTAAGTGAAAGCTACTTAGTAACATCGCTACCATGCATACCTGCAAAATCTTGGCAGCAAAATCTTCTTCTGAAGTAATTCGCTAGCTCCAGCTGTTCCTCCATAAAACAATTTACAAGATGTAGAACTTTTTGTCTCTGTACTCGTCATTATTTAAGATACACTCCAAAAAAAATCAAATATGAAAAAGGATTTGGTGTGAAGCCAACCTCTAAAAAATACATTTAAATAAATCTGAAGCTAAATTATGAAGACTGTATCCCTTGTTGTCTGAAGAAGAACATGTGAACTATGATCAAGCCCATGAGAAACCACCTGTTTTGTCATGAAGAACAGAGGTCAAATCACAAACCAATGTGAATCAAAAGAGAACTAGAACTATAGGAGATCTTCCTACATCAATACTGCTAACTTCTTGGTCAAATGCTATCAAAACCATACCATTTGTGTAAGAGCCGCATAACGTTCCTTACTCAGATATAAAGGTTTTCCTCTGTGCAACTCATGGTCCTGTATACCAGAAGTTATTAAAAATCAGTATCCATGCACTTTCCCAAAGCTTACAGTTCAGCGGGCATCACATACATTTAAATAATAGCTTTACCAGCAAATCGTGATCAATAAAAATGTGAAAGAATACAACTCACAAACTATCCACAAATATATTCAACCCTAGTTTCTAGGTAGTCAACAGCTAGAGAACACAATGACTACTTCCCAAAAAAGAGAGATTTATTGATTTAACATGGTATTCTCAGTCCTGCAATATTTTTAAACCTAATGATATATTATGTAGAACTTTATAATATGAACACAACATTCTGAATATGATCGAGCAAATCATACAAAAGAACAACTCATAAGTTGCTTGGAACAAACAATAAATCATAAGAACAATTGAGAACAAACAGGGCAGCAAGAAAAGGAGCCTGGGCAAAAACATCTTGTTCATAATATACGATGCTTAATTATTTGTTTACCTGCTCTCCAAATGCAGCCAAGTATGGGGAAGGCCAGGGTGCCTGACGGGTAGACCTTTGAAGCAAGATATTAGTTCTCTGGGCAAAGACAAAGCTATACTAATCAGTACTTGAAACAAAATTCTTTCAGTAACTACAAAATCTTGGTGACGCATCAGTTAATGTAACAAATTTGTAAGGGTTTTTATTTGCATGCATACTCTTATCAGCAAGAAAACTCCAATACCAGCACCACAGGCCATTGCATGTCGGAGACATTCATTTTGCCTGTGGAGGGAAATAGTTATTCAATACCAATATACAAAAACACACAAAATGGTACCACCATCTACTAAAACAAATAGATAGCAAGCTAAAGCACAATTTTCTCTCTATCTAGCTAACCTGCAGCATTCACGGCGACTTGGGATGCAACAAAGAGTACCGCATAGCAGGCACCATGCCGGTTGATCAGGCACAGTTTTACATGAGGGACAACACTCTTTTATGTACCTGGTAACAAATAATGATCAAATCACATATAGTTCAATATTACATAATAACATGCACCACATAAGTAAAGACTGATTCCCCTACTAACCATTGTATAAGGTCTTGGTAAAGATGTGGCAGATGCATCAGTTCAAACGGTCGAGCAGGAAGATATTGCACAACATGTTTATATGACCGAGATCTTGTTTCCCTAGTTAAGTGTTGACACCATATCAAGGCAAGAGCATGGACACTTTTATCTTCAAGAATTGTTTCTAGAAGTGGAATGTGAAACAGATTTTCTAAATATTGAAGCTCTTCCAATTCTTTTAAAATCTCATCTCTATTTTCCATGTGGTCATCTATCACGTGTACTGTTGATTTCTCTGAACAATCAGTCTCATACAAATGGGCATATGAAGGATAGAGCAACTTATATAGCAAAGCACACCTCCGTAGATAGGGTAAAGTCAAACGGCGAATTAATAATTCTGTTGGAACCACCAAAAGATTGCCATCATCAGTCTCCAAATATTGGCTCAGTAAAGCCCCTAACAATGTTGTAGAGATACTTTTGATAAAGAAACAAGACCCAAAATTTAAATTGGAATCAGGGGAAATATATCTTACAGCAATCAACTGCCTGAAATGAATAAGAACTCAAAGAGTTACTAAATGTCAAATAAATCAGTGCAATTAGTGCAAAAACATGACTATTTGAAATGCAAAAATATAAATTGTGTATCTCATAAATGTGAATTACCTGAACCAAATAGACCAGATAGAAAAGGTGCACAAGAGATATGAATGGCTCAGTTGCCTTTAAAAATGAAACAAGGAGGCAAAATAATAACCAAATGAGATATGAAATTGAATTATGAACAAGAACAGGATCTGCCACATGCTTCCAAAACTGGATATCTGTGAAGTCCTTGCCCTTTTCAATGTGCTCAAGAAGCAAGGAAATGTTACCTGCATGACAAGATGTACATTGTGAACTACATTAAAAATCCTACAGCCAAAAGCATAGTAAAAAAAAAGGTTTAGTATTCAACCCTGGGAATCAGATAATTAATTACAGATCAGCAATAATTTATGAGATGAATCCACAACTTATTTTTCATTCTTGGAGGCAAAGGAATATTTGAAACATCAGACCTGAAGCCAGTTTATACCTGTCAAGGAATTTGCTAAGACTGTATCCCTGGAAACACCACAGCTTATGGAACCAACCAAAAGTTGCATTCCTCGTGACCTTAGTAACACTGTAAGGCGGTTTTGGTTCTGTGTCGCTTTAGCAACTTGCAGAAGCAATGACAGCACAGATCCTCTGGAACAGTTCACTGCCCTATAAAGGGATTCCAAAGTTGTTTCGGAGCTTCTTGCAGTTGCACTTGAAGATCGAGCAGCTAGCTCTGCTGCTAACAAAGAATATCTAAAAACATCCCAGAGGACTAAGCTCTGGTTAATCCTTCCAGATGCAGACTTGGTAATACTTTTGCCTGGGAAGTATGATGCATACAGCTTTTGTGAGAGAGATTCAATCGCTACTTTTGCAGATTCAGGAAGATACAACGAAACAGCTTTATGAAATCCTCGTTTGCTAATCAGCTCCTCATCATTTCGAAGCAAAGACAATGCTTGCTGAAGTTGAAGACTTTGAGATTCAACAAATGATGTCACAGAAGATTCTCCGTAAGACAATGCATCGGGCATTCCTGTACTGAGGCCACCTGGAAGTACTGGCAAAACAGAATTTGATAGGCGCCGACAAACAGGGCATAGGAATTCACCCTATTTGAGTCATAATTTGAGACCAATCACAAACCATTTGTCCAAAAAAAAGAAAGAGGGAGGGAATTAAAGCAAGGTTTCCCAACCATAAATGAGCCATGATGCCAAGCGTGGGAACTGTGCCTACTAAAGAACATCATTACCTGACTTGGATCAACAATGTGTAGCCCTTCAAAGATAAGCCTGCTGCTATATCTGTCATTTGTCCCCACATAAAGGAATCAATTAATAACACATCATATGAAGGAATTGAAGACAAAACAACGGAAATATTATCATCCTTTCCTTCAGGCAAGCATTAGGTCAAAAATCATACTCTTGCAATACCCCTGCAATAATAAATTCAAGATAGAAATACACATTCTGTTCTGAGAACAGTTTACATGTTTCTGAAGTTCAGCCTCAAAAGAAGTCATATAGTTGAAGGACCTCCAAATCAAAGAAAGCAAAACAAGAGAATTTTGTAAACAGCAATTATCAATGGAGAGAATAAAATAATTTAAGCTTATAAAACATATCCATCTTATATCACCTTTGCATTGATGTTTTCACTTATTGTAATAATGGAATGAACATATCACAAATCCCTTCTTTCACTTTTCCCTCACCAATATCATGATTTTGATATAATAAGAAATAAGCATGCAGAACTTACACATCCGTATCAGGATTTATGTTATAAATCAAAACAACTGGACAGAGTGCTCAGTCAAGCATATACATTTATCCCTCCGAACCTGTCATCGCCCTATTTTTTAAAGGTTGAGTGGCCTTCGACCAATAAAATCACTCAAGTGGCTTAAAATTAAAAGCAATCAAGCACTGGCTTAAAATTGAAAGCATAATGAATTATCTTTTCACAGTCAATCCCATCAATAACCTCTCCCTATCTTTTCACAATCCAGTGCTTGTAATAGAAATATTGAATTATAAATAAATCAATAATGAAGAAAGTAAAAGCTTTATCAACAAGTGATTGTTTATAACAAACCTCTTGAAGTACAACTAAAGAAAGCTTTCAAGTGGGACCTCTTAATAGGTTTACAAAGGTCAAATACAAAAACAACCTCAAACAACAATCCATCAATTAATCCAGACACAAAAAAGGACACATCTAACACTTCAAAAATGATCATACCCACACCATCGTTCAATCCTCTCATCCAATGCCATCAACCAATTGGGATCGTCTTTAATCAACTCAACAATCAAAAAGGCACATATCATACACTGAACAATGATACAATCCCACCTAAAGGACCTTGTATCCCACAACAAGTCCCCCTCTCCTGTTGGAACAACCAACTTCTTTCTAGTGTATCACCCAGTGTTCCACGGAGACGCTTCCCCTACCCTTGTCCCCCTTTCATCCCCAATATGGGGGGACGACAAGGGGACGTTTCCCCACCGTCCCCCTTTTGGGAGGGATAGGTAGGGCATCCCTAGGATGCCGCCAGGCCGTGGGGGACCGTCTCCAGTACCCCTACTATGAAGGGATGTTGTGGGGGATGACCAGGAGATGCCTAGGCACCCTCGACCGTCCCCAGGGACGACCAGCCATCCCCCACTGATGGGCATCCATTATCACACCCATTACAATTACAATATCACTGAAAAGTATAACCAAGTTGTAGGCATATGGTATGCAAACGGGCAGTGAAGCAAAAAGTGAGGGAATGAATAGAAAGAGAAATGTAAAGGGTAAATACCTGCAATGGTGAGGGCAGGGTGAATATGCGCATGCGTGGCAAGGGCTTGCACGCACTGGTGACGATCCATCTGAAAGAGTAGACATGTTTCGATCAGATGTTGAATAATCCAAATGTATAGACAATCCTCCATGTTACCTTCACATTTGGACGATGAATATTTATCTTCATCGTCATCGACTTTTGCTTGCGTTTGCGTGAGATGGCAACATGGCGATGGAAGTCTCATGGTGAGCACTTGGACTGGACTCGGTTTGACAAGATGAAGCCGGGAAAAATCATAAGAATGAAATGGAAGATGGGAAAAATCGCAAGAATGAAATGGAAAAGGCGTGGAAAAATAGGTGAATATATATGGGAAGGAAGAAATTTATCTAAAGGCATCTCCACCGTGGGCCAAAAGAGCATACGTAATCTGGAATTATACAACCTCACCTCATCCTTCATTGGGATAAGGGTGATAAGGAGGGTGGACAAAAGTATTTCATAGTGGGGAAGCTAATAGCCACTCAATAGAATATCTTGTTTTGTCATCATTCTTATATGGTTTTCCCCATCCAAAACAAAAAGCATAGACATTTACAAGCTTCATATTGGTTAAACTTTGAAAATTATCTTACAAAACATAACTTAGTAGTTTATTTATTTATTTAATTTAGATCCGGAAAATCAATGACTACTCATATTATCAATTTAAAGTAAGGAGTTCGAATCCGAAATGCTGCCGTAGATGAAAACAGAAATGAAAGAACTTTTTTCACTTATATGAGCATGTCTTTGGGGGGTTCTGATATTTTATTCAATTTTAAAACATAATTTATTAAATTTTATAATTATAATGATAAATAATATTTAATATTTTTAATTAATATTAAACTAAAGGTATTAAAGTTTTAAAGAAGAGAACTTATAGATTATAAAGAAGTTAAAATTAAAATTTTATAGGATAATGAAATTATATGCAATTATATCCAACGTTAGTAAGACCTATTACAATCTTGTATAACCAATTTAAAAATATTATATTCAATGCAGTATGTTGATCGAGGGGATGCGAGACATATTGATGAGGATCAGGAAGGGTTTGTTGGAGTTCCATTGGAAGCTCTTCACTTGGATGATGAGGGCAGCTCATCAAATACAGAAATTGATAGCCCAGGGCACACTACCGCATGAAAAGTTCTAAAATTTTAATACTATTATACTTGTTATCCCCTAGCCATCCCCCAACCATTTCCCAAAATCAGCTTTTCGTCCCCCGTCGTCCCCAAAACCTGTTTCCCCATCCCCTTGTACCCCCATCTCCGATACTTCTTGCATGAAAAGTTCTAAAATTTTAATACTATTAGACTTGTTATCCCCTAGCCATCCCCCAACCATTTCCCAAAATCAGCTTTTCGTCCCCCGTCGTCCCCAAAACCCGTTTCCCCATCCCCCTGTACCCCCATCCCCGATACTTCTTGCAACCATTAGATATTGACTAATGCAAAGGAGTCAAAGATTCATTTAATTGCAATCTTGCATCCATAATGAGTATGAATTTCTCAAAAACAATAACAAACTAAGGGAAGTATGAAAGTGTTTGCAGAATCTGGCCAAAGAAGATAATGGTCCCATTGTTCAAGTCTTCCCACCTCTGTTCCATGATCTAGTTCCCCATCAAGCATGCAGAGTGGTTAGTGTTCTTCTGCGCAGAGAAGGGTGACCACCCACCTCGTCAATAATGTAAGATTACGACAAGGAAAGGGTGGAGAACCACCAACCACATGCCAATCCAAAAGTTTCATCCAATCAATCTACTTCTATCTCTAATCCTGAATCCTAGCCCCTGAATATTCAGAGAGACTAGATGAAGTTATAACAAGATAGTCATATTTTAGATACCTAATCTTTTTATAGGGTGGTCATTTATGCATGTGCACTCAAACTGGTAAATTGAGGCTTTATTCTCTCCCCAAGCTGAGAGGTCCATTTGCCTACATCCATCATTGCATAGAAAAATTCTTCGAACTTCTTTGTCAGTGAGCCACACATACTACTCAAATTACACAAATGTCATGCACTGACCTTACTCACTTGAAAGAACACCCACCACCTTCCACTTGAAAGGAAAGCAAAGGGAAAATCTTGTATAAATTAGACAGATCATGTTTCATATCAATAATAGCTAATTATGTAAAATCTGTGCCACACGTAGTGCTAATGACAACAAACTTGCTTCCAATACAAATATCAGATGCAAAGCTCCTCACTCTATTGATTAAAAAAAATTGGCTTCCTTCAACAAGCATGCAACCATGAAAATGCCTCCTATAGTTGTGTGTTTAGCTTCATAGCCTCTCGTAGTTGTGTGTTTCCCTTCGCATGAGAGTTTGAATAGTGTAGAGAAATATGTCATACTGTTTAGTTGCTAGTTGTCAAGGTTTTCAACTTTTAAAGGAGCAGCACCTTTTAATTTGAGATTTCCACCAACCAGCTGCACTCTTGAGATAGGGAGAGGTTGGAGGTTCCCCTTGACCTCTCCTTTAATATCAGTCGAATACCCATTGAAGCCAACATTATGAATCAGGGTCAATAGAACACTCACTCTTTAAGAGATGGGGTGCTTATCTAAGTTGGTTAGTTTACATTCTCATTGTCAGATTACCTATGACCATGAAAGACAATAATAAGTTTGAATTATTGATGCAGCACTGTATGCGGGTCAAATTAACAACAGACATGTGGGCACAGGAGTACACAACGAAAGCAAGAAGAACTACTAAAGTCGAAACAGAAAACTCTTTTTTTATGTTATCTGTAAGGAAAGAAAAATTGCAATAACTTCGCGCCGATCTACAATCAAGCCCCTCTGCGTTACAATCAAGCCCATCTCCACCAAAACTACAAATAACAATTTCCCGCCCAAACCAGGAAACACAAATCCACTCCAAGAAATTCAAAAAAATTTCAAATTTGCAATTTCCCACCCAAGCCATTAATGCAACAGTCATAAAGACCATAGAACTGTGTGCACAAAGACCATAGAACAATTTATAGCCCGAGTCATTAATGCAACAATCATAAAGACCACAAAACTGCATGCACAAAGACCACAAAACAATTTCCCGCCCAAGCCATTAATGCAATGGTCATAAAGACCACAAAACTGCGTGCGCAAAGACCACAAAACAATTTCCCGCCCAGTCATTAATGCAATGGTCATAGAGACCACAAAAATGTGTGCGCAAAGAACACAGGACTGCATGCACAACACTACAGATGTTTTTATATATTTTTTATTTTATTTTTTGGTCGATGCAAGATTGCACGAACACAAGGATGCTCCTGCATCAAACACCCTTGCTAAAAAGAATGAGAGCTTGGGGCTCAATTTATGATTGCACGAACGATTGATTCGGCCACCCAAGTTGGTTTACTTCAACTTCAAAAATCCACAAGTCTTCCTCAGGTCCTTTACCCTTCCATCAAATCAAATATTCTTTGTACTCACTCCGTCAAGTTTTCTTGCCAATGCATGACTCCAATATTTGTGCTATTTTCTCTTGCTACTTCTCAGGTATCTCCCTCCTCCAATCTGGTGCTTCCTCCATCTGTGTGTCTTCAAAATATTCGAGCACATGGAATGAATATAGATCAGATATATTGAATATCGACGAGATATCCAACCCTTCAAGCAATTCAATTTCATAGGCATTCTCAGAAAAACGACGCAAAATGCGACAAGGACCTATCTTCTTGGGTTTCAGCTTGTTATATGTTTTGCGCAAGAACCTCTCCTTTCTCAAATGCACCATGACTAACCCCCTCTGAGTAGGTCTTTTCTCTGCGATAAACATCCGCATGCTTCTTATAGTTAGCATTGCTCTCCTCAAGTTTCTTTAATTGCGGCACCTCTTGCACATGTTGCAAAAGGTGCTCTCCTACAAGAAAACGCAATAGATTTCCAAGATTCCAATTGACAACCTTCGTCTGTCCATCCGTCTGAGGATGATATGCTTAATTTGTAGTTGAGTTGTGTGCCCAACTTTTTCCAAAGAGTGCACCAAGTGTCGCGATCCGGCGTAATGTTGCACGGCAACCCAGCAATCTCACTATCTCCTTGAAGAACAAATCCGCTATCCTGGCTGCGTCAAGGAATGAAATGTGCCATTTTAGAGAATCAGTCCACCACCACGAAGACAAAATCATGACCTCTCTATGTGTGTTGCAATCCAAGAACAAAGTCCATGGACAGTTCCTCCCACGGTCCGTTTGGTGTGCGCAAAGGCTTGTACAACCCCGCATTTTACGCCACCCCCTTAGCTGTCTCGCAGATTCTACACCTTTACACAAATCTACGCACATCCTTGCGCAAACTAAGCCAATCGTACCTCTCTTCCACCATCGCCTATGACTTGTCTATGCCGAAGTGCCCTCTGAGTCCACCTCCATGTAACTCCTTGATGAGATTCTCCCTCACTAAACTGTGCGGGATGCACAACTGATTTCTCCTGAATAGGTATCCCTCTTGCGCAAAGAAATCCGCAAATGGACCTCTATCTCCAGCCCATGGCTCCATGCATGTGTGCCATGCATCAACAAAATCTAGATTTGTGTCATACAAATCCTTCATCCCATCCATGCCCACTAGTTTAACTGTCATTTCGGACAACAACGCGTGCCTTCTACTCAAGGCATCCGCGACCTTGTTCATACTTCTTATGCGATGCTTCAACACAAAAGAGTAACCCTGCAAATATTTCACCTGCTTGTTCAATCCCTCACTCATGTCGAAACTCATCCTATGCAATGCCTTGTTAGGCAATTTAGAACCTAGAATCAAATCAATGCAATGTGAGATTGCACGTGCGAGCGGAAATCCATTTAGCATTTCCTTCACCAACTACATTTGCAAACTCTTCTAGCAATGCGCCAATCTCTAGCTCCTCAAGGTTGCACGGCTTTGACTGCTTTGCTTGCACGGGTGTGACTACTAGCGCATAGCAGTCCTACAAGTCTCCCAACTCCTTGAGAAACTCCTTTGCTGACAACATCATCACTTCACCCTTTTGTGCAAATTCTTCCTCCCACTGCCATTGGAGTCAACTCAAACTTCTTTCCATCCTTCCTGATGGTGTAGGTGTTTTTGTACCCATCATGGATAGCGCTAACATCATATTGCCAAGGTCTTCCCAACAATATATGGCATGCGTCCATTGGGATCACGTCACACCAAACCGAATCCGCATATCCTCCTATACGAAACGCAACTAGACTTTGCTCCATCATAGTCAGTTGTTGTCCCTTCTGCAACCAAGAGACCTTGTACGACGTTGGGTGTACAACCTTCTTCAATCTCAACTTCTACACCATCTCCATGGAGACCAAGTTGTTTGTGCCACCTCCATCAATGATCAACTTGCAGCACTTTCCTCTTGACTTACACTTGGTGCAGAAGAGGCCCCTCTTCAACCATGACTCTTCACACATGGGCTCTAGCAGTAAGTACCTTGTACACCATCAAGTTTTCCTCGTCCTTTGGGCATGCGCATTCTACTTCACTACCCAACTCACCACTGTTTGTGCACACTACATGCATGCATTTCCTTGTCCAACACCCATCTCGCGCTTTAAGACATTTGAATGCCCGATGCCCTGCTTGACCACATCTAAAGCAAGTCCCTCCGAAACCCTTCGCGGCTTCGAGACTTGGCCAAGCCTTTGTCGGGGTTTTGCTTGTGATCAGCACCTTGTGCACGGTCACTCGCACCAGCGCCTTCCTTGCGTAGGCTGGTCTACCTTGCCCCCTGCTTGCTTCATCTGCCATCCTTGCCCGATGCCACAACTATTGCACACACCTTGTCTACGGGACAACTTCTCCTCTGCACATAGCGCCAACTGGTAGGCTTCTTCGACGGAGTTGATCGTTAGCAAACACATCTCATCTTGAATCGAGATGCACAAACCATTCACATACCTCGACACCACCTCTATGTTGTCCTTTGTCGGTCCTAGGTGCGCAAAGACCATAGAACAATTTCCTACCCGAGCCATTTATGCAATGGTCATAAAGACCACAGAACTGCAAACCCTTGCATTGAACTCTAATGACTAGACCCCCTCAACCTTAAGGCAAGCTTCAAGCAATGAAATGAAAGGGCCTTCCGTCTATCTACTTAGCATAGTGACCTATCAATATTTCTCTCTCAATAATTGGCTCAGCAAGTTAACGTCTCTATAGCTCCACCCCAATACCTGTGTCCTAGAGTAACGCAAGATCCTTATTAAAATGAATACTCTTTCAAACAACTCCAGGGCAAGAACTGTTTTACTAGAAAGCATATCTCTTTCAAGTAACTCTCGGGTAAGAACCTTATGTATATTAGACAACATATCTCTTTCCACTTGAGGCTTTTCTCAAATGAACAATATGGGAACTATTATCGATTCTTTTCTCTAATTAATGATAAGAAGTGAAGTGAATCAATCATCCCCAACTTGCTAAATAGTTTTGGAAAGGTGGATTACAGCCTAGACTTGGAAGGAACTGAAAACAGTGACAACTCAATGGTGGCTACCCCTTTCCCAAGGGTAGTGAGAGTGCATTTCCGTAGGCTGTAAGCAACAGGTCTCTACCTACAACCATTTGGTTAAAGTGTATGAGGCCTAACCCATCCGAGTTTGACCTTGGTAGAATAGATATTTTTAGTCCATGCCAACACGTTTTCCAAATATGTTAAAGGTGGTCTCTGTCTGGGAGTGGTGGGTGCCCACTCCAACCATTCCCATTTTAGCTCCATTCACGCTATGTTTGAGTCATCAGAAGGCACTATATGGAAGAAGAAAGTGCAACACTGGGTTGGGCTTTGGTTCAAGTCGTGGTTGCTCTTCTAGTTTCAGTATCCAGGAAACTAGACATTGTGTTTACAGCTTCAAAATACTCCTCCAAGGAGATCCCATTTTGCACTACTTTCCCAATCTGAAATAACTTTTATTCTGTACTCTCTTTCAGACCAAGGGGAGGCGTTTTGCACATAGGAAAGTAAGACATAGCCCATCCTGTTTGACAAGTCTGGGAGGAGAATTAGAGTATGTAGATAAAGATAAAAGGTGAAGTAGTTTTTAACATCTACAAGACCACAGGCGATATGAGCCTTCCTGGAGAATGTTATTTACCCAATATATGTTTATCCAACCAAACTCCGGTTAGTATGGTGTACAACTCTACCCCCCATTGGATTCAAACCTTGAACCTCCTATTCGGAGTTCCAAAGTCTTACCATTAGTAGATTCCTTCCCCAATGCCAGTCAAAACAAAAAATACAAGAAACTGGCAAATGGGCTCACTTGCTCAAAACTAGTGAATGGGAAACTAAGGAACGTTAGGATATCCCTCAACTAGCCAAGTTACTCTTAAAAGGTGAATCTAATTATAGCAAACTCTTCAAAATTTGGAGTGGGTCAAGTACAACATTATCTTAAAGTCCTCTAAAGATGTGAAGAAATATGCATTTTTAGAGTGCCCAGCTTGAGACCTCTTTAAGATTTTTCTCAAAGAAAAAAAAAATCAAAATTTGACTTTTATCCATAAGGGCGAGACCCTCTCCTCTTCAAATAAGGGAGCCAAACCTTATAAAGAGGGGGACCTCAACCTGCTGACATGTCCCATTCTTAGGTCTTGACCTTTCAAAACGTTATGGAAAAACCTCTGAAGATGTCAGAAGATCAAAAGATCTGCTCTCAATCCTTACCTCAAGCTTTGAAACATTATATTTCTTATTTAAGCGGTTGAGCTTAAAGTTTTAAAGAGCAACCCTCAACTGCTTATATAAAGCTTTTGATATTTAAGCTCTTTATTTCTTTAAGCAATTGAGCTTGAAGTCTTTAAGAATGGCACTCAACTGCTTAAAATTCCAAAGAGGATAAACACATCAACTTAGTTTAATCTAAAGCCCTCAACCGATCAACCGATATGTGTGTGTGTACACATATATACATACACATAGATTATGCTCTCAACCTTTAGGTCAAGAAACTATAGATGTGCAGTGAGCAACAGTGAGATAAGCACTCTCACCCCAATAACAACATATTTACAATCATTAATCATACTGGTGTTGAACTTGACAAAGTGCCAAAAGATGGGCAAGAAAAGCAATGCAACCTAGCACCTTGAATGTTAAAACCAATAATCACTATGTCTGCAAATTGGTCAAATATTTGTTTACATGGTTTCAAGTAAGTACCGTGAACACAGAATATAAATATGAATGAACATCTGCTTCTAAACAGACTCTGAGGCACAACCACAAGGAGAAACACTAAAATTCTTTTTGTCAAGCAGGATTTGGAAAAGCTTTTGAGATAACAGCACCTGCAATTAATACACATTTGTCTTCAGTTGGAAGGTTGGCAAATAAGCAACAATGTTTTGTGTTCCATACAGAATAAAGTACTGCTTGTCAAATTTTGGATATCTGACTAGAAACATGCTACCACACCAACAGAATTGCGGAATTAATTTCTTCTAATGACAACTTCGAAAAGGTAGATGATGCAAAATATATACAAGTTGTAAGTTTCATCAACCCAATCCTTTTCAGAGCACACCTAAGGTTTTATGTCTTCCTCCTTCCACATTCATGGCAATGCCAGAGTATGTAAAAGAATGCAGCAAAGAAGATACATGAATATGTTCAGTTTGACATGTTTCACAAATTCAAATGGGATCATCAAATTCAATTGAAGAATGATATATTTCATAAATTCAGATTAGGATGACTGCGTGGGAGACAGAAAAACAACATCCAGTTGTCTTCCATCATCCAGAAAAAATTTCATGAAGCAACAATAAGAAACAAAAAATTTGGGCCAGCTTGCATAGCTATTTGGCTTTGAAGAGTTTTAAGCAACCTAGGCATCCAACAAAAGGAACCAACTATAGAACTATAGCTATATGGCTTTGCAAGGTAGTGCCTAACACAGCATTTCTGATAGATCACACAAAGGTAACTGACAAGGCTATTTTTGCCGGTAAACCCTTGTTATTTATCCATGTGAAAGTACTCAAATGCTGCTCTGAGATTTTATAAAATGGAAAACAAAAATAGACACCAAAGCGACAATAAAGGAGACGTATCCTACATGTTGATAAATATGTCATGTTCTCAATTGCCATTATCCGGTGCAAGTTATGAACAGTGAATAACAAGTCCCTACCTCTGACGCAATGATGATAAATAGCGGTCCAAGCACTCCTGATGTACAGCATGGCCGCAAGAAGAAACATGGAAACCATCACAGTCGCTAGGCCCAAATCCATCAAATGTTTTTGCTTGGGAGCTGGGTGCCAATGATTCCATACTTTGAACTTCAGACTGATTCTCTGGATCCTTCTGTTGTTTAGACATTACTTTACAAATAGCTGCAAAATACTCTTTAAGGACAGCTGAGACTGCATCCTCACTGCCAGATGCTGACTCACTCTGACCATCAAACATGAGATCTGATGCTACATCTTTTCCATTATCACTATCACCTTCCATTGCAGAATCACTCTCCCTAACATCTGCAGAAAGTACCAGGCTTGCATCTGAATCATCAGATGTATCCACAGTTTGAGCATTTAAAGGTAGCCGTATTCTAAGAATGTCTAGTAGTCCTTGAACTTCCAAAGGTCCATCACCATTAGCACCTTCAAGAACACTTTGAATCAGGGGCCATAGCTCAACTGGTGAAACGGTTCCTCCACTTCCTAACTCTGGTGCACCTCCATAACTATCTCCTTTTTCACTAGCAGCCATATCATCTCCACTCAATTGGGTAGTCCTCTCCCAAGAACAAGGTTCCTTCTCAGCAAAGGAAAGAAGACGAGATTTCTGTTTCAACAGTAAAATGAGAAGCAGAAAAAGCAAACTTTCACGAAGTGAAAAAAGATGAAAATCCAATACTCATACCAAATTTCATCAGCCTAAAATCCCAATGAATAATTAAGACTGATAACACACCTGCACTAATGTTAAGAAAGCTGTAGGACTTTTACATCCCAACTCTCGACAAAGTGCACAAACAACTGAAGCTGTTTCTTCTGAAGCTGCTTCTTCTTCCACAGAAGAAGAAGACTTTCCTTGCTTCAGTTCTGAAGCATCTGTGTCTGAGCCAACACTTTCAGCAAACTTTGCCTGTGCCGCTTTCATCTTTGCCTGCAAGCAACCAGCTTATATAAATCCAAATCTCAATGTAGGGATGATTTCAGTGGGCTAATATTTTTCCAATGTGTACCTATAAAATGTTGAGAGAAATGACTATGCACCTATATATATATAGATAAAAATATCTTTTTACCTTGAAAACTCACCAGAAATTTATTGTAGTTGTTGTCAAATATAGAAATTTGAGTATGTGATATTGGAAAAAGAAAATTTACACGGATTTCTAAACATAAAAATCTATGATTTGTGTATCCTTAAAAAATGACATCTAAGACATGATCAACAAAGGTTCTAGTTTGACATGAGTTCAAAGTGAAAATTACATATGAACTAACCTAAACCATAGCCTTATGGTCTTAATACATGTGAGGCATTCACATATGATGCATCATTCAAACGTTTCATTGTTAAATCACATTAATGTTCTCATGGAAGTCAAAAATTAAAAGAAACTCAAATGGACAAAATAATATAATATTCAACATCAATACTTGCAAAGTAGGCCAAACACTATTTCTAGAATATACAGAACATAAATCAACTCCAAAACAGTTCAAAGAATCAAGCAACCAGAGAAGCTTAAAAGTTCAATAAACGCAAAACATCATGCAGTGGTTTACCATTCAACCTTCGCAAAAAGAGCACATTTGAATGAATGAAAATAACATAATACTAACCATAACTGCAGCCTGCCGCTCTCTTGCTAATGCCCTTTTCCTTTCAAGATCAGATGGATAAGTTGGCATCTCTGATTTGCCTGCACTCTTTCCTCCCGAGTATTCACCACTGGACATACCTAATGCTCCTTGCCTCTCTGATTTGTCTGCGTAACTTGCTCCAGCATATTTATCATTGCACATGGATAATCGATGCACAATGCTTGGAATAAGCTTTTCAATTTCGTGCATGCATCCATGGTCAAGTTCAGCAAATTTCTCTAGAAGATTAGAAATCAAAACTCCTATATTGCAATGACCAGGCTCACTAGCAATGCTTTGCTCACTCCCACTCTCATACTTCTGCATCAAAAGCACTAATAATGAAAGCAAATTTTGATAATTAGATACCCCTGGTCTCTCAATGTTCCCAACATCAATGACTTCTTTTGCATAAGCCACAAGTGGGGGTGATTCTTGTTTATCAAAAGTGTTTGTTGCATCCATCAACATAGCTTCAGTTTCCCCTGACAATGTGCTAGTAATACTTCCATGCAATGACATTTTATTATTTTGCATGTGAATTTTTCGATCTGTAGTTGACAAGCAGATGTCAAGACCTAGAGCAAGCAAATGTAGTGCTGCAAATAGCACTCCATCAGGAGCACGTGAATCTGAAGAGCTTTTTGAAAACGTAGCATAGAAAACCACTGCACGGATAATTTGAAGTACTCCTTTTGAAGTAGCTACTTTAGAGATGCTGTCAAGAGGATAAAAAGGCTTCCTCCAACGAGGCAACTGCCTAACCACAGCAGATGCCTTGCAAAACCGAGAGTAGCGTTCCTCTGCTATTTGTAGATCCCTTGAGTTCCAACGTGTATGGTAGAGATCAAGCTCTTTCCAGCATTCTTTTCGCAAGGAATACTTGCCCTGCAATTTAACCAAGACAAGTAAATGAACATGAAGACATCAAAAAAATAGGAACATATAAAAGCATATCCAGTCCATAACATATTCTCTGCATAAGCAAACTAGTTGCAAGTCAGATAAACTAACTTTATAAATTTTAAAGTTCCATAGATATTTGACAACTATAATTTAGAATGAAATGAGAGCTATCAAAAACAAGAATTTAGCTTCAGTAGGCTAAATTTATGTCTTCTTTAGGCTAATTCGGGCTAACTGATATTGTATCAGTTTCGTGTCCTGGCCCATGTAGAAAAAACCAAATGAAGAACATCATTGCTACCAGATCATCCTATCCACACAATGCAGTCATTATGAAGAATTAATGACAGGACCTGATAAGTCAAAATCTGTTTGAGTACAGAACTCTGTCCTTGTCTACCAAAAAAGATTGGGATAATTAACAGAAGACCAAAGATGCTGCTCGTTGAGTAATTGTGAGCCCAAAATTGGTCAAGAAGCAAATGCAATCAACTGTTAGAGCTTCCTCAAAAAGGTTGCAAGGAAGAAACTAGATCATACATAGAACTGTATACCAAGGAAGAAACAGGATCATACATATAACCATATACCAATATGAATAATGATGCTCTTAAAAAAAACACTGAGACCTTTACCAACTTAACCCACACTCGCAATCAAATGCGCTACCCCCAAACAGAAAAAATAAAATATAAGTTCAACTCATAGGCTACAAAAGCGTTTGCAAACCTGTAAAAGTAGATTATGCATGGCAATATAGTAATTAACTAAGTTACCGGTTCGTTTTGGATTTGGGTTCGGGTTCGAAGAACCCGGTTCGCCGGTACGGCAAAAAAAAAAATTGTCTTGGGTTCGTTTTGGGTTCGGCCGTACAAAAATCAATAAAAATCATATATTAATTTATTAAATCAACATTTTCATTTACTAAATCAACATTAAGCATTTCGCCAAGCCCATATGAATATGATATAGAATGTTTACCTCAAAAGAAGGATTAGAGTCTGATTAGGGTTATCGAGGTATACGTATTCGCACTTATTCGCACTTAAACAATGGTATCTTAATATCTTAATATGTATAATTAATAAATTAATAATTATTATAAAATTGTAAATAATAATAATAAAAAAAAATAGACATTCAATTAAATTTCAACTATGCAATATGCTATTAGTTGTTTACCAACATACTTTAATTTTAATTATAATTATAAGTTATAGTTTATAAGTTATAATTATAACCATGCTTTAATTATAATTATAAATTTATAAGTTATAGTTTATAAGTTATAATTATAACTTATAAGTTATAACTTATAATTATAATTAAAGCATATGAATATTATAATTAATAAATTAATAATTATTATAAAATTGTAAATAATAATTTAACGTTCAATTAAATTTCGACTATGCAATATGCTATTGTTTACGACCATGCTTTAATTATAATTATAATTTATAACTTATAAGTTATAGTTATAACTAAAACATGGTTCATTTTTATTTTTTAATAAATTTTAACTATGCAATATGTTATTAGATGTTTACGACCATGTTTTACTTATAACTATAAGTTATAACTTATAAGTTATAATTTATAATTATAACTAAACCATGGTCCAATATGCTGTTTTTTTTTTTTAATTAATTATAACTAAACCATAGTCCATTTTTATTTTGGTCCAAATGCTGTTTTTTGTTTAAAATTAACACATTAACACATTTTTATTTTTTAAACGTCCAAGAGGGGAGGGCAGCGCGCATAGCAGAGACTTTTGGAGATAATATTAAAATTAAAAAAAAACACTTGGCATATGCACTTTTTTTTTAATTAAATTATTCAATTGAGGGGAGGGCAAAGCGTCGTGCTATAAGCGGAGAATTGCCGTTTAACAAGACACTTGGCAGCTTATCAGAAAACCAAAGACAAATACCTCGCTCTAAATATATTTGCACATTGCACATCATTTTCATATAGTTTCTCTACTGCATTTCGGGTTCAAGAAGAAATACCATAGTTTCTCTACTTGGCAGTTTGGGTTGAAGAAGAAATACGACCAGATACCAGATGCGGTTCAAGAAATATCAGATGGGGTTCAAAAACAAAAATGAAAAAGTCTTGCTAACTACAATGAGATGAGCGCATCTTCTCTTCTATCATAATCCGCAACCATAAGTTAAGTAATTAGTCAGAGACAATTTGCAAGGTGCTTCTCAATTTGTGCATAGAGTATTAGAGAATAATTTCCAAGGATGATAGTGTTACAGAAAACTCTGTGGCGCCGTTCTCGGATTATGTCTCCATTGCAATCCTAAAACTAGGTTTAGGTTTAGACCTAAGCATCCATCAAATTTTTTTTTTACCGCTGATTTAATTATATTTCAAGAACTATAGAACTCCTTCATTATTGCAAAATTAATACATTCTTCAAGAAGGTTGTGACGAGGAGGAGAAGACAAAAATAATGGCACGCAGTTTCCCAAGTGGCTTTGCGATCCTCATTTAGGGTTGGAATATAGTATAATAATAATTAACCATTAGAAAACGAGGGGCCCAGTCCCCACCTCTGCGGCTTCTCTGCGGTTTCTTGCTATATATTTTTGGCGCTCCGTCGCCGCCCATGTGTGAAAGTGTGTAGAGCCGTGTAGCTTCGTTCCTAGTCCCACCTCCAATCTCCATTGCCTTACTTATGCGATTAAATATCAGATGGGGTGGCAGTTCGGGTTCAAGAAGAAATACCACGAGCATATGCGGTTCAAGAAGAAATGTCATATGGGGTTCAAGAAGAATGCGGTAAATGGACTGGCCTAGCGGTACAGCGTAGTAGCAGTTAAAAATTAAAAAAATGTCTTTTTTAGAAAATAACGTTCAAAGACCCCCCGGACGTATCTGGGTCCCCCACGCAGAACCCTGGACGGACCCACAGGCGTACCAGAACCGAACCCGTATCGGATACGTCCCAGATTCGGGTTCGAGGGTCCTAGGGTGCCGAACCGGTAACTTAGGTAATTAACATACACATAGCAATGCAGGCTGCTAGACCACATATATTAAGAATACATTGTACCCAAATGAAAAAGACATCCAAACCACCTGCCATACTGTTTTCAGATAAAGAAGTAACTGCTTAAAAGTATGTTATCCCATAGAAGACAGTCCAAGTCAAAGTGGACAGAAAGATCGAGAGAGATGGAAAAGGAACAAAGCATCAGTCAAGTGTGTATGTTGTTCAGCTGGTTTTTTAACAACTTCTTGAGCTAAAATTCCAAAAAGAAAAAAAGAAAACCTGAGGTATGCCAAATGTTCTCCTGTCAGTAGCACAATTCCCATGAAGGTTTACCAACCAGGTGGCTATGGGTTCATTATTCATGTGCCAAATCCCCAAATGTTCCGTGAAACCCAATTGACCATTATGTCAGAAAACATTATGGAGTCTCATGTTTATCAATATGTTTGCATGCAGTAGAGTTAATATATAACAGTTCAAGAAAATGTAGAACACTAACAGAGAACGTGCATTTACTAGACAAAATGCATTCACACTACACTCTTGCATCCCAGATGGATGAGAGTAATTCCAGTGTTCATAAATATGTTTTCATGCAGTAGAGTTAGTACAGCATCTAACTAGATGCATTAACAAAAACCTTTTGCATGAGTAAATCATCTAACTAGATGCATTAACAAAGACCTTTTGCATGCTAAATGTATAAGATCAAGTTAGTACAGCATCTAATATCTCCTAGAGGCAAATACTATCTAAAAGAATGGGACATAAAGCTTTGGCATGATGACAAAAAATTACAGATTCAAGTTCATCAATATGTTTGCATGCAGTAGAGTTTTGTAAGCATTTCTTTCATTACATAGAAAATTCATTTACTAGACCAGATGGTTGTTTTCTAGGCATAATCATCCTGACATCAAAACAAACCTGCTGCATGCCATATGGATGGGAGTAAGTTGCTACATTATCTAAAACTTCCTGGAGACCCTTATTATCTGAAAGACGAGGAGTTAGAGCTTTAAGAAGCTGACTGCGAGTAGCATCACCAACAGATAACTTGCGAATCAGCTCTCTTCTCAAAGACTCTGTTGCAGATAATCCACAAAAACTACGCTCTGCCACTATGCGAATGATCAGGGCTAGCATCTCCTGTGTTAATGTCGGCTCATATCTGCAAATAAAACAAGTATTAACAAATTGTCAGTATGAACTACCTTTTACTCCATGGTTAAGCCTTGAAACCTTAGCCTTGAAAACATTAAAAGAAAATATACAAAAATACAAAACTTATGAAACATAAATTCTGTCTAAGAAACTAGCAATTAACTAACACAACAGAAATTTATGACATTTCCACTTCGTACTGCGGATGAACAAACGGATGTATTGCTCTAAACAAGATTGTCAACTAAGCACCTTTCAGGACAACTCAGATGGAAGACAGCCCTTCTGACCCTGACTCCCCAAAGTAAGAAAAATAAGAAAAAGGGGGAAGAGATCTTGCCTCTGAAGCCTCTCCAGAACAGAAACATGGGAGAAATTAAATGGGAAAACGCAAAGGGTTGCAGCATGAAGTAGAAAGTCCAGAAAACCCAAGGAAGACACAGAAAAACAAGAAACTCTAAAACCCATCTGGCTACTGGTCTGAGCTGCAGATAAGGAGACCAAAAAGGTCAACCAGATGGAATACTCAAGAAATAAACAATACTGCAGAAAGCAGTCAACTGCTATTCACAAAGTACCTGAAGAAGACAAGGATTGAGACCTATGACACAGATAGAAAGTGAAGAAGATATTAATATATATAAGCCATCAAGCCGATCACCTCAGGAATCACCAGTTTATAGAGGCGACAGCTTTTGGCAGCACAATCAAGACACTCAATAACCTGCAGCATTTTAGTAAGGCTACCTTGTGTGAGCAATAAGGTAAGCTCCGTTCTAACTATTGTCTATGATCTGACTGACTATCTAGATAGGAATAGATATTAGTAAAAGACTTGCTCCCTACAAAAGCAATTCCAGAAGGAAATGTATTCAGTGTTGTTGTCAGTGCACCACTGAGAATCAGGTCCATCTATGATGGGATTTAATGAGTTTATATAAATATTGGTCTTACAGATATAGATCCAAAAGAAATTCGAAAAAGGTACGAACTAGCCCAAAAATTGAGACAATTAAAGGGTACTACCAAAAGGTAAACAGAGAAAAGTTTGGAGTCTCGTTGAAAGAAAAATAGAGGCTGACCTCAATGTTGCCCAATTGCAAGAATTTATCAGCCAAGATGGTCTCAATGAGGAAAGACATTAAGAAGTAAATCTGCTAGCATCACAATAATCTTAGAATGAAGGAGATCTTCCAGAGCAAAATACAAGGAGTACCTGGCTTAAGGGTCTTCCACCCTCCCTGCCAGGATGTAAGGAATTGAAAAAGCAGTTAAATACTACAAAGAAATGTTAACAGAGCAGTACAGGGAATCAGAATCAGAAGGAGATCTGCTCAAAAACCTTCCAAACATACTCTTGTGTGAAGATAATGAATCGCTATGAAAAGAAATCTCAGAAGAGGAAGTTGAAGAAGCTGTCTTCTACTCACAAAAAGATAAAGCACCTAGGTCGTACAGATTTCATGCAAGTTTCTACTGAGGTATAATGAAGAAGGATGCTAAGCAGCAAGCGGAAAAGTCCAGAGATAAAAAAAAAATTGAAGGAATTTAAATTCTAAAATCATGTCAGAGCAAGGAGGTTTCATGAAAAGAAGAAAGGTCCTTGATGGGATGGTAAAAGGTAAAAAGGGTAAAGTAGTTTTTAACGTCCATGAGGCCATAGGCCATATGAGACGACCCTCATGGAGGATGTTGTTTACCCAAATATATGGTTATCCAACCATACTCCAGTTACCAAAGCATGGTGTACAACCCTACCCCCACAGGATTCGAACCTTGGACCTCTATTCAGAGTTCCAAAGTCTCCACCATTAGGCTACTCAGGTTGTAATATCACAGGTTGTAAAAGTGAAGTGTGGAAAGCCTTACTAGACGGATTCCAAACCAAGCTGGAAGGTTGGAAAGGAAAACGAATGGACACCCCAAAATGAAACTTTCAAGCACTGTTTGTAAACATATTTTGTGCATTTGAAAGCTCCAACCAATGTTCTGCAATTCATAAGGAAAAGTCCATGCAGAGTGGCACAGAAAAGAAAATAAGAAAACCTATGCCTGCATATGAAATGGGGAAGAGTGGGTTTGAAAAACAATTTGGAAGTGAATATGGCCTTCAATACCAAACTGATTTGGAGAATTTCCAACAAACAAAATAAGCCATGAAGAAAACTGATAGGGAGAAAACATCTAGAGAAGAGAGTGATAACTGGAAAGAATCTTTACCACTAGCAATCTAACTCCAGGCTTTATCATATGGAACCTCATAAGAAAGAGTATGAAGATCATAAATATACGAACCAGACAAAGTTAAAGAAAGGAGATAGACTTTTCAATGGATGCATGGATTAAATTCATCTCACTCAAATCAGACAGAAATCTAAGAACTAAGAGAACCACTAGAATCACAGAGTGGAAGAATGGTTAAGCACTATTTAGAATAGAGAAATAATTGAGGCACAAGAATACAGAACAAACTGCAAAGTAGAAACTCCACTCAAATTCATCACTGGTTACAGGACTGCACAATAAGAATATGTATCAGAATTAAAACATTTTGAGAAAACAAAGCTACAATTAATTTGTAAGCACAACATTAATTTGCATGCACAACAGACCATAAGAAGACAGTCTGAAGTATCAGGTTTTTTTAATCACGTTCAACATTCATACTTAAGTGACAACCAAACCTCAAGATAGACTCTAACGGAATGCTAATCTTAACAGTCTTTTAAATTTATTAGGTAGTTTGGCATCACAAGCACATGCTCCTATATTACTCTTCACTTAATCAAAAACATATAATACTTAGACAGCCTTAGGTAACGAGGCCATGTTCAAATGTTAAGTGGCAGTATGAGTAAGGGAGTCCATTTTGGGGATTATTTGATTACCCTCTCCCTCTTTCTGCAAAAGTGGAAAGTGGATGGTAGCATGAACACATTGATATCAACACAAGGTTTCAGCTATTTTGAAACAAAGAATAGCTAATCCCTTTGAAAATTTCCAAGTATAAACAAACCCCCATAACAATGAAACCACAAGAAATATACATACTCATTAGGCCGAATACGATGAAGAGAAAGATAATCAGATAAGCCAAATCGCTCAAGAATTCTGAAAACAATTTTTTCTGGTGGAGCCAATGCAGCACAACATTGTAAAAGGAATAAATCAAGCTCTAAGGTGTCCTCAAACCTGCAAATAAAGCATATAACCATCAATAATATTTTGAAATGGAAACAGACCTAAATATTAATCAGATTGCTTTAACTCAAGTGGTTAAGAATATAGGGCTCTAAATGGATAGACCCAGCCACATTGTGGTTCATTGAAATACCATGGTAACATGGTGATGATGTACAACCAGTGGGGCCCATTTCAATCCCATATAATCAATTAGAAAAAGGACCAAAATATTCATGAATTAATTCTCAACCTTCAAACTTCTACATTTTGAAACATTCCACTTCAGAAATTCAAATAATAAAAGGAAAGTGAAAGACATACCATCGAACAGAATGGTAATAATCACAACGAGAGAGAGTTGAATGACCATTTCGTCGCCACATCCCTGCATGCACCTGTGCACAAAATACCTTCAATCGTAATATGTGTTCCATGACAAATGCAGAAAAGCTATATGGATGGCAGTCACCCAATAGCAGTCTGAAAAAATCATGACAGCTTCCTGACAAAGACAAGCTCAGATTGTTTCTTTTTATTTCCATTCGATCAAGTTCACCAGTGTACATTTCCATTGCCTTATGCAATGATAAAGACAACATTCGATGCAAAGGAATGTGAAACGATATTTCTTGTCGGCTGACATCATAAGTGATTGTTGGCCATTCCTCTAATCTGAATATGCTTGGCTTTTCTACTTCTAGATCAATAGATGCCAGTCCAAGAAAACCTTCATTACTTGCCATATCGGTATCCATCTCACTAACAGCACTTTTATCATTTCCTGTTAATATTGTCGTTCGCATTCTATCCTCATCACCTTCAGGCTCAGAATGTGATGCAATACGACGTCCACGACGTAGAAATTCTCTGAGCATGCCTCCTCTATTTGTATTTGCATCCATATCAACTCTTGGACTAGACTCTATCAATGTTGGCGAATGCATATCCCTTATTATCCCTCTTATTCCCCTGCTTCTCCATTGTGTTGGCTTCCTTGATGACCTCTCTATCAATAACGGTGGTGACTTCTGTGAGTCCTTTGCGATATCACTTGCCAACCAATTTTCCAGAAATTTTATGCATTCTGTAATAAGCCAACTCAAGGTACCTGGAACTGGAAGCATATGAGAGTGAGTATACCTGTTACATGATTCCATGGCACTTGGCTGGAAAGTACTTGTAGACGCTGAGGAAATATCCCCTGTTTCTAGATCAGCTCCACTGTTTCTTCCAACCATTCTAACCATGGAACTTTCCTCAGATAACCGACCAACTTTTGCATGCCTAATTACATCATCATCAGAATCAGAATCAGCTTGTTCTGAAATGGAAATTTCATTTTGAGTCCACTTGACTTTATCTACTGAAGCTGCACCATTCACAAAAAGAGAATGTATGTGGGCCATTTGCAATTCTAACATAAATAATGGTGGCCAATGATCATTTTCCTCCTCCACATGAATACTTGTTACTCTCTTTTGTGGATCCATGCCTTGCATAAAAGCCAACAACTCAATCCACCTACTCGAAATATCGCGTCGTTCACGAGCAACATACTTAGCCACTTCCAGGTGACTCACAGCAAACCGTATGTCTTCTACCAATCGCACAAAAAGATGATTTGCTATTGGCCTTTTACTTGCCTGCTAAAAAAGAAGACTATGTCATCAGGAGTTGATTCCAGACAATTAAGACATGCTTATAATTTTCCTGAAAGTCCAAATGGCATGACATTATTATCCTGAAATAACATTATGAATGAAATTTTAATCAAACAAGAGTTGTATATTTTCATATTTTTATCACAAGGCTGATTGCAAGGCTATATGAAATCAAAACAGTGCTCCACCACCACTAAAAGTTGAATAAACACTTTATTTTAGAGACATATGACCAAGAAAAATAAACAGAAACTTGACAAAACAAGATGGGAGGAATATGGGTATAACTATGAAGGACAAAAAATCTGAAAAATAAAATAAAAAAGTAAAGAGCACATTACCAAAATTCGACCATCTTCTCCAACAGATGACTCAAAAAGGTGTTTCATATTGTCTAGGAGCATGTCCAAAAGATTATATTCAGTCACAAGACTAGGTATTAGAGTTGGCACAGTAAATATCTGCACAGAAAAATTGCCCAGAGCTGGGTAATCATTAAATCTTACACTTAAATTACTTCCATCAGTACCCTCCTGTATTGCTTCAGATACAAGCGTTGGGTAATGCTTAATAAAAGCCTTTGCAAATTCATACTTAAAATTTGGCTCTCCAAGTAACTTGAAAAGCAATTCATGGAGCTCTGCCACTACTTTCTTATATAAAAGTTCTTCTGTTCTCAGCAGAATATCCAGCAAGCCAGGCGAAGAACGAATCAAAGTTGCAGTAAAATTCAATAGACTCACACTACGTTTACAGAAACCAAGAAGCATCTCTACAATTGTCGTTGTTGTCATAGAAGCAACCTTTTGCTGATCGTTTTGCAATTCCCACTTCTTGGGCTTCCCTTCGGCCTTTCTTTCTGCAGCTAGCAGTAGTTGCTTTTTCCATTCAATTAGAACGGCACTCAAAACAGGCTCTCCAGAACTCACATATTTTGGTGGTAAGGGCCGTACTTGACCTGGCCCTCTATGCCTGGAGCAAAAACCTTCCAATTTCCATGCTGTTTCATCCCCACAATCACAACATCCACCACCTGTAGGGATCATGGAGTAATCATGATTGGCATGGTTACCAGCCTTGAAACAAGGAACACAAATAGCACAGGTAGGATCATTCTCACATGTCCTGCACCTATATGCAATGTCATTGCTTCTCCAAACTACCCCACAGACGCCTTGAGTATCTGCATTCTGTTTTACAATTTCCTCAAGGGCCGCCTCTGGCTCTTCTTCAAACATTAACCATTGTAACCATTTAACACTTTCATGAGAAAAATATTTTACATTCTGGTAAATTGAACGTTCTGGTGCCTCTGACGATTTAGTCTTTAACGCTTTTACTTCCTCTCTACCAGGTAAAACACAAGATATGACTGTCTGTAGCGCTGACCTATTATTTCTCAGATAGTCCACCAGTCCAGGTTGAAGTCGCTCCACAACTTCTCGAGGCTCAACACACTTGGCAAGCCTCTGCTCAAGAAAAAACAAATTTGTCATTGAATTGGTGGTCCAATCATTACATAGAAATATTAACCATTCAATTAAATAAAATTTCATATAATACCATTCCAAAGGTACAGCAAACCAACATGGAACTCCAAATTTATTTATCAACCACAAAGCAAATGAATTTGATCCATGACTACATCATAGTGGTATGATGGAACTGATAACTGGATAGGTTCAATTAAAAATAAGCAATAGATTGAATTTGATGTAATGCCTAAGAATTTCAATTCATTTAATTTGACTTTGCATAGCACAGTAGGAAAACTCTCCAAGTTCTTGGTTTTCTTGTGAGATTTCTAGCTCGGCCAGTGTCCTCCCCCTCCGCAGCATCAAGAAATTACCAATTTATCAGCGAGGAAAAAGCCGCAATCTCACCAATTTCTCCACAAAAACTTGGCAAAAATCAGACACGCAGACCAGAACACGAATTTTTTAGTGAATAAGCTTGATTGAGATTTGAATCAATAAAAGCCCTACTATTCCTAGATTTAGTCAAAGTCTTCTATGGTTTTTGTCGAGCATGGTGATCAAGGTAGTACTTAACAATAAGTAGTAAATCCATGGGAAGTTCACCTAACCAATGAAAAATGACATTCATTTTTAGATCATTTTAATTAAAGAAACTAAAAAATTAAACATATCCTACGTACACTTACCTAATTAATGAGACAGATCTAGAATAATTCAAGACATGAATGATAAAGGTTATTGCAGTATTTGAAGTTGTTTGAATTTAGTATGCAAGTATTATATTGCTGGCTCACAAGGTTGGAGCATCTTCTGATGGGTAACCCAACCTTTCTACTATCATTCATTCTTGAGCCATGGTATGGTATTCATGGGCTCAAGACCTAGCATAAGTTGTTGTATTTGTTGGTTTTTGATGAAGATTCATAATCATCAAATGTAATCAAACTCATTTTTTATGAAAATCTAATAGAAAATCAACTTTCTGGCTATATAAATTTTGTTTTAATTGTTTTTTTGAATTATATTGGTTTGTTTAATGTTTTTTAGGTCAAGTTTTCCAGAGTTGCCTAGAAACTCTCCAAAACTGGAGTGCCAAGTTTCTGCCATGTTGCAAGTTTTCTTACTATGTCGCACAATATTCTTTAAGAGGTTTTTATGAAGCTTGATGAAAAGAATCTTTCCCTGTATGTTTTTAAAATACCTCAAGGTCAACGTTAGAAAATGCTATCCTGCATTTAAACAAATTTGGAAAAGAACTACATTAATTTGTCCTGATTGTAAAAGGAACCTTAAAATCATTCCTTACAATCAGATCAGTAACAAATTTGTCTTCTAAACAAGAAGACTGCCGGCACAGATTACAAAGAAGTTACCACTAGAAATAAGTCTCAAGGATCTTTTGGACAGGAAAGATCTTCTCTCTAATTTCAGTTCTAAAAGAAGCTATAAATATTTGGAACTGATTTTTTATTTAAACCTCTATTTCATGCATGGAAAACTCGAAAACATTCCCAAGGAAAACAATAGTATTTTTTGTGCCACTTCCTGTAGTCCAAAAGAAAAAACTTTATTCTCAAAAGCGTTTCCAGGTCCCATTGATTTACTTACTCAGGATCTTTGTCAAATTAATGGAGATTAGAAAAACTGAAACAACATATGTAAGGTAATATAAAAAATTCCTTTTTAACACAAAAGACCTGCTTCATCAAAATTAATTTTAAAGGTATTTCAAGGAAATCCAGGAAACGTTCACAGAAGTGTTGTTTTTGAAATAATGAAGGTAAAAAATCTCCTTACTTACTTGAAAACGTATCGAATTTCAACTAACAACTATGCAGGGGCTAGAGCACTTTATACATGGATCAAAATTACCCTTGAAAAAGGATGGAAATATATATATATATCAGTTGAGGGAGATTCACAAATTATTATTAATGCTATCAAAGGAAACTGGCATGGAGGTGGGATCAAACATAACATTATTTCTTACGTCCATCAACTATTGTTTGGAGGCAGTATCTTAGAAATGTCAGCATATCTATAGAGAAGGAAACCATGCAGCAGATAATTTAGCCAATTATAGAATTGACCTTCAACTTGGTGCAATTCAAATGGTAAAAGGCAACTGGACAAGTGAGATTTTATCTCCTAATGAAAATGATATCAAGAAGTTGATTGGGTTCAAAGATTATGAAGAATATGTCTGATGGAAAGGTAGATGAATAATCCACTTCCTATCCTGTTCTCTTCCACCTCTGGGAATGAAGTTCAACAAGGACGATTCTCAATACCTTTAATAAAAAGGCAAGCTGGATAGGTTTAACTGACCTGACAGCAAATACAATGTTTTGCTATTTTGATGAAAGTGACTCCAACAGAAGCCACATACAGTTTTTTTTAGAAGGACAAAATGTTCCTTTGTCCTCCATGCTTAGTGTGATTAAGGTGTGGTCAAGTTTAGTATTAAGCCACAAGCATTGCATATATGCAACTAACCTGTACTCCTTACTTGTGTTGTGTTATCTGCCAAGGGGATGGGTACATACCCTACCCCTTTCTGGACCTCCTAACTACTTATTACTGGTCATATTCACCCCCAAAAAACAAAATTCAAAATTAAATAAAACCCACACCAAGAACTCTTTAAAGTTGAACCACAACTAAATCTTTCCTCAATCTGCGATATTCTTACTCTTCTGAACATAACTCGCTATCTCCTCTAACATATCCCGCGGCGAACCCTCCAGAATGCTCTCAATTTTAACCTCACCTTAACTTCCCTAATCAGTAGCAGAAACTCTTCGGCTAACTTAACCAACAGACCCTAACCACAACAACCCTACACAAATCTTCCCCCGACAGACCGCATTGCCCCCATATACAACAAAAACACCATAACCACGATCCACCGATTCCTCTGATATATCTAATTCTTCTAAATTCACAGCATATCGAATTCAACCCAATTGCGCGTCCACACATTTGGCAGAACAAAAGCATTTAGATAACAAAAAGGAGAGAAAGAAATGTATGTACCTCCGCGATGAAAACTTGCTCCATTGTGGCAGAGATCTATCCACCCGCAATAAAAGGCAAATAGCAGAAATAACCCAAATAATAGGTCTAGCAAGAAAATTCAGAGAGTTCCTTTATTCAAATTTCACCGCCGAACCATAATAACCTTGCTCGGACGCGCCACCGCCACAATTTTTCTTCTCCCCTGGCACTCCACCGCTTCCCCTCTCGGACCCTCTTACTCTCTTCTTCTTCTTTCTCTACAATTTGTGGTATTTGGTATCTCTCTTTCCTTTGTTGCGGCGCTTCAGGTTTTCGGATACAGTTGTTTCTTGCTCCAGGTTATCCCTCGCGTGCCTTTATAAAAGATATAGGTATCTTTTTGTCTTTTTCACCTAGGGTGATATATATATCCATATGGGGCGGTGTGATATTATTGCGTATTTCCAAGGAAGAATTTGTGGAGATTAGGTCATGGACGCCACGAAAGTATTGTTGAGAATCAAAGGAAAGTATTGTTGAGAATCAAAGGAAAACATATAATTTTTTTACAGTCCTTGGAACAACCAATCTATTCACATACTCAAACTTTTGATTTACTCCGCAAGAGCTCGTAGTATGTTTAAGGAGTTGTTTATACCGACACGAAACCTCGTAGTCTGTTGAAGGAGTTGTTTATCGCGACACAATGGGACGTTCTACGGTGTCTGGTGTTGACACAAAGAGTGATAACTGTCCTCAGTGGGGCCTTATGCTGTGAACCTTTTAATGATGACCTCGAACACCCGTACGTCCAAACAAATGGTTGAGAATGACTCTTAAGCTTGGCTAGGGGTCCAGTTTTTTTTAATTTGATTTTTTTATTTATTTATGTGTAATCCCTTGTACATAGTATAGTATATCTGCAGTATATAAGAGATATAAGAGAGATTTGAATCTGGGGTCTTTGGATTTCAATTGGAGAGTTTTAACTATTTACTTGCAGATTAATTTGATTTTTTAGATAATTGAGGTTTATTGATTTTGTTTTTATTCAAAGTACTCATAAACTCTTTATATTTAATCATATTAATTTTTTTTTTTAAATTAATAATAAAAAAATTATAAAATGAAAGATGGAATTTATAATGGATTTTAAGTTATAATCTTATTATATAATTGTCAAGTTAATGTTAATGTTTGCTTCTTCTTCTTTGTTTGATAGGAAAGTCTTCATTTAATTGTCAAGTTATTGTAATTGTATAACTATCCAGCATGTAGGTGTGAGGGCCATTGGTCAAAAGTGCTTCTTTGGGAGCTTAGAGACCACGGTTCGAATCCGTTAGATCCCCTAAAATCAAAGGGTATGTTACATCGTTGTCAGTGGTTAAGTTAAAACGTTTATATGGTGTAACTCAAGGTTAACGTCGTAGGTTAGTTAAAACACCTACCTGGCTTAACGTGGTAGGCTAAGTTAATATGTTTACCTGGCCTAATGTGTTAGGCTAATTTAAAACGTTTACCTGACGTAACTCAAGGTTATAGTGGTAGCAAGGTGTAAGATTCAAACGTAATTCAAGGTTATAGTGGTAGGCTAAGTTAAAACATTTACCTAGTATAACATGGTAGGCTAAGTTAAAACGTTTACCTGGCGTAACTTAAGGTTATAATGGTAGCAAGATCTAAGATTCAAACCCATGAAAATGGGATGAAAAATGTGGTAGGTTAAGTTAAAACATTTACCTAGCGTAACTCAAGATTATAGTGGTAGCAAGATGTAAGATTAAAACCCGCTAAGAGGCGATCAAAAATATAAGTTACCGATTCCTTTGTATATTCAAAAAATAATAATAATAATTATACAGATGTAATTCTCAATAATTATATTGAAAAAATAATATTTTTATCATATGACTTGCTTATGCATGTTAAAAACTATTTTATCATTATGTGGTAATAATGTAATATGAGTGTCACCAAGAGTGGCATATATACATCTATTTTAATATGAGTAATACCTATTATTATTATTTTTTAGTAATACTTCTTATACACATCCACCATAGAGTAGTATCTATTTTAATCCGAGTGGCATCAGTTAGATTCTCAACTTCAAAGAGACCCAAGAAGTTATCGATTCCTTGGTATACTCAAAAAAATAATTATTATTATTATTATACATATGTAACTCTCAATAATTATATTGAAAAAGTAATATTTTTATCATATGGCTTACTCATGTATGTTAAAAATCTTCTAATACCATTATGTGGTAATAATGTAATATATGAATAGTACCTATTTTGATCCGAGTGGCATTGGTTAGATTTCTCAACAACTTCAAGGAGACCCAAAAAGTTTACCGATTCCTTGGTATACTCAAAAAAATAATAATTATTGAGAGAAGACCTAGGTTCCAATCCCACGAGCGTGCCCATGCATAGCTAGTAGCTCAATCTGACTCTTCTACGTGTTGCACCTGATTAATGACGATGATCTGTTTTTTGCTTGTCCGGCGGTCCCCTTCATGCCACGTGTTGAACCAGACTAACGAAGACGATGCGAACCTTGTGCATTCGGACGAAGACGATGCGAACCCTGTGCGTTCGATGGTCCTCATCTCACGTCGGGTTACCATTAACGATACGGTGGATGTGTTGGCAGCCTTCATTGATAGTTTGAACCTTGCGAGTTACGTTGACAAATACTAAAAATTATGTAAACAAAACAAAATAATAATTATTATTATTATACAAATGTAACTCTCAATAATTATATTGAAAAATAATATTTTTATCATATGACTTACTCATGTATGTTAAAAACTATTTTACCTTTTATCTTCTAATACCATTACGTGGTAATAATGTAACCTTTTATCTTCTAATACCATTACGTGGTAATAATGTAACCTTTTATCTTCTAATACCATTACGTGGTAATAATGTAATAGGAGTGTCACCTATTTTAATAAGAATGGCATCTATTATAATATGAGTTGTACCTATTTTAATAAGAAAGGCATCTATTATAATATGAGCAATACCTATTTTAATCTGAGTGGCATCGGATAGATTCCTCAACTTCAAGGAGACCCAAGAAGTTTACCGATTCCTTGGTATACTCAAAAAATAATTATTATTATTATTATACAAATGTAACTTTCAATAATTATATTGAAAAAATAATATTTTTATCATGACTTATGTTAAAAATTATTTTACCTTTTATCTTCTAATATCATTATGTGGTAATAATGCAATAATTTTTTTGGTTACATAGATGAATTGATTATAATCACAATTTTTAGTAATTGTTAGTGCATCTAGCAGGGTTCAAACTATCAGCAAAGGCTTCCAACACACCTACCATCTCGTTAATGGTAACTCGGTGTGAGATGGGGACCGTCATATGCACAGGGTTTGCACCATCTTCTTTAGTCTGGTTCAACACGTGGCATGAAGGGGGACCGTCGGACAAGCAAGAAACAAATCGTCATCATCAATTAGGTGCAACACGCAGAAGAGTCGGATCGAGCTATTGGCTATGCATCGAGCTGCTGGCTATGCATGGGCACGCTTATGGAATTGGAACCTAGGTCTCCTCTCGATAAGTGCCCTAACTTACCAATCCTCCTAGACCCACGAACTGGTAATAATGTAATATTATTGTCACCTATTTTAATAGAGTGGCATCTATTTTAATATGAGTAATACCTATTTTAATAGGTGTGGCATCGGTTAGATTCCTCAACTTCAAAGGAGATATAAGAAGTAATAATCTTGCCAAACAATACATGGATTATATCCAAGCTCTCTTGTAATACCACTATGTGGTGATGATGTAATAGGGGTGGAACAATTTCAATCCCAATATATATATATATATATATATATATATATATATATATATATATATATATATATATATATATATATATATATATAACTTCCAAGGACTAGGTGGATTAGTAAGTATTAGTCTGGTTGGGCACTTACCAAGAAGAGACACAAGTTCAAACCTCGGGGGAAGCATGTTGTTAGTAGTCTAATCTAAATCTTCACAGTGCATGCCAGATTGACGATGATGGTACGAATCCCGAGCACCCAATGGTCCATTTCACATCGAGCTATAAAACAATGAGGTGGAATAGGTTTGGTGAATACAGCCATGTGGTTTGAACCATGCACTTGTCAACTACTAAAAATAGTGTGGTTGTAACCAACTCTCCTATCAATCAAAAAATTAAATTATAGTCTATGGGTCTAGGTGGATTGGTAAGTTGAGACACTTACCGAGAGGAGACCTAGGTTCCAATCCCACGGGCGTGCCCATGCATAGCCAGTAGCCCCAATCCGACTCCTCTGTGTGTTGCATCTAACTAATGACGGTGATCTGTTTCTTGCTTGTCCGGCAGTCCCCTTCATACCATGTGTTGAACCAGATTGACAAAGAGGGTGCGAACCATGTGCGTCCAACGGTCCCCATATCACGTCGGGTTACCATTAACGAGACGGTGGGTGTGTTGAAAGCATTCGCTGATAGTTTGAACCCTGCCAGCTGTGCTGACAGTTACTAAAAAAAAAAAAAATTATATATATATTATAACTATGATATAAATTAAATACATTTTATTTAAATGTTTTGATTAAATTAAAGTTTAAGTTTAAGAGGGATAAGGTTTTTACACCAAATTTAAATAGATATAATATGAATAAGGTAGGGCTATAAAACAACAAGGTGGAATAGATTTGGTGGATGCAACCCTATGGTTTGAACCCTGCGCTTGTCAACTACTAAAAATAGTGTGGTTGTAACCAACTCTCCTATCAAGCAAAACAAAATCAAATTATATATATATATATATGATATAAATTAATTTTAATAGAAAAAAAATTGATATAAATTAAATATATTTATTTAAATATTTTGATTAAATTAAAGTTTAAGTTTGAGAGGATAAGATTTTTACACCAAATTTAAATAATATGAATAACATCCATATAATTAAATAAATTCCTTGATTAGATTCCTCAACTTCAAGGAGAATTAAGAAGTTAGAATCTTTCCAAACAATACATAGATAATATCAAAACTCTCTTGTAATACCACTATGTGGTGATGATGTAATAGGGGTGGAATAGATTCAATCTCATATAACCAATTATATATATATATATACCCCCAAGCGTTAGGTGGACTGGTAAATGCTAGTTTGGTTGGGCACTTACCAAGAAGAGACCCATGTTCAAACCTTGGGGGAAACCTGTGGCAAAAGTAGTAGTTTGATCTAAATTCTTTGAGTGCGCATCAGATTGATAATGATAGTACAAATCCTGAGCACCAGTGGTCCATTTCACGTCGAACTATAAAACAACGAGGTGGAATAGGTTTGGTGGATGCAACCCTTGTGGTTTGAACCCTCCATTTACCAACTATTAAAAATAGTGTGGTTGTAACCAACTCTCCTATCAAGCAAAAAAAATGATATATATATATATATATATTTCTTATTTTTTTTGCTTGATAAAAAGGGGTTGTACTCGGGTCCCCCACCCTTAACAAATTACATCTCTCTTCTTTAAAGCTTGAGAGTTTACAAATAGATACACTTCTCATCTCAATTGAGATGCTATAGATACACTTCTCATCATTTTACATAAAATGTCTGAATTCTTGATTTTCATTTTTTGGATCTTTTCAAATCTTTGTATGAATACAATTACTCTAGAATTTAGCATCTTTCTTGACATTTTCCTATACCAGCCTTCACAATGCCAAAACTTTACCTCTATTATCTATGTCTTGCATCTTAGTAGAGTAATATTTCCAAAACATCGCACTAACATAATTCGCTTTACCAAATCTAGATTGCTAGTTTCATTCCTGAAACACAAGTGCAACCACAAAATTATTATAAATAGTCTAAATGAACACATATTATTGTTATAAAATAAAACAAATATTACCAGTGGAAAACATTAAAGTAAACCTTATTCATTAATTTATTTAGTCAATCAACAATTTTTGTCAACTTCAACTAAACTTTCTACTTCCTCTAACCATGTAAAGTAGATGTTAACTTAACGAACCTCAATCAAAACCCCTCTATTGGCTAGCTTATCTACACATTTGTTTCCTTCCCTTAATATATGTGTAAACCTGATTTCTTCAAACTCTTTAGCAAGATTTTGAATTTCCACAATTGTCTCTTGTATGTTCCATGGAGCCTTTGCTTTCCTCAAAATTGCTTTTATTACAATGAGAGAATCACCTTCAATCCAAACTCTATTCCATTTCATTTGTTTACATATTTTTAACCCTTCTAAATTTGCCCAAGCTTCAGCTTCATTATTTGTCTTAAATCCACAATTGAAAGCATAATGAGACAAAATCTCTCCTCTATTATTTCTAATTATTCCTCCTCCTGATGGTCCTGGGTTTCCTTTAGATGCTCCATCAAAATTCAATTTAATCCACTCCACATCTGGTGGTTTCCACTTTATATTCTTTACCTTATTTTTGCTTCTCTTGTACCCAACATCATAATTCCATTTAATGACTTGACTCCATCTATCAAGACTCTTTGCTTCCAAATTAGGAATTGGGTGATTTGATAGGGTTGGTTTAGACTCCTCTATGGCTAAACATATATTCTTTTTCATTACCTCTAAACTTCTTTCCTTTCCTTTAAATATTCTTCTATTCCTTTCTAGCCATATAGTCCAAAGTATTGTATCTTTTGATATGTCCCATATAAACTGTAAAGCCTCACTTTTATAATTGCTATGTCATTGCTTTAACCAATATTCATTATGTTATTCATCACCATGCATTTACCAAACATATTAAGAGCCCATTGCCATAGATTCCAGACTATTGAGCAATGTCCCAAGAGGTGGTCAATATTCTCCTCCTCCTTACTATAGAAAACACATTTAGAGGGGCCATGAAAACCCCTTTTCATAAGGTTATCCTAGGATAAAATTCTTGTATGACCTACTAGCCAAACAAACATTTTAACTTTAGGAATGCTTGGGCTATCCCAAATATCTCTCCAAATTCTAGTGATATTATTACTATGTTGGTGTTGAACATTATATCCACTTCTTGTTGTGTATTCTCCTGAACTATTCAAATCCTAAATCAATTTATCCTTGGCACCCCTCGAAATAATTACAGTTGTTATCTTTCTACTCAATTACCTCCTAGCATCAATGTCTTGTATACTTGTAAAAAAATATTCTTTCCATTTGTATCTTCCTTCTCAATCCTTGTACAAAATGTTTGAAACCCTATCACCGTATTTTTCTTGAAGCAATCTCATCCAAGGTTTCAAAATTGGATCTAAATTGAGTGGTTTTTTATCACACCAAGTATCCATCCAATAGAAATTTTTTCCCCAGTTCCCACCACCCATCTTAAACCTTTAATCATAATATCAATAGATTTTTTTTAACTATTCCAAAGAGCAAAACCATTTGGAAGAGAGAATGCAGTAAATATTAAACTTGGGTCATTGGGATCAACATACTTACTTAGAAGAATTCTTCCCCATTGTCTTTGACTCTCTTTGTACAATCTCCAAATAAAGTTTCTCTTAAGAGCTAAGTTTGCATCTGCAAGAGCTCTTAAACCAAGACCTCCCCAAGTTTTGTCATCACACAACTTCCTCCATTTCACCAAAGAAATTTTCCTTTTATCATGTAAACCTGACCATAAAAAGGATCGCATAATAAAGATCAAAATTTTTTCAACTGATTTGGCATAGAATACAAAGACATATAATATGTTGGAATGGCTTGTAAGATTGACTTAATTAACTGCACTCTTCCTGCTAATGATAACCATCTACCTTTCCAAGCTAGAATTTTATTTTGAACTTTACTAATAACTAGATTCCATAAATTTATCCTCATTCTCCCCTCAAATAAAGGCATCCCTAGATAAGTTGTTGGAAAATTTGCCTCCTCCATTTGAAGCAACCTACAAATTCTTACTTCGATATTAGCAAGAGTGTTAAGAAAGTAAAATTTGGATTTAATACTATTAATTTTTTACCCTGAAGCTCTTTTGTACTCTTTTAAAAAGTGATTCAAATCTCTGGCCTCATTTATCATTGTCCTTCCAAAAAAGATTGTATCATCTACAAACTATTGATGGGTGATGTTATCGATGTTATTAATAACCTTAAGTCCACTTATAAACCCATATTTGTAAGTCTTATTTAAGTTCCTACTCAAAAAACTTGCCATAATAATGAACAAATAAGGATATAGAGGATCTCCTTGTCTAAGGCCTCTCTTGGCTTTAAAATATTTTGTCGCTAACCCATTGACCAACACTGAATAAGAAATTGTAGAGACACAAGATTTAATCCATCTAACCCATTTCTTCCCAAAACTAAACTTATCTAAAACTGCAAAAAGAAAATTCCATTTAACCCTATCATAGGCTTTACTCATATCAAGTTTTAAGATCATAGCTTTCTTTTTTCTTGAATTTGTTGAATGTATAACTTCATGAGCTACTATGATCCTATCCAAAATTTGTCTCCCTTTCATAAAAACCTCCTGGATCTTCTAAAATGATTTTTTCTAACAATGGCCTTAATCTATTCGCCATCACTTTGGAAATAATCTTATAAGTCATATTACATAGGCTTATGGGTCTAGATTCAGCATCCTTCTTTTAAGGAATTAGGGTAAGATAAGTTGCATTTATTTTATAAGGAATGTATTGTTTACCCTAGACTGTTCCACTGCCACCAATAAAGAATCCATATATATATATATATATATATATATATATATATATATATATATATATATGATATAAATTACTTTTAATAGGAAAAATATGATATAAGTTAAATATATTTTATTTGAATATTTTGATTAAATTAAAGTTTAAGTTTGAGAGGGATAATATTTTTATGGATAAGGTCCATATAGTTAAATAAATTTTGTCCATGCGCTAAAGTCTAACATGCTGGAATGTATAGCTCACAAATAGTCATGGGTGTCATGATAATTCAATTTGTTGTAAAATTATTTAAAATTTAAAAATAAATATTTTATTATTAATAAATTTATTTCATAATCTTTGGGAGGTTCAAGGTTCAAACCACGAAGTGGGCGAGTGTGTGAGGGGATGGGTGTGTGGTGGTTGTTGTTAGAAATAGATTATATTACATCATTTGGGTCATGTAAATGTACCTTCCTTGGTACATACTTAGGACATTATATTACTTTAGGGGGAAGTTATCTAGTTACTTCATGTAATGTAATAAATGCACAAATGTCAATGTGCAAATTGTATATATGCAAGGTGTCCCTTGTACAACTAGGTAGAGTGTTGGCCAAGGAACCTATCTTCCTATATAAAGGGCCATAGATAGCAGTGTGGTAAGAGAGTAGCAATGTGGTAGAGTGTAGTAGTGTAGAGAGTGTGTGAGCTATAAGGTCATAGCTCATTCGTGAGCAGTAGCTTAGATCATGGAGTGTTCATTTCCTCCATAGTTATTTTGTAATAATTTCCATCATTTATATTTAGAGCATATTTCAATCATCTCGTAGATTTACTTTCTTTCTTATTATTCTGGATCTTGTGATTGTTATCTCCTATTATATGTTATATCAAAAGCTAACAATGGTATCAAATCTATGGTATATCAAGCTATAGTAGTGAAGAACACAAGCTTATACTGAGAGGGGGTGAACAATATAAGACCACTTTTTACTTTTCTTTCCCAATCAATATTATGCAATGTATCAATAGCAATATCAACAACAGTAATCAAAGCAATGCACAAATCACCACACACAATAGAGACACCAATTTAACGTGGTTCACCCAATGTGGGCTACTCCACGGAGAAAATATTTCACTAATATTTTCTCAATAAATCTCTTGGGAATCCTTTCCCTATTACAATGTTTATGGACCTCTATCCAAAGGAGACACCAATCCCCTAATCAAGTTCGTGGATCTCTATCCATAGGAGAACTCCTTTCTCCTCTGCTCTGGTTGGTGATCTTCTAGAAGAACTATTGCCTCCACTACACTGGCTAATGGATCTCTATCCACTGAAGACTCTTATCCTCACTCAGAAGACCTATCCTCACTACCCTGGCTAATGGATCTCTATCCACTGGAGACTATCATCCTCTATACTCTATCACCTCCAAAGCTTGCTCTTAGCTCTATCTCAAATCTGCACTAAACATAGTCCTTCGATCTAGCACAAATCTGCTCAATATCTATCTCTGGTCTGGCACAAATCTATCCTCAAATCTACACCAAAATCTATCCTCAAATATGCACTAAACACAGTCCTTCGGTCTAGCACAAATATATCCTCAATATCTATCCTCAAGCCTTAACACAAAGCTTGAATTAATCACAAATCAACTCTGCTAGATCTGCCCCAAACCTTAACTCAAGGTTTGAACAAATCAATCAATCAAATCTGCTCACAAGTCTTCTCAAAGACTTGTCTCAAATATACCTTGTAAGCTTCCACAAAATCTCACACTAATCTATCCACAAGTCCTCTCTAGAACTTGTCCAATCTGCTCAATAATATCTGTCCTCAAATCTGTATTGTAAGCTTCCACAAAATCTCACACCAATCTGTCCACAAGTCTTCTCTAAGACTTACCTCAAATCTGCTCAACAAGTCCTCACTAGAACTTGTTCAATCTCATAGAAACATATAGAGAATTGTTAGAGACTCAATATGCTTCACATTCACAATAATGCTCAATCACTTTCAATCTCTCTTTTTATCATAGAAACATATAGAGAATTGTTAGAGACTCAATATGTTTCACACTCACAAACACTCAACCTCTTTCTCAAATCAATTTAGAATATGGAACAATTTGTTTCATAGAACTTGAACTATCACTTCAACACTTCCACTTGACTAGGCTCAACCAACTCTACTCAATCACTCAATGAAATAATCCTTGCTCACAAACCCTAGTCCAAGCATATGAACACTCACTCAATTATTTCCAACAAATCTCACATAACAATGATACTCATGATCTTTACACAACCCTAGTTCAAGATAGTTCACAACTTCACATAACAATGATACTCATGTTCTTTGCACAAACCCTAGTTCAAGCATATGAAAGCTTTACTCAATATTTCCAACAATGCTTATCAAACAAGGTTTTTATCATCAACTCTCACTCAGAAAAACCTTCAACAATCAAACTCAACAATGCTTATCAAACAATCCTTTTCACTCCAACTTAGCATTCACAATATCCAACAATCACTCACTAGGAAGATGTGCCCATACCTTTTTGTTTGATGAAGAAAATGACCTTAAAACCTATCTTAAACACAATTTTCTTCTTTGCCAATTTCAATGGTTAGATGACAAAATATCACACTAACACTCTCTCAAAAATATTTCTCAATTACAAAAATAATCAAACTCAAATACACCTTATTACTCCTTTGAAATTAGCAATCATCAAATCATACATAAAAATAATTACTCAATTACACCTTATAATCTCCAACAATTAAATTAACATCCTCCAAAAATTAAACTTTCAAAATAATATTGCCTACCCTTTTATCTCCCTCAAATACTCAATATCCAAATTAATTTAGGCAAAAATAAACTTTATAAACCATCAAAAATATTTTATTTTTCCAACCTTAGCAAATCTAAAATAATCAAGTGACCAAGGCAATTAACATCAACACATACCTTTAACACTAGCCAAAAAGGGCCTCGATGGGTTTCGAATGTGAGGCTTCCTCCTATCGAGCGCCTTATCGAGGTGCTAGCCCACCACGTGGGCTACAAGCCTCCATGTGAAGGGGAAGGCTCAAGCCTTCCTCTTCTTTCCTTTTGATCGATGCACGTAAAAATGAAAATGCCCTTCTTCCTTGTAAAATGAACACAATGGGTTTTGAACCTTGCTCTCCTACCTACCACAAGCCTTAACACAACCTGTCATCACCAACTGTGCTACACAATGTTGTGTGAGGACAAAGGAGCCCTGCTCCTATTTGTCCTATCCTCTGCCATCGAAAACCTTTAAACATGAAAACCTTACACTCTTTTGCACATGAATTTTGGAGGCTTTAATTAAATCGAATGCATTGGGGATTTTTGACTTAGGATTTGCCCTCCTTTTATACATGAAGACCTCGTGCCATAAAACGTCGATGCTAAATCGAATTTCGAATTTGATTTTAATTTAAACCTTATAACCCACTTTAGGGTTATTTAAATTAATATAAATTAATTTATAATTAAATTAAAATTAAGTTATAATTAACTTAAATAACTTTGGAAGTTAATTAAATTAATTAATTAATTAATTTATAATTAATTTAAATTTCCTTTTTAATATTATAATAAAATATTATAATATTATTTTCTTGGGCCTCTTCTTTGCACTTTGGACCACATCTGACCACCTGGAACCGGATCTGACCATCTAGAAGTGGACTCTCCTTTTTGCATTGATTGTGGAACTGCTTCTTGCACTACTCATTGAAACTGACTTTTGACATCAATGACCACTCACTCTTGACATCAATGACAACTCATCTACTCAAAATGTCCAACAATCTCCCCCTTTGTCATTGATGGCAACCCAATTATCTTTTCCAATTTCCTTAACCTTTTTCTATTCTGCTCCCCCTAGGAAACTGCTCCCCCTGACTCAATGCTCTCTCCTTAAATCAAATCTCTCCCCTTACTCAAATATCTCCCCTTTGACATCAATGGCAAAGGGTCACCTTTGGGGCTCGGGGCTAAGAATGAGTCTCTTAGCTTAGCCCCTCCCCCACCTCCTCTTGAGGTGGTTAATTCTAGGGTGGGAGTATTTCTACTCCCAGCATACACTGATATTTACCTTTGTCCACTTTCCTTCTCATCTGATCCTTCTGATTCCTCTGACTGTTCCTGTTCCTGCTTGTCTCTGGAATTTTTGCTCTACACCACTTTGTTGTATGTCCATCATTATTGCACTTGTAACACTTAATATTGTTATTCCTTGGAGGTGCAAATATCTTGGGATTTCTCCTGGTGAAGCCATATCTATTCCTATCATGAACCCTACAATTCATTGCCTTGTGACCAAACTGATTACATGAGTAGCAATACCCATGAAAAAGCTACCTATTTTTGAAGTTCCCATATTCCTGTCTTTCATGTGTCCTGCACTGTGAAGCCTTGTGCCCAAATATGTGACATGAGAAACATCATCCATTGAAATTTCCTTGCCTTGACCTCATTGGTCTCTTAGTCTCTTTTACCCTGTGTTGGTTCTTGTTCCATCTGTTCCTCTTTTGTGCATTGTTCTTTTCCTTGTTGAACTTTCTATTGTCCAACTCATCCTCAGAAGTCTCACTTTCTCTTACATTGTCTTCTTCTGAAGTTTCTTCTTCTTCAGAACTTGAGATTGACTCCTCTTCTTGTTTCTTTTGTACCTATTCAAAACCAAGACCTATTTTGTTTGTTGACCGTCTTTGTACCTTGATCATCTTATCTATGATATTTGAGCTCTTTCCAAACTTGTGTAACTTATCCTTAGACTCTTTTATTTCTTCCCTTAGTAGAGCTACTTCTTGTTCTAATCTTTCACATTCTAAGACCTTTGCTTCTAACTTATCCTTGAACTTCTTTGTCTTAGCCATTGACTTATTTAGATCCTCTATAAGCTTTCCTCTCTCTTCATCACATTCTTGAAATTGAAGCTTAAGTTGGGAATTTTGCTTTCTTACCTTCTTTAATGTGTTAAGAGCATAAATAAGCTCTCCCTCAAGATCAACTTCTCCTTTCTCTGATTCTTCCTCTATTTGTTTACCTTTGAAAACATCTTCATTCTTTTCTGACTTGTCTTCTATAGGATCACCTCCTTCTTCTTCTAGTGCCATTAGAATATTCTCTTCTGGTCCTTCAAGTGTATCTTCATATTCATCATCACTGAAACTGAAACCACTCTTTGTACAACTATCTTCAAGATGACCAAAGTTACCACATCTAAAACACTTGAGAATTATTGGTGACCTTTTCTTAACTTCTTCTTTTTCTTCTGTCAAAAATAGAACTTCATCTTTATCATTATCTGAGAAACTATTATCACTATCACTTGAGTACTTACTTGCCTTGTCTGCATAGTAACTCCTCTTCTATCTTTGAAAGAACTTCTTTCCTTGTTTGCCTTGTCCATCCTTGCCTTTCTTTTGGTACCTATATTTTTCTGATTCCCTATTCTTATGATCCTATTTTTCTTCATCATTGCTATTTCTAGCTTCTTGAAAATCAGTTGCATAGTGACCATACTTTCCATAATTGAAACATCTAACAGATTTTGCATCTTTAAATCTTCTTGGATCCTTATTCCTTCTACCATAATTTACTTCTTCATCACTGGATGACTCATTGCTTGAATCTGACTTCTTACCCTTTGTCTTCTTAGTAGCTTTGAAGGTTGCTTCCTTCCGAAGATTAGGTTCCTCTTTTGTTCTCATCTCAAAAGCTGTAAGAATACCAAGTAATTCATCTCTTGTCAAAATATCACCATATTTTGATTCCTCTATAGCATAAATATTTTCACTAAACCTTTTTGGGAGAGATCTTAAGATCTTATCACAAACATCAGATTCTTGAACCTCAAGTCCAAGTCCTTGCATGGCGTTAACAACCTCATCTACATGAAGTAGATAAGCACTAATGTTTTCCTCATCCTTCATTCTTAATTCTTCAAATTGTCCTTTGAGATTTCGTATCTTTACCTTTTTGACACTTTTATCTCCTTCATATATGCTTTGCAACTTATCCCAAATTCCTTTTGTTGATTTGCAATGCATAACCTTTATGAACTCTGTTCTATGCAAACCTTTCAAAATTGCATTCATTGCTTTTGAATTGTAATGATGTAGAAGCTTACCATATTTATCTGTAGGTGGAGTAGTTGGTGGTGTGTATCCATTTTCAACTGCTTCCCATATTTCATTGCCAAGTGCCATCAGGTGAATCTTCATTCTCATACTCCAAAATATATAATCACTTCCATCAAATACTAGTGTTGAATTATCTGAGGATCCATTCTTAGAATCCATTGTGTTCTTGTAAGATTTTCCTTCAAGTTGTTAAACTCTTTCGAAGGAACCCGCTCTGATACCAATTGAAGAACACAAGCTTATACTTAGAGAGGGGGTGAACAATATAAGACCACTTTTTACTTTTCTTTCCCAATCAATATTATGCAATGTATCAATAGCAATATCAACAATAGTAATCAAAGCAATGCATAAATCACCACACATAATAGAGACACCAATTTAACGTGGTTCACCCAATGTGGGCTACTCCATGAAGAAAATATTTCACTAATATTTTCTCAATAAATATCTTGGGAATCCTTTCCCTATTACAATGTTTATGGACCTCTATCCAAAGGAGACACCAATCCCCTAATCAAGTTCATGGATCTCTATCCATAGGAGAACTCCTTTCTCCTCTGCTCTGGCTGGTGATCTTCTAGAAGAACTACTACCTCCACTACACTGGCTAATGGATCTCTATCCATTGAAGACTCCTGTCCTCACTTAGAATACCTATCCTCACTACCCTAGCTAATGGATCTCTATCCACTAGAGACTATCATCCTCTATACTCTATCACCTCCAAATATTGCTCTTAGCTCTATCTCAAATCTACACTAAACATAGTCCTTCGATCTAGCACAAATCTGCTCAATATCTGTCTCTGGTCTGGCATAAATCTATCCTCAAATCTGCACCAAACTCTATCCTCAAATCTGCACTAAACATAGTCCTTTGATCTAGCACAAATCTATCCTCAATATCTATCCTCAAGCCTTAACACAAAGCTTGACTTAATCACAAATCAACTCTATTGGATCTACCCCAAACCTTAACTCAAGGTTTGAACAAATCAATCAATCAACTCTGCTCACAAGTCTTCTCAAAGACTTATCTCAAATCTACCTTGTAAGCTTCCACAAAATCTCACACTAATCTATCCACAAGTCCTCTCTAGAACTTGTCCAATCTGCTCAATAATATCTGTCCTCAAATCTGTATTGTAAGCTTCCACAAAATCTCACACCAATCTATCCACAAGTCTTCTCTAAGACTTACCTCAAATCTTCTCAACAAGTCCTCACTAGAACTTGTTCAATCTCATAGAAACATATAGAGAATTGTTAGAGACTCAATATGCTTCACATTCACAATAATGCTCAATCACTTTCAATCTCTCTTTTTATCATAGAAACATATAGATAATTTTTAGAGACTCAATATGTTTCACACTCACAAACACTCAACCTCTTTCTCAAATCAATTTAGAATATGGAACAATTTGTTTCATAGAACTTGAACTATCACTTCAACACATCCACTTGACTAGGCTCAACCAACTCCACTCAATCACTCAATGAAACAATCCTTGCTCACAAACCCTAGTCCAAGCATATGAACACTCACTCAATTATTTCCAAGCAATGTTGATCAAACAATCTCACATAACAATGATACTCATGATATTTCACAAACCCTAGTTCAAGATAGTTCACAACTTCACATAACAATAAAAATTAAATTACATAACAATGATACTCATGTTCTTTGCACAAACCCTAGTTCAAGCATATGAAAGCTTTACTCAATATTTCCAACAATGCTTATCAAACAAGGTTTTTATCATCAACTCTCATTCAGAAAAACCTTCAACAATCAAACTCAACAATGCTTATCAAACAACCCTTTTCACTCCAACTTAGCATTCACAATATCCAACAATCACTCACTAGGAAGATGTGCCCATACCTTTTTGTTTGATGAAGAAAATGACCTTAAAACCTGTCTTAAACACAATTTTCTTCTTTGCCAATTTCAATGGTTAGATGATAAAATATCACACTAACACTCTCTCAAAAATATTTCTCAATTACAAAAATAATCAAACTCAAATACACCTTATTACTCCTTTGAAATTAGCAATCATCAAATCATACATAAAAATAATTACTCAATTACACCTTATAATCTCCAAAAATTAAATTAACATCCTCCAAAAATTAAACTCTCAAAATAATATTGCCTACCCTTTTATCTCCCTCAAATACTCAATATCCAAATTAATTTAGGCAAAAATAAACTTTATAAACCATCAAAAATATTTTATTTTTCCAACCTTAGCACATCCAAAATAATCAAGCGACCAAGGCAATTAACATCAGCGCATACCTTTAACACTAGCCAAAAAGGCCTCGACGGGTTTCGAACGCGAGGCTTCCTCCTGCCGAGCGCCTTATCGAGGCGCTAGCCCACCACGTGGGCTACGAGCCTCCATGCGAAGGGGAAGGCTCAAGCCTTCCTCTTCTTTCCTTCCGATCGACGCACTTAAAATGAAAATGCCCTTCTTCCTTGCAAAATGAACGCGGTGGGTTTCGAACCTTGCTCTCCCACCTACCACAAGCCTTAACACAACCTACCATCGCCAACTGCGCTACACAACGCTGTGTGAGGACAAAGACACCCCGCTCTTATTTGTCCTATCCTCTGGCATCGAAAACCTTTAAACATAAAAACCTTACACTCTTTTGTGCACGAATTTTGGAGGCCTTGATTAAATCGAATGCATTGGGGATTTTTGACTTAGGATTTGCCCTCCTTTTATACATGAAGACCTCGTGCCATAAAACATCGACGCTAAATCGAATTTCGAATTCGATTTTAATTTAAACCTTATAACCCACTTTAGGGTTATTTAAATTAATATAAATTAATTTATAATTAAATTAAAATTAAGTTATAATTAACTTAAATAACTTTGGAAGTTAATTAAATTAATTAATAAATTAATTTATAATAAAATTATATTAATTAATTTATAATTAATTTAAATTTCCCTTTTTAATATTATAATAAAATTATATTATTTTCTTGGGCCTCTTCTTTGCACTTTGGACCACATCTGACCACCTGGAACCGGATCTGACCATCTGGAAGCGGACTCTCCTTTTTGCACTGATTGCGGAACTGCTTCTTGCACTGCTCACTGAAACTGACTTTTGACATCAATGACCACTCACTCTTGACATCAATGACAACTCATCTACTCAAAATGTCCAACAAGTAGATCAATAGGAAAACCACCATTGACCCTGAGTTTTTTGTCAACCTAAAGCATCGTTGGATCAGTCACTATCAAAAACTCTAAGAAGAGTCTAGGTGGTAGAATTAGGGAGAGCCACAAGTGAGGACTAAAAGAAATCTCAGTTTCAAAAATATTGAGATTGCATATGGCTAGAGTATTTCCATAGAGTTGTAGGAAAACTCGTGAAGACTAGGACTAAGCATTTGATCCACTAGTTTGATGAATCAACTAGTGAAGCTCATCTAAGAGATCTAAAAAAATTTATGTGAAGTTTTTTTATTGTAGGGAATTAATTCTTAGATGATTGGGACACCTCCTACAATAAAAATTTAGGAGATTTCAACTTCATTGCTCGAAGGTCGGAGTGCCTTCATAGTGCAGAGATTAGTTGTTGCAAAAGGAGAATACTATAAAAGAGACTTTTGGAAAATATTTGTGGTGAAGTTAGGAGACATGATATCTCCATTGCTAGATTGAGAACTTCACAAAAAATAAGAAAAGGCCATAAAAGCCTTGATCTAGAAGAAAAGGCCAGAGAAGCCTTGATATTGAAGAAAAGGCCACAGAAACCATGATATTGAAGGAAATGCCACAAAAGCTTGGATACTGAAGAAAATGCCACAAAAGCCTTGATACTGAAAAAAAGGCCACAAAAGATTTGATCCTGAAGAAGACTATAGAAGTGAGTATCTAATTTAGAAGTATATTTTAGTACTAATACTTTGTTGTAGGAAAAGGAGATTCAGTGAGTTGGGAAAGTTTCCTACAAGAAAGTCAGGAAGAGTGTTTTTTTCAGAATCAATCCAGCACCTGAAGCAAGGAGATCTCATTGAAGAACTTCCAGACTTGGAAGAAGAAGGACTAGGCGAGTCTTGCTTGAATCCAGAAGCAAAAAATTTAGAGATCCAGGAGGTCTCACCACCAACACTTCCAAAAGCATAAGGTTGAAGATAAGGTCTCAAGAAATACTAGAAGAAGTTGCAAGATGAAAGGCCTTGGTGAGGTCTCGACGAGCATCCAGTAAAAGGCTAGAAGAGCCTTACTGAAGAAATCATCAAAGGAGAACTCACTCGAGAAATCCACTACCAAGGAGAAGCCCCTAATAGTGAAGGACTTGGGACAATTATCACCATCCAACAACAAGTCCAAGAGAAGGATAATTTGGCAAGGAGTGCCAAATCCGAGTATAAGAAGATTCCAGTGAAGACCTCAAGACATTCAGAATCTTGAGAAGAAGATCTTGCTTGAAGTTAGAATTCAACAAGAAGACTTGAAGATAGAAGAAAATCACCAAATCCAGGAGATTTGAATATTACCTCTCATAGTAAGAGGGCATCGCTTCAGAGACACAAACTTCTCCAAATCTACAACAGAAGGAGGAGATCACAAGAGGAGAAAAAGTCACCAAATCTTAGGCTCATGAAAGAAAGTTTGAGAGCATATTTTGGTGAAGAAGGAGCTATTCAGAACAACCTACAAAGAGTTGCAATATATTACTCAAGGCAGAAACTTGGTGATCTTAGACACTAAGATCTACATCCTCTACATAAGAGATAAAAGATCTAGAAAAGCTTTCATAAAAAAGGTAATCAACTATTGGTGCAAGTAGATTCATTAATTGGATTACTTATTAGATTTGTTAAAGCACCTATATTGGATTAAAGTTGCAAAAAGGAGATTTGAATTACAATCTTCAAAAGTGCAAAAATAAAGGTTCTTTTTAAGGTTAATTTGCATATTAGGAGTTGATTAGATTTTATAATTACAACTATATATCAACTACCTATCATCTACTTTGGAAAGCAAAAGAAGACTATCTCCTACTATCTTGCTTATAAGGAAATTGCAGAATAATTCTTGAAGATTCATTTCAGATTGTTCTTGATTAAGTTGCAGTAAATTGATTAAGTGCATTATTTTGAGAGTTGATTGGAGTGATAAGGTGAAATTATTAGTGCATTAAAAGTGAAATATTATTAGATTCATTTGCACTAATCTAGTCCTCTAAAAAATATTGTGGTTTGTGTTCGTGAGAAGGGCACAAAATCAAAATTTGTCAGTGTTTAAAGACATTGTTAATGCACAGAGATATGCAATATTAAGTGGCCAAGAGAAACCACCAAATAAACTCAATCCTCCAAGTGTTGGAGAAGAAAGTAGCCATCGAATATCAGAAAAGGAAGCCTCAAATTGAGACTTGGTGAGTCTTAAATTTAAAGCACGATAAGGTTTCTGTTACAAAGAAATATTGTAGAACAAGGAGTTATTATCAAGTGATTACAAGCTTGGATTCATTTGTAAAATATCCAAGCAAAAAGGGGAAGGTGTCTAACCAAAGAGACAACCTCAAAATCCCTACATTGCATTCAAAATTATTCCACAAAAATAGAAATTAAAACCTCAAAGGAATGCAAAAGAAGGTGCAATAAAGGATTTTTATATATAAATACATTACATTGTATTGCACTATCATAATATGGTCTATACAGGGAAAGAAGATAGATTTGAAGGTACCTCAAAGGCACAATATTCGCTGGAAAAACCAATCGAAGGTGGTTGAATTCTAGCATCTATCCAAGCATAACAAAAATAGTAGGCTCATTCTTCTCACATATTGGACGGCTAAACCTGCAAAAGACAAGGAGCAAAGCAAAGGGAGAAACAACGTTATTCAAGAGCAACATTATCTACAAAAAGGAGGACGTATAACAGGTAAGAAAAGAATAAGATTAAAGCACCATTGGAGTGATTCAAACTCCACATCCGCATTGCTCAAAATTGATGCTCAAGCCTCCAAATCCTTGCTCCACATCCCAACCAAAAAATATTACAATTGAACGAAAGAGGAGTTGGGGATTTATAGGGTTAAAAGACCTCCAAAGGGTCCATTGAAGCAGTGAAAGAGAAGATGTCCATGCACAAGGAGGAAGTGACATTTGTCACTTGAGGTAAAACCCTAATGCTCCTCTCATGAGCGCTCATCTTCATCAAGAAAGGAGTTACAAACTATAGGTTGGTGCATTGAGTGTATGAGATACACTTATCCACGAAGAAACCAAGCACTCTACTAAAGAATGTAACGTCCATACGTTACTCAAAGGCTCAAATAAGGAGTTACTTAATGAGTGTTTTATAGCACCTTCTACTCCTCAAGTGCTTAAGAAGAAAACAAACGTGCCACTTGGCACTTCAAGCAATATTCTCCTCCATTTTAAGGGTGTCAATGATCAGCATTTAGTGGATATCATTTTCAGCTCCACATTCAACTTTGGAACTACATGCAGAGGACCAAATTGTAGCATGTAAAGAAGGTGGTAGAGCCTTCAATACTCCGGTCAAGCAAGGTCAAAGGCAGAGATAAAAAGGTGCCATATTTGGAACATTAAATACAAGCCAAGTTCTAAGCAACTCCATTGGAGGGTACAATCAAAGCAATGACATCAATATTGCAGCCTTTCACATCTGAAATCAATACCGATTATTGCTTGATATAAGGTAAGGTTTATTTCCATTTTTATGTGCTTTCATTTCTTGGGAGTTATAAGGTTAAACTTAGAGGAATTTAATCATATTGAAATCCATACCTCAAAGGGAATATTTTATCAAGCTAATATAATATTTGCAATATTAAACTTGGGACTAATAAGGGTTTCTACTATAAATTAATCTTAAATATTGGCAAATATTATTGTGGTCTATTTTTTCCAAAATTAGGGAGTTATAAGGGTTACTACATAAAATTAATTTATTGGAAATTAGATTCACTAAAATTAAATCCTAAAGGGATATTAAAGAGAGGTTTATCAAAGCAATTTCAAAGGTTGGAAATTTATAATATTATTGTCTCAAAACTTCTCAAAAAGAGGACAAAATAAATACAACATTAAAACCTCTTTAAATTTGGAAAAAGTGCTTAGTTCAATAGGAGCAATAAGAGATAATAAAAGTTGATTTTTATATTTACAAAAACTTTACAAAATCAACCAAAATTGAACTACAATTTACAAAAGCACTATATATCTTATCCAAAACATACTAGGGAGTCATAAGGCATTCTAAAAAACTTGGTAATATCAGCATTTATCAAAAATTATCAAGTTGCAAATCCATTAGCAAAATATAAGCTTTCTACAAAACCTAAAAATCCTTAAGAGTATATACTCTCATTACTAGGGAGACATAAGGAAGCCTACAAAAACTAAGGATTAATAAAGGTTTCATAAAAATAAGCTTATATATTGGGATTCTATAGACACTGAGTAGGGAGCTATAAGGTAGACTACTCTATCTCAAAGAATTCAGGTAATACAAATGACTACTAGCATGCTAAGCAACACTCTTAGTGGAATAAGGAAGATACCAATATGGATTAAAAACTTGATGGATTACAATGATGAAAAGGGCAAAGAAAAGGAAGAACCTATACAATGTGAAATAAGTTCTGAAATTAACAACTATGTAAAGGGAGATTCATCCAGTGAATCTGATACCAAAGGAGACCTAAAATAGGAAAAAAATGATCAACAAGATTTTATACAAAAAGGAAAATATGGAATAGCTTCAATTGTGCATATATGGTTAGAAGGTCTTATTAAGGAGATAGACAAATATGATATTCCTAAATTAGACTTCAAATCCATCATATCATCTCTATTATGCACCTATTGCAATCAATATGGTCATGAAAAGACCAATTGTTGGAGTTTCCATCCTTGCAAATATTGTGATGGGACAAATCACTCATCTTTTTCCTGTTATTTCAAACATAGGTACTATAAGGGCCATGAAAGAAGATTACTACAAAGAATAAATTGTTATCTTCAAGAACTTATTTCAGAAGGATCTACTAACATTGAGCTCAATTTTGATACTTATGAAGGGTATAGAAACAAGTCTTACATAGGTACAAAAGAAAGGAGAAGAACCTATTCAGATCCACTCATGACATGCAAAATTATGAGAACAATTATTCATAAAAAATGCTTGATATCAAGAGACAACGAACTGGAAAATATCAGGAGCCATGACATGAATATTGAAGCAATTGAAGAAGAAGAACCAATTCAAAACTATTCGTTGGAGGAAGATCCACATTGAAGACTAAAGTCTTCAATACCCAAATATTGTAATACAAAGGGGTGTTAGAAATAGATTATATTACATCATTTGGGTCATGTAAATGTACCTTCCTTGGTATATACTTAGGACATTATATTACTTTAGGGGGAAGTTATCTAGTTACTTCATGCAATGTAATAAATACACAAGTGTCAATATGCAAGTTGTATATGTGCAATGTGTCCCTTGTACAACTAGGTAGAGTGTTGTCCAATGAACCTATCTTCCTATATAAAGGGCCATAGATAGCAATGTGGTAAGAGAGCAGCAGTGTTGGTAGAGTGTAGTAGTGTAAAGAGTGTGCAAGCTATAATCTCAAAGATTATTCATGAGTAGTAGCTTAGATCATGGAGTGTTCATTTCCTCCACAGTTACTTTGTAATAATTTTCGTCATTTCTATTTATAGCATATTTTAGTCATCTCATAGATTTACTTTCTTTCCTATTATTATGCATCTTGTGATTGCTATCTCCCATTACATGTTGTATCAAAAGCTAACAATTGTGTTTTAAATTCCCTATTGATAAGCATAGATCTCGAATTTACGAGGGGACATGGTTGGGAGGAGACTACTTAGCCCTGTGCATTGGTCATAGGGATTTCTCACACTAACCAAAAAAAAAATTATTTCATAGTATTTTTTAATTTTATTTTGGATAATAAGAAGTTGTACTTGAGTCCCCCACCCTTGAAAAATTACAACTCTCTTCTTTAGAGCTTGAGAGTTTACAAATATATACACTTATCATCTCAATTGAGATGTTATAGCTATAAACCTACATCATTTTACATAAAATGTCTAAATTCTATATTTTTATTTTTTGGATCTTTTCAATTTTCCATATGAATACAAATATTCTAGAATTTAGAATCCTTCTTGATATTTTCCTATAGCAACCTTCATAATACCAAAACTTCACCTCTACTATTTATGTCTTGCATCTTAGTAGAGTAATATTTCCAAAACATCACATTATCATAGTTCGCTTTATCAAATTTGGATTGTTAGTTTCATTCCTAAAACACAAGTGCAACCATAAAAATTATAATAAATAGTATATATGAAAACACATTACTATTATAAAATAAAGTAGATATTACCAATGGAAAATATTAAAGTAAAACTTAATCATTTATTGATTCAGGCAATCAACATTTTCTTGTCAGCTTCAACTAAACTTACTACTTCCTCTAACCATGGAAAGGAGAATTTAACTTCACGATACTCAATAAAAACCCCTCTATTGGCTAGCCTATTTGCACATTTGTTACCTTCCCTTAATGTATGTGTAAACCTAATTTCTTCAAACTCTTTAGCAAGATCTTGAATTTCCATAATTATCTCTTGTATGTTCCATGGAGCCTTTGCTTTCCTCAAAATTGCATTTATTACTACGAGAGAATCACCTTCCATCCATACTCTGTTCCATTTCATTTTTTTTGCATATTTTTACAAGATTCTATGCACTGTGGCAAATCAGGTTCACAAAAAAATTCAAGCTCAACAATAATGGTGGTTATCCTCGTACTCTATAATAGCTAGTTCTACTATGACTAGACCTATTGTGGCTCTGATACCACTATTAGCTTTTGAGGTAGGTTACAATGGGAGATGGCAATCACAAAATGCATAAATATTAAAGAAATTAAATTTACAAGATTGTAGAAATATGCTATAAATGGAAATGATGAAAATGAATACAATATTGCTATGGAGGAAATATACACTCCATGCAAGATGCTACAAAACTATAATGTACTCCATCACTAATGGAGTAACCCAATACTACTACTACTACCTACTGACTTACATATCAAACTTTTACAATGAGGCCCTTTTTGAATGGAAGATAGATTCCTTAGCCAACACTTTACCTAGTTGTGCAAGAGACACCTTGCACATTAACACTTGTGCATTTATTACATTGCATAAAGTAACTATATAACTTGCCCCTAAAGTAATCTAATGCCCTAATTATATACCTAGGAACATACATTTACATGATCCAAATGATATAATAGACTATAACTCTAACATACACAGAGGTGGGAGCCTAGTAGAGGAGTGGTAGATGGATATGGAGAGGCAGTAACAGTAGAATTTGGGGGCTTAGAGTGGGTTGTAAGGGGAACCGTAGGAGCAATGAGTGGTTTAGGAGGAGGAGGAGATGTAGGGGCTAGTAGCTCAGGTGTAGTGGTAGGTGGACTCGACCTTAGTCCTAAGGAGGCCAATGATGAGGATTCAAATGCAAAGCTTGTGTAATGCATGAGACAACATCTGGATAGTGGAGTAGACCCATCCGAGGCTAGTGGAGGGGGTGCAGTAGAGATGCCAGTAGAAAATGATGTGATAAGTAATTTTGGGTCACTTCAGGTATATTTGAGTGTCTGTTTGCATAATATGATGGATGCGTTGGATGAAGCCCATATATTGCGATACAAAGTGCACCAAGTAAATGCTATGATGATAGAGTGAGAGATGACCTAGATGCAGGAGAGAGACTAAGTGATAATTAGGAGAAATGCAGCCATGGTAGGGAGGGGAGATGCAAAGAGGAATGTGTAAATACTTTGAGGGCATGGGGATGAGCTATAGTAAGAGTGTGACGCTATCGCATCAGAGGAGGCAATGACAACAACATTAGAGAGAGCCATGACAAATACATAGAGCCAAGAGAGCGAGAGTTATTATGATGGTCGATATGACCAGATTGTGAGAGGAGGTAGAGTAGTGTAGGACACAAAGCGATATGTCTACTTTGTAGTTTGAGATTTATGAATAATGATGAGTGAAGGTCAACTTTGAGAGGCTCTTCTATAGAAAGAGCAGGAGGGTGCATATGTTGGAGGGATTACTGGTGAGTCAAGGGATAGATATTCTAAAATATTTATATTTTGATTCCCAATCACACCAGAGCAAGAGGAGCACATAGTCAATAATTATAGTGGTGTCTCGAGTAGTGGAGCTGGTAGCACCACAGGTAGAGGGATCTGCCTCAAGATAAAGCAATGAGGGGGTGTAGAGGAGGGTTGAGGAGCCTCCTGGAAAACGTGAAGGGAGTGAAGAGACTCATAGTGGTAGTAAATTTGATATTCTTCTTTTGGTGTGGCGAGTGTGCCACCATTTTTGTATATTATGATAGTTGCATATGTAGTGATGTATAACATGATATATATGTGATGTAGCCTACGAGCAATTTTGACTATGTATAGACCATTTTATTATATGATATAATTTTAGCACTTTTGATTATACACATTGTGTGATATGTGTCGATTATGAACAATGTATGTGTGTGGCAATTTAATACATGCGAGTATGCATTAATGATGTGTTGGATAGAGAGTATATAAAATGTAGTGTTAACTTGACTAGCTATAAATATGCAAAAATGCAAATGTATGGATGTGAGAAATGTAATGTATGTACACTTGAGATGCATGCATGTGATCATACTTTTGAAAACACATTTTTTATTTTGATTATCGTAAATGGTTTAATAAATCAAGGACAAATAAATAGTCACACAAACTATTTATCCTAATATGACATAAGTAAACATGCAATATGTATGGTGTATGTAGCTTGAAAATGAACCTATGTATGTAATGTAAATGATGCTTTGAGTAAGTAGTTAATGATAATGTATAAACTTGATGAAGAGAATACTTGTTCTTGGTGAAACTAGCAATGATGTAGTTTTCTCCTTGCTCCTAATATTATTGAATGTTTAGAAGACTTCCTCGAAAGTCAAACACTATAGTTTGAACAATCAAACTCATCGAGTAGTTAGTCAATATCTTGTAGAAATATTGACTATCCTGACAAAGATAAAGTCTATCATGGACCTATGTGTACACATGATGTTCATTTATCCATTTTGAGGGAGGTTATACTAATCCATTGTAAACTAAGTTGATTAAACTAGCTCATCTACAAGTGCGCAACGACCTGTACAAAAGGTCGTTAATATGATAGACGTGTCGCCACTTATAAGGCATGATCCATTGCTAGTTAGGCATCTATAACCCCGATGGAGATTAGCCCCATGATCTATCGACCTGAGGACCTCAGAGATTCAAACATTTTGATAGTGCTCTTTTCTTCTTTTCTTTTATTTTTGTTGCTCTTTTAGCTTTGCTTTTCTATTTTTTTTAGCTTGTCCTTTTATCGATACTTAGGTTTGGATCATGAAATTCATAGGATGTATAGGGAAAATAGTTCACTTTATGACAAGGATTACTCAAGGTGTTTTCCTCCCTATGAAATATGTGAGTGGTCCATGAAAGAACCTAAGTCAATCAAGGGAAGCTTTGAAATACTTTAGAATTTGATGGTATTCGATAAAGGTTGATTGGAATGACTATAAATGGTTGAATAACAGTACTTTCCATTACCTTGAAACTGAGAATAGGATTGGATATCACTACAATCAGACTAGTAAGTGTATGTTTAACTCCTTATTGGTGTGGTATATGCAAAATAATGTGTGCATATGTACAAGCTAATTGACATGATAAGGTGACAAAGAGCAATGCAAAATGGTTACACACATAGGTAGGTGAAAATAGAATGCCTATGAATGTAGACTAACATGCAACCAATGTGTCCTTGAGTAAGAAAACCAAATGATATAGGTAAATTCGTGCATCCAAAATTTTGAACCAGTCTACACATGAGGAGTGGATTCACTACCAATGTTTGGTGGTATCAACATGAATGGTGGGTGCAGATTATAGTGGAAGAGCTTGGAAGGTGAGTATGTGAAATGGATGGAAAGTTGGGAGAGAAGGAAAAGAAGAGAGAAAATAAGAAAGAAAGAAATGTAACCAATCAAAGGTATACAGTTGCTCGAAGCATAACCATACAACATTAATAGAGAATAATAACTAAAAATGCATAGAACAAAAGGATAAGAAGAAAATAGGACCAAATCAAAGGTATGTAGTCGCTCAAAGTGTGACCATGCAACATTGATAAAGAACGAAAGAAGAGGAGAGAAAGAAAAAGATATAAAAAATGAAGACAACAAAATATGAGGTGCAAAATACGTCACAGATGAACAATTTTGATTGTGTTTTTGTTTTTATTATTGTTGTTATTTTTTTTAAGTTTGTGTTGTTGTAATTGTTGGCATAAAAACTCACATATTGCTTTCAGATTGATGGTGTATATAAAGTACAAAGGATGATGACACATGTCACCATAACAAATGATAAGTGTCAAGGACATATGTAAAGGAGAAGTACACATTAACTTTAACATTCCCTCTTAATGTGTACTTTCCAAAAAAGGTAAGTCAACATTAGAGATATTACCCCTTAATGTTGACTTCCATTACATGATTTGGAATAGTGTCTAGGCTTTTGCTTTTGGCTCTTGGCTCTTATACTTTAAAAAATAGTGCTAGATTTGTGGTGTTTACCTCTAGGTTTGTTGCCTTAGGGTCAGCCACTTCCTCGAGTCTATTGCCTCTAGGTCAACCTTTGTCTTAGTGCCTCAGGTTCAACCTCTTCCTCAGGTTTGTTGCCTCTGTAGCTAACTTACTAGGTTCACCATGGGTATGATCCTCGCCTTTGTCAGCAAGATAAGCCATGGAGAACTCGACTTATGTATGTGAATATCTATAAGACCTTTGAGATCGTGCACGAGGTCCTCAATATCTTGAAAAAATCATCAACAATAGTTTGATTCGAAGAGCTCATTGTTTGGTCTATTTGATAAAAATATTTGGTTTACGATCAACCATAAACTAAGGCAGCTAATGGTCATATTCTTGAATGGTTTCTTTATTTCAATTATTTATTTATTTATTTTTGCTTTTGATATGCCCCAGGCACACTGATCTCGAATGTTGTTGAATGCAGTTGAGTAGAGCATTGCTCGTAAGCCACCTCGCATGCTCCATTGCTCTGAAGAATTTGAACCTTCCCTCCCTTATGTATGGTAAGAGGCAAAAAAGAGTCTTGGGACATGTTATCACCAAGTCTTCACCAAATCTATCTAGCATAGTTTCCATGTGGTATGCCCTACACCCAAATTGTGTGGCTGCAACAAAATTTCTATGGCCAAGTTTAAGCATCTATAACCTCTTGATGTGGTTGCAAATATGTTGTTGTAAGCTTTGAAACAAAGAGATGGGAATTTAGAAAATTTAAGCCCATAAGGCCTTCTCACGACTTCTACCAGTCACTTGACACAGTCTCCATAGTCTGATGAAGCAGTCACGAGGTCTTCTTTTATGGCTCCAAAACCTGAAGTTGTACACCTCCAAAAGAAGTTTGAAATCTTGTTACATTCCATAATTTGAAGCTTGCAAATTTTCTCTACAAAATATGAAACAAACATGGTTGTGGCCCTCTAGCATGGATATGCAACACAATTGTACTTGTCTCCCTTACTGTCTCCAACATAATGAGCCACATACAAGCTATAACATAATGGTATGTAACATGGGTACAATGCTCACACATGGAAGGATGACCCATGTGAAGGCAACAAGCAACATCGTCCTTGAAGCACTATTGGAAAATTTTAGCACGAGTACCAGTGAGAGGATATTTTGGTACTCTCTCCAAAGATAACACAATGACCTACACACATGTCCATCATTCGATAACACATGGGAGCATCCACAGGCATGATGGGTGACCTTGACATTAGCACAAGAGCAATAGATTGATAGTATTTTCAAGTGTAATGTGAAGCTTTCTAGGTTTAAGATTGAATGCAACACAAATTCTCGTAACCCTTCCTCCTAACACAGGTGGAGAAAATGATGAAAGCAAAATAGATAGCATTAATGCACCTGATCCCATAAAAACTCCATTTTTAAACACGCCAAAGATGGAGTACGTTTGGGATGGGTGACCTCTTGGGAAGTCTCGATGCTTCATCGATTTAAAAAAAAAAGTCCAAACCCTATTTAAAAAAAAAAATTCTAGACCAAATTTAATGATTTTTGTAGCCATGAATTTTCTTCAAGTTTTCTAGTTTCCAATCCATATAAACGGAGACCATACTCCCTAATATTTTAGAAAAAAAAAATAGGGGAGGAAAAAAATGAAGGGGGGATTAGCCTACAGGGCAAGAAAACCTACTCTGATACCAAATGTTGGCACAAAAACTCACTATTGAATAACATATTACAATACTTTTATAACAAAGGTAAAATATGACACATGTCATCATAACAAAAACAAATGACAAGTGTCGAGGAAAAGTACACATTAACAATTGGATGCTAAGGTGACTATAAATTTGAGGTTTCTTAGATATATCATTAATACAACTATAATAGTCACAATTGGCATATTCTCTCTTGAAGTTGAAAAAGTAAATTAACGTTAAGCCTATAAAAATAAGGATGCAACTATTTATAGCGAATACACTACCTAAATCATATATAGGTAGTATATTCATTTGAATTGATAACAAAAAAGAAAAACTGGTCATGGGGGGATTATGGAGTCTTCTACTAGTCTTATAGAGTTCCTAATAGTAGTTTGCTATCTTATGGACCTCTTGATATGCCTATAAAATCAAAAGGAAGAACTTTTGATAGTAAAATGGTAGTTAGATCTAAATGCAAGGAATATAAAGATGTATGTGATGAGGCTATATCATAACAAACATTAATAAAAATTTAAACACAATAATAATGCTTTAAAGAAAATGTCATCATATTCTAAACATGAGATGTTCATTTTCCTTCCTTCGAAGCCTAGATCGTTTGACAACTTCAAGGGAGAATTTTGGTGGTAATTCATTATGTTTGAGTTGTTTTCAATTTTGGCAAGGTTTTGGTGCTAGAAATTTGTTGTTATTAATATCAATTAAAGGGGCCAATTTATAGAAATTAGTCCTCCTAGGGTTTCCCAAGTCGAAGGGGTGAGGTGGCTAGCATGAACACTACATTGGCTATTGATAGAGTTGATCAGCTAATGATTGCAACTTGCAATCATATGTCCCCTTAATTGGGGCTATTTCTAGAAAGTGGAGGAGAGTGGAAGGATATTAGCCACTTTCCTCCTTGCCTGTCGATTGCTTGCGATGGTAGAAGGATGGATAGGTAAGATTTGTGCCCTAACTAGTTGTTAGAGGTATAATTTAGGCTTTTGTTTTTAGACGTGAATACGTTGCCTATATGAATATGTTTTTGAGCCTATTTGCATCTTGATGTATATGTGAATTCGACCATTAGAGATCAAATTCAATGGAAGGCCAGGGATTTTAAGTTGGTTTTGAATACACCAGATAAAAAGTGCATTTGTTTTCTGACAAATTTTCCCTACGGCAACAGATTCACCATTGTTGGGTTTTTTTGTAAATTATGAGGTTGAGTTAATTGCTATGGTTATTTTGCTTCTTTTATAGGTTTGCATCAAGGATTGATGTAAGATAGGTGGTCCAATTTTAGGTGTCTAAAATCCTCATTTAACTTCTCATTAAAATAAGCAATGGGTCTACTTTCTTGAATTAAAACTCCTCCAATGGTAGTTCCATTGACATCACAATCTACTTGAAAAACCTTGTTAAAGTTTGGTAATGTCAATACTAGTTGCTCTATGACTTTTTCCTTCAAGATCTAAAAACTCCTTTCTATTAAGTCTATCAATTTGAATTCAATTTTACTTTCTTTCATCATTTATGTGATTGGAGCACAAATTTCACTATATATTTTTATGAATTTTCTATAAAAACTTGCCAAAACATGAAAACTAATGGCTTCAAACATACTTTTGGAGATGACCACTCCACAATAGCCTTCACCTTTGCCATATCCATCCACAAAACATCCTTGCATATTAAAAAAAATCCAAGTATACCAATTGCTTCTTCATAAAACTACATTTCTACAAATTGATCAACAATTGTTCCTCCTTCAGACTCTGCAAAACTAACCTCAGAGGCATTGGGTATTCTTCTTTCGTCTTTTTAAACACCAATATATCATCCAAGTAAACCACCATGAATTTACCAATAAAATGCTTCAAAACTTCACTCATCAACCTCATAAAAGTACTAGGTGCAATTGTCAACCCAAATGTCATGACCAACCATTCATACAAGACTTATTTGGTCTTAAACGTAGTCTTCCACTCATCTACTTCTCTTATTTGAATTTTATGATAACCACTCTTCAAATCAAATTTTATGAAGTAATATTCTCCAATTAAACAATCCATCGAGTCATCCATATGAGATAATGGAAACCTGTATTTTATTATAATCTTATTGATTGCTCTCGAGTTTGTGTACATACACCATTCTCTTCCTTTCTTCGATGCTAGTACGACTAGTAGTGCATGGGCTCAAGATTTTCATAATCAACCCCTTGTCTCATAGCTCTTGGGATTTCTCTTCATCTCTTTGTTCTCCATGGATGTCATCCTATAAGTTTCCTTATTTGACAAACTTCTCCAAGTATGAAGTCTATTTGATGATTAATGCTCCTCATAGGTGGTAACTTATCAGGTAATTCTTCTAAAATATTTTCAGCATATTCTTCCAATAAACCCTTCACTTCATGTGGAATATCATCCATCCTATTCGTTTTCCCAATTTCCATGGATTTAGCAATGAAAGCAAAATATGCTTCTCCTTTCTTCATCTCCTTTAAGAATTGTTTTTCAAAGACCAGCAAACTTTAGAACTGTTGTCCACTTCTTTTCCTTTGTACTTCAATAGGCCTAATGCATAAATTTTTCCATCATTGACAATTGAATAAGTATTCAATCTACCTGTAGACACCTAAAAGTCGCACATACTCTCCATAGATATTTGTAGACCTGCACAAACACTTGTAGGCTTGTATAGGTATTCGTAGGTAATCATAGGCTAGCGTAGGCCATCGTAGCCCATCGTAGGCCATCGTAGGCCATCATAGGCCATCCTAGTTGTCCGTACACACAAAACCCTACAAAACTATACAAAACGTGTCCAAAATGCCTCCTATTCGTAGGAGGGCTACCTACAAGCCCCTTAAGACCACATAAGCCCTTTCCTATGTCTAATTAAGGCGCTTGTGGGACCATGCCCAACTAAAAACCCTAATTAGGCTAATTATGATTCTAATTTGCAAGTGAGTTTCACTTAAAGTGCACTTTATCATTAAATTAGGTTTAATTAGGGTTAAGATTCAAATTAGCCCTAAACATGTCCTCACACATGTGTGCACCCTAAGTTAGTTAGGATATTTCCTAGGAAACCCTAACTCAACCCTTACCTAACCTAGGGATTAGCTAACCCTAGTTAACCCTAATCCTAGCTCACACATGTGTGAGGATAGGATATTTTCCTTAGGGCATGCAAGAGGATGACTAAGCTTACCACCTCACAAACCCTAACCTAACCATTCTAGAACCTGAATCTAGGTTTTAGTACACCTAACTACCCCCCTGACCTTGGTTTTTCCTATAAATAGTGGATCCATTCCCTCATTTATCTCTCTCTCCCCTTTGGTCAACATACCAAAACTCTGCCAAAATTGCTCCAAAATATATTCTACCGCATCTGCATCCATCAAATATCGACAAATACTACCTGGATCACTTCCAGACATAAAGTTATAGCAACCAGTCAACAAAAGAACAGTTTACATCCCGAAATACGAACCCGAGATCTAGTTTGCATGCCACCCTACTAACCAACCCTACAACAATTTTACAAGCTATATAATAGGTGGGTATCAGTTACTTACACTTTTTATAACATTTCCTTCAGTTTTCAACATATTTTATAACATTTTTATTCAAGCATGGTTTGTATGTTACCTTGCTAACTAGCCCTAAAACAACCCTACAACTCCAAATCAAGTAGGTATCAGTTATTTACAATTTCTACAACATCTCCTTCAATTTTTAGCACATTTCACTTCATTTTTCATGTTATTTTGTCTGTTAAAACACAGGGTCTGATCCATGATACGCCCCCAAATGCATTAACATATTTTTATAGGTTTATACAGGTCTATACAATAGTATCAAACATTATTAAACCAGACTACCGGTGGTACATGCACACAGAAGCCCACCTTCATTGAGGTCACCGAAAAACATCAATGGATATCTCACATTCATGTTGAAAAGAGAGGGAAAATCTCTTTTAAGAGAAATACACATTTGTAACCCCCTTTTGAAAGCAATAAAAAGAGTATCAAGCATATTTCATTAGTTTTGAAATTGATGTTACATTCAGTATTTACTTTCTGTGTGTTACATTATGGCACGCCCGATGGGACCCCCACTAAAATTATTCTAGAATAGTGTTATAGCTAATATAACTCATTCTATGATTTTATTTTATTGTTTTAGGTACCTTGAACACAAAAAAGAGCCCAACAAAGCCCTAAAACACATCTCAGGCCTTCAAATTCAGATTTTCAAGCCTACAAACTCAGTTTGCACCCTAGCATGCGAACTAGTAGTCCAGTTTGCACCCGACATGCAAACTCACCCAAACTGCTTCAAAACAACCTAAAATTACAAAGGTTTGTAATAGAGATAGAAAGAAGCTCATATGATACCACATATTAGAATTTTTAGGCTTCCCAATCTATATCACACCTTGGCATGTGAACCAACAATCTATTTCACACCTCGACATGTGAACTCCTCTAAACTACTTCAAAACAATCTAAAATTGTAGAGGTCTGCAACAGAGACAGAAATAAATCCATTTGAAACCATAGGAGTCACGTATTTCTCTCAGGACCTCACTCTTTCATAACGTATTTGCAAAGAAATTTCCCTCTCAAATGCATCAAACATTTAGTGAAATTTTCTTTTTAAAGCACATAAATTAGGGTTTTCATTCCCTTAAAAATCATTTAGGTTGAATCAATTCAATCTCTTTCATATTTTTTTATTAGGGTTTCAATTCATTTCATGTCATTAGCGTATAATTTGCATTATGTTTCAAAAATCACATTAATAGTTCTTTCATTTCTTTTAGATTTGCAAATCAATTTCAATCTCTTTCATGTTTTTAGATCAGGGTTTCAATTTCCTTTATCCCACATGCTTCACCTTTACTTGTTTTCATACTTCATATAGTAGATCTCTTTTGTTTTCCACACAGGAATTTAGGTCCAGTTTCATTTCAAAAAGCATACATATCCAGTTTTATTTTGAAAACGCATCTAGAGTTAGTTTTATTTCTAAAAGGGTATCTAGTTAGTTGTTTTTGCTCTTACGTCTTCGATAGAAAACACACTACCACACACTCACGTGGCATACACAGTGGTGATATTTGACTTCATACCCAATCCATCACTCTAGAATGGTGACGTTGTAATTCATCTCCTTCCACCAGCTCACCCCCTAGACACCATAGTAGTCCCCAAGAGTGGTTTTCTGGATTTCATCACCAGAAAATCCCCTACTCTTGAGACTAGTTTTCCATATTTTATCACCATAAGGGACCTTTAGAGTGGGATAATATTAGACGTCTTTGTTCACAAGGGCTCATATAATTAGTGAAAATGGTAACTATCATTCTTGACTAAGCTCACTCGAAAGTGAAGCGAAAGCATGGGTATGCTGGTAGCAGGTTTTAGATAGTGTCACCTCTTTTCGTAAGAGGATTTGGACTCATTAGAAAATTTTGAGTTCCCTTCCTTTGGATATCATTTTACTGCACCTATCCATTCAGGTCACCACTTACCTATTGAGACACCATTTATTCTATGCATCCTTGGGTGTTGTAGGAGGTTTTGTACCTATGACACTCTTGTTCTTTCTAGAGGTTCACGTCACTTCCCATGATATTTTCTAGAAGCATAAATTAACATCAAAACACATAAAAACAAACAAACACATATTTTTCTATACTTAGCATTGATTCCAGTTACGCTTTGTTTGCATGCTCAAAAAATTGGTTTCAGCACATTCACCTATTAACAACCCATCTATTGGCTATCTGCAGCCTATAACTTTTAGTTTTCTATCAGATTCACTATCTGAGTCTAGTTTGTATAGCACCATGTAAACTAGTTTTATGTAGTCCCAGTTCGTAAAACGATATGCAAACTCTGTTCTAAGACATTTAAACCTCACAAATTTCATAGGGTTACTCAAAAACCTTACACAAACCACACCCAAAAATTCAAATTTCCATTTTTGGACAATTTGAGAACTTAATTGCACCACATAGCACCATGCTTATCATCACTCATAGCAAAGCGCATGAACAAGCACATCTTGAGGAGGAGGCTTCTCATGCCATCTCCAGTCAGTCCACTCATCTTCCTCCTCCCACAAAGGAAGTGTTCACACTCTCACCTGACCTCCTCATGGGTTCTGAATCACTTCTCAAGTAATTGTGTCTCATAGCGAGACTTCTACCTTGGGTAACATCCTCGCCACTTCATCCGATGAGGATCATTTACTTCTTTCCTGCTCACCGTTACCTAATCCACCTTCTATGTTTTGTGACCACATCATCTATATTGCTCTGGGATATCCACCTCCCTTCTTCACTATCGAGAGTAAACTCCACATACCTCACCTACCTTTACATATCCTTTCTTTCAGAGTCTATCTCACTTCCTCTTCAAGAATGACTCTTTCTTACTCAATCATACTTATCCCAAGGTTGAATCATTCACCCCTATTATAGGGATGATCTCATATCCCTCATCTTCTACTCGAAGCACTCATATGCCCTCATCACAAATCCCTCCACAATAGCCTCCATTACAACAAAGATATACCCCACCCACATCATCACATCAGTACGCTTCTAAAGTGTCACAATCACCACCTTCCCAAAAATCATTCTTCCTGTCCTTCGATGTCGTATCACAATTGCCTTCTCACTCACAATAATTCTAATATCAACAACATCAGTACACCCCATCTACCCAATACTTTGTGAACACTTTCACCATACCATCTTCTTAGGCTTATGTATTTGAGGCCTATACTCCTTCCTCATCATTGTCTCCACCTACATTCCACCCTCTCAGAATGTATGGTACACCATCTTCTATTCCACTGGAATTTTCATCTACTTCCATTTTTTGAATCCCTCTACCTCCTCCATTTTAGGCTCTGTCCTCCATTCTCCTTTCTACCTATGATCCACGCTACCCATCCTATCTCAATACTAAGTCTGGCTTCTCCACTCATCGCTATTTTGGTCAGGTGCAGGTGCCATATTTTGACACATCATCTCACCCACCACTTGCACCATCTATTAACTCCCTCTTGGTCATCACCCCTACTGCACAACCATTACAATAGATCCCAGTACAAAAATCACAAATTTTATAACCACAATATCATTACTCCGAGTAGATGCCCGCTCCACAACAGAGTGTCCCATTTGCCTCGATATCTTATGTTGTTCAACAACCTAATCCATAGGAACACCTACAGTAAATTCCTACTCCTCAATGGGAATAATAATAACTTTAATATCCTCCCCACCCTCAATCTGCGACTACCTCATCATAGTTCATTGCACCCTCATCCCCTGAACTTTAACTTTTACAAGAGGAAGTTAAGATGCTAAATATTTGCACAACTGGTTATGGGCCCCAAAAACCCTCATAAAATGAGATCTGCAATGAGCCAGTTCATCCTTTAGTTCCTTTCTCTCCTTACCTGTATTGCTTTGAGATCCTGAAGTTTGACAGATACAAAGGTAAAGAGGACCCTTGATAACATGTCAGTAATTATCACTTTGTATGTTACCAGCTCCACAGTAGTGACCCCCTCATGTTGCGTACCTTCACCCTGAGGACAAGCTCTTGACTGGTACAACATGCTCCCGTGACATAGCCTGTTCACGTTTGAACAATTGGCCAATTCATTTTTGGAACACTTTTCCATCAATATCAAGAAGAAAATGAACTTTTTAGATGTATCCGCCTTACGATAGGCTGATGATGAACCAATCATAAATTTTGTTTCACGATGGAGATCGATCATCCATGACCTAGCTCATAGCCTCCCATCCACTGAACTTATCACATTGTTCACCAAAAAGCTACCACAAGCACATATTCACACCCTTGTAACTTCATCAAAGTTGCACATTTGATGAAGTCGTTGCTCATGCCAAGTTCATCGAGGACATCAAAGTAAAATTTGGCAAGATTAAGCTCAAACACAAACCATATTACAACTCAATTTTTCTTCAACCAAAATGACCAAATCAACCCTTCTCAAAACTACCACAAACTGACCAAGCAAAAGTAGCTTCTACAACTTCTTCATTGATCTCGCAACCTCTTCCTCCATAACAACAATTATCTCATACTAACGTGCCTCCTCCATCCAATCCACAATGATCTCATGGTCCTTGTCCTCAATGCCTACATCATTATTGGACTCCACTTTATGAGCCTCTACCTACTTTATTTTAAAATTTATTTGATGTTGGTCATGTTACGTTCCTAGATATTCGACCTGTAGACCCAAATCGACCCAAACCTCGTGGGCACATCAAACATATATTTTGTGTTTACCATCGCCATTATGGACATGATGTTTGTTCTTATCGCACCTTTCATGACTTAGCCAAGGATCTTATCGATCATGGTACTATTCAAGTTTTAAACCCCCTCACACCATAAAATCAAAATCTAGGTATTTATCATAACCCATTACCTGAACACGAGGGGACTAATCCTGATGGGAATCAACCCACTCAATAGGACTAATCAAGGCAAGTCAATCATTTCCACTATTATCCTCCCTCACATAGAGTGGTTGACATGATTAACATCACTACTCGTAATCAACATTATACGCTACATCAATATGTGCCCATTACTCCACTTCCATCATCATCCACTTCCACTTTTCACCTTCCTCCATCTACATAGAATGTATTTTTTCTATGTTGCATTCATCATTCTTCATTTCCCTAAATATTCTCCTCCTTCCTAGCTTCTTCACTTTTATTTTCTTCTTCTCCACCATCATCCATCGACCATTTCACTAATCAGGTCAATTTTCCCTTTCAAAAGGCTTGAAATTGTGTATTCATCACTTCCAAAAGAAGGGTGATATTTGACCCAAATTTTACCCCATCATATCATCTCCAAATTTTCCAAACTTCTATTATTGGATCGATATTAGAAAGAGCTTTCCAAAGGTATAATATTTGTCAAATTCTGACATTTTTTGGTCTCCCAAACTACCAAAATACTGCGTAGGGGTCAAACTATCTAGGTTCGCACCCCGCAATGCGAACCTCAAATTTTTTGTTATGCATAGTTATGGCCCTGTAAAAACACCCATTTATCTTTTTTACCATTCTTCACATCTCAGTGTTCATCATTTTTCAATCATATCATCATCATTCCTCACCTTCTTCATCGCTCATTCATCACATGAAGTGACAACCATTCAAAAATTTAATACCACCTTATGCATGGTCAATAATCAAACCCTCAATCTTGAATGTGGTATTTGTCCAAGGACTTTGCATAAGACTAATCAGGTCAAATTTCCCTTTCAAAAGGCTTGAAATTGTGCATTCATCACTTCCAAAATAAGGGTCATATTTGACCCAATTTTCTCCCATAATATCATCTCCAAATTTCCCAAAACTTTTACCATTGGATAAGGCTTGAAAAGAGCTTTCCAACGGTATAATTTTTGTCCAATTTTGACATCGTTTGGTCTCCCAAAATGCCAAAACACGACATAGGGGTCAAACAGTCCAGGTTCGCACCTCGCCATGCGAACTCTAGTTTGCAACCCGCCATGTGAACCTGAAATTTTCTATTCCATTATTCATGTTATGCATGGCTATGGCCCTGTATAACATCCATTTTCCTTTTTAACCATTCTTCACATCTCATTATTCATCATTTTTCAATCACATCTTCATCATTCCACCATTCATTTTATTAACCTTCTACAATGGTTTTGTCCATTTGTTCTACATCTTCCACACCTAGGGAAGTTTCTCATCTCCTTCCAATCTATTAGACACAATTTGGAGGAGTTTCTCTCTTTCCACCACACTCTCCACATATAGTGGAGTTTCACTTCCTCGCATCCCATCTTTCAAAACTGGGGTAACTTCATCTTCTCCCAATCCATCATTCAACACTAGGGTAATTTCATATTTTCCCAATCTATCATTCAACACTAGGACAATTTCATATTTTCCCAACCCATCATTCAAAAATGGAGGCAAATTCACCTTCTCCCCAACCTATCATTTAACACTGGGGCAATTTCATCTTTCCCAACCCATCATTCAAAAATGGGGCAACTTCACTTTCTCCCAAATCCATCATTCAAAACTGGGGCAACTTCTTCTTCTCCCAATCCATCATTCAATACTGGGGGTAATTTCATCTTATCCCAATCCATAATTCAAGACTAGGGGTAATTTAATCTTCTTCTAGATCATCATTCATAATTGGGCTTTTCCCTTCTTCCACTTCATCATTCACAACTAACAAAATTCATCTCATTTCCACAACATCTTTATGACTGGGGGATTTTTCTCCCCCTCTTTCTAAATGGTTTTGCAATTAGGAAATTGGATTCCCTTTTCAAACCACTTCTAAACTTAGGAGAGGATTTTCCCTCTTTCCAACCATAGTTCCCTTTCATGGAGTTAATCCTCCTTGCACATTCGCACTTCACCACCTCTCATCTACTCATGATGGTGCCACCCAACATTGCACTCACAAATAAATCACCATCAATCACATCACATTGCTAGATCCTCCAAAAGAGTATCCCTTTGTTAAAGGTTGCACCCTTTTCCATACATCAAAAACTCATTCAACAACAACAGGTTTTGCCACAAACCTCATGGTATTTGGCCATCATAATCAATCGCTAGGTTTAAAATGTTGCATCCTTTTGTCAAAGGTGGTGCCCTTTACCTCACCTTCATCAAATCAATCAATCGCTAGGTTCAAAAGGTTGCATCCTTTTGTCAAAGGTGGTGCCCTTTGCCTCACCCTCATCAAATCAATCAATTGCTAGGTTCAAAAAGGTTGTATCCTTTTGTCAAAGATGACACTCTTTAACTTGCCCTCATAAAATCAAATCAATTGCTAGGTTCAAAAGGTTGCACCCTTTGCCTTACCTTCATCATGATGGTTTTTCCAAAAACCAGGTTTCTCCAAAATCCTTAGCAAAAATTTTGGAAAATTCTTTTTAGAATCTCTTAGGACACAGGTTTCTCCAAAATCCTTAGCAAAAATTTTAGAATGTTATTTTTAGAATCTCTTAGGACCCAGGTTTCTCCAAAATCCTCAGCAAAAATTTTGGAACATTCTTTTTAGAATCTCTTAGCAAACCAGGTTTCTCCAAAATTCTCAATAAAAATTTTGGAACATTCTTTTTAGAATCTCTTAGCAAACTAGGTTTCTCCAAAATCCTCAGTAAAATTTTGGAACATTATTTTTAGAATCTCTTAGAAAACCAGGTTTCTCCAAAATCCTTAGTAAAATTTTGGAAAATTATTTTTAGAATCTCTTAGGAAACCAGGTTTCTCTAGAATTCTTAGTAAAATTTTAGAACATTCTTTTTAGAATATCTCAGCAAACCAGGTTTCTCCATAATCCTCAATAAAATTTTGGAACATTCTTTTTAGAATCTCTTAGCAAACTAGGTTTCTCCAAAATCCTTAGTAAAATTTTGGAATATTCTTTTTAGAATCTCTTAGAAAACCAGGTTTCTCCAGAATCCTCTATAAAATTTTGGAACATTCTTTTTAGAATCTCTTAGCAAACAAAATTTCTCCATAATCCTCAATAAAATTTTAGAACATTATTTTTAGAATCTCTTAGCAAACCAAGTTTCTCCAGAATCCTCAGTAAAATTTTGGAACATTCTTTTTAGAATATCTTAGCAAACCAGGTTTATCCAAAAACCTTAGCAAAAAATTGGATAGGTTTGTCACAAAAATTTGGAACTAGGTTTCTCCATAGACATAGCCTAGCATAGCATAGCCTAGCATAGCATAGCCTAGCATAGCACAGCCTAGCATAACATACTCATAGCCTAGCATAGACATAGCATCAGGATAGCCTAGCCACAAAGCATAGCCTAGCTTAGGCATAGCATACACATAGGTGTAGCATCAACATAGCCTAACCATAGACATGGTCTAACATAGCTTAGTCATAGCCTAGTCATAGCCTAGCGATAGTCATAGCCTAGTATAGCATACACATAGCCTAGCATAGCATAGCCTAGCATAGCATACTCATAGCCTAGCATAGGTGTAGCATACACATAGTCTAGCGTAGTCTAGCCTAGCAATTTTTCACTTCTTGGTCCTCGCAAAGATTTTGCTTCTAGGGACAACTTTCCTTGCTTGCACATTCTTATACATTCGACATTGAACGCAACCAACATCCAAAGAATGAGAACAAAAATGCAAACACATCAAAACTGTCCATTGGCAACGTATCTTGCATTTTCTTTTTCTTTTTCCACCAATCTTCTATATCATTTGGATTTATATCAATATTGTATGGTCACGCTTCGATCGACTACATACCTTTGATTTGATCCTATTTTCATATTCCCCTTCTTCTCTCTACCTCTTTTGGTTCTTGATCAATGTTGTATGGACATGCTTTGAGCATCTACATACCTTTTATTTGATCCTATTCTTCTCTTCCCCTTTATCCTCCATTTCATAGGCTCACTTTCCCACATCTTCCATCATAATCATCTACATCCATCAATCACGTTGATGACCACAAAATATTAGCATTCCATTTGACTATTTCATGCATCCATCCACACCTTTTGGATTTGGTCCTGTATATGGAAACCCACATTTTGGGTACACCTTCTTGCATCTATTTGTCTCACTTACTTTGCATTGTCAAGAAACACATTAGTCGCATCCTCCTATACATTTTTAGGCATTTTGTTGCATCATGTAGACATCACCCCTAGTCATGTTCTTTGTCTTCCTTGTACATAAGCATTCCATTGCTCACATACATCACGACATCAATTCTATTCTTAGCTACATGTTAATGATAAGTATTTCTATTGCTCAACCATTCATGGTTAGTTTAATCAACCTATATCGAACATCATCAAAATATACAAGATTTCAAGACTTTCTCTAGCTGAATCGAGTTTGTTCACAGACCACTCACACTTTACATCTTAAGCAAATTTTGAGTCTAGGGAGGATAACACCTTGCGTAAGCCTCACCATGTAGTGAACAATTTTCCCTACTCATCCTATCATTTGTATGATCAAAATACGACCTAGGGATAAACAAAGGGACAAGCATAAGCAAAAATAGAAAATGGGCACAAAACAAAAGCCAACACCCACAAAACAAAATAAAAGAAAAAAATAAAAAAAGGAAACAACAACATAAAAGAGCACCACAAAAGGAGAATCAAAAGGAAGAGGGGAAAAATCAAAAGGAAATACCTCCAAGAGTACTACCACTATGCTTGAATCCCTTTGGTCCTTCGGTTTAACATAACATCATGGGATGATTTTCATCACCAGTAATAGGCTCTAAGAGGTTGCTTGCCAGTGGAATATTCTTACAAGTGGTAATACATCTGTCATATTAGTGACCTTCTCTTGTATAGATCATTGTGCGCTTGTGGATGAGCTAGCTACTTTGGCTAAGTTTACAATGAGTTAGTCCAACCTCCCTCAAAATGGATAAATGAACATCATGCGCACACATAGGTCCATGAAGGGTTTAACCTCAGTTATGATAGTTAAGATATCTTCAAGATATTGATTGGCCACTATATCAGTTTGATTCTTCATCCTATGTTGTTTGAGCTCCTATAAATTCTTTTGAACATTCGATATGCTTGAGAATTAGGATTGTGCAACATCATCACTGACTCTGTTTGTCACATACATCTTCTTAGTCACACTTGCATTTCTCATTCGCCACATTAGCTCATGATTTGTTAAATATCTTTCATGTGCATCTTGTACACCTCAGTCAATTTATACACCCCATGTCTTCTTGTTTCGTGTTCTAGTCATTGGTCAGTATACTTCATTTGTTTCTAATTAACCATGATAAGTAATATGGTATAAGGTGGAGTGCCCTCCATTTTTCTACATTCTTATATCCTGCATGTACACAGGTTGTCACATATAACCTCTACACATCATCATTCATACATATTCATGTTTAGTTAGGTTCATTGTACCTAGCACACATCATTCATATCAAACACATTTACCAACATGTACCCATTACATACATGTAAAATCACACACATTATATGTAGACACAAGACAAAACCATTATATGGACCCTTCACAAGGCTTGAAATTGTGCACTCATCACTTCTAAACATAGGGTCATCTTTGGCCTAAATATGCACCTATTGAATCATCTCCAAATTTCCCAAAACTTTCACCATTGGATTGGGCTTAAAAAGAGATTTCCAATGGTATAAGTTTTGTCCAATTTTGGCATTGTTTAGTCCTCCAAACTACCAAAACACTGTACATGGTTCAAATAGTCGAGGTTCGCATGCCGACATGCGAACTCCAACCCAATTTGTATTCCACCATGAGAACTCAAGTCCAGTTCACAAGTCACCATGCAAACCAAACCTCATGACATCATTTTCACATTTTTTTCATTCTTGCAACTTCTTCTACCTTTCTTACCACTATTTGCCCAATTTTCCCACCTTTTATCACTGTCTCTATCAATCAACTCATCACCACATCACCACATGTCATTTGTATCATTGTTGATTCCTTGCTTGAGGGGGTATTCATACATAAATTTGCTTTGCATGCGATCAAACAATCAAACATCCAAATTACGAATATCGCATCTATCTACAATTTTTTTGCTGAATATTATCTCAATATAATAAAAACTCAATTCCAATTAGACATTTGTTGGATCACGAGAGCTACGTGCAATATTGAACACATCTTGATTTCATATCGTATATCGATGACGACCACATACTGAATGTTACCATTGATTTATCCAGTCCACTCAGCTCAAATGATTTGACAAATATCATCATGCACTCATCAATCAATCAGAAGCAAAAGTTTGAATAGGTAATTGTTCTATTCGTAATTGGACCACCTTGTGTTGGTTACAAAAGCAAAGTAGTCTTAAGTTGCCCTCACAAACAACCAGTACGATATTGCAAAATATTGTACTAAATTGGAAAATCACTTGTTTTATCATCATGTTTCATCCACATTCATTCATTTGCATTCATATCCACATTCTTCGTCTTCTCAAAACACCTCACCACCTTCTTTCATCATATTTTTGTACTAAACTGTGTTTCACACAACATAGTACAAAAAGGGGTAAATGTAGACACCTAAAAGTCACACATGCTCACCATAGATATATGTAGACCTGCATAGATACTTGTAGGTCTACATAGGCATTCATAGGCAGTCATAGGCCATCGTAGACGATCGTAGACCATCGTTGACCATCATAGGCCATCGTAGGCCATCCTAGTTGTTCGTAGACACAAAACCCTACAAAACTATACAAAACACGTCCAAAACGCCTCCTATTTGCAAAAGGGCTACCTACAAGCCCCTTAAGACCACCTAAGCCCTTTCCTACGCATAATTAAGACCCTCATTGGACCATTCCCTACTAAAAACCCTAATTAGGCTAATTAGGATTCTAATTTGCAAGTGAGTTTCACTTAAAGTGCACTTTATCATCAAATTAAGTTTAATTAGGGTTAAGAGTCAAATTAGCCCTAAACATGTCGTCACAATGTATGCACCCTAAGTTGGTTAGGATATTTCCTAGGAAACCCTAACTCGACCCTTAACTAACATAGGGATTAGCTAACCCTAGTTAACACTAATCCTAGCTTACACGTGTGAGGATAGGATATTTTCCTTAGGGCATGTAAGAGGATGACTAAGCTTACCACCTCACAAACCCTAACCTAACCATGCTAGGAACTGACTCTAGGGTCTAGTACCCCTAACTACCTCCCCTGACCTTGGTTTTCCCTATAAATAGTGGACCCATTCCCTCATTTGTCTCTCTCTCTTCCCTTTTAGTCAACATACCAAAACTCTGCCAAAATTGCTCTAGAATATCTTCTACCACATATGCATCCGTTAGACATCAACAAATACTACCTGGATCACTTCTAAATATTAATTTATAGCCACCAGTCAACAAAAGCACAGTTCACACCTCGACATGTGAACCTGGGATCTAGTTCGCATATCGCCCTGCTAACCAGACCTACAACAATTTTACAAGCTACATAACAGGTGGGTATCAGTTACACTTTTTATAGCATTTCCTCCAGTTTCAACATATTTTATAACATTTTTATCTGAGCACGGTTTGCATGTCGCCCTACTAACCAACCCTACAACTCCAAATCAAGTAGGCATCAGTTATTTACAATTTCTACATCTCCTTCAATTTGTAGCACATTTCACTTCATTTTTCATGTTATTTTAGTTGTTTAAACATGGGGTCTTATCCATGACAGGCCCCCAAATGCATTAACATATGTTTACAGGTTTATATAGGTCTATACAACAGTTTAAACGTCATTCAAGAAGATTACCAGTGGCATACGAACACAGAAGCCCACCTTCATTGAGGTCACCTAAAAGCATCAACGTATATCTCACATTCATGTTGAAAAGAGAGGAAAAATATCTTTTAAGAGAAATACACATATGTAACCCCATTTTGAAAGCAATAAAAAGAGTATTAAGCATATTTCATTAGTTTTGAAATTGATGTTACATTTAGTATTTACTTTATGTTTGTTACACTACCATCATGTATTGCTTTTTTATCAAATTACCATGGTTTCCCCAACAAATTATGACACACATCCACATACATGATGTCACATAGAATTTCATCCTTATAAGAGCCAATTTAGAAATTTACCATACACTATTTGATTACCAAAATTTGGTGTCCATTTTGTAACCATAATACTTTTTAGGTATTCAGATGCTCCATTCTCTTCAAACCAAGTTTCTCTACCATATTTGTTGACACTAAATTGTCTATTCTTCCACTATACACAATCACCTGTTAGAATATTATTATTGTTATAATGTGCACTATGCCTATAATTGACAGGTTGACATTTGTCTTCTGCCACTTGTCCCTGTCTTCAGTTTGAGTTGGAGTGGTGTCTTTCGAAAGACACTTGGAGTGGAGCTTATGACACTTGTCATATCTCCCTCCTAAGCTTGATGCTTATATATTGTAAGATAACTTGTAAATAAAGTGTGCCTTATTTTTCAGTCCCAACATCTGGTATTAGAGCGGTGAGATCTGCCTATGGGATATGGAGTCAGGGAGTATGCTCTCCACTCATTGAGTGGGATATGGAGTCAGGGAGTATGCTCTCCACTCATTGAGTGGATCAGAAACCATAAGCTCCCTATTTGTTTTCTAGTTTTTTAGTTTCCCTATTTTAGAGGACAATCCTCGCCATCCGAGGACAAGCCTCAAATTTTAGGATTGAATTTTTTCTTTGAAGTATCCTCTTCACTTGCTAAGTTGATCCTGTGAATGAGAAACAGAGAGAATTTTTTAAGAGTTTTGGCAATTTTGGCAATGTGGGGCTATTTTTTTTTTGCAGGGTGAAGGCACATTTAAAAAAAAAATGTCACATTTGGCAACGACGAATTTTGTTTTTTAGAGCAGTCATCTTCTGAATATGAGTACACCAGCATGTATATCAGGAGGAGTACTACAAAATTGAGTACTCGCATGCAAAAAATCGACAAGAAATGAGCAAGATATGGTTGTTTGAAGACAGACTGTTGCAACTATTTTTTCCTGCACGATTTTTTCCGAAACGGAAAAAAAAAATTATTAATTTTTTTAGCAATCCTTTTTCCTGATATTTTTGCACCATCATATAGATTATGAGAAGTACTACAACATCAAGTACTCACTTGCTTAATTCGGTAATGTATTGAGCAAGTTACAGCTGCTTAAAGTTGGTTGTTTGCAGCAGTTTTAGGACTACGAAAAAATTGTTGTTTTTTTTTTTTTGTTAAGGCACATCAGTTGCAAATTGTTGGATTGAGAAACATCTACAGCTATAGTAGGTAACAATAAGCTATATTGCAAATTTTTCAGTCATTCCCTCCAAAATTTCCCGCTCGGTCATTTCAAAATTTTCTCGGCGAAACAATTTCAAGCCAAAATTTCAAATTTCAAATTTGTAGAGAGCAATCTGTCGTTTTTGCCTCTAAGAAGTCTTGTTGTATTTTCTTAAAATCAAGGGTCAAATTGTAACCAACTATAGCCTTATATATAGTCGTTGGAAAGGATTTTTTGAGGGGAATCCATTGGTGAATTTTATTTTCAGTTTTGAAATCAGTTAATATGCTAAATTGAAGTTTGAAATTGACATTGTAATTTGGAGTGCATTTTCGGTAGTATCCGACACTCCTTGACAAAATATTTGGCAAACTTGTGGGAATCTCAATTTTAAGTCTTTGGGGAGGACATTATGCCAAGTCATTCATTAAATTTGGCAATTTTGAAGACAATCTTGTAAAAGGAGGCATTGATATTGTCTCATCTTTTGGAGGCACATTTGGGGCTAATTTGTTTTTAGCCAAATACAAATCATCAACTTAAGGGGTGATTTAGGGCCCCTTGTCCCTTGTCGATGGATTCATTTTGTGGCACTCTCTTGGCCACTAGGTGTTTGTTGCTTGCATCTTCTATTTGGGCTTTGTCTGCATTTTATGCTTGCTATTACCCTTGCATGACTTTGGGTTTTATAATTCTAATCAAGTGTAGTTCCATTTCATACACACTTGACACTAAGCCATATACAAGCAAGCAAACACATACAGGCAAATTCTTATAAAGCAATAATACATTGGCACATCTATTGTAACAATTCTACAAAAAGCAAGCATCACATTTTTATAACCGCCTATGTTCCACGTATCAATTGCTCAAATACTTATAGTCTCCCTCACGTAAGGGCGGGTATATTGAGTAGTTTGGTATAAAGGTCTGCAGAGTTATTCCCTTTCGAGAATCGCCTATGTTCCACATATCAATTGCTCAAATTCTTATAGTCTCCCTCATGTAAGGGCGAGTATATTGAGAAGTTTGGTATAAAGGTCTGGAAAAATTCTAATTCTTACTCTCTTTGGATAGAAAAAGGCACTTATGTTCAACTTAACCCTCGCACTATTGGAATCACTTGAAGAGTCACAGTGGAAAAACTAGGCGAACCCTCCTCTGGATCTTCAGCGGTGTACCCTAGATTTTTTTGAGGGCTCTAATTTGGCATTTGTCGTTCTTACTTCATCCTTTGTTGAGCTCCCTTTTCTTTTGATCCTTTTCTAAATCATGGCTACTACAAATCTATTAAGTGGACTTACAAAGAAACTTGAAGGAGCACAAAATTTTGCAAATTGAAAGTATGAGATGGAATCAATATTAATGATGAATGACATTTGGGACTTTGTGAAAGATAGGCAAGCTAATGAAGACCCACTCACTGCACTTATAGAACCTAAATAAAAAGCACAATTTGAGAAGAATTCCAATATAGCTTTAAGTCTAATCAAGATAGCTACAGGAATTCAATGCAGAGAAGCTGTAAGGGCTGCAAAAACACCTAAACAAGCATGGGATGCTCTCAATAGATTGTTTGATAGGCCAAGTCAAGATAATATTTTGTATCTCAAACAAAAATTGCACAATCTATGTATGAAAGGCTCACTTACCGATTATCTTATGGAAGTCAAGTCTATTAAGAATGACTTCTTAGTTCTCTAGTAAAACCCTAGATGATAATGAGTTAATTCCAATAATGTTGCATGGTCTTCCTTCAAAGTTTCACTCCTATGCTACCATGTTAGACTTGAGTGGTAAAACAATGAATTCCACACTTGAGGATATTGAGATCCTACTTAAGAAACATGAGCAAGCCCTAATAAAAGATGAAGAAATTGAAGCCACATCAACAACTTTTGCCACCAAGGCAACTTTACAACCTAAACAAAACAAGGGTCAAAATCGGCATAATCAGAATCAAAGGGGTAGACAACATCAAAGATACACACAGTACCAGCAACAACCACATCAACAACAGTACCAACAACAACCAAATCAATAGTACCATCAGCAACCACATCAGCAGCAACCAAGATGGCAAACAAGACCTCAAGGGGGTCAAAACAATAATCAACAAGGGTGTGAATATTGTGGAAAATGGAATCATAATGTTGCTAATTGCTATAAAATGCAAAGAGAACAGGGAGAACCACAAAATAAAAATCTAAACACATTGTATACAACCAACCAAGTTAATGTTGAAGATAAAGAATGTTGGTATATTGATTTTGGAGCAACAAAGCACATGACAGGAAGGCAAGATTGGTTGACCAAGGTTCAGCCTACATCAAATCAATTCATTACTTTTGGTGATGAAAGTGCTCTACCCATTGAAGGTGTTGGGGAGGCACCACTTACTTTGCATGATGGTAATAATATTCCTGCAATAGATGTTTTGTATGTGCCTGGTCTTAAAAGGAGTCTTCTTTCTATTGGACAACTTACAGATAAGGGCTATAATGTCTATTTTGAAAAAGACAAATGCTACATTAAGGAACCCAATGGCAATGTCAAGGCCATGGGAGTGAAAAATGATGGTGTTTACTACCTCCTTACAAAATCTATAACACAAACATCTTTGCATACAACAACAACTTTCTCTTTGGAGTACATGTGGCATGAAAGATTGGGACATTTAAATTTTAATAATCTTCAAATGATGGCTACAAAAGGATCAGTTAAAAGAATTCCACGTCTTAAGAAGTCAAAATTTTTTTGTGAGCCATGTGTAATAGCCAAACACCATAGGCAACCATTTGAAATAGGAAAGGCATGGAGAGCCAATAGACCTTTGCAATTGGTTCATTCAGACATTTGTGGGCCAATGTTTGTTCAATCTTATACTGGGGCTAAATACTACATCACTTTCATCAATGATTACAACAGAAAGGTATGGATCTACCTAATTCAATATAAGTGGCAAGCCCTTGATAAGTTCAAAGAATTCATCGCACTTTTTGAAAGAGAAAGTGGCTATCAAATCTCCACCTTAAGATCGGATAATGGTGGAGAATATGTCTCTAATGAATTCTTTAATTTTTGTAAGTATCATGGGATAAGGAGGCAATTCACAACCCCTTATACCCCGCAACAAAATGGAGTTTACGAGAGGATGAATCAAACAATCACAAATAGGGTAAAATCAATGTTACATGCTGCTATATTACCTAACTCATTTTGGGGAGAAGTTGTTCTTATTGTTGCATACTTGACTAATAGGTCATACACAAAGGCCTTACATGAAAGAACACCTAAAGAATCATGGAGTGGAAGGACGCCCTATGTGGGCCATTTGAGAATCTTTGGATGTGATGCCTATGCTCATATTCCTCATAATAAAAGGAAGAAGTTTGATGATAAGAGCCAAAAATGCATCTTTGTTGGCTATAGTGATAGTGCCAATGCATATAAATTATATGAACCTATTTCCAAGAAAATCATTTTATCTAGGGATGTTACCTTTCATGAGTATCCCCCATCTAATCCTCCTAAGGCCCCCACTTTAGAAATAACTAATGAAATAGTTGCTCCATTCATGCATACAATATCATCTACTCCTTCTCCTTCACTCATAAATCAAGAAATTCATCCACAAGAAGAACTTCCTACAAATGATCCATGTCCTCCATATCCTCCTCCTAATGATCAAGTAACATCATCCAATCCTTTACCCAAGTGGGTTCAAGCCACAATAGATGAAGCCCAAAATCATTTGCCCACCTATACAGGTAAAAGACCTTCGACCCTAAGACACCAAGTGAATTATGCCCTAATGGCCAAAGTCCTTAGCCAACCTGAACCTTCTAATGTCAAAGAAGCACTTGGTGATCCTAAATGGGTTCATGCCATGGATCAAGAATTGGATTCCATTGAAAGGAATCACACTTGGGGGTTAGTTGATTTACCCAAAGGAAAATATACCATTGGCACAAAATGGGTATACAAAGCAAAATATAAATCAGATGGCTTGCTAGATCGCTACAAGGCTTGCCTAGTAGCTCAAGGATATAAGCAACAAGAGGGAATTGATTATGAGGAGACCTTTGCTCCTGTGGCTAAGATGACTACAATCAGGACAATTATTGCTATGGCAGCTCAAAAACATTGGCCAATATATCAAATGGATGTCAAAAGTGCATTTCTCAATGGTCATTTGAAGGAGGAAGTGTATGTGAAACAACCACCAGGGTACACAATTGAAGGCCAAAACAACAAAGTCCTCAGATTAAAGAAAGCTCTATATGGGTTGAAGCAAGCACCCCGAGCTTGGTATGCAAATATTGACTCCTATTTTCTCAACCTTGGTTTCACTAGATCTGCAGCAGAATCTACTCTCTATGTGAAACATTGGAGGAACCGCATCATTTTGGTTACATTGTATGTGGATGATCTTCTCATTACAGGTGATGACATAGAAGGAATAAAGTTGCTTAAGGAGGACTTATGCAAGAACTTTGAGATGACAGATTTAGGCCTCCTCCACTATTGCTTAGGAATAGAGGTATGGCAATAGCCTGGTAAGATTTTTATCTCATAGGCTAAGTACATTCAGTCTATTTTGGAGAGGTTTCACATGGAGGAGTGTAAGCCCTCTCTAACTCCCATGGAAACTAGATTGAAATTGGTAAATAATGATGAAGAAACGATTGATGGTACACTTTACAGGCAACTAGTTGGAAGTTTGATCTACTTAACTTCAACTAGACCAGATATTTGTTATTCAGTTGGCCTTATTTCCAGATTCAGGATCCTAAGAAGAGCCATTGGATAATAACGAAGAGGATTGTGAGATTCCTAAAGGACACACCTCATCATGGCCTTATGTATAAATCAAGTAATAATTTTTCTTTGATTGGATACATAGATTCAGATTGGGCCAGTTGTCCTGAAACTAGAAGATCTACATCAGGTTATTGCTTTCAATTAGGCCAAGCCTCTATTTCATGGAGCACAAAGAAGCATAACACAGTTTCACTATCTTCAGCAGAAGCATAATATAGAGCAACAATTGAGGCAACTAAGGAGTCAATATGATTGAGGCAATTAATTCAAGATATCGGGCTATTCATACATGGTCCAACATATATATATTGTGACAATCAAAGTACCATCAAGATGACCAAAAATCTAGTTTTTCAATGCTAGAACAAAGCACATTGAGATCCATCATCACTTCATTAGATAAATGGTCCAAGAAGACATTATACACATGGAGTATGTACCAACTCAATATCAAGTAGCAGACATCTTCACCAAGTCACTTGGGAAAGACAAGTTTTCCCAGTTTAGCAATTTGCTATATCTATGTAAAAGAAGTCAACATTAAGGGGGAATGTTATCTAATGTTGACTTATCTTTTTAGGATAGTGCACATTAAGGGGGAATGTTAGAATATTATTATTGTTATAATGTGCACTATGCCTATAATTGACAAGTTGAAATTTGTCTTCTGCCACTTGTCCGTGTCTTCGCTTTGAGTTGGAGTGGTGTCTTCTGAAAGACACTTGGAGTGGAGCTTATGACACTTGTCATATCTCCCTCCTAAGCTTGATGCTTATATATTGTAAGATAACTTGTAAATAAAGTGTGCCTTATTTTTCAGTCCCAACATCACCTTGCAACATTTACCCCCTAAATTACAAATAATCCTAAACAAGTTCTTTCTTTACTTAGGTTCATGCACCTCCTTTGCTAGTTTTAACAATACTCTTTTCATCATAAGGGGTTTTCCTTGTTTTGGTTTCTCTGTGTGCTTTGGTGAGGTTACACTTTCATCATCTGCTTATGGCTTCAGGCTTCCTTTCCATACTCGTTGGTTTATTGTGCTTGAGGGCATTCATATGCTCAATGACTAGCTTCTCCACATCTGTAACAATTTTTAAGGAATCCTCTAACCCTTCCTCTCCCATAACTTCATCTTCGTATTGATAAATCTTTGTTTTCCCTACTATTATGAGAAGTACTAGCTTCTCCCTCTTGCCTTTGCTATCCTCGTCCACTATGGTTTTATCATCTTCCTCTTGCATTATTTTATTGCTAATGCAACAACTTTTCTTTTGCCTTTAGTGCATACTTATATGCCTCTTCAACAATTTTGATTCAAATTAGACCAATCTCATCCTATATGGACAATCTTAGTCCATCTATGTACCTTGCTACCTTCTCTTCATCATCTTCAATATGATCCACTCTTACAATCAATTCATAAAACTCTTATGTGTATTCTTTTACTCTTAACTCTTGTTGCTTGAGGTTTTGGAGTCTTTTAAACAATCCTATTTGATAATCCACAAGTTAAATCTTAAATTTCAACTTAGACTCAAACTTTTTCCAAGTTCGAATTTTATCCTTCCTCTTTTGTTGTATCTTTATTTGGACACGATCCCACTAGATTGAAGCATGTCCCTTTAGTCGTGTTTGACTTGTTTTGGATCCTCCATAGATTCATAATCAAATACTCTCTTCACATTTGTTACCCAATCTATCAACTATTTTCCATTAAAATTAGGAGTATTCATATTTGGTTTACATCCCATGTTTGAGATTTCTTGAATCAACCGCTATTTTGGTTCTTCTCCTTGCTCTTCATCTTGAGCTTTTGCATGACCAATTTCCTCCTCTTCATTGTCACTAATCTTCTCAAGATGATTGCCTCTCCTTTGGACATTATTAATTGCATTTAACCTAGTAGTAATTTCTCTTAGTATTTTATACTATATTAGCCAGTCAGGGTCCCAAACCACATGGTCTTCCTCTTTCTTGTTACACCATATTCCTACAATACATATCGCGAACATACAAAATAATGCAGAAAACACAAGATGACAAAGTTACAATGATGGTAAAATCTTTGAGATGACAATCATCTCAAGACTATGAAGCTCCCTTGTATGACAATGTCCTTATTATACAACCATGTTCATTGTATGAGCACTTTCATTGTACGACAGAGTCTAAAGACAACTTAGTCTTTGAGATGACAAATCCTCATCGTGCAAGACAATAACTTCCACAAAAGATGAGTTCAAATATTAGTTTCACGAAATAGTGTATTAACAAGATGATTTCTATAATGAGGTGGTGCATCTTATATGATGATGCATATCTATAAGACTATACACTTTGCAAGACTATGCACTTCCTAAGATGAACTTCCTATATAACAAATGTCTATACAATAATCATACGTACAAGACTTGGATTGTTAAAGGCTCCACTTTCATTCATCGCGTTCTCCTATCAATCCTTGTGACTTTCACAATGCAAAGAATATGTAATATAACTACAATAGAACATTCATAGCAATCACACAGAACAATCAAATATGATTTAAATTGAGTATATTACTAATATTAACTTACACGACAATTGCATTACAATATCGAAGTCTGTATGCAAATAACATAAATAATGACTACTTATATCGAACAAAATGACAATACCACCACTCTCCTCGCCATCCTGTTTTACTCTTTCTTTTTATTTTCTACCTTATGTCATTATCTCTTCTCTTCATTTCAGGCTTGTTCCTCTTATTCCTCTACCTCGAGGTCCATTTCACTTTCTATTTTCTTCCCTCCTCTTTTGTATCATTTCTCTTTCCTCCAATCATATAGTTCTATCAGTTTTGAAACAATTTGCCAATCATTTTATAAAGGTTAATAATTTTTATTTGTAGGATTATCATATATGTTAAAAAAAAAAAAATCAAACTTAAAATATAAGTATGATGATAAAAAAAAGTTATATCTTTACTATAAAATAAATAATGCAATTCCGATTATAAAAAATAATTAACTTTACCATGAAGTAGAGAATGTAATCCCCTTCAATAAACATGTTTAAAATTAATCTTAGACCATACGTAATACCAACCCATAACTTAAAATGTTAACATTAAAAAAAATTATTAATTAAAAAATCTTTGAGATATCAATAATACTATTTAACATTTTTATCACACCAAATCATTTTCTATAATTATAAAATCTATCATGAAAACTAGCTTTAAAAAAAAACCTTAAAGTGGTGCATGATAAGTTTAATGTTAAATTAATTAGATCCATAATAGATTTAATATTGAGATGATTAACTTTTTTTTTTTAAGATATCACAAATACTATTTAACATTTTTTATATTGAACATCGTTTACAAATATCAGCGCTCGTTCGAGCAAACACAAGAGGAATCGACCTCACAACCACATGGATGAGAATAACTAGGCAACTGCCATTACACCAAATACCATTTGGCACGGAGAGAGGGGAGGGTCCCGATCCCTTCCCTGCTCCCCCTCCCCTGGTTCCTGCCCAGTCCCTAGCTCATCCCAGGTCATCCCTCCATGGGATTGTTTGTTGCAGATGATCTCCTTGAGGGAGATCCTTCTCCTCTTTCTGCACCTCTCCCAGTCGGTCAGGGTTCCCTTGTTTGAGTTTTTGGCCTAGTGCTTCCCAGGGTTCCTTGCTGTTTTCGGGATACCTTCCCTTTTTTTCACTCAGGCTTCCCCTTGGGGTTTTCTGTAGGTTTTTGGCGTGGATCTGGTTCCCTGCCGTTCTCTGGGTGGTGGGGGTGATTGGTTGGGTTTTTTTATGGCTTCCTGGGGTTTCCTTTGAGGTCCTTCCTGCTTTGGGGGTGGTCTGGGGGGCCTCTTTCCCCCTTTTGCTAGTGAATCCTCTCTGGGATCCTGTGGCTGCTGTTGGTCCCGTCCCTGTGGGGAGGGCCCTCTTCGATTTCTCGCTTGGAGGCTTCTTCATGCTGGTTCTGCTCCTTGGTGGACACCCTGGGCATTTGTTTGGCCTTGGGGGGGCTTTTTCTCTGTCGAGGCTATTCCCAGCCTCAGTCTCAGTTCCCTGAAGTTTCTCCTGTGCAAGGATGGGATTCCTAGCCCCTGTTGTCGGGGTTCTCTGGGTTCTGCTACATTTTTCAAATCATGGGGGGATTTGATCTATGCATGCAGACCCTGGATCCCCCAGGCTAGGCTCCCAAGGATCCCATCTTTGTGGTTGTTACCTCTTCCCACCTGGGATCCCCAGTCCCTGTATCCCTAGTCCCTTAACCTGTTGTCTTTTCTTGCTGGTTGTCCTGGGGGCGGGATTCTCTTGGTGGTGCTTTCTGGCTGCTTCTCGATGGGCGGGATCTCCTCTTTGCTGGTTTTCGGCTGCTTCCTTCTGGGCGGGATTCTCTTGGTGGTGCTTTCTGGCTGCTTCCCGATGGGCGGGATCTCCTCTTTGCTAGTTTTCAGCTGCTTCCTTCTGGGTGGGATTCCCCCTTTTTTCTGGGCAAGATGGTTTTTCGCTGGGCGGGATGGTTTCCCGCGAGGCAAGATTCTCCAGAACCGCTGGGTTTCTTGCTGGGTGGGTTTTTCTCATTTCCTGTTGGTTTTCTCGGGAGGCGGGATTCACTTGGTAGAGGTTTTTGTTGCTTCCCGCTGGGTGGGATCTACACTGGGATGGATTTCAGCTGCTTCTCGTTGGGCGAGATTCACTCTTTGGTGGTTTTTCGACTGCTTCCCGCTAGGCGGGATTTATATTATAATGGTTTTTTGCTGCTTCCTGCTAGGCAAGATTTACACGATGGCGGTTTTCAGCTGCTCCCCGTTGGGCGGGATCTTCAAACTTACCTTCCTTCGAAATTGGTGGTTTCCCGCTGGGCGAGATTGTTCAAATTTACCTGTTCCCGCTGGACGGGATTTCTGTTTGTTTTTCATTTTCAGGGTATTAGTGCCTTGGGCCTAGAATTTTGTTGTAATGGCTTATTCTTGGCATGTTATTTTCAACTCTTATGTAATCAGGTTTTGGGATCCTAATTAAAACCCGCTGTAAATACAATAACTACTTATCAAAAAAAAAAAATACCATTCGACATTATTTAACATTTTTATAACACTAAATATTTTTTATAATTATAAAATCTATAATAAAAACTAACTTTAAAAAAAATTGGTGCATGATAGATTTTATGTTAAATTAATTAGATCTATGATAGATTTAATGTTGAGTATATGTAATCTATTAAGATGATGATCACATAAGATAAACTATCGGATTTGATGTTGACTTGAGGGAGAGCAATACATTGATGATTGTTAGTTTGTTCACCATTTTTTTATATACAAGTATAATATGATAATATTTTAATAAATAATTTTTTTAAAATTATAATTAATAATATATATTTTTATTTATAGGAAAATTGGTTATAGTTATTATTTGAGTGATTTGTCAGTGTAAAGTTTAAATCATAAGGATTGCTCTCAATAAATCTATTATCTTGTTGTTGTTGACCTGGGGATCACTGTTCGCTCGGGCTTCATACTATCCTAGTTAATCTGGCATGCACTTAGAAAGGGTAGAGCATACTACTACCTTTAGAAAGGGTGGAGCAGACTACCACCTATAAAAAAGGTTGGCTTCCTTTAAAAATTTGAACCCAAATCTCTTATTGATAAGTGCTCAACCACATTTACACTTAACAATCTCCTTAACCCTTATATTATAATTAATAATTTTATTAATATGTTTGTTTACTATTCCATTCTTCAAATGTGTGCTTGCATAACCGTGGTCCGTAATAATACTTCAATAAATTGGGCGGCGTGCAGGCTTGGCTGCACGACGGAGGGTGCCACGAGCAAACAGGGTCAGAGCATTTACTGGCCATTCACTGGCTGCAGAAATTCTCCTCCGTGTGAATGATGGAGGGCATAGGCAGGGGACCAGGAAAGGTAAAGACAGGTACAGTCTAATTCAAATAAACCTATTCTGCTTCGCTTTGACTCGATGAGGGTATTACTAATCGTCGGGATTTGGGATTTGTATCGTTATCAGAGGGTTCAGATTGGTTGTCCTCGAGGTTTGAACTTAGCTGTTTTTTTGGTAAATGTCTGGTCAGACAAGCGCTTACGTGAAGGGTACTATGGATTGTCACGATTTGGGATTTGTATCATCATAGTCGGTCTAGGGTGCACTGAGAGGATTCAGATTGACTGCCCCCAAGTTTGAACTTAGCTGTTTTTTTGAGTAAATGTCTGGCCAGACATAACCATACATACCCACCATCTCACACACTCACCCCTTAAACCTTAAAAGTCTTAAAAATAACCAAAAACCCAAACTATTATACTGTTTCCAAAAACATAACAATATTCTTTATTACGAAGTACATGTATATCTTTTTATTTTAAAAAACAATTTTTAATCATCTCTTCTACTTAAAATAAGAAAGCAAGAATGCATCTAACATGCAAGTTTAGAAAAAAGTTCCACTAAATAAAATGATGCAAAGGTAAAATAATTTTGAAGATATATGAGGTCATATATCATATGAACGTATCTTTGTATCTTTTTGTCCACGTGTAATGTTATCCATCCAAACTAAAACATATATAATTAATTTTTATTAAAAATATGAATTAAATTATTTTATTCATCCAAATTAAAATATATAATTAATTTTTATCAAAAATATAAAACAAAAACAACTTTAAAAGAGTTTATAATTTTTTTAACTAAATAAAATTTTATTAAAATAAAATAATTTTTAAAGTAGCGATAAGGTCATAGTTTATTGGTTAAAACATACAAGTGATATACCCCACATCAAAATTCAAATCCAATAAAATCAAGGAAAATGAATAACTGTTTAGGACGACAACACAATGATACAGGTTTTGGCTCTTCTTTGGAAGGTCCAAAGTTCATACCCAGACATGGGTGAGTGTGAGGGGTGGGTGTGTGTGGGCGTGGGTGAGTGTGAGGGGTGGGTGTGTGTGGGCGACTATGTCTAAAGTTCATACTGAGGCGTGGGCGAGTGTGAGGGGTGGGTGTGTGTGGGCGAGTGTATGAAGGGGTGGGTGTGTAACCTTTCAGGCTTTAGCTCTTCTTCGGAAGGTCCAAGATTCAAACTGTGTGAGGGGTGAGTGTGTACACAACTTTTTGGGCATTGGCTATTCTTCGAAAGGTGTGAGGGGTGGGTGTGTGTGGGCGAGTGTATGAAGGGGTGGGTGTGTAACCTTTCAGGCTTTAGCTCTTCTTCGGAAGGTCCAAGATTCGAACTGTGTGAGGGGTGAGTGTGTGCACACAACTTTTTGGGCTTTGACTATTCTTCGAAAGGTCTAAGGTTCAAACAACGTTTCGGGGCTTTGACTCTTCTTTGGAAGGTTCAAGGTTCAAACCGTGACGTGAGCAAGTGTGTGAGGGGTGGGTGCGTGCGAGCGAGTGTGTGAAGGGTTGGGTGTGTGCGAGTAACGTTTCGATCTTTGGTTCTTCTTCAGAAGGTTCAATGTTCAAACTATGGTGTTGGCTTCGAGCTTTGGTTCTTTTTTAGAAGGTTCAACGTTCAAACCATGGTGTTGGTGAGTGTGTGAGGGGTGGGTGTGTGTGCACGTGCGTGCACAACGTTTCGAGCTTTGGCTCTTCTTTAGAAGGTCCAAGGTTCAAATCGCAACGTTGGCGAGTGTGTGAGGGGATGGGTGTGTGTGCGCAACGTTTTGAGCTAAACTCTTCTTCGAAAGGTCTAAGGTTCAAACCATGATGTGGGTGAGTGTGTGAGGGGTGGGTGTTTGTGCGCAACATTTCGGGTTTTGGCTCTTCTTTGAAAGGTCTAAGGTTCAAACTGCAATGTGGGCAAGTGTGTGAGGGGTGTGTGTTTGGCCCCTATTGATAAGCTCAGCTCTCACCCTTATCAGAGGTCATGGTTGGAATACCTAGCCACGATCGTCGGTCGTAAGGATTTCTCACACTAACCTCAATAAAAAAACAAAATGAATAATTCTAAACCATATCGGAGGTGAGTGTGTAAGAAGGTGGGTGTATGTATGGCTATTTGTTTGACTCCTATTGATAAGCTCAACTCTCACCCTTATAAGAGATCATGGTTGGGATAGCAAAACCTAACCCTAAAAGTCAATTTTTTTCAAATAAAATACTACTTTTAAATAAGTCTTAAAGATATAAAGATATCAACCCTAAATATCACATAAACTTCATTAAAAAAACTCTTTTTATAAAAAATAATAAACTTTTAAAATCTTATTTTAAAAATAAATAAAATTAAATTAAAATCCACTAACATATTCTACCCATATATAATTCATCCAAATCCAACATGGCCTAAAAGTCTACCCCATTAAATTTAAATTCTTGATTTTATATTCAAATTCCAAATTCTTCGCTCTTATATCATTTAATTATTATTTTTATTTTTTATTTATAAACAACAAACAATTAATATAATTTTTTTTTGGATTTGAATAACACTATAATCGAATTAATTTCCTTATGTATCAAAACAAAAAGTAGTATAGATGGAAAACATTGTTAAAATATTTGTAATAACTATAAAACTATTAGACGTTTTTCGCAGGACTGCCCAAACTGCCGAACTCGTTTCGGCCATATCTCACTCATCCGGACTCGGATTGAGCTGAAATTTTGAGGGTAGATGCCTGAAAAACCCTAGAACGTCTCCACCAATTTTCATATCATTTGGAGCAACACAGATCCTAGCGCATCCCTATGTGTGAACGACATATTTGGCAAGCGGCTATGCGAGGGTTTCATCCGGGTTGAGTGCAAGCGGCTCCAGAGGTTGGTTTTTAGGGCCTTCGGGCCCTAGCGGCCAATATTTTTGTGGTTTATGCTCAATATTTTAGCGAGGAAATGTTGCAGGGGATACAAGATGGGTTAGAAATTTGTCTTTCAACAGATCATATTGTGAACTTGAGTGACAACGGCTTCCAATTTGCTGCACAAAAGAAAAGTGAAAACCATACCTTTCCACGGCGTCTAGGGCAAGGATTAAAGAGATCACGAAACAAGTTTCAAGCGAGTTGATCAAAAAATGGCTCATATCTCAAGTGAATCTGGTGCTAAGGTGCACCCACAAAATAATTCTCTTGTGAAAACCCCTATCAAGGGTAAGAATTTCGAAGACTCGGTCCCAAAAATGAATTTTAGGGATGCCCTTCGTGGTGGACAGCCTCGGCCCAATGCTAATATCAATATTAGGGCTTCCCATAAACCTCTAAGAATGCCTAAGATTGATCCCGGGAAAACGGAGTCGGGATGTCTTAAAGCGGTGATGGAACTCCTATTGTTAAGCTTGATATGGGTAACATTCGGATGGCATTGAAGATTTGGAAAAAAGAGGACTAATTTGTCGGTTCGTGGGTTTTCGTCAGAGTCTATCTGCTTTCAAAGTCCGGGCTGCAAAAAGCTGGAAAACTAAAGGTGAGTTACAAATCTCTATTTATCCAAATGGTTATTTTCTTGTTTTATTTGCTAATAATGAAGATAGAGAGAAAACTTTTCAAGGGGGTCCTTGGTTTTTTGGAAGGGCGGTGCTTTTCATGAAGCCACGGCATACTAAATTTAAATCCAAAGAAGAGATGCCTTCTATAGCTCCAGTGTGGGTTAGACTCTTTGGCCTCCCTATTGAATTTTAGAATCCTACTATTTTTTCTTCAATTGGAAACTCTTTAGGAACTTTTATGATGATTGCTTGATTGTACTCAAAATTTTGAACATATTATTTATGCTCGGATTTGTGTTTTAATGGATTTTGACAAACCCCTACCTAAAAAGATCACATTACAATTTGGGGAAGACACTTGGGAGCAAGTAGTGGACTATGAGAACATTCCTTTTCGTTGTAGAATTTGCCATGAATATGGTCATTTGGCCGGTGCTTGCCCAAATAAAATTCCTGATCAAAAGAAAGAAGATATAAACTCAGCGAGGTTTCCAAATACCTAAGAAGAAGAACACTCAGAAAAAACCGGTTATGAAGGATCAATCAAAGTCATCTGCTAATATGTTTGAAATCCTTTCCACAAATGATGTCCCAAGTGAGGAAGAGGAAATAATGGAAACTGAAATCTTAGAAACACAATTTAAATATGAAGGGAAGAACTCGGAGACAAACCAACAAATCAAAGGTTTTCAACGAGAAAAAAAAAGGAGAAAATTTACACAAGAAAAACAATATTTCAAATGTCAAAACTTCAAATAATGCGGGTCCCAATATAGACTCCGTTGAACCATCTAGTAAAATTTTGGCTGTGTACGAGCATTCTTCAAGGTTAGAAGCCATCTCAGATTCAATTGGAATAAGTCAAGAAACGAGGGAAAAAAAATTGAAGATGGATTCTAATCAAAAAGTAGGTCGCAAGACCAATCAATATCATATGGTAAAAGAAGGTGAAAAGCTTTTAGAGGAAGGTAAGATTAATGCCCTTCCCAACTTTTTTAGCACTGGTATTAATGAAGATCATCACTTGGAATATTAGAGGACTCAAAGGGAGTCTTTCAAAACAAAATGAAATTAGAAGAATGATTTGGGTAAATCATCCACATCTTGTTTTCCTTCAAGAAACAAAGATGTCAATGGAGGATATGGACTTAATTGCCGAGTAAAATTTGGCCAGTTGGAAAAGTGGTTTCCCTCGGTTCCCAAGGGACTTCGGGTGGCATTGCTTGTCTTTGGGACCCAAAAGAGGTAGTTATTAACCATATGGTTGGCGGTTGGGGTTTGTTGGCTATAGCTATTCAAAGTAGACATTCCAACCAGATTATGCTCTGCATTCCTGTTTATGCTCTGACTTCTTTGGAGGAAAAAATAAGACAGTGGAAGGATATTACTCATATTATCTCTCATTTTCCTAAAGCTTGGATCTTGATCGGAGGAGATTTCAATACCATCCTCTCTCTGGATGAGAAAAGGGGGGAAATAGAAATTTGGACAAAAGCAACGACCTCATGAGCGAATATATTGCAAACCTCCATCTTGTGGATATCCAACTGAGATAATGGCCTTATGACTTGGTCTAACGAGAAGGCAAGGCTTAGCTTGTATAATGGAGAGATTGGATAGGTTTTTGCTCTCTGAAAATTTCTTAATCCATGGTCACATTCCTAAAGTGAAGACTCTTAATAATGTTGGTTCGGATCATTGGCCGGTCATGGTGGAAATGTGGAAAACCAATGTGAGTTTCTCTCCTTTTCGTTTTCAATTAATGTGGCTTAGAGACATTTCCTTCGGACCTCATGTGCAACAATGGTGGAAGGAAGGTAAACCTAGGCATGGGACTAAGATGTTCTGTTTTGCCAAAAGACTGCAATACATTAAATCCAAAATCAAGACTTGGAGCTGGAAAGAGTTTGGGGATGTTCATAAAAAAAAACATGAAGTTATTGCTCATCTTGAAAATTTGAATAAGAAAATCCGTTTAGATGGCCTCACGAGAGAAGAGAAGTGCGGGATGAAATTAAACTCACAACTCGGTTAGAGGAATGGGAAAAAAGAGAAGAAATCTTATGGAAGCAAAAATCTAGAATTCAATGGCTCAAAGAAGGAGATCGAAACACAAATTTCTTCCACAAATCTCTTCTAGCTCGAAGATCTCACAACTTTATTTCTTCCTTAAAATCAGATTATGGAGATGTTGTTTATACTTGGGATGGCATGAACTCTATTGTTGTTGATTACTTTTCCAATATTTTTTTTGCTACTCCTCTTAACTCGGCTTCACAATATAATGTTCTTCAAGCAATCCCTTCTCTTATCACTTCGAGGAGAACTCTATTTTGGCTGCTCCTGTTACTATCAATGAGCTTCAACAAGTAGTTTTTAAAATGCAAAAAGGGAAAACCCCGAGTCTGATGGTTTTCCAATTGAGTTCTACCAAGAGTTATGGGATATCCTTCATGTTGATTTATTAGAGGTGGTGGAAGAAGCCGGGAAAGCCAAAGAAATTTTGAAGGTTATCAATAAAACTTATATTACTCTTGTTCCAAAAGCTCAAGAGGTTGATCATATCTCAGCTTTTAGACCTATTGCTTTATGTAATGTTCTTCTCAAAATCATTACTAAAATCATGGCGAGAAAGGTTGAAGCCTCTTTTGCATAAGATTATTTCCCCCGAGCAAGGGGGTTATGTGGAAGGACGTCAAATAGTAGATGAGATAGTTCTTGCTCGGGAAGCCATCCATTCCATGGATATGCAAAATTCTCCTTCCATGTTCATTCGGTTAGACTTATCCAAAGCTTATGACAGAGTGGATTGGCACTTCCTTATCAAAGTTTTGAGGCAATTTGGTTTCTCTAAGGATTGGATGGATTGGATTATGGGATGTATCTCTTCGAGTTTCCTACTTAGTTCTTATCAATGGCAGGCCTTCTCGGTCTTTCCCGGCTTCCAGAGGTATTAGGCAAGGTGACCCGCTATCCCCTTATTTATTCATCATTCTTGTTGAATGCTTGGGTAGGACTATAACCAAAAAGAGGGAAAACAAAACCCTTGAGGGAGTTACCATTGCTCATGGAGCTAGACCTATCTCTCATCTTCAATTTGTGGATGACTCTACTCTTTTAGGTAAAGCTACGAGTTAAGGAAGCTTCTAATATTAAGCAAATCATTAGCTGTTTTCTAAGGCTACTTGGGCGGTTGATCAATGAAGACAAATCTCAAGTTATTTTCTTTCATTGCTCTGCTAGACAAGGAATCCATGGTCTTGGATAAACTAAGATATAAGAAGACCTCTCTTCCAATCACTTATTTAGGTATTCCCATAAATATTCAAAGGCAGAAAAATAAAGATTGGAATTGGTTGTTGGACAAAGTCAAGAAGAAAATTGGAAAGTGGACCAACAAGTGGCTTTCTTATAGGGGTAGAATCACCTTGGTAAAATCAGTCCTTCAAGCTATTCCTATTTATGTTTCTTCCGTTTTGAATATCCCAAAGGCTGTTCTTCGAGAATTGGATCAAATCAGTCATCGTTTCCTTTGGAGTGGTACTAAGGAGAAAAGAAAATGGGCCTTGGTGAAATGGGATACTTTATGTCTTCCTAAGAGTGAAGGGGGGTTAGGATTACGGTCTTCAATTAATAACAACAAAGCTTTAGTTGCTAAATTATATTGGAGGATGTTGCATAACCCCAATGCTCTTTGGGCCAATAATCTCCGTGCTAAATATCCTGAGAACAAAAGTCCTGAAGACCTTGTTCGCTATCAACTTCCTACCAAAGGTTCTCCCATTTTAGCGAGTTCTTAAGGTTGGTGAGGATTTGATAAAGAAAAAATTATTTTGGATCATTCATAATGGTCAACATGCAAATTTTTGGACAGATTCTTGGGATGGTCACAAGCCTTTGATAACTCGGTTTCCCGATTGGAGGCCTTGGATGGAGGAGCTTCACCGAGCTAATTGGATAAAGGTGGCTAATTACTGTCGGTACCATCTTGGTAATTCAAAGGTTGGTAGATATTGGATCCCTATTGAGGACTGGCCTATTCAAATCCCAGAAAGGCAAAGACAAGATATCCAAGGCATCCTTCATATGAGATCCCTCTCTTGGTCCCATGAAAAAGATTGTTTTGGATGGAACAACACTACTAAGGGTGAGTATTCGAGTTGCTCAAGGTTATTTGACCTTATGCCATAATAATCCCAACCATTCTTTCGACATCTTTTCTCGATTGTGGGCTCAAAAGCTCTGGCCTAAGGTGAGGTTCTTTAATTGGCTTTTATTGCATCGTAGGGTGCTTCTTGGTGAGCAACTTATGAAGCGTGGTTTTCATGGCCCTTTTAGATGTGAAATGTGTGAAGAGAATGTAGAAAATATCAACCATCTTTTTATTGAGTGTAATTTAGCCTCTGAGCTATGGAGGAGAATGACCACTTTACTTGGCTTACAGGTGGTCCAATTTTTTTACTTTTGAACAACTTTGGAGGGATTGGCCTAATCAAGAGGGTGTTGATCATTTTATTAGGCGGTTAGTTTGGATGGGTTCTACCATTCTTCTTTGGAATATTTGGAATGAAAGGAACAACCGAATTTTTAATCAAGATAGGAAGGATATTCACTATATTTGGCAAAAGACCATAGCCAACTTAGTTGAATCAGTCCATCATCTCCTTAATCACCCCCAAAACTCCCACCAAAGATGGGATCAAGTGATGCAAAGATTGAAGATTAAACCTTCTAAGGGCAACCAACTTAAAGGGAATGTGAGTATTAGTAAGATGGATAGGAATAGAAATTGGCAACCTCCTCCTAAGGATTTTGGAAAAGTCAATCCTGATGGAGCCTCTAGAGGGAACCCTGGAAAAGCCGAGTGTGGGAGGAATTGGTAGACTTTCGGATGGCTCCCTGGTTTTTACTTTTGCTTGAGAATTTGGGTATTCTTTCCAATAACCTTCCTTGAGGGGTATGGTATCCTCGAGAGGCCTTCAGGAGGCTACTAAGGTTGGATGGGAAAAGGTGTTAGTTGAGTCGACTCTCAACTTATGATTAATCTCTTGAAGAATCCTTCTAAGAATCATAAGGTGGATTGGAGAATAAAAAGAATTATTGAGAAGATTTGGTTAATCCGGATGGGATTTTTGAAAGTTGATTACAATCATGTGGTCAGAGATCAAAACAAGAGTGTTGATGCTTTAGCTAATTGGGCTTTGGACAAAGGTGATCTTACTTGTTATGGCCACCCTCCTATATGGTGGGCTTCTCAAATTAGGGAAGCTCTTCTTTCTATCATTTCTTTGGATGGCTCCAGTTATGAAGGTACCTAGTTTCTTCTTGTTTTTTTTTTTTGCTTCTCTTTGGTTCATTCAGTTTTTTTAGTTCCCTAGCTCATTCTATTCTTTATTTTGTTTCCTCTGTTGATTCTTGCCTTAATAGTCTTCTGGTCTAGATAGGTCATTGTTTTGTTCATTTTTTATTTCTTTTTTTTTTTTTTGTTTAGTTTTTTTAAGGTGGGTGGGTTTTTTTATTTTGTTTTGTTTTTGTGTTCTTTGTGTTGTTTTGTGTGTTGTTCTTGTGTTTTTTTTGTTTTTTTTTTTTATGTTTTTTGTTATTGTTCTTGTGTTTTTTTCGTTCTTGTTCTTGGGTTTCTCTTTGTTTGTGTTATTTCGTGTTTTTATGTGTGAGTGTTTTCTATGTTTTTTGTTTTTGTTTATTGTCTTTGTTGGTTGTTTTTTATTTTTATTTTTATTTTTTTTTTTAATTTTTTAGGTTTTGGTTGTGTTTATTTTTCATGTTTTTTTTTGGGTTATGTCTTTGTAGTGTTCTGTTGTTTTTGTCTTGTTTGTGTTTTGTTATGTGGTTCTTGTGTTTTTCTATGTGGTTTGTGTTGTGGTTTCTTTTATCTTATTGTGCGTGTTTGGTTGTGCTTTTGTTTTTGACACACTCAAGGAGCATGTTTTTTATTTTATTTTATTATTTTTGTTGTTATTTACTTATTTTTAAATTGGTTTTGTGTGTTTGTTTGCTCCTTGAGTATGTCAAAGGTGGTAGGCCAGGTCCGAGTCCTGGGCGTTTTTGGCGGAATGGATACCCCCTGCCTCCTTGGGTCTTACCCGAAAGTGGCATCCCTTTTGGGATGTTTTCCACAAAAAAAAAAAAAAAAAAACACTATAATCAACCATTACAGTTGTATATGCTCATTCCAACTATGACCTCTCATAAGACCAAGAGCCAAACACTTTAAACCTTTCGAAAACCAAAACCCCAAATAATTTCACTATCTCATAAACCTAAAACCAAAACTCAAATAATTACACAATCTCATAAACCTATAATTACTTTTTTTTTTCTTAAATGAATTGGTTACAATCACAATTTTTAATAACTGTAACCGCGATAGGGTTCAAACTATCAACGAAGGCCATCCACTGTTTCGTTAATTGTATCTCGACATGAGATGGGGATCGTGGGACGCACACTGTTTCATTAATTGTATCTCGACATGAGATGGGGATCGTGGGATGCACAGAGTTCGTACTATCTTCATCAGTCAAGTTCAAAACGTGACATGAAGAGAGTTCGTACTATCTTCGTACTATCTTCATCAGTCAAGTTCAAAACGTGACATGAAGAGAGTTCGTACTATCTTCATCAGTAAGGTTCAACACGTAGCATGAAGGGGACCGCTGGACATGCAGGAAACATATCACCTTCATCAGTCAAATACAATACACGGACATGCATGGACACACTTATAGGATTAGAACCTATGTATAATTACCTATTTTTTAACTATAGATTTCCCTACAATCCATATTCTATGTAAAATTAAATATAACATGGCATAAACCCTAACCTTCTCTCCTTTCGGAAGGTTCCAGATGCAGAAATCTTTAAACCCTCAAATTGTCACAACCCACATAAAACCATTGGTTCCTTAAACCCTGCTACACGGTTGCTGTCCAATTTCCATTCAGGGCAAACATGGCGATTCGTCTTCGCCGAGGCCTGCAATTGGTCAGGGTTTTTTGTGCAACAAAACCATTTCCCCCTTCAAAATCGTTTTCTTCTTCCTCCGGTAATTTAATCTCCCAAAATCTACGGGGCTGCTCCCAACTATGGCGTCTGATTCCCTCCTTAGGACCGTCACAGTTTCTATTTGGACGTCGCATGGTTTCGACCTTGCGACCTCTTTACTCTCCGGTGGACACGGAAGGCTCGGGAGGAGGACGAAGCATTCTATTCGAGGGCTGCGACTACGAGCATTGGCTCATCACCATGGAGTTTCCCGACCCCCAGCCCACCCGTGAAGAGAAGATCGATACATTTGTCAAGACCCTCGCCAAAGTTGTCGGGAGGTAAGTATTTTGACAAATTTGGCAGTTTTCTAGACAATTTTGTGTAAATGTTACGGGTTGGGAAACATTAAGCAATTTTGAACGTTAGGGTTTTGAAAACATTGAACTTTTTCACTGCCAGTGTCTGGATAACATTGAACAACTTTTAGTATTAGGGTTTGGAAAATATTAAACGATTTTTGCTTTTCAACGTCAGGGTTTTGAAAAGCATTGAACATGTCTCATCGCCAGGATTTGGACAACATTAAACAACTTTTTGTGTTAGGGTTTTAGAAAATATCAAATTATTCATACTTTCAGAGTTTGGGAAACATTAAATAATTTTTATCGTTAAATTTTTGAAAAAGATTAAACAAATGTTGCTGTTAGGTTTTGAAGGATTTAGATGATTTTAATTGTTGATATTTTTGAAAAAGATTAAACAAATTTTGCTGTTACGAATGGGAAGAGAAATGATTTTCCCTGTTTATATTTTGAAAGAGATAAAATAAATTTCGCTGTTAGGTTAGGCAAGACTTAAATAAGTTTCACTGTTAATTTTATGAAAAAGATCAAACAAATTTTGCTGTTAGGTTTGGAATACATTTCAAAAGGGTTAAACAATTTTTGCTGTTAGGTTTGGAAGAATATGAATTATTTCAGTGGGAGGGATCGAAGTGCTTATCAGTTTTAAGTATTGAGCTTTGGAAAATGGTGAACGCATTTTCACTGTTACGGTCGTGGAAGCAGTTAACAATTTTCTGTTTATTAGTTGGAATGCATTAATAGGATGAAATTAGTGATAGGGATTTTTGAAAAATTATAAGTCACTTAGGAACTTTGTGTCTACCAATGAAAAGGAGGCGATAATGAGAATCTGTATGGTTTGAAAAGCATTAAGCAATTTCACAGTTAGGGTTTGAGAAGCTTTAGTTAACGTTATATGTATTATGTGAAAATATGAAAAAAAAAAACATTAGCCGAAAATATAAGATTACTGGTTTTGAATGTATAACAGCGAGGAAGAGGCGAAGAAGAGGATCTATGCGTTGTCTACGACGACTTATACAGGATTTCAAGCTCAAATATCAGAGGAGACTTCAGAGAAGATGAAGGGTATTGTTTCTTGTTTCTTCATTTATGGCTTTTTTGTTGCCCTAGTTCTAGGTGCTGTAATTGAGAGGTGAATGCAAAATTGCATTGGTTGATTTCTTAAGTTTAATAGTTCTTTGGAGGTTTTCTGGAAAACTTTAAGAATATTTTTAGTTCTGTATATTTATCTACTTTTAGTTTTGCCCTAATTTTTGGAGTACAACTGCATTGTTTAATGAAGGATTGAACTGATTTCTCAAATACTTTGGAATTGTTTAATGAGAGATTGAACTGATTTCTCAAATACTTTGGATACTCAAAACGGAAGTTTTTCTAATTGTTATCTATGCATAGTTTAATTGTTGTAAAACTTCAATGAACTGTTTGAGGAATGAATGCAAGATTATAGTGTTAAATTACCTGAATGAATACTAAACATATAAGGAAAATTTTAAGGATATGACATATACTTTATATTTTATTATGATGAGAGTCAGTAAGATATAGAGCGAAGGATGTGGGTTTTTATGGTCATGTAGAGCGCATGTGCATGATGAAAATAAATTTATAGCTGATATATGTATTAATTTGATATTGGTCATGGAGATTACATTCAAATGCATACACAAGACCATATGATTATGAATTTGCCAACATTGAGACATTTTAAAATACTATTTTTTTCGAGGAACAAACCTAGCCCAAACAAATGTATTCTGAATTAGATCCAAATCAAACGAGATGGAGGGAAAAAGGGACAGAGACAGAACGAAAGCAAAAACTAATAACCCAAGTTTGGCAAGATCTCAAAGCGATGGAGAGATACTCATTCCCTATGCTGTCTCTTGGCTAGTAAAGACAAGCATAAGAGGTTGTTGGAATTTGCCCTTAATTGGAGCCATTACAGTAAAAGCTTGTTGATGAAATTATTTTCTATAAAGTAGACATTCTGTCTTAGGAAGTCCAAGAATACAACTATTGTGAATTTTTCCTTTGTAAGTTGTCTACTTGCAAAAATAAGGACCGTTACAACAAAACTATAGAACAAAAATGCTCCCTTGATGGTCGTGTCACATTTTTCTCAAGCCATAACGTCTGCAGTATAAGAAATAAATTTGTTGACAACTTTTTCTTGTGGTAGCTCCATCTTAGGACAAATTTCGAGTTCTTGTGTTTCCAGGTGCTGTAATTGAGAAATGAATGCAAAATTACATTCTGATTGCTCGAGTTTAATGACATTTTTGAGGAAACTCGAAGGATATGTTTAATTTTGATATTTATCCGCTGTTTAGTTGTGCCCTAATTTTTTGAAGTACAACTACGTTGTTTAATGAGATAGATTGAATGCATTTCCCAAATACTTTGGAAATGCCAAGGGAAATATTTTCTTATTGTTATTTATGTAAAGTTTTGTTGTTGTAATACTTCAATAAGCTGTTCGAGGAATGAATGCAAGATTCTTCAATGAGCTGGTTGAGGAATGAATGCAAGATTCTATAATGAGCTGGTTGAGGAATGAATGCAAGATTATTCTGTTTAATTACTTGAATAAACACTGAATCTATAATGAAAATTTGAAAGATATGATAAATACTTTATGCTTTATTATGATAAGAAGTGTTTACAGGAGCAGAGGTTGTGGGTTGTAATAATCGTGTTTGCATGTCCATGTGTAAGGAACATAAATATATAACTGAAATATATCTGGAGACTACACTAAAACAAATGCAAGAGACCATATGATTATAGATTCTCCAACATTGAAGCATTGTGAAACACCAAATTTTTTGATGAACAATCCTAGCCTAAACAGACATCCTTTGAATCTGATTCATTGCCAAACGAGATGGGGAGGGATTCAAGGAAATACTAATAACCCAGGTTTTTTAAGATCTCAAAGTTGAATTCCACATGCTATGGAGAGATACTCCATTCCCCCTGGTGCCTTCTCCCCCTCAACCCCCATCCCTTTGTTGAGAAATTTATTGGTGGGTTTTCAGATCATGGTGATTGTACACATTACCCTTCTCAAGGACTTGGCCATTAAAGATAAACAAGTTTTTGTTGGAATTTTCTCTGAAATGGAGTCATTGCGAGAAAAAAAGCTATCTAACAAAACTATTTTCTATAATGTGGATTTCAAGTCCAAGAAGACCACTATGGTGACTTTTTTCTGTGCAAACTGTTTACTTGCAGAAATAAGTACTGTTACAACAAAAGTATACAATAAATTCAAAACAATTCCTTCATGGCAGTCACATTTTTTCGTGCTAAAAGTTTAGTCTTAACCTAGTAGTTGTTAATTACAAATGATTAATTAAAATGGTGGTTGAAACAAGAAAATTATGACTATAGAATAGAAGTTTGCCGACACTTATGCTTAAGACAATGGTGCCTTCATTCTACTTTCAACGGCAATAAATGGTGATGTGTAGCCAACGACCATCTTACTATAAGCCCTACTCTCAGAGACATCAAGAATTGGCAGACCTACTACCTTATGATGAAACTCAAGTCCTATAAAAAAATGGGCAGATATTGGTGGTGGTATATAGGGACTTTAATTTGATGTTGTAGAGTGCAATTCGTATCTTGTATGTCATTGGTTTTGTTCCACCTGGTCACCTGGGTATCTCCAATGAAACACCTATGCACAGCTGGGACGTGCTTAAATATAATGAACATTTTGTTGACTCATGTGAGGCATGACGAAGAACAAAGCACCTTCATGGCAGCCATGTATCTGGCACACTGCTACAGCTGTCACATCTATGGTGTTAGGGTGTCTGCTTACATTTGTGGATGGCTGCAGAGATGGCCTGCATCCACAATATTGACTGCAATCAGCGTGACCCATAGCCTGGTAGCTATGGTGCCTCTGTGCTGTAGCTATGGTGGCGAATGCAGGAGCCTGCTCGATGGCCTCAACAATGGTCAGCAATTGCTGCTGCATGTTGCACTGTTTTTAAGCACATTCTTTGTTTTTAATCATGTCCCCACCTTTGCTTAGATGTTTCCCTGGTGGTATCTGGTTGTCAAGGTGGAACAACACCACTGACATGCAAGAAATGAACCACACTCGACGGTGTTGAATTAAAGTCCCTGCAGAGCAGTACTGGCATTTGGCCATTCTAGGAGGTTCTGAAGTTTGGTCATAAGATAGTTGACATATCAGATCTTTATGTATGTGAGTTTAGGACTTAGAGCAGGATGGATTTTGGATCTGTACTGTTTTCACTGCTGTTTATGATTGTTAAAAAGCAGAATTAGGGCAACATTGTCTAGACTCTATAGTATAGCAGCAACATTTGGAGGCATATAATATCTGCAATATAGGAAATAAATGTGTTGACTAACTTTGTCTTGCGGTAGCTCCATTTGAGGACAATTTCGAGTTCTTGTGCTTCCCTTTCATGTCCAGGAACAGGTTGGCAATGAAGTTCTGAGGGAAAGAGTGGGGGTTGAGGGAGAGGAGTTGGCATGTGAGAATGGGGTGTATCTCTCCATTGGAGGTGGGCTTCACCTTTTGAGATCTTATTGAACCCTGGGTTATCAGCTCTAGGTGCTGTAATTGAGAGATGAATGCAAAATTGGATTATAATTACTCAAGTTCAATGAGTTTTTTTTTTCCCCTAAAATCTTGAATGATATGTTTAATTGTTTATATTATCTACTGTTTAGTTTTGCTTTAATTTTTGGAGTAAAACTGTGTTGTTTAATGAGTTAGATTGAACGGATTTCTCAAATACTTTGGAAACTCAAAGGGAAAGCTTTCCCTATTAATGAATATTTTTGTTTCTCGTAATACTTCAATGAGCTCTTCAATAAATTAGTGTTCTACATGCGTGAAGGTTGGGGAATCAATAATCACTAATCAGATGGTCTCTTGTATCTGTTTGAATGCAGTCTTTGGATGTATGTGAGTTTCAAGTTAATGTTTCTAATGGTAGACAGACACGACCATTACAAGTGACCTCTCCTTCTGGCTCTAACTTTAGATGCCTCTTGGTCCAATAACAGGCACAAATATAGCCATCTAAGCTAAAAGGATCAAATTGCACATCAAATGAGGAAATAAGTATTGAATAAAAGTTTAATATTGAATCCAAAATCTGATTATACAAAAAACAATACAAAATGTCTTAAAATGTTAAAGCGATGTGCTACAACCCATTCCTCAAGCAGAACTGTTTCCCTCAGTTATTGATTAATCTGTTTGCTTTCCTGCACGTGAGCTCTCCATGTTTGCATATGCCCCATGCGTTATGTTTTCAAAATCATCTCATGTAAAGGGGTTGTGCTTGCTCTTCCTGCTCTATTATTCACTCAGATGGATCAGTCACACCTGAGTTGGTTGTGTTGTACTCCGTGTCTTTTTATTTGTTTGACTGGAAGGCAAAAGTTGTGTTGCACAAACCAAGGCTAGGTGGTCTTTGCATGGTTTAATTTATTTTGCCCTTAGGACTGAATGTGCCTAGACTTGCTTGAATGGTGCTCACATCAAGAAGTGACACGTGGCTGACATAAAATTTGAACAGCGTGGCATTGGAGATTAGGTATTTTGGTGCTATATCACTTGAAGTATAAATTTATAAAATGAAAAATAGATATTTTTCATTCTCAATTGGTTAGATGAGAACAAAAAGGGCTCCTCTTGCTATCACATCATACATCATGATTGTGCTATTGCAGTATTTCAGTGAACCACATTATCATGGTATTACAACAAAATCGTATTATCACAAGTTGCCTTATCGCAGGAGTGTCAATAACAATGTATGGATTGGATATTGGGTTGTGTTCATGATTACATCTCATTTACCATTTCTCTGCAGTGGTTGGGACAAATGAAATCCAATAAAAAATTTATAATTTTTGGATAACATTTATATTTACATGACATAAGAACACTTTTTAACAAGGCAATTACAATCAATGATAAGAAATAAGTTTTTGAAGTCAATTTATACATGTTATTGGCCTTTTAGTTGCCCACCCTTGAATGTATCGTAGTGAGGAAAACAGATTCCCCTTCTTGTGCTTGTAAATTTGGAAGTCATGCATAATTATATCTTGAAGCTCACCATCAGGCATTCTGCATTATGCACTTATGAAGGCCTCTGCTCACCTCTTTATCAGATACGAACGCATCATCATAGAAGTTTTTAGTGTTGCAATTGTATGTGGCTTATGGTTGCATGTGATGGCTCTCTTCATGGCCTTCAAAGATATTTCATTAGCAATTTGTCTCCAATGAGGCACCAAATTCTTACCAAAGGTTCTCCTACCTGAAAGGAAAACTAATTATGTTTCTACTCCTCACTCACAACTATTCTATTAAGGGCCCCGTTTGTTGTGTACGAGGGGCCCAAAAAGAGCTAGAAGATCATTTAAAGGCCGTTGATGTTAGCCTTCAAAGGAGAATGAAGATGAGATTGAGAAATTATTTTACCAGTCGTTTTCTTCTTGGAGTTGATCCTTTCAGATATTTTTAATAGTGTTCATTTCCTTCTGAATTTCATGCTTGACATGATCATAAACTGTTGCATTTAGAGCTGACTTACAGGCTAAATTTCTTTTCACAATCATTTGTACTGGAGCTGCATGTAAAAATAGAAACAACTGTTTAGAAACATAAAACATGAAATAAACAAGCTAGGCAAAAAACTTCATTATTAACCTCAAACGTTTGATATATTCTTCTATAATTGTGATGCATTGAGTATATGCTGCAGAATCTTGTTTTGATTGCCTGGTTTGACTTCCTCCTTTCAGCTCTTTTTGTAGATGTATAGTGTTTAAAAACGAGGAAAAATAATGAAATGTTGTTGAGGTTTATAACCCTGCATCCCATCAAGTTTTATGCCCCTGATAAACTTTTTCAAAGCCTGATAACACTGTTTGGCATGACTCATGAGTCCGGTGAGTTGCTAGTTTTGATGAGCTTTTAAAACACAAGATTTTTAAAAATAAGAAGCATGGGTTGAGCCAAAAAGGACTCTGTGTAATTAGGCTTGCAAATCAGTGAGCTTTTAAAACTTATTCTCACTACTTGCTTGGAAGTTCCTTCGAATTTTAGGAGAGGATGATGGCAAAGAGGACTGCTGTAACCAAATATAAAATAATTAGAAATTACATATTATTCAAGTATATATCATATTTTATTTTTGCCACAAAAAATACGATTCTTGAGAAGTTTCAGCAAAGCATTCCGCCTCTTGTCAATTTCTGGCATTGAATAAGCTCCAACAATAATATTGCAGAGAAAAACATTGCTAAAATGGGAAATGAGGATGATATGTCCCCAAGGGAGGGAAGGGGGGGGGGGGGCAGGTTTACACGAGTCATGTGTAAGGAAGCATGCCTGTCGATCATAGTTCTAAAAACATTAATGCAAATTTGGTGAAGCTAAATTGTTCAAATTTGAGAAACTTTCAGGAATAAAGACATTAATGCACATTTGACAATATTTGATTGCTTGGATTTAATGCTTTTCCAAAGAAATTTTTAATAAATCTTTTAGGGTATGGATTATTCTCTTCAATTGTGTAATTCAGTAATTGTTATTATGTCCTAGTGGAGTTCGGATTGGAAAATGAATGCAATCTTGATAATTTGTTTAATTCAAGGTAAAGATACTCAAATTGAAGCTTCTTTTGAGAAACTTTCAGGAAAAAGTGAAGTGTATGCTTTATTTTTCTTATTTTGTTTATTGGTATTATGCCCTGATTCCTGGGCTATGAGTGCAGAAATGAGTGCAAACTTGACACTGGTTAGTTGAGTTAATTTCTCCTCCTGGGAAAAAATTAGGAAAAATAGACGATATGTATGTTCTTTTGTCTAGTGTTTCACTATATGCCCAAATTGTTGAATGTGGAATTAAGAGATGAATGAAATTTATTCCTTATTTAATTACTTGGAGTGGATACATTTTCTTCATTGCTCTGAATTGTATGTATTGTTGTGGCTGTCTCCAGGCCTGCCCGGTGTTGTTTGGGTTTTACCTGATTCGTATATTGACCCTGTCAACAAGGAGTATGGAGGTAAGGATGATGCATATCCAGATTTTTTAATGTCTCCTTAGAAAGGACACTTCCCCACTCCACCGATAGCAATTTGCAATAAAAAACAGATATTGCCTGATCTATACTTCTAAAGATTCACCAAGGTTTCCTTGCATCCAGAAAGTACATTGCTTCTTGAAATTAAAGGTTTAAGTTACTCTGTCTGTCCTTATTTGGAATGTTTCTCTGAAACTAAGTGTAGTCACTCTGATCCTTATATAAGAGGGGTTCTGTTTCTTTCTGCAGGGGACAAGTACATTAATGGGGTGATTATACCAGATACTCGTGTTTATAATAATAGGCCTAGTGGCAGGTATAATGACAGACCTCGTAATCGCATGAGAAGAGATTCCATGCCCATAGAACGAAGAAATGGTTTGCAAGGAGACAGAAAAGATTACAGGTCACCAATGGAAGGAAGAGGTTATATGCCAGGAGGAGATCGACAAGATTACAGACCACCTCCAATGGAAGGAAGAGGTCCAATGCCAGGGGACAGGCAAGAATACAGGCCACCTCCAATGGATGGAAGAGGCCCAATTCCAGGAGACCGACAGGACTACAGGCCACCTCCAGTGGATGGGAGAGGCCCAATTCCTGGGGACAGACAGGACTACAGGCCCCTGCCAGTGGATGGGAGAGGCCCAATGCCCGGGGACAGACAGGACTACAGGCCACCGCCAGTGGATGGGAGAGGCCCAATGCCCGGGGACAGGCAGGATTACAGGCCACCTCCAGTGGATGGGAGAGGCCCAATGCCCGGGGACAGGCAGGACTACAGGCCATCTCCAGTGGGTGGGAGAGGCCCAATGCCGGGGGACAGGCAGGACTACAGGCCATCTCCAGTGGATGGGAGAGGCCCAATGCCGGGGGACAGGCAGGACTACAGGCCATCTCCAGTGGATGGGAGAGGCCCAATGCCCGGGGACAGACAGGACTACAGGCCACCACCAGTGTATGGGAGCGGCCCAGTGTCAGGATATAGACAAGATTACAGGCAGCCCATGGATGGGAGAGGTCCAATGCCTCATGATAGGCCTTCAGGGCCAATGCAGGGTGGGCCTATGCAGCAAGAGGAGAGGGATTATGGGTTTCCTAGGGAATCACTGCAGGGTGGCTCAACATCAGCACAAGGCAGAGATCCAGTGCAAGTGGAGCAGCAACCTTTTCCATGGCCAATGGACGGAGGAAGATGATTGGATGGTTAAACTTCTGTTAAAAGAATAGAGGAAGAACCAGGCAATAGTAATGTTTGACAAAAACATATGAAACTGCATTGCTGACACCGCCTATTTTGACGAAGATGATCGTACATGCATGGGTCAAAGAAATCTGGGTGTTTACTTTTGGTTCTCTTTTCCCTTGTAAAATTGGATCGCATGTATTGGGAGAGCCCAGCCACTTTTGTTTGCTACATTTTGAAGTAGAGTTAGTCCTTTGCGAGGTTTAGTTGAGCAGTGATCTTGTTCTATTCTCATTCCAGAAGTCTTATCATATTATATGAAAAATAGTAGAAGTTCTGGACAATGTTGAAGTCAAATTACATTAAGACTTTACTAGTGTAAGGAGCATTCATATTGTGGTTTACTGAAATACTGATATTCGACCTTTTTATTTTTTATTTTGTTTGTGTTTAAAATTATTTTATTTTTTATTTTGTTTGTGTTTAAAATTATTATTTTGTTTAGATGTAATATTTCAGAGGCCAGTGAGAATCTCTACCATTGGTATTGTAGAACGTGAACTATATGTCTGTTGCTTTATGAATTACGAGCAAGAAATGGTAGTAATACTCTATTCTCTTGTATTATTGTATTTCTTGGCCTCTAACAAGAAGATGCCCGACTTTTAGTTGTATATGCTCTAAATTTTTAATTGTTGATGTCGATATTTGTAGTTGTATAGAATGACTATACTTCCTTCAAATTTGGTGAATTCTTATATATATATATATATATATATATATATATATATATATATATACACCTTGAAAGGACTTCGCCTGTATTACATTATTATCATCATACAACTTATTTATCATGCATGTATTATTTGGCAAGATTCAAACTTTGGTCTCTTAGAAAGTAGAGAAATCTAACTGGTTGAGCTAATGCCATTTGATTGTCTTTAATTTTTTTTTTCAATTGGTTATATGGGATTGTAATAGGCTTCACCCGTATTACATGATCACCACCTAGTGATATTACAACAGCTTTAGATTTCCTCCTTGAATGTTTGAGGAATCTAAGCGGTTGAGCTAATGCCATTTGATTATGTCTTTATTTTTTTTTCAATTGGTTATATGGGATTGTAATAGGCTTCACCCATATTACATAATGAGACAAAATCTCTCTATTATTTCTCTCCTTGGTCCTAGATCTCTTTTAGATACTCCATCAAAACTCAATTTGACCAACACATTTGGTGGTTTCCATTTTATATTTTTTTGCCTTTTTTTGTTTCTCCTATACCCAACATCATAATTCAATTTGATGGCTTGATTCCATCTATCAGTGCTCTCTACTTCCATATTAGGGATTGGGTGAGTTGATAGGGTTGGTTTAGACTCTATGGCTAAAATAATCTTCTTTTTCATTACCCCTAAACTACTTTTCTTTCCTTATATTCTCCTATTCCTTTATAGCCGTACAATCCAAAGTATTGTATCTTTGGTATATCCCAGATTGTCTGTAAAGCCTCACTTTAAAAAGTGCTTTACCATTGCTTTAACCATTCTTCAATTCTTCTATTCATCACCATGCATTCCATTGCCATGGATTCCATACTATTGAGTAGTGTTCGAAGAGATGGTCTATACTCTCCTCCCTTCTACAAAGAACACATTGTGAGGGGCTATGAAAACCCCTCACAATGTGTTCTTTGTATAAGGTTATCCTAGGATAAAATTCCTTTGATCTACTAGCTAAAAAACTTTGACTCTAGGAATGCTCAAGCTATCCCAAATATCTTCTCCATATTCTTGTGATATTTCTATTTTTTTTAGTGCTTTACGTTATATCCACTTCTTGTTGTGTGTTCTCCTAAGCTATTCAACTCCCAAATTAGCTCATCCTTGGCTCCCCTTGGAATAATCATTGTTGTTATCTTTTTGCTCAATTGCCTCCTAGCATCAATGTCTTGTATAATTTGTATCTTCCTTCTCGATCCTTGTACATAATGTTTGAAACCCTATCACCATATATGTCTTAAAGTAATCTCATCCATGGTTTCAAAATTGGATCTAGATTGAGTGTTTTTTTAATCACACCAAGCATCCATCCAAATAAAAATCTTTTCTCCAATTTCCGCCACCCATCTTAGACCCTTAATCACTAGATCAATAGATTTTTTTAAAACTTATGCTTAAAGCATTAACCATTTGGCAGTGAGAATGTAGTAAATATTAAGTTTGGGTCATTGGGCTCAACTTACGCATTTAGAAGATTTTTGCCAATTATCTTTGACTCTCTTTGTACAATCTCCAAATTACTTTTCCATTAAGAGCTAAATTTGCATCCATAAGAACTCTTAAACTGAGATCTCCCATAGTTTTATCATCACACACATTGCTCCCTTGCTCCATTTCATCAATGGAAATTTCCTTTTATCATGTAAACCTAACCACAAAAAGGACCGCATAATATAGATTAAATTATTTTCTATTGATTTTGTTGTAATATACAAGGACACATAAGTTGGAATGGCTTGTAAGATTGATTTAATTAGTGGCACTCTTATTGCTAATGATAACCATTTACCTTTCCATGTCAATAGTTTATTTTTAACTTTACTAATAACTAGATTCCATAATTCAATTTTCAATTTCCCTTGAAATAAAGGCATCCCTAGATAAGTTGTTGGTAAATTTGCCTCCTCCATTTGAAATATCCTATATATCCCTGCTTTGATTCTAGTTGGGGTGTTTAGGAAATAAATTTTGGGTTTTGTCCTATTAACTCTCTGCCTTGATGCTCTTTTGTATTTCTTTAATAAGTTATTCAAAGCTTTGGTCTTGTTTATTCTTACCCTCCAAAAATGGGTTGTATCATCTACAAACTGTTAATGGGTGATGTTGTCGATGCTATTACTAACCTTAAAACTCTGTTGCACATCGTGGCATCATTTAATGATTTGTCCTTTAAGCGGGTCTTGATTGATATAGGTTCATCAATCAACATCATCACAACAATAGCAATAGATCTTAAGATCCCCAAGTCCAATATCATTCTAGGAGCCTATACATTAAGGGCTTTCAATGATGCTTTGTGCAATACTATGGTAACGATAGTCCTAACTATCAAGGTGGGGCATAATACCATTCCCGTGATGTGTCATGTCTTGGAAGGGGCCATGCAATACAACATCCTCCTAGGGATACCTTGGATAAGGGATATGAAATGTGTTCCTTCAATCTTACACCAATGTGTCAAGTATGTGCATGATAACAAAGTCTACATGGTGTTGGCTGATGAAGAGCCATTCAAGTATGTTCATCAGGTGGATTGTCCAGGATAATTTATGATTCCTTCTGCCCACTTTTCTGTAGGACCTTCATCTCCAGCTATGCAATTGAATGACAAAGACAAAGGGGTATAAAAGGGCCCATCTGCATCAACACCTCATCTTGCGTACAAAGTAACTAATACTTCTAATAGACCATCCTTCTTAAAGTTCTTGTAAATTTTCCAACCTTAAATTACTATTGTCCTATGTTATTTTAGAATAAATTGGATCTGAAAAGAATTTATTCAAACATGCAACAATCACACAGATGGTTGGAAAAATAAACAACGTGAACAACGAAAATCAAATATATTTCTGAACCTGAAATATTACAAATAAAGGAGGCTACAACTACAACATGACACCTTACTCTCTTGCTACCTTTTTGGCTAGAAATTTCACCGTTCTTCTCCTCCTACGCTTACAGTTTTCTTTCAGCAATTTTTTCTTTTTTTTGTGTGTAAAACACTCTTGACCTTCTCTTTTTATCCTTGAAAAGGTAACCCTAATCTCTCTAACCCTAAGATTAGATCTCATCTCATCTTGAGATGTATGGTTAAAAATAGAAAATCACTTAAGTGAATTTCAAAATAGAATTCAAAATGTCTCGAACCACTTCTAGCACGTTCATATTGAAGCATGTGCAAGAAGTTCCTGTTCGAGCTACATTTCTCAACACTCCCTCTTAGCGAGGAAGGAATTCTGCACCAATCCAAGTTTATCTCTGAATGCTTCAAACTTTCCTTTCACTAAGGGCTTGACCTAAATATCAACTACTTGCTGATCTGTGGGAATATCAGCTACATGTTTATCTCGTATGAAGTGATATTTGATGTCTATGTGTTTGGACTTGTCATGAAATACTAGATTCTCAAAGAGTTTGATACAACTTTGATTATCACAGTATATCATCGTGGGATCCAACTCTTGATCAATCAATACTGTAAGCAACTTGCAAAGCTAGATGGCCTCATAACTAGCAATACTGGATGCCATATATTCGGTCTTTGTTGAGCTAAGTGCCATAGAAGTCTGCTTCCTGTGAAGCCAGATGGCCTCATAACTAGCAATACTGGATGCCATATATTCGGTCTCTGTTGAGCTAAGTGCCATAGAAGTCTGCTTCTTGTGAAGCCAGATGGCCTCATAACTAGCAATACTGGATGCCATATTTTTGACCTTTGTTGAGCTAAGTGCCATAGAAGTCTGCTTCCTGCTGAACCAGGATATCATGCCTGATCCCAAGCTAAAGTAACAATCTGAGGTGCTCTTCTTGTCTACTACACTGCTTGCCCAATATGAATTTGTATACCCCTGCAACCTCACTTCACCATATCCAAGATATCTCAAACCATACTCCACTGTTCCCCTCAAGTATTTGAGCACATGTTTTGCTGCTACCCAATGCTCTTGCCTTGGCTCTACCACAAACTGACTCAAGGTGTTCACTGCAAAACATATATCTGGTCTAATGTTGACCAAATACATCAAGGATCCTATCAACTGCCTGTACAACGTAGGGTCCATCGATTTTGAATTTGAAGTTGTCACTTAGATTAGAGATCATGGGTGTGGCCATAGGTTTGCAATCCTCCATCTGAAACCTCTTCAGGATATCAACTACATACTTACCCTCCCCAAGGAATATCTCCCCTGGTCTCTGCCAAACCTCCAAACCCAAGAAGTAATGCATCATGCCGATGTCCTTCATCTCAAACTCAACTGCCATATTTGCTTTGCACCCTACAATGAGCTTCTCTGCACTTGTAAGAAACAAGTCATCTACATATAGCACCAAAATGAGTAGATCAATCCCAATGTAATATAGGTTAGGATCGGCATCACTTTTGGCGAAGCCCACACTCTGCAAGTATCCATCGATCCTGGAATACCATGCTCTCGGTGCTTGTTTGAGTCCATACAAGGATTTCTTCAACAGGCTGAGTGCCATATAGAGCTACATTTCTCAATAGTTCTTGCCCAAAATCTTTGCCATGATAATGAACAAATATGGTAATAGAGGATCTGTCTAAGACCTCTCTTGGCATTAACTGATTTTCTTACAAACCCATTGACCAACATTGAATATGAAATTGTAGAGACACAAGCTTTAATCCATCTGACACATTTTTTACCAAATCCAAACTTTTATAACACTACAAAAATAAAATCCTATTTAACCCTATTCTAGGCTTTACTCATCAAGTTTTAAGATCATTGTTCTCTTTTCTTGAAGTTTTTGAATGAATAATTTCATGAGCTACTATGATCCCATCCAAAGTCTATCTCCCTTTCACAAATTCCCCTTGCTCTTTAGAAATATTTTTGTCTAACAAAGGTCTTAATCGATTTGCCATAACTTTGGAGATAATCTTATATGTCATATTACAGTCTTAAGGGCCTAAATGAATCAAACAATAATGCATCCTTCTTTTTTGGAATTAGGGTAAGATATGTTGCAATTAATTTATAAGAAAAGTATTATTTTACTCTAGATTATTCCATTACCACCAATAAAGAATCCTTCACTATATCCCAATTATGTTGATAGAATGTTGTAGAAAGCCCATTCATATCTGGGGATTTATCATTATCAAAATAAAAAGGAGCTAAATGAACTTCTTCCAAAGTAATAGGCTCCATTAATTTTCTATGGTCTTCATTTGTTATAACTAAAGGTACTTCTTGTAGAGCTTTATCATTAAGAACTTCAATCTCTTTTGATCCTAGAATATTTTGATAAAAAAACTTTCCATCCTTTTTAATTTCACTTTGGTCTTCAATCCAAACCCCTTTCTATTGATTTAATTCTACTAATTCTAGATGTTCATCTCTGTATTATTGTCATCCTATGAAAAAACTTTGTATTTTTACCTCATTTTGACCAAGTTTGTCTTGATTTTTTTCTCCAAAATTTCTCTTCCTTACTCAAAATATTATGATATTCACTAAGCAACTCCCTTTCCTTCGAACTTGTTATTATGATCACTTTTTTGGAATTTTGAAATTTTATCTTTTAGTTCTTTATTCTAAAAAATATTTCCAAAAGTGTTCTTGTTCCATTCTTTTAATCCAAATGTCATTGATTTAATTTGTTTAGGAAGTGTATACAACCCACTATTTCTTGAAGAATTCCACATTTATACTATCATATCAACCAATTGAGGACGATCTTCCCACATATGCTCATATTTAAAATATGATATTTTTTTGAATTCAACTACCACTATTTTAATTTGGCCAGTGATTTGAACCAATCCTTATCAAGGTATTAATTTTAGCACAAGTCCCTTCATCTAGCCAATGATATAAGAGTATGCATATATCTAATTTTTTTGCTATTAGGTTAAGGCCTCTCATGTTGTTGGTCAATGTATAGTTGTCTTCTTCAAACTTAACTTTTCATAGACTATTATTTTGAATAAAAGCTGATATCTCTCATACTTTGTGTTAATTTCCTCAATTCCACAAATTTTTCAGTTAACTTGGTAATGGCATTAAAACCTCCTACGATCATGAATCGGGTTTCTTGGTCTTTACTTCTCATAAAGACTTCAATCCCACTCCATCCTTCTAATCTATCTAACCGAGATGTAGGTACATAGACATCGGTAAGGAAGAAACAAATGTCTGCAAGGTAACAAGTGACTAAAGAGGCTATCCAATGCCTAGTTTTATAAATGGTTACATAGGAGGTTCTTGTTAGAATCAAAGTGCACTATGCCTTCACCTTGACACTTGTCAGTTTCTCTTGACAAGTGTCATGTGTTGAATATAGGCTTGTGCCTATATATTGTAACCATTTGTATCAATTAAATTAATCCCATCAGTTTTAAGTCCCAACATTTGGTATCAGAGCAGGTTCCTTCTCCTGTCTGTGAAACCTTGAGGGGGGATTTCCCTCACGAAAGTCCTCCCTCCCCCCTTATCCTTTCCCCCTATTTTCTCCATTTTTTTTTCAAAACAGGGAGTATGCTCTCCATTGTTTACAATGGATCAGAAACCAGAATTTTGAAAAAATCATGGCTCCCAAATTTTTTTTAGTGATCAATTTTCCCCATATGTATCCGTCCGCAGAAACAGGATATCATTAATGGCTGCCCCTGAAGCTTCAAGCTTGGAGTCATGAACTATTTTTTGTAATTTTTTTTAGGGATCATTTTTTTTATAGGTTGCAGGCAGATCTGGAAAATATGCCGAGGAATGATGCACGTCTTTTTGTTGTCACGGGCGGCGTTGCCAGCCAATTCCAAGACTTTGACGACGAGATATTCCATGACGGAGGCCAAATACACGGCAGCGCCGGAGCCAACGCGCTTGGCATACCTGCCCTTCTTCAGATATCTGTCGATTCGACCCACGGGGAACTGAAGGCCAGCCTTGACGGATTTCATGACATTTTTTTTGGGAGGCGACCCCCTTCCTTCCTTTTGACTCTCTAGGGTTTGATCCATCTCGATATTTCTTTGCGCTTTGTCGACTGCCATGCTTACGGTCCCATGGAGGCTATAATATTCTTACATAAAAATAATGGATGGTCATGGTATTCTCCAAGCACTACGGTGTTGGCTTTTGCATGGAGAATTTTTTTTTGATGTTTGATGTGAAGGCTCTGTAGTTGGGAATGATTTTTGGGCAGACAATGTTCATGGCGAGATAACCGACCGCCTCCTGCCACTTCTCAGAGAAGCCGTCGCTCTGTAAGTTCCTGTCAGCGACGAAAATTTTGAGGTGACTGAAGGAAATTTCACGACGAATTCAATGGCGATGATTCCTGCGTATGCGTGTGGATTAGAAGGGTGTGAAATTCTTAGGCCTTGACCCTCCTTTTCGGTCTCGTCAGAGAAGTCCAACGCCTCGATGATAAGCTTTTGCTTGTGGACAGATCGCAGGTTTCTCATTTATTTTTTTGCATCCGAGGAAGTTGTTGAAATTTTTTCGTCTATTTATGAAGAGGAACATTCTATCGTAGCCGATATCCAACACTCTCTCGCTTCTCTGAAGCACTTCCAACCCTCCAGGTAGGGCCGTAGGGCATCCAAGCTGTGTAAACTTCATATGCTTGACAAAAGTCGTTGATTGAAGTTGCTCTAGATGATCGTTGGAGGATTCTGTAGCAAACCCAACGTGATTGGTCTATCCATCAATACATTCGACTGTCTAAACACGAACAAAATGAGAAACTGGATTGGTGTTGACTGTCTTATCGTGCTCGAGAGATCCATTTTGAGATCTCCGCGTCGAGAGGTTTTTATTGGATGCAGACGCCTGGCTGATGACACTTTGAATCCAAAAATTGATGTCGCAATCCCGCACAGATGTGTCCAAAATTTTGTTGCAGCTTTCCTAGCTCAAGACCTTTCATTCGGCGCTCGAATTGTAAAATTTTGTGTACCCTGCCATTTTCTGTAAATTCTTGAAGCTGTCCATGTCTGGATTTAGATTGTAGCCCCATTTTTTTGCTTTGGTTTTTTCGTGGTGATCTCCTGTGACAGCTTGGCGGCCTCCTTCGCTAACTCCTACGACTTCTTCATGACCTCCTGCGCAAAATACCGGGCCTTCTGAAACCACGAATCCATCTCGAAACCCTAGTTATTATTAACATGCATTTGCATTTGGAATTTTAAAATTACTGTTCGAGGTTGCAGAGCTTCTGCGAGAAATTTTGTTTTGTTCCGAGGGTGTGAGACAGAGGAGAGCAGAACAACTCTGGTGGAGCAATGCTTAGCTGGAGATGACAGACACAGATGGAGACGATTACGAGTGATCGTACATCCATCCACATGGAGTGTACCAAGGAAAAATCCACACATCTGGTGCAAATGATTGTTTTGCTACAATAAATGCTTGCAATGAAGATTTGAAGCTATTTCCCGTGCTCTTTCTGAGCTCCTGCGCGTTCGTAGAATGTTTCAAGTGTTGTGATCGTTTTGTGCCCATTTGAAGTTATGGAAGTTGCGGTGCTTGGCGATCGGTTCCGCTATCGAATCCCAGAGAAAATCCAAATGTCGTCTATGAATCTGCTACAATGACAAGCTGGGGGCACTGACTCCACATGCCATGTGTATCATGATCGAGACCGTCGTGGCACGCAGGAGGAGATGCAGGCCTAATTTGTTCAATGTCCAGTCAGCACCTTTCGACCACGTGCTCTGCTGCTGCTGCTCATGATCCAGGGCACTCTGTATTTATTGCGATATTGTATTTTTTTGAAGTTGGAACAATGAGTTCGATTCAAGAGCACTACGGGTCTTCTGTTGATGGGGGGCCATGGCGACCGTTGAGCTTTAAAATGTTATGGGGGACCACTTTATGGTATGGGTAATTTAAAAAAAAAAAAAAACAAAAAAATAATGGGGCATATTTATTTAAATATGATAGTGGGGCATTTTCTTTTTCCCACATGCTGTAAAGGCTCAAATGGCCAAATGTTTTCAAACTTAGTGGTTTTCCAAGGGGGGAAATTTTTTTAAATCATGCTGAAGAGTGGCCGACAGAAAAATTTTATTGGCCTGTTTTATCCACATGGAGAGTGGAAGTGGAAGATAATATGACAAGTGTACTTCCATAGTCTGCTTATTGTATTTTTCAAAATTTCAGAGAGATTATGGACTAGATGGCCCATGTAATTCCCCTGCGAGGGAAGATTGAGAGACTGATATTTTTTGCTTGAGAGTGATGCCAGGAGAATAATCCTGATGTTCTAGTTGCTTCTTTAGAGAGGCATGCAATTTTTTCACATAATGAAGAACCCTTTGATGATGGAGTATAGGGGTATTTATAGTCGTCGGAAACGTTTTTCCACGACAGACACAATGGTGGAGTCATATTGTAATTTTGAGGCTGTTTCAATTCAATTTTTTAGCCTCAAAGTTTTTTCTATCTTGGAGTGCACTCTTGGTTGAACCCGACACTCCCAAGGTAATTTTATATGTGATCCTTGTACCTAGTGATATTTTCTATACACTTGGCGAATGCAGCGGCTGGTTACCCATGCATTTCGGTGGGATGACATGGTCACCATAAGGACACTTATTCTAGGGACTACAGATAAAGACACCCTAGACTCTATCCGAGCTTTTTTTTCGGATCTACTTCTGAAGACTACAGACGAAGACACTTCAAAAGATTCTCTTCTATTCTTCTTTCTTCTCCTCCCCACTTGGATTCTAAGGCTCAATTTTATTGTATTTCATGGCTCGTATTTCTTTTGTATTAAGGTGCATTTTCGGCAGAGACCGACACCTTCTAGATTGAGTTCACCATAAGGAGGGATTTGATATTTATGGTGAATCTAGTCAGTGACCTACGAGAGGCAACATCCTCTGAGGATGACCTGCAGAGGCAACATACCCAGAAGTGGCTGACCCTGAGGCACCCATGATGACCCTGAGGCACTTAGACGGCTGACCCAGTGGCAATAGACCCGTGGAAGTGGTCGACCCTAAGGCAACAGACCGAGATGTATACACAGTGAATCTAGCATTATTCACAGTTGGAGAGCCAAGCGCAAAGAGCACAAGCCTAGACCAAATCAGCAATAAGCGAGGATGATAGGTTGCTTTTAGAGAAGTCAACATTAAGGGGGAATGTTACCTAATGTTGACTTGTTTTGTTTCTTCCTTAGTTAGGATAGTGCACTTTAAGGGGGAATGTTAGAATTAAAGTGCACTATGCCTTCACCTTGACACTTGTCAGTTTCTCTTGACAAGTGTCATGTGTTGAATATAGGCTTGTGCCTATATATTGTAACCATTTGTATCAATAAAATTAATCCCATCAGTTTTAAGTCCCAACAGTTCTAATAGGATTTCAACATGTTAGAATTCCCCCTACCTCTCCTTTAGAATCTCCAACATCGCATTCACATCTTGCCCATACTACTTTCATAGTTTTGGAAACATCTTTTGTCATTTTAGTTTCTTAGATACAAAGAATATCAGGTTTATTACTTAAGCAAAGGTCCCTAATACACCTTTGCTTTGAGGGGGTATTAGCACCCCTTATATTTTATGATATGGTAATCATGTCTCATTACGGGCTAAAGGCCCCGCTTGTGAATTACCAATATCGTTTTGTTGTTTGGTAAAGAGAAGTCCAACTTAGTTTGTGTTCCTTTCTCTATATTTGCTCTTGCTTCCTTGGATCTCGCTTGATAATTTGAGGTTTTTTTCCTCTTTTACTTCTATAAGGAGTAGGTCTTATTATTCTATTCCTCAATATTATTTCACAACTTTCATTTTCATTAGACTTATCCTCTCTTGGCTCTACTACGAAAGCTTTTGACTTATCCTATTCATTTTCTGGTATTTCCTTATTAATGATAGAGGTATTAACATCTAACACTATATTTTATCTACTAATTTTCTTCTCTTGAATGGTGCATGGTACTTTAAGAGAGTCTTCAAAATTTGATGAGATACATTCCTTAGGTTCATCGATAATATTCGTCCTTAAATCTTAATCATATTGAATAATCGGTTCCTTATTAATGTTTTGAACATGTATTGTGTCCTCTAAACTTTGATATGCTTTTCCTTCATAGGCTAAAGCCTCAAAATAATTGGATTTCTTCCAATATTCTTCCTTATTGGTTTCCACTATTTATTTACTTTCATCTGTCTAGAGGTATTTTTTGGAAGTTGAAAGTTCATATTCATTCGCATCCATTTGTAAATTTCTCTTGCAATTTTCTACATATGATTTAGCTGGACTCTTCTTAGGGCATGATATTTTAATATGCCCCACCTCATGTCATCTTCCAATTCTAAATATATTTTTTTATAATCTATGGTTTGGGTCCACAACTTACTCCCATACTTAAGAATGATTGATTTTGGTAAATGTTTACTTATATCAATCATGACCAATATTTGAGCATAAATAACCAAGAATCCATCTTTTGTAATTTTTGAAATCTTAAGGAATTCTCCCAAAGTGTTGCCTATTGCCTTAAAGGTTTTTATTTCCCAAAATTCAATGGGTAATCCATACATCCTAATTAGTACTAGGGATAAATTTGTATTTTCAGGCGCAAAGACTTCATACCAGTGGGTAAGAAAGAGTCTTGCTCGTCCCATAAACTAAGGACCCTCTTTTAGGATTCTATCTCTTTCCTCCCTAGAACAAAAAATGGCTAGGAAGAAACCTTTGGAAAGAAAGGATAGAATCACTCCTGGAGACTTCCAACTCCTATCAATCAATTTTCTCAAGGCTAAAGTCCCTGGCCAAGATCCATTAAATTTATCAAAAATTACCCTATCTTTGAGATATGAGGACCACTCCTCTATGAGGTGTTCACTAAACTCTACTACTAGAGATGATTCTAAGGATTTAGTTGTAAATCGGTCCATGAGAAGAAAATTAAAACTCAAAGTCTAACAAAAATTACTAGAATATCAATATAGGAAAAAAACCTAAATAATTTGTAAGCAAAATTTCTAAGAAAAGAAGGGGAAAAGTAAACTTAGCTAAAAAATTCTATGCCCAAATAAAATGTCTTACCTCACTAAAACCCTAGCCCTCCATTGCTCCTCCGGTCATTCGAACTCTGGTTGACAAATATCTGCAATTTCATTTTTTGCATCTTAAAAATTGTCATTGCCCTTGTTCTAGATGGCTAACTTCATAGGGTTGTATCTCCCTCAATATCAGTCAGATTCCTTTATATGACCACTCATTTTAAAACTCTTCAAATTTTGCATAAACTGGTCCAAAAACCAACTAAATTGGAGAACCCTTCGTGAAGATAAGACTCCTAAAATATGAGATGTTTTTTAGGTTGCCTTAGTTTCGAAGGGATGTCTTCACATGGTTATCTCATTCAATACTACTTGGATTCTTTCAAATGACCACTCATTGCAAAGCTTTTCAAAATTAGCATAAAATGGAATAAGAATTGTCTAAATCAGAAAACTCTATGCAAAGATATAACTCCTAAAAAAATGTTCGTTCTTCAAAAAAAATTATCCTAAATTATAAACATTTATAATTAATGTAATAATTATTATTTTAAAATTGAAAAAATCATACTATCAAGTTAAACTTATCTATTTTTAATTTCATTGATTTTAATATTAATTCAAACTTGTTTATTTTTATATTTATAGTTTCATTATTTTTTTTAATAATATTTATTTTAAAAATATTAAAAATAAGTAAACAAAACTAGTAATTTTTATTATTTTCTATGGATAATTAGTTCTCATGCATGACTTAGGTTTAGAGTAATTGTTTAGCTTGATGAGATCTTTGTTAAATATTGGTGACTTCCTTTAACTTATTTTTTATTTTTTGTTCTCTTTGACTCAAATATTGATGTGATATTTTTCTAACCAAAAATACCTTTAAACAATAATTTTTTAAATTTATTTTTAATTGCAAATCAATGCAACTCTAATATTCTCCTCTAAATCTATTCACTTGTTTATCTGATATAAAGTCTTTCACATGAGTATGATAAAATCAAAGCCACTTTATATTTTTCAAGTTTCATTTTATCCTTCATTGGTTTCATATTCATAATATCAAGTCAAACTTATTTATTTTTAATTTCATTGATTCTGATGTTAATTCAAACTTATCTATTTTTATATTTTAAAACCTCTCTATATTTTTTAAGGTCCACTTTATTCTTCATTGGTTTCATATCCATAATATCAAGTTAAACTTATCTATTTTTTATTTCATTGATTCTGATGTTAATTCAAATCTTGGGTTTGAATCTTGTTTCTTGTTGCCTAGTCATGGGTTCGAATCCTGCTCCTTATTTCCACTATAACCTTTAGTAATGTTGAGTAAATTTTTAGTGTAGCTGACGACGTTGGTATGACATATCCTCCAATTTTATGAGGCTTGAAGAATTCAAACCATGGTCTCCACCCTTCCAAGGGAGTTAATAATATTTATTTTAAAGATTTTAGATTTTTTTTCTAAAAGAGTAGAGTCACATCAAGCTATATAACCTATTTTATGCCAAAAATATTTGACCCTTGGTGTGAGGCATGTCACCTTCTATATGTCTCAACCATTGAACCATAGCCCCATTAACTAAATTTTTTAAAAATAAGTAAACAAAACTAATAGTCTTTATTATTTTCTATGGATAATTAGTTCTCATGCATGACTTAGGTTTAGACTACTTGTTTAGTTTGATGGTTTTTTTCTTAAAATCTCAGTGACATCCTTCAACTTGATTTTTTTCTTTCTTTGACTCTAATATTGATGGGATTTTTTTGCTAATAAAAAATGCTTTCTAAGAGTAATTTTTATTTATTTATGTTTTATTGCAAATCAACACAATTCTAATAATCTCTTCTAAATCAATTCACTTGTTTATCCATATAAGGTATTTCACATAATAAAACATAAGCCACTGTATGTTTTCTAAGGTCCACTTTGTACTTCATTGGTTTCATATTCACAATATCAATCAAGCTTCTCTATTTTTAATTTTTTATTTTGTTGATTCTTTGTTAATAATATTATTTAATTTTTTTTAGAAATAAGTAGCAAAAATAATAATCTTTATTATTTTCTTTGGATAATTTGTTCTCATGTATGACTTAGGTCTAGACTAGTTTAGCTTGATGAGATTTTGTTAAATCTCATTATGGACTTCAACTTGTTTTTTCGTGTTCTCTTTGAATTTGACATTGATGTGATTTTTTTGTTACCAAAAAATGCTTTTTAAGAGCAATTTTTATTATTTATTTTTAATTTTCTTATAAATCAATTCATTTATTTTTTTGATATAAGGTCTTTCACATGAGTATGATAAAATATAAGCCATCCTATATTTTCTACGATCTACTTTATCCTTCATTGGTTTCATATATATATATATATATATATTTGACTTGTATTAGTGTGATTTGAACATAGACATCTAGGTATGTGGGGTGTGATTAGGGTGGTAGTTTGGAGGTAATTGTTGTCTCACATAGTAGTGTCACGCTCTATGTGAAGGAAGCTTTGACTCTATGCCTTTGAGGTGTGTGTCTCAAAGGGATACATGGCCTTTTAACAAGTGCACTATGTGGTTGCTGGTAAAAACCTAATCAAATATGTCAATGGAGTTGGTGAGGGGCACAAAAACATGTTAAGTGATGGCATGTCCCCCCTTAATTTTTTCCTTGTGACTCCATGTACTTCTTGCCAAAATATTTTGTTAGTGCAACTAAGTTTGTTGGTGGCATCATCGATGCCTTTACTAACATTACATTCTTCAATACTAGCTTAATTGTCTTCTCTGATCCCTATGTGCTTAGTCTCATTTTTATCAGTATTTTATTTTAAATCTCCTCTCCTTAGTCTCCTTTCAAATGCCTCATCCCCACATTTACCCCATCCCTCTACAGGTGGGATTTCCTCTGGTCAAACATAGTCTCATGTTTGTGCAAATTTTTGTTTTATCATTAGGTATTTCAATAACGAGTCAACCTTAGACAAGTATTCATCCTACCCCTTGCATTTTTTGAGTTTTGTTACAAATTTATTCAAGATTGAAGAACACAAGCTTATACTGAGAGGGGGTGAATAGTATAGCGCCCATTTTTTACTTTCTTTCAAAACCAATATCAATTAATGTCCTTAATTACAATAACTAAATATAGCAGCGTGCATTAATAAGTCAGATAACAATAGTAAGCAAGAGCACAAGTCACCACACACAATTGAGACACAAGATTTAACGTGGTTCCCCCAATGTGGGGTACTTCACAAGATAATCTCCTTATAATATTTCACACATAAATAAGGATCCTTATCCAATACAATGGTTACTTTGATTTGCTCAAAGCTAGGAAATACACTGATTTGCTTAGGTAGGCAATACACTGATCTGCTCAGGTAGGCAATCCACTGATCTGCTCAGCTAGGCAACACACTGATCTGCTCAGGTAGGCAATCCACCGATCCGCTCGACTAAGCAACACACCGATCTTCTCGGGTAGGTAATCCATTGATATGCTCGACTAGGCAACACATCGATATGCTCAAGTAGGCAATCCACCGATCCGCTCGACTAGGCAACACACCGATCTACTCAGCTAGGCACTCCACTGATATTCTCAACAAGCTCACACATAACTTGTACAAATCTGCTCAACAAGCTCACACAGAACTTGTCCAAATATGCTCAACAAGCTCACATAGAACTTGTCCAAATCTGCTCAACAAGCTCACACATAACTTGTCCAAAACTGCTCAACAAGCTCACACAGAACTTGTCCAAATCTGCTCAAAAATATCACATAGAACTTGTCCAAATCTATCCCAAAAACTGTCCACAAAGCTATCCAGAAATCTACCTAAAAGCCTTCTCAAAGGCTCAATCAATCATACTCAAGTAGTACTCAAATATCATCCACAAATTTTATGAAGGCAAGGCTCAAATATGAACTCAACAATGAATGGTAATACACTCTTCAAAGGATGACAACTTGTTTTTTCGTGTTCTCTTTGACTTTGACATTGATGTGATTTTTTTGTTACCAAAAAATGCTTTTTAAGAGCAATTTTTATTATTTATTTTTAATTTTCTTATAAATCAATTCATTTATTTTTTTGATATAAGGTCTTTCACATGAGTATGATAAAATATAAGCCATCCTATATTTTCTACGATCTACTTTATCCTTCATTGGTTTCATATATATATATATATTTGACTTGTATTAGTGTGATTTGAACATAGACATCTAGGTATGTGGGGTGTGATTAGGGTGGTAGTTTGGAGGTAATTGTTGTCTCACATAGTAGTGTCACGCTCTATGTGAAGGAAGCTTTGACTCTATGCCTTTGAGGTGTGTGTCTCAAAGGGATACATGGCCTTTTAACAAGTGCACTATGTGGTTGCTGGTAAAAACCTAATCAAATATGTCAATGGAGTTGGTGAGGGGCACAAAAACATGTTAAGTGATGGCATGTCCCCCCTTAATTTTTTCCTTGTGACTCCATGTACTTCTTGCCAAAATATTTTGTTAGTGCAACTAAGTTTGTTGGTGGCATCATCAATGCCTTTACTAACATTACATTCTTCAATACTAGCTTAATTGTCTTCTCTGATCCCTATGTGCTTAGTCTCCTTTTTATCAGTATTTTATTTCAAAACTCCTCTCCTTAGTCTCCTTTCAAATGCCTCATCCCCACATTTACCCCATCCCTCTACAGGTGGGATTTCCTCTGGTCAAACATAGTCTCATGTTTGTGCAAATTTTTGTTTTATCATTAGGTATTTCAATAACGAGTCAACCTTAGACAAGTATTCATCCTACCCCTTGCATTTTTTGAGTTTTGTTACAAATTTATTCAAGATTGAAGAACACAAGCTTATACTGAGAGGGGGGTGAATAGTATAGCACTCACTTTTACTTTCTTTCAAAACCAATATCAATTAATGTCCTTAATTACAATAACTAAATATAGCAGTGTGCATTAATAACTCAGATAACAATAGTAAGCAAGAGCACAAGTCACCACACACAATTGAGACACAAGATTTAACGTGGTTCCCCCAATGTGGGGTACTCCACAAGATAATCTCCTTATAACATTTCACACATAAATAAGGATCCTTATCCAATACAATGGTTACTTTGATCTACTCAAAGCTAGGAAATACACTGATTTGCTTAGGTAGGCAACACACTGATCTGCTCAGGTAGGCAATCCACTGATCTGATCAGCTAAGCAACACACTGATATGCTCAGTTAGGTAATCCATTGATATGCTCAGCTAGGCAACACACTGATATGCTCAAGTAGGCAATCCACTGATCTGCTCAGCTAGGCAACACACTGATCTACTCAGCTAGGCACTCCACTGATATTCTCAACAAGCTCACACATAACTTGTACAAATCTGCTCAACAAGCTCACACAAAACTTGTCCAAATATGCTCAACAAGCTCACATAGAACTTTTCCAAATCTGCTCAACAAGCTCACACATAACTTGTCCAAAACTGCTCAACAAGCTCACACAAAACTTGTCCAAATTTGCTCAAAAATATCACACAGAACTTGTCCAAATCTATCCCAAAAACTGTCCACAAAGCTGTCCAGAAATCTATCCTAAAAGCCTTCTCAAAGGCTCAATCAATCATACTCAATTAGTACTCAAATATCATCCACAAATCTTATGAAGGCAAGGCTCAAAGATGAAATCAACAATGAATGGTAATACACTCTTCAAAGGATGACAACTATGATCCACAATGATCTCAACTCAAATCAATCTCATAGAAACATAAAGAGAATTGTTAGAGACTTAATATGTTCTATACTCAAATCCAATATCTTTCTCAACTCAAGGCAATCTCATAGAAGCATAAAGAGAATTGTTAGAGACTCAATATGTTATATCCTCAAATCTCAATCTCAACTCAAATCCAGAATATAGAATAGTTTGTTTCATGGAACTTGAACAACCACTTCACACAATCACTTTACTATGCTCAAACAACTCTTCTCAACCAACTACCACAAGGAACAACTCTTTCTTACAAACCCTAGTCCAAGCATGTATCAACCAACTCAAATGTTTCCAACAATGCTCAACCACAAATCTCACATAACAATGATACTCATGTTCTTCCTAAGTTCAAGTTCTTTGCATAACCAATGGGCTTCAAAAACAATGCTAATAAAATATTCTTCACATAATAATGATACTCATGTTCTTTTCAAGTTCTTTGCATAACCAATGGGCTTTAAAAACTATGCTTATAAAATAAGGTTTAATCACAACTCTCAAACTAGAAAACCTTGAAGCATTCAACCAACCACTTTCGAAAAGGAAACCACAATCAATCCTTTTCTCTCCAATGATATTTCAAAAATCAACCATCATAATCAATCAATAGGAGAATGTGCCCATACCTTTTATAAAGATGAAGAAACCCCTTTGGAAATATACCACACTCAACACACTTTGAAAAAGAACAAAAAAACCTTCACTTTGAACCCCTTTACAAAAATATAAATATCTCTTTAAATACACCTTATTTCTCCATCTAATCAAGTTAATCAAATAGCCCTCGAAATAAGCTTTTCAACGATATATAATATGGTATACTTCTAAAAGAGGAAAACACCAAAAATTTCTCTTTTTCTAAAAGTGCATTTCAACCCTTATATCTTGCCTTCCAAGTAAATAAAAATTTAATCAAACATTATTCCCTTAGCATCACCTTATTCCTCCAACATTAGACAATAATAAAAAATATTCAATAAAACATTTACTTGCCTCTTAGAGGGAATCGAACCCTCGTCACTGCCCACTCAACACCACAACCGCGACACCAAAGACCACGTGAGCTATCTGCTCACATAGGATAGAGAGCAAAAATGCTCCCTATATTTCATTGCCCTTGCTCATGCCAAAAATGTGCGCCAAATGCTCTTCTTCCACACTCTACAAAAATCAAACCCGATGGGAATCAAATGCATGCCTTATCACAACCAAAAACTCCATGCTTCCCAAGCTCACCGTTGGACCACGCTGTCACATCGAAGGATTTCGGGGCTTCCACTTTTTGTTCTCTTCATTCGATGCTCAGAATTTTGAATCGAAAGCCTTTGCATATATATATGCAACCTTCCTTTATTTCACATACGTCGGCACCTTTAATTATTAATTTCCTTTTGATGGCGCATGGTTTTTATGACGTCGGTGATGAATTTAATTTTAATTTTAAAATTAAAATTAAAATTTTAAATAATTAAAATTTAAACTAAATATTTAAAATTAAATATCTCCATCACCGGGGCACCTTTTTCAACAAAACAAAAAGCCAACCTAGGTTTTAAGAAAAACCCATTTCAAATATGCCATCCATGGTTTTAAATAAAACCTTTTATTTTGCCTGCCTTGGTTTTCACAAAAACCTTGTATATATCCATGCTTTCCAAAATATCATAAATGTTTATTTATGAAATACTTTGGCCACCAAAACTCAATGTGATCCATGTAACATCAATGATCCATGTGACATCAATGACAACATAAAATACCTCAAATTTCCAACAAAGATTTGAGTGACTCCTTTTGGTTTAGGAGTGTTATAACTAGTAGTATCTATTAAGTTGAATTGCCCTTGCCTTTATTATCCCTAGAAATTTTTTAGTTGAAGAGTGAAGCAAGATAACTCATGGACAATTAGTTAGAGAAAGCGACATGATTAGATAATTTATTGGTCAAACAAACAACTATGTTGGAAGTTAAGGTTTTACCTAGTGGTCTTATGTTAACACTCTATTTGACCGTTAGGCCCTTAACCAAATTTCATTGGTGGATTATATTATATTGGGATCCATGTAACTTAATACAATATTTTATTAAAATCAACGTGATTTACTTCCATTTGTTGATTATAATGTATTTGGATCAATGCAACTTCAATACAATATTTTATTAGTACTAATGTAATTTAATGTGGGATGAGTTAACGTGGCTCTAAATAAAGGTCCTTTGTTTCTCTTCCATAATAGATCATGTGATTCACTTCCCTCTATTGCTATCAAGTGTGATTTGTGGACCTTTTCAAAATTCTTTTATGTTTCTTTTTCTATTTTAGATGTTTTATACGTGTGTTTAGTATGTTTGTTCATGGTATTCTTCCTTGTACCTATCAGTTAGCTTATTTATGGTATAAGAGCAAGTTGAAATTTCGTTCGATGTTTTCATATCTTCTTAAAGAGACCTTTTATTTTAATATTTTTTTGATTTTGGCTATATTTTTCTTGGATCTACTTATTAGTTATTTTTGGTAGGCATCTATGGAGCTCCAATCAAAGTTCCAACTTATTTGGCTAACAAAAGAGTGAGATAGAGGTTGTCAAACTTAAAAAAGAAAGGTTTAAGAACAAATAATCTATTGAAAATTTTGGTCCATACTTTGAAGTTTGATGCAAGGAGGGAGGATATTTTAAAATTATTAATTTTTTTTTTTGTTGGGTTCTTTGGCTGATACCCCAACACAACATAGAAATCATTATGATCTTGTGTTCTTTCCTACTGAATATCTCAAAAATTTTGCTTTCCCTTTCAAACAATAGGTGTAACATTCTACCTTGTGAAGATTCATTGTTTGCTTCAATATTCCCTCTAGATTTGTCCGTCCAACTCATTTTATGCACAAAATTAATTTTGTAGTTTATAACAACATTTAATCCACTCACACCAACTATAATCAAAGCCAAAATTTCTTCTGAGAATAGCATGTAGAAAATTCCAGGAAACCCTATCATGTGCTTTGTTCATATCTAATTTCAAAAGCATACCCAATTTTTCCATGGAATGAAGAGAATGTATGGCCTCTTGTGCAATAATTATACCATAAAGAATTTGTTTACCCTAAATAAATCCACCTTGTTCCTCTGAGATAAGACACCCTAGAATCCCCTTCAACCTGTTTGCCATAATTTTTGAAATGATCTTATAAATCATATTACAAAGGCTCATTGGACGAAAATTATCAAAATATTTTGTGTCACCTTTCTTGGGAACCAAGGTAATAAAATCAACATATAACATATCAAAATATTTTGGGCCTCTTCAACTGCATATAACATATCACTCTTCAATAAATCCAAATTTTTTGAAAGAAAATTGTAGGAAATCCATAGGGGCCAGGTGCCTTGTTATGATGGAAAGATAAAATTGCTTCATGGAGATCATCCATAAATATCTTCTTCATAAAGCTTTCATTTTGTTCGTGAGTGATAACTAATGGAATATTTTGCAGAAGTTTTTCTTGTGCCTCCTTATCTTACCTACAATCTGACATAATATTTTTGAAATAACTTATTGCTTCCTTCCTTATATCTTCTTTATCCTCAATATTTCTTCCATCTAAAGTTATAATTTTTTGATATTATGAATAGAAAAAAACTTGTTGTAGCATGAAAAATAATTGTATTTTTATCTCTTTCATTGAGCCATTTCTCTCTAGATTTTTGGAACCAATACGACTCCTATTTCAATGAATAATGATAATCAAAAAGTAATTATTTTTCTTTTACATAAGAATATTGATCCATTCCATTAATTCATATTATCTGTTGTAAATTTTTGAGCTTAGATTCAAATTTTTTTCTTTAAAAATGTTACCAAAAGATTTGAAATTCCATATTTTCATTTGCTTATTTAAATATTGCAACTTTTGAACAAACCTGTACATACATCATCCTTCAAATTTTGATTCATCCTACCATAACATAACCATCTTAAAAAAATCAAGGTCTTGGAGCCACATAGACTAGAAGTGAAATGGATTTGGATGACCATTGTTAGGTGACTCACAAGTCAAAAGAATGTATCTGTGATCTAATATTTCTCACAATAAAATATCAGAAGAGATTGTATACTTTATTTGCAATAATTTATTGGATAACAAAAATCTATCCAGTATTTTTGCTATATTATTTTTTCCAATGTGCCTACTATCCCATGTGTATTGAAAGCTTGAGGGAGTAATTTCCCAAAGGTCATTTGAATTGGAAAATGAAGAAATTTTTTGCATTGATTTAGACCATCCTATTAGGCCACCCTTTTTTTCCAAAGGAGATATAATAGTATTAAAATCACCCCCAAGAATCCATAGATCACAATGAATCATCATTGTATTTGACAAATATACTAAGGTCCTTCCAACATATTTCATGAGAAGTAACTATAGTTGGATCATATACATTTATAACCCCAATTTTGATGTTTTCCTCTTTCTTGAAAAATAATCTAGCTACCCAATTATTTTTTGGTTCTAATAGTTGTCCATCCCTTTTGCATTTGTCCCATATTATTGCAATACCACCTGAAGCTCTTGTAGAAGAAACTGCTAAATAATCACTTACCTTCCAAATCTAATTAAAAGCGTCCTTACATTTCTCATTGCTTAATTTTATTTCTTGTATTAAAATAAACTTAGGGCTAGAACAACATATTAATTCCTTAATAACTCTTTTTTGGAGGGTTTATTCATACCTTTAATATTCCATGATATCATTTTCATCATCAACACTTTTTATTTTTATTAGTGGGCTTAGCCTCACTTCTTGTTAACACTTTGTGATATTTTTATTTGGCTTCCCAAATCAATATCCTTTTGAGTTTTTCTCTTAGTTTTTGCTTTTATGGCCTTCCTCTCCTTCCATTCCTGCCAACACTCTCATCTTATTTTTCACTTAAGATTTATGTTGCCCTAAAGAGCCAAAAGTGTAAGGAATATCCTCATTAGCATTTTCTTCTTTATGTTGCCTTGAAAACTCTAAACTGCATAGATGATACCCCATAGTCATCACTTTCTTATGTATGCTTAAAACCCTAAATTTAATTGGATATCCTCCATAATATTTTCTTTACTAAATTGCTCTTGAAAACCTAAAGTTCAAGGAACACACTCCGTACTACTTACATTTTATTTTAAGAAGAATATTTTAAGCTACTTGAGGATAATAAAGGTGATTTACCTGGATTAAGCTTGATCTCCTTCACCTCATTTGCTTTAAAAATATTCTTCCCATATTTCGTAGTAAAAAAAATTGCTTTCCCCTCTTCCGTCGCACCTTTAGCTCCTTCTATATATAAACTTGTGCATTGTACTTCCTCATCCTCCATATCATTTTTTATTCTAATGGTTTATTCGAGTGAACTGTAATGGCCTTTACCATTTGATGATGTAGAGGGATTTTTCTAGCCACTTTATTAGGAGTGGAAAATTCTTGATTTGATCTAGCTTCTCCTGTGATAAAGTCTCCTTGTTTCAAATTGAAGCTACCCTCATGTCCAAAAAATTCCAATTCTTCCTCGATTTTCACTTTGCAATCTCTTACCATGTGCCTAGTTTCATGACATTTGTAATATTGGAATGCAATATTTTCATAATCCACTTGCTAATCCCATTCTCTTGATTCAAATTTAATCCTAATCAACTATGAAAAAGGTTTAGAAATATCCATGGCAACATATATTCAAGTGTATACAACATGCCTTCTCTCCTTAGTAGCTGGTCCCTCTTGGATGAATTCACATAGAGTATTACCAATATTCTTCAAAACATCCTTATTGATGAGTTGATAAGGAAGTCCAAAAAGCCTAACCCATACCGGAAGATTTTTAATAGTTTATGTGTCCACAAAAATTCTCACTCCAAGGTCTTAAATATAATGCATCTTTGCCCCTTAATCATAGGCTTCCATCCATTATTTTATCCCTTAATTTTGAACTATATAAACCAATAAGGAAAAATCCTTTTGGAAGAAAAGTCATGGAGTAATTTGAATTCAACCCCCACTTCCACTTAATCCAATTTTGAATCTAAAAAAAAACCTAGCTAATATCTATGAAACTTACAAATCAACCCTCTGGTTTTAAGATTCATAATATTATGCTCAATCATCTCATCCTTGATAATAATTTCTGATGTAGAATCTGCTGCTTGGAATGGGTTTGCCATATAATCTCTCTTCCTCTCATTGCTATCTAGGGCATCCAAAATTCCAACTTGGTCTTTCATACTTTCAATAAGACCTTTCACAAATGACTTTCTTTCCATGTTACCTAGATTTTTTTTCAAATGAATTTTTAAATTCTCCTAAGATATGAAACAAGAAGTGGCACTTGTTACTTGATCCCATTTTTCTTTCTAATTTTTGATTTCTACTCACACTTCCTCCTCACTCCCAGCTTGTGTTCACACTCGCTCTTGGCTGCACTTTCTCACAACTCATATTCGTACTTGTTTTTGGCTACACTCAATCTTGGCTCACGCTTGCACTCACTACTAGCTGCAATCACTCCTGACTTGCAGTCACACTCTTATTTTTGATTGCACTCACTCCTAGCTTGTGCTCACACTCACTCCCAACTGCATTCACTCCTAGCTTGTGCTCACACTCTCTTTTGGCTGTGTTCACTCTAGACTACGCTCGCACTCACTCCCAACTACACTCATCATTTCCTTTTAGAATACTTGCAAGTATTTGATTTATTTTAAACTTTAGACTTTCTCTTAGGCAACTAAGCCTTAGATTTCATTAATTTAAAGTTTTCTAGATGAGCTTATGTATGAGAAAGAGGTCCACAATTCTTTATTACAAATTTATAACATATTAGAATCTTGGAAATTCCTTCAAGAGAGATGGGTTTTAGATCCTTTATAGTCATAGCATTCATATAAAGAACCTAGCCAATTGTATGAAAGGAATGAAAGTTGTGTATGAATTCTTTTGCTCATTTTTCTTTCTCTATTTTTCATTATGATCAAGTCCTAGATTCTTTGCAAGTTTTCCTTTTATCATAAATTCTATGATATGGTAAATAGGATGTATATTTTCAATGCAATATCTAGCAATTTTATTTACTTGGTTTAGTCCTTTGAATGATTCTATAGCTACCATATTTTTTCCTTGAACTAGAATGTAGAAACCTATCAACTGCTCTATGATATTTAGATTTGAGCCATTAGGACCCAACAGGTATTGTCATTGTCTAACAAATATATCTTTATCATAAATTTAGTTGTCAATATTGATAATATTACAATGCATATTATCTTTCAGTGTCTTGATTGCTTGTAGTGTTGGTACACTTCTTGAAAATAGTCTTATGAGATCCTAGGATTTGATAATGATATAGGTATCTCTTGTTTGAGTTGCAAATATAGATAATATTATCTCAACAAGATCTAATTTATAAGCTATACCATGCTTCTATAATTATTTTTCACAATAGGCCATCCATCCTGCAAATTATTTTCTTTGTATTTGGGAAATGGGTAGAAAAGAAATTAACTTTGAATGTACCATATTCATTCCATAATATGATGACTTTATTGACCTTAGAGGTATCCTAAAAATTGTGCTTGTAATAGTTCCCTTTGTATCTAGGTAGTGTTGTCTATTGTTGGTTCCTTAGCTTGAAGTGATCAATCTGTGTAACTCTTCTTGTATTATGATTTGAATGCTTCCAAGTTTCTCGATCTGTCATATTAATATGATGTCTCAACTCTATTTGTACAACAAACACATGTTATTCTTCTTATTTTTCTTGATTCTTTTATTCTTCTTCTTAAAATTGATTATATTTAGCTATATTACTTTGATATTCCTTTTTCCAGGTTTAATTTATATTTTTTGAAGATGACCTATCTTGATGTTGGTTTATCTCTCATGAATGTGATCCATTTTTTAATGGAATATGCCAATATTACTTCATAGTGTGTCTGTATCTACCACAATGTTTACACATATTTAATGTGTGGAAAGTGTTCCTTTGAGAATCATTTATTTGATTATGATATATTTAAAAAGTATTTCTTTGTTGGAAGCACTACGGAGATCTCATACCTCTTTTGAATGGTGGATTCCCTCTTTGACTTGTAAGTAGTAATTGTTCTTCTTCTTTGTGAGGCCTCTAATTTTTGAAGTAGGTTCACCAACTTCTCAAAGCTTGGTGTTTGCTTAGTAATATTTAGTGTAGTCACAAAAGTATTGTACTTTAATAGGTTAGATCTTAAAATAATAGGAACTAACATTTCATCAAATACCTTAGTTCCCAATGATTGCAATGATGCTTGCAAATCTATAATTATCCTCATGAATGATTTTATTTTTTTTCCATTCTTCATATTAAGAAAATGGAGTTGTATTTAGAGGAATATAATCTAAAATCTAATTTTGATTCTTGGCTTAAAATATTATTTTCAACTTCTCTCATGCATCCTTGGATATGGTTGTATCCCAAATATATGTTTGGACCTTATCTGCTACTCTGAACATGATGATTAGTCTTACCTTTTTGTTTGCCTTGTTAAATTTTATTTGATATTCTCCTTCTATATTAGGATAGATAATGCTTCCATCTACTACTTGCCATACTTCCTCAAACTCAAGTTGTGCCATGAGTTTGGTCTTCCAGGCAATATAGTTATTTTTTCTCAATAATTGGGAATTTGAAAACAATAAGTTCAATGCTCCACTAGCCATAGTAAACTTTTGTAAAATTTGAATACATTTCTTTTGTTCAATCCACCTCAAAAAATGCTTTTCTATGAGTATATATAAGCCTATACTTAGATTTCAATTGATGCTTCAAATCTTAAAATTATTGTTTCACTAAATATGAAATGTGGAGGTCGAAAATATTTTGTTCTCTCCTTTCAAAAAATATTTCTCTTTTCAAATATTTAAAAGAATAATTTACTCTTTTTGTAATTTCATTTTTAAATAAAAAGGAACCTTCAAAACTTTGTACCTTTGTTCCCTTTTTTCTTCTTCTTCCCACTATAGATGTGAGGTCAAATATGTTTCCTTGATCTTTATGGCAATTGAACCAACACAAACCCTTTTAATTTTGTTCAGTTTTATATGCATTCTTTCCTTTAGAAAATGCATTGGCTAATATTTGGTTCATTTTGAGACCTTTGGTAGCACCTTAATATTTATCATAAAATATTTTTAAAGTTGACATTTATAGACGATTAATGGAAATTAAATTTTTTTCGTCTTATCCATTCTTAGATGAGATCTTTGATTGCTTTGATTGTGTGCTTCAATTCTGACACCCTTCTCTACTAGAATTTGATTGCTTTCTTGGATGGATTCATTAATAAGTTTTATCGTTTGATTTCCTAGGTGAGAATTATTTGTCCTTTGGTTGCTCACTATTCATGTATGTGTTTTCTTCATGTTTGTGCTTTTCTTCATAGGATTCCTTTTTATTGTAAATTTCAAATGCACTATGAAAGTGGTATCATATGCAATTTTGGATGATGTACTTTATCCATAAAGTTCTAAAGTGCTTTTTAGATGGTTCGAGGGTGATGTTTTGGATTTTTATAGGGTTATTTTCCTTTCTCTTGTAATGTTATTCAACATGAGACTCTCCTCTCCTTCGATTTTGACTTTCAAAATTTTTATATCCTCAGCCTTGAGGTCATGTCATTGAGACATGAGATCTTTGCTTGATATTTTACTCATGAGGTATCTATCATTCAACATTCTATTTGCTTCTTTCTTTTTTTCTTTTTCCTTTGCAAAATTTGAATGAGTGTTCTTTTCATGCACTTTTATTTTTTTTTCAATTTGAACTATCATTTTTTTGCTTTGATAATAACAAAGTTGTTATTCCTATGTTGTTAGTGTAGTTATTCCCCACTAACCACTTGTGACTAAGGTAAAATATTGATAGATGATGATCAAAATTTTGTCTAGCTCATGGGAAAAAAGTGAAAGGAACTCCCAAAAATTGGTACTTATGCATAAATTCATCCAACAAAAGTATTGACAAAGAACCAAAGGATCACTAAATAAGTCATTATTCGAGATAAATATCGATATTAGAGGTTTTGCAATCCATGATGAAGCACAATAGCAAAATTATCGATCAGTATGTGAGAGATGCTAGAAAGCCAAGAAAGCATGGATACCTAAATCAAATGAAGAACACAAGCTTATACTAAGAGGGGGTGAACAATATAAGAGCACTTTTTACTTTTCTTTTCAAATAAATATTATGTAGTGCATATATAGCAGTATCAATAGCAGTAATCAAAGCAATGCACAAAACACCATACATAATAGAGACACAGATTTAATGTGGTTCACCCAAATATGGCTACCTCCACGAAGAAAATATTTCTTCTAAATATTTCTCAAATAATCTCTTGGGAATCCTTCCCTATTACAATATTTATGGACCTTTGTCCAAAGGAGATGCTGATCCCCTAAATATGGTTTGTGGATCTCTATCCATAGGAGAACTCCTCCTCTGCTATGGCTGGTGATCCTTTAGAATATGACTGCCTCCATTACATTGGCTTGTGGATCTCTCTCCACTGAAGACTCTTGTCCCCACTTAGAAGACCTATCCTCACTGCCCTGGCTGATGGATCTCTATCCACTGGAGACTCTATCCTCTCTACTTTGTCACCTCCAAAGCTCTGTATCAATTTTGTACTAAACACAGTCCAGTCGGTCTAGCACAACTCTGCTTAATATATTACACTAAACACAGTCCAGTCGGTCTAGCACAAGTCTGCTCAATAAGCTCACTCAAATTTATACTAAACATAGTCCATTCGGTCTAGTAAAAATCTGCTCAACTCTTGCACTAAACACAGTCCAGTCGGTCTAGCATAATTCCAATTAAATTTGCACTAAACACAGTCCAGTTGGTCTAGTAAAAATATGCTCAATAGGTCCACACAGAACGTGCTCAACTCTGCTCAACAGGTCCACTCAGAACCTGCTCAACTCTACTCAATAGATCCACTCAGAACCTGCTCAAATCTACTCAATAGTTCCACTCAGAACCTGCACAACTCTTCTTAATAGATCCACTCAGAACCTGCTCAACTCTTCTCAACAGGTCCACTCAAAACCTGCTCAAATATTCTCAAAAATTTACTCAGAACCTGTTCAAATCTACTTAACAAGCTCTCACAGAACTTGTCCAAATATGCTCAACAAGCTCACACAAAACTTGTCCAAATCTACTCAACAAGCTCACACAGAACTTGTCCAAATCTACTCAATAAGTCCTCTCTAGGACTTGCTCAAATCTATATTGTAAGTTTCCACAAAAGCTCACACAAAATTAGTCCACAAGTATTCTTGCCTCAAATCTACTTAACAAGTCCACACATAACTTGTCCAATATCATAGAAACATAAATAGAATTGTTAGAGACTCAATATGTTCTATACTCAATGCTCAATCACTTTATCAACTCAAATCAATATCATAGAAGCATAAAGAGAATTGTTAGAGACTCAATATATTATATACTCAAAACTCAATCACTTTCTCAAATCAATATCATAGAAACATAAAGAGAATTTTTAGAGACTCAATATGTTCTATTCTCAAAACTCAATCACTTTCTCAACTCAATCTCATAGAAGCATAAAGAGAATTGTTAGAGACTCAATATGTTCTATTCACACAACTTAATCTCTTTCACAACTCAAATCAGAATATAGAATAGTTTGTTTTATGGAACTTGAACAATCACTTCATACATCCACTTGACTAGGCTTAGTCAACTTTACTCAACCAATAACTTCAAGAAACAACTCTTGCTCACAACCCCTAGTACAAGCATGTATCATTCAACTCAAAATGTTTCCAACAATGCTTAAAAAAAAATCTCACATAACAATGATACTCATGATCTTTTCAAACCCTAGTTCAAGTTCTTTGCATAACAACTCACTTCAACAACCATGCTTATCAAACAAGGTTTTAAACACAACTCTCAATTTAAAAAAAACCTTGAAGCATTAACTCAAACACTTCACTCAACCAATGATCTCAACAACAATGCTTATAAAACAAGGTTTTAATCACAAATCTCAATTTCAAAAAACCTTGAAGCATCAACTCAAACACTTTCAAAAAGGAAACCCTAATCAAATCCTTTTCACTCCAAACTTAATTTTCAAGTAAGCCAAACAATCAACTCAACCAAAGAAGAATTTGCCCATACCTTTTTGCTTGACAAGGAGTTGATCTCACAAATATGTCACACTCACAAATTTCTCTTTTCCAATATCAATAAGGGTTAGAAGAATTCAATCAAATTACAATACAAAATACCCAGGTGTTACAGGTGAGTTGAAGAGGAGAGGGAAATCCTCCAAGAGAGGTCCTAGGTTCAAATCTCCACCTTGCCAAAAACCTGAATTGGGTATCCAAAATCCAATTGATAATGTTGGTGCGGGAAGGGTCGGGTGCGACTCCCGGTGACTTTGACGGTGTAGAACCCCTTGTTTGTGGTATCTCAGACCAAGGCATCCCCGCAAGGGGTTTTTTGCTTAAAAAAAAAATCACAATACAAAATAATGACCCAAAATACACCTTATTACTCCAACTCAAAAAATAACATTCACCATAGTCTTCTTTAAATAGAAAAACCCTTATACAAAAATAATGCTAAAAAAGTATTAATAAGAAATTAATTAAGACTTTACTAAAACTCCTTATTACTCCTAAAATAATAAATCTCAAGTATCAATACCTCAAAAATAATCCTCAACAAACATTCACCATAAACTTCAAATATCAAACCTTCCACAATAATCCTCAACAAACATTCACCATAAACTTCAAATATCAAACCTTCCACAATAATCCTCAACAAACATTCACCATAAAATTCATGCCTTAATGTATAAAAATAATAATCACTTATGCACCCTTATTCCTCCAACATTAGGTGACTAACAAAATTTAAATCAAAATTAAATACCTTGTCTTCGGAGGGAATCAAATCCTCAACCTCGTCTCACCACACAAGCCAAGTGCTTGTTCAGTATTAAAGAAGCACCATGTGCTTCTTAATATCGCATCACCTTCCACCAAGGGCAAAAGGTTGTGCGCCTTGGGTGCCTCAATCAACTCACCAAACAATGCACACGGGGATTCAAAACGTCAACCACCTTGCTGCCAGCGCCTTTGCGCTTTTCCAACTATCACTAGGCCACACTTGCCCAATGAAACTTGAGGATGAAAACTTCCTTATTTATTCCCTTTGCTGCCACATTTTCATAAATGCACAAGCTCTCTTTTCGCATGCCACCGATTATTAATTCGAGTAAGGGTAAATAAAACTTAGGTTTGTTGGGCATATTTATATGTTTCTTCATTGCATTAACAACATCGATGCTCACGTGCTTTCTTCCATGACGTCAGTGGTAAAGGCTTCAAATGCCTTTTATTAAACCAAACCTTTGGGTTTAATTTACATTAAACTTTGCGCTTTGAAATATTTTTCCCTCAAAAACCCAACCTTAGGGTTTTATAAAAAATAATTAATTGTCCTTTGTAAACCAAATAATATTATAATTAAAATTATAATAATTTGTTTGGGTTTTTCACCACCTTGGATAAATATTATAATAAATATTATAATATTATATCCTTCCATTGCTTCGGATATATTTGCTTCCAAAGGAGAACTGAAACCATTTTTTGACCCATTCTTTTGGGTGTAAAATAAAAATATTTTAACCCATTATAAACTTCCATTAAACTTTGCACTTGAACTAAAGAAAAACTATCACTGGCATCTTGACATCAATGACAAATTTGGCTTAGGGACTCAAAATGTCCAACATAAAATCACAAGATATGAAGGTATATAGGTTGATTTAATGCTTCCTTGATCAAGGAGATGAAGATCACCTACCAAAGGGTAACCTTAGTAATTGTCTTAGACACTCATTCAAGATGAAGTATGACACTAACAATTCCATGTTGACCAGTCATTATGATCATAGAAGTATGTCATTCAATTATTAGAATCCCTAGGAGAATTATATGAGATTGTTAGATCTATTTTTAGATGATTTTGAAGGGAAATTTTCCTACTATAATGTATAAATAGTCATAATTTAAACTATAAAAAATATCAACGAGTCTGTAGTTGTATGCATTTGTAGGTTTTCCTTTCATTTCTCTTGTAAAATTAGTTGTGGTTTTTGAGTGGCTTATGGGCAATCTTAAACCCCCACTTATAGAAAAATCTATATAAAATATTGCTTGAATTTATATATACACGGGAGCCTATGTCTATTTTTCAGCATTGCCTATAGACCCATTGCTATGTATATGTATTTTTCTGTGATATTTTATCTAAATAATGGGTTTTATTAAGTGTATGTGTGCATGAGGGGCTTGCATCTATTTTTAGACTGAGTTACTTGCTTGTCTCTCTAATGGAACCCACCTTCTTATGCATGCATATAATTGGTAGCTATCATTTATAGTTCATTATGTCAAGGATAGGAAATATTCACCGTTGGCACATAGTGTTCTAGCCTATTTTTGTAGGAATATCTTAATGAATTTCTTGATGCATAACCCCCTTTTTTTTTTTGAGTTTCTTTTTTTTACTTTTAATTTATTGTACCCCTTTCTCTTTGTTGAGAAAATAGTACCTTGAAGATCACATTTTAATAAGGAACTAACCTTGTAAAAAATCTTGAAGACCCCTGATTGAGCCAAACCCCATGCTCTCAACCATGGAACATTGTGTCACTCCATACAAGGCATGATTGTCCTAGGTAAGGACAATTGAAGATGAAAATAATTAGATCTACTTGGTTGCCTTCGCTAGACTACGGTCTAGATAGGGTGTATTGTCTACATTTTACACATGGTTTGAAAGTCATTCTTGTCCTTGTAGCTACTTTCTCCTTCTCTAGTTTTTATTATGTAATAGAAACCAACTTATACCTTACCTCATGAAATTTAACTTCTTTCTTGCTTGGGTGACACTTCTCCTAACTATGTTTGTGGAAAAAATACTAATAACTTTTTGGTTTTTTATCCTTTCTTGCATTTCTTCTTGGAACATTTGTTCAATAATTTCCTTCATTTGCATGTTGCTTTTATTTTGAAAAGGTTGTTTATTTTAACATTTGGAAGGTCTTAATAACCTTAATGTTTCAAAGCAATATGTTTATTATTCCTTGGTAGAAATTTTTTGTAATTGTTCTTGTGAAGCTTTAATGGATTCCAAAATCCTTTTTTGGAATCCTTTTTTTTAAGGAGCTTCTATAAATTCCTTTTCTTACCTTTTGAAATGGCAATTTCTTTCTTTCTTGCTAAGGTTGGCTAGGTTGTTTCTTGTGGGCTTTGTGACCTTTGGTCTTGAAAAGGATTGAAGACCTTTTGGTTCTTGAAGGATTTTTTCTTTGATAAGGGTTTTTCAACCTGAATCTGTTTTAACCTACCACAGAATTTTTACTTTACAGTGATAACTTTATACACGGTAATTTACCCTTGAAGCTTCTTTTCTCAAACTTGATTTTTTTCTCAAATAGAGTGCACCTTTCGATTTATCTATGTCAAAGCTAGAGGAGGATCAAAAGCATATTTTTTTCTTCCTTCTATATGCTTTGATACCAAATTCTAGAATTCAATGCTTCAGTGATTGCATTATGGAAATGAAGGGTATTTAAGTACATAGTATGCCTATTTAAAGCATAAAAAACCTTTAAAAAATCTTGCAATTGCCTTATCCTATATTATATACATGTACATTGTGAGGGGTGGTTATACCACTTGACTTATCACATGGTATATCATGTAATAAATCCTAACAAACATACCCTAAATAATTTATTTTGTATGAAAAACCTAAGAAAAACTATAATAGGTCTATAAATTGATGCCACCACTACATAGAGCTCAAAAATTTATGCAATATAGAAGAAAATGGGATCCAAATGCTTTTGTATTCAAAAGTTATGGTCTATAAAAGATTTGGTATATTAGAACTTAAATAAAAAAAATCAAATTGCCAAACCTTAGATAAAAAAATTATCAAATTTAAAAACTACCACTTGGCACCTGAAGAACACAAGCTTATACTGAGAGGGGAGGGTGAACAGTATAAGACATCTTTTTACTTTTTCTTTTATATTACAAAATAGTAAAGCAATATACCTACAACAATATCAAAGCAATGCATGAAAACATCCACAAAGCGGCAACAATTTTAACATGGTTCACCCAGAATGGCTGGGCTACATCCACGGATAAAATCTTTCACTAAATTTTATCAATAAAAATTTTGGGAATACCTTTCCCGATTACAATGTTTATGGGCACCAACCCAAAGGAGACACCAATCCCCTAATCTCGAGTTCGTGGGCACCAACCCACAGGAGACACTAATCCCCTAGCTCTGCTATGGTTGGTGATCCTCTAGAAGACCTCTGTCTCCACCGCCCTTAGCAAATGGAACTCTATCCATAGAAGAAACCTGTCCTCCTCGCTCTCGGCTGGAGACCTCTCGTCCTCAACTCTATCACCTCCAAAATTGGTCCTCGAATTTGCACTAAACATAGTCCTTTGGTTTAGCACAAATGTCCTCGTTCTCTTTCTCTGATCTACACCAAACACAGTCCTTTGGTCTGGCACAAATGTCCTTGAAACTGCACCAATATCTGTCCTCAACTGGTCCTCAAATCTGGTTCATATAAGTTGTTCACAAGCTTCCAATAAAGCTTGCTTGATCTTCACCCAAGTCTACACCAAGACTTGTCTCGGATCTTCTTTGCAAGTTCTCACTAGAACCTGCCCAAACTGCTCCACAAGCTCAACAAAAGCTTGCTCAAATCTGTCCAACAATCCCTCTCAATGATTTGTCCAAAACCATCAAGGCTTGCACACTATCTCCGAACGTCGCAAAAATGATGCACCCAACAACTTTGCACTTTTTTGCTCCTTGTGCGTTCTTGCTTTGCACTTAGCTCAATTTTGCATGACTTACTCTTTGCACACTGCAGACTTAACTTGCACTCTTTCTTCAAACTTCGTACTTCAACAATGCATTCAATCACACCACAACTCTCCAAATAGCCCTCATTTTATACTAACACTTTCAAGATCAAAACCTTGATCTTAGTCAGCTGCACAACCCTAAACTACGTCGGCTACAAACCCTAAGCTTTGTCGGCCCAAATTTAACTTTGTCAGCCTCACTGCCTCTACAGCTCTTCTGTAGCTTATGCTGCGAAACTACAACATGTTGCGATATCGCGACACCTTTGCAACCATATACCTTCTTTTGGCTTTTGTCGTGATATCGTGACACTTCAGCCTTTGTCGACTTCAACTATGTTCTTGTCACGATATCATGACACTTTTGTCTTTGTCAGCATCAAATTTGCTTTTGTCGCGATATCGTAACACTTCTCCCTTCATCGACCTCCTTTCTACTTTTGTCATGAAATCATGACACTTCTGCCTCTGCAAACTTCGTCTTCACTTCTATCATGAAATCATGACACTTTTGTCTTCATGGCCTTCCCCTCTGCTTTTGTCATGAAATTGTGACACTTCACCTATGGAAGACATGCTTTTAGTTTCTGTCATGAAATCGTGACACTTTCTCCATCCGTACGCTGCCATCTCAAACTGTCGCAAAATCATGACACTTTCTCTTCCTTGCACTCTTGTCTACTTGCACTAGCAAAAACGAAACATGTCGCAAAATCGTGACACTTTCGCTGCCTTATGTTTTTCTCTGCCTTACGCCCACAAAAATAGAACATGTCATGAAATCGTGACACTTTCACCTTTGAGCTCTTCCTCCTTGAATTTGTCATGAAATCATGACACTTCTAGCTTTTGTACATTTTCTTTGTAGCCTGTCACGAAATCGTGACGCTTTCAGCTTCCATACGACTTCTCTGCAACCTGTCGCAAAATCGTGACGCTTTTCATTTCACTCTTACCTTTGCTGCATGTCATGAAATTGCGACAGTTCTTACTTGGAACATTTTCATCTACAGCATGTAATGAAATCGTGACACTTTATCTTGCTTCCACTTTGTCTTCTCACTTGTCGTAAAATCGTGACACTTTTTCTCCTTAGCACTTTTCTTTTCTTCAGGTCGTGAAAACCCAACATGTCGCGATATCGTGACACTTTTTCTCTCAGACACTCTCTCCTGCATTATGTCTCGAAATCATGAAATTTTTTCTTTCGGACTCTCTCTCCTACAACATGTCGTGAAATCACAACACTTTTCCGTCCGTTCAACCTTCCTTTCAATATGTCTTGAAATCACGACATTTCTGACTCCGAACATTCTCTCTCCTCTTTGAGTTGCAAAACTGCGACATGTCGTGATATCGCGACACTTTTCTAAAAAGCTTTCTCTCACCTGTGTAAGTCATGAAAATGCGACATGTCGCGATATCGCGACACTTTTCTAGAAAGCTTTCTCTCTCCTACTTAAGTCACGAAAATGCGACATGTCACGATATCGCAACATTTTTCAAACTTTCTTTCGAACCTGTCATGTCGAACCTTCATCAAAACAAATTATTTTACATCAAATCAAATTCCTTCAAAAGCTTCTTGACATAAATGACAACTTATTCACTTGAGCAAAAGCAATGTACCCAAGGTACCCAAAATTGCCAACAATCTCCCCCTTTGTCATTGATGGCAAACCTTTACTAAAACCGCTTCTCAAGAGCCAAAACTGAAACCAACTATGCTTAACAACTGATGAAATTTCTTTGAAGTTTTGCTCCCCCTGACTTGAAGCTTTCCTCTTCACTCTGAAGCTCTCCCCCTTACTCATATCTCTCCCCCTTTGTCATCAATGGCAAAGGGTCACCTTTGGGGCTCGAGACTAAGAATGAGCCTCTTAGCTTAGTCCCTCCCCCACCTCCGGATGAGGTGATTAATTCTATGGTGGGAGTAAAACTCCCATTAGGCATTGATCATCATCAGTGTCTATAATTTCCTTGTCGAGCCTTTTCTTGAACTCTTTGCCCATATTCCTGTTCCTGTTCTCATTCCTGTTCTTGTCACTGTTCTTGTTCTTGTTTGTTACACACCCAACCTAGCCGTCGGCTAGGCATTCCAAGAGTTAACAATTCATATATATATTAGATAGTTTCATTAAATTAGATCATCGTTTTTATTATTTTAATCTTTGCATTTCGGCATTGCCTTCACGGCGGGATCTGCCCTCCTAGTGGCAATAGAAACTTAATTGTTATCCGCTCCTTCGCATTTACGTATTCTTCGATTTATTGTTTCATGCATGGTTGAATTTTAATCATTCATTCATTTATTGACATCCCGAAGGCGTAGCCTTCCAAGTGGTATCAGTATTCAGGTTCGGCTACCTCCGCAACGCTGCTAAGAATTCTTCTGAAGCAAATCCGACGAAACTGGTTCTTCGGCGTACTCCCTGCGACTCGGTTCGTTGGCCATCCTAGCAAGCGCCCCGCTTCATCACAGCCAAACAAGCTCATCGCGAGTATTCCATGCAGCTGTGTCGCATCGTGTTCCACGAAAACGCTGCACCGTCGCATATCCAGTTACCGCCTGAGCCGAAGTCAGGACGTCCCGACTCACAGGCTAAATCGTAGGCTTCCGCACAGGAAAATCATCGTAAAACCAGCGCATACAACACCGAGCATTTTCGTCCAATCACAGCGTGCGCGGTTAACGATTAATTAACGCCCCACCTAAGGTACAATTTTTTTTAATTTTTGTTTCGGGATATATATCCCACATCTGCTGTGGGAAAGCAAGTCAGGTGCTTATATTGGGTTCGTCGCACCTTCAAGATTGTGACTTCGGTCACACCCTCATTTATCATCCCACGCACATAAATTCGGTCATCGCCACCTATTGGTCGTCCGTGTCTTCTAGCTGTCGGTTCTTTTGCTCCGTCGCGTGTCGTTTGGTGTCGTTTGGTCTTCCATTCGTGTCGTCGCGTCCGTCGCGTGTCGTTTGGTCTTCCATTCATGTTGTCGCGTCCATCACGTGTCATTTGGTTCTCCGTTCATGTCGTCGCGTCCGTGTCTGCGTTTGGTCTTCCATTCGTGTCGTCGCGTCCGTGTCTTCCAGTTGTCGCCAGCATGTCGTGTCTTCCAGCTATCGTGTCCTCACATTCGTGTCCGCTTCGTGTCTCGCGTTTCGTGTCCTCGTTGTCCGTCACCGTCGGGCGGTTAGTGGTTAGCCGGTGTCGTGTCTTAAAATTGTAGTCAAGAGAAGTTGTCCAAAATTGCAGTCAAAGTTGTCAAAAATTGTCAAAAGCTGTCACAAAGAAGGAGCCCAAATCCAAATTCAAATCCGCGTCGCAGTTGGAGCGACAGTTGTAGCGAAAACCAAATTTTTGGTTAAAATTCCATCACATTCTGTGGCAGTCCAAGTTCAAGGGTTCCTAAGCAGGTTATGTTAACAAGTGCATGAGCAAACAGTGGATCAAAGGATCTGACGGTCGATTATCAAGCTCGAAAATGACCAATAACAACGCAAGAAGACCTAATCGAAGCCCAGGTACAAAAAATTCTCCTTCTCCTTTCAAAATTGGTAGTTATAATCCACATCATCCACTAGTAGATCCTATGGCGACTAACCCTCCCCCAACTCACGAAACCATCACACAAGGAGACTCAAGTAACTCAGCCGTTTCCAACGATGAATCTCTTCGACTCTTACTAGAGGGTATGAACCAAATTAGTCTCAACCTAAAAGCCCTAGTGCGAGCACAAAACCAGCTTAATCCCAATACTAATTCCCAAAATCACTCCCATGCCCAAAGGAATGAAGAAAATGTCGATCAAGATGATGATTGGGAACAACAAAGAGGCGATTCGGATAATTACAAGGATCGTTCTCATAGACAGAGGTATAACCAAAATCAAGAAAGGGATACGGGTTATCACCAACCAAGAGGCCCTAATAATTTTCCACGCATTGATATGCCCACTTTTGAAGGTCATGATCCTCGTGGTTGGATAGCCAAAATGGAAGGCATTCTCGACTTATATCAAATTAAGGAAATTGATAAAGTCCCTTTCGTTGCATCAAAATTAGGCACTGAGGCCTACCAATGGTTCGTATGGCTTAAACGAGAGAAAGGTGCTACTATTAACTGGAGAAAATTCACTACCTCTTTTTTAGAAAGATTCGATGAAGGAGCTACATCGTCATACACAGTAAGACTGTTATCTCTTAAACAAGAAGGATCAGTTAGCGAATTTGTTTCAGAGTTCACCAGTTTACTACCATATACTTTAGACCTCAGTCCCGACACAGTGGTAGGAGCTTTTCGCAATGGATTGAAAGAAAATATTCGAGTGGAGGTAGACATGCACAATCCAACCTTGCTGAACGATTGTATAAGAATAGCTAAGCTGGCCGAGAAGAGAAATCAGTTGTCTGCACGACGTGAAAACTATAGTCGTCCTCCATATCGCAACAATTCCTTTCGTAGAAATGATCAACCCTCAAGATACTTTTGCTATAAATGTCGCAATCATCATCCCAAGGAACAAGCTTGTGCCCAAAAACAAAACTTTCATATTGAGTGTGATCAATATGAAGGAGAAGAGGACGAAACTTACCAACAAGAAGAACCTATGCAAGAAGACCTACCAATTACTCTAGAAGAGAAGGAAGAGGATACAATGGCGATCTCTGTACACGCCCTCATGGGGTTAACCGCCCACCATACCATCAAGGTACCAGGATTTCTCCGCCAGAAAAAAGTGAATGTGCTAATTGATTCTGGCAGTACCCACAATTTTATCGACATCAAAACAGCAAAAGCTTTGAATTTATTCATTAACTCTTCCAACAAAGACAAATTTCAGGTTCTAGTGGCCAACGGGGTGAACGCACAATGTGTTGGTCGCACATCTCAAGTTTCCATAAAAATGGGAACTTATACCTGGTTTGGGTCCCTTTTCGTCATGAATTTGGGGAACTCTGATGTCATTTTGGGAGTTGAATGGTTGGAAACATTAGACACGGTTAGCTTCAACTTCAAAAAATTATTTGTGGAATGGAAGGAAAACGGACGAGTCATTCGCTTACAAGGCATTACTACTCCTCCATCACAAATGGTGAGCTCTCATAGTATGGAGAAGATGTTAAAAAAGGGTGGATATGGGTTTATAGCTCAAATTAATTGTTTGGAAAAACAATCTCCAAGCAACTTCGGATATTATCGCTCCGGAGTTACAAGACATCATAACACATTACGAAGAGGTTTTCCAAGAACCTAAAGGATTACCACCTAAACGATCTCATGACCATGCCATCCATTTGATTCCAGGGAGTGTCCCACCTAACAATCGTCCTTACCGCTATCCTCAACCACAAAAGACAGAAATCGAACAGATCGTTCAGGATTTGTTGGATCATGGAGTCATTCGTCACAACACTAGTCCTTATTCCTCACCTGTAGTCCCGGCTAGACGAAAAGATAACTCTTGGCGTATGTGTCCCGACTTTCGTTCTCTCAATAAACTCACTATCAAGGACAAATTTCCTATCCCTGTCATAGATGACCTACTAGATGAGTTGCATGGTGCAAAATTTTTTACAAAATTAGACCTTCGCTCCGGATTTCACCAAATCCGTGTCAGAGAAGAAGATATCCCCAAAACTGCTTTTCGTACTCATGAAGGTCATTACGAATTTTTGGTCATGCCTTTTGGTCTCACCAATGCACCCTCCACATTCCAAAGTCTCATGAACCAAGTGTTTCGTCCACTCCTCCGTAAGTTTGTGTTAGTTTTTTTTGATGATATTCTCATATACAACAAAACATGGACGGACCATTTACATCATGTGGATAAAGCCCTTCACATTTTACACAGAGAAAAGCTATTTGTCAAACGTTCCAAATGTTCATTTGGTGTCCAAGAAGTCGAGTATCTTGGTCATATAGTTTCACACGAGGGTGTCAAAGTCGATCCCAATAAGATTAAGGCAATTCAGGAGTGGCCCTTACCTAAAACCATCAAGAAACTTCGTGGTTTTTTGGGTCTCACGGGCTACTATCGCAAGTTTGTACGGAATTATGGTAAGATTGCAGCACCTCTCACAACACTCACAAAGAAGGATGCTTTTCGTTGGTCGGAAGAAGCCACTCAAGCCTTCGAAGCTCTTAAGAAGGTCATGTGTACAACTCCAGTATTAGCAACTCCCAATTTTCACAAACCATTTATTATCGAATGTGATGCCTCCGGAACAGGAATTGGGGCTATATTAATGCAAGAAGGTCATCCGTTGGCATTTGAAAGTAAACAGCTCTCGGGGAAGAATTTGGGAAGATCAACATATGAAAAAGAAATGTTGGCTATTCTTCATGCAGTGGAAAAATGGAGACACTACCTAATCAGTAGCCGCTTCATTATCAAAACAGATCATAGTAGTCTCAAACATTTTCTTGAGCAGAGGTTTTCTTATCCGGAACAAAATAAGTGGTTAACCAAACTATTGGGTTATGATTTTGTTATCGAATACAAGAAAGGGAAGGAAAATGTAGCCGTCGATGCACTGTCCCGAAAATATGAAGACGAAGTAGTCATTAACGCTATTTCAGGTCCTTGCTCCCAATGGGTGACTCAATTACAAGATGACTGGTTAGCCAATAGCGAAACTGCTAAGATAATTCAAGACTTGTCTATCGGTTCCTCTAAACACCCTTTGTTCTCTTATGAAGATAAAATCCTCAGAAAGAAGAATCGCATTTACATTCCACATAATTCAGAACTCAAATCAAAGATCCTCGACGAATCACACGCTTCTCCATCGACAGGACATTCAGGATTTTTGAAGACATATTTAAGGGTCAAACAATCATTTTGTTGGAAAGGATTAAAAGCAGAGGTCAAACAATGGGTAGCAGAATGTGAAGTTTGCCAGCGCAATAAAGGAGAAACAGTCAAATCACCAGGGTTGTTACAACCACTACCCATCCCTGAACGGCAGTGGGAACATATATCCATGGATTTTATTGAAGGTCTTCCAAAGTCAGAAGGCAGGACAGTAATCTTCGTAGTCGTAGACCGGTTATCCAAATACGCTCACTTTCAGGCTTTACAACATCCATTTTCCGCAAGCAAGGTGGCCAAGGTATTTATGGATTCAATTTTCAAATTACATGGTATGCCAAAAAATATAGTAAGTGATAGAGACCCCATCTTCACTAGTAATTTTTGGCGGGAATTATTTCGACTTAGTGGTACCAAATTAAACATGTCCTCAGCCTACCATCCACAAACAGATGGTCAAACAGAAGTGGTTAACAAATGTTTGGGTACATACTTAAGATGTTTCGCTCAAGATAAACAATATCAATGGAGCCAGTGGTTAGCATTGGCAGAATGGTGGTACAACACTTCTTACCATTACTCAATTAAGATGTCTCCATTTGAAGCATTGTATGGCACCAAGCCTCCAACCATCACAGATTACGTGCAAGGATCATCCAAAGTAGCCAAAGTGGATGATTGGTTCCAACAAAGGCAGTCTACACTCACCATCCTCAAAGAAAATTTAGTCCAAGCACAAAATCGTATGAAACAACAACAAGACTTGCACCGATCAGAGAGAACTTTTAATATAGGTGATTGGGTTTTCCTAAGGTTGCAACCTTACAAACAATCATCGTTAAAGATAAAGTCCAGCCAAAAGTTGGCTCCACGATTCTATGGTCCTTACAAAATTGTGCGCCGCATTGGAGAAGTCGCCTATCGCTTAGAGCTACCTTCATCATCACGAATACACCCGGTATTTCATGTTTCATGTCTCAAAAAAGTAATTGGCTAGAAAGTGCAAGGTCAATCGGAATTACCAGTGCTCGATGAGGAAGGACGCATACATCTCCAACCTGAAGATATACTACAACATAGAATACGAAGACTGAGATCACGTCAGATTCAAGAATTTCTCATCAAATGGCAAGATTTACCAGAGGAGGATGCCACATGGGAACCTGACAGTATTTTCCAGACATTTCCAGCTTTGAGGACAAAGCTTTCCGAGGAGGGGAGTCATGTTACACACCAAACCTAGCCGTCGGCTAGGTATTCCAAGAGTTCAATAATTCATATATATATAGTAGATAGTTTCATTAAATTAGATCATCGTTTTTATTATTTTAATCTTTGCATTTCGGCATTGCCTTCACGACGGGATCTGCCCTCCTAGTGGCAATAGAAACTTAATTGTTATCCGCTCCTTCGCATTTACGTATTCTTCGATTTATTGTTCTGTGCATGGTTGAATTTTAATCATTCATTCATTTATTGACATCCCGAAGGCGTAGCCTTCCAAGCTTGGAAAGCTACGCCTTTGGGATGTCAATAAATGAATGAATGATTAAAATTCAACCATGCACAGAACAATAAATCGAAGAATACGTAAATGCGAAGGAGCGGATAACAATTAAGTTTCTATTGCCACTAGGAGGGCAGATCCCGCCGTGAAGGCAATGCCAAAAATGCAGAGATTAAAATAATAAAAATGATGATCTAATTTAATGAAACTATCTAATATATATATGAATTGTTAACTCTTGGAATGCCTAGCCGACGACTAGGTTGGGTGTGTAACATTGTTCTCATCCCTGTTCATGCTTTGATCCTTGGACCTGTTTATACCACTGTTCCTGTTCCTATACCTTGGAAGTTTAGCTCTACACTGTCTAGCTGTGTGACCTTCATTGTTACACTTATAACAAGTAACAATGTTATTTCTTTTAGGCATACCTGTTCTTTGAATCAGCCTGTTCTGACTAAACCTGTTCTAGCCGAACCTGTTTTGATCAAACCTGTTCTTGTAATTAATATTGCAATAGATTGCCTTGTGCCCAAACTATTGACAAGAGTAGCAGTACCCTTGAAATAAACTAGTGCTTCTGAAATTGCCGTTTACCTTCTTCACTTGAGCCATGCAATGTGCAGCCATGTGACCAAACCTGTGACACACAAAACATCTGTCATGAAATTTTCCTTTATTCGACCTCTTGGGTCCTGAAAACTTCTTCTCATTCTGAATTTTGTTTTCTATTTTTGCGCATCTATCATTCAAGGACTCATGATCTGAAATACTTTCTTCATCAGAACTCTCTTCCTTTTGGAGTCTCTTACTAGACTCTCAAACTTGTTCCTTAACAAAACCAAGGCCTATTTTATCCGTTGTTTTTCTTTGACCTTTGATGAGCGACTTAACCTTTTTGGAGCTATCTTGAAACCTGTAAAGCTTATCCTTGTACTCTTTAGTTTCCTCTTTCAAAGAAGCCATTTTCTGTTCTAACTCACTATACTCAAGAACCTTAGACTCTAACTCATCCTTGAGTTCTTGTATCTTAGCCATAGAGAAGTCAAGACTTTCTATAAGATCATCTCTCTCCATACAACATTCATCTAACTTATCCTTGAGTCTAGCATTCTTCTTTCTTTCCTTTTTCAAAACACTAAGAGCATTAGTAAGTTCACTTTCAAGATCCTTTAATTGTTTGCTTTCTGAATCATCAAAGCCTTTTTCAGATTTCTTATCACTAGAGGTGCTACCTTTTTCAAAAACCATACAAGCATCTTCCTTATAGTTTTCTGAAGCATCCTCATACATACTAGAAACCAAATCATTATTTGTGCAATTATCCTCAAGGTGACCAAAATTTCCACATCTAAGACATTTCATGATAATGAATCTATGTTTCGGTTCTTCCTCTTTTTCTGATATGAACGACATATCATTTTCATTATCACTTGAAGAAATTTCACTATCACTACTAGAACACTTACTTGCTTTGTCTAGGTAGAAACTCTTCTTATGCTTGTGAGAATACCTCTTTCCTTGATTGTTGTGCTCATCTCTATTTTTCCTGTGATGCTTGTGCTTTTCAAAATCCTTGCTCTTAGAATCCTATTTATCTTCATCACTTTCATCCTTGGGAATAGTACAGTCTGTAGCATAATGACCAAACTTTCCACAATTGAAACATCTTATATTTTTCATGCTTTTGTGCTTTCTAGAGAACTTGCCTTTCTTGCTGTAATACACCTCTTCATCACTAGAAGACTCACGACTCTCTTGAAGCTGTTTACCCTTGGATTTCTTGGTAGCCTTGAAAGCTGCCTCTTTCTTGACATCAACCTTCACTTGAGTTCTCAACTCAAATGCTACCAGTATACTATAGAGCTCATCCTTTTTCAACTTATCCAAATCTTTAGCTTCCTCAATAGCAAAAATATTTTCACTAAATCTATTAGGAAGAGATCTTAAAATCTTATCACAAACATCATTTTCAGCAAGCTCAAGACCAAGTGCCATTAGATGAACCTTCATCCTTGCACTCCAAAGACCAAAATCTAACCCATCAAGAATAGGTGCTGCATTGCCACTTGAATAATCCATTGTGTTCTGTGTTAGCTTTTCCTTCAAGCTATTAAAATTTTTGAAGGCACCTGCTCTGATACCAATTGAAGAACACAAGATTATACTTAGAGGGGGGTGAACAGTATAAGACCTCTTTTTACTTTTTCTTTTATATTACAAAATAGTAAAGCAATATACCCACAACAATATCAAAGCAATGCATGAAAACATCCACAAAGCGACAACAATTTTAACGTGGTTCACCCAGAATGGTTGGGCTACGTCCATGGATAAAATCTTTCACTAAATTTTATCAATCAAAATTTTGGGAATAACTTTCCCAATTACAATGTTTATGGGCACCAACCCAAAGGAGACACCAATCCCCTAATCTCGAGTTCGTGGGCACCAACCCATAGGAGAGACCAATCCCCTAGCTTTGCTCTGGCTGGTGATCCTCTAGAAGACTTCTGCCTCTGCTGCCATTAGAAAATGGAACTCTATCCATAGAAGACACCTGTCCTCCATGCTCTGGCTAGAGACCTCTGTCCTCAACTCTATCACCTCCAAAACTGGTCCTCGAATTTACACTAAACACAGTCCTTCGATTTAGCACAAATTTCCTCGTTCTCTTTCTTTGATCTGCACCAAACACAGTCCTTTAGTCTGGCACAAATGTCCTCAAAACTACACCAATATCTGTCCTCAACTGGTCCTCAAATCTGGTTCACAAAAGTTGTTCACAAGCTTCCACTAAAGCTTGCTTGATCTTCACCCCAGTCTACACCAAGACTTGTCTCAAATCTGCGTAAGTTCTCACTAGAACCTACCCAAACTGCTCCACAAGCTCAACAAAAGCTTGCTCAAATCTGTCCAACAATCCCTCTAAATTATTTTTCCAAAACCATCAAGGCTTGTGCACTATCTCCGAACATCGTAGAAATGATGCACCTAATAGCTTTGTGCTTTCTGCTCCCTGTGCGTTCTTGCTTCGCACTTAGCTCGATTCTACATGACTCGCTCTTTGCACATCGTAGAATTAACTTGCACTCTTTCTTCAAACTTTGCACTTCAAAAACTCATTCGATCACACCACAGCTCTCCAAACAACCCTCCTTTTATACTAACACTTTCAAGATCAAAACCTTGATCTTAGTCGACTGCACAACCCTAAACTACGTCAACTACAAACCCTAATCTTCATCAACCCAAATTTAACTTTGTCAACCTCACTACCTCTGTAGCTCTTCTGTAGCTTCTACTGTGAAACTACAACATGTCACGATATCGTGACACCTTTGCAATCGTATACCTTCTTTTGGCTTTTGTCGTAATATCACGACACTTCAGCCTTTGTCGACTTCAACTACGTTCTTGTCATGATATCACGACACTTCTGTCTTTGTCAACATCAACTTTGCTTTTGTCATGATATCACAACACTTCTCCCTTCGTCAACCTCCTTTCTACTTTTGTCATGAAATCATGACACTTCTGCCTCTGTAGACTTCATCTTCACTTCTGTCATGAAATCGTGACACTTTTGTCTTCATGGCCTTCCTTTCTACTTTTGTCGCAAAATCGTGACACTTCACCTATGGAAGACATGCTTTCAGTTTTTGTCACAAAATCGTGACACTTTCTCCATCCGTATGTTGCCATCTCAAACTGTCGCAAAATCGTGACACTTTCTCTTCCTTGCACTCTTGTCTGCTTGCACTAGCGAAAATAGAACATGTCATGAAATCGCGACACTTTCACTGCCTTGTGTTTTTATCTGCCTTACGCCTGCAAAAATAGAACATGTCATGAAATCATGACACTTTCGCCTTTGAGCTCTTCCTCCTTGAATTTTTCATGAAATCGCGACACTTCTAGCTTCCGTACGTTTTCTTTGTAGCCTATCATGAAATCGTGACGCTTTCAGCTTCCGTACGACTTCTCTGCAACCTATCATGAAATCGTGACGCTTCTCATTTTAGACTCTTCCCTTTGCTGCATGTCATGAAATTTTGACAGTTCTTACTTGGAACATTTTCATCTGCAGCATGTAGCAAAATCGTGACAATTTATCTTGCTTCCACTTTGTCTTCTCACTTGTCATGAAATCGCGACACTTTTTCTCCTTAGCACTTTTCTTTTCTTTGGGTCGCGAAAACTCGACATGTCGCGATATCGCGACGTTTTTTCTTCCGAACTCTCTCTCCTGCATTATGTCATGAAATCGTGACATTTTTTCTTTTGGACTCTCTCTCCTGCAACATGTCACGAAATCGTGACACTTTTTCGTCCGTTCAACCTTCCTTGCAATATGTCGTGAAATCACAACATTTCTGGCTCTGAACATTCTCTCTCCTCTTTGAGTCGTGAAACTGTGACATGTCGCGATATCGCGACACTTTTCTAAAAAGCTTTCTCTCACCTACGTAAGTCGTAAAAATGCGACATGTCGCGATATCGCGACACTTTTCTAGAAAGCTTTCTCTCTCCTGCTTAAGTCGCGAAAATGCGACATGTCGCGATATCGCGACATTTTTCAAACTTACTTTCTTTCGAACCTGTCATGCCGAACCTTCATCAAAACAAATTATTTTACATCAAATAAAATTCCTTCAAAAGCTTCTTGACATCAATGACAACTTATTCACTTGAGCAAAAGCAATGTACCCAAGGTACCCAAAATTGCCAACAACACCATTGGATTGGATGCTACACTTTCAACTAGTGAATCAAGATTTGACAAGTTGATGAATATAATTGGATGGATATTGTCATAGTGTATATAATAAAAAAAGAGTTTTAAAAGGATTGAAGTTGACAAGGCTTGAACCTTATATCTTACCCAAGAGAATAGGTAACCTTACCAAATTGCAACTTGAATACCTTGGGAGAGGAGTTGCCTTCTAAAGAATCATGTTGCCCTTGCTTTTTTTTTTTTTAAAGAGGAGCATTGGATATCAAATCCCTTACCAAAAAACCACAAAGGAATACCTTAACCACTGTGCCATACCACTTGGGGTGGTAAGTAAATAAAAAATAATATGCCAAAAACAACTGAAGTTAATTGAATATAGCAAAATTAGGCTATGAGCACAAATAATAGTGTTCATGTTGTTGTCTCTAATTATCCCTAGCAGGGGAAATTGTTTATCACAAGGAGTGATACATTAGGGCCACGATTGAGAGCATGGGGTTTGGCTCAATAGGGGTATTTGGAAGTTTTTAAAGGTTGGATCCTTGTTAAGATGTGATATTCAAGGTATACTTGGAATCAACAAAGGAAAAGGGGTGTAAGAGATAAAATAAAAACAACTCAACAAAATAAAAGGGGTGGTAATGCACCAATAGATTTGCTAATATCTTCCTGTATAAATAGGCCTGAACGCTATGTTCCAGTAGTGAACACATCCTCTCCTCGACACAGTGAAGCACCTATAAGAGTTACCAGTTATAAGCATGCATGAAGAGGCAGGTTTAGTAGGATATTCAATGACCAATGACTAGTCTAAAAATAGACGTAGGCCCCTCATGCATACATACACTTAATAAAACCTAAAATAGACAAAAAGTCATAGACACATACATACACACAAAAATGGATTAGCATGAAGCCACACATGGCTATAAAAAAATTGATACAGGCTCTCGTATATATATATGCAAGAAAACATTTATAGAGATTGTGCCAGGAGCTAGGGTTTGAGATTACCCACAAGCCGCTCAAGAAGCAATTAGTTTTACAAAAATAAATGAAAGGAAATCCTACAAGATAATACAATTACAAACTTGTTGATGCCTTCTATAGTCTATAATACTGTTATTTATAGTTTACAAGAAGGAAAATAATCCCTCCAAAATTATCTGTAAATGGACTTGAAAATATCATCTACTTTTCCTAGGGATCCTGGTCATTGAATGAAGTACTCTTTGACCATAATAACTTTTAGGCCTGAAATTGTCATCACCCTAAGTTGTCTTATATTAATGTCTAAGGTATTTACTCAAGGTATCATCACCATCTTCATTTATCAAGCCAAAAATTCCTTTATCCACTCAGTTGTCTCATCCTCCACCATACCTCTATTTTGGGAATCTTCCAATGTTGTTTCCTTAGTTTATCTACATCATTATGCTTTACTTTGTTCCATAGATGAAAAACCCCCTTTAATTCATAAAAATATTCATAGGATATTAGGGTAGGTGGAGGTCTAGTTAGTTCACTCAGTGGACGAGTTGTTGTTTCACATATGGGGCTCCTAAACCTCTCAATCTTGACCCTTTTCTCATAAATGAAAATTTTCTCCTCTATACCTTTTAGGTATGCAACAAATTTTTGTTCACGGTCATATTACCATCTATCCTTAATTTGTTCAAGACCCAAATTTTTTAATTTATCTTTTGTGAGGGAGGCCTCCATTTTTATGTGTAAATTTATTCATCCTAAACTAAGAGGTTGAGATAATATGATTCCTTTTGATTACCACTGATATTTTTAAAATCTAGGGTGTCAATTTTCCTAAACACCTCTAGGGAAAATACTCAATCAAGAAAATATTTTGGCAAGAGGTAAACTATAAAACTATAACCATGCATTCTGATTATAGTCCCTTCTTCAATGAATAATCAATCCCTAGGATTGTACCCTCTAGAAAGATTTTAAAATCATTTAATTTTTTTGGTACTTGAGACCCTTTTATTGAGGAAATGACTAGAATAGAAAAATAATTGAAAAAAATATAATAGGAAGAACCCCTTTTTAAATATTTTTCTCAATTATAAACTAGCATATCATTTCCTTTTAAATCCTTCTATTTTATTCTTAATTCGAGGAACATGTTTCAATGTTGATATAAAATAAGATATACCAAAAATGATGAATGCATGAATGTCTATGTTGACAAAAAGCACCCTAGTCCTTCTCCGATTTGTTCAGCTATCAACTCAAAAAAATCTAGGGTTCCTGGCCCTTGTCTCATTCTATAAAAATTGCTCAACTAAGACGTTAAATTTTTTGTCGTGTTCCCTATCCAAGAGGAAGGCCATCAATCAAGTGGCATTAGCTCAACTAGTTATATTCCTTAAAATTTCAAGGAGACCCAGGTTCAAATATTTCCAAATGATACTGGATAATATCCAAGATTTATTGTGATACCACTATATGATGATGATGTAATACGAGTGGAGCCTGATTCAATCCCATATAACCCATTTAAAAAAAGAGGAAGGTCATCATAATCAACACGTCCCTTGTATTTTCATCAAATAAATTGAGGGAATAAAACTCTTCAGAACTAGGTCATTTTGTCTTACCCTTTTGTATTCTAACCTCAAGAAGGTCATTTATCACTCTGTGAAAGCTTTTCAAAGTTTTCCCTTTCCTCTTTTTTATTGATGTGTATTTGGCCTTCTAGAAGTAACGATATTTTTTTGATACTATGACCATCAATTTTTATTTTGAAATTTCTATTTGGGGAGTTAATTTATTGTGTAGTTGGTTTAAAAAACTTTGCACATGTTTATATCAGTTCATAATAGAGATGCACCTTAGACACCATGTACTACACCAAGAAATTGGTCCATATTTATGCTCTAAATCTTGAAGGCTTGCTGGATTAGAAGCATTCATAGGCATCTATTCTTAATATTCTAATCCTATTACAAATTTTAGGATCAAAGTAGTCTTAAGTTGTGTCTGTCAAAACTTTATCATTAGAAGAGTATGTGGGTATAGGTACTTTCGATGTTTCTTCAACACAAGAGTCCTTTATCTTTGTCATTTTGATATTGGACATGATTTCCTTTTTTGACTTGATAGTGAATATCAAATTGTAGGGTCTTCAGCCTTGGCTTTTACTGTAGAGTAAAATGCTTGTGTGTCTCAATGTTTAAATGATTACTCATTTTACCCTACCTCTTGCATGCTTAGAATTTATTACCCTTTTTCTAGTGAATTTTTGGAGTACACACATTTTTGGGAGAGTGCCTTCATGCATATTCATGCCTTTACAGTTTAATTTATTCCCACAATATTTCTTGTAAGCTTTTATTCATGAATAGGGTTCTGACTTAGGGTGGAATTTAATGTAAAATTTTAGCTTGATCACCAAATTTATTTCCAAAGGATTATTATCATTGGCCTATCTTGGGTTACATGCCACCTCTTTTTGCTCACTTTTTTTTATTTTTTATTTTTGGGGAGGGGAAGACATGGCTTTTGATTAGCCTTTGTATTCAACTTTGGGTTTGTTTGGATTTGGGTCCCATATTATAATCAACCATTCAAACTTTCATTCATTATGGATGCGGAAGTTTTTTATTGCCAAATTTCTTGATTTTACCATGGTGAAGATTTTAATGCTATGTAGAAGAGACAAAGGAACCTCTACTAGCTTGCACAAAATATTATGAGATTGAATACAAAATAAGATGGCTAGAATTTATGATTTATTATAGCAATAACATGGACTAAAAAATCAGCAATCAATGGTTGAATCTATAATATGATCAGACCTACAAAGTACAAAGATAATAAACCATAAATGGTAGAGAAATTTTGTACATCCAATGGTTGAATAAAAAATTGCAATTGTAATGTAAAAATTGCAATTGTAGAAGAGCTCCAACACACCAATTGTATGGGAAATATGGCAAAAATATGATAGTATTTTTTCTCTCCACTTGTATTTTAAAATATCTATTACAATAATGAAGAGAAGAAAAGGTATAAAATACCCAAAATTCCAATGCATAGAAAATCTTGGAATATCCTAAAATTATCAACTAGTTATGAGCATCATGCAAGATGCTTTATTGGATATGCTAAAAAAATAAAGCATGTGCATGTGCATGCTTTAATTACTAAATTAAAGCATGTGCATGTGCATAGGATAATTTAGGATAATTATTGGGAGCAACTTATGCATTACAACTCCACTATGACTATCCAACTAAAAAATCTCTTCATTTTTAGGAGTGATCAAAGGATTAATTTTTTGGAGTTAAATAATGAATAATTCTTCCTAAAATATGGCATCCCAATATTTGAGGAATATTTAATTAATAAAATATCAATTAAATCTTGATTTTAAAAAAGGTACCAAAAAATAGAAGAAATTATCCCCTAAAATGTAAGAGATGGCTCCATAATGCTTGGAATGCTCCAAAAAAATATGGTATGAAGCATTTGGACATCAGTTTTTATTCATTATCCCTCTTTATATCAATTTTCCCAACACCAATATAGGTCCTAAAATTCTAAAATTTTTCTTTGTCCAATACCTTGGTAAAAACATCTACAAGTTAATCTTTTGATTTGCAAAACTCAAAAGCAGTGAACCCATCTTGGACCAAGTCATGAATGAAGTGATGTCGAATATCAATGTGCTTAATCCTACCGTGAAACACCAGATTATTCATCATGGATATGGTGGAGGTGTTATCACAAAAAATATTTATCAAGGAAGCAATATCCATTCCAAACTCTTCAAAGAGTCTAGCCATCGAAATAGCTCGAGTGCAAGTAGAAGAGGCAGCCATATTCTCTACTTCAACAATAGATAAAGTAATTATTTGTTGTTTTTTGCTACTCCAAGAAACCAAATTGCCTCCAAAGGAGAAGGTATATCCATAAGTGCTTCTTCCATCATCAAGACATCCTACCCAATCTACATCTATATATGCCACTAGATCACAAGAGTTAGTAGAAAAATATCATAAACCAAAAGACTTAGTACCACTCACATACCTAAGGTTTATCTTGGCTACCTTGAAATGATACTCATAAGGAGAGTGCATGTACCTTTCTACCAAGCTAACCAAAAATATGATATACAGTCTAGTAGAAATAAGATACATCAAGCTACTAACTAGTGATCTATATAGAGTTGCATCCACAAGAGGAATATAATCCTCCTTCAACTTGCATCTCACAACTATTAGAATGCTAACTGGATTGCAACCACTCATATAAAATATTACCAAAATATCATCAACATGTTTGGATTGAGTAATGAAAATAACTTCAACTGATTGCATGATTAGCATACCAAGAAAGTAATGCATAGTGCCCAAATCACTCATCTCAAACTCATTCATCATGATCATTTAAAACTATTTCAACAAGTTGGTGTAGCTGCTCCAGAAGATTATGTCATCAACATATAAATAAATGATATTAAAATATGATCCATATACCTTTTTATAAAGTGTACTTTTGGCTGAACGTCATTCATAACCATTCTCATGCAAGTAATTATCAACTCTAGAGTACCAAGCTCTAGGTGCTTGCTTAATCCCATAAAGAGTTTTATTTAACTTGTACACATTTTCTTCATGACCAGTAACTATAAATCCCTATGGATGATTCACATACACTTCTTCTTTCAAATATCCATTCAAAAATATTGATTTAACATCCATTTGATACACTACAAGACCAAGATATGAAGCTAGTGCAAGTAGAGACCTTATTGTTTCCAGTATTGTAACTGATGCAAAATTTTCTTCATAGTTAATACCTCCTTGCTAAACATAGTCTTTGGCAGCTAGGCTTACCTTATGTTTGGTTATATGCTTACATCAACATTATAATTCAGCTTGTAGACTCATTTCACACCTATAATGGTCTCATATTTTGGAGGAGAAACTAGCTCCCAAGTATCATCTTTTTCTATTTCTTCAATTTCAATATCCATAGCCTTTGACCAATATTCATTGGTATATGCTTATTTAAAATTAGAGGGATCAACATAAGAAGAAGATAATAAATCTTAATTAATCACATTCTCATATTTATTTGCTTGCAATCTAGTCACTCTTCTTGTTTAGTCATCATCCAAAATTTGACTAATTGAATGATACTTATAGAGCCTTTTTGTACTAATGTTACCATTTAATGGAGTCTTGTTTTTTACTTCATTTCAAGTAGTAAGAATTTATCATGAACATAAGAAGTTGGGTCATCAATATGAGGGGAAACACCATCATATTTGTGTGTCTCATATCCATATCCTTCTTTAAAAACCACATATCTACTAACATGCATGGTGTTAATAATATGATCAAAACATCTAAAAGCTTTAGATTCAATAGAATAGCTCAAAAAATACATTTTATGGATTTTTCATCAAGCTTCCTTCTCTTTTGCTCAAGAATGTGCACATAACATGTAGAACAAAAATTTATTTGTTGGAAATATGTTGAATATTTTCCATGTTATTATGGCAGGGTTAACTCTAAAAGGTACCAGACACTCTTCATGTATTCTTGATGGGGTTCTTAAAATATTTTTAGGCCCATATGGGTTGTTTAGGGTTAAATATTTGAACCCATGGTTTTCCGCCATGGTATTGTAAAATCCATTCTTGTGTTGTTATTTAATTGCACTTGCATCAAGGTTTGAAGAGAGATGAGAGATGAAAATTATTGTATTGGAGATGGTTAAGTTTATATAATAAGGAGATACTATTGCGTTGGGTTTTTTATCATAAGGATTTTTGAGATGACATACTATATTATATGTGTATTTGTTATCTTCTTCTTTTTTTCTTTGATTATGTATTTACTATTTTTCCAGATTTAGTTTATCAGGGACTTTTGCTCTTCATTTGGTATCAAATCTAGGATTTTTTAACTTTTTTCAAATATTAACGGTTTCAACCAGTGATAAATCTATTCCTAAGTGGAATCCATACACGAAAGAATCTAGGCAAAGAGAAATTATGGGAAGCACATGAGTAGAGATTGAAAATTTTAATGGACAAAATTTTGAGTTATGGAAACTCAATATGGAAGATCTGTTGATTGATAGAGATCAATGGAATATGATGTAAGGAATAAAATAAACATCAATGAAATAATATGATTAAATAAATATTGATAGGACAACAAGAATTTCTATCAGATTGTGCTTATCTTATTCGGTATTGTTGAATGTATTGACAAAGACCATGATAAAATTATTATGGGTTAAGTTGGGAACTTTGTATCAGACAAAGTCACTGGTAAATAAACTCATTCTCTGAAATAAGTCGTATTCAATTTAGATGAATGATGGTGAATATATGGCTAAACATCTAAATGCTTTTAACACTATGGTAAGTCAATTAAACTTTGTTGAAGTAAAAATAGATGAAGAGGAAAAGTGTATTACTTTACTTTATTCATTACTTGATTCATGGGATAACCTAGTTATGGCTATCACCAATACTACTACATTGAAAGTAGAGGATATAGTAGGAACATTGCTATATAAGGAAATGAGACGTAAATATTTTGAGGATTATCATCAAAAGGATGCCTTGGTTGTGAGAGGTTGTTCTCAAGAAAGAAGCAAAAATAAATTAGGAGAAATAAAATCAAGATCTAGGGGTAAATATGTTACTCCAAAAAGGAATAAATATTAGAAGTGTGGTAAAAAAAGACATTATAAAAGAGACTACAAGTCTAAAAATGCTGATAATAGTCGATAATCTAATGAAGGAACTAAAAAAATGAAGATCATAAATAAATATTCAAGGGAATTATTCTTAGCTACAATGTGCTCAAGTGAATGCTATGACTCATGGATAATTGAATTAGGTTCATCCTTTCATATGACTCCTCATAGGGAGGGGTTCTATGAATATGAAAATATAAATGGAGGTGAATTCTTCTTAGGAGATAATTTGACATATAAAATAATAGGTCAAGGAAGATTCAAGTTGAGGTCAAAATATATAAGAATTAAAACCCTTCTTGGTATGTTGCATATTCTAGGTTTGGAAAGGAATCTGATATCTATAAGTAAGATGAATGATGTAGGTGTGACTGTGGTATTTAATAAGAATAGTTGCAAGATGGTTCATGGAGTATTGGTGTTGGCAAGAGGAGTTCGTACAAGAACTATGTTCAGACTTGAGGCTAGAACTCTAAGTATTGATTGTAATAACTCTTCAGTTGTAGAGGAGAATAATACAATAGAAGTGGCTTTGAGTATTCCTATAGCAAAGATAATGTTTTGGCATCAACGCATAGGGCATATTGGTGGTAAAGACCTTTGAAAATTAAAAATGAAAGGTATGGCTGAAGGAATTTTTGATTGCCCATTAAATTTTTATTTTTGTGAGCACTATATTTTTGGAAAGCAAACTCGAGTCAAGTTTCCTAGTAGTGCTACAAGATATGAAGGAATTTTACATCTAGTTCATAGTGATGTGTTTGGACCTATAAAAGTAACATCGTTAGGTAAATCTATCTATTTTGTTACATTTATACATGACTTTTTAAGAAAGACCTAGGTATATTTTTTATGAAACGAAAATGATGTTTTCAATAAATTTAAAGAGTTTAAGGCTCTTGTAGAAAATCAAAAGAGAAAAATATAAAGGTTTTGAGAAGTGACAATGATGATGAGTATTGCTCTAATTAATTTGAGCATTTTTGTGAGGAATGTGGAATAGAAAGGCACAAAACAACTCTATATACTCCACAACAAAATGGAGTTGCAAAATGGATGAACACAACATTGATGGATAAGGCCAGAAGCATGCTAAGTGGTGCAGGGTTAGAAAGGAAATTTTGGATAAAATGTTGAAATAATTACATTTTTTGGTACATGTCAATGTACCACCATGGGTACATGATTAGATTAGGTCAAGTATTTACTTTATGCAATGTAATAAATGCATAAGTGTGTATAATATTCAATAATGTAAATGTGTACATTAGTCCATGTGTACATGTATCCATAGATTAGGAAAAGATAGTGAAGAGTCATATTACAAGTGTACATCAAATAGAGCTCCATATGTGTGCAAAAGAGAGCCAAGAGTCACAAGGTATGGAAGAGTCATAGTCATCCAAGAGTCATTGTATAAAGTCTATGTATACATGTTATGTAGACAGGGGTGAGTAATATCTCAGGATGAGGGAATGAAAAGAATTAGGAAGGGGTGATGAACATTATCATACAAGTTGGTATGCTACTTGGTTATGGATGAGTATGTTTTAGTTAGACCTCTAGGACAATAGACGTCTCGGACATAGTGTAGATGTCTAGATAGTAGACATTTGGACATGCAAGTAGACATCTAGGATAGACTAGACTAGACGTTTAGGTTGTATAGGCTTAGACATCTAGGGGATATATGTCTAGGGTGAACATAGTAGATGTATAGAAAAAAACTTAAATCAAATAGGTGAGATGCCTAGGGGGTAGACATCTAGAACAACTAGGATGGATGTCCGTGTTGGAAATTAACTTACCATTGTCGGTAAGGTGGACGACAAAGCACTGGACGACAAGGTGGACGACAGATTTGTTTAAAACCTTCTCGCATCTTTCCTCCCTATTTTTCCTATTCCCTATTCTCTCTCCTATATTCTCGCATTTCTATTCCTAGCTTAATTTCTAAGCTATATAAATGTAACCTTTGCATTTCGTATGTTGAATATTATTGAAGCATTTTTTGATTGGACTATTGGTTCATATTTGGTATCAGAGCTGGGTAGCACGGATTCGGAGGTGAGGCCATCGTGGATCCCGAGGTGCAGGAGTGGCCCTCACAGGCACGCATCCAGAGATGGGCCCAGATTGAGGTGGTCAACGAGCAGACTCGACTGACGCACGATAGACTACGAGGACTAACGCGGATAGCAGGGACTGACCGGACGGACTGACGCAAGGCGCAGGCTACCACCGCACTGACGTGGACAGAAGACTCACCAGACTAGCAGACGACGTGGCAAGGGTGAGTTTGGTAACGTGGCAGGAGGCTGTTCACGTGGAGGAGGGCAAAAGGGGGCAGATCCGACTGCCCGTAGGCAGTCGATAATTCTACCGTGCGTAGGATTTTTTAAAGCCTATAATAGGCTAAATCCCACTACGTGTGGGATAAAAGAACTTTAATTTTTTTTTGTTTATTCTGGCTCGATGAACCAGTGACCAGCAACGGCCACGATCGCAGCCAATCGAAGCCAGCTAGCAGCTCGACACCAAACCCCGATCACAGCAATCCGAAGGCCACGCACATCGAAAGCCACGATCGCTTGCAGAAGGAAGCCACTATCATTGTTGCAGACAGGAGGTGGTCGCAGTTCAAAAATAGTCGCCAACGTGCTAGCCAAAGTCGCAGATGGAGAGACCAAAATATTTGCTGTCGTAGGAGGCAGGAGAGGTCGAAGGAGCTCACGGTCGCCATAGTTGCTGAAGGAGCTCACGGTCGTCATAGACAGAAGGTTCGTGGTTCACTGCAGAAAGGCATCGCAGGAGGTTAAATTATTGTAAAGTCATCGTTTGATTTAATTAAAAGCTACTTTGTAGCTTTATAAAAGGAAGTATTACTTCCTTAGCTCACGACGAGTGAGCTACCGCCGTGGCAAGTGGCCAGGCGGTAAGGTCTTGTTCAACTAAGATCACGGGTTCGAAACCCGTATGCCCCATATTTTGCTATTTTGCTTTAAAAGTTTTTTTAAAATAAATTTTATTAAATATTTATTAATAATTTAAATAAAAAATATTAATTAAAATATTTTATTTTAATTGATATTTTATTTTTTTTATTAATTAATATCATTAATAAAGTTATTTTGCAAACTTTAAACAAGGAGGGCATAGAGATAAATATTTCCTAAGAGGAAATTTGTGTAAAAAGCCTAAGAGGCTTCAACATTTTGTTTTTCACGCTTTGAAAGGTGAAACTTTGTGTCACAATCTGAGAGTTTTTTACAAAGTGCAACATTTCCTAAGAGGAAATTACTGTAAAGAAAATTTCAGGGAAATTTTCTACATCAAACTTTTACAATTTTGCATTCTTGTAAACGGCCCATAGATGATAAGATCAAGTGGATGTTATCATGCTCTCTGTGGACTATTGATTAGATCCAACGCCAAAACTTTTGATGAGAATGTGCGAACCCTTGGCCTCCATACAGTTTTTGCTCAGTTGCAGAACGCGGTAATCGCACACCAGAGACATCCTGACTCAGGGTACTTGGCAGATTCTGAAGATAATTCTTTTGGGAGTAGATTTGAGCAATCTGAATCAGTTGAAATTGCCCCTCAAGACTCTGAATATACTCACTATAGTAATTCAGTGGAAATACTAGAGCCCGAATCACCAGAGATCATATTGATCAGTGACGACGAAGAACAAGTTGCTGATAATTTTGTGAATCCAGAGATAGCAGAGCCACAACAAGAAGAACAAGCTATCAGTGAACGGGTGAGTCAAGCAAGGCTTGATCTCAATTTGTAACTTCCTCTTCTTTCTTTCTTCTTTCACAAAGCAGATTGCTTTCTTGTAATAGGTCAATAAAAGTGAGTTTCTAGTTACTTGATTGTAATGGCCTCGAACAACAATCTCCCAATTCCTGAATTCAATGGGTATGACTATGAGTACTGGTCAATAAAAATGCGAACATTACTCATAGGAAAAGGATTATGGGACATAGTAGAAGACGGTTACACAACTCCAACTGATTGGACAACTTTAAGTGCAGTCGATAAGAAAACAATGAAAGAAGCCCAAAAGAACAACTCTTTTGCCCTTTACCATCTTCAAGCGGCATTAGAAAAAAGTATCTTTCCTCGAATAGCATCTAGTACAACTGCTAAGGATGCATGGCAAGCCTTGCAAGAAGGTTTCCAAGGAAGTGATAAAGTGAAGCAAGTCAGGCTTCAGACTTTGAAAAGAGATTTTGAAAATCTCAAGATGAAAGAAGATGAGAGAGTGGGAGATTACTGCGTGCGAGTTAAAGCCGTAGTCGATATGATGCAAACACTGGGTGATGACACCAAACCAGAAATAGTGGTGAAGAAGGTGTTAAGAACACTTCTTCCTAAGTGGAATCACATTGCGATCATCATCGAAGAATCCAAAGACCTATCCACTCTCACTTTTGACACCTTGATAGGATCATTAATGTCTCATGAGGAGAGACTACAAGGTGCACCTTCAACGAGTTATGGAGGTGATGACAAAGCCTTCACATCTAATGAGGCCACAGGACGTGGACAAGGAAGAGGCAGAGGCAGAGGACAACAAAGAGGTAGAGGCAGAGGCCGAGGCAACTCTCGAGGAGGTAATCAGAATAGAGGAGGCAACTCCAATCGAGGAGGCAATCAGAACAGAGGAGGCAACCAGAATCAAGGCGGCAATACAGGACGAGGTGGAAATCAAGGGCGAGGAAGTAACAAGTCCAAAACAGCTTGCTTCAACTATGGCAAACAAGGACACTTCGCTCGCGATTGCTGGTCAAAAACTTCTCAAGGTAGCAGCAGTCAGTATGGCAACTATGGTGAAGAAGAAGACACCTCTAATATTTTTCTTTCTTATGGCCAATCAGACCAAAATCTCAATGACACATGGATTTTGGATATTGGTTGCTCCAACCATATGAGTGGCAAACAAGATTTATTTGCTACTTTAGATTCCACTTACAAATCTCATATCAAGTTAGGGGATGACAAATCATTGCAAGTCGAAGGCATTGGAGCCATGGCGGTTCCAACGAAAGAAGGCCTAAAGAAAGTGAATGACATCTACTACACTCCAAAGCTCCAACACAATCTGCTAAGCGTTGGGCAAATGATGGAGAATAATTACAAACTTGTTTTTGATGAAGGAAAATGTATCATTCTTGATAAAAACAATTGTAATCGAGTCATCACACAGGTCCCCATGACCAAGAATCGGTTATTCCCTCTCAAATTTGGTGAACCAGGGGGAGACCAACTTGCAAATGTAGCAATCACTAATCCAAGTGTACTTTGGCACTTGAGATACGGTCACCTTAATTCCGCTAGCTTAAAACTTTTGACATCTCAAGCTATGGTGACCGGACTTCCCAAAATCAGTGAACATAAGGAATTTTGTGAAGGATGTGCTTTGGGCAAGCACTCAAGATCGAAGTTTCCAAAAGGCCAAGCGTGGAGAGCCAGCTATCCACTATAGTTAGTGCATTCGGACATCTGTGGTCCCATGCAAACTAAGAGTCTTGGAAACAATTCTTATTTTCTCACATTCATAGATGATTTTTCTAGAATGTGCTGGATATATTTTTTGAAACATAAAGATGAAGCATTTGATTGCTTCATAGATTTCAGAAACACTGTAGAAAAACAGAGTGAGCATTATGTAAAGTGTCTTCGGACAGATCGAGGAGGTGAGTACTCCTCAAATGAATTCTTGAAATATTGTAAAGCAAGTGGGATCAAGAGGCAATTCACCACTTCCTATACCCCACAACAGAATGGTGTGGCCGAGAGAAAGAATCGCACACTCGTTGAGATGGCAAGATCGATGCTTCAGACTAAGCATCTAACTAATATGTATTGGGCTGATGCAGTGAGAACAAGTGTATATATTCTAAATAGGAGTCCCACTTCTAGTTTAGAAGGTATCACTCCTTATGAAGGATGGTACGGAAAGAAACCAAATATAAAGCATTTCAAAGTTTTTGGTTCTTTAGCATATGCACACATTCCTGATGAGAAAAGGAAGAAGCTTGATCCCAAAAGTCAAGCTTGTATATTTGTAGGGTATTGTGAGTCTACAAAAGGTTATCGACTCTACAATCCCAAGACTCATAAAGTCATACTCTCAAGGGATGTAATTTTTGATGAAGGGGGAGAATGGGGTCATAAAAAAATCTATATTGATGATGAGTCCCAAGATGTAAGTTCTTCACAGGTACAACAAGTGTCTTCAACAAAAGGGAAAGGCAAACCACCCCCACCAAGCCCAAGCAGGAGTACTTCGTCAAGTACATCATTTACAACTCCAAGTCCTTCTCCACAACGATCAGTAAGTTCTTCACCGATGGACCTTGATTCTCCATCAAGAGGCAAAAGAACATTACAACATCATCCATATTTTCAAATGTTGGATCAAAATTTCCAAAAAATATATACTAGAAGTCAGGCTAGTGAAATGAATACAGTTTTGCAACAACTTGAAAATTTGCAATTGTATGGGGATGATGACTCCCATGAACCTAAGGGGGATGTAGTCAATTATGCTTTATTGGCTAGTGCACAGCTAGAACCACCTAGCTATGAGAAGGCTTGTACTAAAAATGTATGGCAAGAAGCCATGAAAGAGGAGATAACCTCTATAAAAAATAATGATACATGGGAGCTAGTAAAGCTACCCAAAGGAAAAAAATGTGTTGGATGCAAATGGGTCTACAAGACCAAATACAATGCTGATGGAAGCATTGAGAGGCACAAGGCGAGATTAGTAGCTAAAGGTTTTACTCAAAAATTTGGAATTGATTATGAGGAAACCTTTGCTCCTGTTGCACGACAAGAAACAATCAGAACAGTTCTTTCCTTGGCTGCCCATAAAGGATGGAACATTCAACACATGGATGTGAAAAGTGCTTTTTTGAATGGATACTTGACAGAAGAGGTGTATGTTCAACAACCTCAAGGTTTCCAAGAACAAGGAAAGGAGAACCTTGTTTATAAATTGAAAAAAACACTTTATGGCCTCAAGCAAGCACCAAGAGCTTGGTACTCGCGAATTGATGACTATTTCAGTGAGTATGGATTCACAAGAAGCAAAAGTGAACCAACTATGTACTACCTAAAGCATGATGTAGACATTCTCATAGTTTGTTTGTATGTGGATGATCTAATATTTATGGGTAGTAACACTAAAATGAATATGGAGTTCAAAAACTCCATGATGAAGCCGTTTGAAATGAAAGATCTCGGTTTAATGAGATACTTCCTAGGGATGGAAGTCCATCAATCAAATAAGGGGATCTTCATATGTCAACACAAGTATGCTCGAGATATGATCAAGAAATTTGCTATGGAGCAATGCAAATCAGTTGCAACTCCAACAGGACATGGAATCCAATTGAGCAAGGATGACGGAGCACCAAAGGTTGACATGACCACTTACAGGAGCATGGTTGGGAGTTTGATGTTTCTCACCAACACAAGGCCCGATATTCAGTATGTTGTTTCTCTAGTCTCAAGGTTTATGGCAAATCCATATGAGCTGCATCTACAAGCAACTAAAAGAATCTTAAGATATGTAAAAGGTACATTGGATTTTGGAATCCATTACCACAAGTGTAATTCTGTGAAATTAGTTGGCTTCAGTGATAGTGATTGGGGCAGCAATATAGATGATAGGAAGTCTACATCAGGGAACTGTTTTAGTCTAGGATCAGGACTAATTACTTGGAGTTCCAAGAAACAAACTGTTGTAGCTTTATCATCTACTGAGGTTGAGTATATAGCCATCACTCATGCTAGTACTCAAGTCCTATGGCTAAGAAAAATCCTTGAAGAGATTGGAGAAAGACAAAGTGGTCCAACTCGACTGTATAGTGATAACATGAGTGCCATTCAGTTGGCATACAATCCAATCCACCATAGCAGATCAAAGCATTTTGATATGAAGTATCACTTCATCCGTGACATGGTGGAACACCAGATTGTTGAGCTTAAATATTGCAGCACTTTGGATAATATTGCAGATATCTTCACCAAAGGCATGGCTAAAGCTCAATATATAAAGCTGAGAGACTGTATAGTCAGTCCTCTCAACTTTAAGGGGGAGAATGTTGGAAATTAACTTACCATTGTCGGTAAGGTGGATGGCAAAGCACTGGATGGCAAGGTGGACGATAGATTTGTTTAAAACCTTCTCGCATATTTCCTCCCTATTTTTCCTATTCCCTATTCTCTCTCCTATATTCTCGCATTTCTATTCCTAGCTTAATTTCTAAGCTATATAAATGTAACCTTTGCATTTCGTATGTTGAATATTATTGAAGCATTTTTCGATTGGACTATTGGTTCATAGTCTGGATGATAGATGTCTAACGTATGAGGCTAGAAATCTAGACAGTAGACATATAGGATGGTTACCAACAATGTTTAGATGACTAGAATTGGATGTGATGGATTGGGTAAGATGGAAAATTCTAGACATATACAACTTGATCGCTCATCATCAGTCTTCAATGCTTATTGCTAGTTACTGCAGCAAAAAAACAACACACATGACTATGTTTATCTCATACCAAATGATGATCAATACCTGCAACACAACACTAATCAAGATACAATCACATACAACACACATTCTAGAATAATATTTGTTGCACAATAAATATACATAATAGACAAGTATGGATACATACAAAATGAAATAGGGGGGTATTTATAGGTAAGCCCAAGTAGTTATTGTAACTAATCTATCTCAATCATCCCAACCGCCTATGCTTAACAATTTGTTTCCAGTGTAACAAACTGGTTTAGATGTCTAACACAATAGTCTAGACATCTAACTGACTAGAATGGATATATAACTAATCCATACATCTAATTAATTAGGATGTCTAACACAATGATGGTTGCATTTGTCCTTTTATGTAATTTTAACTAATCAAATCGTATTCATTGGATCGATTGATTTTACATTGCAAATCATGATATTTAAATGACTCATACATTATCAAAATTGATGTACATATTCAAAATTGTGAATCTTCATAGGACATTCATGTCAGACAACTTAGTAATTTATTTTTGCTTTGAACTACTATCTACATCTATCCTCCTCTTCAAAGATGTCAATGTCCTCAGTGAATTTATCTGCTCACTTTAAGAGGTCTAAACATCTTTGGGAACTGTAGCCTAGAGTGCCTCATCCAATTCTTGTACCCATGTTTGAAGAACTTCACATTCATCCCTAATGTGCTTAGCATAGTTGTAATACTTACTCCATTTGAATCCCAAGCTATTGGTATGATATTCTATTTCCTGGAGCCTATACAATAGTTCAACCTACCATTGTAAGAAAAGCTCCTTTATCCATTGTTTAGAAAATGTGGAAGAAGATGAAGCCTTTTATGCAAATTCATGTTGAAAACCTACCTTGCATTATTGTGCTTGTAACAATTCCTCCTACAAGGCTGCTTACTCCTTCTACCAATTCTCTTCATGTTGTTTTCAAGCTAGCTCACTTTGATTCTTTTGAGTTGCTAATCTTTCAATAGGCTTAACCAAAAGTTCCTTAGCCTACTTTTGCTTTAATCCTTCAACCTCAAGTTTGAGAATTATTTGGGCCTGTTCTTCCAATTGAGTGCTAAGTTTCTATAAAAAATATTGCAATACCTAAATCTACTGTGTGATATCATTCATGTGAGCAATACCTTATTCTAGAAGTTGCTGCTTCTGTTGCAATACTTCATGTACCATTTGCAACTCACTATCTACCATCTGCTTGAGTGAGTGCAAGTATTTTATTCTTGTTGATAGCCAACACAAGTGGGCTAATAAGTTATACTATTTATACATGGATAGTAATTCGAGTGCTAAATCCACCTATGTTCCATGTTTTATGGAGTGCTGGGAAGGAGCGTTAGTGGTGCGACCACAAATATACACCTATGCTAACTCCAAGTAGAGGGTGGGTGTTTTCTTTGAGAGTTGGTCCATTCTCTCCATTATTGACAAGTGTAGAGTGGACAACATCCAAGGTCGAGATTGATAAATGCTAGAAATCTCTGCTCATCAAGGACCTTGTGTGGCCCATTTCACCAATTGGTTCAACTCTTCTTTTGCCATGGACTACCACTTCTTCCATTGGCCAACACAAGCTATGTCAAACTGCAAGCGTAGGTTTTTCATTATCTTCATTAGCTTGTAAAACATTCTACTACATGCTGATCCATATTATATGATAAATTCATAATATTGGGAAATTGTACCAAAAAACATTTGGACCATGCATCCTCATGTTCCTCCTCTTATTCTTGCATTGTCACCTTCCCCTTCCCAGAAAGGTCGATGGGCTTTTTGTATGCTTTCCATTCTATCACTATAGCCTAGTTTAGAGGTACTTGACCCTGGATGTTGTCATATTTTATCCCAAAAACTGGCTGAGATACTTCTATTTGTGGAGCCTATTCTCCCTTTTCTACAAGGGTCTCATAGCCCAAACAGACCTCTATATCTACTAAAATAGGATGTTGTACTATCCTAGGTGTTTGGTTATCGACACTAGGGGGTGGTAAGTCCTCCTCTACCCTTCTAATTTCTAATTCAACTAGAATATAAATGGGTACTACTATTTTGGTTGCTTTAGCTATGGGAATATTCATAAAGGAAACAACCCACAAGGAGGAAAGAAAAGAAGTGGCTATAAATACAGGCTCGAGGGGTGCTTATAGTAACATTGCATGGGCTAGAACATGAGCTTCCATAAAATATTCCTTAGGTCCAATTTGCCAAGAAGTACTAGTTCCAGCTGGAATATTCTGTAGAACTAAGGAGATTTCAAAATCAACTTCTTCTTGATGGATTTTATTAGCTTCTAAAGACTTTGAGCTATCTCTTGATTGTGAGTAATCTTCTCTACTGTAATATTGCACACCAAATCTGGAGATACTAAGGGAGATGGTAAATCAAATCAGCTTCTCTTATTTGTAGGCTTGGAAACTTGTGTGGATGGTGCAACATCTTGCTTTTTGGGCCCTTTCATCTCAGCCATAGGTGATGTAGTATCCTCCAATTTTGAATCAATCACTATCCTCCCCTAATGTGATGGCTTGTGGGAGATCTGTTTCATGCATTGTTTCTTCATCGATGTCTACTTTTTCACCAATGGTTTAGCATCCTTCCATCGCAAGATGGTTGGGGCCAAGTCCAAAAACTGCTGAGGTGGATAAAAGTTTGAAATTTGCATTCCTACCTTGGAAGCTACATCCAAAAGTAATCAAATGGCATGAAATACCATTGAAAAATTCTTTGTGGTTCATATAAAAAATATCTGGATGCGAAGCACCAAATAAGCTACCTAGTCATATGCCACTTCTTGTTCTATCCCTAGCAAGTATGAAATTAGCTAGATGGTAATATTTGAGCTTCATTGTTTGCCTAACAATCTAGCCATTAGGACATTCATAATACACTCCAAACCCTTATTATGTAGTTGTTGCTACTTCACTCTCCTATCATTGTGGGTTGCTAACATAACTTCCACTTACTCCTCTGTCAGAGTAGTGATACCCAATATCAATTATGAGGTTTTATTGGGATCAACCCATTCATTGATCATTGGTTTGCCCTTCTTTGGAAGTCCAAAGGTGCACCTGAATGTATCGGGAGAAAATTCAACCACCAAGTTATGATCACATGTACAATGATGGCATTCTAAGGTGCGTTATAAGTCTGCAATATCTACACCAGATATTTTTTAAAAAATTCCTTATCAACACTTGGGACTTACAAAATAAAATTTACTCATGCAGCTTGGATTTTCATATTCATAGGGTTGTTTGATGGTGTTGCTATCCACAATTATCAATAAAAATCACCTGTAGGGCAAGTACAAGTGATTTCACCAATTGAGACCTAATCCATACTGCTTTGTTGGACTTCTATGGTTTGTCAAAAAGGTATTTCTATCTGCACAACCTCCTATCGACCTCAAGTATGCACATGATCTGGGCTCAGTACTTGTCTGCGCATCATATCATGCTCCTGATGATGATGGAGTCACTTAGCCATACTTGAATTGGATACCATTTTTGGTCGGATTGTAACTCGTCCTGATTTCTAGTGACTCATGGTTTCCTCTCTTGGATGTATCCTACAATTAGACATAAAACTGCTTTAGATGTCTCAATGTACTAGATGTTTATTTTCTTTGAATGTTTATCTTACCAAATGTCTTCTTACTCTAGATGTATATCCTATCATATGTCTATTATTTATCTAGACATCTCCTTCAACTAGATGTCTTCTTCTTGGATATCTGCATCTTCTTGCTAGACGTATTCCTCCTAGATGTCTATTCTTCCAACACTGATTATTCCAGTCTAGATTTCTTCCTTGTTGATGTCTACTTATTCAACTAGACATATTCTAGTTCTGTATCTTCAATGGGTGAATACCTAGATGAATGCCTTAGGAAATTTTGTTGCAAGTTGCACTCCTCCAACTATAACATACCTGGATGCCTTACAACCAAACAATGAACAAAAAAATCTTCTGTATGATATTGTATGTTTACCTACAAAATATAATTGCTGTATTTGCACAAAAAAGAAAAAATCCTCTAGAAAGTGTGTGAATGCCAAGCCAAATGGCATCTAGCTTCATCTTGAATAAATCATGGTGCGCTTGCAACCCTACTTCGGCTCCAAATCCATGGGATCCTCTTCTATTTCACCTACACAGTGTTGAAAGAAAATGAGCAAGAATGCCCAAGTGCTTCCAATTTATAGGAAAACTGCTGCCCATGCAAATGCCACCTAAAACCCAGTTATCTACATGCATGCCACATCACCAATTTGTGCATGGATAAGACATATAGCATATTTATTCTTATTTTTTTATTTTCCTTGTTTTTGTATTTTTATTTGTTTTTTTTTTAAATTTATCTTATTATTTTTAAAACTACGCATTTTATTTTAACACCATTGGGTGAAGTGCACGACAATGCCAATGTGTACTTTGAAAGTTTTATATGTTCTATCTTCGTGATGATGGCTACCGATTCCATAACTGCTAAATCCATCACCATTTTCCTGTTCCTCTATCTGCTAACAATTGTGACAATTATTCTAGTGATGGGGAGTTTCCATATGAGGTTGTTCATCACGCCTTACCACTCTTTGTGGAATAATGTGCTAGTCTGACTACTCCTCATTTGCTATATGATGACATGTTTCATGCCTAGATGTCTGATAATTCTCTATTTGATGTCTACTTCTACTGATGTCATCCTAAATTATCTTAGTTGCCAAACATGTACATTCCTGCTAGACATCTACTAGACAGGTTCCTCCATCATCCAAACATGTAGTTGCATCATTCAAACAGGTGTTACCAGGGTCCAGATGGGTTGATTCCTCATTTAAATATGTGGGTTATTCTTCAATATGGGCTTGTTCAATTCTTCTAGAATCCCATTGGATTATCATGCAATCATCAAGGTAATGGATCATAGTTCTTTATTGCTCTTGATGGTTGGTCATCCTATTATTGGAATGATGATTTCCACTTTACCTAATGTTGCGATAGAGACTTCCTATTCCATGGCCTCTACCTCAAATTCTATCGATCTAATGATGGATGATTGCCCATCCTTGGTCTATCTGATCTTGATAGGGATTCATATTTTGAGATCCATGTCTTTCTCGAGATGGTGTGACTCCTCCTCTTCCCCTTGCTGATCGAATGTCCTTGATGTGGGGCTACCATACATCCAACTATGAAATATTTGGCTGATCCCTTGGTCATTATTGATGACATATTTGATTCCTATGATCCCATTGAGGTAGACCCAAGAGTTTATTCTCAATAACATGTAGTGATAGGTTGACTTGGACGATGCCCATATATGGCCCTTGTATTCTAGTTCGTGGACTAGTCGACCTATAAGTAGTAGGAGGGAAATTTCTTCCTCTTGATCTACCAAGATGGAGGCCAACCACTCTCCTCCCTTGGTAAGTTAAGCTTGGGTTACCTAGAAGTCCTGATGAACTCCTGATATTGCTCAAGTCACCTCTATTTTGGGATTGGTCTAGTAGTTATGCTTGTGAGCTTCGTTTTGCATGTGCTTGATTACCAGGTGTTAGTTGGTGCAATATTCTCAATATCCTATCGATCATTATCAACCATCATTGCCACCTTGCTTCTTAAAAATATATTTGAGGTGCGCATTGAGCTAAGACTTCTTGGTATTGATTTAAAAAAGTTGAATTTGTGCTTGAGTCATTTCCTTCACCTACAAAATTCATTGACAATTATGAGATTTCTTGAACCCTTTGTTGCAATCATATTACTTCTATTCTATGTTGTCGTAATTCCATTGTTGCCAATCAATACCTTACCATTTTATAATGCTCATTTGGATATTGAATGGCTTCTTCATATGGAATTATCCACCCAGGTGTTGTAGGTGAGTTGGAGAGGAGAGGGCAATCCTCCAAGGGAGGTCCCAGGTTCGAATCTCCACCCTACCAAAAAGCTGAATTGGGTACCAAAAATCCAATTGATAATGTTGGTGCGGGTAGGGCTGGGTGCGACTCCCGGGTGACTTTGATGGTATAGAACCCCCTGTTCGTGGTCTCTTAGACCAAGGCAGCCCCACAAGGGGTTTTTCGCTAAAAAAAAAAAAAAAAAAAAAAAAAATGGCATTATCCACCTACATGGTACTAGTCCTCCTAGTATCACATCTTCATTATTTGATAAAACATTCATCCTACCATTTTCCTCATATTATGAGCTCAAAGTTTCATCATATTCAATCACTTGCATGGTTTCAAGGAATATGATACCTACTTGTTGACTTTGAAATTCATCCCATTATCTCCTACAATATGGATTGGGACTAGCATAGGGTATAATAGGGTCTCATGGTTGATTCTCATCCTCGCTTGAATATTCTAGCCATTTTTCATATTCAGGCTGTTTGGGTACCTCTTTGACATCCTACACCAAAATCTTGACTGCATCTTCTTGGATCGTCTGATATTCGCTATTGGTAGTCAAGTTCTGATGCGGTTCCCTCATCTTATCCTATTTTGGTGATCTCTAGAATATTTGAGGACGTATGAATAGCGGTGTAGTTGCTCTTGAGGAGTCATTAGTATTTAGGAGGATTCTTAATGTGGCTGTAGATAAACTATATAATTATCCTGAGGAAATTGCATTATTTCTCGAGGATCCTACATTATGTAGACACCTAAAACGCATCATGCCAAGGTGACTACTCATATGGGACATGCTAGAAGACCATATGGAAGACCTTTGGACAAATCCAAGGTATATCAGTGGTTTTTACCACTCATTTGGGTATCTTTGCCTAGTCAGTACTAGCCTTTGCCTAGTCAGTGCTAGCCTTTGCTGACACCCGTGGTTAGCAGTACTAATTGCGCCTATCAGTTGCGGTTAGGACTCAAATACAATTGACATTCATTCAACCCAAAATCAAATGCAATGGCCAATTGGTTACATATTGGAGTGATTTGAGTGAGGAAGGTTCTGGATCCTTCCATCCAACAAGCTCAACTTCCCAATCTTGATCTTAGCTTCATGAGGAAGCTACCCCTAGCCCTTGGCAATTGCTATATAATCCCCCTATGAATTGGGGAAAAGAGAGAGAGAAATAGAATCAATTGAGCAACGAAGCCCTATTGAATTGCATACTCATTCACATGCATTAATAGGAAGTATTTTTCTACCCAATTGGAGATCACATTGCCATAGAGGTCCTAGGAGGATAGGAGAGCCAAGACAAACTAATCCATGCAATCTGTGCACTCACTGAGCAATTCAACCACCAAATATATCAAAGGACATAGAGGCGACCCTTGACCATCAATTTGACAAGGAGAATAAAAAAATTGGCCCTGATTTGGAGGGTAAAATTACCTCAGTATCCATCATGGCTGTCAGCCATGGTGAACTGTGCCCATCTCTTGAAGGACTTGCGATCAGTAGGTGACACCTGATTCACTTATTCTTAACTTTGTAGTTTGTTTAGCTAGGTTCTATTAATCATGCTTCAGGTTTAATTCAATATTTTAGAGATATTTGATTGACAGATTAGGAGTTAATTGCAATTTTCCTTTATTGTTGTAGTGTAGGCATAATGAATATTTTTCATGCTTCCATGTCTTCAATTGGTTAATTAGGAGCTTAGATAGATTCATATTGGTTTATTTCATGTTTCTAATGGCAGATTATCATGTTTTAGATCAATTTGCATGCATAGAATCACTTTCTTGATTTCTTGATTATCATGTTATATTTTGTGCAAACACCCTTTTAAAGCATGATTAAGAGAGGCCTCCTTTTATTTTAATGTTTCTTGTTTTTTATTGTACACATGACTAACAGGGTTTTGGGATGCAAGGCAAAAAATACCTCTAATTATGGAGAAGAGGGTCATCGCTACCCTAGAGCAGTTCGTGTCACCTTGGAAGGCATTTTGATTGCATCTACCCTTGAGAGGGATTTGAAACTCTATTTTAATTGATGTATCAAATGGGTGTCCCTAAGAGGGATGAATCTATAGCTTGGCTTCATTAAGAACGATAAAGGAATTATTTATATTTGTTTCATTTTTTGTTGTCAACTTATGTTTTCCCATTTGTGCTTATATTGTGAATTGTAATAGATAGGCTAGATAGCAAGAGCCTTTTTGGTGGTTACATAAGGCAATCATGGTAGAACTCTGCATTTTTTCCCATGATTTGCTGACTGTGGTCTATGTTTTTATGGTAGGTACTCACCGTGACTGACAACCATAGGCAAAAAGTTGGCCCATAGTTGACAGGCGTGGGCAACAGTCCTAGTAGTGCATCAAAGCCACGGTCAGCAATAGACCATTCAAATAGCAAGAATAAAAAGCTAAATCAGATGAGAACTTGAGGTAGGCCCTTCTGGCATCCTTTGTGTTTGTTTTCTACATCTATATTTTTCTAGAACATCAAAAATGAAATCTATCTAGGACAAAGATAAAAACAACAATAAAATGAATTAGGTCCTTGAGATTTTTATTTGATGCTTCTACTAGTTGTTGCTAGGAAAAAAGGGTCTCTGAGTGTAGCCCACCATAGTCTCCAACAGTCTAGGCCATCTGAATGTTAGAGTTTTCTTGCATAAGGAACAATCAGTGGCCAATTACTCATACTAGTTGCATTCTTTGAACATCACGTAGCATAGTGTGCATATATCTCTGAATATCAAATGTTCTTGGTTGCATATCATGTAGGAAATGATCATATTAATGTTGTATTATGCATATTTTCCTTTATGCAAATTAAAAAGAACCACACACACCACATTTCATAGTAAACACTAGTGAGTTGGGAGTCACATCCAACCACTAGTAGGGTTTCAACGATGGTGGAGGTGATTTCCATCCGTTGGCCCAACTCCCTTGTACCTTCTTGTTACTAGACCAATACCAGATCCAAAAACCATCTATAGCCCAAAAAATTTGCATGTACTTCTCTTTGGAGGGTATAACATTGACTGGGTGATATTGGGTGAGGATCTAGGAGGACTTTTGCTCCCTACCCGGGTGTGGACTTCATTACCACATTTTGGATGGATTATGCAGCCTAGAGTTCATAGCTAGGTTGTTGAGCTATGAACATACAGGTGAAAGCCATTAAAAAATTGAGAAAATCATCAACGTATTGCAAAACATGATAAGAGTTACTTTAATGATACAATAAATTGAAAAGACATCAAACAATTCTGGGCTCATTTTAAAACTGTAAAAGAATATAATCATCATTGTATTATTTGCGTACTAATAAAAGTTAAATCCAGACATAGGATACATAATGGTGCAAACACAAAGATGTCGATCTGGGCATAGAACCAAGATTGAAGCCCAAGCTCCACCTAGTGCATAGCATGATGTGGAACACCCTCAATCACTTAATCCTCCTGGATGTCATTCAATGAGCATTAGAGGGGATAATTCCACATGAGGGGATTCTGTTGAGAATACCTCGATTAGAGGAAGTACTAGACATACCTCTAGACATAGATAAGAGCATGGAACTAACCAACATGGGGGTTCTACACATGGTAGCATATACCATGACCACATTCTGTGGGTATCCATGGGTTCAGCTGAAGAGTATGTCATCGAGGGATCCAGATTGGTACCCCTTCGACCTGTATCTAAGGGAGGTTCACGACCTCCATCGTCAGAGTCTAGATATGTCCTAGATCCACCCATTTAGGGGTGAACCGAGAGGGCTGCTTTTGAGCATAGGCCCACACAAACTACCTATAGGGGTGAACCTTTCAAGTTCATCATAGATATATCCAAAGAGGGAGCAAATGGTATGCCGCCTCACGAGCCATAGCATAGAAAAAAATTGGATGGTCTAAACAGAGTCCTAGGGAATTTAGAATATAAGCCTATGCCTACACCCTCATGACCGATGAGTGAGCGTAGTGCAAGCACCATTAGGACCACCCAAGAACATGGAGAGTGTTCCAAGCATTCTCGAGACATACGTGCTCTTGCATCGCATGCAAGAACTGAGTATAGGAGATAACCCAACATGAATGCTATCTTTACAGACTGAGGCAAGAGTGTGGCAAATCAATCCATTGGAGGACATATCCATAAATCCGCTTGAACAGAGTGCAACTCTCAGAGGCCTCAAATGGTTGATCATGTTTATAGGGCTCATAGACTGATGTAAGAGCAAATACGATAGATTCTCCTAGATCAATTGGAGGATATTCATGCAAAGAAAGAGCACCTCAAAAATGAGAATATTCAAAGGTAGAGGTTCATAAGATAGAAATTATATGAATAGTGCATGCGTGAAAAACACATCCTTGATTAGGAGTGTATAGAGAGAGAGGATCAATTGGCTAGCACCAGTTTACCTCCTCACAATGAGATCACGGAGTGTGTCTATAGACGAGTGGCTTCATAGCCCAAGTTACACCCTAAGAACATCAACACACATACTCGCCATATGGCTCAAAATAGAGATCGACATCCAGTGTCCAAACAACATGAGCTTAGGCAATATGAGAATGAAGTGGGAGAGGAATTAGAACAAGGATATTCTAAAATCTCCCAATTCAAGGAGGATGAGCCTAGTACCCCACCTCGATCGAGGAAGAATCTACCTTCGAGGATACCTCCAAGGCCATCTTGATAGGAGGAGTTTCTTTCCTCATCAGCCTACAAGACCTTAGAAGAGAAGGTCCAAGCCATAGAGAAGTAAGGAACAACTTATCAGAATCCTACCTTGAACAAAATTCACAATGAACTTCTATGCACGTCAGTGTCTATTCTAATATATCATGAGCATTTCAAGATGCCTATACTGGAAAAGTTTCAAGGAGAGGAAGATGCATAGGAGCACATGACTAGTTTTATAGATATGTGTTTTCATATTGAGAGCAACTATGCTTTACTCTTGCGCACCTTTATCACGACCCTCTTGGGCCCAGCTCAAGAGTGGTTCAACCAAGTAAAGAGGCACATCATCAATAGTTTCAATCAATTGGCTGATGCATTTCTTGAATGCTTTTCCTTCAGTGTCAAGAAGAAGGTAAACTTATCCGACCTGGTCACTCTAACGCAACATGAAGATGAGCCAGTAATGAATTATGGAAAATGATGGAGAAAAATAATGGCAAAGCTGCCATTCTCCATCCCATCCTCTGAATTAATGTGAATGTTCACAAAGAGTTGTGCCAAACACATTTTATTATTGCTACAATTGCAGAAATACCAAACATTCAAAGAGGCTTTGGTGCAAGCCAAGATTATAGAGGACATCAAGTTATAGGAGGGTAACTTGAAGCTCAGGAATAAGGAAGGACACAAAAAAAGCATTGAGAGACATCAGGCCAAGCTGACCCATGTTAATCAGGTGGTGTTGAACCTTCAGAAATGGGATAAGGGGTAACAACAACAAAAATATTAGGACCAACCTCCTCCTATGCAGTATAAGTAGTGCAACAACAATTATAAGGGTAAAAATAAAGCACAATTCCCACCTCGCATGTTCAATCAGTTATCGAAGTCCTTGGCTTTGATTTTTTATTAGTTATGCAAGGCAAAGGCTATAAAATTACCCAAGGTTAAGTTAATGGACCCAAATAAACCTAAGCCTAAGGGCTACAAGGATGATTATTATTGCATCTTTCATCGATCGAAAGGCTACGACATCGAGGTATGTTGGTCTTTCAAACATCTTGTGAAAAATATGATCGAGAGAGGTATGCTTATTGTCAACAACCCAAAAGTGCATGATAATAAAAATATGGGGATTTACAAAAATCCTATACCAAATCATGAGGCACCAAAGAATAATGTTGGCCAAGTTAATCAAGTTCGCATCGAACCACCCACCCAGGGGTTCATCGGAATGGTTAATGTTGTCACAAGAAATGCAAGGTATGAATGACCAAATCAAACTCTAGTGCCTATTAGAGTCCAAGTTGTGCCTCCTCCAAGGCCATCCTAGCATGTGCCTAGCCCACCGACTAGACTGGTGGTGACCATCAAGAGTAGGTTGGTCCAAAATCTATAGATAACTCTAGTAAAGTTATCAATTTATGAGCTAATTAAACAGTATACTAAGCACATGGAGATGCTCATGGACATATTAAAGTCCATAGAAGTGCAACCTTAGGATCCCAAATAATTTACACACTTTATCGGGCATGTGCAATAGTTTCAGGAATCAGTCATTCAATTTCATGACCACGAAGTCAAGATAGTTTTCGCTATTATAGCAGACCCACCACTGCATATCATCACTTGTGTAAATCACAAACTGTTCAAGTAGGTCTTGATTGACACGGGGTCATCAATAAATATCATAACTACCAAGGTGTTAACTCACCTAAAGTTACCCAAGATGCATATCATTCCTTCTACCTTCACGTTGAGAGCGTTCAATGATACCTTATGCTCGACAGTCGGTACTATAGTTTTGCCTATCCATGTGGGGCTGAAGACCATCCCGATGATGTGTCATGTAATCGAAGGTGCTATGTAGTATAATATACTTCTAGGGAGACCTTGGATTAGAGAAATGCATTGTGTCCCTTCTATTTTACATCAGTGTATCAAATACATTCATGAGGGATAGGTTCACATGGTGCCTTCGGATGAAGAACCCTTTAAATACATGAATCTAGCAGATTCAGGGGAATTTGTGCTCCCATTAATGCACCTAGATTTGCAACCAATATCGCCAATCAAAGAGCTAGAAGGTAAAATCAAATAAGTGTGTGCCAGACCCACAATGTCTATATCTCAAAGATCAGAGCACACGACAGTAACTTATATTAGATCGACTGCATCTGCGATACAACGGGATGATAGGAAGTCGAAAGAAAAATTGGGTGAAAAGAAGATAAAACAAACACCCAAGAAAATCATCATTGAATCCAATACTCCCATGGAAGTAGATGAAGTTCAAGAAGTCGAAGAGGCACCTTAGCCTGCTTCACCTGTGTCTTCAGTATGGTCATCTCCATCGTAGGTGATCATCCATTTGGTTAATCCCATATTAAGGGAATACATTATGTAGAATGTGATGTTCACACCGATTATCAAGACTACACACAACATGGGCTGATCACAAGCCCATCGCCTTCACATAGGGACGGTGGAACCATTGGGGGTACCACTCAACCAAACCAAATTCATTTATGGGGGGCTAGACCAGTTTACATATCCCACACCCATGGACGAGGATGATGATGAACCATTCACCGTGAATGTTCATTATTTTTCTAACTTGGACTAAGCCTTGCAATCCTTCAAGTGTTACCATTGACATGGTTACGGTCTCGGACTATTCGAGTAGGGGTGTAAGAAGCCTATAGAACCATAGTATCAGCTACCTACTAATAGGTTCGGGTTGGGATTCTATAATGAAGGACAGGCTAAACTCCTCGTGGTATTTGTAGACCACTTGTACCTCAGTCTATGGGGTGAAGTTGACTTCAATCCATACCACTCTAATCCTTCTACATTTTAGAGGGATAACCGGCTAGTGACTTATGTCACTATAGATCCACCTGAGGTATATCATGCGAATATCTTGGTGGAGACTGGCCCAAAATCTATTCCAAGAGATAACTTGGATAATCAAATCCATGGAACTATTTACGACATTGGTATGCACTTACATGATCGAGACACAGTTATGAGTACCATATAAAAAATTGCTTCTAAGAACGTTCATGCAGTATCTATCATTGAAAGTGATGGACCAGACTACAATTCTAGAATAGATGATGCTGAGTTATCATCAAATAAAGAGCAATCAGAGGATGAAATTGAGTTGGCCTATTTGGACCCCACACTCTTGCATCACCTTTTACCACTAGAATCAATAAACATGAGCAAAGAGCCTCTTGATAATGATGATGGCTATCAAGAGATAGCCTACATGAGGCCTTATTCAGAGCATCACCCAATTCCAATGTGTAGCAATGAAGACCTATATTATGATAGTGATGAAGGATATGAGATAGAGAGAGCCTACTTAGGACCTCCCTACTTACGCTATCATAATGCACCTTATACAATTGAGGATATGCACAGAAAGATCAATCCCCATCCTTGCATTAAGGGGAGACCGTCGAGTCTTAATGTAATTTATCCTATGGTGTTTCCCGATCCAAAAACATACATGGAGCTCCTTGAGTCCAATGATCCCATCTGGCAGTCTATTCACGGACTGGATCTGAAGATCCCCATACCCCCAGAACCACATCTCAACAATGGAAGTTTTTTAATGATGAGTCACTTGCATGTGGTCTTGGAGACAATCCATTTCATCAACATGATCTCCATTGATTTGACAACTCCACTCCATAATCCAGCCAATATGTCCAAACTGTTGCCTCTAAATGTAGATTCTATTGATTGGGATCATGCTAATTCACCACTAGAGCCTAAAGATTTCTTCCCTAGTGAAGAAATGCTACAACCTTTCCATTTTTTTCTAGGCTGGGCACATGATGTCTATCACGATGAGGATGCTTCCAATGAGGAACCTATAAACCCAACAAATGACATCCACTTGATCCCTACATCTCATCAGCTTGAGGAGGGATCCCATATGTCAGTAGAGGATACCTTCAAAGTGGATATCAGTAATGATCCCACCAATCCAAGGAAGGTCAAATTTGGGGAGACTTTGACTCTTGATGAGCGTGCCAACCTCATCCCTCTACTGAGAGAGAGACATGATCTCTTTGCTTGGAATTATAATGATATGTTGGGTCTAGATCCAAAATTGGTTACTCATAACCTTTCGCTAGATCTATCAAAGAAGCCATTCAAGAAGAAAATAAGGAAGATGCATCCAACATTAGACTTAATGGTTATGTTGGCAATTTTGGGTACCTTGAGTTCTTTGCAGTTGCTCAACTAATTAAGTTGTCATTGATGTCAAGAAGCTTTTGAAAGAATTTGATTGGATGTAAAATAATGTGTTTTGTTGAAGTTTCGGCTTGACAGGTTCGAAATAAAGTAAGTTGAAAAGATGTCGCGATATCGTGACATGTCGCATTTTTGTGACTTAGGCAGGAGAGAGAAAGATTTTTGAAAAAGTGTCACAATTTCGTGACATGTTGGAAGAGAAAGAATAAGCTGGCAAAACTGTCACGATTTCGCGACATGTTGGCAGAGAAAGAGAGCAAGGTGGAAGTGTCGCGATTTCACGACATGTCGCATTTTTGCGACTCGAAAAGTGCAGGAAGGCAAAGAAGGAGAAGTGTCGTGATTTTGTGACATAATGCAAGGAAGGTTGTACAGACAAAAAAGTGTCACGATTTCATGACATGATGTAGAAGGGAGAGTCTACAGTGTGACCTGTCATGATTTGGCAACATGCTACAAAAGACTAAGTAAGGACTGTCGTGATTTTGCGACATGATGAAAATCTCAAGGTGAGAACTGTCATGATTTTGTGACATGTAGCAAAGGAAAGAGTCTAAAATAAGAAGTGTCACGATTTTGCGACAGGCTACAAAGAAGTTGTACGGATGCAGAAAGTGTCGCGATTTCGCGACAGGTTGAAAAGAAATCTTGCAAATGAGGTTGAAAAGAAATCTTGCAAATGCAGAAAGTGTCACAATTTCGTGACAGGTTGAGATGGCAGCATTCAATGGGCAAAAGTGTCACGATTTTGTGATAGAAATAGTTAGCAAGTATTCAATAGAAGAAGCATCGTGATTTCATGACGAATTCAAGAAGGAAGAGCTCGAAGGTGAAAGCATCGCGATTTCATGACATGTTCCAGTTTTGTGGGTATAAGGCAGAGAGAAGCTCAAGGCAGCGAAAGTGTCATGATTTCATGACATGTTCTATTTTCGCTAGTGCAAGCCTAGAAGAAGACCAAGAAGACTAAAGTGTCATGATTTCATGATAGGAGTGATGATGACGTCAGCAAAGATAGAAGTGTCGTGATATCACTACAAGAACGTAGTCAAGGCAGACAAAAGCAAAAGTGTCACAATATCGCAACAATAGCCAAACAAAAGTGTACGACTGCAAAAATGTCACGATATCATGACATGTTGTGGTTTCATAGCAGAAGCTACTGAACCACAGAGGCGGTTGAAGCTGACAGAGTTAAAATTGGGCCGACGAATATTAGGGCGTGTAGCCAATGGAGTTAGGGTTTGCACTTGCATAACAGATGACTAAGACCAAGGTTTAGATCTTTATTATGTTAGTATAAAAGGAGGGCTGTTTGAAGAGAATATGCATCGATCGAAGTGTGTGTTTGAAGTGCGACTTTCATAGATAGAGTGTGGGGAGAAGTTTGATCGCCGAGAAGCAGAGTGTAAATTTGATTGCAGTGTACAGAGTGCATTCCATCAAATCTTCTAAGTGAGAGAGATTGCAAGGAAGCAGAGTGCGTGAAGATCATGTTGCTATGTTTGCACAGAGGTGCATAAATTGATGTTTGATCGAAGTGCTACTGTAATTGCACAGAGGTGAAATTTTGAGGACATTTGTGCCAGATCGAAGGACTGTGTTTGGTGCAGATCAGAGAAAAATATAGAGGACATTTGTGCTAGACCGAAGGACTGTGTTTAGTTTATTTTTGAGGACCAGCTTTGAGGTGATAGAGTTGAGGACAAAGGTCTCTAGCCAGAGAAGGGAAGACAAGAGTCTTCTGTGGATAGAGTTCCACTTGCTAAGGGCAGTAGAGGCATAGGTCTTCTAGAGGATCACCAGCCAGAGCAAAGTTAGGGGATTGGTGTCTCCTTTGGGTTGGTACCCATAAACATTGTAATCGAAAAAGGTTTTCCCAAATTTTTTGATAAAATTTTAGTGAAAATTTTATCCGTGGAGTAGCCCACCTTGGGTGAACCACATAAATTGCTGTGTCTCTATTGTGGATGGTGTTTTCTGTATTGCTTTGATTTCTTCTTGATACTGCTTTCTATAGACTGCATAATATTGTATTAAAAGTAAAGTTGAAGAAAAAAGTAAAATGTGGTCTTATACTGTTCACCCCCCTCTCAGTATAAGCTTGTGTTCTTCAGGTTAAGGATGAGTTGCAAAAGTTGTTGGATGTAGAATTTATCATCTCCATCGACTATCCATAATGGGTATCCAATATGGTGCCTATAGGAAAACTTGATGGAAGGATTCGTATTTGTATGGATTTCAGATACTTGAATAAGGCAACACCAAAGGGTTCATTTCCATTACAAAATATTGATGCTCTTGTAGACGTTATTATAGGTCATGAAATGCTCTCCTTAATGGACATTTTTTTTGGTTACAATTAAATTTAGATTAAGCCCCAAGATCAGCATAAAACCATGTTTATAATGCCATGGGGGATATTTTAGTATAAAGTTATGCCATCCGACCTTAAGAATGTTGGTGCCACATATCAATGGGCTATGACATATATTTTTCATGACTATATGCATAAGATCCTAGAGAATTACATTGATGACTTTTTGACAAAGTTATTATTGCGTTATGAGCATGGAAAGGTCCTAAAGAAGGTCTTTGATCGCCTGAAAGAGCATAATTTCAGGTTGAATCCTAAGAAGTGTGTATTTGGCATAACTTTAGGAAAAATATTAGGATTCATCATTTCAAAATGAGGCATCGAATTTGACCCAACAAAGGTCAAGGCTATTCTAGAAATGCATCCCCCATAAACATCAAAGAACTAAGAAGGCTACAGGGCAAAGTAGCATCCATAAATTGATTTATCATACAATTATTGGATAAATGTCGACCCATGAATAGACTGCTACACAAGGGGGTCCTATTCAATTGGGACGAGGACTATCGAGCAAACTTTGCTAAAATTAAGCAATACCTAGTGACACCACCAGTGCTAGCTCAACCAAGGCCAGATGAGCCATTTTTACTATATATATCGGCAATCAAATTTGCATTGGGAACCATGTTAGCCCAAAATAACATGAAAGGTAAAGAGCAGGCCATATATTATATTAGCCAAACCTTGGTGAGCTATGAGCTGTGATATGCATATGTAGAAAAGCTATGTTTAGCAGTAGTGTTTGCTACTAAGAAATTATGGCGCTATATATTGAGTCATACGACATATGTTATATCCAAAAAAAATCCTTTGCAGTATATGATGAGCAAGACATATCATAATACACATACTACAAAGTGGATCATGCTATTGATGGAATTCAATCTGGAATTCATAAGCCAAAATTCCATTAAGGGACAAGTCATAGCAGATCAACTGGTTGAGGCACCTCTCAAAAATAGTAGGCCCCTCACCATAGAGATTCCTGATGATGTAGTATTTGCCTTATCAGAAGCACCCAAACTCGAGGAACCAGATAACAAAGTTGATATGACCCTGTTATTCGATGGTTCAAAGTGTGAGCAAGGGGGTGGTGCAGGAATAGTGTTGTTCATGCCACAAGGAGCTCCAATGCCCTTGTCGTTCAAGTTAGAATTTCCTTGCACTAATAACAATGCTAAATATGAAGCCCTAATTTTGGGTCTCCAAATAGTTGTCACCATGAAGATAAAAAGGTTAAATATCTTTGGTGATTCCCTTCTCATTGTGAACCAAGTTAAGGGATTATTTCAATGCCGATGTCCGGTATTGAAAGCTTACAAGGATCTTGTTGATATTTATCTAGCTCAATTGGAATGGTATGACATCGAGGTAATCCCTCATTTGTCCAATAGATTTGTAGACACAATGGCATCTTTGGGATCTCTAATCCCTCAGAATCCGTCTATCGATTTCACTACCATCCATGTAAAAATATTGTCACACTCTATTGTGCAACACGAAGCATTGGATAACAAAGAGTCAATCAACATGATTCATGTAGAACCAAATCATGAATGGTTCTATCGAGCTAGAGACTTTCTCAAGAGAGCATCATGGGGGTCTTTGATCTCGTAGGATTCGATAGGGAGTGGCATTACCATTCACCATAAGGTTGTTTCCTAGTCTGCATTTGCCAATGTAGAACCATAGGGGGAACATGCTATCTTGTCGATCGAAGATGAAGCTTATCATAACTGGACATCATAGATATATGACTTCCTTAGACTTGGTGTAATCCCTCAGGGATTTTCATGTACCACAAAATGCACATTTAAGTATAAAGTGACAAAGTATGTCTTGTTAGTAGACATCCTGTACCATAGAAGCTACGATGGAGTTCTCCTTCATTGTCTTGAGCCCCAAGAGTCATCTTGGGCAATTTTGCAAGCTCACGATGGTACGTGTGATGGCCATTTTAGTGGCATGGCTATCATCAAGTGCATCCTTTGCATGGGTTATTATTGGCCCACTATGGAGAAGGATTGCAATGTGTATGTCAAGAAATGCGTTAAATGTTAGCATCATGCTAATCTTACGCACTTGCCATCACAGGCCTTACAACCCATTCAAGTGGCTTGGCCATTTGCTCAGTGGGGATTTGATCTCATTGGTAAGATCTCTCCTCCGTCATTGGGCCGACATACTTTTATTATCATGGCTACTGAGTATTTTACTAAGTGGGTGGAAGCCATTCCCTTAACAATGACAACTGGAGCGCGTATTGCTGAGTTTATACTCACCAATATCATAAGTCATTTTGGGATACCATCCAAGATAGTGTTGAATAATGGAACATCATTTAAGAACAAAACTATGAGAGCTTTGATGTCTAAGTATAGAATCAAACACAGTTTTGTGACTCCATATTATCCACAAGCAAACGGACAAGCTGAAGCTTCAAATAAGATAATGGTCTCCATCTTGAAAAATATGGTACAAGAGCACCACAAATATTGGCACATCTAGCTGCCCCTTGCTTTATGGGCTTATAGGACTAGTATTCAGACACCCATTGGGGCAACTCCATTTTCACTGGTATATGGCATTGAGGCCATTATGCCCTTAGAGTTGGAAATTCCAATGCTGTGCATTGCATTGAAAGAGTTCATTGATGATGACACCGCACGACAAGCTCACCTAGATCAATTGATGCTACTTGATGAACATCACGTGAATGCCCTTGAGCACCTCCATATTTATCAAGAGCACTTAAAATGAGCTTACAATAGCAAATTCCATCTGAGAGACTTTGAGGTTGGTGATCTTGTGCTAAAAGAGAACCAACAAAACTCAAATTTACCGCCAGAAATGCGAGACAAATTCGTGGCTAACTGGTTAGGTCCTTATATGATCTCAGAGAAGATTGGACCTGGGACATATCACTTGACATCGCTTGGAGGAGTTGAGGAGCCTGAACCTCTCAATATCCTTCATCTTAAAGCATTTTATGCCTAAATCCTAAAAGGCTCCAAAGGCATTTGTAAGCCCTTTGGTCAATCCTAAAAGGCTCCAAGGGTTTCTCAAAACCGCTTGGTCAATCCCAAAAGGCTCCAAGGGTTTCTCAAAATCGCTTGGTCAATCCTAAAAATCTCCAAGGGTTTCTCAAAACCACTTGGTCAATCCTAAAAGGCTCCAAGGGTTTCTCAAAACCACTTGGTCAATCCTAAAATGCTCCAAGGGTTTCTCAAAACTGCTTGGTCAATCCCAAAAGGCTCCAAGGGTTTCTCAAAACTGCTTGGTCAAATCCTTAAAGGCTCCAAAGGCACCTGTAAGCCCTTTGGTCATCCCAATAAAAAGGCTCCAAAGGCATTTGTAAGCTCTTTGGTCAAACCAAATGTTAAAATCCATAAAAAAATTGGAAAAATATCAAAAATAAAAAACATTTGCATTTCATTTGCATCATTGCATTGCATTTTGCATCATGCATCTCATTTTCCACATGCATTTTCACCTTTGCATTGCATTAGGCATATTCATCCATCGCTCTTGCATTAGAATGAATTGTGTTTACAATCTTACAAATGACACCACGTTTGTGTTTCAATCATGCATCTATGCACTATCTTTTTCATCCATTTATCACCCTTGTGAGTAATTGTGTTTTTCAACACAACCCCAATTGTTGCTATGAAGAATATACTAGGGTTTTTCGGTCATTCAACCATACCTAGAGGTCTTCTCAAGAGTTGATAGAAAGCTTGCTTTGCTTTTGTAGTTGAGGTCTAGTTAGTATAGCCCTTAGCATATCAAAATTCTATCACTAATCAACAAATTAAACAATCCTAATAAGGACTAGGGGAAGATGAAAGCCACGAAGTAGGACCAGGTATCTTGAGGTGAAAAGTTTATTCTTGCTTATCCCCCTATGCAGACAGTATGGGAAATGTTGGCAATTGGCAAAAGGACAAGTTTATTCCCTACCCAGAATCCCTTGCTTACGTTAAAATGAGCAATATCCCAGAGTGATATCCCATATCAATCCTCCATATTGATACCCTAGATCGATATCATAGATCGACATCCTAGATTGATATCCCATATTGATATCATAAGATCGATATCCTAGATCGATATCCCAAAAATAGTTCCCCAAAGTAAAATCCCCAAAGGAAGTTTCTGAAGCAAATTATCAAATGTAAAATTCCAAAAATTCAAGTCAAATGAAGATAAAATTGTACAAAGAAAGTCAAATCAGTATCAAATCCCTTGCTCAAGAAAAATAAAGAAAAAGAAAAAGAGAAAAAGAAGAAAAAGAAAGAAAAAGAAAAGAAAAGTAAAAAAAGAAATTATGAGTTATAGTACAAAATAAACAATGATTTTTATCACTTTATATGAGCAAGTATCCCAAAAAATTGAAGAAAATAAGGGAGTGAACTTGAATCCCTAGAATTTCCAGCACTACTATACCTTATGCATGATGATATATCTGATACATTAGCACTTCGCTTTTGTGCAGACCAATGTTTGAATGTGGAAGAGCTAGTCTTAGGTGTCTTGTATCACCTAGTGGTCTAGTCCAACTAAAATCTAAACCTAGGATTGGATAAACATTTGTGGACCCCCAATCTTAGCAATGGGCTGAAAGAATCCCACTTGACATCGGGGTATGCTTATGCCTTATCTTAATATACTCATTTGCACACACAGGGATAATGAATAGTTAGGGCCTATCCTAGTGAAAGCCTTATGTTTCAGAAGTCTAGTATGGTTAGTATACAACTTTTGATCAGTCAACTAGGGTGTTTGAGTCTCATGGTAAACCTCAAAAATTCCCAAATAGCAACAACCAATTTTCAATGCAATCATCAAAACATCAATTTATTTTATGAGAGTTTATTTATTAGAACTATTTGTAATATATGTTAGATACTGGATGGATGTCAAAAATGATATTTAGATGACCACTGACTATGTTATCCATATTCTTTTAATTTACAAAAGCTTATGAACATAAAACAATAAATAATTGCATCTCACATATGGGTGTACTATCTTTCACAAAGAGATAGAGCAACTACAATCCATGATTGTTATACATTCTATGGTGTCATCCATTAGATTGATTAAAACTCATATTGCATACATTATGTTTTAAGTGATTAAAGCATACATGTCCATTTTACATAACACATTATCAAAGAAATAAAGAAATACATGCAGTACATACATGGCATAAATTATGTCATAACAATGTAAATTAAATGCATACAAGTAAAGCAAATATATACATGCATGTAACATCAAAATATGGCATTCATAATGCATCCATCATAAGTAGTACATTTGCATACATAACTCATAACATCTAATCATCTATCACATATCTAGCTAGTGCATGTCATCCATACATCACATCATATAGCATCAAATCAATAACACATTGCATCCATATGCATAACATAAAACATAAAATACCAAAAATAAAGTACACATGTAATAAGATGAAATGTCATATCATAAATATATATGTGTCAATAAGTACAGTGGGGTACATCAAAATACCCGTAGGCTACATATGTGTAGGTCCTCGACCTTACACTAAAAAATGGTACAATAAGCATCTCTAAAGATCTGTACTAAATAGGGCCTATACCCCCAATATGTGAGGCACCTCCATCACCTCCACCATCCCTGTGAGTCCTCTGTGAGCTAGCACCATGAGTGCTCGAAGACCTATGAGTCCTCTTAGTCCTGTGCATCCTATGGCTCGAGCTAGCAGATGACTGCCCTATCTCTCTGGTCCTAGACTTGGTCCTCTGGGTCCTTGTAGTGTGGGTATCCTCTGGAACCTCCCCACCTAGTAGCTTGATGTGACCCTCTAGCTGGGCGATGTGAGCTACACTCATTGTATGCCTATCATTACCCTCCTCCACGAGGGTATGTAGCCACCTGATCTCTACCATAGGATCATGACCTCCTAGTAACAAAGTAGATGGTACTACCAAAGGTGGCATGATAACCTATGAAGATGAGGGATCTCCCCTCACTACCCTGAGAAAGTCCCTCTTAGTAGTCACTACACTCAGTTGTGCCTATGCTAGATCCCACTCGCTAGTGAGCTGTGTGATCTGAGTGCCTGTAGTGGTAACCTGTGCATGGAGAGCTATCCTCTCCTCCTCATATCCCTGCCACTACCTCTACCCATGAGATAGCTTCACCTCTAGAGTGGTGATAGAGGTATCCCTGTGTAGGATCTGAGTGTAGAGTCTCCCCACCTAGCTCTAGAGGTCAATGATCTGTGCTCTCAATTACCCGATCTCACTATTTGGAGGTGCCTCACCCTCCTCGGAGGCCTCCTCCTCTACCTCTACCTATGGGCCCTCCTCTGCTATGCCCCATGCTCCCTCTATCCTCTTGGTGGGTCCTACACCCATGAGGATCCACCTCTATACCCTCTACACCCTTAGCTACAAATCCCTCTACTGGTCGACCTAGAGGACCCTCATTGTGCCACTAGAAGTCAGCCCACCAGCCATCATAGTCTGGAGTAGTCCCGATGTCTGCTAGCCCCGACTCTTGGAAGTCATCATCATCCTCCCCTAGTGGAGTGACCTGGGGCCAGGTCAGGTCCCTCTCTAGGACTAGGCATCTGTAGATGGTCGACATATATGGGATATCCTATCGAATCCCAAACTACCATAGGATGCGAGAGAAGTAGTGATACTCATGCCAATCGACCTTGTGATTGATGATCCATCTGTCTCTGCATGCCCGATGTAGGTATCTATCTACCTCAATCCAAGGTGGGTAGTCCATGTATGGTCACCACTAGATATCCTTGAGGTATAGCTATGTAAAGTGATCGATGTAATGATCTAGGTCTCTTGCATGAGACCTACTCTTGAAAGCCCTCCTACTCCTAGGGCTAGTAGGTGGCATAGCATTGTCGATCATATGCTAAGGTAGTGATATATAATGGTAAGTCGATGGGGTACTCTATTAGGATATGCTACCAACCCTAGATCTATAGAAGGAAGCTATAGCCGATGCCCACTCTACTGCGGTGGGTAATCTAGAATAACTCATGGTAGAGCTGTGCTAAGAGAGTGCTCTCCCTAGGATAAGATGAGTGGTTGCACGATCGAGCTAACCATGACCTCTCTGGTCTAAGCTAGGAGGTTCCAAGGGAACCTCACACCTGAAGAGTCTGGGAGGGTGATCTGAATGATGAGATGCATGAATACTACCTCCCTCTATGAGAAAAATATGACCTCGTACCACTCCTAAATGTGGATGCCTCCGTGGTCAATGCGGCCCTGTGCCTCCATGCTCCACTGCCCGAAGATAGAATAAAATATGGCCTTCCTCACCGAGGTCGGAGAGGAGGTGATGGGCTCACCATCAATGGGCAATCGAAATATGTGGTACACGTCCTCTAAGGTGATAATCATTTCACCCATGGGTAGGTGAAATGTATTGGTCCTCGCATCCCAGTGATGGGCCAATGCAGTAAGGTATGCCTGGTCTACTTGGATAGTGGGGAGGTCTAAGATGAAGCCAAACCCCACAATAGTAAACCAAGCCTACTCTATGCTAGTCAATGTGTAGCAAAGGTTGCGAAGGAGATCGGTCTCCCTCGCTCTGTTAGTCAGGGACTGAATAAAAGCAATCAAGTAAAAATAGAAAAACAATTAAAATCACTAAAAAATGACAAACAAATCATTAAAATATCCTAAAAATGCAAAAACATGCAAAAATATGATCAAAAATTTCAAAAAAATTAAAAGAGTGCTTCAAAACAACAATAAATGGCATTAAGTGCCCAAAAAAATTCAAGAAAAATAAAAAAATTTGGAAAATTTTGAGAAATTTGGGCACCGTGGGTTGGAACCGTGGTCGGCCCAATGATAAAAAATTTGACCATTGGGATTTAAATCCCACCGTGGTTGATAGCCGTGGCCCCCAATATACCAATTGGGAGCCACGGATGCCACCTGCGGCTAGGGAGCGAGACCCATTTCGGGCCCACCCTTCCCAGAAAAACCCCTAAAAAATAAAGTAACCCACCCCCTAATCTAACCTATGCTAAACCTAGCTAGGGTGAGGTTCATTACCGATAGTTTAATGAGGTTAATTTACCAATTTCTTAATGTGGTTAATTTTAATTCGGTAATTTACAAGTGAGGTCTCAATTTTTGAGTTACCTTGGAGGCACCGCCTCCTCCACTGGTAGAAGCCTCCGAATGCTCGGCCATAAGTGTGGAATGTGTGGAATGGGTATGGTTTTCAGCAATGTCTTGGGTCAAATTTTGTTATTTACCTCTCAAAGCTCTCAAATTTACTTTTACTATCAGGTAAATAATGAAATTTTCAAAAGCAAATCCTTATTTAACCTTTTTGAATTCGGGTCGACCTACGGCTGACACTCGTGGTCCCCGAATTAGGGTTTTGTGACCATGGCTACGAGCCACGGTCAAGCAATTTACCCATAGTTGATAGGCACGGTTAGTAAGCTGCATTAAATGCTCCCAATTCCCATCATGGAGAGCCTTAAAAGGTCAAAATAAAATTGTGCATCAGACCAAAATTGCACCAAAAAATATAAAATATTCAAAATAAGCCAAACAAAGCACAATGACATTGGAAAATGTCATCATAAGGCAAAACAAAATAATTGGCTGAGATTACAAAGTCCATTCAACTGAGGTCATCACTATGGAAATCCTTCCTTGGAGCACCACACCTCCCAGCCAATAAAATAAATTCAATTCAAAATTAACAAAAAAATCAAATAAATCAAAAGTCAAATGTGCCTCGTATTCAGTCATTTACCCTATACACTTGGTGGTTGCAGTGACTTGTGATCCATGCAATCCGACAAGATGAGTAAATTACCATAAGGACATTTGGGGCAAATTCATCATTGTAGAATTGATATACTTCATTTCAATCCCTAAGAAGGCCTTCATAGCTGGTCTGCTCTAAGGGAACGAGATACTCATCACAATTCTCCTATGATATTTTTAGCATATCATCGACAAATATGATTCAACATAATGCCTAATCGGGATTGCTTTCATTTTGATTCCCTAAGAAGGCCTTCATGGTTGGACCGCTCCATGGGATAGAAATAGGCAATTACTATTAATAGTTGCAATCATAGCTGATTAGGCCTTGCCAAGAATTCAAATGCTAAATCTTAATTTGTTCAAGATCATTCATAGTGGTCAAGTGACCTCGTCGCTTCATTTAATTGTCATTACCCTCATCGACTCGTCGCTTGAGGGGGTAGTCATAATATTAAATCATAATCAAAATCAATAGAAGATCCCTTGATCTTGTCAAAATTACGTTCGTCTTACGAATCATTGCCAAAGACTATCATAAGCTTACCCTTCTACTGGGGAAAATAGCATATATGATAATTTAGTTTGTAACTCTCTTCCTTTTGGATTGATAGGTGCGAAAGCCTACTTGGAATTGATGCTATCCGAATGTCTGATGATGAGTGCAAACTTTTTCAAAATTAAGCCTTTCAGTTGGAAGCAATGATTCTAAGATGCGCATCCTTTTGCTAGACCTAGGGCATCTAATGTTGATCAGACTAATGATCATCATGCAACCTACGACATCATTTTAGGAGGTCTAGTTTTGCTCAACGTTGTTCAAAATCACAATGCATCTCAAAAGGGGCATCTGTAGACACCTAAAATACATCATGCTAAGGTGACTACTCATATGGGACATGCTAGAAGACCATATGGAAGACCTTTGGATAGATCCAAGGTATAGCAGTGGTTTTTACCACTCATTTGGGCATCTTTGCCTAGTCAGTGCTAGCCACTGCTGACACCCATGGTTAGCAGTGCTGATCATGCCTATCATCCATGATCAAGACTCAAATACAGTTGGCCTTCATCCGACCCAAAATCGGTTGCAATGACCAATTGGTTATGGATTGGAGCGGTTTGAGTGAGGAAGGTTCTAGATCCTTCCATCCAACAAGCTCAACTACCCAATATTGATCTTAGCTTCATGAGGAAGCTACTCCTAGCCCTTGGAAATTGCTATATAATCCCCCTCCGAATTGGGGAAAAGAGAGAGAAATAGAATCAATTGAGCAGCGAAGCCCTATCGAATTGCATACCCACTTACATGCATTGATAGGAACCCTTTTGCTACCCAATTGGAGATCACATTGCCATGGAGGTCCTAGGAGGATAGGAGAGCCAAGAAATGCTAATCCGTGCAATCCATGCACTCATATGAGCAATTCAACCACCAAATCTATCAGAGGACACAGAGGCGACCCTTGACCATCAATTTGACAAGGAGAATCAAAGAATTGACCTTGATTTGGAGGGTAAACTTACTTCAGTCTCCATCGTGGCTGTCAGCCGTGGTGAACAGTGCCCACCACTTGAAGGACCCGAGGTCAGCAGGTGACACTCTGATCTCCTTGTTCTTAGTTTTGCATTCTGTTTAGTTAGGTTAGATTAATCCTTTTGCAGGTTTAATTCAGTATTCTAGAGATATTTGACTGACATATTAGGTGTTAATTGCAATTTCCCTTCATTGTTGTAGTGTAGGCATAATGAATATTTTTCATGCTTCCATGTCTTCAATTGGTTAATTAGGAGCTTAGATAGATTCATCTTAGTTTCTTTTATGTTTCTAATGGCAGATTATCATGTTTTAGATCAATTTACATGCATAGAATCACTTTCTTGATTTCTTGATTATCATGTTATCTTTTATGCAAGGACCCTTTTAAAGCCTCATCAAGAGAGGCCTCCTTTGCTTTTAATGTTTCTTGTTGTTTATTGCATGTAGGACTAACAGGGTTTTGGGATGCAAGGCAAAAAATACCTCTAATCATGGAGAAGAGGGTCATCGACACCCTAGAGCAGTTTGTGTCACCCTGGAAGGCATTTTGATTGCATCTACCCTTGAGAGGGATTTGAAACTCTATTGTAATTGATGTATCAAATGGGTATCCCTAAGAGGGATGAATTTGTAACTTGGCTTCATTGAGATTAATAAAGGAATTCTTTATATTTGTTTTATTTCTTGTTGTCAACTTATGTTTTCCCATTTGTGCTTATTTCATGAATTGCAATAGATAAGCTAGATAGCAAGAGCCTTTTTGGTGGTTACACATTACCTTATGTGTTTTTCCTTACTCCATCAAAGTGCATCTATAGTCCACATCCTTGCAGCCTTTGATTCTATTGCCTCCAAGAGTGTCTTAGATGGATTTTGAGTGGTGTTGAGGGTGAACTATTTAAAGCCATAGAAAATAACCTAATTTCTAAAGAATTACCATCTGAGCTTCCCCTAAAATTGAAGCCATAGAAAATAAGCTATTTTATAATGAATTACCATTTGAGCTTCCCCTAAAATCACCCTGATCTCTTACAACCCATTTTACTCTGCATGCTTCCTATTGTTGGTGCATTCACTGCATAGTTCCATCAAAATCCTGAATGACTTATTATATTAATTGTGCATTGTACTAATAAAGGGTCTCATACTCCTCTTACAATCTTTACATTTTCCAATCCATTCATTGTAGAACTTATGGTCCTTGAACTTCATACTCCGCTTCTAGTATCCACCCTTGTGAAGCAACATGCAAAATATTCCAAAGCGTCTCTTCTAATTTTCTATTTGAAATTTGTACATGGTATTGTAATCATCTTTTCTCTCCTTCATGAGGCTCAAAATCTGTCTATTCGACTATAGGTTCTCTTTTTGTTCCAAATAGCCATTCTAGGTTGGCAAGTTCATCCCCTCAAAAACCATTACTTGGCCCATCGTATCGTAGGATCGTATACCTGGCTATACTTATTTAGTTTTATTACCAAAATCATCCTTTATGATTTCTAAATTGATTATGTTTATTTGTGCCTATGCCTTGTACACCTTCAACTTAGAGTCATTTATCATCTTGGAAAATATTGTTCCATCCAACTTCTTCATCGATGTCTATTTTTTTACCAATGGTTTGGCATCCTTCCACCACAAGATGGTTGGGGCCAAGTCTAAAAACTACTGAGGTAGATCAAAGTCTAAAATGTGCACTCTTGCCTAGAAGCTACATCTAAAATTTATTGAATGGCATGAAATACCATTGAAAAATTCTTTGTGGTTCACATTAGAAACATTTGGATGCAAAGCACTAAATAAGTTACCCAGTCATATGCCACACCTTGTTCTATCCCTAGAAAGTATGGAATTAGCCAAATGAGAAGATCTAAGATTCATTGTTTTCCTGACAATCTAGCCATAAAGACATTCATAATACACTCCAAACCCTTATTCTATAGTTTTGATTGCTTAACTCCCCTATCGTCGTGGGTTGCTAACATAGCCTCCACTTCCTCCTCTATCAGAGTAGTGATACCCAATATAAACTGCAAGATTTTCTTAGGATTAACCTATTCCTTGATCACTCATTTATCCTTCTTTGGAAGTCCAAAAGTATAGTTAAATACGCTAGGAGAAAATTCAACCAAGTTCTGATCACAAACATCTACAGTTCTGGCATTTCGAGGTATGTTATAAGTCTGCAACATTTGCACCAGGTATTCCTTAAAAACTTCCTTGTTAAAAATTGGGACTTGCAAAATGAAATTCACTCTTACTATTTGGATTTTCATCTTCATCGGGTTGTTTGCTGGTGTTCTTTCCTACCATTGTCGATAAAAATCACCTATAGGGCAAGTCAAAGTGATTTCACCAATTGGAACCTGATACTTGTTGCTTTATTGGACTTCTCTAGTTTGTCAAGCAGGTATTTCTATCTGCATAGACTCTTGTATACCTCAAGTTTACCCCAGATCTAGGCTTGATACTTGTCTACACATCATATCATGCTCATGATGATGATGGAGTCACTTATCCATACTTGAATCGAGTACTATTTTTGGTTGGGTTGGAACTTGTCCCAAATTTTGGTAACTCATGGTTTCCCCTCTTATATGTATCCTACACTTAGACATCAAACTGCTTCAGACATCTCAACCTCCTAGATGTATATTTCCTCCAAATGTCTACCCTACAAAACATCTTCTTCCTCTAGACATCTATCCTATCATATGTCTATTATTTAGCTAGACAACTCCTTCAACTAAATGTCTTCTTCCTAGATTTATACACCTCCCTGCTAGACGGTCTTCATCCTAGATGTCTAGGTATTTCAACTAGATGTCTCCTAGTCGAACATATTATTTTTTTGCTAGACATATATTATTTTGACACTGATTATTTCAATCTCTATGTCTTCCTCTTAGATATTTAATTGTCCAACTGGACATCTTTTGGTTCTATGGCTTCAATGGGTGAATACCCAGACTAATGACCTAGGCAGTTTTATTGTAGGTTGCACTCCTCAAAATGTCATAGACTTGGATGCCTTGCAACCCAACAATGGATGGAAATATATTTTGTATGACATTGTATGTCTACCTATAAAATAGAATTGTTGCACTTGCATAGAAAAAAATATCCTCCACAAAGTGTGCGACTGCCTGGCTAAATGACATCTAGCTTCATCTTGAATAAATCATGGTGTGCTTGCAACCCTACTTCTGATCCAAATCCATGTGCTTCTCTTCTATTTCACTTGCATAATGCTGAAAGTGAGCGAGCAAGAATTCCCAAGTGCTCTCAATTTATAGGAAACCTGCTGCCCATGCAACTACCTAAGTAATTTCCACCTAACAGACAATTGTCTATATGCATTCCACATCACCATTTTTTGCATGGACAACACATTTAGCATCTTTATTCTTATTTTGTATTTTTGCTATATTTGTCTTTTTTCCTATTTTTGTATTTTTATTTATTTTATTTTATTATTTTTCAAAACTACGCATTTTTATTTTATTTTATTTTTCAAAACTGTGCATTTTGTTTTAACATCATTGGGTGAAGCGCACGATAATGCGAATGCATGCTTTAAAAGTGTTTGATGTGCTATCTTTGTGATGATTTCTATCGATTCCATAACTATTGAAGCCATCACCATTTTCCTGTTTCTTCATATTCTAACAACTGCAATGATTATTTTGGCAATGGGAAGTTTTCATCTAAGGTTGTTCATCATGCCTCCCCACTCTTCATGGAATAATGCACCAATCTGGATGCTTCTCATCTACTGGTTGATGATGTTTTCCCTACCTAGATGTATGATAATTATCTTCTTGATGTCTACCTATACTAATGTCATCCTAACTTATATTAGTTTCCAAACATGTACGTTCCTACCAAACATCTACCATATGGGTTCCTCCATCAGCCAAATGTGTAGATGCATCATTTAGATGAGTGCTACCAGGGTCTAGATGGGTTGATTCATCATCTAGACGAGTGGGTTCTTCTTCAAGATAGGCTAATTTAGTTCTTATATCACCTCATTGGATTATCACACAATCATCAAGGTAATGGATCATAATTATTTCTTTCTCTTGATGGTTGGTCATCCTATCATTGGAATGATAATTTTATCTTTACCCAATGTTGTGATTGAGCCTTCTTATTCCATGGCATCTACATTGAAGTCTATCAATATGATGATGGATTACTACAAATACTTGGTCTATATGGTCATGATAGGGATTCCAATTTTGAGATCCAAGTCTTCCTTGAGCTGGTGTAACTCATCCTCTTCCTCTTGTCGATCGAATCTCCCTGATGTGAGGCTACCGTATGCCTAGCTACCCAATATTTGGTCGATCCCTCAGTAATTATTGATGATGTATTCGGTTTCTACAAACTCATTGAGGTATATCAAAGGGTCTATTCATAGGAACACATAGTTATGGGTTGAATTGGACTATGCCCATAGATGGCCCTCGCGATCCAGTCTATGGACTAGTTGACCTAAATGTAGTAGGAGGGAAATTTCTTACTCTTGGGCTACCAGGATGGAGGCCAATCATTTTTTCCCTTGGTTAGGTAATATTGGGTTATCCAGAAGTTTTGATGAACACCAAGGATTATTTAAGTCACCTCTATTTTGGGTTAGAACCAGTAGTTTTGCTTGTGAGCTTGGTTCTGCATGTGCCTGATTACCAGATGTTAGTTGGTGTAAGACTATCAATCTCATATCGACCTTTATCAACTGTCATTGCCACCTCACTTATTCAAAGAATATTTTAGGTACGCATTGAGGTAAGACTTCTTGGTATTAATCTATAAAATCTAAATCTATGCTTGAGTCATTTTCTTCACCTACAATATTCATTGGCCATTATGAGCTTTCTTGAACCCTTTGTTGCAATCACCTTACTTATCTTCTATGTTGGCGTAAGTGCATTATTGTAAATTGATACATTACCACTTCTTGATGCTCAATCAAACATTGCATGTCTTTTTCATATGACGTTCTCCACCTACATGGTATTGGTCCTCCTGGTATCGTATCTTTATTTTTAGATAAAACATTTATCCTATCACTTTCATCATATTATGGGCTTAGAGATTCATAATATTCAATCACTTGCATGGTTTCAAGGAATTTGATCCCTACTTGTGGACTTCAAAGCTCATCCTATTATCTTCTATGATCTAGGTTGGGAGTAGCGTAGGGTATATTAGGATCTCTCGATCGATTCTCATCCTTGCTTGAATCTTCCAACCATATTTTGTATCCTAGTTGTTTAGGTACCTCTCTAACATCCTACCAAAAAATCTTGGCTACCTCTTCTTGGCTCATATGATATTCACTATTGGTGGTCAAGTTATGATGTGGTTTACTCATCTTATCCTATTTTGGTCATCTCTAGAATCTTTGAGAACATCTAATTAGCGGTGAAGCTGATCTTGAGGAGCTGGCAGTATTCAGGAGGATTCTCAATGTGGCTGTAGATGAATTGTCTAAGTCTCCTGAGGAAATTGTATTATTTCTCAAGGGTCCTACATTATCTTCTGTATTTTTCCTTACTCTGTCAAAGTGCATCTCTAGTCCACATCCTTGCAGCCTTCGATTCTCTTGCCTTTGAGAGTGTCTTAGGTGGATTGTGAGTGGTGCTGAGGGTGAATTATTTGAAGCCATATAAAATAAGCTACTTTCTAATGAATTACCATATGAGATTTCTATAAAATCACCTTGATCTCTTTCAACCTATTCTGCTCTGTGTGCTTCCTATCGTTGGTGCATTCATTACATAGTTCCATCCAAATTCTAAATGAATTGTTCCCTTAATTGTGCATTGTACTAACGAAGGATATCATACTCTTACAATCTCTATGTTTTCCAATCCATTTGTTGTATAACTTCTAGTCCTTGACCTTCATACTCCTCCACTTATAGTATCTGCCCTTGTGAAGAAACATGCAAAATATTTTGAAGTTGCTCTTCTACTTTGCTATATGAAATTTGAAAATGGGGTTGTAATTGTCTTTTCTCTCCCTCATGAGGCTCTAACTCTATTTGTTTAACTATAGGTTCTCCTTCTATACCAAATAGCTATTCTAGGTTGGTAGGTTCATCCTATTAAATAATATTACTTGGCTTACCATATTCGTAGGATCATATACCTGGTTGTGCTTCTTTAGTTGCATTACCAAAAGTATCCTTTGCGATTTATAATTTGATTATGTTTATCTATGCCTGTGCCTTGTACACCTTCAACTTAGATTTATTTATCATATTGGAGAAGATTGTTTCATCCATCTTCTTCAATAGGATAACCCCATTGTCTAGTACCTCTTCCACTTGGAAGAGTCCAAGCCATAGGATCTTCAACTTCCTTGGCTTGATCTCTCTTTTCCTATTGTATTTGAGAACTAAGTCACCAACCTTCAATTTTATATTCTGGAGATGCTTGTCATACTAGTAATTTTATTGTTACTAAGCAATATTTGTTTCCCAATGTGCCATCACCCTTTTCTTGCTAAACTGTATCAGTGCTGCAAGTCTTTACTCCATGCTTTCTTCTTCATTTAGGTAGGTTTCAATGACTACCCTTTATATTGGTACTAATAATTATTCTGGTACTACTTCCTCCTATCCATACATTAATTAAAAGGGTGTGTAGTTTATAGTTAGTTTGAAGGTAGTTTTGTACACCCATAAAACCACTGGTAAGAAATCCCAGTCTACTCTTTGATTGCATACATTTTATACATGATAGAAACTAGGACCTTATTGATTGACTTTGCTTACCCATTTGCTTTGAGATAATATGAACTTGACAGGTAATGAAAGATCCTAAATTACTTCATCAAATTTTAAATAATCTCACTAATGAAATGATCTCCCCTATCACTTGTCAACTAAAGAGGTATAACGAACCGTGTGATAACTTGTTCATACAAAAAGTGAGCCATGCTCCTTACATAATTATCTGGTAAGGCCTTTGCTTTGACCCATTTTGTTAGGTTTTCTATTGTGACTATGATGTACCTACACTTTATTTTATAACTTATTCTTAGTGGACCCACAAAATCCAACCCCCATATCTCAAAGAGTTCTTGAGGTTGTGATGGATGTAGTGGCATGGAATCTCATTTCAAAAAATTCCCTATTCTTTGACACATTTCACATACCTTAACAAAGTTCTTGGTATCATGATAGAGGGTAGACCACCATAGGCCCACCAAAAATACTTTTATAGCTATTACGTTAGGTTCCATATGTCATTTGAACAATCCTTCATATGCATCCTTCAGGGTCTGCTATACTTCATCTTCTATCATGCATCGTATTAGAATGTGGTCCTCCTCCATATTATATAGCAATCCTGCAATCAAGGTAAAGGGTACTGACTTTGTAATCACCTTCCTCTATTCAACTACTATTATCTCCTTCGGTAGCTTTCTTATCGATAGATAATTCCTAATATATTTATACCATACTGGTATCACACTTATCATGAACAATTATGCATTGGGAAATTTATCTGGTATTCCTCCTTCTACAATTTCTCCTAAGTGAATCCTTGATAGTTGATCTATAATATGCTTCTTCCCAAGTCCTACTACCATCAAAACATGAATTCTTATAGAGTGATGAGCCATTGACTCACTCATCCATAGATTGTTGGCTTGTTAATTAGGTACAATAGTGCATATTGATCTACATAGAAAGGAAAAGGGTTAGCCAAAAAATTGTGCTGGTACTTATGTACTGCGTACATCATCCCTAATGATTTATGCTATATTATACTATAGTTTTTCTTGACTCAAGAAAATAGTTGACTTGCAAAATAAATGGGTTGATCCAACCAAAATTGACCTTCTTGAGCCAATGCACAACCAATAGCAAAATTTGAGGTATAAATGTGCACATGGAACTCCTCCTAGTTTGGATAAACTAGGATAGGTGCCTTTACCAAGTGTGCTTTTAAGCTCTCAAAAGATCCCTAGTGCTCCTCTACCCAATGAAAAGGAACACCCTTATGTGTAAGAGCGTCTAATGGATGAGAAGTCAATGCATAGTTGCAGATGAACCTTATGTAGAATCCTACTGTTCCCAAGAAGGTTTTTATTGAGCTTAGATCATGTGGCTCCTATATCAATAGTACCATCCAAATTTTATCTGGATTAGCCTTCAGGTCCTCTTGGCATACAATATGCCCCAACAACTTCCTGCATGGTACCATCAGGATAATTTTTCCTAGGTTCAGGGATATACGAGCTCACCTACACAAGCTCATGCATTCTTCCAATGCCTTCAAATATTCTTGTATCTTGCCATACAATAACCAATAATCTAGGAATATCAAGTATTTATAATATGATTCATTGAAAATTAGCCAGTGTATTGCACAAACCAAATGACGTGCAGTTATAAGCATATATTCTTTTTTCAACTACAAAGGTGGTCTTCAACTTATCTTCCTTCATAATGCTAATCTGGTTGTATTCTAAGAACCCATATAGAAATGAATAGATCTCATGGCCTTCTACTTCTTCTAGGATGTAATCAGGAAGATATTAGGAAGATATCCTTGATGGTTATGATGTTGAGACTTCATAAATCTACACAAATATAAATTTTATCTACCTCCCTCTTTAAGGTGATCACAATTGGTGACACCCATTCACTTGTTGTAACATTGAAGATGATGTTTGCATATAGCATATTGTCAATTTTTGTGTTCACCAGGGTTGCATACTTGGGATTCATCCTTTATGGTCACCTCCTGAATGGTAGTGCACCTTGATTTAGGGGAATCTTGTGTATGTAGAGCTCTAGTGGAACTCCCTTCAGGTCCTTGTATATCCAAGGGAAGACATCATTATACTTCAAAAATATTTTAAATGTCATTGCTTTTAGCATTGGATCCCAATCATCTCCACACTCAATCATCCTATCCTCACCATCTACCAATTTTACCTGAATCATTCTAGGACCTTCATGTTTAATGGAATCAGGTTCATTTGATGCCTTATGATCATCGATGGGATGTGTTGGTTTATATTTAATGACTTCATCTCCCATCGTATATTCTAAAAAATTCTTAGGGAATAGCCATTTTTCTCTTTCCTTAGCTTTCTCTATTACTGTCTATTTATTATTGCTTTCATCATTATTTGGTTATTTCTTCTCATCCTCTTGGATTTTATCTTCTTCTTCAATGTAAAAATACAGAGGAGAAAATACTTCATAGTCTTCTAGTTTCCAATGGAGTCAGCATTTTTCTTCATTATACTCATCCTCTGTGTAATCTTCCAAGGGCAGTACTCCTTCATCTAGTTCATATCACGACTCTTCATCTGAGGAAGAAGCTCTTGAGTCATCACAACTTGCAATCTCTTGTCTTACCGCATGGTTATTTAAATTAATCAAGTATTTATGATGGCCTTTATTGAATATTAGATGCTCTTTCTTCCAGTTGTTGTTTACCTTCACTGTTCATAACCACCCACGTTCCAAAAATGCATCATATGCTAATTTTTACATAGCAATTATAATGAAATCCAATATAAAATCTTGCTCTGCTATGCATACTTTTGGGATCATTAATATACCTATTGTATTGATGCCATACTAATCTGCTCTGTATAACTTGAAGTTTGGAGATCTATAGTGCCGATTGACCCTACACCACATTATTTTTGGCATCACGTTCATGCTTGATCCTCCATCAACGATCACCAGATTCAACTTATGGTCTAGTATCTCCATATGAACCAAACTTGGCTTCTTATCTACCTTAGTCATCAATATTATTGGATCAATGAACTAAATTTGCTTGATGTGTGCTACCTGTCAGGTTTTTTTCTTCTTTTTTTATGACTTCTCCCATTGTAGCATATAACTCATGTACTATGTTGAATAGATTTGCTATCGTTACTTCCACCATCGTATTCAAAACTTGTGTGACTAAGCCTTCTATTGATGTTTGTTTATCATTTGTGATCTCCACCTTCTTTATAGCTCTCTCTAGAACTAGCCTGCCCTACTTTTCTTTGTCTAGTTCTATTTTTATTAGTTCTTAAGTTTTCTACCATCACTCTTTCTCCTTGGCAGGATTTGGATACTCTTCTAACTTCCTAGCTTGTGCTCTTGTTATGGCTAGAACTTCATATTCCCTCTCTATCACTATGATCACTTCACCAATGTAAATCAAATTGACATTCTGCATACCATTGGAGCTTACCTTATTTGGGAAATTAGCCTCTTTGTGGTTCCCTGGACCACACCACCTACACATTTGGGTAGAATTTCTACCACTAGCATTGCTCATATTTTGAGCCATGGGGTAAATTTTTACAAAGTGGTCCCATTCTTGTCAATTCCAACATTGGATTACATGTCACCCTTTAGAGTTGTACTACAATCGACCCTACCCTCTTTGTCTTCCTCCTTAGTGATTGTTCCTATATTCGTCGCTTGTTGCACCTTGTCCATTTCTTGAAGTATCAGGTTGATTCCCTTGTTGTATTATCAGGGTTTGGTGCCTTGATCCCTTCAAGTTGAATGGAAAATCTACTAATGGATGACCTACAATATCATATATGTTGCAATACACTTTCTTTGAGCAATTGGTATTTGCATGTCCTTCCATTTTGCAGTCAGAACATATAATAGATTTCCTATCTTTCCTCACTTCTCCTTTGACTTATATTATGATTTTATCAAACTCTTTTTGAAGGGAGTGTATTACACTTTGAAATTTATCTTCTTCATCACTATCAGATTCTTCATATTTTGGCTATCCACCGATTCCTACAACTATTTTCTTGGCCTCACTTTCAAAGTTCTTTGCTTTATCGAGGGCTTCCACATACATCGAGGATAGTACTACCTCCATCTTATTTTGATACTTATGTAGATTTAATCCATACAAGAACCAATATTTTATCATTTCATTGATAGGTGGTATTTCCATTTTATATATTAGCTACCTCAGTCTCCTATCGTAGCTCTTGACATCTTACTCTAGTTTTTGTTTTGTGGTGAATTTAGTGATGATATTCATGTCATCCCTTAATGGTTAGAATTATTTGATGAATGCATCCTTTAGGGTAGTTCAATAAGTGAATGGTTGTGTACGCTATTATTTTAAATACCAATCCATAACCATTCCCTGCAAGATGGATGAAAGCAATTGAAACCAATCTATATCCTACATTATCCCATTTGGTCCACAAATGGTGATACAAGTTCCTACATGATGGGTTGGATATTCATTTCCTTCCCCATAGAAGGGTGGATATTTTATTTTTCCTGCTTGATTAGCAATGTTAACCATTGGGACTATCCTACTAGGTGGATTTCTTGGTGGTGAGCATGGTGGAATTCTTTTTGATTTTCTCTCTTCTGTTGATGGTACAAAATTGGATCAAATAGCCTTATACCTGGCTCTTATGAGCCTCCACTTCATGACTTCCTTCATGAATAAATGAGATGCGGTTTTGGTCTTCCTCCCCATGAATCAATGTGTAGTTACCACAATACAAAGTCTCCCACTTCTGTATCTGTTGACCAACTCCTCTTCGCTGGGTTGGGTGTTACTATCCAATCCTTGTTTTCAATAATAGGTACTTCCTCTACTATTTGCTCTTTACCTTATTTTTCACCAACAACGTCTTTGCTATTGTATTTTTGTCTTCTACATGATTCCACACTCTTTCCACTTTAGGTTGTGAAAATTCATCCTCATTGTGTGTTCTTTGGTTTGCTAGTCGTGCACTTCTTCTTGGATATCTCAGACTCCTTCCTCTTCTACCTTGTGACCTGCAATGTGTCATTCACCTCTTTATCTTATCAAATATTCCTCTTGAACCAAAGTTTTATTTAGGCAATGATGCTAAATGTAGATAGGGGTGAGTACTTTCCAAGGATGAGGGAATGACAAGAATTAGGAAGGGGTGATGAGCATTGTCATACAACTTGACATGCTACTTGATATGGATGAGTATGTTTCAGTTAGATGAATAGGATAGTAGATGTCTGGGACATAGTGTAGATATATAGATGATATATTTTTGGACATGCGAGTAGACATCCAGACAATTAGACATCTAGGAAATAGACATCTAGGTTGGATAGACTTAGACGTCTAGGAGGTATATGTTTAGGGAAAATACAATAGACATCTAGGCAAACATCTAAATCAAATGGGTGAGATGCCTAGGGGGTAGAAATCTAGGACAACTAGTATGGACATCTAGATGATAGACATCTAAGGTATGAGGCTAGATGTCTAGACAGTAGATGTCTAGGGTAGTTACCAGCAATGTTAAAATGGCTAGGCTTGGACATGATAGGTTGGGTAATATGGATAAATCTAGATGTCTGTAACTTGATCACTCATTATTAGTATTCAATGCTTCTTGCTGGTTCCTACAATATCAAAACAACACATACGATAATGCTTCTCTTGTACCAAATGATGAGAAATACCTAAAACACAACGCTATAATCCATATGTAATCATATACAACACACATTCCCAAAAAATGTTTAATGCACAATAGATTTTTATTATAAACAAGGATGGATAGATACAAAATGAAATAGGGGGTATTTATAGGTAATCCCAGGTAACCTGTCTCAACCGTCCCAACTTCCTATGCTTAAAAAATCATTTCCAGCATAACAGACTTGTTTAGACATCTAACAAAATATTCTATATGTCTAACTAATTATATTGGATGTCTAACTAATCTATATGTTACACTAATCAGTACTTCTAACACAATTATGACTATATTTTTCCTTTTGTACAGTTTTAACTTATCAAACTGTATTCATTGGATTGGATTATTTTACATTGTAAATCATTACATCTAAATGACTCATATATTATCAAAATTAATGTACATATTCAAAATTGTGAATATTCATAGGAAATCATGCTAGATAGCTTAGTAATTTGTTTTTACTTCAAACTACTATCTACATATATCATTCCCTTCGAAGAAGTCAATATCCTCAGCGAATTTCTTCGCTTACTCTGAGGGATCTCAACATATTTAGGAATTGTAGCCTAGAGTGCCTCCTCAAATTATTATACCCATGTTTGAAGAGCTTCACGTTCATATGGAACATGCTTGGTATAGTTGTAATACTTGCCCCATTCAACTCCTAAGGTATTGGCATGATCTTCTATTTCTTGGAGCCTAGACAATGGTTTAGCCTTCCATTGTAAGAAAAGCTCCTTCATCTGTTGTTTAGACACTATGAAAGAAGATGAAACCTTCTATATCAATTCTCATTGAAAATCTACCTCACATTATTGTGCTTGTAGCAATTTATCCTCCAAGGTTACCTGCTCCTTATGCCAAGTCTCTTCACGCTATTTCCAAGCTAGCTCACTTTGATTATTTTGAGTTGCTAATGTTTCAATTTGCTTAACCAAAAATTCCTTAGCCTGCTTTTGCTTTAATGCTTTAACCTCGAGTTTGAGAATTGTTTGGGCCCATTATTCCAGTTGAGTGCTAAGGTTTTGTAAGTCCTATTGTAGTGTCTAGATCTACTATGTGATGTCATTCATACAAGCAATCCCTTCTTCTAGAAGTTGCTCCTTTAATTGCAATACTTCCTATACCATTTGTAACTCACTATTTACCATCTACTTGGTTGAGTGTAAGTATTTTATTCCTACTGCTAGCCAACACAACAAGTGGACTAAGAAGTTATACTATCGATACATGGACAATATTTTAGGTGCTAACCCCACCTGTGTTCTACATTTTATGGAGTGCTGGAAAGGAGGGTTAGTGGCATGGCCATAAACATACACATGTGCTGAATCTACATAGTGGGTGGGTATTTTATCCAATAGTTGTTCCATTCCCTCCATTTTTGACAAGTGTGGAGTGGACAACATCCAAGGCTAGGCTTGATAAATGCTAGAAATCTCTACTCATCAAGGACCCTCTATGGCCTATTTAAAAAATTGGTTCAACTCTTCTTCTGTCAAGGACTACCACTTCTTCCTTTGGCCAACACAAGCTATGCCAAACTACAAGCGTAGGTTTTTCATTATCTTCGTTAGCTTGGAAAAATATTCTAACACCTGCTGATCCATATTATCCGATGGATCCATGATATTGGGTAGCTGTACCAAAAAATATTTGGACCATGCATCCTCATGTTCCTCCTCCTCTTATTCTTGCAACATCACCTTTCTCTAGAAATATCGATGGGATTTTTGGCTACTTTACATTCTATCACTATAGCTTGGTTTAGATGTACTTGACCCTGGCTATTGTTATCTTTTGTCCCAACAATTGGATGAGATACTTTTATTGTAGAGCTTGCTATTCCTTTTATAAAGGGGTCTCATGTCCCAAAGAGACTGCTAGATCTACTGAAATGGGGTGTTGTACCATCCTAGGTGTTATATTCCCAACACTAGGGGGTGGTAAATCCTCCTCTACCAATATTATTACTAGTTTATATGGAATATCGATGGATACTACTATACTAGATACTTTAGCTATGAGAATATCCATAAAGGAAACAACCCACAAGGAGGAAACAAAGGAAGTGGATATAAATATGGGCTCGAGGGATGCTTCTAGAATTATTGCATGGGCCAAAACATGAGCTTCTACTAAATATTTCTTAGGTCCAATTTTCCCAGCAATACTAGTTCCAACTGGAATATTCTATTGAACTAAGGAGATTTCAAAATCAACTTCTTATTGATAGATTTTTTTGTTGCTTAAGACTTTGAGCTATCTGTTGATTACGAGCAATATTATCTACTATAATATTGCACATCAAATCTAGGGATACCAAGGGAGGTGGTAAATCAAATCACCTTCTCTTCTTTGTTGTCTTGGGCACTTGTGGGGATGGTGCAACATATTGCTTTTTGGGCCCTTTCACCTCAGCCATAGGTGGTACCGTATCCTCACCTACTAAATTAATCACTATCCTCTCCTAATGTGATGACATATGGGAGATCTATTTCATGTGTTGCTTCTTCACTAGTGTCTACTTTTTCACCAGTGGTTTGGCATCCTTACACTATAATATGGTTGAGGCTAAGTCTAAAAATTGCTAAGGTGGGCCAAAGTTCAAAATCTGCACTCTTGCTTAGAAGCTGCATCCAAAAGTAATCGAATGGCATGAAATGCCATTGAAAAATTCTTTGTGGTTTACATAAAAAATATCTATATGTGAAGCACCAAATGAGTTACCTAGTCACATGCCTCTCCCTATTCTATACCTAGCAAGTATAGAATTATCTAGATGAGAAGATCTAAGATTTTTTGTTTGCCTGACAATTTGGACATCAAGACATTCATAATACACTCAAAAACCTTATTTCATAGTTGTTGTCGCTTCACTCCCCTATCATCATGGGTTGTTAACATAGCCTCCACTTCCTCCTTTGTTAGAGTAGTGATACCCAATATCAACTGTAGGATTTTCATGGGATCAACCCATTCATTGATCATTGGTTTACCCTTATTTAGAAGTCCACAGGTACACCTGAATGCATCGGGAGAAAATTCAACCACCAAGTTCTGATCATCAACATCTACAGTGCTGGTAGATGTGTGTTATATATCTACAACATTTGCACTAACTATTCCTTAAAAATTCCTTGTCAAAACTTGGGACTTGTAAAATAAAATTCACTCTTGCGGCTTGGATTTTCATCTTCATCGGGTTGTTTTCTAGTGTTTTTATCCATCATTATCGGTAAAAATAACCTATAGGGTAAGTCCAAGTGATTTAACCAATTGGGACTTGATCCTTGCTGCTTTGTTGGACTTTTCTAGTTTTTCAAGTAGGTATTTATGTCTATACAACCTCTCGTATACCTCGAGTCTACCCCTGATCTGGGCTCACACTTTTCTGTGCATCATATCATGCTCTTGATGATGATGGAGTCACTTAGCTATACTTGGATCGGGTACCATTTTTGGTTAGGTTGGAACTTGTCCCAATTTATGGTGACTCATGGTTTCCCCTCTTGGATGTATCCTACACTTAGAAGTAAAATTACTTTGAACATCTCAACTTGCTAGACGTCTATTTTCTTCAAACATCTATCATGCAAAACATCTTCTTCCTCCAGATGTTTATCCTGTTAGATGTCTATTCTTTAGCTAGACATATCCTTCAGCTAGACATCTTCTTCCTGGATGTTTGTGTCTCCTTGCTAGACGTATTCTTCCCAGACATCTAGGTATTTCAACTAGATGTCTCCTTAAATATATTAATTTTTTTTTCTAGTCATCTATTCTTTCGATGCCGATTATTCTAGTCTAGACGTATTCCTCTTATATATCTACTTCTTCAAATATATGTATTCTGATTCTATGGCTTCAATGGATGAATACCCATACTCATGCCCTAGGCAATTTTCTTGTAGGTTGCACTCCTCCAACCATCACAGACTTGGATTCCTCACAAAAAAACATTGGATAAAAATATCTTTTGTATGGCATTGTATGTCTACCTACAAAATACAATTGATGCAATTACAAAGAAAAGAAAACACCCTCCATGAAGAGTGCGACTGCTAGGTTGAATGGCATTTAGCTTCATCTTGAATAAATCATGGAGTGCTTGCAACCCTACTTTTGCTCTAAATCCATGCACTCCTCTTCCATTTCACCTGCACAATGTTGAAAGTGAATGAGAAAGAATGCCCAAGTGCTTCCAATTTATAGAAAATATGTCATCCATACAACTGCTTGTGTAATTTCCACCTAACATCCAGTCATATATATGCACGTCACATCACCAATTTTTACATGGAAAATATGTCTAGCGTATTTATTCTTATTTTATCTTTTTTCTATATTTGTCTTTTTTCCTGTTTTTATCTTTTTATATTTTTGTATTTTTCTTTCTTTATTTTTTATTTTATTTTATTTGATTATTTTTCAAAACTACGCATATCATTTTAGCACTATCGTGTGAAGCGCATGACAATGCGAATGTGTACTTTAAAAGTGTTCCATGCATTATCTTCGTGATGATGGCTATCGATTCCATAATTGCTAAAACCATCAACATTTTCCTATTCCTCCATATGCTAATGACTGCAATGATTATTCTAGTGATGGGGAGTTTACTTCTAAGGCTATTCATTGTGCCTTCCCACTCTTCATGGAATAATACACCAATCTGGCTACTCGTCATCTGCTAGATGATGACGTGTTTCTTGCCTAGATGTCTGATAATTATTTGCTTGACATATACTTCTACTGATGTCATCATATCTTATATTAGTTTCCAAATGTATACGTTCCTACCAGATATTTACCAGACAAGTTCCTCCATCATCCAAATGTGTAGCTGCATCATTCATATGGGTACTACCAGGGTCAAAACGGGTTGATTCCTCATCCAGACGGGTGGGCTCTTCTTCAAGACATACTCATTTAGTTCTTCTGTCACCTTGTTGGATTATCATGTAATCATAAAGGTAATGGATCATAATTCTTTCTTGCTCTTGATGGTTGATCATCCTATAATTGGAATTATGATTTCCTCTTTATCCAATGTTACGATTGAGCCTTCCTATTCCATGGCCTCTACCTCAAAGTCTATCAATTTGATAATGTATGACTACCCATGCTTGGTCTATCTGGTCTTAATAGGGATTCCTATTTTGAGATATATGTCTTTCTTGAGATGGTGTGACTCATCCTCTTACCCTTGCTAGTCAAATATCCTTGATGTGGGACTATCGTACACCTAGTTTCCCAATATTTGGTTGATACCTTGGTCGTTCTTGACGAAATATTTGGTTCCCACAAGCTTGCTGAGGTAGACCAAAGGGTATATTATTAGGAACATATAGTGATGGGTTGACTTGGACTATACCCACAGATGGCCCTTGTGGTCTAGTATGTGGACTAGTTGACCTACATGTAGCAGGAGAGAAATTTATTCCTCTTGGGCTACCAGGATGGAGGTCAACCACTCTTATCCCTTGATCAGATAAGCTTGGGTTACCCAAAAGTCCTGATGAACTCCAGGGATTGTCCAAGTCACCTCTATTTTGGGCTTGGTCTAGTAGTTGTGCTCGTGATCTTGGTTTTGCATGTACCTGATTGCTAGGTATTAGTTGACACAATATTCTCAATCTCCTATCAATCCATATCAACCATCGTTGCCACATTGCTTCTTCAATGTATATTTGAGGTGTGTATTGAGCTAAGACTTCTTGGTACTAATATAAAAAAGTTGAATCTATGCTTGAGTTACTTCCTTTACCTACAATATTCATTTGCCATTATGAGGTTTCTTGAACCCTTTTTTGCAATCATCTTACTTCTCTTCTATGTTGTCGTAAGTCCATTGTTTCCAATTAATACCCCACTTATTGATGCTCATTTGAATATTGCATGGCTTCTTCATATGGTATTCTCCACATACATGGTATTGGTCCTCCTGGTATCACATCTTCATTTTTAGACGAAAAATTTGTTCTACCACTTTCCTCATATTGTAGGCTAAGAGATTCATCACCTTCAATCATCTGCATGGTTTCAAGGAATTTGATCCCTACTTTTCAACTTCAAAGTTCATCCTGTTGTTTCCTATAATCTGGATTGGGACTAGCATAGGGTATATTAGGGTCTCATGATCAATTCTCATCCTCACTTTAATATTCCAACCATCTTCCATATCTTGGCTAGACAAGTACCTCTCTAACATCCCGCCACAAAATCTTGATTGCCTCTTCTTAGCTCATATGATATTCACTATTGGTAGTCAAGTTTTTATGTGATTCCCTCATCTTATCCTATTTTGGTGATCTCTAGAATATTTGAGGATGTTTGATTAGCAGTGAAGCCACTCTTGAGGAGTCATTAGTATTAAGGAGGATTATCAATGTGGTTGTAGATGAAATGTCTAAGTCTCCTGAGGAAACTGCATTATTTCTTGAGGGTCCTATATTATCTTATATATTTTTCCTTAATCCATCAAAGTGCATCTCTAGACCATGTCCTTGCAACCTTCGATTCTCTTACCTTTGATATTGTCTTTGGTGTATTGTGATTGGTGTTGAGGGTGAATTATTTTAAGCCATAGGAAATAAGCTACTTTATGATGAATTACCATGTGAGATTCCCCTAAAATCACCCTAATCTCTTTCAGCCCATTTTGCTCTGTGTGCTTCATCTCATTGGTGCATTCACTACATAGTTCCATCCAACTCCTAAATGACCTTGTTCTCTTAATTATACATTGTACTAATGAAGTATCTCATACTCCTCTTACAATATTTGTGTTTCCCAATCTATTTGTTGCAAAAATTCTAGTCCTTGACATTCATACTCCTCCACTTCTAGTATCCACCCTTGTGAAGCAACATGCAAAATATTCTAAAGTCACTCTACTTTGCTATTTGAAATTTGAACATGGGGTTTTAATCATATTTACTCTCCCTCACAAGGATCTAACTCTATCTGTTTAACTATAGGTTCTTTTATTTCAAATAGCCATTCCAGGTTGGCAGGTTCATCCTCTTGAACAACATTACTTGGCTATCATTTTTGTAGGATTGTTTACTTGGTTGTGCTTCTTTAGTTGCATTACCAAAAGAATCCTTTGAAATTTCTAAGTTGATTACATTTATTTGTGCCTATGCTTTGTACACCTTCAACTTAGAGTCATTTATCATCTTGGGGAATATTGTTCCATCCAACTTCTTTCATAGGATAGCCTTATTGTCTAGTACCTCTTCCACTTGGAAGAGTCTAAGCCATAGGGTCTTTAGCTTCCCTAGCTTGATCTCTCTTTTCTTGTTGTATTTCAGCACTAAGTCAGCAACCTTCAATTTCATCTTTTGGAGATGCTTTTCATGCAAGTAATTTTATCATTGTTGAGCAATATTTGTTTCCCACTATGCCATCACTCTTTTCTTACCTAACTATATCAGTGTTGTGAGTCTTTCCTCCATGCTTTCTTCTTCATTCAAGTAGGTTTTTATGGATACCCTTTAGCTTGATACCAAGCATTCTATTGGTACTACTACCTCCTATCCATACATTAGTTGAAAGGGTGTGTGGTTTATAGTTGGTTTGAAAGTAGTTCTTTACGTCCATAGAACTGCTGGTAAGCACTCCTCCTACTCTACTCTTTGATTGCACACATTTTATACATGATAGAAACCAAGACCTTATTTGTCCTCTCTTCTTACCCATTTGCTCTAGGATAATATAAAATTGATAGGGAGTGAAAGATCCTAAATTTCTTCATCAAATTTTGAATAATATCATTAACAAATGACCTCCCCTATCACTTGTCAGCTAAAGAGATATGCCAAACTATGTGATAACCTGTTCATACAAAAAGCAAGTCATACTTCTTGTAAAATTATTTGATAAGGCCCTTGCTTCAACTCATTTTTTTAGGTATCATTTTGTGACTATGATGTACCTGCACTTACTTTTGTAACTTATTTTTAGTGGATCCACAAAATCCAACTCCCATATCTCAAAGAGTTCTTGAAGTTGCGATGGATGTAGTGGCATGAAATCTTGTTTCAATGACTTCTTATTCTTTGACATGTATCACATGCCTTAAAATTTTTTTTGGTATTGTGATAGAGGGTAGACCACCTGTTGGCATTTTTGCCACATTGATTTGATTGCTGATTATTCATGCTTAAGCTGTTGCAATTCTAACTTCTCTACAGGTTTTGATGCAAAAAATGGCTAAGTCCGAAAGTTGTCACGAAATCATGACATAAAAATAGCATAGAGAGCCAAGTCAAAAAATCATCGCGCTATCGCGAAATGTAACAGAATCGCGGGTCGGTCGAGGAGAGAGAAAATTAACGTAGAATTGGCATGATTTTGTGACATGTCGCAAAATCACGGTCAACGCAGTCAACGGCAGCAGGTGGGCAGAACCGTCGTGATATCACGACGTGTTCGATTTTTGCGGTCCAAAATGGTCAAAGGAAGGCAGAGCGACAAACTGTCATGAAATCGTGACAAAACTCAGCTATAGGCGACAAAACTCAAAACCGTAGCGAAATCACGACGAAAGATGGCACAAGGTTCATAAGTCAAAAGACATCACGAAATCATGACGCATCGCATTTTTGCGACGCGGGTGGATGAAAAAAGGCTCAAGTGATAAAATGGTAGCGAAATCGCTACAATTAGAAAATGAAGCTTCAACAAGCAAAGAGCGTAGCGAAATCGCTACATGTTCCATGGTCACGGGTCAGTTGAAGAAAAAGAGTCTAAGGCAAAAGGACATAGCGATATCATGCCACTTTTGAGGAAATGTTCCAGCCAGGCCAAGATGTCGCGAAATCGCGACAGAAAGTGAAAACCATACAGAAGGCAAACAATGGTAGCGATTTCGTGACACTTTATTGAAAAGTGACTAAGTGCAGAAAGGTGTAGCAAAATCACGACAGGGTGAAGTTGAAGACATTCTAAGGCAAAAGTGTCGCATTTTCGTGGCCTATGAGCAAGACCGTACAGAGTGCAGAAAAAGCATAGCGAAATCGCACAGCGTCTCATTTTCGCGATGTGAGCTAGCGAAGGAGATAATGAAGCCGAATGTGTAGCGATTTCGTGACATGGTTGGTTTTTGTGGCTTAGAAGTGAAAGAGGCGTACGAACCAGGAAGACGTTGCGATTTTGTGACCTGTCACATTTTTGCGACCTATTGTAGTTTCGTGCCTGGGAACAGTTCAAACGGCCCGATGCTATTTTGTGAGTTCTGATGATTAAATGCATCCTAGAATTGAATGTTTTGCTGATTTTCGATGCGATCAAGCTAGAAGAATGTGCCCAGGCTACCAGAATTCAAGATCGAAGCTGATGTTCATGATTTTTCTAACGGTTCCATGCATATTTCCAAGAACATTTAATGAAGGCGACCGACTCTTCCATATGGCATTTAATTGCTGATTTCTCCGAAGCTATTTAAGGATAACATTTCCGTTGCATAATTGATCTCGAGGAGGTCCGTTGCAAATTTTAAATGCTGCTAAGAGGCCAGACCTCTATAAAAACCAATGTAAATCTCATTTGCAGGGGTCGGGAGTTTGAGAGATATTATTGCGTGGAAGCTTTCAAGTTGTTTTGCATGAATGAAAAGAGACTTGGCCACTGATTTTAAAATGTCTTTCTGTGTTATTTCCTTTGATTCCATGTATTTCTAAGTTGCGCTTGTCTTTCTGATTTGCTGTTTGATTTAAATTCTGCATTTGAATTTAAATATTGCTTATAAGAAAGTAAGTTCTGGGATACACTTCTGGAGGTAGTTTGCGCAAGGTCGTAGAAGAATTATGCTGTTCTTCGTTATTACATGCTATTCATATACTTGAAGGTCTATCTTACTGAGTTTATTTTCCCCGATCTGATAAATTTGGCCTACGACCATATTTCCCGTCCCTTTCCATAATTTCTTGTTTCTTTCTATGTATTTTACATCTCTTTCCTACAGCTTTAATCTAAAAACAAGTTTAGAATAGTAAGGGAACCAACCCACTCTGGAGATTGGCTTGGGAGACATTTCTTTCTGCCAGCCTTTCAATGTTGGCCAGGTCTAGGGTGCACTTTATATAAAAATCCTTTCCTATGGTAGATTCATGACCAACAGTTTTTGGCATGCCCGGTGGGACATACTTCTTCTGTCTCAAAAAGATCCACATTTGTTTAATACCCCGGAGGAATCAAGATTTTTGATGAGCTGTCTTGACCTCATAGCGGAGATGTGTAAGTTCATCTGGTGACTCTGACTTAATGGCGATAACCATGATCTCGCAGAACACTGCTATAATGGCGAGGGTTTGTCCTAGATGGGATGATCCTGGCCTTCTGAATCTCCAAATTCAGCATGAGATTCCCAAAGGTGCCCTGAAAGCTCTAACAAAATATGATGGTGCCGAGGGCATGGCTCTGGAGCATGTTGAAGATGTTGCTACTTTGTCAACCATCCATGGCATAAATCATGAGGATGTTATGATCAGACTTCTGGTCTTGTCTCTAGAAGGAAGGGCTTTACAGTGGTACAGACTGCTCAGGTGTCAAAGCATCAGCTCATGGGATGATCTAGCGAGAGCACTAATCAGAAGATTTGATGAAGATCCCTTTAATGGCTCTCAGGATCCCTTTCATTTTCTAATGTATATCACAAGAGCACCTCTAGAGAGCATCACAGACTTCAATGTCTGATTCTTGAGAAGCTGGAAGAGAATTCTAGAGAATATCCGACCGACACCCACCAAGCCCACCTCTTCTATGTCTGAGCTTTCCATTTTGACATAGGCCTCCTCTTACTGCAATCAGGTGAATGAAGGTTCCCTCAAATATTTGAGGAAGCAATGCGAGCAGAACAGCTTCTACTCCTAGCAAGAAAACTACCGTGGGAAGAAACTCCATCATCTTATCCAGTAGTTGCTGTTCTTGTTTATCCAACACAATATTTTTCACACTAGATCCCACATACTGTGCAGAGACCTGAGATGCAGCTGTGTGCAACTCAAGAGCCAAATTTCATCCAAGGCCAAATATTGGAATATGCAAGTATTTTCCTAGCAATGAACCATATGGTTGCTTGCAATTTCTATCAGGAGATGGGCCAAGGAGAGGAACAGATTCAAGTTCCAGGACCTGAGCACCAAGAGGGCACTATGCACAACATGCAAGTATTTAGCCGAAACCTATTGAGCATGCCGGATCAAGAGGAAGAGTCTAAAGAGATCCTAAAGAAAGGACTGTTGCTGGACAATTTCTATGATCGGATCCAGGAGTTGGAGGAACCTGTTCTCAGTTCACAACCAGGGAACCCTCCAAGATGGTGGTATTGGCTTCAGTCATTACTACAATGGGTACCTATAGGAGCTTTCCATGTGGCAAATTTCTTTGCTACATTATTTGTCGATTGTGTGGATAACATACCCATGTCTGCAACTTGGAGAACTTTAAGAGGTCAGCCGAATTTCAAAGATCGACTCAAATATGATCAGATCTGGTCAGGACACTGTCGATTTATCGGATAACCCCTTGAGACCGGGTTTCTGGTGGCGACATGCCAATCATGTCATAAACTATTGTATATAGCAAAAAAAAAACAAAAAAAAATGAAAAAATAAAAGAAAAGCAAAAAAAAGAAGCATTTTTTTTATTTGTCCACTTCTGCTCTTTTTGCATGTGAGCCGTAGGTGTCTGTGTTTCTTTCTTTTTTCTCTCTCTCCCTTCCTAGCAGTTGGTGGCTTTCTAGCAATTTCTTCCTTCCCATTCCCTTTTTATTTCCTTTCCCTTCTTCATCCTCCTTCTTCTACTTCTTTCTTTTCTTCTACAGTAAACACAAAAGGCCACTGTTGTTGTTTCTTTTCCCCTTTCCTATTATTCCCGCTTCTTCTTATCCCTTTCTTCTAAGTTTTTTGTCATTTAAGCATTTTATGCATTTATTTCTAGTTTATTTCCCCAGTCCATTCTCATTCCATTTCCATTCCATTAGTTCATTTACTTTCATTTCACTTCCATCACAGCTGGTAGCACAACAACATCCTGTTACTGTGTTTACCGCATTACTTTCACCCATTTCACCACTCCATCATATTATCATTCCATTTGCATTTCATCGCCTGTGCATCCGTAGGATCTCATTCCATTCATTTCCATTTCATACTCAGTTGAGCCACATGCAGGTTCTCGAAGTTTTTGTATTCAGCAAACGATGTTGCAGTAGTTCCTCGAGATGTACCTTAGCAGCTACCTTTTGTTCTAAGTTTTATGACTCTGTGCCCAATGGATTCAAGCCTATATTCTTGCATACAACAAAACTGTATACCCTGCGAGCCGCCAAGAATGTTGGCATTTTTGCCACATTGATTTGATTGCTGATTATTCATGCTTAAGCTGTTGCAATTCTAACTTCTCTACAGGTTTTGATGCAAAAAATGGCTAAGTCCGAAAGTTGTTGCGAAATCGTGACATAAAAATAGCATAGAGAGCCAAGTCGAAAAATCATCGCGATATCATGACATGTCACAGAATCGCGGGTCGGTTGAGGAGAGAGAAAATTAACGCAGAATTGGCATGATTTTGTGACATGTCGCAAAATCACGATCAACGCAGTCAACGATAGCAGGTGGGCAGAACCGTCGTGATATCACAATGTGTTCGATTTTTGCGGTCCAAAATGGTCAAAGGAAGGCAGAGCAACAAACTGTCATGAAATCATGACAAAAATTAGCTGAAGGCGACAAAACTCAAAACCGTAGCGAAATCGCGATCAAAGATGGCACAAGGTTCATAAGTCAAAAGACGTCGTGAAACCGTGACGTGTCGCATTTTTGCGGTGCGAGTGGATGAAAAAGGGCTCAAGTGATATAATGGTAGCGAAATCACTACAGTTAGAAAATGAAGCTTCAACAAGCAAAGAGCGTAGCAAAATCGCTACATGTTCCATGGTCGCGGGTCAGTTGAAGAAAAAGAGTCTAAGGCAAAAGGATGTAGCGATATCGTGCCACTTTTGAGGAAATGTTCCAGCCAAGCCAAGATGTCGCGAAATCGTGACAGAAAGTGAAAACCGTACAGAAGGCAAACAATGGTAGCAATTTTGTGACACTTTATTGAAAAGTGACTAAGTGCGGAAAGGTGTAGCAAAATCGTGACAGGGTGAAGTTGAAGACATTCTAAGGCAAAAGTGTCGCATTTTTGTGGCCTATGAGCAAGACCATATAGAGTGCAGAAAAAGCATAGCGAAATCGCGCAGCGTCTCGTTTTCGCGGTGCGAGCTAGCGAAGGAGATAATGAAGCCGAATGTGTAGCAATTGCATGACATGGTTGGTTTTTGTGGCTTAGAAGCAAAATATGCGTATGGACCAGGAAGACGTCATGATTTCGCAACCTGTTACGTTTTCGCGACCTGTTGCAGTTTTGCGCCTGGGAACAGTTCAAACGACCCGATGCTATTTTGTGAGTTTCGATGATTAAATGCATCCCAGAATTGAATTTTTTGTTTATTTCCGATGTGGTAAAGCTAGAAGAACGTGCCCAGGCTACCAGAATTCAAGGTCGAAGCTGCTGTTCATAATTTTTCTAACGGTTCCATGCATATTTCCAAGAACATTTAATGAAGGCGACCGACTCTTCCATATGGCATTTAATTGCTGATTTCTCCGAAGCTGTTTAAGGATAACATTTTTGTTGCATAATTGTAGATCTCGAGGAGGTCTATTGCAAATTTTAAATGCTGTTAAGAGGCCAGACCTCTATAAAAACCAATGTAAATCTCATTTGCAGGGGTCGGGAGTTTGAGAGATATTATTGCGTGGAAGCTTTCAAGTTGTTTTGCATGAATGAAAAGAGACTTGGCCACTGATTTTAAAATGTCTATTTGTGTGATTTCCTTTGATTCCATGTATTTCTAAGTTGTGCTTGTCTTTCTGATTTGCTGTTTGATTTAAATTCTGCATTTGAATTTAAATATTGCTTATAAGAAAGTAAGTTTTGGGATACACTTCTGGAGGTAGTTTGCGCAAGGTCATAGAAGAATTATGCTATTCTCCATTATTACATGCTGTTCATATACTTGAAGGTCTATCTTGCTGAGTTTCTTTTCCTCGATCTGATAAATTCGGCCTACGACTATATTTACCGTCCCTTTCTGTAATTTCTTGTTTCTTTCTGCGTATTTTACATCTCTTTCCTGCAGCTTTAATCTAAAAACAAGTTTAGAATAGTAAGGGAACCAGCCCACTCTGGAGATTGGCCTGGGAGACATTTCTTTCTCCCAACCTTTCAATGTTGGCTGGGTCTAGGGTGCACTTTATATTTCCTGTGGTAGATTCGTGACCAACACCACCATAGGCCTACCGAAAAAAATTTCTAGCTGTTGCATTAGATCCCATATGTCCTCTAGATAATCCTTTGTATGGATATTTTAGGGTCTGTTGTACTTCATCTTCCATCATGCATCATCTCAAAATGTGGTCCTCCCCTATATTGTATAGAAATCCTATAATCAAGCTAAAGGGTACTAAATTTATAATTACCTTTTACTGTTTAGCTACTATCATATCCTTCGATAGCTTTCCTACCAATAGATAATCCCTAATATATTTATACCATACTGGTATCACACTTATCATGAACAACTATGCATCGAGGAATTCATCTGGTATTCCTCCTTCTACAGGTTCTCCTGAGTGAATCCTTGATATTTGATCTACAATTATGTGCTTCTCCCCAAGTCTCACTACCACTGAAACATGAATTCCTACAGAGTGATGAGCCATCAACTCACTCATCCATAGATTTTTGACTTGTTAATTATGTACAATAGTACCTAATAATCTACATCGAAAGCAAAAGGGTTAGCCAACAAATAGTATTGGTACTTTTGTACTACGTACACCATCCCTAGTGCTTCACACTCTATTATACTATAGTTCTTCTTGTCTCAAGACAAAAATCAACTTGCAAAATAGATGGGATGATCCAACCCAAATTGACCTTCTTGAGCCAATGCACAACCAATAGCAAAATTTGAGGCATCAATGTTCACATGGACCACCTTCTTCCAATTTGGGTAAATCAGGATAGGTGCCTTCACCAAGTGTGCTTTAAAGCTATCAAAAGATTTATGGTGCTCCTCTACCCAGTGAAAAAGAACACCCTTATGTGTAAGAGCATCAACTAGATGAGAAGTTAGTGCGTAGTTGCAGATGAACCTTCTATAGTATCCTACTGTTCCAAAGAAGGTTTTTATCGAGCTCATATCATATGGCTCCTCCATCAATAATATCACCAAAATTTTATCTAGATCAGGCTTCAGGCACTCTTGGCATACAATATGCCCCAAAAGCTTCTCGTATGGTACCATCAAGACACATTTTCCTGGGTTGAAGGATATAAAAGCTCACCTACACAAGCTCATGTATTCCTCCAATACCATTAGATGTTATTGTGTCTTGCCATACAATGACCAATCATCTAGGAAAGCTTTGAAATTTCCCGTGGATATCTTATCAAAGATGTATAAGATGATTCATTGAAAATTAGTTGGTGCATTGCACAAACCAAACAACATGCAATTATAAGCATATATTCTATTTTCAACTACAAAGGTGGTATTCAACTTATCTTCCTTTACAATGCTAATATGGTTGTATTTTAAGAATCCATATAGAAATGAATAGATTTCATGGCTCGCTATTCCAGGATGAAGTATATGAAACAGATCAATAAGGGATCCTTGATGGTTGTGGCATTGAGGCTTTGGAAATCTATACAAATCCAAATTTTATCTACATCCTTCTTCAAGGTGATCACAATTTGTGAAACCCATTCACTTATCATAATCTTGAAGATGATGTTTGCATCTAGCATCTTGTCAATTTCTGCATTCACCAGGGTTGCATACTTGGGATTCATCCTATATGGTCACCTCCTAACTGGTTGTGCACCTTGAATTAAGGGAATATTGTGTAACTCCCTTAAGGTCCTTGTATGTCCAAGGGAAGACATCCTTATACTCCAAAAATATTTTAAATAGCATAGTTTTTACCATTGGATCCCAATCATCTCCAAAATCAATCATATTATCCTCACCATATTCTCCCAAGTTTACTTGAATCATTCTAGGACCTTCATATTTAATGGACTTAGGTTCATTTACTACCTTAGGAACATTGATGGGGTGCATTGGTTTATCTTCAATGAATGCATCGTCCATCATATATTCTGTACAATTATTGGGGAATATCTAGTTTATCTTTCATTATCCTTCTTTGCTATTGTTTGCTTCTTACCACTTTCATCCTTCTTTGGTTCCTTCTTCTCATCCTCTTGGATTTCCTCTTCTGCTTCAATGTAGAAACATTGAGGAGAAAATAGTTCATAGTCTTCTAGTTGCAAGTGTACTAAGCCTTTGTCTTCATTATACTCATCCTCCATTCAATCTTCCAAGTGTAGTATTCCACCTAGTTCATATCCCGACTCTTAATCAGAGGAAGAAGCTCTTGAGTCATAAAAAATTGCAATCTCTTGGCTTACCACTTGGTTATTTAAATTAAATTTAGATGCTCTTTCTACCAGTTGTGGTTTACCTTCATCGTTCATAACCACCCACATCCCAACAATGCATCATATGTTGGTTTTTTCATAGTAATTATAACAAAATCTAGTATAAAATATTGCTCTACTATGTGCACTTTTTGGCTCATTAATATCACTATTGTATTGATGCCATACTGATTTGCTTCGTATAACTTGAATTTTGGAGATCTTAGTGTGGGTTGACCAATACTCCACCACATTATTTCTGGTATCACGTTCATGCTTGATCCTCCATCAATGATCACCTGACTCAACTTATGGTCCAATATATCCATATGAACCAAAGTTGGCTTCTTATTTGCCTGGATCATCAATATTGTTGGATCAATGAATTAAATTTTCTTGATGTGTGCTACCTGCCGGGTTTATTTCTTCTTTATTTTTATGACTTCTTCCACTGTAGCTATGCTGAATAGACTTGCTATCTTTACTTCCACTATCATATTCAACACTCGTGTCACCAATTCTTCTATTGATGTTTGTTTATCATTTGTGATCTCTACCTTCTTTATAGCTTTCTCCAGAACTAGCTTGCCTTGCTTTTATTTATCTTGTTCCATTTTTATTAGTTATTGAGCTTCCTACCATCACTCTTTATCCTTGGTAGGATTTGGGTACTCTTCTAACTTCCTAGATTGTACTCTTGTTATGGCTAGAACTTCATATTCCCTCTCCATCACTGTGCTCACTTTACCAATGTCAATCAAATTGGCATTCTACATACCATTGGAGCTTGCATTATTTGGGCAATTAGCCACTTTGTGGTTCCCTAGACCACACCACCTACACATTTGGGTAGCATTTCTACCACCATAATTGCTCATATTTTGAGGCTTGGGGTAACTTTTCACAAAGTGGCCTCATTCTTGGAAATTCTAACATTGGATTACAAGTCTCTCTTTTGAGTTGTACTGCAGTCGACTCTGCCCTACTTGTATTCCTCCTCGGTAGTTGTTCTTATATCCATTGCATGTTGCACCCTATCAATTTATTGAAGTATCAGGTTTATTCCCTTGTTAAACTGTAAATATTTGGTGCCTTGCTCCCTTAAATTTGAATGGGCAATCTACTACTAGGTGACCTACAATATCATATATTTGTAATATGCTTTATTTGGGAAATTGATATTTGCATGTCCTTCCATTTTATAGTCAAAACACCAAATATATTTCCTATATTTCCTCATTTCTCCTTTGACTTCTATGATTTTATCAAACTCTTTCTAAAAGGAGTGTAATGCACTTTGAACTTTATCTTCTTCATAATTATTAGATTCTTCGCATTTTGGCTGTCCATCGATTACTACAATTGTATGCTTAGACTTGTGTTGGAGCCAAATTTGACTCAAACTTTGAAACCCCCAAATTTAAATTTTTGGTTTCATCAATATAAACAAGCATTGTTGGTCTCTTTGCATATTTTTAAAGAAGTTGGTTTAAATATTGCTATCATGTGCACCTTTGAAAATTGTTATGTCTTAAAAGAGTTGCCAAAGTCATCCCTCATGATAAAATTCGACCATTGAAATACAAGGTTTAGTCTTCCAAATAAATGAAGTCTCCCTTAGACTTAAATCAAATGATAAATCTTTAAGTCCTAAGGTATTCAAAAGTAATGGAATAATTTAATCAAATACCTTGGTCTAAAGCCCAAAAAGCATAAAGTCTAAACTAAGGTCTTAATTAAAACCTTGAGGGTATGCGCCCCATTACGTTAAAAATTGAGCACCTTGAGATCAATCAAAAGGTAGCGCTTCACCAAAAGAGAATCCAATGGATGCGCTTTCATGAAGGAACCCGAAGGTTAAGACAAAGGTCAAATGGTTTAAAAATATTAAAACCTAAGGTCAAAAGTGATTAAAATTAATAAAATCCATGCATCTTTGCTAATCTGGATGGATGCGCTTGAGCTAAGCCCGATCCAATGGATGCGCATGCTTTAATTAATCAATGCTTTAAAAGGATGTGGTCAAAATAATTAAAGTCTAAAGGTTTGGAAAGAAACATTAATTAAAACCATTGAGGGTATGCACCCCGTTGCATTAAACATCGAGCATATCAGACAAATCTAATGACAACGCTCGATCTAGAATCTGATTCAACGATGGTGCTCTTACAAAAGGTGCATCAAAAAGGTAAATAAACCCATAGATTAATTAAATATATTAAATAAGATTAGTGAGGGTATAATACATTACTAATTATCCCCATTTTAACTTAATCTAAGTTTAAAATCATGTGCCCCTTGGTAACTAACCTCGTAGGTTGATCAAGATCAACGATCGCACCAACATTGCTCGAAATATGACAGTCGCACCAAAATCATAAATGGTAGGATATCGGGTAAAGATAAAGGTAAAACTAAGATTAATTACGCATTGATAAGGGTATAATACATTGCTAAATTACCCCCTTTTAGTTTAATCAAGATTAATCAAATCTAATGATACACCCTTTTCGGCTATCAAGTATGCAGCTTACAGGAGATCTAACGACTCGAACAAGCTCAAAGATAAATGGAGAATGAGTCAAAGTCAAATGAGAGGATGAAACAACATGGAGATCTAGACAGGCTCATCTCCACTTGGATCCAATGACAACGCATTGTTAAAAATGATCAAAGGTTAATTTAAAGGTTTTCCTTCATCAAATGATTAATTAAATACATAATATTGGTACATTAATAATCTTCCCCTTCCATTTTGCTAAAACTTGTGCATATAGGGAATCCAATGATCGTGCCCCCATCATGGTATGATCTAACGACGATCACTTAGAGAGGTGAATGGGTTATATGATGCCTATGTTTAAATACAATGTTGTTAAGGTTTTAATCATTAGGTTAACCTTGGTAAAATCATGGTTAGGTGAGGACTAATACACTGTTTTATTATAAGGTCAAATAAACGATGGTATAGACGTTGATCTTAAGTATTGTCGAAATGAAATATTACCACCAAAGGGTTTTCAACTTTATAAACATGATTAATCTGATTAACCTGGCATAGGTTTATATAAATTAGTAGACTAACAATCATGCAGGTTCTTAGACATCAATGACTATGTTAATCCTCCCTAAGATCTGATGGTAGTGCATGAATCAAAGGTTTAAGTAATAAAATGATCACGATAATCCAATGGTAGCGCTCCATTGAGATTAAGAGAATCTAATGGTGATGAGCAAGTCAAAGTCAACATGATAGAATACAAGTATGGCTAATCCAACAAGCATCTTCTAATGAATCCAATGGATGCACTCCATCTCGAAATGATCTAATGGTGGTGCACGCTTCAAAGGTAAATTAAATGGTAAGCTTAAATCGACACTCGATTAATTAAATTTTAAACACTTAAAAGGCCCTAACATATTAATTACACACTTTATTTATTAATCAAAGTAGGTTCAAAGCATGTTTCTTTTGGTTATCTAACCCATAGGTTATAAAATATCCAAGGCAGCGATAGAATAAAGGTTGATCCAATGGTTGCGCTCGATCATGGTTGTTCAGAACTTAGGATATCTAAGATAATGTCAGGCACTCACATCAAGAACCAAATCTTATGGGGATCCCTAGGATGATTACTACCAAATTAACAATGTGATCGATCCCTAAGATTTAGTTATCATTCGAGGCCAAGGTGGCATGAGGATCAAAATGGAGGTCATCCCTACCACAAGTCACAGCTCCACATCAGAAAATAAGAAGCTTCAGGGACCAATAGCGAAGTTTTTAATAATTGATGGTACACAAATCAAAGGACTTAGGGGCACATTGGATGACGAGCTTTACCCACCATCAAGGCCCAACCTCGGAAGGAGATGTGCTGGTAAATTTTCTTTGGCCAATTTTAAAAAAAGTAGTTGATGGCACAATATTAATGACAAATGTGCGAATATATCAAACTCATTTCACCACCCAGTATTTGAGCTCACAAAATCAATCAAGTTTACCACCCTAGTGATCTAAGAGCAGAAAGTGGTATGCAAGAGATATAGAGAAGAGGAGAGTTTTGGAGTTTTCCTATTTTAGAGGAACTATACTCACTACCTTGAGAAAAATGGCATCATGGGGAGATATTTTTGCACTCGAAGACACTAGAGAAGTAGTGAAATTCATCATAGATCGGTCTCCATACTCTAAGATCTTTGGACCACCTGTACCCAATAGCACGATGTATGAGTTCGCTCAAAAATGTGGAGCTGATAAGAAGCCTACTCCAGCACAATAGTATGAGATTGATAATGCATGTATCAAGAGTTTTGCTCATGTAATGGAAAATGATAGCAAGACCCCATGGATAATGGTTGACCTTTTTCATAGAGCCTGGAGATTACAATACAAGGGTTTCCCTAGGAGCAACAGATGGAACAGTAACCTTGGGAAGTTGATATGCCCGAAGGTTTACTTCTCCTCGGATTTAATGGTGTGGCTAGTAGTGGCATATGATGAAAGAACGAGGACATTTCGAGACAATAAGAATCGATCGGTATTCAGCATCAAAGTCGAACACATCAAGGAAGTCTTCAATTTGATAGAGTATACCACCTTTTTGGTGCCAAAGGTAATCGAACACCAATCTCGAATGTTCACAGGAATGGAAGTTTTTAAATCTTTGTTTGATATAAATGAGAAAATAGATGATAAATTCCCAATTAGGAAGACTATTTTTAAGCCATGGGTCCAAGATTTTTGTGATATGATAAACATAGTCTTAGGAGTACAGGATCTCAGTATAGTGAATAAAAGGGTTTTATATTTAGCTGCACAATGCAATCGGGTGTATAACACCCCAATTTATGCTTGGGAACTAGAATTGAGTAACCAAATGCATGAGCAAATGGTAGAATTGAAAAAGGTTATTTTTGAACAAAGGCAAGAGATGCCCTATTTTTCTCAATACTCATTTTTCATCCACCTGATAGCGGGACAATTGGGAGAAGAAGCCCAAAAAAGAGTAGAAGCCATTAACAGCCCCTATGTCCAGACTAATTTTTGGAGAATACATGAAGGACGGACTCACATGGGCTGGTTCTATGACCATTTTATGGTAGAAATCCATTGGCTTTTAATTGGAGTGCTCCCTGAGAGATTAGGGCTAGGAGTAAGGGCTTTTATCAAAGAAAAGGAGATTGGGGATTTATTTTTCTCAGAAGGTTTCACCTACATCAGGCTCTATGGGGCCAAAATTCCCCCTAAGCTATTACCAATGTATTTTCCATTATCCCTAGCAGCTCTAGAGTTATGTAGGCAAGTGGTCGAAGAAGCTAAGATGAGACTAGTGAAGAAACATGGAAAAGTCCCCTGGCTCAATGTTCCCTGTCGCTTTGGGGATTATATATTTGTTGGCTACCCTGCACTGCTCAAAGGAATGTTTGATTTAGATACTATGGATTTCGATGAGATAACTTGGAGGTTTTATGACCCAAAAGGAATATACAATAAGATGATGGAAAAAAGAGAATATGCTCGAATAAAGCATCGAAAGGATGCTTATGAAGAAAGATTATTGGAAGCTATGGAAAAAGGGATAGATTTATAGGTTGTATGGGATGATTTCCCTCCTAAAAGTAGAGGCAGCACACAGATTCATGAAGCCTATGATTACCCTATAGAATTAAGAAGGCTTCAAGAAATTTTAGTAGAATCTGTAGCACCTATTTTTCCAGGAGCAGCTCAAGCAATCAAAGAAGACCCCTTATTAGAGTTGATAGAAGAACAAGGTATTGATCAAATGGAGGTCACTGTAAATACTACAGATATAATAGAACAATAGGTCAGGCCTCCCATAGATGATCATCTCAGAATAGAGGCAACACCAAGCACTTCCCAAGAAGTTTCCAAAAGCTCAAGTATAGCCAAAGGAAAAGAAATTGTAACTACACCTACTCAAAAATCTTCTCTCCTAGAATAAGCTATAATTCCTATTTTTGATAGAGTATTAGCTGTAACAAGTGTAAAGAAATTGGCACCCATGGCTATCCCTACCTCTTTAAAAATAAAAGGATAAGAGATTAAAGTTCCATCAGTGATATAGATGAATATGAGAAGAACTGGTGGATTTGGGGGTCTGTTCTGAAGTCACCAAGTGAAGAATCAAATAGAGATAACCACTACAAAAGAAGAAGCCTAGATTATCTTTACCTTCTACACAGGTTTTGTTGGAGAGGATAGATGAGCAAGACTACTTTTACTACTGTAAGTGAAAAGGAATTATAGGTAGTGGCAAATATGGGAGATATAGGAGAACAACTCATGGATGAGCCTCAATTAGAAACAACTATGTCAGATATAGTAGAAGTAAATCTTCCTGCCTTGCAAGACCCACTTGTCTTCAGAGTCAATGAGGATACTAGGGGCTCATCAGTGCTAGGAAAAGAAGGTGACATGGTCAAAGTTGTCAAGGCAATGCAAAATCAAACCATGGACCAACTAGTTGAGAAAATTGCAGAGTTAAGGAATCAATTGAAAATATAAGAGAAGGAAAAAGCTAAAATGAAAGCATTAATAAATAAACAATAGGAAGAATTGGCACAAAAGGATACTTCAAATGTACAACCCCTTTAGTGGTAAAGATTCAGGATCATGCCTATTATCTGAATATAATGAAGAAACAAATGTCAATAAAAATACAAGCTCATGCTAGAGGGTTCACTGAGATGTTTAGGTAGATTAGGGTGATCCAAATAATTGCTCGAGAAATACAGACATTGATACAGAAAGAAGAAGACTTTGAAGTCATTCATCCTACCCTTGATTTTATAGGAGATAATTTTGAAGAGTTCAGGGTCAAGAGATAATAACAAATAATGGCAATAAAATCCAGTTCAATTTTGAGTTCTTGAAAGCAACCCTGTTTGGGGTAAACCAGGAAAGGTGGATCAATGTTGTAACTGAAATGGATAATCTGATAGAAGATGCAACAGGTAAAATGGTAGATATTGGTCTATCTTTAGACCAATGCTTGGAAGCCTCCTAGTGTAGAAGAGCTACTCAGGCATACAATAGAAAAATTTGAGTGTGAATCAGATGATGAGTCAGAAATGACTAGACAATCCACCTTTCTGGTGAATACTGTGGAGATGTTGCTCTTCCAATATGAAAGAAACAGGTCCATCCTTGCCATACAAAAAAATAGAATTTTACAGGAAATGAACATGCTAAGGTTTGCTGCCACCTTTGACATAGAAGTTTGGAGATTAATAAGTGAACAAATAAAGAGGCTACAACAAGGTCAAAAAGGGAAAGAGGTTGAAACTTACAATCAACAACTGGAAGTGAGTTCAACACAACAAGGACCTGTGCCAATAGAAAAAGTCTCCAAAGTAGTTAAAGAACCAAATGCTCAAAAGGAGACAGTTCAAGAGGAAACAATTGTAAAAGAAGTAGTGGAAGAGAAAATAGACTCTCCAAACACCACCATCACTGGTTAAAGTAAGCTACTATTTGAAAAGTTCAAAAGAAAGAGTACAACCCAAAATAGAAAAATATAGTGGAAGCCAGCTGTACCAGTTTTGAAGATCAACTCAGAAGAGGACAAGTGTAAGGCCAAAAATAAACCAAAAATAATAGAATCAAGAACCAACAACTATAAAAAGAAGCAGACAGGTTCAGATTCTGCATCAAGCAATTAGAGAATAGCATTTTTTCTAAGAGGTATACTTGAGTGCCCTTTAGAGTTGTGTTGTTGTATCTCCCTTTTGTGTCTATTTTTCTCATTCATTCTTCTTTCTTCCCTTTACTGTGCAGGATTTTGATAGGAAAGTGCTCAAGAAGCTGAGATTATTTCCTGTCCTATTGAGGATAGAGACTCTACTATTACTATATTGGAACAAGGAGAGTAGGAGAGACCTGTTACATTATTTGAATAGAGTCTTCTTCATTGTATTGATGTATTTCTTTGAGAAAAATAGAGTTAAAAGGCATCCTGCCCACTCTGCATGTAATATTTTATGAAATCAATACAATTTTGAGTTTTATTCTTGTTATATCTTTGTCTCAGTACTGTGTGTCACTGTGTAATGGATTACATTATTTGAATGCATTATATACGTTTCTTTCATTGGTTAACTTTTAGTTTTATTATGATATTCGAATAAATCTAAGAGCACCAATTTCCTTTTCCCCATTCTCTCTGTTCATGTTAAAATTGTTGTTAAATTGCTATAACAACCCAATGAATCTAGGCACCGGTCTACATAAGGCATAACAATTGGTTATTTTCTTGCTTGGTCATTTTAATACATATAGTGTTATATTAATCTGGAGCGTGTAATCAACGTTTTATCATATAATTACCATTGGGGTTTCCTTACCCATTATGTAGTTTTCTTTTAGCAATATTCATGTTTATCAGAATAAAGAGGTAGGTTGACCAGAGCCTGTAATAGCTCATTGGTTTCAAATAGATTTTTGTAGCGTGACAATCGAATCCTATGGATGCAAGAATCGGTTCCAATAGTTTTTTGGCATCGTTGTTGAGGACTTGATAAAATTATTAATTCTTAAATATTTATTGAATGACATTATTTTTAATCAATGGATGGCCAGTTAGAATAAAGAACTTTTGTTTTAATTTTTACATTTTCTACGTTCTTTATTTTACCCATGGTTTTCAAATTTTGATTTTCTTTACGTTTCTTGATCTTCTTGAAAATTTTTGTTTCTTGATTTTCTTGAATTATCCCAAGAACCGACTCCTATGAGGATGAGTGATAATATCAAGCATTCTTGATAAAGTATACGTTGTTCTTTCTGCACCCAGTGCTGGCGACTCTGTCTGAATGAACCTAGAAGATAAAAATAAAAAGGAGAGAGCAGAATGTGCTGGCGAACACTAGGAGAAGCGGTAAGGAGCTATTCCTAGAACTCGAGAATCCAGAGGTATTTATACATAATAAAAACTCCACTTTTCAAGAGTATTGCTTATAATAGTAGATCAAATTCTAGCGGTAAAAAGTACGTAAAGAAAAATCAAAATACTATTACGATTGGTATCACTGTAGATGAACATTTGAATTCTGTTATAGAAGATATATGTGATTATTCTTATTGCCCAATAAATAGTAATACTGAGGTAAATAATCCATTAGATCATATTCAGATTACTCAACCTCACATTCCTGTAAGTGTTACTACTGTGAATTTGAATCCTATAGTAACAATGGCCCAGGCTAATGTTCATTTATGGAGGACTAATAGATATAGGCCTTTTGTGTTACCCATCAATTTAAATACCTTACCCAGTAAAGCTCACAAATACCTCCCAAAATTCTTAGGAAATAGTGCAGTAACTGGAGAAGATCATATCAAAAGTTTCTTGTATGCAATGGATAGTCTGGAAGTTGAACATGAAGATGTAGTATTGAGACTATTTTTACAGACTTTAGAAAAATATGCTAGAGAGTGGTTCAATTCCCTTCCAAACAATGATATCCCAAACTTCACCAAAATGGAAACTATGTTTCTAAAGAAATATGGTGAAAGAAAAAATGAACAATCACTGTTAACTGAGTTAGCCACTATGAAGAAAAAAGAGAATGAGGTTGTTAGTGACTTCAACATAAGATTTTCAAAGACTAGGAATAAAATCCCTACCAACCTTAGGCCTAGTGATATTCAATCTATTTGTTTTTATAAGAATACCTTTCAAGGAGAGTTTAACTATGAGTTGAGGCAAGAACAAGCCACTACCATTGATGGTTGTATGGAAAAAGCACTGGATATAGAAAGAAATATGCTTGACAGTGGTAAGATGAAACCTTATTCTTTAGAAGTCAACCTACCTGAGAGAAAACCTAAAAGAGTGGCATTTGATATACAAAGAAGAATTGAAATTGATCCAATGGAAAAATTGACTAGTCAAATGACTGAGATGTTCAATAACATGAACAATAGGTTAGCAAGAATTGAAAGAAATGGAAATAATGGTGAATCTTCACAAATAGAGTGACCTCATGTTGACAACCATCCCCCTTTAAGAAAAATTTCAATAGGAATTGGGGAAACAACAATGGTTCTGAAGAAGGAAATAGGAGTAGGAATAATGGGAACAATAACTGGAAAAATCGAGAATCTGATAGAGATCAGAATAATGTTCCTAACCCTATACCATCTGCTAATATAGCAGAAGGCTTTCCCTATTTTTTCTCTACTTGTGATGCACCTCATAACCCTGATGCATGTGGAATTCACCTAAGTGATCAACGTAATGTAGATTTACATGCTGAATCAGAAGAGGATATAAGAATCAATGCTTGTTGGTCTATTGAAGATGAGTCCAGAGAAAGGATGTTTGAAGAAGATATGGATAAGTATGCTTCAAATCATCATCCTCAAATTTTAGTAACTGAAGGAACTAAAATCTTGCAGAAATCACATGAGTCAAGATATGATAAGATGAAGCAAGGGAAATTAATCCCCACTGCTCAAGAAGTTGAAGAATTAGAAGCTACCCATGTTCTGAATTTAAGGAATAGAACAATCCCTAAAAGGATAGAGAAAGCCTCTACAAGTGAAACAAGAAAACAAACTTTCACCAATAAAAATATCAGTAAAGAGAAAACTGATAGGAACCTTAAAAATATTACTCCTGAAGTAATAGAATTAGAGGAAGAGATTCCCAAAGAAGAAAGTAATAAACCACTTGGATATAAAGAAGATAGAATTTGATGTTGGGTCAGAACTCAGTAAGCAAAAGGTTAATATCACATTTGGAGAACTTATGAAAGTTCAACAGTATAGAGAACAAGTCTCAGTAGAGCATTTGGATTAGTGGAACAAAAAGAAGACCCAACTTGCCATGTTGCTAGACAAAATCAACATGATACAAGATCACCATCCTCTATCAGACCCTTTTATGTATCATTAAGGTACAACTCACATGAAGGAGAAAGATATGTCATTCATAATTGCATGTTAGACAATGGAGCCTCACACAATATCATGCCCAAATTAATAGCTGATCAAATGGGATTAATCTGTACTAGAGATTCTGCCCCTATTTTTGTAATGGACAATAGACAAATTCCTTGTGTAGGGGTGATAACTGGATTGTTAGTTTTCTTAGATCAACACCCCAAAAAGGGCATTGTCATGGATGTTGCAGTAGTTGATGTTGACCCATTTTTCTCACTATTACTCAGTAGACATTGGGCAGAACAACTAGGAGGTTCAATTCAATTGGACTGGTCCTATGCTACAATCCCAATATCAGATAAGGAGAATATAATTTTGAGAAGGGAACCATTCAACAAACACTCCATAGAGTTAATTCAAATAGATGAAACCATGATAAACTTAGTAAACTCTATGGAAGAAAAAGGGATGGGAGTTTATTCAATATGGCACAACCCATTCCTGGTGGAAGTACCAAAAGCAAAGAACATGGATCCAAAAGTTATGAAAATAGTAGATGCTGAATCAGATAGAGTTTTGACTCAAGAAATGTGGACCATGTCTTTTGATGGAGCTAAATCCCAATCTGGAGCAGGTGCAGGTGTAAATTTGACTGATATTAAAGGAAATTACCTTGGTATTCCTTACAGACTAGAATTCCCTTGCACAAACAATGTAGTTGAGTATGAAGCTTTACTACTAGGGTTAAGGAAAGCAAAAGAATTAGGTATTAACTACTTGACTGTAATAGGGGATGCAAAGCTTATTATACTACAGATCAAAGGTAAATATCAGACTAAGCACCCTAGGCTTAAGCAATATAAAAATGCAGTATTGGAAGAAATTGATAAATTCTTAGCTTTCAATATCTCATATATTCCTAGAGAACAAAATCATGTTGCAGATATTTTAGCTGTAAATGCCTCAGGCCTAGATCACCCAGAGATAACTACAGAATATATGGATAGATTCCCAACTATTTCAGTCTATAAACCTTCTGTGCCAGATAACATAGTCTATCTATAGGTCTTTCAAGATGATATAGATATTAAGGATTTTATGACTCTACAAAATCAATATGCAGATGTAATCTGTGATGAAAAGGATGAAGATAAACTAAGAGACCAAATAGGAGAGCCAATGGAAGTAATCCAGTTGAAAACTAATAAAATACCCAAAGGATTAGTTTCTCTAGAGAGTCTATTTGATGATTTTGACAAAGCTTATAAGCCTTTAAGCATAGAAGTAATATCTGAAGATATTAACATTGGTTCAATGAAAGAACCTAGAATAGTGAAAGTAGACATGGCCTTACCTGCTAAAGAAAAAGTTGGATATATCAGTTTCTTGAAAAAGAACAAAGAACATTTTTCTTGGACTTATGAAGATCTTAAAACTTTCAAAATAGATGTAATGACACACATAATACCCTTGAAAGAAGATTCCAAACCATTTAGACAGAAACAAAGGAAGTACAACCCAACTCTGCACCCAATAATGCAAAAAGAGGTACAAAAATTATTGGATTCCAAAATAATCAGAAAGGTAAGATTTTCTTCATGGATATCCAATTTAGTACCAGTAAAAAAAAGAATGGGGATATTAGACTCTATGTAGATTTTAGAAATTTAAACAAGAGTTCATTAAAAGACAATTACCCATTACCCAACATGGAACAATTATTGCAAGCAGTAGTTGGCTCAACTAGATTGTCTCTGTTAGATGGATTTTCAAGGTACAATCAAATTCAGATAAATCTAGAAGATAGACATAAGGCAACATTCACTACACCTTGGGGCACATTTGAATATTTAAGAATACCTTTTGGACTGATGAATGCAGGTGCTACTTTTCAGAGAGCAATGGATTTTGCCTTCAAAGGATTAATGTTCAAAATTGTAGTTGTATACCTAGATGATATCACAATATTTTCTAAAAATCTAGAGGATCATCTAGAACATTTAACTACAGTTTTTGCTCGGTGCAAGGAATTTGGAATTTCTTTAAATCCCAAGAAATGCATATTTGGGACTACACAAGGAAAGTTATTAGGACATATAGTTTCAGAAAAAGGAATAAGCATTGATCCAGATAGAATTGAAGCTATTTCCAAAATTCCCCCTCCTAGAAATTTAAAAGGTGTCAGGTCATTCTTTGGCAAGATAAATTTTATTAGAAGATTTGTCCCAAATTTTGCAGAGATGACCAAACCTATAAATGATATGGTTAAGAAAACTGGAGAAATAAAATGGACAATAGAAAATATGGAAGCATTTAACAAAATCAAAGAAGCCATATCAACCACTCCAGCCCTAAGTTGCCCTGATTATGCAAAATATTTTAATATCTATTCTTATGCATCTGAACATTCTATTGCTGCAGTTCTTTCACAGAAATATGATGAAAATAATGAAATGCCAATAGCCTTCATGAGTTCAGGTCTGAAAGGAGCACATCTTAAATACACCTTGCTAGAAAAACATGCTTATGCAGTCATCCAATATTTAGAACATTTCAAAGGTATATTTGGATCAAATAAAGTTTATTGTTGTATCCCTTTTATAGCAATAAAATATATTTTTTCTCAATCAGAGCCATTAGGAAGACCAACAAGATGGATGGTAAAGCTTCTGCAATATGATGCTGAATTCAAAATAGTTAAAACTATCAAAGGGCAAGGTTTAGCTAAACTATTGGCCAAAAAAGAAGAAGGATTTGAAAATGTTCTCACAATAGATGAGGCATATGATGTCAGAAGAATCAATAATACCGAATGCAAATGGTATGAGGAAATATTGTCATACTTACAAACTCTGTCATTCCCTAAAGATATGTCAACAAACAGAATGAGGTCAATCAAGCTTCAAGCCCAGAAATATTATATGCAAGATGGTGTGCTATACTGGAAACACCCTGATGGAGTATTATTAGTCTATTTATATGAAAGTGAAGTCCCAAAAATAATCAATGAATTTCATGATGGTTTCTGTGGAGGACATTTTTCTCCAAGAGCTACAACTAATAAAATTATGAGAGCAGGATATTATTGGCCTTCTATTTTTAAATATGTATATAAATATGTTAGGAACTATCATAATTGCCAGGTTTTTGTAGGAAAGAAGCAGTTGGCCGCCATGCCCCTCAAGCCAGTAATCATTGAAGCACCATTCACACAATGGGGTATTGACCTAATTGGAGAGATCAAGCCTAATTCATCTGGCCAACACAAGTGGATCATAACTGCAACAGATTACTTTACAAAGTGGGTAGAAGTTGCACCCCTGAGAACATCCACTACTACCACTGTCATCAAATTCTTGGAAGAAAACATTCTGACCAGGTTTGGAGTTCCTCAAAAACTGGTTACAGATAATGCACAGTATTTTGTTTCATATGAAATGGTAGAATTTTGTGTTGAATATGGAATTGAATTATCCCATTCTGCTAATTATTACCCCCAAGGAAATGGTCTTGTTGAGTCATCAAATAAAAATGTAATAACCAGAATAAAAAGATCATTGGGTAAGAACAAGAGAGGGTGGGATAGTGAACTTAAATTTTCTTTGTGGGCTGATAGGTTGTCTGTTAAAAGAAACATAGGAAGAACCCCCTATGAGATGGTTTATGGAGAGAAAGCCTTATTACCTTCAAAGATAGAGAAATTGGCACTTTCCCTCTTATTGCAAGACCATGAAAACCCCAATCCCATACAGAGAAGACTTGACCAAATTGTCCTATTAGAAGAGCAAAGAAGAGAGACCCTTAATAGAATGATGGAACAAACCCAAAAAACCATGAAATTGTTTAATAAGAAAGCCAAGGGTACTCCTTTTTCTCAAGGAGATATAGTCATCTATTGGGATCCTAAAAATGATAAGCATGGTGAAAAAGGAAAATTTGAACCTAAATGGATTGGCCCATACCAAATAGCCCATGTTATCAGCCAGAATACATACAAGTTGCAGACCTTGGAGGGTGAAATGATGGCTATCCCTATTAATGGCCAACACCTCAAAATGTACAATCCCTGTTGAAGGTGAATAAAATAAAAAAAAAGTGGAAAGAACAAAAAACCCCAAAAATAGAGTGTTTTACTTTTAGCTCTTCTTTTCTTGTTTAGTTTAATTCTGAGTTTACTGTACACATGATATTCTTAGTTTGATGAGTATATATTACTATTGATTCCACCAAAAACAATAAGAAAAAAGGAGATTTATTTTAGATTCTGATGAGGTTTACAATTTTTAAAATATGAGTGTTTATGCAATAGTTGTTTGATATGAGATAAAACAGAAGGAAAACAAAGCTGATTGAAACATCATGTCAAAGCCTCACATTACAAATGATACTTAAGGTGACTTCAAAGGTCCAAAGAACCGAGTTATCTTTGAGAGGGTGGTTGAGCCAAAAATCATTACACTCATATTTTATAGCTAAAAACTAATCCTCAACTCAGGCATACTCTTTGCACAATTTGCTTATATCAAATACTTCTCAAACGAGAAAGAAAAATTAAAATAAAGTTAAATTGAGTCACTGCCTGAGATATCTTGGAAAACCTCTACCGGGGCTATAGACGCTTGATTGGTAGTAGGGTAAAACCATATGGGATTAGAAGCAACTCCACCGGGGCTATAGACGCTTGACTGGCAGTGGAGCCCTACAGAATGGTGAAAATTTTTAAAGAGTGAAATCACATATTAGGCTTAACTATTTTGCTCAGATATGGCAAAGTTCTGAAAGACTTAGAAATCAAAATAAATGCACAAACACACACATGGGCATAAACATGATGAAGTAAATGGCTTTGATAAATATTTGTGTAATCATATCTTATGACTTAGCTAAAACAAGCATTACAATATATCAAAATAAAACTCATCTGTTTCTAAAATTCTGATCCTAGTTTCCAAATTGAATAAAAGGAATTACAGTTTTCAAATACTCTATTTGCTTTGATATCATGTTGTTCATACAATTTTTCAGTATATATAAAAATAAAAAAAAATTTTTTTTTATGTTTTTCAAGCTTTACTTAGCAGTCAAAAGGTTTTTATTTTTGTTCATTTTCTGCAAATAAAACTAGGAGATTCTATGGTTCTCAAGTGCCTCATGTTTTCAACACATTGTCCCAGTCAGAGCCTATGTTGGAGCCAAATTTGACTCAAACTTTGAAACCCCCAAATTTAAATTTTTGGTTTCATCAATATAAACAAGCATTGTTGGTCTCTTTGCATATTTTTAAAGAAGTTGGTTTAAATATTGCTATCATGTGCACCTTTGAAAATTGTTGTCTTAAAAGAGTTGCCAAAGTCATCCCTCATGATAAAATCTGATCATTGAAATACAAGGTTTAGTCTTCCAAATAAATGAAGTCTCCCTTAGACTTAAATCAAATGATAAATCTTTAAGTCCTAAGGTTTTCAAAAGTAATGGAAAAATTTAATTAAATACCTTGGTCTAAAGCCCAAAAAACATAAATTCTGAACTAAGGTCTTAATTAAAACCTTGAGGGTATGCGCCCCATTGCTTTAAAAATTGAGCACCTTGAGATCAATCAAAGAGTAGCGCTTCATCAAAAGAGAATCCAACGGATGCGCTTTCACAAAGAAACCTAAAGGTTAAGTCAAAGGTCAAATGGTTTAAAAATATTATAACCTAAGGTCAAAAGTGATTAAAATTAATAAAATCCATGCATCTTTGTTAATCTGGATGGATGCGCTTGAGCTAAGCCTGATCCAATGGATGCGCGTGCTTTAATTAATCAACGTTTTAAAAGGATGTGGTCAAAATAATTAAAGTTAAAAGAAAAATTAATTAAAACCATTAAGGGTATGCTCCCCATTGCATTAAACATCGAGCATATCAACCAAATTTGATGATAACGCTCGATTAGAATCTAATCCGACGGGCTCTTACAAAAGGTGCCTCAAAAAGATAAATAAATGCAAGATTAATTAAATCTATTAAAAAATATTAGCAAGGGTATAATACATTACTAATTATCCCCCTTTCAGCTTAATCCAAGTTTAAAATCATGTGCCCCTTGGTAACTAACCTCGCAGGTTGATCAAGATCAACGATCGTGCCAACATTGCTCGAAATCCGACGGTCAGAAATCATAAATGGTAAGATATCGGGTAAAGACAAAGGTAAAACCAAGATTAATTACACATTAGTAAGGGTATAATACATTGCTAAATTACCCCTTTTCGGCTTAATCAAGATTAATCAAATGTAATAATGCTTTTTTGCTATCAAGTATGTAGCTTAGAGATCTAATGAATAGAACAACTAAAGATAAATGGAGAAATGAGTCAAAGTCAAATGAGAGGATGAAACAATGTGGAGATCTGTAGCACCCATCTTCACCTGGATCCAATGACAACGTATTGTTAAAAGTGATCAAAGGTTAATTTAAAGGTTTCCTTCATCAAATGATTAATTAAATACATGATTAATCAAATTATATAAAGCTTTGATGCATGGATAATATTCCCCCTTCCATTTTTGCTAAACCTTACATAGGTACAAGAAATCCAATGGTCGTGCCCCCATCATGGTATGATCTAACGATGATCGCTTAGAGAGGTGAACGGGTTATATAATGCCTATGTTTAAATACAATGTTGTTAAGGTTGAAATAATTAGGTTAACCTTGGTAAAATCATGATTAGGTGAGGATTAACATTATTATAAGGTCAATATGATATTATAACTTTGATCTTAAGTATCAGACTATTACCACAAGGGTTTTCAACCATTATAAACATGATTAATCTGATTAACTAGCATAGTTTATATAAATTAGTAGACTAACAATCATGCAGGTTCTTAGACATCAATGACCATGTTAATCCTCCTCAGGATCTGATGGTAGTGCAGAATCAAAGGTCTAAGTAATAAAATGATCATGAGAATCCAATGGTAGCGCTCCATTGAGATTAAGAGAATCCAATGGTGGTAAGCAATTCAAATTCAACACAATAGAATACAAGCATGGCTAATCTAACAAGCATCTTCTGATGAATCCAATGGATGCGCTCCATCTCGAAATGATCTAATGGTAGTGCACACTTCAAAGGTAAATTAAATGGTAAGCTTAAATCAATACTCGATTAATTAAATTTTAACCACTTTTAACAAGGGCCCTAATACATAATTAAACACCATATTTATTAATCAATATTATTAAAGCATGTTTCTTTTAGTTATCTAACCCATAGGTTATAAAATATCCAAGGTAGCGATAGGACAAAGGTTGATCCAATGGCTGTGCTCGATCACGGTTATTCAGAGAAACTTAGGATATCTAAGATAATGATGGGCACTCACATCAAGAACCAAATCTTATGGGGATCCCTAGGATGATTGTTACCAAATTAAAAATGTAATCGATCCCTAAGATTTAGTTATCATTTCAGGGCCAAGGTGGCATGAGATTCAAAATGGAGGTCATCCCTACCACAAGTCACAGCTCCACGTCAGAAAATAAGAAGCTTCAGGGACCAATAGCAAGGTTTTTAATAATTTATGGTACACAAATCAAAGGACTCAGAGACACATAGGATGACGAGCTTTACCCACCATCAAAGCCCAACCTTGGAAGGAGATGTGCTGGCAAATTTTCTTTGGCCAATTTTAAAAAGGTAGTTGATGGCACAATATTAATGACAAACGTGTGAATATATCGAACCCATTTCACCACCCAGTATTTGAACTCACAAAATCAATCAAGTTTACCACCCTAGTGATCTAAGAGCAGAGATTGGTATGCAAGAAATATAGAGAAGAGGAGAGTGTTGGGTTTTCCTATTTGAGAAGAACTATACTCACTACCTTGAGCAAAATGGCATCATGGGGAGACATTTTTGCACCAGAAGACACTAGAGAAGTAGTGAAATTCATCACAGATCGGTCTCCATACTCTGAGATCTTGGGACCACCTGTACCTAGTAGCACGATGTATGAGTTCACTCAAAAATGTGGAGCTGATAAAAAGCCTACTCCAACACAATAGTATGAGATTGATAATGCATGTATCAAGAGTTTTTCTCATGTAATGGAAAATGATAGCAAGACCCCATGGATAATGGCTGACCTTTTTCATAGAGCCTAGAGATTACAATACAAGGGTTTCCCCAGGAGCAACATATGGAATAGTAACCTTGGGAAGTTGATATGCCCAAAGGTTTACTTCTCCTCAGATTTAATGGCTTGGTTAGTAGTGGCATATGATGAAAGAACGAGGACATTTTGAGACAATAAGAATCGATCGATATTCAACATCAAAGTCGAACACATCCAAGAAGTCTTCAATTTGATAGAGTATACCACCTTTTTGGTGCCAAAGGTAATCGAACACCAATCTCGAATGTTCACAGGATTGGAAGTTTTTAAATCTTTGTTTGATATAAATGAGAAAATAGATGATAAATTTCCAATTAGGAAGATTATTTTTAAGCCATGGGTCCAAGATTTTTGTGATATGATAAACATAGTCTTAGGAGTACAGGATCTCAATATAGTGAATAAAAGGGTTTTGTATTTAGCTGCATAATGCAATCGGGCGTATAACACCCCAATTTACACCTGGGAACTAGAATTGAGTAACCAAATACATGAGCAAATGGTAGAATTGAAAAAGGCTATTTTTGAACAAAGGCAAGAGATGCCCTATTTTTCTCAATACTCATTTTTTATCCACCTGATAGCGGGACAATTGGGAGAAGAAGCCCGAAAAAGAGTAGAAGCCATTAACAACCCCTATGTCCAAACTAATTTTTGGAGAATACATGAAGGACGAACTCACATGGGCTGGTTCTGTGACCATTTTATGGTAGAAATACATTGGATTTTAACTGGAGTGCTTCCTGAGAGATTAGGGCTAGGAGTAAGGGATTTTATCAAAGAAAAGGAGATTGGGGATTTCTTTTTCTTAGAAGGTTTCACCTATATCAGGCTCTATGGGGCCAAAATTCCCCCTAAGCTATTACCAATGTATTGCCCATTATCCCTAGCAGCTCTAGAGTTATGCAGGCAAGTGGCCGAAGAAGCTAAGATGAGACTAGTGAAGAAACATGGTAAAGTCCCCTGGCTCAATGTTCCCTGTCACTTTGGAGATTATATATTTATTGGCTACCCTACACTGCTCAAAGGAATGTTTGAGTTAGATACTATGGATTTCGATGAAATAACTTGGAGATTTTATGACCCAAAAGGAATATACAATAAAATGATGGAAAAATGAGAATATGCTCGAATAAAGCATCGAAAGGATGCTTATGAAGAAAGATTATTGGAAGCTATGGAAAAAGGGATAGATTTACAGGTTGTATGGGATGATTTCCCTCCTGAAAATAGAGGTAACACACAGATTCATGAAGCCTATGATTACCCTACAGAATTAAGAAGGCTTCGAGAAATTTTAGTAGAATCTGTAGCACCTATTTTACCAGGAGCAGCTCAAGCAATCAAAGAAGACCCCTTATTAGAGTTGATAGAAGAACAAGGTATTGATCAAATGGAGGTCACTATAAATACTACAGATATAATAGAACAATAGGTCAGGCCTCCCGTAGATGATCATCTCAGAATAGAGGAAGCACCAAGCACTACCCAAGAAATTCCCAAAAGCTCAAGTATAGCCAAAGGGAAAGAAATTGTAACCTCCCCTGCTCAAAAATCTTCTCTCCCAGAACAAGCCATAATTCCTATTTTTGATAGAGTATTAGCTGTAACAAGTGTAAAGAAATTGGCACCCATGGCTATCCCTACCTCTCTAAAAATAAAATATCAAGAGATTAAAGTTCCACCAGTGATACAGATGAATATGAGAAGAACTAGTAGGATTTGGGGGTCTTTTCCAAAGTCACCAAGTGAAGAATCAAATAGAGATAACCACTATAGAAAAGAAGAAGCCTAGATTATCTTTACCTTCTACAAAGGTTTTTTTGGAGAGGATAGATGAGCAAAATACTTTTACTACTGCAAATGAAAAAGAATTATAGGTAGTGGCAAATATGGGAGATATAGGAGAACAACTCACGGATGAACCTCGATTAGAAACATCTGTGTCAGATATAGCAGAGATAAATCTTCCTGCCCTACAAGACCCACTTGTCTTCAAAGTTAATGAGGATACTAGGGGCTCATCAGTACTAGGAAAAGAAGGTGAAATGGTCAAAGTTGTCAAGGCAATGCAAAATCAAACCATGGACCAATTAGTTGAGAAAATTGCAGAGCTAAGGAAATAATTGAAAAAAGAGGAGGAAAAAGCTGAAATGAGAGCATTAATAAATAAACAATAGGAAGAATTGGCATGAAAGGATACCTCCAATACACAACCCCCCACGATGGTAAAGATTCAGGATCATGCCTATTATCTGAATGCAATGAAGAAAGACATGTCAATAAAAATAAGAGCTCATGCTAGAGGGTTCACTGAAATGTTTAGGCAGATTAGGGTGATCCAAGTAACTGCTCGAGAAATACAGGCATTAATACAAGAGAAAGAAGAAGACTTTGAAGTCATTCATCCTACCCTTGATTTCATAGGAGATAATTTTGAAGAGTTGCAGGGTCAAGAGATAATAACAAATAATGGCAGTAAAATCCAATTCAATTTTGAGTTCTTGAAAGCAGCCCTGTTTGGGGTAAACCGAGAAAGGTGGATCAATGTTGTAACTAAAATGGATAATCTGATAGAAGATGCAACAGGTAAAATGGTAGATATTGGTCTATCCTTAGAACAATGCTTGGAAGCTCCTAGTGTAGAAGAGCTACTCAGGCATACAATAGAAATATTTGATTGTGAATCAGATGATGAGTCGAAATGACTAGACAATCTACCCTTCTGGTGAATACTGTGGAGATGTTGCTCTTCCAATATGAAAGAAATAGGTCCATTCTTGCCATACAGAAAAATAGGATTTTACAGGAGATGAACATGCTAAGGTTTGCTGCCACCTTTGACATAGAAGTTTGGAGATTAATAAGTGAACAAATAAAGAGGTTGCAACAAGGTCAAAAAGGGAAAGAGGTTGAAACTTACAATCAACAGTTGGAAGTGAGTTCAACACAACAAGGACTTGTGCCAATAGAAAAAGTCTCCAAAGTAGTTAAAGAGCCAAGTGCTCAAAAGGAGATAGTTCAAGAGGAAACAATTGTAAAGGAAGTAGTGGAAGAGAAGATAGACTCCCCAAACACCACCATCACTGGTTAAAGTGAGCTACTTTTTGAGAAGGTCAAAAGAAAGAGTATAGTCCAAAATAGAAAAATATAGTGGAAGCCAATTGTACCAGTTTTGAAGATCAACTCAGAAGAGGACAAGTGTAAGGTCAAAAATAAACCAAAAATAATAGAATCAAGAACCAACAACTATAAAAGGAAGTAGACAGGTTCAGATTCTGCATCAAGCAATTAGAGAATAGCATTTTTTCTAAGAGGTATACTTGAGTGCCCTTTAGAGTTGTGTTGTTGTATCTCCCTTTTGTGTCTATTTTTCTCATTCATTCTTCTTTCTTCCCTTTATTGTGCAGGATTTTGATAGGAAAGTGCTCAAGAAGCTAAGATTATTTCCTGTCCTATTGAGCCTGAGATTCAGAGACTCTACTGTTACTATATTGGAACAAGGAGAGTAGGAGAGACCTGTTACATTATTTGAATAGAGTCTTCTTCATTGTATTGATGTATATTTCTTTGAGAAAAATAGAGTTAAAAGGCATCCTGCCCACTCTGCATGTAATATTTTATGAAATCAATACAATTCTGAGTTTCATTCTTGTTATATCTTTGTCTTAGTACTGTGTGTCACTGTGTAATGGATTACATTATTTGAATGCATTATATACGTTTCTTTCATTGGTTAACTTTTAGTTTTATTACGATATTCGAATAAATCTAAGAGCGCCAATTTTCTTTTCCCCATTCTCTCTGTTCATGTCAAAATTGTTGTTAAATTGCTATAACAACCCAATGAATCTAGGCACCGGTCTACATAAGGCATAACAATTGGTTATTTTCTTGCTTGGTCATTTTAATACGTATAGTGTTACATTAATCTGGAGCGTGTAATCAACGTTTTATCATAGAATTACCATTGGGGTTTCCTTACCCGTTCTGTAGTTTTCTTTTAGCAATATTCGTGTTTATCAGAACGAAGAGGCAGGTTGACCAGAGCCTGTAATAGCTCGTTGGTTTCAAATGGATTTTTGTAGCGTGACAATCGAATCCTATGGATGCAAGAATCGGTTCCAATGCCTTGCTTTCAAAGTTATTTTCTTTCTTGAGGGCTTATGTATACATCGAGGATAGCAATGCATTCTTCTTTTGATACTTATATAGTAATCCATCCAAGAACCAATGTTTTATAATTTCATCAACATGTGGCATTTCCATTTTATCTTTTAGCTACCTTGGTCTCTTATTGTAGCTCTTGACATCTTCCTCTGGTTTTTATTTTATGGTGAAGATTTTAGTGATGATATTTGTGTCATCCCTTAATGGCCAGAATTATTTGATTAATGCATCCTTTAGGATAGTCCACTGAGTTAATGGTTGTGTACACTATTTTTTTAAATACTAATTAATAGCCATTCCCTGCAAGGTGGCTATAAATAATTACAACCAATATCTATCATGCGTTAAACCATTTTATCCCCAAATGGTGATACAATCTCCTATATGATGGGTTCGATCTTCCTTTTCTTCCCCATAGAAGGGTGGGTATTTTTGTTTACCTGCTTGATTAGCAATGTTTTCTATTATAACTATTCGACTAGGTGGATTTCTTGGTGGTGAGCACGATGGAATTCTGTCTGACTCTCTCTATTGTTGATGGTATAAAATTTGGGTCAAATAGCCTTCTACCTAGCTCTCATGATCCTTTGCTTCATGACCTTATTCATGAATAAATGAGATGTGGTTCTAGTCTTCCTACCCATGAATCGATTCATATTTATTGTGGTACAAAGTCTCCTAATTTTGTATCTGCCAGCCAATTCCTCTCCATTGGTTTTGGATGTTACCATCTAATACTTGTTTTCAATAATAGGTAATTCCTTTGCTATTTGATATTTACTTTCTATTGTCACCAATAACATATCTGCTCTCAAATTTTTATCTTCTATGGGGTTCCACACTCTTTCCACTTTAGGTTTTGAAAATTTGTCCTCGTTGTGTGTTATTTGGTTTACTAGTCATGCTTCTTCTTGGTTGTATCAGAATCCTTCCTCTCCTACCTTGTGACCTTCGATGTGTTATTCACCTCTTTGTATTATCACATATACCTCTTGATCCAAAGTTTGATATAGGCAATGATGCCAAATATAGACAGGGGTGAGTACTTTCCTGGGATGAGGGAATGATAAGAATTAGGAAGGGGTGCTGAGCATTGTCATACATCTTGATATGTTACTCGGTTATGAATGAGTATGTTTCAATTAGATGTCTAGGATAGTAGATATCTAGGACATAGTGTAGATGTCTATATGGTAGACGTCTAGACATACGAGTAGACATCTATGCAATTAAATGTCTAGGAAAGACTAGACTATATGTCTAGGCAATGGTCATCTAGGTTGGATAGGCTTAGACGTCTAGGGAAAATATAGTAGACATCTAGGCAGATGTCTAAATCATATGGGTGAGACACCTAGGGGTAGATGTATAGAATAACTGGGATGGATGTCTAAGGTATGAGGCTAGACATCTAGAGAGTAGATGTCCATTGTGGTTACTAGCAATGTTCATATGGCTAGGATTGGACGTGATAGGTTGGGTAAGACAAACAAGTCTATATATCTACAACTTGATTGCTCATCATCAGTCTTCAATGCTTTTTACTGGTTCTTGCAACAACAAAATAACACACATGATAATGCTTCTCTTGTACCAAATGATAATCAATACCTACAACACAACACTATAATCGAGATGCATTCACATACAACACCTATTCTAGAACAATGTTTGTTGCACAACAAATATGCATTATAGATAAGTATGGATAGATATAAAATGAAATAGGGGGGTATTTATAGGTAAACCCAAGTAATTACTGCAACTAACCTATCTCAACCGTCCCAACCACCCATGCTTAATAATTAATTTCTAGCATAACAGACTGGTTTAGACGTTTAATACAACAATCTAGATGTTTGACTAGCTGGAATGGACATCTGACACAATGACGTTTGCATTGGTTCTTTTGTGCAATTTTAACTAATCAAGTCATATTCATTGGATCAACTAATTTTACATTGCAAATTATGACATTTAAATGACTCATACATTATCAAAATTGATGTACATATTCAAAATTATGAATCTTCATAGGACATTCATGTCAAATAACTTAGTAATTTATTTTTTCTTTAAATTATTGTCTACATATTATAGCCATGAGTTATGTGATACTTGAAACTTTCAAAGCTATTGTACTATTTTCATGATAATTTATTAATGGTAAGTTTATGAGTGATTGTTGAAGTTATTTATGAGTTTTGTATATTTAGAATATTATCGTTATCATATATCATATTGTAACTTTATTATTGATATTTTAGTCAATTTTATTTTAAGCATTTAGCCTAAAAAACTAACACAAAATCCATGTTAATTGCTTGTTACCTCGTCAATAGATCTTCTATCTTATCTCTGATGGACAAGACTCCACAAGAAGTGTGGACTAGTAAGAAAACTTCTCTCACTCATATAAGAGTTTTTGGTTGCAATGGTTACATGTATGTTTCAAAATAGAAAAGGACTAAGCTAGATTGTAAATCTAAAAAATGCATAATTGGGGGTTATAATATTGATGTTAAAGGATATAAGTTGTGGAACCCAAAAACATAGAAAATTATTTACAGTTGTAATGTGATCTTTAGAGAAAAAAAAGGAGTTTTGATAGTATATGCAACCAAACAAAGAACCTAAAATAGTTCAAGTAAAATTGGAACATGAGGAAGAAACTATGGTAGAATCTAGTGCTACAGAAGAAGATGAACTCTAAAAATATTTTGAAGAGAAAATTTTAGGGGAAGAAGATGAGGAAGCTAAATATGTATAACCTAGAACTCCAAGATTGAAGAGATCAGATCGAGTGAGAAGACTCCCAGAAAGGTATAGCCCTTCAAATATTTTTTCTACATTTAATATATCAGTTACTAATGAAAAACCCAAGACTGTAAAGGAAAAACTTCTGTCAAGTGAGAATAAGTCTTGGAAAAGAGCTATGGAGGAAGAAATGGAGTCTCTATATTAAAATAAGATGTGGAACTTGGTGAAATTACCCCTTGGAAGAAAATCAATTGGTTGTAAGTGGGTATTCAATAAGTACAATGTAGAAAAAAAGTTGGAGAAGTACAAGGCTTTCCTGGTAGCAAATTAATTTTCTCAAGTTGAGGGAATTGACTTTGGTAAGATTTTTTCTCCTATGGCTAAACTAACTTCAATTAGATCTATGCTAGCTATTTCTGTTACTTTTGATCTTGAAATAGAATAGATGGATGTAAAGACAACATTTCTAAATTGTGAAATTGATGAAGAATTATATATGTCACAACCAGAATGCTTTAGGGTAATAGGTAAGAAGGACTTGGTATGCAAGTTAAAAAACTCTCTTTACGGTTTGAAGCAATCTCCAAGAATGTGGAACCAAAAATTTGATAGGTTTATTTTGATACTTGGACTTGGAAAAATCAAATCAGATTCGTGTGTGTATTTTAAACAAGAAGGTTCAAATTTTGTTGTCATTGTTTTGTATGTGGATGATATGTTGGTAATTGGTAACAATAAGGAGAGGATAAATTTTCTAAAATCTTAGTTATATTTCAAATTGTATATGAAGGATTTGGGTGCTGCAAAATTTATTTTGGATATGGAAATAATAAGGGATCATGCAAATAGAAAGTTATGGTTAAATCAAAGGAAATATGTTGATTTGATACTATAGAGGTTTAGGATGCATGATTGTAAACCAATATGTACTTCATATCATGTTGGTAAAAAGTTATCTGCTAAACAATGTCCTAAAAAAAATGAGAAAATTGAAGCAATGCATCATGTTCCTTATGCTAGCATTGTTGGTAGTCTGATGTACACAATGATATCAACTAGACCTGATATTGCACATGTAGTGGGAGTAGTTAGAAAATATATATCCAATATAGGAAATGAACATTGAACTACTGTGAAGATGATATTCAGATACTTGTATGGAACTTTAGACTATGCTATTTGTTACCAAGGAAATTTTGAAGATAGTAATATTGTAAATCTATAAGGTTTTATGGATGCTGACTGGGCAAGATATCTAAACAATAGAAGATCCATGAGTGCTTATGTGTTCAAAATATTTTGAGGCACAATAAGTTGGATGAATAAAAAGCAATCAGTGGTTGCTTTATCCATAACAAAGGAAAAGTACATTGCAGTAACTCATACCTATAAATAAGCAGTGTGGCTACAAAGTTTGTGTTCAATATTTTGTCTTAAGTAGAAGGCTATGATAATTGAAAGTGATAGTCAAGGTGCAATATGTTTTGCCAACAATCCTGGTTTTCATGATCAATAAAAACATATTGATATCAAGTACCATTTTGTGAGAGAGATGGTTGAAGGGAATCAAGTGATGCTAGAGAAAGTTGGTATAGAAAATAATATTGTTAATTCATTAACAAAGGTTGTATTTGCTTAAAAAATTTCTTAGTGTAGGAGATCTATGGGCATGGTTGCCCTTGATAATTGACAATGGTGGTTTCTGGTCCCTATGGAAAGTATTCAACAAGTGGAAGATGTTGGAAATATGTTGTATTTTCCATGTTATATTGGCAAGGTTAGCTCTAAAATATGTTGGAAACTCTCCATGTATCCTCATTAGGGTTCTTAAGCTACTTTTAGACCCATATGGGTTTTTTAGGGTTAAAAATTATAACCCATAGTTTTTCGTCCATGGTATTGTAACATTTTTTATTGTGTTGTTATTTAATTACACTTGCATCAAGGTTTGAAGAGAGATGAGAGATGAACATTATTGTATTGGATATGCTTAAGTTTATACAATAAGGAGATAGTACTGTGTTGGATTTTTCTTGTAAGGGTTTCCTAGGTGAAATATTGTGTTATGTGTGTATCTGTTGTATTTTTCATTTTTTACTTTAATTAAGTATTTATTACTTTTCTGGATTTAGTTTATCAGGGTTGTTTGCTTCTCATTCTAAAATAACCAATGCTTGACTTCTTACCATGCCAAAACTTATAGGGAGTAGAATCGTGTACCAAATTTGTAGGACATCTATTGAGAATGCAAATAGACGTATAGATAAATTTAGCCAAAAATTTGTTTGGTAAATCCTCTTTCAACATGCAATGGTTCATCTCCACAATGGTCCTATTTTTATGTTCTACCACTCCATTTTGTTGAGTGTAAACAATAGTCAACTCCCTCTTGATTCCAAGGTTGATTCAATACTCTAGAAAAACCTTTGGAGTGATTTCACCTCCATGGTTTATTCTTAAGGTATTAATACAAGAACTTGATTGCTTTTCAACACGAGTCTTAAAATTCTTAAAATAGTCAAAATCTTGTATTTCTCATGCAATAAATAAACCCAACATATTCTTGTATGATAATCAACAAAAAAGAGAAAATATTTGCTTTTACATAAACTCGAGGTTTGCATAGGTCCACATGGATCAAAATGCACTAACTCTAATAGTTTTTAAACTCTCAACTTATGCTGAGAAAACTTCTATCGATGTTGCTTTCCAAAGAGACAACCTTCACATACTATGTTGAGAGGCTTTGTGAATGTAGGCAGTCCTCTAGCAAGACTCTTCTTTTGGATTCCAATAAATGAGCTAAAATTGAGGTGTCCATATCTCTTGTGCCATAGCCATTCCATATCAATGGTGCTCTTCAAGCATTCATCTACTAGCTATATTTTCAACACAAACATCATATTTTCTACCATCAAAACTTCAACTATAATCTAATTGTTAGACACATTTTGGATTCTATAAACATTATTTTCAAAAATAGCCCTATAATTCTTTGAGGATAATTATCCAATGCTCAAAATATTGTGTTTCATCCCTAGTACATAAAATATATCATGCATGTAAAATATATTACCATTATTTGTTCTAATGGCAAGGGTCCCTTCTTCTACCATATCAACGTGATTGTTATCAACAAATGTGACTTGTCTAGTAAAATCATTATCAAGTTCAACAAAGAGATTTTTATTTCCTATCATGTGATTTGAACATCCACTATCAAGATACCATGAATGATTCTCAACAGACTCAAAATTATTCAAAGTGAGAAAGATATGTTCACCTTTTTCTTCACTACAATTTGATTTCTTTTCATCATTATTCTTTTTAAATCATTGCTCTTTGATGTAATTATCCTTACCATAATAATTACAATGCTTATGGGCTATATCATGAATTTTATCATTACCTCTTCCACATCCTCTACCACAACCTCTTGAAGAATATGAGCCTGAAGTGGTAGATGAGGACTCTTTTGTATGGGCTTGTTTTTCATTCAATTTCAACTTACCTTACAATGCTTGATAAAAGAATTCTTCTCTATCTCTCATCCTATGCTCATATTTTTTAAGCATACCAAGTAATTCAACAAGAGTTAGTTTTTTTAAATATCTATATTCTTCAATAACTATGGTACCTAGATAAAATTTCTTACTAAGGCTTATCAACACCACCTCAACAATTATTGTATCATCAAGAATCTCTCCATGTGAATGAATAGAACTTACAACATTCTAAACTCTAGTGATAAAAATGTCAATGGATTCATTTTCTCTCATGCGTAAAGATTCAAATTCCCTTCTTAAGAGTTAGAGTTTAACTATTCTCACCTTAGAATATCCTTTATAGGCACTTTCTAGTGTATCCCATGCAACTTTTGATTATGAATATTTAGCAATCTTGGGAAAGATAGAAACATCTATCCCACTTTGAATTACAAAAAGATATTTTGCATCCTTCTTTCTATTCTCCATCAACTTCTTAATTTCATTAAAAGTAAGAGCATTGAAATATTATTCATATATTGGTTCAAATTATTCCTAGGAGAAAAAACTCCATAAATATTGTGAAATCAAAAAAGTCTTCATGCATGTCATGACCCTCCTTTGGCAAGATTTCATATTTGGATGGCTCTGTGTTTTGCTACTGCTTCTGATGAGATGTCAGACTATCTATTAATTTATCTTGAAAAACATGTATTTTTGTGAGAATTTACATAGTGAAATAAATGATCATTTCATGTTTAAGTTTTTGTTAAGCCTAAATTGTATGAAATACTAAGATGTTACTAATGGAACATTACTTTTGCAAGAAAGAATTGCAATGGTTGGCAGAAAGAATTGGTCACCAAGAAAGGAAATATCCAAGGGAAATGATGTGATGGGTATTTTGATGAAGTAATTGGAAGTAACACAAATGAGTGCTTCTTTCATGAAGATGCATAACATGATTTGCATAAAAAAACTTATCATATTGATATTTAGTTAAATATTGCTTATTTATAGTAACTTGTTTTTGGGTATAATTATTAGTGTTTTGAAATGCTTATTTGTTGATGATTGTTTTTAGAAAGAAGGAAGCATACCTTTAAAAGACAATATTTTGAGAGTAGAATCTAGAAATAAATGATTTTATAGAAGAGATAAAAAAATAATGTTGTTATGAATTTCTTATTCCTAGTTATGTGGGCCTATACTTTGTGAAATTGTTTTTACCTTTAATTCTTTTCGCAGCTGTCTTGACATCAATTTTTTTAATGAAAACATAAATTTTCTTAGCTACAATCTAGTTTGGATGTTAAGTTAGTAATAATTAGAGTAAGTGTTGTGTGTTCTCCATCAACTTCATGATAAAAGGAAATTTAATTAACAAAATTGTTTATCATCGAAGAACCATATCGTGCTGAGTAAGTGGGTAATAATTTTGGTAATGGGAAGCTAAAAAAAGATGGGGGAGGTTGGTAAGTGAAGGGGAAGGTTGTGTGGAAAAGGGGAGTGTGTAGCAGAAGGAGGAAGGGGAGAAGTGGAAGAGAGGAGAAACAATTTGGTGAAATAGAGAAAACGTAGTGTTTCGAGGTAAGAAGGTTTGGAAAGTTGTGCAACAAATTCCATGTAGAATTCTTGTAAGAAAGAATATTTGAATGTTTTACTATATGGAATATACTTCGTAAGAGTATGTTTTTCCTATTATTTAGTCAATATGTAGCTTGCAAAAAGATTCAAATGCATTAGTTAAAAAACAAATAAGAAAATGGATTATCTTACGTACTTCATTGTCGTAGAAAATAGCTTGTACTTTGACCATTTTATTTTTGGGATTTGTAGTGATTAAAACTAGAGAAAACATACCTTATGTTGTGGCAGTTTCATTGGTTTATGTTAATTTCACCCTATGACATGCATAGAGGAAAGCTAGAGAATTTTTTTCTAAGAGAAGCTTTGAGAACGAAGTGCTTGAGAGTCGGAGCATGTTGCTTCTCATGAGTATTTGATTCCAAACTAAAACCTATTTTTGGTAGAATATATGTTGATTTTTCTTGGGAAATATTGTTTCTAAAATTGTAGGGAGCACATTTTGTTTTTATGAGTATTCCTGCCATGATTTTTAGATCTAGGAACTATCGATGAATGCCCTAAAACTTCATTGAATTTTATTTTATAGATAATAGGAAGAAATGAAATGATGAATGGAAGCTTATAAGATATTTTTAGAAGCAACACTAGAAGCAAGAATTACGTCTGAGTTGTCTGTGTGTTGATGCTCACATTTGATTTTTTCTAGACATTTGCTCAAGTGAATTAGAACTAAGGAGGAACTGGATATTATGGTTGTACTTGTGCTCTCTATTGAAAGAAATATCATGTATGATTGCACCAAAATAAAGAAAATTGTACTATGTCATGTGCTTGTCAATTGTATGCATGCTATGGATATTGACTGTGTTAATGGAGTAACCTTGTATTGATATCTTTAAATGCTTCAAAGAAAAGAAGTAGAGATTATGTAACGAGGCATGTTTTTTGATTGGGATTGATGTATGCAAAGCTATTATTTGTATTTATTTGTGAAATAGCAAAAATTTGAGTGTCTTTGGTGCCATATCTGATCCCAACTAATGGAAATTTTCTTTCTAGAGATCGAGAGAGTTTGTACATGTTGATGAATCTCTACAGGTTTTGCTGATCGAGATTATGGCAAAGGAAGAAAAACTATGGTTTGTTAAAAATTTCAAATAGAGTTATAGAAGAATGACTTCCACTACGGTGGTAGAAGGATTTGTAACCTTATTAAATGATTTTTCTAACTAAAGTACTATGTCACTGGAGAAATCCTACATAGAAAGACTTATGTAGTGAGTTGGTTCTTGGAGATACCCTTTCAAAGGAGAGAAAGGGGAGTGGTAAACTGTAAGACATCAAGAGATGAAATGGTAGACTTGTTTAATGAACTTTTCACACATTATTGCTTGCAGATCACAAATGTGTGAAATTGGGTGGTGGTAATTTTAGATATGGTCCATGTAGGTTCATAACTCTAGGTCTTCTAACAAAAAAAAGAGTGAGATTGATAGGTTGTTATATTTGGCATCAGAGCATGGTTCAAATGGGAATCGACTCATTGTGCAAATCTAATTTGAGAAAAATAGTAGCAATGACATCTTTCCTTGATACATGTAGGGGCCTTATTAAATGGGTATTGACTACTCTATTGGATCTTCTTCAATTTTAACAAGAGTTTTATATGTTGACTAGGATGGTGATTTGGATGAGCAATGGTCCACTATATGCTTTCTATTCTATTTAGGATTTGGTCATGTTTCTTGGTATTCTAGATGCCAATCCAAGATATTTTAGTCTTCTATGGAAGCTGAATATTATGTTCCTAATGAAGCAACAAAGCATCTTAGATGGATGTTCATGTTTATTGTTTATTTAAAGGGGGCAAACTCAATTTCTTATCATGGGATTTAGTTGGTAGGAGGAACCACCCAAATATGAAATAGAAATTGACTTCTAATACCTATTTTGTATGTGGCCATGAGACAATTCCACAACAAAAAGGTAGAAACGAGGAACCAATGCAAATAATAGAGTACATGATGTTGGTTCAGAAAATACCAATGAAAGAGAGAATATTGATAAATTAGTGGCTCTACTTTGTGAGTAGGTGGAGATCCAAAATTACTTGTAAGATTTTGTGCTAAGTCAAGAAACACAATCTAGAAACCCGAGAAGGGAACAAGCAGATGAACCTCTTACAGAGGCACAATTGGTAAGAGTTTGACTAGAGGTTGAGCTGGGCAAGGAGATGAAGTATCTGAAGTCTTCCAAGTTTAATGGAGAGGAATATGGGGATAAGGTTGAGGCTTGGTTGAAGGAGATAGAGATATATTGTAATATGAAGAACTTCTCCTTAGGCACTCGAACATCTTATGCTACATTACATTTGTAAGGAGATGGACTAGCTTGGTGGGAAACCCTTAGTGAAGAGTGAAAGCTAGTAGCTACAATTGACTTAAAATGGGAAGAGTTTGTAAAGGCTTTCAAAGAAATATTTCTCATAGAATACTTTTATTCCCAGAAATTTGATGAATTCACTAAACTTCGTCAGGGAATTAGAACAATGGAGAAATATTATCAAAAATTTGTTAAGTTGGTGAAGTACACTAAGAAAATGAAGGTCCACAAGTTCATACTTGGAGTAGATCCTAGGATAGGACAGGAAGTAGGCATGCAAGAACCTGAAACATTGCAAAAGGCCTATGAGTTAGCAAGGAAAGTTGAAACATATCTCAAACCTTATTTTGACTATGAGGGGTTAGATGAACAAGGTAAAGAGGCACTAAGGAAGAGAAACAACTCAGGTTTCATGAAGTGGGAATGTGAACAATCAATCAAAAGTGTTACAAGATAGGATGGGAAAGAAGATAGAAAGCAAGGAAAATTCAGAAGAATATTTCGAGGAAAGAATCATAGATGCTTTAATCATGGTAATGGTGGCAATAGATCACCACAAGGACATACTAACCTACCAAAAGGAGCAATAGGGGAGCTAAAATGAAAAGAACATCCAGGACCAAAATAAGGATGTTATATATGTAAGGGATCACATTATGCAACCAACTATCCATAGAGAGCAGGGATGAGTTCTAAAGGAAAGGAACTAATGTACAAATAAGTTGCACCTAAAGAACCAACACACAGGATTTACACAACAATAGAAAACCAGAATCTGGATGGTCAGGCTACGCCATTGGTGATAAAAGGTAAAATATTTGGTAAAAGTGTTAAAATTTTATTTGATAGTGGAGCTACAGACAACTTTATTTCCACTAGTTTAATTAAATATATAATAAAAAGGCTAGGAATATTGGCACATAGATGGAAGGTTGAGTATGGTTTGGGATAAACCTACTCCGTAAACCAGTGTTATCCTATGGCAAAAATTGCCTTGCCTAGTGGAATGACCTTAGGATGTTTATATGTTTCACCATTGCATGCCTTTGACTTAGTAATAGGAATGGATTGGTTGCAAGAGCATAAAGTAGTGATTAATTTTTAGGATCGATGGGTTGAATATACAGATGATGATGGGTATGTTCATAGAGTGAATAGCCTACAAGGAGATTTCCAACCTCAAATCCTTTCGGCTATGCAACTCAAGAAAGCCATCAGAAAAGGAGGAATGGTATATATTGTTAAGATAAATGAGATAGAGGAAGGAAAGAAGGAAGAGGTGTTTGGAAAACACCCTGTTCTTCAGGATTTTAGGGATGTATTTTTGAAATATTTACCTGGATTACCTCCTAAAATGGAATTTGACTTCTCTATCAAACTTGAACTAGGAACAAAGCCTATCCATAGGGCTCCTTATAGAATGAATCCCATAGAAATGCAAGAACTAAAAGTACAACTTCAAGGATTATTGGAAAAAGGACTAATTAGACCAAGTGTGTCACCATGGGGTGCACCAATTTTTTTGTAAAAAAGAAGGATGGTTCTTTAAGATTATGTATTGAATACCGAATGTTAAATAAGGCAACTATCAAAAATAGATATCCTTTTCCTAGAATCGAATATCTCTTTGATCAACTCAAGGATACCTCAATCTTTTCAAAAGTTGATTTAAAATTAGGATATCATCAACTGAGGATTTGGGATGTGGATACTCATAAGACAACTTTTAAAACCTGGTATGGGTATTATGAATTTACTATTTTTCCTTTTGGACTAACGAATGCTTTGACAAAATTCATGAATTTGATGAATAACATTTTTAGGAAGCATTTGGATAAGTTTATTTTGGTATTCTTGGATGACATATTGATATATTCCTAAAATAAAGTAGAACATGATAGACATCTCAGAATTGTGCTGGAACTATTAAGGAAAAATTAGTTGTTTGGGAATTTGTCCAAGTGTGAATTTTATGTGACAAGAGTACAATATTTGGGACATATTGTGTCATCATAAGGGATCACAGTAGATCCAAAGAAAATTGAGGCTATTATGAATTGGTTACCACCTACTAATGTGACAAAAGTCAGAAGTTTCATGGGCTTAACTGGATACTATAGGTGGTATGTAAAGGATTATGCCAAAATTATTGCACCTATAACTAACCTACAGAGGAAAGGAAGGGAGTTCAGATGGACTGAAATTTGTGAAGTAGCTTTTGAACTGCTTAAGCAAAAGCTCACTACACCCCCTATATTAAGAATACCCAACCCTCAGGGAAGTTTCTCTATATGCATGGATGCATCATTGGAAGGCTTGGGAGGAGTGCTCTCTTAGGAAGGAGCAATAGTTGCTTATGGATCTAGGAAACTAAAAAGACATGAGGTTAATTATGCAACCCATGATTTGGAGTTGGTATTTGTGGTGTTTTCCCTCAAGATTTAGTGATACTATCTAGTGGGAAGACCCTTTGAGCTAAGGATAGATCATCAGAGTCTATAATATATCTTTACCCAACCTTTACTCAATGCTAGGTAGAGAATATGGATGGAGTTTCTCATGGAATACAAATTTGGTATTGAGTATAAAAGAGGAAAGGATAATAAATTCACAAACACTTTGAGTAGGAGAATACATCTTGTTGTTTTATCTTGTATTCATTACGACTTGATGGAACAACTTAAAGAGATGCAAAAACAAGATACTTATTGCAAGAAAATTTGGAAAGAAATAGAGGGGAAACCAGATGGAAACAAATATTTCAACATCAAGGATGGTTTCCTATGCTTTAAGGATAGAGTGGTTATTCCTAAAGTTGGAAATTTGAGGAAAATGATTTTGAATGAAGCTCATAGATCCCCATATTTTGCTCACCCTGGTGGAGCAAAAATGAGGGAGAACATGAAGAAAAATTTCTACTGGTCTGGGATGAAGAGGGACATAAATGAATTTGTTGCTCAATATCTTGAATGTCAAAAATTTAAGGCTAAACATAGACATCCAGTGGGATTGTTAAATCTGCATGTCGTACCTATGCAAAAGTGGCAAGTAATTTCAATGGATTTCATTGTAGGGTTGCCTAAAAATAGGTTTCAACATGATGCAATCCTAGTAGTGGTCGATAGATTGACCAAGGTTGCACATTTTATACCTAGGAACACCAAGGATGATGTCGTGGTTGTGGCCAATAGATTTGCCAAAGAAATATTTTGACTTCATGGTTTTCCAGAAGTAATCATATCAGATAGAGACTCAAGATTTACCTCTAAGTTTTGGTAAGCTTTACATCGATCCATTGGAACTAAAATGAATATTAGTTCTGCTTATCACCCAAAACCAATGGGAAAATAGAAAGAGTAAACCAGGTGTTGGAAGACATGCTTCACATGTATTGTATGGATCAAAAAATCCAATGGGAGGATTATTTGCACTTGGTGGAATTTTCTTACAACAATGGACATCATTCAACCCTTGGCATGGCACATTTTAAAGCATTGTATGGAAGAAGATGTAGAACACCATTGACATGGGATAATCCAGAGGACCAGATTGTGCTAGGACCTGACATGGTCAGAGAAATGGAACAACAATTAAGATCAATCAGAGAATGATTAAAAGAAGCTGCAGATCAACAAAATAGTTATACTGATCTTAAGAGATCACCACGAGAGTTTGTCATGGGTGATAAGGTGTTTTTAAGGGTAAAGCCTAGGAAGAGTGCAATCAAGTCTACGAAGCTTGATCCACGTTATGTCGGACCCTTTGAGATCATAAAGAAGATCAGTCCTGTGGCATATCAACTTGCCTTACCATCTAATCTGTCTAAGATTCACAACACCTTTCACATTTCTTTGCTTAGAAAATATATTGCTAACCCTGAGCATGTGTGGGATTTATCTAATTTGCATATGGTGAACCCCGAGGCTATAGAGGTTCAACCAGTAAAGATCCTTGAATTTTGATCCAAATCAATGAGGAAGGGAATTTTGGAGCAGTGTAAAGTTCAGTGGGACCGATATTCTGAGAGGAATGCTACTTGGGAGAAAGTAGCAAACATGCAGAACCACTTCCCATATTTGTTTGAAAATGATTTGTAAATACTATGTTTTGATTTTAAAATTTGGGGAACCACACAGAGGACTGTGTTAAGCCTAAGGGGGGGAGTATGTCATGACCCTCCCTTGGAAATATCGATTATTTGGATAGTTTTATATTTTGCTATTGCTTATTCTGATGAGATGATGGACTATATATTAATTTATATTGCAAAACATGTATTTTGGTGAGAATTGCATAGTGAAATAATTGACCATTTCATGTTTAAGTTTTTGTTAAGCCTAAATTTTATGAAAGAATAAGATGCTGCTAATGGAACCTTACTTTTGTAGGAAAGAGTTGCTATGGTTGGCAGAAAGAATTGGTCACCAAGAAAGGGAATGTCCAAGGGAAATGATGTGATGGGTTATTTGATGAAGTAATTGGAAGCAACACGAATGAGTGCTTCTTTCATGAAGATGCATAACATGATTTGCATAAAAAAACTTATCATATTGATCTTTAGTTAAAGATTACTTATTTTATAGTAGCTTGTTTTTGGGTATAATTATTAGTGTTTTGAAATGCTTGTTTGTTGATGATCCTTTTGGAAGAAGGAAGCATATCTTTAAAGGATAGTACTTTAGGGAGGAGAGTGAATTTCTTGTTCCTAGTTGTATGGGCCTATGCTTTGTGAAATTGTTTTTGCATTTAATTATTTTCATAACTATCTTGACGTCGAATATTTTGATGAAAATATAGCTTTGCTCAGCTATACTTTGGTTTGGATGTTGAGTTAGAAATCATTAGAGTAAGTGTTGTGTTGTCTCCACCACCTTCATGATAAAAGGAATTTAATTAACGACCTTGCTGTTGTCAAAGAACCGGATCATGTCGAGTAAGTGGGTAATGATTTTGGTAATGAGAAGCTCACGAAAGGTGGGGGAGGTTGGTAAGTGAAGGGGAAGGTTGGGTGGAAAAAGGGAGTGTGTAGTGAAATGAGGAAAGGGAGAAGTGGAATATAGGATAAGCAAATCGAATAAAGAGAACAAACATAGTGTTACGGGGTAAGAAGGTTTGGAAAGACGTGTAATGAATTCTAGGTAGAATTCTTGTAAGAAAGCATGTTTGAATGTTTTACTGTATGGAATCTACTTCATAGGAGCAAGTTCTTTGTTAGTCAATCAATATGTATCTTGGGAAAATATTCAAATGCATTAGTTAAAAAATGATTAAGAAAATGGATTATCTTACGTACTTCATTATCGTAGAGAGAGAGCTTGTGCTTTGACCATTTTATTTACGGATTTGTAGTGATTGAAATTAGAGAAAACTTACCTTATATGTTGTGGTAGTTTTTTTGGTCTGTGTTAATTTTATCCTGAGACATGCATAGAGGAAAGCTAGGGAAAATTTATCTGAGAAAAGCTTTGAGAATGAAGTGCTTGAGAGTCGGATCCTACTGCTCCTCATGAGTATTTTGTTCCAAATTAAAACTTGTTTCTGGTAGAATAGATGTTGTTTCTATTTTTATGAATATTCCTGCCATGATTTTTAGATCTAGGAACTATCGATAAATGCCCTAGAACTTCACTTAATTTTATTTGATAGATGATATGAAGAAATGGAATGCTGAATGGAAGCCTATAGGATATTTTCTAAAGAAACACTAGAAGCAAGTGTTACGTATGAGTTATCTATGTGTTGATGCTCACATTTGATTTTCTCTAGATGTTTGCTAAAGTGAATTAGAACTAAGGAGGAACTGGATATTATGATTGTACTTGTGCTCTATGTTGAAAGAAATATCGTGTATGATTGCATCATAAGAAAGAAAATTGTACTATGTAATGTGCTTGTCAATTGTCTGCATGCTATGGATATTGACTGTGGTAATGGAGTAACCTTGTATTGATATCTTTAAATGCTTCAATAGAAAGAAGTAGAGCTTATGTAATGAGGTATATTTTTTAGTTGTGATTGATGTATGAAAAGTTGTCCTTCGTATTCATTTGTGAAATGGCAAAAGTTTGAGTGTCTTTGATGCCATATTTGATATTGACTAGTGGACATTCTCTTTTTGGTGACTGAGAAAGTTTGCGCATGTCGATGAATATCTACAGGTTCGACTAACCAGGATCGTGACAAAGGAAGAAAAACTATGTTTTGTTAAGATTTTCAAATAGATTTGCAAAAGGGTGACTTCCATTGTGGTGGTAGAAGGCTTTGTAACCTTATTAAATAATATTTTCGACTAAAGCACTATGTTACTGGTGGATTTATATTGTAAAACATGTCGAAATAATTTGTATTAGTAAGTTGTTTAGAGCTTAATGAGGGAATTTTCCTTATAGTTTGAGATAGAGGACATATAGATCCTCATAGAATGTAAAGTGAACTGTGATGCTTGAGATCAAGTTGTATCCAAGCTAATTATGATTACTTGATTATTTCTATTGCATCATTCTCTTTATGGAAGTATGCTTTTGTTAAGGAATGGTTAAATATTACAGTCATATTTTGATATCTTTGTTTCAAATAATTAAGATTTGTGCAAGCAACTTTTAAAAGTAATGTGTTGTCAGGAAATATTTCTCTTGTATCTATATAGATTATTATGAATAGATATGAAATGCTCTAAAGGAAATGAGAGGATCATTCATTCCATGTATTAAAAATAAGTCTATTCTATAATTCGGGTTATGTAAATGTATCTTCCAAGATACATACTTAGATTACTTTATGTGCAAGTTATCTAGTTACTTCATGCAATGTAATAAATGCACAAGTGCCAATGTGCAAGTTGTCCCTTGCATAGCTAGGTAGAGTGTTGACCAAGGAACCTATGTTGCTATATAAGAAAGACCTCATTGTTAGATATAGATATAGAGAGTCAACGGATAGTCAAATAGTGTAACTTATGGGATAGTACAATTATATGTGCTTCACCATCAATTGGTGATAGATGTAATGTAATTCAGTAGATTTATTAATGGAGTGTTCATTTTATCCATAGCTACATTGTAATATTTTATATTATTTTTATTTACAACATATTTTAATCATCTAGCAGAGTTAATTTCTTTCATATTATTCTGCATCTTGTAATTGTTATCTCCCAGTTCTCATTTATCAAAAGCTAATAGTGGTATCAGATACATGGTAGATCTAGTTTGTGTAGGTCAATATGGAAACCACCATTATCATTTAGTATGAGTGTTTTGTCAAACTGGTGTGCCACTGGACCAACCACTATTAAAATATCTCAGAAGAATCTAGGTGGTAGATTTAGGGAGAGTCACAAAGTTAGGATTGAAAGAAATATCAGTTTTAAAAAATACCGAGATCATTTTTGTCTAGAGTATTTTCCACAGTTGCAAGAAAAACTCATGAAGACTAGGACTCAACATTAAATCCACTAGATTAAAAAATCATCTAGTGAAGATCATCCAGGTTATCTATAATTTGCTAACTAGTACCTAAAGTTTTTTTTTGCAGAAAAATAATTCTCAGAGGATTGGGAATCCTCCTATGACAGAAAGCTAGGAGATTCCAACTTTGTTGCTCGAAGGTTAGTGTGCCCTCATAGTGCAGATATTAGTTCATTGTGCAAGAGGATAATACTATGGAAGAATACTTCTAGTGAAGGATTATGGTGAAGATGGGATATTGAATATCTCCACTATTGGATTGAATATTTCCACAATTGAAGAATATGCCATACGAGCCTATACAAAATGCCATAGTATCCTTGAAGAATAGGCTATAGGAGCCTTGATACAAAAAGACCATAGTAGCCTTGAAGAACAGGCCATAGGATCCTTGATACAAAAAGTCCATAGAAGCCTTGAAGAAGAAGCTACAAAAGTATTGATACTAAAAAGGCCATAGAAGCCTTGATACTAAAAAGGCCACAAAATCCTTGCTATGAAAAGGCCACATGAGCCTTAATACTAAAATGCCACAAAAGCCTTGATATTAAAAAAGGACATAGAAGCCTTGGTACTAAAAAAAAGGCCACATAAGCCTTGATCCTGAAGAAGAATTCAAAAAGAATATCTAATTCAAAAGCAAATTAAATATTTCAATACTAATATCTTTGTTGTAGGGAAAAAAGATTTAGTGATTTAGGAAACTTCCTACAAGAAATTTAGGAAGAGTGTCTTCTTCAGAATCAACTCAACCCTAAAGCAAAAGTGAAGATATCAAGAGAAGATCTCATTGAAGAAATTCTAGTATTGGAAGAAGGACTAGGAGAGTCCTGATCGAATCTAGAAGTAGAATAATAAAAATATCTAGGAGAATATCTCACCATCAACACTTCCAGGAGCACAAGGTTGAATAGAAGGTCTCAAAGTGTAGACACCAAAACAACACCAATCCGATTATGTGACAACAAGCACTGATCGCACTAACACACACAGCCCCCAGGGCAGCCCCAGAGGTTAAAAAAGTGGTTCTAACCACTCACACAGTAGTTTTACAAGTCAAAGATCAAATTGGCACCTTTTAGACACTCTGCCTAGTATTCGCTCCACCCAGGGACGAGTGCGGACTGGTACTCGTTTCACCCGGGGACGAGTGCGGATTGTTACTCGTTTCACCCAAGGACGATTACTAGCGCTCGCTTTTGGGTGGGACGAACGCCAGGTTTGACCAGCAAAAAGTCAGACCTCGATGCATGACAACTCAGAACTGCCACTTAGCTTTCCCTGCATGGCATAGGAGTGCGAGTGAGTTCTTTTGACAACTCATATCTGCCAATTGACTCTCCATTCACTGCATGGGAGTGAGAGTAGGCTTTTTCATGACAACTCAGATTTGCCACTTAGCTATCCCTTCATTGCATGGGAGTGCGAGTGAGTTTTTCTAAACATACAAAGACATGCACAGAGGCAGTTAAGAAGCCCTTGATCAAGAAGAAGTCTTCTCTTCACAAAAAAAACATTCATGCAAAGTAACACTTTTGCATGTTAATTCAAAGAGACCCCTTGGGTCTATAAAATGGTGAGCTTCCTCACCCAAAATATATACAGAGAAGGAGCATTTTGAGCGACGAAGTGCTGCTAATTCACTTACTTGCGATTTGTGCTTTCAACATCCATAATATCTTAATCGAAAGAGAGGTTATTGGGTGACTTTTGAAGGCACGAATCAAGAACCAAAACCCGATTTTTTTGACCACAATATCCTACCAATTTGTCGACAACACATCACATCAGGTTTCGGACCCATCCCAAGCGGATTGGTGTCGAAACAAAGTTTCACCCGCGGGTGGTTTGCCTTCGGGCACTCCCCACCTTATTGCATTTTGTGACTATTTATTTTGTAGTATTTAGCTAGTTTCATGATTAAGCTTTTGTCAAGTTTTCAGTTTATTTAGACTCATTTTAACCATCGTTAGATTTATCTTTTATTTTTCATACATAGGTGCTACTGATTCTTTGTTTGTTTCTTTGAATGGAGATTTTCAGCATTAGAGGAGCAACGAGGAATCTACCTTTACCAATGCAAGCGACGACAACGTTTTGGTTCACCCATCTTATATGTGGGCACGCGAAAGAAGGAATTCTGAAACAAGTTGTAAAAGACCAACATTTAACGCTCCTATCCCCTAAAAAGGAAGGAGACGCATTGTAACACAAATTTGAAAAGCATATCAATAAAAGGGCCATTTTTTATATTGCTTTGATATCTTGTGTTCATGTTCTTTCTTTTTACGCATTTTTCAATAACATAGGGTTTAAGCGTTATTTTAGTTTCGTTTACATTGCATTTTTAGTTTATCCTTTTTGTTTTTGGAATCTCGTGTTTTCAATGGCAATCACGGTGGGACCTCTATCCTCTATTTTTTTTTAGGTTAGATTTTTGATCTGAAATTGCTTGTTTTGATTACAGGTACCTATTTTTCAATTATCATACTGTTATTCGCTTTTGTAAGTGACGATTACAGAATTGGTATTCGTTTCACCCAGGGACGAATAAGCATTCATCTCACCCTAGAATGAATACTGTTCTGATATTCGCCTCACCCAGGGACGAGTATAGTTCTGTGCATTTTTTAGAGCAAATCAGAAACATCCTATTGGGCAGAGAAGAGGTAGGGGTTTTTAAAGCTTCTGTCAAATTTTTGTTTTCTGTTTTCTGGTTTTCAGTTTTGTATGGCTTAGGGAAAGTTTCCTTTTCATTTTCCTGTTTCAATTTTTGCAAATTAAAATGAACCCCACACACCACGTGGTATTTTAAACACAAGGCGTTGGTCATAAAACCCCAACCCTTGAGCAAGACCAAAGGTGGATTCCATTATCACTTTGGCTTGAGATATTGCATCCATTACCCCGATCGTGACTATTGCTAGACGTAAATCCTGATGAAAGTTGACCGAGTGTAGCTAGGGTGATTCCTAGCGCATGAGGATAAGTCTTCTATGGTAGGTGTCATAAACAGAGTGATTCCCCTTTCGTACCGCCTATGTTCCACGTATCATCTGCTCTCACGTACCTATAGTCTCCCTCACGTAAGGGTGGGTATATAGAGAGGTTGGTATATCGGTCCGACAATGGTATATTGAAGGGGCGACCATTTTGGGAGTCATAAGAGCCTTCATAATTGCATTTAAATGTTTCACAAAAAATTTCAAAAACAAAACAAAACAAACAACAAAAACACACTAAACCAGATTTAGGGCACACTATTAATCTTTAAAAGAGATAATCATTGCTTGTGTGTGTATGCTATTTTTTGTTTAGAAAAAAAAAATCATAAAAAGAAAAATCATAAAAAGAATTTTTGCATCTTTAGGGTAACATTACCATGGTATTCACTCGTAGCCAAGCCCAATCACGGGCAGAAGCTACAGAGAATGCACCAAGAGAGACAAATCGTCTCCGATATAGCCCTGAAGACTTGGTCATCCCGCCTTGGCGACATGGTACACAAGTTAGTTCACACCATGCAGAACATGGCTCTAGAGGCACCTCCTTGAGGGGCACTCCAACTCATGCCATCAATAGACAGGACTATAGAGGCACCTCCTTAGGGGGAACTCCTAAGCAACAAGAGTCTTTTCAAGAAAATAACCAATATGTAGCACTTGGTCTAAGTACGAGGCCTCCCTTGGAAGTTCGTTATGGGTGGCCTAGTGATGAAGCACTGTGTATTGCTCTAGAACAACAAAGGGTCCACAAGGAGGAACCATATGATGTCGTTGCTCCTAATTTACCCCCGATTAATGTCAGACACACTAGACCATATCCAGAGTATCAGGCTCTCCCGATAGGGCAAGATAATTCGGCCCGCACCTTTTTTGCATATAATAGAGAGTGTGAGGAGGATCACTACGTTCCTCAAGAATAGTACATAGTGTGGGAACGATGCACGTCTACACCCGCTTTATATCCAGATCGCTCATTGAGACCAGAGCTTCAAGTCAATGCTACCAACCTCGACAGAGGGAAGCAACATATAGGGGTCTCAGAGCACCATGATCAAAACAGATATGTAGGGGAGACATCTAGGCCTCCTAAACAAGAGACGATGGAACAAAATGACTTGGAATTTGCCCAACTAGCCGCCCGCCAAGCGCAAATCATGTGGCTTAGGCAAGACCAACAAAAATTAGAACATTTGTGTCGCCTTAATCAAGAGCGCATTCAACGTCAAACAACTGAATTGCTTCACAACAATGCGCTTGAGAAGGCCCCAGTCCCTCGTGCACAACAATCTGAGATGTATGTGAGGCACAACCCCCTAGTGCGAGACAGGTCTCCATGACTTCAGCAAGCACTACCTCCAAGACCTCCTAGACCTGAGCGGGAGGCCACTCCCCACAACCGTGATGGGCATCCTCCGCGGGCACCCATCAATGTTTATAGGCCTAGGCCAAACACTCCTCAAGAAGATTATGAGGATTATGACCAAGAAGAAGAGCGGGCTGAAATGCCCTATCAAGGCAGAAGGGATGCTACCCATTTATCCCTCCAAAGGCCTCAAGTTCCCCATAATCTACAATGGGAGCAAACCAAGGAGGAGGAGATTACGTCCTTCGATGCATACAAAGTGTTGTTAGAATGCTTGGAGACTATGGAACTCAAGACTGCTGGGCCCCAAAATCCTACCTTACGCCAACTCCATAGTCATCCGGTGCATCCATCAGTGCCAGCACCTCCATACCCCGAACATTTCAAGCTGCCCTAGTTGGCACTCTTTAGAGGGGATGAAGATGCTCAAGAGCATGTGACTCAATTTTTGAGCCAATGCTTCGGTATACAAGACAATGATGCATTGCTATTAAGAACATTCATAACCACATTCGCAGGATCTGCCTCGGATTGGTTTACCCATCTATCGAAGCATAGCATCTACAACTTGGATCAACTAGTGGACGCATTCCTAGAACGTTTTGCTTTCAACACAAAGAAAAAGGCGTCACTAAGTGATCTAGCTAGCCTCAAGCAGTATGAGGAGGAATCTATGGTGGCATATGGGAATCGATGGAGGACGTTGCTTTCAAAGCTGTCCTACCTCCCTCCTATGTCCGACCTAACTCAAATGTTCGCAAAGAGCTGTTTGCGATCGATCTCTGTGCTATTGCAGCTGCAACAATACGCCACTTTAGAAGAAGCTCTGGCGCAAGCTAGAGTTATCGAAGAGATCAAGATACAGGATGGCAAAATTTCCAAGCCTAAGAAAAAAGAGTGGAACAAGAGCACCAAAATAGGGAATACGCAACAGAAACCCGTCACGGTCAATCAAGTTGCTATCAATGCCCCTACGCCTACCCAAGCAACACAGCCTCCAAAGGCTAATTATCAGGCGGTGCCTCACAATAACTATGAGAAAGATAATAAAAAATAGGATCAAAATCAGCAACGTCGCCCTAGGCGGCAATTTACACCATACACTGAGTCTAGGGACTCCTTGTTTGACCGTTTGTCAGTGGCAAACTTGATTAATCTGCCAGAGATTCCAACAATCGATCCTAATGCACCAAAGCCTAAGGGCTACAGAGAGGATCTTTACTGTAGATTCCATAGAAGGAAAGGGCATGACCTTAATGTCTATTGGACGTTTAAAGGTTTAGTGCAAGACCTCATTGACAATAACACATTGGTAGTGGATAACCCCATCGCACCCAACAACCAACAAATGGGTGTTTTCAAAGATCCTTTACCCACACATGATGCACAAGCAAAACCTCTTCATGTCAATGAAGTGCAACAGAATTGCCCCATGGAGGGGTATGTTGGGATGATTAGCATTGTGACAAGAAACAAGAGACACCCAGGAGCTGCCCCCGCGATAGCCACCAGGGAAGTTCCATCCACGTCACAACCTCAACCGAATCCTACACAGTTGCCCCCGCCTAGACCAGTGGCCACGATTCGCACTAGACTTACTCAAAGTCTATGGACCACATCGGCTAGGCTCTCCATCTATGAGCTTATTCAACAATCGGCACCCCATCGGGAAGCTCTCATGGAGATATTAAAGGCAATTGAGTTGCATCCCCACGAAGCAAATTCGTTCAACAATTTTGTGGGGCATGTCAAATAGTGTACCAAACCAGTCATCACCTTCAAGGAAGATGAGTTAAAAATGGTGACTGGGGATGTAGCGGATCCACCCCTGCACGTTATTGCACGGGTCAACGGGACTCCGTACAAGCGGGTGTTGGTAGACACTGGTTCGTCCAGTAACATTATTACAACCACTGCACTGAAACATTTGAAGCTGCCAACCTCTCACATTGTACCTTCCACTTATACTCTTCGAGCATTTAATGATGCGATATGCTCGACAGTTGGCACAATTGTCCTACCCATACAAGTGGGACAAAAGACCATTCATACGTTGTGCCACATTTTAGAAGGTGAGATGGCTTACAATATCTTGCTTGGGCGGCCTTGGATCCGGGATATGAAGTGTGTCCCTTCAATTGCTCATCAATGTTTGAAGTATACATTTGAAGGACAAGTGCACGTGGTCCCCGTAGATTTGGAACCTTTTAAATATTGCAACTCAATGCAAATCATGCCGCAGTCGACCCTCCCTTCAACGCATGTGGATTTCCAGTTAAATCCATCTAAAAGGGGTCCGACTAAGCAAGAATCTCCATTACCAAATCAATCAAATTCCCAGGCGGGTTCATCTTCTTCATCCGGTCCTCCCACAACGATGCCACCTACGGTGGCCACACCAACGGACAAAGGAAAGAAGCCCCTGGAAGCGGAACCACCTCTAGTCTCCAACATCTCTACAAAAGAGACGCCTAATAGAATGGAAGTTGAGACGCCTAGTTCACCCCACATGGAGTGGACTCAAGGAGAACTCCCATTCGCTTCCTCTCAATCGCCAACGATTATTGTTGAGATGTCTAACACAGGCATGGGGGAGTATATAGTGCGCAATGTTGTTGCAACACCCACACTTCAATCTATGCAAGACATGGGAAGACCTCGACTCCCCATAGGCTCCGTGGTTCCTTTAGGCTACCCACCTAATCAGACAAACTTTATTTTTGGGGGCCTGGATCATGGCGTTGAACCTTCCCGACAAGAAGAGGAAGATGAAGATCCCTTTGTGGAAGATGTCAATTATCTGGCTAACCCAGACTTCGCATTACGATATCTTAGCCAATGCAATTGGCATGGATACGAGTTAGGCAGGTATGAACAAGGAATGCGTGTTTTGTGCCAACCAAGATACCAAATGCCTTATGACAAGTCAGGAGTAGGGTTTAATCACCCTTTTCCCCTCGACATCTTGGTCGAAAACATGCAAAGCCTAGGGATAGGCAACAAGGATGGGTTGGCATCAGATCCATATGCCAATCCAAATACAACTTATACATTGGGGGATTATTTCCCATTACAAACAAATAACCTTGTTGACCTCAACAACCCTTTCCCTATGGCCGAACAAGGAGAAACCTCATGGACTCACCCACAAGGGGAAGATGGACAAGACCACGAAGGGTCTTCTAAAGATGAGTCGGAGTACGATCATTCGCACGAATATCCAATGAATGACGATCAGGAAAGCTTCTTGATGATGTTCCCATTGAATGATCCCAGTGAGCATAGGCTACCTCAACAACAACAATATCCTTTGGACATAGATGACATGTTTGAACACTTACACATAGGTCCAAGACATAGGTGGCATCTCAACCCGACGCAGTTATAGCAATTATTGCACCCGCCACTCCAGGTATACAGAGAGCATCTTCCGCCCGGAGACCCTATCAAACCATCGGTGCCTAGGGCAGACCCTATTTGTAGGTCCACGCATAGGGCTGATCCCTTTGTGCCAGTGCCTACAGAGCCAGATCCAATGCACCAAGAACATCCCGAATGTCAAAGTTATCACACTTGCGGTAATGGAGGTTACCATCATCTCATAAACATGATCTCCATTGACTTGATCGCCCCCATCCATGATCCAGCCAATCCAACATGATCATTGCATCTAGACATAGAAGCTATAGATTGGGATCGCGCTGACACACCACCATCTCCATCAGAGTATTGGCCTTGCGGTGGGATGTTTCATTTCACTCCAGGATAGACTCAGGATGTCTTCCATGCTGAAGAGGAACTTGACGTTCCTAATGATGATCTTAATTCAGCAAACGATATCCATCTAATCCCAATTCCACACCAGTTGGAAGACGGATCCCATATGTCGGTCGAAGCAACGATTGATGTAGACATCGGCACAGATCCAACGAATCCATGGATTCTCAAGCTGGGGGTAAGTCTTTCCCCCGAAGAGCGAGCCGATTATGTTGCCCTTCTTAAGGAAAAGAAGGAGGTTTTTGCATGGTCATACAAGGATATGCCGGGACTAGACCCACAACTAGTCACGCATAATTTAACGCTTGATCCGACAATCAAGCCAGTAAAGCAAAAACTACGCAAGATGCACCCAACAGTGGCCTTAATGGTAAAATATGAGTTACAAAAGTTGTTGGATGCCCAGTTTGTCATCTGTGTGGATTATCCTCCATGGTTGTCTAACATGGTTCCCGTCAAGAAGCCCGACGGGAGGATTCGCATATGCACCAATTTTTGAGATCTTAACAAAGCGAGTCCTAAGGATGATTTTCCCTTGCCAAGCATCGACGCGTTGGTAGATGCTACAACGGGCCACGAAATGCTTTCCCTTATGGATGGTTTCTCGGGATACAATCAGATTCGTATCAATCCTGAGGACCAACTAAAAATGGCATTCACAACGCCTTGGGGGACATTTTGCTATAAGGTCATGCCTTTTGGCCTTAAAAATGCTGGAGCCACCTACCAACGTGCCATGACGTACATATTTCATGATTACATGCACAAAACTTTGGAAGATTACATGGATGATTTGTTGGCCAAATCTCTTTTGCGCCCAGATCACCTCGGTGACTTGAGCAAGGTCCTTGATCGCCTCATTGAGCATAAAGTCAGACTAAACCCCAAGAAGTGCATCTTTGGCGTCACCTCTGGAAAGCTCTTGGGTTTCATAGTCTCCAAACGAGGAATTGAGGTCGACCCAAACAAAGTCAAGGCAATCCTTGAAATGCATCCCCCAACCACCATCAAGCAGCTCAGGAGTCTGCAAGGAAAGGTTGCGTCGATCAAGCGCTTCATAGCGCAGTTATCTGACAAATGCCGACCCATGAATAAATTATTGCATAAGGGGGTCACATTTCATTGGGATGACGAGTGCCAGTCTACCTTTGATGACATTAAATAGTACTTGGCTTCACCACCAGTATTGGCACCACCTAGACCAGGAGTGCCATTCTATTTATACATCTCAGCCACTGAGGTGGCACTGGGTGCCATGCTATCCCAGAAAAATGAACTTCACAAAGAACAGGCTACATACTATCTTAGCCGCACCCTGGTCAGTTATGAACTTATGCATACGTTGAAAAGCTCTACTTGGCAGTGGTGTTTGCTACCAAAAATCTACGCCACTACATGCTCAGTAATAAGACGTATGTTGTGTCTAAGGAGAATCCATTGCGATACATGATGAGTCGTACTTATCATAGTAGCCGCACGGCAAAATGGATCATGTTGTTGACGGAGTTTGACATAGAGTTCATTGGACAAAAATCCATAAAAGGTCAAGTCATCGCCGATCAACTAGCTGAGGCTCCTCTTGAAGACGATCAGCCTCTGACTTTTGAACTACCTGATGATGGGGTCTTCCATGTTTCAGAGTTGCCAGATTTTGATGAGCCTGAGTCACAGGCTGACATAACCCTATTCTTCGATGGTTCTAAATGTGAGCAAGGGGGTGGCACGGGAATTGTATTCTTCACTCCGCAAGGTGCTCCAATGCCCTTGTCATTTAAATTAGACTTCTCGTGCACTAACAACAATGCAGAATACGAAGCCTTGCTCATAGGTCTTCAGACAACAATCACCATGAACATTAAATGATTGAACATCTTTGGTGATTCACTGTTAATTGTCAATCAAGTAAAGGGGATATTCCAATGTAAATGTCCAGTTTTGCAGGCCTATAAAGCCCTTGTGGACAAATTCTTGGCACAACTTGAATGGTATGACATCGAGGCACTCCCTCGATCATCAAATCATTTTGCAGATACTATGGCCTCCTTGGGGTCACTCATCCCACAAGACCCTTCTGGTGAAATGACAACCATTCAGGTTAAAACATTATCGCAATCTGCGATGGAGCGTGCAAGCTCTGATCTGACGCCAGGAATCCACCTGATCCAGATTGAACCATCTCCGGATAAGTTCTCTCGAATTCAAGATTGTTTGACTCAAGCCAATTGGGGGTCCTTGTTCTCCCCGACCCCTCTTACTAGCAACACCACGTTGTTTTTACAAGTTCTTTCCTACTCAGCTTTTGTTCGGGATGGACTTCAAGAGGGATTGGCCGTTCATACTATCGAGGTTTCTGATCAGCAAGATTGGTACACACCCATTCGGGATTACCTCAAGCTAGGTAATCTCCCACTTGGATTGACACAAGCCACGAAAAGATCATTCAAATAGAAAGCGGCAAAGCATGTCTTGTTAGGAGACATTTTGTATCATCGAAATTATGAAGGAATCCTCCTTCGTTGTTTGGACCAACAAGAGTCCGCTTGGGCGATCACCCAAGCTCACGATGGTACATGTGGTGGCCACTTCAACGGTATGGCCATCGCAAAGTGCATTCTTTGCATGGGTTATTATTGGCCATCTTTAGAGCGAGATTGTTGCGCATATGTGAAGAAGTGCATGAAGTGTCAGCACCATGCTAATTTGACACACGTACCTTCTCAGGCCTTGCAGCCGATTCAATCGGTTTGGCCTTTTTTATAGTGGGGCTTTGATCTAATTGGAAAGATCTCCCCTACGTCGTCTGGTCGTCACACGTTTATTTTAATGGCCATAGAGTACTTTACCAAATGGGTGGAAGCAATTTCGCTGACCACTACGACTGGATCCCGCATTGCGAAGTTTATTTTGCATAACATCATATGTCATTTTGGTATTCCATCCAAGATCCTGTCAGATAATGGGACACCATTCAAGAATAAATATGTGCGTGCTTTGACCACAAAGTACAAGATTCAGCATAGCTTTTCAACACCCTATTATCCACAGGCAAATGGGCAAGCAGAGGCGTCAAACAAAACGCTAGTCGCCATTCTCAAAAAGATAGTTGTAGACAATCATAAGGACTGGCACATTCAGATCCCGCTTGCCCTATGGGCTTATCGCACCAGCATTCGAATGCCCACTGGGGCAACTCCATTTTTGTTGGTGTATGGCTCCGAGGCAGTCATGCCTTTTGAGTTGGAAATCCCTTCCCTGTGCATTTCAATGCAAGAGTTCATCGATGATGACACTGCGCGGCAGGCCCGGTTAGATCAACTGACGTTGCTCGACGAACGACGCGTTAATGCTCTCGAGCATTTGCGTATCTATCAAGAGCGACTTAAGAAAGCATACAACATGAAAGTCCACCTTAGGGAATTTCAGGTTGGTGACTTGGTCTTAAAAGAGAACCAGCAGAATTCTAATTTGTCGTCCCATCTACGGGACAAGTTCATGGCAAACTGGTTAGGTCCTTACATCATTGATAGTAGAATAGGACCCAGAACATACCGGCTTGCCTCTCTTGAAGGAATCAAGGAAACAGAACCCTTGAACATCATTCATTTGAGGCCATTCCACATCTAGAGAGCCATAGTCCAACTAAAAGCTCCAAGGATTATCATAATCGCTTGGTCAACCCTAAAATGCCCCAAAGGTATCTATAAACCCTTTGGTCAAGACAAAAGCTCCAAGGATTATCATAATCGCTTGGTCAACCCTAAATGCCCCAAAGGTATCTATAAACCCTTTGGTCAAGACAAAAGCTCCAAGGATTATCATAATCGCTTGGTCATCCCTAAATGCCCCAAAGGTATCTATAAACCCTTTGGTCAACACTAAAAGCTCCAAGCATTATCATAATCGCTTGGTCAACATAAATATTCAAAAATAAACAAAAACAATATAATCATCAAAAAACACAAAAACAATTGCATTTCAATTCCATGCATACTCCAAAAAAAAAATCAAAATCACAAAAACAATTGCATTCCAATTCCATGCATTCTCATAAAAATCAAAATCACAAAAACAATTGCATTCCAATTCCATGCATTCTCATAAAAATCAAAATACAAAAATATAGGTTGCATTAGGCATCGCATCCATACATTATACATTTGCTAGGTCATACAAGTCAAAAGCACCATAGACAGTCATTACTTGGAAATTCCATCCTTTTCCACATCAGATCCATTTTCATAAATGCCTACATCTAGAATAGCACCATCGCCATTTTTTGCATCGTCAGTTGTCTCCTAATGTATATAGGGTTTTCGTCATTCAGCTGTTTTTAAATTTCTAGCCAAAAACTGTACATAGTTAAGCAGATTTTACACGGGAAAGTTTTACTTGGATCACGCCTTGTTACGTAACATCCCAACACAAATTAACACACATATAATAATTCCTAAGTTGTGTGAACGAAAGATGAAACTTGCACAGTAATCCAGGTCACCATAAGCGAAATGGTTATCTTGCTCATCCCCCTATGTGAATGACCCCAAGAATGTTGAGAGTTGGCAAAAGGACAAGCATCCTCCCTACCCAATTCCCCACGAATCCCAAGTTCTCAAAAGTTGCAAAACATCAAAAATTTGCAAAACGTCAAAACTCTAAAAATTTGACATCCTACAGTGCACACATCAAAAGGCACATACAATAGTGATTCTCATCACTCGAAATCCAAATCCCTTGCTCAAAAAAAAAAAAAAAAATATAATATCACAAAAATAAACAGTGATTTTATCACTACAAAGGAGCAAGTATCCCAATACAATTGAAGAAAAGAAGGGAGTCGAACTTGAATCCCTGGAACTCTCAGCATTTCGACAGGTCATGAGGCAAGCTTCAGATATCGGTTTGGTTGATAGCCTATCGGTCACTCGCGGTAAACCTCCCGCATGACGATATATCTGTCACATTAACTTGTGTACAGATCAATGTTTGCATGTGGATGAGCTAGCTTATGGTATCCTAGATAGCATCGCAGATTAATCTGACTAAATACAATAAAGGAGTTAGTGGAGCTAATTAGGTGATCCTCAATACGGGTTTGGTTGAAAGCCCATCTGGCACTGGCGGTATCCTGACAAATACCACATAAACGAACTCAATTGCACACACAGGGATGTGAAATAACTTGGTTAAATTCAAGTCGGATTTAGACCTTGTTCAGAAGTCTTGCGAGATAAATGTATAGTCTTGGCTAGTTAGTTAAAATATCTGCATCTCAAAAAAGCTTAACTACATTTTCAAACAACCGGTACATTTCATTCCATACATCACCATCAAAAAATAGACAAAATACAAAAACAAAGTTTTCACATGCACAAGCATTCCACAAAGTTATCCCATTACTATAGCAAGTCAATCCAATCTTGTACAGTCTATGGTGCATCGACAAATCATCAACAATTCATTTCATTCATTCCATATGCATACATCATACAAATTAGAACCATCGCATTCATAATCGCATATGCATACATCAATATAAAAACATGCACATAAAAATAAATCATGAACAATGTACAAACACCAAAAAAAGTCATCTGTATATATATATCATAACAAAATTGCCCGTAGGCTACAGTGAACCGGTCCTCGGACCTCGCTACCACAATCCAAAAACTCAAAAACCTGCGTCACCCACCATGATCACGCAGGATCGATGCGACGAGAACTACCCCCTGTAGTATCGGTCCTCTGGGACCTCTCAGGGCGACTGCTCGCCCCTGCATCACGCCCACTAGTGCCTCCCTCATCTCGCCGCCTACGATGGGATGATGTCGACTGCTCTATCCCGCTGTCTCTCATCCGAGACGATGAGCCACCTGCAGGAGGCTCTGGTATTCGCCCACCAAGGTGGATAATCTCTCCCTCCATCTCCAACCGATGCCGACTCCACTCTACCTCTCGCCTATGGTAGTATGTGATTGCATCATCGCGCTGTGCTAGCTGCACCCGCAAGAGATCCCTCTCCCGTGCAGCATCCGTATCACCCTCCTACCGGCGAGACGCAGCCCCTGCGCTCTCCCGCTCTACCAACTATGTCCGTAGGAGATCCCTCTCCTGTGCCATCTCCCCAAGCTCTCCATCTCGCCTCCGTAACACCTTCGTCAATCGTGCCACCTCCATGCGCAACCCCGCCTCTGTATCCCCCGGCACGATCGGCTACGTCGGCCTCTCTGGCGCATTGGCCTACTCCGGAGCATCCTGCATCTCTGGCTGCTCCTCCTCACCAAAGTCCTCTCCCGCATCTACCACCTCCACCATGTCCACATCAGCAGGAGCTCCCCAACCCTCTCCTGGTGCCTCTACACCCTCTCCGCCTCTCATTGCCTCATCCCCTCCCAATGGCCCCTCACCTCGCCATTGTCGGAGCGTCCACCACTCCTGGTACTCGACAGTCACTCCGACGTCATCCACGTCCGGAATGTCCAGTACTATATCCGCCTCCTCCCCCAGCGGCTCGAGGATCGGCACAGCTAGGGTCCTCTCATCGCTCCGACGTCGATAGACTACGGGCTCCCCAGGCAACCCCTGGCATACCCCAAACTGTCGTGTCACTCGAAGATAATGGAAGTATTCCTGCTCTGTCCCGTGTCGTCCAATGACCCATCTCCCCCTTCGGACCCATCGAAGCCACTCATCAGCCTCCGGCCATGCGGGACAATCCCGATATGGCCTCCACACTACATCTCCTGGAGTCAGTCGGGCCAATGCATCTACATAATGGTCCACGTCTCCCGCAAATCGTCGACTCTACCCCCGCTCCTCAGACCGATACCATAAAGCACCATAACCAATATCTCTATCCACCATGTCAGCCCGTGTAGTCCAGGGTAGCCCTCGTGGTCGCTCTACGGCTATATGCTGCCAGGCCCAACACTGCAACAAGAAACTACAGCCAATCCCCTTCCACTTTCGACAACGGATCTCATACAACTCATCATATAAATGAGCCAAGAGCGTCTGGCCCCATCTCATGATCACCGGCTCTATCATCGGACAATCCACTAACTGCCACACCACCTCCAGTAGGTTCCATGGGAACCTCGCCCCCGAAGAGTCTGGCAACAGCATGTTGGAAATGAGGCTCATGAGTAGTGCATGCCTCACTCCCAACACCCCCTCCTATACCACCACTGCACTAGGATACCACCAATTTGACAATCCTCCTCAACCTTCTCCACTGAGCTCATCCCATCCACATCCTCCCCATGTCCAAAACATCGGGTCAGTACAACCATCCTCTGGCCTCGTGGCATCGTCCGGATGGGAACCCCGTCTATCGAAATCCGGAGAATTCGATACACGTCCTCTAAGGTGACTGTCATCTCCCCTGTCGAAATATGGAAGGTGTTCATCCGAACATCCCATAGGTTGATCAAAGTTGTCAAGTACGCCCGATCCCCCACAACTGCCTCCAATCGCGTCACATGCTTGAGCCCTAAGGCATCAAGCCACTCCCAGTCCTCCGCACTCAACGCCTCACGGGCAATAGAAAAAATAGTCGATACCCGATGTCGACTCTTCACCACCTGCATATCACAAAACATAAACACATCAAAAACATGCATCACATCACCATCACATATTCAAAAAAAAAATGCATCAATATACAGTAACATCATTCATTCATATGTACATCTGTTACAATTTACAAAAAAAAAAAAAAATTTGACATGGTTTCCCTAACCAAAAAAAAAATTCATCCATTTTTCATCTTTAATTTCATAAAAACAAACAAAAATTTGACATGGTTTACCTACGGTTTTCAACCTAAGTTTTACCATTCAATACAAAAAAAAAATCATCCATTTTTCATCTTTAAGTTCATCTAAAAAAAAATAACAAAAATTCGACATGGTTTACCTACGGTTTCGACCTAAGTTTACCATTTCAAAAAAAAAAAATTCATCCATTTTTCATCTTTAATTTCATAAAAACAAACAAAAAATTGACATGGTTTACCTACGGTTTCGACCTAAGTTTACCATTTCAACAAAAAAATTCATCCATTTTTCATCTTTAATTTCATAAAAACAAACAAAAATTTGACATGGTTTACCTACGGTTTTCAACCTAAGTTTTACCATTTCAATAAAAAAAATTCATCAATTTTTCATCTTTAAGTTCATCTAAAAAAATAACAAAAATTCGACATGGTTTACCTACGGTTTCGACCTAAGTTTACCATTTCAACAAAAAAAAAAATTCATCCATTTTTCATCTTTAATTTCATAAAAATAAACAAAAAATTGACATGGTTTACCTACGGTTTCGACCTAAGTTTCCCATTTCAACAAAAAAATTCATCCATTTTTCATCTTTAATTTCATAAAAACAAACAAAAATTTGACATGGTTTATCTACGGTTTTCAACCTAAGTTTTACCATTCAATACAAAAAAATTCATCCATTTTTCATCTTTAAGTTCATCTAAAAAATAACAAAAAATTCGACATGGTTTACCTACGGTTTCGACCTAAGTTTACCATTTCAACAAAAAAAAAATTCATCCATTTTTCATCTTTAATTCCATAAAAATAACAAAAAATTGACATGGTTTACCTACGGTTTCGACCTAAGTTTACCATTTCAACAAAAAACTTCATCCATTTTTTTTTAATCTAGGGTTTCATCATAAAAAAACAGACAAAAAGTGACATGGTTTACCTACGGTTTCGACCTACGTTTTACCATTCACATAAAAAAACATTTTTATAACCGTGGTTACCCTAACGTGTTACTCTAAGTTTCATTTGGGTTTATCCTACGGTTTTCCATCTAGGTTTCCATCGGTTTGCATCCATGTTTTATTTTGTTTCATGGTCTTTAAATCAAATTCATTCACCTTTTAATTTAATTAATTAGGGTTCCATGTCTTAAACAAAAGAAAAACACAATAAAAACACATTTGCATTTTTCAAATTCAAACTCGAGGAGATAGTGCACTTACTGGTCTCGCCTCGGCTCCGCCGCTTGACGACCCGGTCTATGCACTCATGGTGGCTGGAAAATTTGGCAGCGTTTCGCGTCAAAAAATCTACCTCCTCCTCCCTAGAGCTCCAAATCGCAATCGATGAACAGTGCAAATGAGCCAAATCCGTCATTTTCGCATATTTATACCTTTTTGCTTGCTGGTAATCGTCCCTGACTGGAACGAGCACTTTTTCCTCGGAGGCACGCTCGTCCCACCCCAGGACGAGTACCATCATGGCGTTCGTCTCCCCCCGAAACGAATAAAAAAAAAAAAATCACAAAACAACCAAAATATAAAAATGACAAATGCCAACAAAACCACTAAAAATTGCCGGACAAAAGTGCTCTTGCACTTAACCTCTTGGCATAAGAAAACTGATGTCGGGGTCTACCTTGTCGTTATCCTACTCCCCAAGAAGGCTACCATAGCCGGACCGCTCCACGGGAAGACGGATTTTCGCCAATGTTACCCCCAAATGGCATCCCAAAATGGGTTCACACCCACCAAAAATAGGTCAAAACAATCGAGAAACTGCTCGAGCATGCACTGGATAACATCTGAAGGCACCCTCACTTAAGTCATCTTGGGTCAAGCGACTCGTCGCTTTTCTCATGTCGGTCATTCCCTCATCGATTCGTCGCTTGAGGGGGTAGTCACACTTAGTTGCCAATCAACAACAATATACCCAATCTTGGAAATGACACGCATTCAAAGGATCATTGCAAAAGACAATCGTGCCCCTGCTTGGGGCAGCAAACAAGCAATTATCACAAACTGATCATATACTTGGCATTCGTGAATCATGAACTCAAGGTTCCCACAGACAAAAGGTTGTGCCCTTTGCCTATTCATGACTGATCAATGTCTAAGTTCAAGTAATACCTCACCGAACCAGGTTAATGCTTGATTTAAGTTCCTTAGCTCGTCAGAAGCAAGGATTCAAGAATGCGTGCCCTTTCCATACTTGGGGCATCAAGAGTTGGTTAGGTTACTGAGAAACCCTAATCATTAGTGCTTTGGTTATCTATTTTTGCTCAGGCGCTGCGCCTTGCACAGCGCTTCCCAAAAAGGGGCATCTGTAGACACCAAAACAGCACCAATCCGATTATGTGACAACAAGCACTGATCGCACTAACACACACAGCCCCCAGGGCAGCCCCAGAGGTTAAAACAATGGTTCTAACCACTCACACAACAGTTTTACAAGTCAAAGATCAAATTGGCACCTTTTAGACACTCTGCTACTTATTCGCTCCACCCAGGGACGAGTGCGGATTGGTACTCATTTCACCCAGGGACGAGTGCGGATTGGTACTCGTTTCACCCAGAGACGATTACCAGCGCTCGCTTCTGGGTGGGACGAACGCCAGGTTTGACCAGCAAAAAGTCAGATCTCGGTGCATGACAACTCAGAACTGCCACTTAGCTTTCCCTGCATGGCATAGGAGTGCGAGTGAGTTCTTTTGACAACTCATATCTGCCAATTGACTCTCCCTTCACTACATGGGAATGGGAGTGAGCTTTTTCATGACAACTCAGATTTGCCACTTAGCTATCCCTTCATTGCATGGGAGTGCGAGTGAGTTTTTCTAAACATACAAAGACATGCACAGAGGCAGTTAAGAAGCCCTTGATCAAGAAGAAGTCTTCTCTTCACAAAAAAGCATTCATGCAAAGTAACACTTTTGCATGTTAATTCAAAGAGACCCCTTGGGTCTATAAAATGGTGAGCTTCCTCACCCAAAAGATATACGAGAGAAGGAGCATTTTGAGCGACGAAGTGTCGCTAATTCACTTACTTGCGATTTGTGCTTTCAACATCCATAATCTCTTAATCGAAAGAGAGGTTATTGGGTGACTTTTGAAGGCACGAATCAAGAACCAAAACCCGATTTTTTTGACCACAATATCCTACCAATTTGTCGACAACACATCACATCAGGTTTCGGACCCATCCCAAGCGGATTGGTGTCGAAACAAAGTTTCACCCGCGGGTGGTTTGCCTTCGGGCACCCCCCGCCTTATTGCCTTTGGTGACTATTTCTTTTGTAGTATTTAGCTAGTTTCATGATTATGCTTTTGTCAAGTTTTCAGTTTATTTAGACTCATTTTAACCATCGTTAGATTTATCTTTTATTTTTCATACACAGATGCTACTGATTCTTTGTTTGTTTCTTTGAACGTAGATTTTCAGCATTAGAGGAGCAGCGAGGAATCTACCTTTACCAACGCAAGCGACGGCAACGTTTTGGTTCGCCCATCTTATATGTGGGCACGCGGAAGAAGGAATTCTGAAACAAGTTGTAAAAGACCAACATTTAACGCTCCTATCCCCTAAAAAGGAAGGAGACGCATTGTAACACAAATTTGTAAAGCATATCAATAAAAGGGCCGTATTTTTATATTGCTTTGATATCTTGTGTTCATGTTCTTTCTTTTTACGCATTTTTCAATAACATAGGGTTTAAGCGTTATTTTAGTTTCGTTTACATTGCATTTTTAGTTTATCCTTTTTGTTTCCGGAATCTCGTGTTTCCAATGGTGATCAATTCACATAAACGTGGTTACCCTAACGTGTTACTCTAAGTTTCATTTGGGTTTATCTTACTGTTTTCCATCTAGGTTTCCATCGGTTTGCATCCATGTTTTATTTTGTTTTAGGGTCTTTAAATCAAATTCGTTCACCTTTTAATTGATTAATTAAGGTTCCATGTCTTAAACAAAAGAAAAACACAATAAAAACACATTTGCATTTTTCAAATTCAAACTCGAGGAGATAGTGCACTTACTGGTCTCGCCTCGGCTCTGTCGCCTGATGACCCAGTCTATGCACTCATGGTGGCTAGAAAATTTGATAGCGTTTCGCGTCAGAAAATCTACCTCCTCCTCCCCAGAGCTCCAAATCACAATCGATGAACAGTGCAAATGAGCCAAATCTGTCATTTTCGCATATTTATACCTTTTTGCTTGCTGGTAATCGTACCTGCCTAGAACGAGCACTTTTTACTTGGAGGTGCGCTCGTCCCACCCCAGGATGAGTACCAGAATGGCGTTCGTCTCCCCCTGAAATGAATAAAAAAAAAATCACAAAACAACCAAACTATAAAAAAGACAAATGCCAACAAAACCACTAAAAATTTCCGGACAAAAGTGCTCTTGCACTTAACTTCTTGGCATAAGAAAACTGATGTCGGGGTCTACTTTTTCGTTATCCTATTCCCCAAGAAGGCTACCATAGCCGAACCGCTCCATGGGAAGATGAATTTTTGCCAATGTTACCCCCACATGGCATCCCAAAATGGGTTCACACCCACCAAAAATAGGTCAAAACAATCAGGAAACTGCTCGAGCATGCACTGGATAACATCTGAAGGCACCCTCACTTAAGTCATCTTGGGTCAAGCAACTCGTCGCTTTTCTCATGTCGGTCATTCCCTCATCGATTCGTCGCTTGAGGGGGTAGTCACACTTAGTTGCCAATCAACAATAATATACCCAATCTTGGAAATGACATGCATTCAAAGGATCATTGACAAAGACAATCACGCCCCTGCTTGGGGCAGCAAACAAGCAATCATCACAAGCTGATCAAATACTTGGCATTCGTGAATCACGAACTCGAGGTTTCCACAACAAAAGGTTGTGCCCTTTGCCTATTCATGACTGATCAATGTCTAAGTTCAAGTAACACCTCACCGAACCAGGTTAATGCTTGATTTAAGTTCCTTAGCTTTTCAGAAGCAAGGTGAAAGCATGAGATTTCGGAAATAAAACACTGAGATGCAAATAAAACAGAACTAAATCGAGGCATAAAATAACACAGATAGAATTAAATTAAAAACAAGAGCACAGCCCTTTTTATTAATGTAATTCCGCTCGGTTACAATATCTCTCTTCAGTTACACGTTCTCGGTTACAACAGATGAACAGTGATCCCCTTTCGCATGCCCACACGTAAAATGGGCGGGCTGTAGTGTTGCCGCCGCTTGATGTTTAATGAGTCTTGTTAGCCGTTGCCTATCTTGCGTTCAGCCGCTTACCCTGCATTCAGAAACACGAGAAGAACGTTAGTAGCACCTGTAATAAGAGGGCAGAACCTTCTGACTTTAGCATACATATGAAGATAGATCAGATGCATGAATAAAACAACTCTTCGTGAAACTGCAACTTTTTCCGAGAACAGAGAACAGTATACATTCGAAATGGCATATATCCGAGGATGTAAAACGTAAACCGTTATTTTTATTCTACTTGAAGACAGCACAATACATGAGACATGGAAAGTCATTAAAATAATCAACCGATTCTAATGCTATTGCCTGCAAGTTAGCACTTCATTGTGTTGCATGACAATATTCGATAAAACGTATTGCAAGACGCATTCGAGCATATAACGTATGACACGATATATTCTAACGTAAAGTTTATTTGAACAACGTAAAGAATAAGCTATTTCGATACTGTTAGTTTTTGCAATGTATTTCAAAAGAGAACAACATATATTGCATTAACTAGAAACGTTCATGGGCTGCCCAAGCGGGCCACCCTCGGTTTACACTTAGTCTCGACGCCAATCCACTAGGAATGGGCTCGAGATCTAAGGCTGTGTGTTGTCGTCGAATTAGTGGGATGCAGTGATCCACCTGTCGGGTGTGAAAGTCTGGTTCACTCTTCTAAGAATCACCCACCAACCTCTATTTGTGAGAGATTCTAGATGTAAAGAAGGTGAACTTAGATTGATACAGTCGGATATCCAAATGAGCAGCACTTCGTTGTGTTAACAAAATGCTTCGCAGTGTCTCTTTTCGTTGCATGGAGGGAGTTTTTATAGAGGAATTTTGCCTCTGGAACATTAATGCCAAACCCTAAGTCCGCAGGCGCCGTCGAGATTTGACCATTGTCAGGTGATTTATGAGGCATGGCTCGCACAGAGATTCTCGCTAGAAAATCGTGTCAGCAGTTATGAAGTATGGCCTCGGGCCGGATTTGTTGTTGAGAGTGCTAGTCTCATTACTTCGGTTGGTGAAGTCCACCGTTTTACAGAGCCATGGGGTCTCTTCGAGAAGGGACACGTAGAGGTGCCACGTGGCGGTCGTTCCTTGGATGGTCGAATGTATGCTTTTGATTTTGGCCAGGTGTTGGCTTGAGGCCCAAAGTGTCGCGATATCGCGACACTTTGGGCCGGCTTTGGCTCGGGGCCCAAAGTGTCGCGATATCGCGACACTTTGGGCCGACTTGGGTCGAGGCCCAAAGTGTCGCGATATCGCGACACTTTGGGCCGGCTTGGCTCGGGGCCCAAAGTGTCGCGATATCGCGACACTTTGGGCCGCTTGGTTAGGGCCCAAAGTGTCGCGATATCGCGACACTTTGGGCCGGCTTTGGGTCGGGGCCCAAAGTGTCGCGATATCGCGACACTTTGGGCCCGCTTTGGGTCGGGGCCCAAAGTGTCGCGATATCGCGACACTTCGGCCAGGGCTTGGTTTTTGACAAAAGGCTTGGCGCGGATAAAGGCTTGGCTTGAAGAAGGCTTTGAAGAAGGCTAAGAAGGCTTTGAAGTTTGTTAAAGGCTCTAGAACGACCGACTTTGCTCTGCTCATTTTTTGATCTTTTAAACTGTTGTGTGAGTGGTCAAGACCACTGTTTGACCTCTAAGGGCTGCCCTAAAAGCTGTGATATCAATGTGATCAATGTTTGTAATCACTTAATCGGAATGGTGCTGTTTTGGTGTCTACAGATGCCCCTTTTTGGGAAGCGCTACGGGTGACGCAGTGCTGAGCAAAAATATACGACCAAAGCACTAATGATTAGGGTTTCTTGGTAACCTAACCAACTCTTAATGCCCCAAGTATGGAAAGGGCATGCATTCTTGAATCCTTGCTTCTGACGAGCTAAGGAATTTGATTTCAAGTGTTAACCTATTTTGGTGAGGTGTGACTTGAGCTTGGACATTGATCAGTCATGATTAGGCAAAGGGCGCAACCTTTTATCCACAGGGGAAACCTTGTGTTCATGCTTCGGGAATGCCAAGTATTTGATCAATTTAATGATTGCTTGTTTACTGCCCCAAGCAGGAGCGTGATTGTCTTTGTCAATGATTCTTTGAATGCATGTCATTGCCTTGATTGGGTGTGTGCTTGTTGATTGGTGACTAAGTGTGACTACCCCCTCAAGCGACGAATCGATGAGGGAATGACCTTCATGAGAAAAGCGACGAGTCGCTTGACCCAAGATGACTTAGGTTAGGGTGCCTTTAGATGTTTTTCCATTTGAGCAGGTGCAATTTCCCGACATTTGGACCTATTTTTGGTGGGTGTTAACCCTTTTGGTGATGCCATAATGGGGTGAAATCATCAAAAACCCATCTTCCCGTGGAGCGGTCCGGCTATGATAGCCTTCTTGGGGAAGTAGGAGAGTGATAATTTGAGCCCCGACATCGATTTTCTATGCCAAGAGGTTGAGTGCAAGAGCACTCGTGTCCGGCAATGCTTATTGCTTCTTTTTGTGTTGCATTTTTGTGATGTTTTTGTTGTTTTGATTTTCTTTCTTTGTGTATATGTCATGATTTTATGCACAATGGTTGATGTTGGTGGATGCATGCTACTTTATATTGATGGATGCATATGGTATGATAATTACCAATGTTGTATGTTGATTTATTTTGATGGATGCATGATGAATGCAAATGTTTGTGATATGCAAAAATGAAATGGATGGATGGACTTGGTGATAATTGGTTATGACACCATAGACTATTTTAGAACTCCACTATTTTGCTATGTACAAATGTGGTGTTTCTTCTTTTTGTATTTTCTGATGGTATTGCAAGGATGAAAAGTAGTGCAATTGGTTTAGAAATGTAGCAAAGGTTTTCTGAGACTCAGACAGTTTTAACTCACTAGCCATGACTGTACTTTATCTTACAAGACTTTTGAACAAGGTATGAATCGGACTTGTTTTTGACCAAGCTATTTCACATCCCCCGTGTGTGCAATTGAGTTCATTTATGTGGTATTTGTCAGGATACCTCTAGTGCCGATGGGCTTTCAACCGAACTCGTACTGAGGATCACCTAATTAGCTCCACTAACTCCTTTGTTGTATGTAGTTAGATTAATCTGCGGTGTTCTCCAGGATACCATAAGCTAGCTCATCCACATGCAAACATTGATCTGTACACAAGTTAATGTGATAGATATATCGTCATGCGAGAAGTTTACCGCCAGTGACCGATAGGCTATCAACCAAACCGGTACCGAGGCTTGCCTCATGACCTGTCAGAATGCTGAGAGTTCCAGGGATTCAAGGTCAACTCCCTTCTTTTCTTCAATTGTATTGGGATACTTGCTCGTTATAGTGATAATAATCACTGTTTATTTTGATTTATTTTTCTTTTCTCTTGAGCAAGGGATGTGGATATGGAGTGACGATAATCACTATTCTTTGTGCTTTTTTGAGATGTGCACTGTAGGGTGTCAAATTTTGAAGTTTTGACATTTTGCAAATTTTTGACGTTTTGCAACTTTGGGATTCTTAGGGAATTGGGTAGGGAGGATGCTTGTCCTTTTGCCAACTCTCAACATTCTTGGGGTCATTCGCATAGGGGGATGAGCAAGATAACCGTTTCGCTTATGGTAACCTGGATTATCGTGCGGGTTTCATCCTTCGTTCACACAACTCGGGAATTTTTATGTGTTTTAATTTGTGTTGGGATGTTACGTAACAAGGTGTATTGCAAGTGTAACTCTACCTTCGTAAAATCTGTTTGACTTGATACATTTCATTGCTAAAGAGCAAAATGATGACCGAATCACGAAAAACTCTTGATACATTAAAAGACCACTGACTCTAGTGTGGTAAAGTGCATGGTGTTTTTGTTGTTTTTGTAAAATGGAACAGTGTGGAACAAGATGGACTAGTAGAACCATGACAGCCTATGGTGCCTTTGACCTATACGACCATGAATATGCAATGTATGGATGCAATGCTTGGATGCAGCTATGTATTTTTGTATTTTTGATGGATTGATTTTGGTGAATATGAAGATGAATTGCAAGAAGAACTCTCTATTTGATGAATTTGAATATGCCTAGAAATGAAATGCAAATTTTTGTTGTTTTTGATGATTTTTGTTGTTTTTGAATTTTCATGATTTTTGACCAAGTGATTGTGGAAATCCTTGGAGCGTTTTGGGATTGACCAAGCGATTGCAAGAATCCTTGGAGCCTTTGGGATTGACCAAGCGATTGCAATAATCCTTGGAGCATTTTGGTTTGACCAAGCGATTGCAAGAATCCTTGGAGCCTTTGTGGGATTGACCAAGCGATTTTGATAATCCTTGGAGCATTTTGGTGATTGACCAAGCGATTGTGATAATCCTTGGAGCATTTGGGTTTGACCAAGCGATTGCAAGAATCCTTGGAGCCTTTGGGGATTGACCAAGCGATTGTGATAATCCTTGGAGCATTTTGGTTTGACCAAGCGATTGTGATAATCCTTGGAGCCTTTGGGATTGACCAAGCGATTGCGATAATCCTTGGAGCTTTTGGAGATTGACCAAGAGATTGTGATAATCCTTGGAGCATTTTTGGGATTGACCAAGAGATTGCGATAATCCTTGGAGCTTTTTGGTTTGACCAAAGGGTTGATGGACACCTTTGGAGCATTTGGTGTAATCCACTTGCTCTTCAGGGAATAGAGGTACCCCCAGCTTGACAATCTTTGTGCACCGGATCTGGATTTGTAGGAATTGGCACGAATGGATCGGCCTTATGCACGGATAGGAAGACAGTGGTCTGCCTTCGACACTGATGGTGCTATGATATCTCTGGGTGGAAGTTGCTCGCGACCTTCCCAAAGGAGTGGGATCGACATGTGATTTTGGTAGGTTGGGTCTATGCGCCACTCATGCCCTAGTATTATGTTTATTTGTTGACATGCTTCATCGATATTTATGGGATGTCGATGTTGTCGTATGTGATTGCTTTGAGCTATCTCTGTTTCATCCTCACCTTCGGACAATGTGTATAGCTCATCAGAATCTGGAGATTCTGAGATATGGAGGACTGCATCATCAGGTAGACCTACGGTTAAAGGTTGATCCTCTTCGAAAGGAGCCTCATGTAAGTTGGGCATTGGGAGCTCCAAAATCTTGGTCTCTAGCGACTCTAAGTGCTCCAATGTTTTGCATGTATCAGGGGATTTGAGCTCCTCCTCTTTGGTTGGTTCTTGTTGAGGGACTTGAGGCCTATGAAGGGGTGGCTCGATGGCACCCCCCATGCCTTGACAGGGCATTTCATCCCTCTCTTCTTCTTGCTTTGATTCCTCGGAGGCTTCTTGATGAATTTCTAAGGGTGGCCCATGAACCTGAGTGGGTTCCCGAGGAAGGGGCCCATCATTGGTTATAAGATTAACCCCCCGCTCATGTCTGGGAGGCGTCGGGGGCGATGCTTGATAAGGTCACGGAGACTCATCTCGGCGCAACTTATCCGCTTTGCGCTGCATGTATAAGTATTCTAACTCCTGACGACCTTGCTCAAGCCGCGTGGTTCGAGCTTGGCGGGCGGCTTTTCTGGCGACTGTCGGGTCAATTTGGTCTACCCTATTTTGCTCAGGAGGTTCGGATTTGTGCCTCTCATAATGTTTTGTCTTATGTGTGTGAGGGGTTGGAGTCCTTTCCTGCATAGTGTGTTGGAACAACTCCTCTTTCTGGTACTGAAGGCGCTCTTCGTTAATATGATACAGTTCCTCTAACGATAGTCGGTCTCGCTCACGTTGCGTGAGTTGCACCCGACGCGCGAAATGCTTGATAGATTCTAAGATAGTTGGTCTTGTCGCCTCATGTGTAGAAGGCCTAGATGCCTCTCTGACATATCTATCTTGGTCGTAGTGATCCAAGATCTCTAGAGGCCATCTCTCTCTGATGGGGGTAGCGGCATTTATCTGAGGCGCTGGCCTCAGAGTGTGACCATGATATCTAGCAGGTGCGGAGGCGTATTGCTCCCGCGATGTGTATTGTTTTTGAGGAAGGTAGGAATCTTCCTCATGCTCTCTTTCATAAGCGAACACGATTTGGCGGACGGAATTGGCTTGGCCTGCCTGAGGAGCTTTGTGCTCTGGATTTGTCATCGTAGTCCTGACAACTGGAGGGGTTGAAGGAGGGATAGTGTAACCATGTGGTTCCTCCCATCGAACCCTAGGTTGACTCAGCGCTTCATCGCGCGGTGACCGCTCGTAACGAGCATCTAAGGTAGCTCTCCTATGGATGTACCCCTCATGGGAGGATGTGTGTTGAGTGCTATGTTGAACAAGAGTGCTCCTAGAAGGGGTACCCCCATAGTCCTTATCTGTTAAGGTGTGGAGGGGACCGCCTTGTGTGTCAGGCCGCCAAGGTGGTATGACCAAATCCTTGGGGTTAAAGGGAAGGCGACTAGTGCCCTCTCTTTGTGCACCTTCCGCAGCGTCCGCCCTTGATTGGGCTTGGCTACGGGTGTACACCATTGTGTTGCTTCTCTACTATCTAAGCAGATTTTATCTCGTTTATGATGATTTGTCTTTTTGTTTACACTAAGCAGAAATGAACACACACATACACAAAACCGTGATTATCTCTTTTAAGGATTAAATAGTGTGTCCTAAACTGGTTTAGTGCATTTTGATGTTTCGTTTTGTTTTTGCAATTTTGGAAGAACGTTTAAATGCATAATGTTGGCTCATATGACTCCCATAAATGGTCGCCCCTTCAATATACCATTGTCGGACCGATATACCAACCTCTCTATATACCCGCCCTTACGTGAGGGAGACTATAGGTACGTGAGAGCAGATGGTACGTGGAACATAGGCGGTACGGAAGGGGAATCGCTCTGTTTATGACACCTACCATAGAAGACTTATCCTCGCGTGCATGGGAATCACCCCAGCAACACTTGGTCAGCTTTCGTCAGGATTTACGTCTAGCAACAGTCGCGATCGAGGTAATGGATGCAATATCTCAAGCCAAAGTGATAATGGAATCCACCTTTGGTCTTGCTCAAGGGTTGGGGTTTTACGACCAACGCCTTGGTTTAAAATACCACGTGGTGTGTGGGGTTCATTTTACTTTGCAAATTTGAAACAGGCAACTGAAAAAGAAATCTTTCCCTATGCCAGACAGATAATACTAACTGAAAACAGCAAGTAAAAATTGCAAAGAAATTTTCTACCTTTCTTTAACAAAATTTTTTTAATTATTAAATGAATAATTACGCAGATAACTACATAATTAAATAAAGTAAGAAAAATCTTTAAGAAAAATTTCTCTACCTTATTTTAATAATTAAAAAGATTTAATTATTAAATGAATAATTACGCAGATAACTACATAATTAAATAAAGCAAGAAAAATTTTTAAGAAAAATTTCTCTACCTTACTGTGATAATTAAAAGAAATTAAAATGACAGTAAATGAAATAACCCGAAACTTCGCAACAGAAAATGATATGGACGGCTAGAACCGTTACCTCCTTTCTACCCGAAATTGCTGTTTCTGACCTCCGGCTAAAAAGAAGTACCTGTTAAGCACAAGACACAACAAGTTTAATTAACTTCTGTGATTTTTAAAAATATGGGAACCGGTCCCACCGTGATCGCCACTGAAAGCATGAGATTTCGGAAATAAAACACTGAGATGCAAATAAAACAGAACTAAATCGAGGCATAAAATAACACAGATAGAATTAAATTAAAAACAAGAGCACAACCCTTTTTATTAATGTAATTCCGCTCGGTTACAGTATCTCTCTTCAGTTACACGTTCTCGGTTACAACAGATGAACAGTGATCCCCTTCCGCATGCCCACACGTAAAATGGGCAGGCCGTAGTGTTGCCGCCGCTTGATGTTTAATGAGTCTTGTTAGCCGTTGCCTATCTTGCGTTCAACCGCTTACCTTGCATTCAGAAACATGAGAAGAACGTTAGTAGCACCTGTAATAAGAGGGTAGAACCTTCTGACTTTAGCATACATATGAAGATAGATCAGATGCATGAATAAAACAACTCTTCGTGAAACCGCAACTTTTATCGAGAACGAGAGAACAGTATACATTCGAAATGGCATATATCCGAGGATGTAAAACGTAAACTATTATTTTTATTCTACTTGAAGACACACAATACATGAGACATGGAAAATCATTAAAATAATCAACCGATTCTAATGCTATTGCCCGCAAGTTAGCACTTCATTGTGTTGCATGACAATATTCGATAAAACGTATTGCAAGACGCATTCGAGCATATAACGTATGACACGATATATTCTAACGTAAAGTTTATTTGAACAACGTAAAGAATAAGCTATTTCGATATTGTTAGTTTTTGCAATGTATTTCAAAAGAGAACAACATATATTGCATTAACTAGAAACGTTCATGGGCTGCCCAAGCGGGCCACCCCTGGTTTACACTTAGTCTCGACGCCAATCCACTAGGAATGGGCTCGAGATCTAAGGCTGTGTGTTGTCGTCGAATTAGTGGGATGCAGTGATCCACTGTCGGGTGTGAAAGTCCGGTTCACTCTTCTAAGAATCACCCACCAACCTCTATTTGTGAGAGATTCTAGATGTAAAGAAGGTGAACTTAGATTGATACAGTCGGATATCCAAATGAGCAGCACTTCGTTGTGTTAACGAAATGCTTCGCAGTCTCCTTTTCGTTGCATGGAGGGAGTTTTTATAGAGGAATTTTGCCTCTGAAACATTAATGTCAAACCCTAAGTCCGCAGGCGCCGTCGAGATTTGACCATTGTCAGGTGATTTATGAGGCATGGCTCGCACAGAGATTCTCGCTAGAAAATCGTGTCAGCAGTTATGAAGTATGGCCTCAGGCTGGATTTGTTGTTGAGAGTGCTCGTCTCATTACTTCAGTTGGTGAAGTCCGCCGTTTTACAGAGCCATGGGGTCTCTTCGAGAAGGGACACGTAGAGGTGCCACGTGGCGGTCGTTCCTTGGATGGTCGAATGTATGCTTTTGATTTTGGCCGGTGTTGGCTTGAGGCCCAAAGTGTCGCGATATCGCGACACTTTGGGCCGGCTTACTCGGGCCCAAAGTGTCGCGATATCGCGACGCTTTGGGCCGGCTTTGGCTCGGGGCCCAAAGTGTCGCGATATCGCGACGCTTTGGGCCGGCTTTGGCTCGGGGCCCAAAGTGTCACGATATCGCGACACTTTGGGCGGGCTTTGGCGGGGCCCAAAGTGTCGCGATATCGCGACACTTTGGGCCGGCTTGGTCGAGGCCCAAAGTGTCGCGATATCGCGACACTTTGGGCCCGCTTGGGGTCGGGGCCCAAAGTGTCACGATATCGTGACACTTTGGGCCGTCATTTGGGTCGGGGCCCAAAGTGTCGCGATATCGTGACACTTTGGGCCCGCTTTGGGTCGGGGCTCAAAGTGTCGCGATATCGCGACACTTCGGCCAGGGCTTGGTTTTTGACAAAAGGCTTGGCACGGATAAAGGCTTGGCTTGAAGAAGGCTTTGAAGAAGGCTAAGAAGGCTTTGAAGTTTGTTAAAGGCTCTAGAACGACCGACTTTGCTCTGCTCATTTTTTGATCTTTTAAACTGTTGTGTGAGTGGTTAAGACCACTATTTGACCTCTAAGGGCTGCCCTAAAAGCTGTGATATCAATGTGATCAATGTTTGTAATCACTTAATCGGAATGGTGCTGTTTTGGTGTCTACACAAGGATTCAATAATGCGTGCCCTTTCCATACTTGGGGCATCAAGAGTTGGTTAGGTTACTAAGAAACCCTAATCATTAGTGCTTTGGTTATCTATTTTTGCTCAGGTGCTGCGCCTTGCACAATGCTTCCCAAAAAGGGGCATCTGTAGACACTAAAACAACACCAATCTGATTATGTGACAACAAGAACTGATCGCACTAACACACACAGCTCCCAGGGCAGCCCCAGAGGTTAAAACAGTGGTTCTAACCACTCACACAGTAGTTTTACAAGTCAAAAATCAATTTGGCACCTTTTAGACACTCTGCCTAGTATTCGCTCCACCCAGGGACGAGTGCGGACTGGTACTCATTTCACCTGGGGATGAGTACATATTTTTACTCATTTCACCTAGGGATGATTACTAGCGCTCGCTTCTGGGTGGGACGAACACCAGGTTTGACCAGCAAAAAGTCAGACCTCGACGCATGACAACTCAGAACTGCCACTTAGCTTTCCTTGCATGGCATAGGAGTGCGAGTGAGTTCTTTTGACAACTCATATCTACCAATTGACTCTCCATTCACCGCATGGGAGTGAGAGTAGGATTTTTCATGACAACTCAGATTTGTCACTTAGCTATCCCTTCATTGCATGGGAGTGCGAGTGAGTTTTTCTAAACATACAAAGACATGCATAAAGGCAGTTAAGAAGCCCTTGATCAAGAAGAAGTCTTCTCTTCATAAAAAAGCATTCATGCAAAGTAACACTTTTGCATGTTAATTGAAAGAGACCCCTTGGGTCTATAAAATGGTGAGCTTCCTCACCCAAAAGATATACAGAGAAGGAGCATTTTGAGCGACGAAGTGCTTCTAATTCACTTACTCGCGATTTGTGCTTTCAACATCCATAATATCTTAATCAAAAGAGAGGTTATTGGGTGACTTTTGAAGGCACGAATCAAGAACCAAAACCCAATTTTTCTGACCACAATATCCTACCAATTTTTCGACAACACATCACATCAGGTTTCGGACCCATCCCAAGCGGATTGGTGTCAAAACAAAGTTTCACCCACGGGTGGTTTGCATTCGGGCACTCCCCACCTTATTGCCTTTTGTGACTATTTCTTTTGTAGTATTTAGCTAGTTTCATGATTAAGATTTTGTCAAGTTTTTAGTTTATTTAGACTCATTTTAACCATCGTTAGATTTATCTTTTATTTTTCATACATAGGTGCTACTGATTCTTTGTTTGTTTCTTTGAACGTAGATTTTCAGCATTAAAGGAGTAGCGAGGAATCTACCTTTACCAACGCAAGCGACGGCAACATTTTAGTTCACCCATATTATATGTGGGCACGTGGAAGAAGGAATTCTAAAACAAGTTGTAAAAGACCAACATTTAATGCTCCTATCCCCTAAAAAGGAAGGAGACGCATTGTAACACAAATTTGTAAAGCATATCAATAAAAGGGCCAATTTTTATATTGCTTTGATATCTTGTGTTCATGTTCTTCCTTTTTACGCATTTTTCAATAACATAGGGTTTAAGCGTTATTTTAGTTTCATTTACATTGCATTTTTAGTTTATCCTTTTTGTTTTTGGAATATCGTGTTTTCAATGGCAATCACGATGGGACCATATCCAGAGTATTAGGCTCTCCCGACAGGGCAAGATAATTTGGCCTGCACCTTTTTTGCATATAACAGAGAGTGTGAGGAGGATCACTACGTTCCTCAAGAACAGTACACAGTGTGGGAACGATGCACGTCTGCACTCGCTTTACATCCAGATCACTCATTGAGACCAGAGCTTCAAGTCAATGCTGCCAACCTCAACAGAGGGAAGCAACATATAGGGATCTCAGAGCACCATGATCAAAACATATATGTAGGGGAGACATCTAGGCCTCCTAAACAAGAGACGATGGAACAAAATGACTTGGCATTTGCCCAACTAGCCACCCGCCAAGCGCAAATCACACGGCTTAGGCAAGACCAACAAAAATTAGAACATTTGTGTCACCTTAATCAAGAGCGCATTTAGCGTCAAATAGCTGAATTGCTTCACAACAATGCGCTTGAGAAGGCCCCAGTCCCTCATGCACAACAATCTAAGATGTATGTGAGGCACAACCCCCTCGTGCGAGATAGGTCTTCGCGACTTCAGCAAGCACTGCCTCCAAGACCTCCTAGACCTGAGCGGGAGGCCACTCCCTGCAACCATGATGGGCATCCTCTACGGGCACCCATCAATGTTTACAAGCCTAGGACAAACACTCCTTAAGAATATTATGAGGATTATGACCAAGAAGAAGAGCGGGCTGAAACGCCCTATCAAGGCAGAAGGGATGCTACCCATTTATCCCTCCAAAGGCCTCAAGTTCCCTGTAATATACAACGAGAGCAAACCAAGGAGGAGTATATTACGTCCTTCGATGCATACAAAGTGTTGTTAGAACGCTTAGAGACTATGGAAATCAAGACTACTGGGCCCCAAAAGCCTTCCTTATGCCAACTCCGTAGTCATCCAGTGCATCCATCAGTACCAGCACCTCCATACCCCAAACTTTTTAAGATGCCCTAGTTGGCACTCTTTAGAGGGGATGAAGATGCTCAAGAGCATGTGACTTGATTTTTGAGCCAATGCTTTGGTATACAAGACAATGATGCATTGCTATTAAGAACATTCATAACCACATTCATAGGATCTACCTCGGATTGGTTTACCCATCTATCGAAGCATAGCATCTACAACTTGGATCAGCTAGTGGAAGCATTCCTAGAACGTTTTGCTTTCAACACAAATAAAAATGCGTCACTAAGTGATCTAGCTAGCCTCAAGCAGTATGAGGAGGAATCTATGGTGGCATATGGGAATCGGTGGAGGACGTTGCTTTCAAAGCTGTCCTATCTCTCTCCTATGTCCGACCTAACTCATGTTCACAAAGAGCTGTTTGCGATCGATCTTTGTGCTATTGCAGCTGCAGCAATACGCCACTTTAGAAGAAGCTCTGGCGCAAGCTAGAGTTATCAAAGATATCAAGATATAGGATGGCAAAATTGCCAAGCCTAAGAAAAAAGAGTGGAACAAGAGCACCAAAACAGGGAATACGCAACAGAAACCCATCATGGTCAATCAAGTTGCTATCAATGCCCCTACACCTACCCCAGTGACATAGCCTCCAAAGGCTAATTATCAGGCGGTGCCTCACAATAATTATGAGAAAGATAATAAAAAATAGGATCAAAATCAGTAGGGTTGCCCTAGGCGACAATTTACACCATACACTGAGTCTAAGGACTCCTTGTTTGACTGTTTGTCAACGGCAAACTTGATTAATCTGCCAGAGATTCCAACAATCAATCCTAATGCACCAAAGCCTAAGGGCTACAGAGAGGATCTTTACTGTAGATTCCATAGAAGGAAAGGGCATGACCTTAATGTCTGTTAGACATTTAAAGGTTTAGTACAAGACCTCATTGACAATCACACATTGGTAGTGGATAACCCCATCGCACCCAACAACCAACAAATGAGTATTTTCAAAGATCCTTTACCCACACATGATGCACAAGCAAAACCTCTTCATGTCAACGAAGTGCAACAGAATTGCCCCATGGAGGGGTATGTTGGGATGATTAGCATTGTGACAAGAAACAAGAGATACCTAGGAGCTGCCCCTGCGACGACCACCAGGGAAGTTCCATCCATGTCACAACCTCAACCGAATCCTACATAGTTTCCCCCGCATAGACTAGTGGCTACGATTCGCACTAGACTTACTCAAAGTCTACGGACCACATTGGCTAGGCTCTCCATCTATGAGATTATTGAACAATCGACACCCCATCGGGAAGCTCTTATGGATATATTAAAGGTAATTGAGTTGCATCCCCACAAAGCGAATTCGTTCAACAATTTTGTGGGGCATGTCAAATAGTGTACCGAACCAGTCATCACCTTCAGGGAAGATGAGTTAAAAATGATGATTGGGGATGTAGCGGATCCACCCCTGCACATTATTGCACGGGTCAAAGGGACTTTGTACAAGTAGGTGTTGGTAGACACTGGTTCATCCAGTAACATTATTACAACCGCTGCACTGAAACATTTGAAGCTGCCAGCCTCTCACATTGTACCTTCCACTTATACTCTTCGAGCATTTAATGACGCGATATGCTCGATAGTTGGCACAATTGTCCTACCCATACAAGTGGTACAAAAGACCATTCATACATTGTGCCACATTTTAGAATGTGATATGGCTTACAATATCTTGCTTGGGCAGCCTTGGATCAGGGATATGAAGTGTGTCCCTTCAATTGCTCATCAATATCTGAAGTATACATTTGAAGGACAAGTGCACATGGTCCCCGTAGATTTGGAACCTTTTAAATATTGCAACTCAATGCAAATCATGCCATAGTCAACCCTCCCTTCAACGCATGTGAATTTCCAGTTAAATCCATCTAAAAGGGGTTCGACTAAGCAAGAATCTCCATTACCAAATCAATCAAATTCCCAGGCAGGTTCATCTTCTTCATCCGGTCCTCCCACAACAACGCCACCTATGGTGGCCACACCAACGAACAAAGGAAAGAAGCCCCTAGAAGTGGAACCACCTCTAGTCTCCAACATCTCTACAGAAGAGACGCCTAATAGAATGGAAGTTGAGACGCCTAGTTCACCCCACATGGAGTGGACTCAAGGAGAAATCCCATTTGCTTCCTCTCAATTGCCAACGATTACTGTTGAGATGTCTAACATAGGCATGGGGGATTATATAGTGTGCAATGTTTTTGCAACGCCCACACTTCAGTCTATGCAAGACATGGGAAGACCTCGACTCCCCATAGGCTCTGTGGTTCCTTTAGGCTACCCACCTAATCAGACAAACTTTATTTTTGGGGGCCTGGATCATGGCGTTGAACCTTCCCGATAAGAAGAGGAAGATGAAGATCCCTTTGTGGAATATGTCAATTATTTGGCTAACCTAGACTTCGCATTACGATATCTTAGCCAATGCAATTGGCATGGATACGGGTTAGGCAGGTATGAACAAGGAATGCATGTTTTGTGCCAACCAAGATACCAAATGCCTTATGACAAGTCAGGAGTAGGGTTTAATCACCCTTTGCCCCTTGACATATTGGTCGAAAACATGCAAAGCCTAGGGATAGGCAACAAGGATGGGTTGGCATCAGATCCATATGCCAATCCAAATACAACTTATACACTGGGGGATTATTTCCCATTACAAACAAATAACCTTGTTGACCTCAACAACCCTTTCCCTATGGTCGAACAAGGAGAAACCTCACGGACTCACCCACAAGGGGAAGATGGACAAGACCACGAAGGGTCTTTTGAAGATGAGTCGAGTACGATCATTCGCACGAATATCCAATGAATGATGATCAGGAAAGCTTCCTGATGATGTTCCCATTGAATGATCCCAGTGAGCATAGGCTACTTCAACAACAACAATATCCTTTGGACATAGATGACATGTTTGAACACTTACACATAGGTCCAAGACATAGGTGGCACTTCAACCCGACGTAGTTATAGCAATTACTGCACCCGCCACTCTAGGTATACAGAGAGCATCTTCTGCCTGGAGACCCTATCAAACCATCAGTACCTAGGGTAGACCCTATTTGTAGGTCCACGCATAGGGCTGATCCCTTTGTGCCAGTGCCTACAGATCCAGATCCAACGCACCAAGAACATCCCGAATGTCAGAGTTATCACACTTGTGGTAATGGAGGTTATCCAGAGTATTAGGTTATATCATGTTTTCAAAATCTCATGTTTTCAATGATTTAGGAGAGTCCTGATCGAATCTAGAAGTAGAATAATAATAAAAATATCTAGGAGAATATCTCACCACCAACACTTCCAGGAGCAGAAGGTTGAATAGAAGGTCTCAAGGAAGACCATCAAAAGTTGAGATATCAAAGACCTTGAGAAGGTCTCATCGAGCATCCATAAAAAGGCTAGGAGAGCCTTGCTAAATATCATCAAGAGAGTTCTTTGGAGAAATCCTTGGAGAAATCCACTACCAAGGTGAAGTCCCCGATAGTGAAGGACTTGGGACAATTGTCGCCATCCAAAAACAAGCCCAAGAGGAGAATTTGGCAAGGAGTACCAAATTTATGAAGGAGAATTTTGCAAGGAGTGTCAAATATATGAAGGATAATTTGGCAAGGAGCACCAAATCATGAAGAATAATTTGGCAAGGAGTGCCAAATCCCAAAAGAAGATCCTACTTGAAGACAAAAGAAGCTCACCAAATATTGGATATTTGAAGATTACCTCTCATAGCAAGAAGGCACCACTTTAGAGATAAATACTTCTCCAAATCTATAGTAGAATGAGGAGAACACAAGAGGAGAACAAGCCACCAAATCCTAGGCTCATGAAAGAAAGTTTGAGACCATCATTTGGTGAAGAAGGAGTTATTCAGGACATCCTACAAAAAGTTGCAAGATCCTACTCAAAGTAGCAACTTGGTGATTTTAGACACCAAGATCTACATCCTCTACAAAATTAGGAGAAGAGCTATAGAAAAAGGTAAGCAAATTTTGGTGCAAGTAGATTCATTAATTGGATTACTTATCAGATTTATTAGAGCACCTAAATTTGGATTAAAGTTGCAAGAAGAAAATTATATTACAGTCTTCTAAAGTGCAAAAGGAAAAATATTCTTTTTAAGGATTTATTTGCACATTTATTAGGAGTTGATTAGATTTCAGAATTGCTTCTATCAACTACCTATCATCTACTTTGGAAAAAAAAAAATAAGACTAAGTCCTACAATACTAAATTGTAGTGAAATTGTAGAATAACTCTTAAAGGTTCATTTTAGATTATTCTTGATTAGTTGTAGTAAATTTGGTTAAGTGCATTATCTTGAGAGTTAAGTGGAGTGATAAGGTGAAAATTATTAGTGCATTAAAATGAAATTCTATTAGATTTATTTTTCACTATTATACTACTCTCAAAAGAAAATAGATTTGTATTTTTGAAAGGCACAAAATCTGATCTGTATCAAGTGTCTAAAGACACTATTGAAGCATAGAAATCTGCAACACATAGTGGCCAAGTGAAGCCACCAATAAGGTTAGAATCCTCCAAAATCTGGAGAAGAACTTAACTAACCAAAAATAGAAATAGAAGCTTCAAATATTGAGACTTGGTGAGTCTCAAATCCAAAGCATTACAAGGTTAGATGCAAGGAAAGAAAGTGCAAAAAATTGCATCAATTGAAAATCTTCTATCTACTATTATTTAAGCTTGGATTTGTTATCAAAGTGTCCAAAAAAAAGGGAAAGGTGTGTCTACTCATAAAATACAACCTCAAAACCCTTGTATTGCAGGAAAAATCTGCCACAAAACCAGAATTTCAGATCTAGAAATAGAGTGCAAAAGAAGGTACATTAAAAGAAGCCTTATGTACAATTTATAATACATTTTATTGCACTACTCTAATCTAGTTTTTACAGTAAAAGAGCAGATTTGAAAGTGCCACAAAAGGGCACATTAACTACAGGGTAAATCAGCCAAGGAAGGCTGAACATCAACACTCTTCTTCCCAAGCAAAAGGAGCCACTCAAAGGGCTCATATTGGATGTACTAACCTATAAAATCAAAGCTCATATCAGGCTATCATCGAGCTACATTTACGTAGATAAAAGAGTGCACATCTACTTCTAAAATATGTCAAAAATCTACAAAGGATTCAACACGATTGGAGGCATAAAAGAGAAGGAGCAAAGGTGTTACATTCAAGGTCTCTAACTTGGAGAAGATCATCCACCAAAGGAAGCTCCAAATCAACATTCAAAGCTCCATAGTGCATCATCAATCCACCTACAGAAGAATAGCTTGCTTTTTTCCCAAGCAACATAGAAAAGCAAAGGAATGATATACGAAAGGGTTTGAGGAGTTATAATATCCATATTCGAAGACGTTACAGGGAAGGACTTCATGCAGAGAGTTTGAATACCACTTGGCATAAAAGACATCATTCCTCTCTCAACACTCAAGAAACCTCATGCAGGAGTTACAATGAAGTGGTGACACTTGGTATTCTCCACAAGCTTCACATAAGTGCCCACACGAGTGCCCATACATTATAGATTGATCAAAGAGTGTTGAACAAGAATTTGGGATGTTACAGAAGGAAAGGAGCACTCACTTGTAATGGGTGTGACACATGTCACAAAGTCCATGATTATTCATCCATAAAAGGTATTCAAAGTCCAAATTTCAATAGGGAGTGAAGCATGATATCCAAAGTGCAACGTGGAAGGAAGGAAGAAGGAGCATTAAAGGCTCCTAGTATTGAAGGTCAAACCTTCCTATTTTTATAGTGCCTACGTACCAACATTGAAGACAAGCAACTCCAAGGTATCTCTATTGATTCTAGCACCAAAGGTGACACTTATATTGTTATTATATCCAACCGTAGAAAGTGTCAAACAGTGAGGAGATTTAGCATCCAAAAAGGTAAGGTTTAATCCCATTTTATTATTGCTTTCATAGTTGGAGATATAAGGGTTATAAACTAAGGTTAAAACTTAGATTTTGAAAGCAAAAGCTATAAGGGATAACTTATCTCATTGAATTAATATTTGCAATTTAACCTAGGAGAAATAAGGAATTCTACTTGGATTAAATTATTTAACATTTTGCAAATATTATTATTTTCCTAATTTTCCAAACTTGGGAGCCACAAGGGTTACTACATCAAATTTAATTTATTGGAAATTAGAAATAATCCAAGGGATATAAAAAGAGGTTATTAGGGTTTTTACTAAGGTTGGATAATTATATTTTTTCTTGTCTCAAATCTTCTAAAAAGGGACAAAAGAATTCCAACATTAAAACCTCTTCAAAAATTGAAAAGTGCTTAGTTCAATTAGGAGTAATAAGGTGTTAAGAAGTTGATTTTTGATCTTTACAAAATTTGTACAAAATCAACTAGAATTGAACTATATTTTTACAAAAGCACTATATCATACTCCAAAACATTAGGGAGTCATAAGGCATTCTACAAAACTTGATAACAATAATATTTTTCTAATATTATCAAGTTGGGAAGATATAAGCTTTCTTCAAAACCTAAAATTAGGTGTTCATACTCTCATCACTAGGGAGACATAAGGTAGCCTACAAACCTAAGAATCTATAAAGGTTTTATCAAATCAATCTTATATACTTCAATTAAGGATCATATATCTTGGGAGCTATAAGGATGTCTACTTACCAAAATACCTATAAGAATAATTGCTTCAAAAAGAAAAATCCAATGCCATAAAACTTGGGATCATGAATCTACTTAAGAAATCGAAAGGAAAGTTAGATCTAGCTTCAAAAGTAATCCATAGTGAAGCCTTAGAATATAATTTTGATACTATGGAATGCTATCTTCAAACCCATCTCAATGAAGCAATTGACAATGGAAAAAGTGATATTTCACTTTCCTTAGACTTTGCAAGCATATTATACATGGCATTGCTCACATATAAACACTACAAGGTAGAAAATGAAGAACAAAAAGGATTGATAGAATTACTCAAAAAGAAGGTAAAACTTGATGAATCATATCTAGAAAAGTTTTTCAATCCTCATGCAACATCAACACTTCCTGTTCTACTAACTCAAAATCTTATCATGATGCCTTAAGTGGTTGTTCAGAAACTTTTGTACAGATTAAATATAGGAAAGGATAATCTTCCTCACAAGAACCAAGTAGCAGCTCAACCTCCTATGAGAACACAAAAACTAGAATCAAAGGCAAAGCTAGAGATGAAGAAGAAGACATAGCAAATAAAGGAGGAATACAATGCAAAGTCAATTGAAAGAAGAAGCTCCAACTACAACTTACTCTGCATCATATGAAGACACAAATTACCTATTGAACCTAAATACAAAGAATGCAGAGGAAGAGTACGAATATCAAGTTGAATATGATGAAGAAGATCCATATTGAAGACTAAAGTCTTCAATACCCAAATAATGTAATACAAGGAGGGTATTAAAAATAGAGTCTATTCCATCATTTGGGTTATGTAAATGTATCTTCCAAGATACATACTTAGATTACTTTATGTGCAAGTTATCTAGTTACTTCATGCAATGTAATAAATGCACAAGTGTCAATGTGCAAGTTGTATATGTGCAAGTTGTCCCTTGCACATCTAGGTAGAGTGTTGGCCAAGGAACCTGTGTTCCTATATAAGAAATACCTCATTGTTAGATATAGATATATAGAGTCGTGGTATTGTTGGCATTTTTGCCACATTGATCCCTATTTGTTGAAGTACTAATGCTTAAGTTGTTGAAAATCTAACTTTTGTACAGGCTTGGATGTGGTTTTGATGAAAAAAGGAGCAAAAAGACTAAGTCCAGAAATCGTCGCGATTTCGCGACGTGTCGCGAAATCGCGATCAACGCGGTCAATGCATGCAGCTAAAAAGAACTGTCGCGATATCGTGACGTGTTCTATTTTCGTGGCTTGAAAAGAGCATTGGTCAAAGAGGGAGTCCAAAGAAAATAGTGCAACGATGCGATGCACATTCTGAAATCGCGGAGGCATGTGGTGAAAAGATTCTAAGTCAAAAGTTGCAGCGACTCGCTGCCCGTTGCAAAATCACGATGCGAGTTGTTTCAAAGTCAAAAGACTCGAAGGTTGCAGCGATGCGCTGCATGTTTCATCTTCACGACGCAGGCAGCTTCAACGGCCAAAGTACTAAAAAATTGCAGCGATTCGCTGCATGTCTCAAAGTCACGGGGCTTTTTGTGAAAGAGAAGCAAAGGAATAAAGTTGCAGCGATTCGCTGCACGTTCGTTGAGAAGGGAGTCTAAGTTGAAAGGTTGCAGCGATGCGCTGCACCCTTAGAAAGTTATACATGGTGCACAAGTTGAAATACGTCTCATTTTCGCGACGCCAGGGGCTTCAAAGGAGTTAAGCGCTAGAACGGGTAGCGATTCACTACCATTATGAAATGAAGCCAAACAAAGCACAACGCGTAGCGATATCACTACTATTCCAAAATTGTGAGTCTTTGATGACAAAAGGTTTAAGTGCTAAAACTACAGCGATGCGCTGCACGTTTTTGAAAGGGTCTTGCAAGGCAAAGGATGTAGCATTTTCGCGACTCAAAGTGGCAGTCAGTACGGAAAGATGAAGACATAGCGAAATCGCTACTTGTCTCAGAATCGAGGCCATTTTGGTCCAAAGAGCAAAAACATGAAAGTTGTAGCGATTTGCTGCACTTTTGATGATAAGGCGTACGGCGTTAAAAGATGTCGCGATTTCGTGACCCGTCGCATTTTTGCGACCTGCGACAGTTTCCCGCCCAAACGCAGTGTGAACGGCCCTATAAGGTTTTTTCGATTTTTGAGGATTAAATGCTTGCCCGAATTTAATGTTTTGTGGATTTCCAATGCGGTCAAGGTCGAAGAAGCGCCCAAGCCACCAAAATTGAATATTTTATTTGTTCGAAGCTGCTATTCGTGGATTGTTCTAACGATTTCATGCACATGTTCAAAAACAAATTTAATGAAGGTGACCGATGACATCTAATTGCATTCAATTTTGTGGTTCTTCAAGGCTGCGATTAAGGGGATCATGCTCCTAGTTTCCGTGGCATATTTGTAGATCTCAAGAAGGTCGGTTACCAATATTAAATGCTGCAAAGAGGACGGCCCTCTATAAAAACCAATGTAAATCTCATTTGCAGGGGTTGGGAAGTTTTTTGCTAAAAGCTCGAAGTTCATTTGCAGGAATAAAAGAATTGGCTTTTGATTTTTCAAGCGGCTGTTTGGGTGATTTTCCTTTCTGTTTGTTTTACATTTCTAATAGCACTCATATTCCTTAATGGCTATTGCATTTGAATTCTACATATTGGATTTAAATACTGTTGTAAGGGTATGATTCCTGGGATGTAGGTTTGGAAGGATTTTCTGCATACGTTGTGTGAGAATTAAGTTAATACTTTTTGTTACTTGTTGTTGTTGTGCTTTAAGTTTTCTGTTGTTGTTCTCCTGATCTTATCACTTCGGCTACGGCCATATTTCCTGTTTCTTTCCGCATTTTTAAATTTCTTTTCAGCAACCCTTATCTTCAAATAAAATTTAGAGTAGTAAAGGGAACCAGCCCACTTTGGAGATTGGTCTGGGAGCCATCTCTTGCTTCCAGCCTTTCAATGTTGGCCGGGTCTAGGGCGTACTTGTAAAATCCTTTCCTGTGGCAGATTCGTGACCAACAGGTATATAGTCAGATAGTGTAGCTTAGGGTATAGTACAATTTTATGTACTTCACCATCCATTGGTGATGGGTGTAATGTAATTCAATAGCTTTATTAATGAGTATTCATTTCCTCCATAGTTACATTGTAATATTTTATATAATTTCTATTTATGACACATTTTAGTTATCTTGTAGATTTACATTCTTTCATATTATTTTGCATCTTATGATTGTTATTTCCCAGTGCTTTTTCATCAAAAGCATCAAAAGCTAACACCTTGTTAGTTGTTCAACATGTGAATGTCTGGATGTATGTTAATATATATTTTGAAGGCATATCACACTTAACATGTAATCAAACTTAAAAGACTGATATGGAGACGTGAGCCAATCCATAGTGGGTATTGAATAGGTGGGTGTTCACTCTAGTTTTAAAATTTAATACATGATATCCTTGAGATTTGGACACTCTTTGGGTTTGAATAGACCTTTAGTAGAGAGTCTTGATTATCCATGCAGTATGGTAGAGGTTAGACTGAAATTGTAATTCAGTACTAGCTCTCTTAGTGTCATGAGGATACTCTTTTTGTTGGAATAATGATAGCTTAGATGTAGATGAGCCATTGACCAGCGGTTTAAGAAGTGATCAAGGTTTCTAGTGCTATTTCTAGTAAATAATGTTAAAAAAATGGTTTCTTCCAAGATAGCCAGACCCCCAATAAGTGAAATAAAACTTTTCAATTTGTGCATAGTATATCTTCATAGACTAGCCTATGTAGCTTGCAGGGATTTGCACAAGACTCTTTAAAATATGGAAAGAGGGGATCACTACACTAAAAGACTTGTGTAGTTTTGTTGAGTTGGATGCTTCTTTTTTTATGGATATAAAAAGAACTCCTACATAGAAAGACTTATGTAGAGAGTTGGTTCTTAGAGATACCCTTTCAACGGAGATAAATGGGAGTGGTAAACCATAGGATATCAAAAGATGAAATGGTAGACTTGTTTAGTGAACTATTCACACACTATTGCTTGCGGATCACAGATATGTGAAAATGGATGGTGGTAATTTTAGAGATGGTCCAAGAAGGTTCATAACTCTAGGCCTTATAACAAAAAAAGAGTGATAATTGATAGGTTGTTACAATGCAAATGCTCCAATATTCAAAGTTTTTACCCTTAAACATGGGAATATTAAGGGGAACAGTACTAGCTATATTTTGTACAATGATAACAAGAAAAATTCTCTAACCTAATAGAAATATTTTCTTTGATACCAAAAAAATATTTTAATGCTATGTACAAGAGACAAATGAACCTCTACTAGCTTGCACAAAATATTATGAGATTGAATACAAAATAAGATGGTTAAATTTTTTTATTTATTGCAGCAATAACATGGACTAAAAAACATAAATTAATGGTTGAATCCATAATATTATCAGACCTACAAAGTAAAAATATAATAAACCATAAATCGTAGAGAAATCTTCTAAATCAGTGGCTGAATCAAAAACTGCAATTGTATTGTAATGTAAAAAAAATACAATTGTAATGTAAAAACTGCAATTGTAGAAGAGCTCCAACACACCAACTGTATGGAAAATTTGGAAAAAATATGATAGTATTTTTTCTTTCTACTTTTACTCTAAAATATCTATTACAATAATAGATTAAAAAATGGTATAAAATACCCAAAATTCCAATGCACAGAAAAGCTTGGAATATCCTAAAATTATTAACTAGTTATGAGCATCATGCAAGATGATTTATTGGATATTCTAAAAATAAATAAATCAAAAAATAAAGCATGTGCATGTGCATGCTTTAATTCCTAAATTAAAGCATGTGCATGTGCATAGGATAATTTAGGATAATTATAGGGAACTTATGCATTACAACTCCCACTATGACTAGTCAACTAAAAAAGCTCCTAAATTTTAGGAGTGATCAAAGGAGTAATTTTTTGAAGTTAAACAATAATAAGCCTCCTCAAATATGGACATAGTATTTTAGGAATATTTAATTAATAAAATATTAATTAAATCCTCATTTAAGAAAATGTGTCAAAAAATAGAGCAAATTATCCCCTAAAATGTAGGAGATGGCTCCATAATGCTTGGAATGCTCCAAATAAACATGGTGTAAAGCATTTACGTGGTCACCTTATTGTCACTAGTAATATAACAAGATATTTTTGCAATCCTTATGCCTATGTAATATGTAGGTTTTAAAGCAGTCTCCTCCCAATATTTTCTTAACCTTGATAGTGTATTTTCATATGCTAATGGAGGTAGGGAAGACAAATCTTTCGATTAGGTTTATCTTGATCATATTTTTTTGGTTGCTCCAAATCCTATCTCTTTAGTTTCCTAAGTTGACTATTTTTAGATGGCCACTTCCTCCTTGTGTGATTGTTCTAATAGGTTCTCCTTATTATGGGTCCAAAGCTATTGGTTATTTTTTATCGGGGAGAATTCAATTGGCTACTTTGCTCTACATGATGGGAATGGTGGAATTCTCTATCCTAGGTTGGATCATTTTCAACTATATTTTTTTCAATTTTTATGGTGAAATCATTCATAAGTAATGAGGCCAACTGGTCCCATTATATGATTGAATGAGGAGGAAGTGATTCATATTTATTGAGTGCCTCTTATTTGGAAAATACCACTAACATACTTAAGGCCACATCTTTCTCCATAATTTTATGTGTTTGGTATATAAAAACTAGTTCCCTAAGGTGCTCTAGCAGAGTCATTGAGCCTTCACCAGTATATTCTGGTAATATTGCTATATTTATGTTGGTAGCTTCTTCGCTACACTAGGTGGCCTTAGGAAACACAAAGAACTTGAATTTAACCATTTGAAGGGATGTTGACTAAGGAGCTAACCATGTCTGAAATAGAGCAATAAAGCTTTGGTAGCATGTTTTGTCTACATACCTTTGGGTTTCTTATGTTGTTGCTGAGTTTTCAAGTGAATACAACTTGGTTCTTATATAAATCTAATAGACTAAGGTCTTCACACAAACTATAACAACCCAAGTCTAACTCACCTAGTTGTCCAACCCAGTCTTGCTCACTAGATTTACAAAGAGAAAATTTCGGTTGGATTCAGGTCTAAGCAAGACATAAGATGAAAATTTTGATGTGTTCAACTTGAAATCATCCAATATTTTATTAGTAAGAGGTATAGAAATCCTACTCTCAGGAGTACTGACCTCTACAGATAGTCTCCCAAGGTGGTCAACATTGGCCAAATCCCGTAAAAAGATATTTTTTTTGTGAACCTATCTTCTCCTTTCACGAGAGTATAGGTTCATAGTTGGGATTATCCTCTAGGGTCCATAACACCTATAGGGTGGATGCATAATTCCTCGTCCCTTAGCATGAAAGACTTATGTTCTCATTACCTAATTTTTTTTTAAATAGGATACATACAAGGGGTTAGCATAGATATACCTTGTGCCTAGTTGAGAGTCCAACTTCACTTGGAGTCAACTAGGGCCCACCAATACACTAGCTTAGGTCCTAGTATCTCTTGTCATGGTATGATTAACAAGGATTCATCCCATACCAACTCTTCACTGAGTCTACTAGCACTGGTGTCTAGCTATCTCCTAGCACCAGTATCCTGCTATTTATCTCCTAATTGTACGATGACCAAGAGATCCATTACCATACTACTTGTTTAACGACCTAGAGGTGACATCCCATACCTCCCCTTGTTACCTTCCCATATTGACCTTGCTCATCAAGAGTATGACCACTCCCTAATCACAATGATTACCTTACTTGTAATCATTGGTGTTGGGTGGTAAAAAATTCCATCCTCCTTGATGGATAGTCTAACATCCTTCTCAATATTAAGTTACTAAGTTTTTATTCATCCTCCTAAATGAACAAGTTTCAAGAGAAATGTCTAGAGTATAAGAATTCCTCGATATGAAACTAAGTTCAAGATGATAGTTTTATTTAAACTTCTTATAATTATTATTTTAAATTTAAAAATAACAATAAACTAAACCTATTTAATTAATTATCTTTCAAACTCTAAGAGTCACGTATAAAATATTTTTAAACTTCTAAGATATCATATACCATACTTTGAAATAAATTATCTTTTAATTTCTAAGAGTCACATCTAAAATCATTTTAAACTTCTAAGATATTATAAAAAAAGCAATATTTAAAGAATAAACCCTATCTTCTTTTGATGGAAATCTACTAGAATAAATAAGGTATTTAAAAGAAAAAAAAAAAAAAATTTAATAAAAATTAAGGTGAATGAAATATTATTCAAAATGTTTTCAGAGAAAATATTACCTAAAACATTATCCGATATCCATCTACTTTAAATAGCAATTACCAATCATTTCTATAAAGCCTCTATTTAGAGACAACATCTAAATGAAAAACCTTACATTAATCAACAAACTATCTTCTATACTTAATAAAGTATGCCCACTTTCCAATAAAGAAATCTATTAAAAATTATTATATGAGAAGTATTCCGGTATTTCAAGAGAACAACATAGATTATATAATACCAAATTATGAGTCAAACTATTTAATAGACCCATCTCTATTTTAAGAATTTCAAAGAGATTTATTTAAAATAGAGTCGTCTATTTTCCCTATAGCTTGATGAAAATATTTTTATAAGATTTAAAATTTATTTTAATGAAGAAAAGTCAATATTATATAGCTCATATTAAATTCACACAAGCATGTTATGGCAACATAAGGAAATTTTAAAAGGTTCTTTAAAACTAGCCACAATCCAATATTTAATTAAAGGGCTTTTGCACCCATTTGTTTCCTATAAGGTATGCAACTTCAATTACAAAAATAGCTAAGATGAAATTTTCCACCCTAAGGTTATTAAAAATTCATTCATTGTCATTTAAAACAATACCCAAAGTTAGCATATTTATCTTTTAAGTCCCTTGAAATAAATCAAACTAAATCATAGAGAATAGGGTTTATTTTACTACGGTGATAATTGATCATTCAAATATTATAAACTAGTTTATGGTTCAAGTAGTGAGCACCTCCACAACAAGGTTTTATAATAATAGCTTAGCTAAATAACCATGGTAGTCAGGGTTCACCTAGGTTTAATATTTACACAATATAGAACCTTATAAAAATCTATCTTACAAAGGGTGCAATTATGGGTTGTGTAGACACCTAAAATACATCATGCCTAGGTAACTACTTATATGGGACATGCTAGAAGACCATATGGAAGACCTTGGATAGATACCAAGGTATAGTAGTGGTTTTTACCACTAAATTTGGGCACCTTTACCTAGTCATTGCTAGCCGCTACTAACACCCACGGTTATTAGAGCTGACTGCGCCTGTTAGTCACGATCAGCACTCAGAATTAGTTGGCCTTCATTTGAACCAAAATTGGTTGTAATGGCCAATTAGTTGTAGATTGGAGTTGTTTGAGCAAGGAAGGTTCTGGATCCTTCCATTCAACAAACTCAAACTACCCAATCTTGTTCTTGGCTTCCTCATGAAGCTACCCCTAGCATTGGGTAAATGCTATTTAACCTCCTTCAAATTGGGGAAATATATAGATGAATCTTGAATTGAAATGTAGTGAAACCCTGTCAAATTTCATACTCACCTAGGTGCATTGAGAGGAACACTTTGGCTGCCCAATTGGAGATCACATGGCATTTGGAGTCAAGGAGGCTATGGAGGGTTAGTAAGAATCAAGAAAACCAATTGAGCCCATTCCATCACCAAACAGAGTGATTCAATGACCAAATCTATTATAGGACACAGAGGTAACCCTTGAACATCAATTTTATGGAGAGATTTAGATATTCAACCCTTGAATTAGAGTACAAACTCACTTCAAGCTCCATTGTAGTTGTTAGCTATAGCTAACAGTGCTTACCGCACTTCAGAGACGTGGTTAGGGCAATATCACTGATTTCTCTATTCTTTAGCCATAGGATTTACTTATTGTTACTATATTAGTTATATCTCATGTTAATTAGCTTTATTAGGGACTTTGACCGATGTAATTAGGGTTTTTAGTCATTTTCTTTCATTATTGCAATTATGCTACTAATGGATCCTTTCATGCTTCCATGCTTTAAATTATGTATTTAAGCCATTAGATAGACGCATATGCTTTTCCTTTACATGTTATATGGTGCTATTTCATGCTTAATATAGGTTTAATATATTTCTTGCACTTTCCTGATTTCATGTTAATTACATCATCCTTTATGCAAGATTCTCTTAAAAGCCTCATCAAGAGAGGCCTCCTTTGTATCTAATGTTTCTTGTTGTTTATTGCACGCAGGATCAACAGGGTTTTGGGATACAAGGCAGAAAATACCTCTAATCATGGAGAATAAGTTCATCAACACCTTGGAGTAGTTCATTTCTTTATGGAAGACATTTGGATTACACCTACCCTGGAAGGGAATTTATCATGTTGTAATTATTGTATCAAAAGGGTATCCCTAAGAGGGATGGATATGTAATCTGTATTGATTCAAAATATTAATAAGAGAAGAATTTATTTTACTTTTGTATCATTTATTGTCAAGTCATATGTGCATACCCAATTATACACAATATTCAATGATTATAGCATTAGGTGTTAGTATTTTGCATGGTACAGAAGGTGATCACGATAGAAACCCCAAAAATCTAACAATCACTGATGTTTTTTTATCTATGTTTTTGTTACAGGTGCTAACCACGATTGACAATCATAGTTAACAGTTGTTGCCATGGTTGAAACCCATGGGTAATAGTTTTAGCTATGCCTGACAGACGTGGTCAACAAAGAATAGAAAAAAGTAGATATCAGATACCATAAACAGACTTGGATCTGAGATAGGGCTATTTTCTCCTCTTTGTATTTTTATGTCTATGTTTTTATAGAAGCAGAATACGATAGATGGATGCTAATTAGGAAAACATAGAAAAAGGTAAAAAAATAAAATCCTAGATATTTTCTTAGTTTTCCACTAGTCACTACTAGGAATAGCGAGCATCTGATTTTAGTCCGCCCTAGTCTCCAACAGTCTAGGAAATTGCTTGTTTAGAGTTTGCATGCATGAGGCCCAAATAGTGGATATTTTCATCATATATAGTTGCATTATGTAAAAAATCATTTAGAATAGTTGTGCATTCTTTTAATTTGAAACATTCTTTTGAAAAGCATGTAGAATCATTTGAGTGTCGTTTTATGCATTTTTATTTCATGCAAAGTAAAAGGAACCGCACACACCATGACACATTGTAAATGCTAGTGAGTTGGAAGTCACATCCAACCACTAGTAGGTTTTCAATGATTTCCACCCGTTGACCCAAATCCCTCATACCTTATGTTCTAGACCAATATCGGACCCAAGAACCTTCTGTAGCTCAAAAAATTTGCATGTACTTCTCTTCGGAGGGTATAACATTGACTGGGTGAGATTAGGTGAGGGTCTGGCAGGACCTTTGCTCCCTGCCTGGGTGTGGACCTCATAACCATATTTTGGGGGGAGTACATAACCTGGAGTTCATTGCCAAGTTGTCAAGATGCAAGCATACAGGTGAAAGTCTTTTAAACAATTGAGAAAATCGTCAACATATTGCAAAATATGACAAGAGTTACTTTATTGATACAAAAAATTGAAAACACATCAAATAGTTTAGAGCTCATTTTAAAACTATAAAAGGAGATAATCATCATTGTATTCTTTGCGTATTAATAAAAGTTAAATCTATACATAGGATACATAATGGTGCAAACACGAAGATATCGATTCGAGCATAGACCTAATATCGAAGCCCAAGCTCCACCTAATGCACAACATGATGTAGAACATCCTCAATCACATAATCCTCCTAGACGTCATTCAAAAAGTATTAGAGGGGATAATTCCACATGAGGGGATTCCATTGAGAATACCCGATTAGAGGAAGTACTAGACATCCCTCTAGACATAGATAAGAGCATGGGACTTCCCAGCATGGGGGTTCCACACATGGTAGCATTTACCATGACTGCATTCCATGGGCATCCATGGGTTCTACTAAAGAATATGTCATTGATGAATCCATATTGGTACCCCTTCGACTTGTATCTAAGGAAGGCTCATGACCTCCACCATTCGAGTATAGACAAACTTGAGATCTGCCCATTTAGGGGTAAGTATATAGGATCACTTTCAAGCGTAGGCCCATGTAGACTCCTTATAGGTGTGAAACTTCTAAGTTCACCATAGATATATCCAAAGTGGGAGCTAATGGTGCGCCGCCTCATGAGCCATGGCATAGAAAATAGTTAGACAGTCTATACAGAGTCCTAGGGCATCTAGGATATAATCCTATGCCTACACCCTCTCGACCTATGAGTGACTTGAGAGCCTAGAGAGTGCTCCAAGTGTTCTCATGACATACATGCTCCTGCGTCTCATGCAGGCATAGAATATAGGATACAACTTGACACGAATATCATCTTTACAGGTAGAGGCAAGAGTGTGGCAAATCTGTCAATTGGAAGACATACCCATAAATTTACTCGAATAGAGAACATAAAATAGAGGCCTCAAATGGTCGATAATATTGATAGATATCATAAACTGGTGTCAGAATAGAGACAAAAAATTCTCCAAGACCAATTGGAGGATGTTCGCACAGAGAAAGAGCACCTTGAAAATGAGAACTCTCAGAGGTAGAGGTTCATAAGACAAAAATTATATGAATAGTTCATGCATGAATAATGCATCCTCGATCAAAAAGAGCATGTAGAGAGAGAGGATAGATTTGCTAGTGATAGTTTACCTCCTCGCTGTGAGACCAGGGAGCATGTCGATAGACGAGTGGATTCACAGCCCAAGTTATACCCTAAGTACATATACACACATACTCATTGTGTGACTCAACACAGATATCAGCATCTAGTGTCTAAAAAACATGAGCATAGATAGTATGAGGAAGAAATGGGAGAGGAATTAGAACAAGCTTATCCAGAAATCTTCCAATTCAAGGAGGAGGGTAAGCCTAGTCCACCACCTTGACAGAGGAAGAATCTGCCTCTAAAGGTGCCTCCAAGGCAATATCAAGAAGAGGAGTTTCTTTCCTCGTAGGCCTATAAGGCCTTAGTAGAGAAGGTCCAAGCCATAGAGAAGCAAGGAATGACTTATCAAAAGCTTACCTTGAACAAAATCCATAATGAACCTCTATGCACATTAGTGCATATTTCGGCTATCCTGACCATTTCAAGATGCCTAAACTGGAAAAATTTCATGGAGAGGAAGACGCATAAGAGCATGTAACAAGTTTCCTAGATATGTGCTTTCAGATTGAGAGCAACGATGCTTTGCTCCTGTGCACATTCATTACCACCCTCTTAGTTCCAGCTCGAGAGTGGTTCAACCAATTAAAGAGGCACAACATCACTAGTTTAAAACAACTAGTTGATGTGTTTCTTGAACGCTTTTCCTTTGGCGTTAAGAAATAGGTAAACTTATTCGACCTAGCTGCTTTAATGCAACACAACGATGAGCTAGTTATGGATTATGGAAAATGATGGAGAAAAATGATGGTAAATCTACCATTCTCCATCCCATCCTCTGAATTAACCTGAATGTTCATGAAGAGTTGCGCCAAACACATTTTGTTGTTGCTACAATTATAGCAATACCAGACATTTGACGAGGCTTTGGCACAAGCCAAGGTGATAGATGACATCAAGTTATAGGAAGGTAACTTGAAGCTCAAAACTAAGAAGGAGTGGCACAATAAAAGTACTGAAAGACAATAGGCCAATCTGGCCCATGTTAATCAGGTGGTGTTGAACCTCCATAAAGGGGATAAGGGGCAACAAAAACGAAAATATCAAGCCTAACCTCATCCTATGAAATATGAGCAGTGCAACAACAATTATAAGGGTAAAAATAATTAATAGTGTCCACCTCATGTATTCACTCAATTATCAAAGTTTTTGGATTCAATTTTTCATCAATTATGTGAGGCGAAGGCTATACAGTTACCCAAAGTCAAGCTAATGGACCATAATTAGCATAAGCCTAAGGGCTACAATAATGATCAATATTACATATTTCATTGATCAAAAGACAATGACATCGAGGTATGTTGGTCTTTCAAATATCTTATGCAAAATATGATCAAAAAATGTATGCTTCTTTTCAATAACCCACAAGCACCTAATAATCAAAATATGGGGATTTACAAAAATTCTCTACCAAATAATGAAGCACCAAAGAATAATTTTGGCCAAGTCAACCAAGTACGCATCGAACCACCAACCCAGGGTTCATCAAAATGGTCAACATTGTCACAAGGAATACGAGGTATGAACGACCAAATCAACCTCTAGCACCCATTAGAGTCCAAGTTGTGCCTCCTCCAAGGCCAGCCTAGCATGTGCTAGGCCCACCAACTAGACTAGTGGTGACCATCAAAAGTAGGTTGGTCCAAAACCTACAGATAACTCCAGCAAAGTTGTTGATTTATGAGCTAATCCAATAGTCTCTGAAGCATAGGGAGATGCTTATGGATATTTTAAGGTCCATATAAGTGTAGCATCAAGATGTTGAGGTATTTACACACTTTGTGGGGCAATGTATTTCTCTGATTTATGAGCTAATCCCAAATTAGGGGAATATATCATGTAGAATGTGATGTTCACACCAATTATCAAGACTGTATAGGACTTTGGCTAACCATGAGCCCATCGCCTTCTTGTAGGGATGGTGGAACCATTAGGGGTACCGCCTAACCAAACCAACTTTATGTATGGAGGGCTAGACCAGTTTACATCTCCCACATCCATGGATGAGGATGATAATGAACCATTCACTATGAACATTCATTATCTCTCTAACCTGAAATACACCATGCGATAATTTGAGCATTACCATTGGCATGGTTACAGTCTTGAACTATTCGAGTAGGGGTGTAGAAAGCCATATTAACCACAGTATCAGTTGCCAACTGATAGGTTTGGGTTAGGATACTATATTCAAGGTCAGGATGAACTTATCATGACATATTTAGACCACCTGTACCTCAGTATGGGGGGTGAATTTGAATTCAACCTTATCACCCTAATCCTTCTATGTTTCATAGGGATAACCTACTAGTGACTTATGTCACTGTGGAGCCACCCAAGAGATATCATGCAAACATCTTGGTGGAGACCGGTCCAAAACCCATTCCAAGAGCCAACTTGGACAATCAAAGCCATGGAGTTATCGATGATATTGGTATACACATCTAGAGTCTAGACACAACTATAGACACTGAATCAAAAGTTGCTTTTGAGGATGTTCATGCAGTATCCATCATTGAAAGTGATGGACCAGACTACGATTCTGGAACAGATGATGCTAAGTTATCCTTAAACAACGAGCAATCCGAGGATGAAACCGAGTTGGCCTGCTTGGGCCCTACACTCTTGCATCATATTTTACCTTTGGAATCAATGAATATGAGTGAAGAGCCCTTCAACAATGATGATGGCTATCAATATATAGCCTACATGGGGCCTCATGTGGATCATCACTTGATTCCATTAGGTAGAGGTGAGGGTATTTATTACGACAGTGATAATGAAGATGAAATAGAGAGAGCCTATTTAGGACCTCCCTACTTTCACCATCGTAATGCACCTTATACTACTGAGGAGATGTATAAAGAGATCAATCTCCATCCTCATATTAGGGGAAGGTCACTGAATCTTAATGTGATTTATCACATGGTATTTCTTGATCTACCAACATACAAGGAGCTCCTTGAGCCCAATCATCCCATTTGATAGTCTATTCATGAATCGGATCTGGAGATCCCCATACCCCCATAACCACATCTTGGGAATGGAATTTTTTCTAATATTGAGTTACATGCACATGGTCCTGGAGATATAATCCATTCCATCAATATGATCTCCATTGATTTGACCACTCCACTCCATAATTTAACTGATCCTTCCAAGCCATTGTGTCTTAATGTAGACGTTATTGACTGGGATCACACTGATTCACCTCTAGAGCCTGAAGATTTATTTCCTAATGAAGAAATACTACAACCTTTCCATTTTATGCTAGGCTATGCACATGATGTCTATCATGCTAAGAATACTTCCAATGAGGAACCTATAAACCCAATAGATGACATCCACTTGATTCCTATGCCTCACCAGCTTGAGGAGGGATCCCATATGTCAGTAGAGGAAACCTTTGAAGTGGATATTAGTAATGATCCCACTAATCCTAAGAAGGTTAAATTTGGAGAAATTTTGACTCTTGATGAGCATGCCAACCTCATCCTTCTACTGAGAGAGAGATCTAATATCTTTTCTTGGACTTATAAGGATATGTCGGGTCTAGATCTAAAATTAGTTACTCATAACCTTTCTTTAGATCTATCAAATAAGCCAGTCAAGCAAAAACTCAAGAAGATACATCCAATAGTAGCCTTAATGATTAAGGATGAATTGTAAAAGCTATTGGATGTAGAGTTTGTCATTTCCATTGACTATCCAAAATGGGTATCAAACATGGTTCTTATAGGAAAACCTGATGGAAGGATTTGTATCTATACGGATTTCAAAGACCTAAACAGGGCAACATAAAAGGATTTATTTCTGTTGCTGAACATAGATGCTCTCATAGATGCAACTATGGGTCATGAGATGCTCTCATTAATGGATGGTTTTTTTTGTTACAATCAAATTCGAATTGATCTCGAAGACCAGTATAAAAGTACATTCATAATGCCATATGGGACATTCTATTACAATGTTATGTCATTTGACTTGAAGAATGTTGGTGCTACATATCAACAGGATATGAAATATATATTTCATGACTACATGCATAAGATCTTATAATATTATATCGATGACTTATTAGCAAAGTCATTACTACGTTGAGAGCATGCTGAGGTCTTGAGGAAGGTCTTCGATCACCTAATAGCGCATAACTTTAGGTTGAATCCTAAGAAATGTGTATTTGGTGTAACTTTAGGAAAGCTGTTAGGATTCATCATTTCAAAATAAGGCATTGAAGTTGAACCAACAAATGTCAAGGCTATTTTAGAAATGTATCCCCCCACAAATATCAAGGAATTAAGAAGCCTTCAGGGTAAAGTAGCATCCATAAAGTTATTTATCGCACAATTATCAAATAAATATCGACCCATGAATCAACTTCTACACAAGGGGTCCCATTCAATTGGGATGAGGACTGTCAAGCAACCTTTAATGAGATTAAGCAATACCATGTGATTTTGCCAGTACTAGCTCCACCAGGGCTAGACGTACCATTCTTGTTGTATATCGGTGATCAACTTTGCATTGGGAACTATGTTAGCCCAAAAGAATGTGCAAGATAAATAACAAGCCATATATTATATTAGCTGAACCTTGGTGAGTTATGAGCTAGGATATGCATACATTGAAAAGTTGTGTTTAGCAGTAGTGTTTTCTACCAAGAAATTACAACAGTATAAGTTGAGTCATACGATGTATGTCATATCAAAACAAAATCCTTTGCAGTCTGTGATGAGCAAGACATATCATAATACACATACTATGAAGTGGATCATGCTATTAATCGAATTTGATTTGGAATTCAAAATCCAAAATTCCATTAAAGTATAAGTCATAGCTGATAAAATGGCTAAGGCACCTCTCGAAAATAGTAGGCCCCTCACCATAGAGCTTCCTGATGATGCAATTTTTACCTTATCAAAGGCATCCAAGCTTGAGGAACCAGATACAAAAGTTGATATGACCTTATTATTTAATGACTCGAAGTGTGAGTAAAGGGGTGGTGTAGGAATAGTGTTGTTCACACCACAAGGAGCTCCAATGCCCTTGTTGTTCAAGTTGGACTTTCCTTGCACTAACAATAATGTTGAATACAAAGCCCTAATTTTGGGTCTCCAAACAACTATCACCATGAAGATAAAAATGCTAAATATATTTGGTGATTCCCTTCTCATTGTGAACCAAGTTAAGGGATTATTTCAATGCCAATGTTCGATATTGAAATCTTACAAGGATCTTGCTGACATTTATCTAGCTCAACTATAATGGTACAACATTGAGGTAATCCCTCGTTCGTCTAATAGATTTGTAGATACAATGGCATCTTTGGGATATCTAATACCTTAAAATATATATACTAATTTCACTACCATCCATGTAAAAACATTGTCACACTCTACTATGCAGCGTGAAGCATTGGACAACAAGGAGTCAATCAACATGATTCATGTAGAACCAAACCATGAATGGTTCTCCAGAGCTAGAGACTTTCTCAAGAGAGCATCCTAAGGGTATTTGATCTTGCAAGATCCGACAAGGAGTGGTACTATCATTCACTAGAAATTTATTTCCCAGTTTGTATTTGCAAATAAAGAACTGCAGGGGGAACATGCTATCTTGTCAGTCAAATTTGAAGCTTACCATAACTATACGTAACAGATACATGACTTCCTTAGACTTGGTATAATCACTCAGGGATTATCACATGTCATGAAGCACATATTTAAATAGAAAGTGACAATGTATGTCTTGTTAGCAGACATCCTATATCATAGAAGCTACGATGGAGTTCTCCTTCATTGTATTGAGCCCTAAGAGTCATCTTTGACAATTTTGCAAGCTCACGATGGTACGTATGGTGGTCATTTTAGTGGTATGGCTATCATCAAGCACATCCTTTTTATGGGTTATTATTGGTCCACTATGGAGAAGTATTGCAATGTGTATGTCAATAAATGTATTAAATGCCAGCATCATGCTAATATTATGCACCAGCCATCACACGCCTTACAGCCCATTCAAGCAACTTGGCCATTTTCTCAGTGGGGATTTGATCTCATTGGTAAGATCTCTCCTCTATCATTGAGTCGACATACATTCATTATTAAGGCTACTGAGTATTTTACTAAATGGGTGGAATTCATTCCCTTAACAATGACAACTAGAGCATGTATTGCTGAGTTTATACTCACCAATATCATAAGTCATTTTGGGATACCACCCAAGATAATTTTAGATAATGGAACATCATTTAAGAATAAAATTGTGAGAGATTTGATGTTTAAGTATAGAATCAAACATATTTTATGACTCCATATTATTCATAGGCAAAAAGGCAAGCTAAAGCTTCAAATAAGACAGTGGTCTCCATATTAAAAAATATGGTACAATAGCACCACAAAGATTGGCACATCCAACTACCCCTTGCATTATGGGCTTATAGGACTAGTATTTGGACACCCATTGGGGCAACTCCATTTTAATTAGTATATGGCACTGAGGCCATTATTCCATTTGAGTTGGATATTCCATCATTGCACATCACATTGAAAGAGTTCATTGATGATGACACTGCATGACAAGCTCACCTAGATCAACTAATGCTACTTGATGAACAATGTGAATGCCCTTGAGCACCTTTGTGTTTATCAAGAGTGCTTAAAATAAGCTTACAATAAAAAATTCCATCTGAGAGACTTTGAGGTTGGTGATCTTATGCTGAAAGAGAACCAATAGAACTTGATTTTACCACCAAAACTATGAGATAAATTTACGGCTAACTGGTTAGGTCCTTATATGATCTCAAAGAAGATTGGACCTGGGAAATTTCACTTGATATCACTCGAAGGAGTTGAAGAGCATGAACCTCTCAATATCCTTCATCTTAAAGTGTTTTATGATTAAACCATAAAAAGGCTCCAAAGGCATCTGTAAGCCCTTTGGTCATTCAAAAAAGGCTCTAAAGGTATCTATAATCCCTTTGGTCATTCAAAGAAGGCTCCAAATGCATCCATAAGCCCTTTGGTCATTTAGAAAAGGTTCCAAAGGTATTTGTAAGCCCTTTGGTAATTTAGGAAAGGCTCCAAAGGCATTTTTAATCCCTTTGGTCAAAGAACAAAATGCTCCAATGGTTTTTAAAATCCCTTGGTCAAAATGTAAAATCCATAAAAATTTTTTGGAAAAATATCAAAATCCAAAAACATTTGCATTTCATTTTGAATTTTTGCATCTCATTTGTATTTTGCATTCCATTGCCGCATGCATTTCATTTTTGCACATACATTTCATTTTGCATTGCATTAGTCATATCCATCCATCACACTTGAATTAGAATGAATTATGCTTATAATCTGGTAAATGATGCCACATTTGTGTTTCAATCATGCATCATTACATTTTCATCATTCATCACCCTTGTGAGTAGTTGTATTTTTCAACACAACCCCAATTGTTGCTATGAAGAATATACTAGGGTTTTTCGATTATTCAACCATACCTAGAGGTCTTCTCAAGAGTAGATAGAAAGCTTCCTTTGCTTTTTTAGATGAGTTCTAGTTTGTATAGCCCTTAGCATATCAAAATTCTATCACTAATCAACAAATTAAACAATCCTAATAAGGACTAGAGGAAGATGAAAGCTACAAAGCAGGATCAGGTATCCTAAGGTGAAAGGTTTATTCTTACTTATACCCATGTGCAGACGATATGGAAAATTTTGGCAATTGATAAAAGGAAAGGTTTATTCCCTACCTAGAATCTCTTGCTTACATTAAAATGAGCAAAATCCCAGAGTGATATCCCAGATCAATCCTTCATATTGATACCCTAAGATCGATATCCCAAAAACATATCTATAAAGCAAAATCCCCAAAATAAATTCCTGAATCAAGTTACAAAATTTCAATCCCAGAAAGCCAAGTCAAATCAAGATCAAGTATTCAAAGTAAAATAAAATTATTATCAAATCCCTTGCTCAAGAGAAAAAGAGAATAGAAAAAAAAAAGAATAGAAAAAAAGAGAATAGAAAAAAAAAGAAAAAAAAAAGAGAAAATAAATAAAAGAAAGAAAAAAATAGTATATACAAAATAAACAGTGATTTTTGTCACTATATATGAGCAAGTATCCCAATAAATTGAATAAAAGAAGGGAGCAAACTTGAATCCCTGGAATTGTTAGCACTATTGTACCTTACGCATGACGATATGTCTGATACAATAGCATTTTGCTTTTGTGCAAACCAATGTTTGAATGTGGAAGAGCTAGCTTCAGGTGTCATGTATCGCTTAGTAGTCTATTCCAACTAAAATATAAACCTAGAATTGGATAGACATTTGAGGATCCCCAATATTAGCAATGGGATGAAAGAATCCCGCCTGACATTGGGGTATGCTTATGCCTTATCTAAATATATTCATTTGCACACACAAAGATAATGAAAAATTAGGGCCTATTCTAGCGAAAGCCTTATGTTTTAGAAGTTTAGTATGGTTAGTATACAACATTTGATAAGTCAACTAGGGTGTTTGAGTCTCATGGAAAACCTCAAAAATTCCCAAATTGCAACAACCAATTTTCAATGCAATCATAAAAACATCAATTTCTTTTATGATAGTTTGTTTATTAGAACTATTTGTAATATATGTTAGATACTGGATAGATGTCAAAAATGATGTTTAGATGACCGGACTATGTTATCCATATTATTTTAATTTACAAAATCCCATGAATAGAAACCATATATAATTGCATCTCACATATGGGTGTACTATCTTTCACAAGAATATAAAGCAACTACAATACATGATTGTTATACATTCGGTGGTGTCATCCATTAGATTGTTAAAAAGCATATTACAATCATAAATTATATTTTAGTGATTAAAACATACATGTTCATTTACATAGCATTCATCATAGAAAAATTATGCAATACATACATGGCATAGATTATGTCATAGTAGCACAAATTAAATCCATACAAGTGAAGCAAATTATACACACATTTAACATAAAATATGGCATTCATATACATTCATAATAAGTAGCCCATATACACATGTATATCATTGCATCTAAATCATACATCTATCATATAGATAGTGCATGTCATCCATACATCACATCATATAACATTAAATCAACATAACATATAAGCATTGCATCCATGTGCATCTCATAAAACATAAACAATAAAACACATAAAATCTACACATATAATGAGTCTCAAATATCAGATCATATATATATATATATATATATATATATATATATATATATATATATATATATATATATATATATGTATATATATATATATATGTGTGTGTGTGTGTGTGTGTGTGTGTGTGTGTGTGTGTACAAAAAATAATAATAATGTGCAGTACATCGGCATGGTCAAAAATGCCCGCAGGCTACATATGTGTAGGTCCTTGACCTTACACTAAAAAATGGTACAATGACATCTCTAATATCTATACTATCTAGGGCCTATGCCCCTAGTCTATGAGGCACCACCGTCGCCTCCACCCTCCCAGTGGGTCCACTATGATATGGCACCAGAAGTCCTCTCAAACCTGTGAGTCCTACGGTTAGAGCTAGTTGATGATTGAAATGTATCCCGAGTGTGAGTCCTCTAAGACCCTAAAGTCATGGGTATCTCAGGAATCTCACCCTCAAGTAGTCCAATCCACCCTCTTAGAGTGGTAATGTAGAAAAATCTAAGTTAGGCCTCCTCAATGTGCTGCTCAATCAGAGCTTGAAGTTTCTTGATCTCTACCCCCTTATCCAAGCCTACTACTCCCTGCACTGTTGGCACTGCTAGTACTACTGGAATAGTTGGGGGTGCTAGAGCAACTTGTGAAGAGAAGGGACCTAATAACCTAGCCTGGTATACGGTGAGTAGTACTATCGAAGCATCTAGATAGGATTGTAATAGAGTGCACTGCCCTATGAGCTTTTGTATCTCTATGCCAGTTGTAATGATTAATGCTTGCAAAGTAGTCTTCTCCTCCTCATAGTCTCACCATTGGTCCTACCCTAATGTCAACCTAGATTGGATATCCCTCACCTTTGCCTCTATAGTGGCAATGGTGGTATCTCACTATAGCATCTATGTTTGTAGAGAGACTACCTAAGTCTATAGGCTGGTAAACTAAACCCTGAGCTCTCTAATCTTGTTGTCTGGTGATGCCTTACCCTCATCAATAGTGTCACCCTCCTCATCAGCTGGTGGTGCCTCCTCAGTAGCTGCCTCACCTCATCCGTCCTCAATCCTTTGATAGACTCGATGACCATGAGGATCTACCTCTACACCCTCGTTGCACTCTATTGCATCATTTGGGACCCTACCCAAGGTACCCTCAAAGCCCTGCCATATCTTGAGTGTCCACCAGATATCATAATCAGCTATGGTACCTACATTAGTCAACCATGACTCCTAAAATTCATCGTTCTATACACCCAATGGAGTCACCTTGGGCCAAGTCAAGTCCCTCTCTAAAGCGAGGTGACATTAGATGGTAGGTAGCTCTGAAATGTCCTACCTAATCCTAAACTATCAAGAAACATGAGAGAAGTAAAAAAACTCTCATACCATGGACTTCCTCTTGAGGAGCCATTTATCTCTACATGCTCGACACAGCCTATCAGTAACCTCCACCAATGGAGGGTAGTCTAGGTAGGGGCATCAATCAATATGATTCAGTTGCAACCCCAAGAACTGTGCAATATACTGCTCCATATCTCCTGCATGATACCTACTCCTAAAGCCCTCCTTATCATGAGGCAAGAATGCAGCGTAGCACTAGAGTGTCGTAATAGTCTCAATCCTCATAGGTAACTCAACGGGACACTCGATCTTGATATGCTACCACCCCCAGATATGTAGCAGCAAGCTACACCCAATACTGACTTTGCTCCTACAAGTAATCTGATACATCTAATTATATATTTGTGCCAATAGTGCACTACCCCAAGACAAGAGTAGTGGATGAGTAGTAGGACTCATGAGGACATCCCTAGTCCTAGCTAGGAGGTTCCAAGGGAAACTTGCTCTAGAATAATCATGGAGGACAACCTACATGATCAGGTGCATGAATACGACTGTGCACTCATCGAAGACCTGCATTGTGTACCAGTACTCAATGTGGGCCCCTTTGTGGTCTAAGTCATGCCCTGCCTTCGCACTATGCCAGTCAAAAATTTGTGCAAATACTACCTGCTTCATACCGATTGGTGAAGCTATGATGGGCTTATCATCCAAAGGAATGCAAAAGATGTGGTAGACATCCTCCAAGGTCACTGTCATCTCACCTATGGGTAGGTGAAAGGTTTTTGTCCACGCATCCCAACGGTGGGCCAATGTAGTCATATAGGGCTGGTCAGCCCTAATGGTGGGGAGATGCAATACGTAGCCAAACCCCATGGCATAAAACCAAGCCTGATCAACCAAATCAAGGGCACCACGTAGGTTGCAAAGGATCTCAGACTCCCTCACCCTCGTAGTTAGGGTCTAACATAAAGCAAAATGAGGCCAAAAATTAATAAAAACCAATAAAAAATGAGCAAAAACATTTAAAAACAATTTCAAAATCAAAAAATAAAGTCAAAAAATGTCAAAAACATCAAAAAAATGAAAAATAACATTTTTAAAATAAAAAAATCAATTAATTCTGTCAAAAAATCAAAAAAATTGAAAAATTATTTTTTTTCCAAAAGTGGTCGAATCACGGCTCAGACCCGCGATCAGGATGGTGGTCAAAATAATGATCGTTGGATTTTAAATCCCACCATAGCTAATATCCGTGGCCCCCAATTTGCCAATTGGAGACCGCATTTGCCAACCATGGCTAGCAAGAATGACATTTTCAGGGTCATTCCTTATCCTGAGGTACCCCAAAAATTAAAGCCCTTCCCCCTAAGCTTAACCTAACTAAGGTGAGGTTCATTATCAATAATTTAATTAGTTTAATTTACCTTATTAATTAATGTGGTTAATTTTTAAACTAGTAAAATAACAAAGGTCAAGAGTTTGCGTGTTACCTTCCTAGCATCGACTACTCCAGGTTGATTTGCCATCGATGTCGATGAAGGTAAGCTGAAAATGAGGTAACATTCCGTATCAGTTTCTGTCCTCTTCCCTCTTAGAGCTCTCAAATTGCAAAAGTTGTTAGGTGATAATGACATCAAAACTGATAGGAAAATTTTAAATATTTCCTATTTTCTTCCTGATTGCGGTTGACAACCATAGGTGCAAAATTAGGGTTTGTCGATCGATGTTGTCACTCGCAACTAAAAAATTTGATATTTTTAACTGTTTTTGTCAAACTTGGTTAGAAATATACAATAAATGCTCTTAAATCCCATCGTGTGGAGTTCCAAAATGGTAAATTCTAAGTATCAATCAGATCAGGAATTGCAAAAAAATAAAAAATTAACAAAATAGCAAAAAAATAGATAATATTAAAATCCAAATGCACCTTGTATCCAGTTATTTACCCTATACACTTAGCAATTGCAATGACTTGCACTCCATGCAATTTGACAAAATGATTAAATTACCATAAGGACATTTGGGGCAAAATTCATTCATCATGGAATTGATATGCTTTTGTTCAATCCCTCAGAAGGACCTGATGACCGGACTACTCCATGGGAACAAAGTGTTCATATCAATTATTCTATGATCCTATCAACAGATCATCGACAATATGATTCAACACATGCCTAATTAGAATTACTTTCATCTTGATTCCCTAGGAAGGCCTTCATGGCTAGACCACTCCATGGGATAGAAATAGATAATTACTATTAACAGTTGCAATCATAGCTGATTAGGCCATGCCAATATTCAAATGTTAAATCTTAATTTGTTCAAATATTTCATAGTGGTCAGGCAACCTCGTCACTTCATTTAATTTTCATTACCATCATTGACTCATTGCTTTAGAGGGTATTCATAATATCAAATCATAATTAAATTCAATAGAATATCCCTTGATCGTAGATCCCTTGATCTTGTCAAAATTACATTCATCTTACGAATCATTGTCAAAGACTATCATAAGCTTACCCTTTAGCTAGGGCAAAAAACAAATATAACAATTAGTTTGTAGCTCTCTTCCTTTAAGTTATATAGGCCTAACTCAAATTGTAGTACCAAAGCTACCTGAATGTCTGATGATGAGTGTAAACTCTTTCAAATTTAAGCCTTCCATCCAGTTGGAAGAAGTGATTCTAGGATGCTTGGTGAAGATCAACAAACAAGAAATAAACCATGCACAAGTGTTTTTCCTTTGATCATGTCAGAAACAAGCATTTTCATTACTTTCTCCAAAGAAGAGGATACAAAAGAAAAGAGCCCTTTTACAATTTCGAAATTTCCCTCTAATACCCTGTTTTCCCCTTTTCCCTCCTAAAACAATGCATTTGAAATTTGAATTTCGGAGGCAAACTTGCCAGGGTCATAACTTCGCGCTCGTTGCTCCGATTGACTTGCACAAGATATTTTTGAAAAGGGCACGAGATGAACTAAGTAAAGCAATCCTTAGATCTTCGCGCTAAGGCTTGTGTCTAACTAAAAATCCTCAAATTCGGCCTCTAAGGCCTTCAAAATTCACCTACAAGTTTTACTAGTTTTACAAAATTAAACAATTACAATTTTTTTTGGGTGATGCAAGATCACTCTTACACCACTGGATGCTCCTGCATCAGACACCCAGGGTAATTTGAGAAGTGACCTTCACTTCTCTATTGTTGGAAGAAAACCAAGGCGTTCAACCTCAACCTTCGACAACCAAGATGAATCTTCAATAGGCCTGCCCTTCCACTTAACCAGATATTCTGCATACTACCTATTTCTTGTGCTTTTGCCTACGCGGGTATCTAGGATCTCTTCTATCTCTTCTATCTCTGGAGTAGATGTTGGAATACTCCACAATTATGTGACTGGCCCGCCATTATTATCACCTTCATAATACTCTGCCAAATCAAAAATGTTGAACACAGGTGATATGTTCAGCCCACTTGGCAATTCTACCTCATATGCATTTCTTGAATCCTATCTCTTTGTGATTCTGCATGGTCCAAACTTCTTCATTTTCAGCTTGTTGTAGGTTTTAGCAGGAAACCTTTCTTTTCTCAGGTGAACCATAACTTCATCTCCCACCTGGAATTCCTTGAAACATCGCTTTTGATCTACCCTTGTCTTGTACTGAGTGTTCATCTTAGTAATATGTTGCTTTACTTCTTCATGCAAACTCTTCAGGTGCTCTACAAAGTCCTCAGCCTCAGCACTACTCTTTTCCCCTCTGTCCATATTTCTCAACTCAGAAGCATTCCTTGGGCTGCTCCCATACACAATATGGAATGGGGATTTATTAGTACTCCTATTGATAGAATTATTGTATGCAAATTCTGCCTATGGCAAAACCAAGTCCCACCCCTTGGGCTTATCTCCTACCAAGCATCTTAGTAGATTACCCAAACTCTTGTTCACCACCTCTATTTGCCCATCAGTCTGTGGGTGGTATGCAAAACTGAATTTCAGATCTGTCTTCAATTTCTTCCATAGGGTCCTCCAAAAATACCCAAAAAACTTGGTATCCCTATCAAAAACAATACTCTTTGGTAGACCATGAAGTCGTACCACCTCTTTGAAAAACAACCCTGCAACATGAACTGCATCATTAGTTTTCTAGTAGGGAATGAAATGTGCCATCTTTGAAAACCTGTCAACTACCACAAATATGGAGTCATTCCTCCTCTGTGTCCTTGGTAAGCCAAGAACAAAATCCATGTTGATGTCCTCCCATGGTCTCTCTGGTACAGGTAATGGTTGATATAATCTAGTGTTCTATCTCACACCCTTGGCCATCTGGCATACTCTGCAACTTTGTACAAATATCTTCACATCTTGCTGCAACTATGGCCAATAGTAGTTCTCACTAACGAGAGCAATGGTCTTATCCCGACCAAAGTGTCCAGCCAACCCTCCACTGTGCTTCTCCTTGACTAGATTCTCCCTCATTGAACTCCTTGGAATGCATAATTGATTTCCTCTGAACAACATTCCATATTGGATTAGAAAATCCAACCACTTAGTCCTATCCAAAGTAATAGGTGCTAAGCAAGCCCTCCAAGCCTCTACAAAATCAGGATCTTCAGGGTACAAACCCTTAAGTTCATCAAACCCTACAACTTCCACCTTCATTTCTGTCAACAAACACTACCTTCTACTTAAGGCATCTGCAACTCTGTTTGACTTTCCACTCTTGTGCTTCAACACAAAGGTATAACTCTGTAGAAACTCAACCCACTTTAAGTGCCTTTGATTTAGCTTCCCTTGGCTATTAATATATTGTAAGGCCTGATGATCAGTATATAGAACAAACTCTTTTGGCAACAAATAGTGCCTCCACTTCTTCAGAGCCTGAACTATAGCGTAAAACTCTTGATCATAAACTGAATACTTCTTCCTAGCATCATTGAGTTTCTCACTAAAATAAGCAACAGGTTTACCTTCTTGACTCAATACAACTCCTATGGCACTACCACTAGCATCACAATCTACCTGAAATACCTTATTAAAATCTGGAAGTGCCAAAATAGGTTGCTCTATGACCTTCTTCTTCAACATATCAAAGCTCTTATCTGCTCCTGGAGTCCACTTAAACTCCTTCTTATCCCCTCTCATTGTCTCTGTTAGGGGTGCACAAATACTACTAAAATTTCTAATAAACTTTCTGTAAAAATTGGCTAGACCATGAAATGATCTTACCTCTGTAATGCTCCTTGGGGTAGGCCAATCAATGATAGCCCTCACCTTTTCTAGGTCCATTTTAAGACCTTCAGCTGAGATGACAAATCCCAGGTACACCAACTCCTTCTTCACAAAACTGCACTTCTTCAAATTAATTAGCAATTGCTCCTCCCTCAACTTCTCAAAAACTCTTCTGATATGCATCAGGTGCTCTTCTAGGGTCTTGCTAAATATTAAAATGTCATCCAAATAGACAATGACAAATTTTCCTAAAAACTCCTTCAATACCTCATTCATTAGCCGCATGAATGTGCTTGGTGCATTGGTTAGCCCAAATGGCATGACCAACCACTCATACAAACCCTCTCTGGTCTTGAAGGTAGTCTTCCACTCATCCCCTTCTCTGATATGAATCTGATGGTACCCACTCTTCAGGTCAATATTTGTGAAGTACTTGGCTCCACTCAAATAGTCCATAATGTCATCCATCCTTGGCAATGGAAATTTGTATTTGATGGTGATCTTGTTAATGGCTCAGGAGTCTGTACACATCCTCCACTCTCCATATTTCTTTGGTGCTAGTACTGCAGGTACTGCACATGGACTCAGGCTCTCCCAAATCAGTCCCTTTTTTAGTAACTCTTGGACTTGTCTATTTAGCTCCTCACTTTCTACAGGAGTCATTCTATGGGCTGCCTTATTGGGTAAACTAGCTCTCGGTACCAAATCTATATGGTGACTGATCTTCCTCACTGGTGGCAAGCCCTCAGGCACATTATCTGATATAATATCTAGGAATTCTTCTAACAGACCTGAGACTTCTACTAGGGTATCTTTGCATTCTTCTTTCCTAACTCTAGGAATTAATGCATAGCACATATGCTCATGCTTCAAACCATCCAAAAACTTTCTACCTTCAACTAAACATATTCTGGCACTGCTACATACCTTTTCGTCCACCTCCTTCAGGGGCTTCAGCTTATGGCATACTCCATCCTTTGTCAGGGAGTAAGTGTTGGCATGCCCATCATGTATTGCATGCCGATCAAACTACCATGGCCTTCCCAATAGCAAATGGTAAGCATCCATAGGCAGGATGTCACACAGGACCTCATCACGGTAATTCCCAATATTAAATTTTACTAAACACTGCTCGTTGACCAAAGCCCTATGGTCCTTCTGCAACCATGCAATCCGATATGGATGCGGGTGTCTCTTCTTCTCTAATTTGGTTTGCAACCTTCTCTCTTTTCTGAAACTAGGTTATCTGTGCTACCATTATCTATGATAACATTACAGACCTTACCTGCACATTTACACCTTGTGCAAAATAAGCTCTTCCTCTGATCTGGATCTCTCTCCTCATTCAACAAGGCTCTCCTTGTGATCAACACTTCTCCTCTTTCTGCTTCTTCAGAGTGCTCAGATTCAACACCTTCATCTACAACAACAGCTCGGGCATTACCTTTGGGCCTCTTATTTGTCCTCTCTTGGTGTTGTGGACACTCGTATGCTCGATGTCCTTCTTCCCCATAGTGGAAACAGGTTCCACGAAATCCTCCTCTTCCAAACCTTCCTCTTCCTCTCTGGTAACCATTGTTCTAATCACAGGGGCGGTAAGCATTATCCCCCTTTTGGTCCTGACCACTGCTGGCTTCTCCATTCTTCTTTTGATCTTCATTTTTCCCTCCATTTGTTCTCCCACCAGTTCTTCCACCATGACCTCTTCCTCTTTTCTTGCTCTCAAACCTTCTATTTAGCTTCTCTTCAACCCTCAAGGCAAACTGGTAAGCATCCTCTATGGTGGTCATCCTGACCAGACTTAACTCCTCTTGAATACTTGCTCTTAACCCATTAATATAATGGGCTACCTTCTCCTTGTTGGCCTCAGAATGGCCTGTTCTGATTAAAATTTTATAAAACTCCTCTGTGTATTCCTTGATAGACTTACTTGACTGTCTCAAACCCTACATTTTCTTGAGCAGATCCAACTCATAATCAGCTAGAATAAACTACCTCTTCAGCTTCTCCACCATTCACTCCCACCTTGTTATCCTTTCTTTCCCTCTTTTGTTTCTATCCAACTGTACTCCCTTCCACAAAATACTGGCATGGCCCTTCAGCTTAGTCTTAGAAAATCTGACCCTTTCAGGATCTTCTACCTCCTCATACTCGAAGTATTCCTCCATGTCATTGATCCAGTCGATCAACTCTTCTAGGTTGAGATTTCTAGAATACGTAGAGACATCAAACTTTGGTCTCTTCCCAATCTGGGATATGGCCTTATACAGTCTGGCTTGTGTAGGATCTACTACCTCTTCTTCTTCCTCAAATTGGTCCTCTTCTTCTTCAGCTTCATCTTCACTCCCATATTCTCTCCTTGGCTCAAACCCTCTACGCAGCTCCTCTTGCAGAGCCTGAACTTGCCTCTGCAAAGCTCTAAAATCTTCTTCTGGCACCACATTTCTCCCACCACCATGGTTTCTTCATGGAGGTATTTTTTCTCTCTTTTCTCACAGACCCTAACCACAGATCCTGGTGTAAACTACCTCACGTCCGGTGATCTGTTTACACACTCAGGAACTCTAGCTCTGATACCACTTGGTGAAGATCAACAAACAAGAAACAAACCATGCACAAGTGTTTTTCCTTTGATCATGTCAGAAACAAGAATTTTCATTACTTTCTCCAAAGAAGAGGATACAAAAGAAAAGATCCCTTTTACAATTTTGAAATTTCCCTCTAATACCCTGTTTTCCCCTTTTCCCTCCTAAAACAATGCATTTGAAATTTGAATTTTGGAGGCAAACTTGCCAGGGTCATAACTTCATGCTCGTTGCTCCGATTGACTTGCACGAGATATTTTTAGAAAGGGCACGAGATGACTAAGCAGAGAAAACCTTAGCTCTTCATGCTAAGGCTTGCATCTAACTAAAAATCCTCAAATTTGGCCTCTAAGGCCTTCAAAATTCACCTGCAAGTAAAACTAGTTTTACTAGTTTTACAAAATTAAACAATTACAATTTTTTTTGGGTGATGCAAGATCACTCTTACACCACTGGATGCTCCTGCATCAGATGTACATCCTCTTTGAAGGACCTAGGGTATCTAATGTTGATCATACTAATGATCATCATACAACCTATGACATCATTTTAGGAGGTCTATTTTTGCTCAGCGTTGTTCGATCTCATAATGTATCTCAAAATGGGCATCTGTAGAAACCTAAAATGCATTATTCCTATGCAACTACTCATATGGGACATGCTAGAAGACCATATGGAAGACCTTGGACAAATACCAAGGTATAATAGTGGTTTTTACCACTCAATTTGGGTACCTTTTCCTAGTCAGTGCTAGTCATTGCTGACACCTGTGGTTAGAAAAGCTGACTGCACCTGTCAGTCGCGATCAACACTTAGGATCAGTTGGACTTCATTCAACCCAAAATCAGTTGAAATGACCAATTGGTTGTGTATTGGAGTGGTTTGAGCGAGGAAGGTTCTAGATCCTTCCATTCAACAAACTCAAACTGCCCAATCTTGTTCTTGGCTTCCTCATGAAGCTACCCCTAGCCTTGGGTAAATGTTATTTAACCCCCCTTCAAATTAAGGAAAGATATAGATGAATCTCAAATTAAAATGCAGGGAATCCTTGTTGAATTGCATACTCACCTAGGTGCATTGAGAGGAATACTTTGGCTGCCCAATTGGAGATCACATGGCATTTGGAGTCAAGGAGGCTATGGAGGGTTAGTAATAATCAATAAAATCAATTGATCTCATTCCATCACCAAACTGAGTGATTCAACCACAAAATCTATCATAGGACAAAGAGGTAACCCTTGAACATCAATTTGAAAAATAGATTCAGATATTTAACCCCTAAATTGGAGTATAAACTCACTTCAAGCTTTGTCATGGTTGTCAGCCACGGTTAGCAGTGCTCATTACACTTTAGAGCCATGGTTAGGGCATTATCGTTGATTTCTCTGTTCTTTAACCATAAGCTTTACTTATTGTTACTATATTAGTTATATCTCATGTTAATTAGCTTTATTAGGGATTTTGACTGATGCAATTAGGGTATTTAGTCATTTCCTTTCATTATTGCAATTATGCTACTAATGGATCTTTTCATGCTTCCATACTTGCAATTCCTTAATTAAGCCATTAGATAGACACATATGCTTTTCCTTTACATGTTCTATGGTACTATTTCATGCTTAAAATAGGTTTAATATGTTTCTTGCACTTTCTTTATTTCATGTTAATTACATTATCCTTTATGCAATATTCTCTTAAAAGCTTCATCAAGAGAGGCATTCTTTGTATCTAATATTTCTTGTTGTTTATTGCACATAGGATCAACAGGGTTTTGGGATGCAAGGTAGCAAATACCTATAATCGTTAAGAAGAATATCATCGACACCTTGGAGCAGTTTGTGTCTTTGTGGAAGACATTTGGATTACACCTATTCTGGAAGGGAATTTATCATGTTGTAATTGTTGTATCAAAAGGGTATCCCTAAGAGGGATGGATATGTAATTTGGATTGATTCAAAATATTAATAAGAGAAGCATTTATTTTACTTTTGTGTCATTTCTTGTCAATTCATATGTGCATACCCAATTATACACAATTTTCAATGATTATAGCATTAGGTGTTAGTCTTTTGCATGGTACAGGTTGCTATATTTTTTGGACTGAATGCTTGTCCCTTTCCTAGTGCTTTCAGTGATGTAGAAGGTTTAAAATGATTGTGACATGGTGGTTATAGGGGTGGATTGCATGAATATTTATGTGGTGGCTTTTGGGGCGGACAACGCAGGATACTGTGGAAACCATAAAAATAGAACAACCTATCTAGATTCATGGTGACTACTGATTCTACCATGTAAATTTAAAAAAAAATTATGGGTTGCTAGAAATATTTTAACATTGTTATATTTCAACAAACAAACATATATATGACAATTTAGGGTTTTCAATACTCATACAAGCTTTGAGAGGAATTTATGCCACATATCTGAATACATGATTCGTGCATCAAAAGGGAGTGAATAAATTAACAATTTAGAAACACTTTGCTTGTTTAATACACTGAATGACATAGATCAGGTTTGCAAGGTATTTTAATCAACTAGATTTCTAATAAAAAAAAATTTGTAAACTATTATTCTCTTACAATGCAAGGATGCTTATAATGAGTGAATGGAGATTAAATTTAAACAAATTTATAAATACTTATATGGGGAGTACAATATACAATTAACCACTCTGGAGAGTGCATGTGGTTTTTAATTAAGCAAGTTACGAAAGCACATATAAAAAGAAAGTGTATATAACAAATACATTGCTTTAATTTTGATACTATACAGTGAAATACTTTGGCAAAGTGAATCCAAATCCCTCATGCACCAGTTGAAGTTAAGCATCAAAATTCCAAACTAAACTTAGAATGGATCCATAATGTAGCTACACTGCAAGCTTTTCTAAAAATATTATTGTGGCTCCTTTCACGAGTTTGGAGACTGAGAGGAATGGATTATAGGATCAGAATGGCCCCCATATTATGCAATTATGAATATGAAAATATTCTATATGCTCCTTTAATGCAAACACATACTCAAAGTAATGCATTCAACCAATTAAAACTCCCAGTGCAATCTAACCATAAATGTATGCATATTTATTAATGATTTTGTTTATGATTTACACAGAACCACATCACCAAGTGTGTTGCAACTTTAGCCACTCCTTACTCTAGTTAAATTAACTCTTACATAGTAGTACTAATATTAAAAAAGAAAAGGCCTTTGTGACACTTTTATCTCAACACATACAATAACATAAGTAGAAACACACAATTTCAAACTCATCAATTCTCATTATATTCAGTTCGAAAAACAATTCAGTATTATATATATTTTGAATTCAACACACAATTTAGGGTTGTTCAATTTCTTGAATTTAATTCAAAATACAAGAATCATGTTTATTTCTTCTTTCAATAAACAACAAATGAGTTTCTTCCTAAAACTTCAAAAATCAGCATTACCAACCAAGAAGAAATAACAGTCAAGAGTCCAACTTAAAATTAGAAACAACACTGATTCAAATAGCTTCTAACTCCTTGCTCTCAATAGAGATGCTTTCCTCTAAGGCTTTCAACATTCATCCATTTATAGAAGATATGGGAGAATTTTAATCAAACAAGTGGAAATTTCATGTATTGTTCCTACTTTAAGCAACAACTAGGTGGTAGTCGGGCTCCGAGTTTTGGAGTAAGCATTATATGCAAGCATAATTTACGTAAAATATTTAGAATAACATACTTTCCATTTAATTTAAAATCATGTGTTAGTATGCATTATATATTATTATTATTAGTAATTATAAAATGAAACATCCAACAATAATTATTAAATTATTCTTAAGCCCTTTTTTGTTTTATTTTTATATTTTTTAATTTCCTTAATTTAAGGACACGCAAAACAACAAACAAGACATACATGCATTATATGATGATTGAAATGCAACTATATGAATGCAACTACATGAATGTAATTTTTATGAGCTTCTATGTACTCACTAACCATGGTGTTTTTCACACCCCCACATATCTCTCCTTACCTCTCGTGGTCACCTCTCTTCTACTGCTTGAAGGAGGGGTACCTGTTCCTCTTGATATTGTTCTACCTACTTAAATATGGATACTTTTTCCTACAACCACAAATCTATCAACAGTACCATATTCAAAAATCAAAAGCAAATATAGATAGTTGTTCTAATCGAACTGTTACACAAATCTCAATCTAGTATCTTCAGTAGTGGCTTCTTCTTGTGTTCATTCTATAGTAGAGTCACCAAGTGAGTAAAGAGGTACTTCAATAAACAAGGATAGAAAAAGGCCCTCACCAAGTCCAAGCCTAATTCATTGTTGTGATTTTGGGACCAACAAATTATCACTAGGGTCCTATCGAGCATGCCATTAAACTATTTTTATCTTTTATTATCCCTAGTGAAGGCAATTACACCTCACGAGGAGTGAAACAACAGGGCCATGACTGAGAGCATGTGGTTCAACTTAATTGAGGGTCTTTGGGAGTTTTTACAAGGTTGGATCCTTGTTAAGATGTGATCCTCAAGGTGTAGTTAGACTCAACAAAGGGAAAGGGATGCAAAAAATAAACTACAAAAAACTCAACAAAAGAAAAGGGGTGGCGATGCACCAAGAGATCTGCTAAGATCTTTCTATAAAAATAGACCTAAACACTATGTGCCAATGATGAACACTTCCTCTCCTCGATATAGTGAATCATATATGATAGTTACCAGTTATAAGCATGCATAAAGGGGTAGGTCCCATAGAAAATTCAATGATAAATGATTGGTCCAAAAATAGATGCAAGCCCCTCATGCATACATACACTTAATAAAATCCAAAATAGGTAAAAAGTCACAAACACATACATACACATAGAAACAGGTTAGCAAGAGACCATAGATGGCTATACCAAAAAATTGACACAAGCTCCCATATATATATGCAAGAAATTTTTTATAGAGATTGTGCTAGGAGTGAGGGTTTGAGATTGCCCACAAGCCACTCAAAAATTGACTATTTTTTCAAAAATAAATGAAAGGAAAGCCTACAAGAGAATACAATTGCAAACTTGTTGATTCCTTCCACATTCTATGCTATTGTTATTTATGGTTTACAATAGGAGAAAAATTCCCTTCAAAATAATCTATAGATGGACCTGACAATCTCATCTAATTTTCCTAGGTATCATCGTTATTGAATGAAGTACTCTTTGACCATAATAACTATCAGGCTTAAGACTGTCATTGTCATATTTTATCTTGAATGAATGTTTGAGGCATTTACTCAAGGTGTATTCTGGTAGGTGATATTTGTCTATATCAAGGAAGCATTAACTCAACTCATCTACCTCTATAGCCTTTGATTTTACTCAAGCATCGATGTTCGCTTCACTTTTGGGTACCTCTTTTGGATCCAAGGTTATCTTACAGATTGGTTGGGAGTTTTGTTGGCACTTCATCTTGGATTGCAAAACTTTTGATATCAAAACTTATCTCAAAAGTAAAGTTCCCTTGGCACTCTTCTTTTCACTTTATCTTTTGGAACTTTCTTATGAGTAAAATTTTGTACCAACAACGATCATTAGGACTTATTTTGGCTTCCTCCTCCTCAAGCGAAAAATATTTGATTGCATGTGATCAAGGTTTTGCCTTAGTCATGGATGAGTAGTGATGAATCACTATAGTTAATTATTTAAAAAAAATGACCTCTAATGGCTTTTAACCTGTACCATTCTCTAATTAAACAATATAACTAGTTGTTTCTCCACATGCATAGTTTAGATATTGTTGAAGATAAACTAAAATAAAAAGAAAATATGAATCTTCTAAAATTATTTCCAAAAAGGGGTTTTATTTATAATTCAATGAATAATGCCTAGTTACCAAAGCAAAAATAAAATCACTTTTCCATAGCTCTACTTCATTTATTTAATATAAGATACTCTATTTTGTGGTTCAAGGATTGTGCATACCCTAAATTCTACATCTCCTATAAGAGATGCCCTCTCAGAAGACTATGCCAAAATACCCCTTCCTAAAAACTTACCTACAACCATCATCTTGCTACTAAAATGCCTTACCACTACACCACTCTCTTAGGTGTGGGGGAGACCAATTTAGTGATTAAGAATATCCATGATGGAGTGAGGATAAAAAAATGCATAGAGTTCATTGAATACATAGTGTTAGGTGGACAAAGGATGGCACAATTTGTTGTGCCCTTTTCCATGCATGGATAGGGAGGAGCCTATAGAGGATAAGGGTCCTAGATGCACCTACATAGAATAACATGTGTGGACATGCACACATGACAAGAAGTTGAAGCACTTACACATACATGCACATGCACATACAAATTAAGGAGGGAAAGGGCTTGGTATTATTTTTTAAATTTGAAATTTCAAAAAAATCAAAGGAAGTAGAATGAAGACTTATTTATTACCTTATAAAAATATTTCTTTTTTAGAGTGAATCAACTTCATCCTTTTCTTTAATACCATGTCCAAATTTATAATATTTTCTAGAAATATACAAAAACATACATTCACCACCATTAAATCTATAAAGGATAAAAAACAATTTGAATATAGCAATAATAAATGAAAGAGGAGAGATAGAGAGAGACTACAAGAAGTAAAAAATGGGTGACTATAGGCATCCCAAGTTATCACTTTATATTCATATATATATATATATATATATATATATATATATATATATATATATATATATATATATATATATATATATAACATATTACAAATGGATCCTCGTTGAGGATTATTTATAACAAAACTCCAATGAGAGGTTAACCTCAAGCTAACATTGACTTGATCTTGAGGTTAAATTTATAATAAAATAATAATAAATTACCCTTTAAGAAAGGTTATCCATAAAGTTGGATTAACCAATACCACTAAGAGTGAAATATGAAAGGGGCCCTTAGGCTTACATAAACATATCCATAGGCTTACATAAATGATGAATTCCCATAGACTTATATAATTGTATGCCTATATACTACATTAATGGTGCTCATAAGCACTTATGAACACTTTTTGAACTTGGCCTAACAAGATCATACTATATATATTTCAACATCCCCCATAATTTGAACTAAGTAAACCAAGGAAATAAGGCATTAGAGTTAATAAATACCCTAATAATGGATTCTCTAATGGACCTCAACTTTATCGTCCTCATCAAAAAGCTTGTGTCTAACCCTTAAGAATTTTCTCTCAATATTCCTTAGCCTTATAATATAATTCTTGATGAATTGTCCTTTCCTTTTATAATACTTGTAAGTATTTGACTTCTTTGAAACCTTTTACTTGCTCTTAGGCAACTGATCCTTATATTCCATTGATTTAAAGTCTTCTATATAAGCTTGTGTATGAAAATGGGTCCACAATTCTTCATTGCAACTTCATGATGGATTAGAATCTTGAAAATTTCTTCAAGAGAGATAGGTTGTAGGTCCTTGATAGTTGTAGCATTCACATAAAAAAACAATCCAAATGTATGAAATGGAATAGAAATATTAAAATAAATAGATTTGACACACTCTTCATCACTTTTTATCTTGCCTCCTATCATAGCTAGATCAAGCTTTAGAGCTTTAAAATAAAATTTGTAGTCTTCAACATTGTTGAAGTCTAAAATTTTAAGATTGAAAATATTTATCTCTATTCTATTAACTTCACTAGCACTTACTTTTCCATAGAGATATTTCAAAGTAGACCATACCTCAATAGGATCAATTTTCTCTCTAATGTGGAAAAGTACATTTAGTTCCACTAACATGAAGAAGAGTTTAAGAGCTTTTTTCTTTCACTAAGTTCATGATCATTGAGACCTTTTGATTCATTATTAAAGATAAACCAAGGATTGTTGCTTCTAAGTAATCCTTCCATTTGAACTAACCAAGTGCTTTAATTTCATCTATTGAGGTGAGTAGCATACCCTAAAAAATTCATTTTGCATGCAAAACCCTAAGTAAAACTTTAATAGGTCTATAGTAATAATACACAAGAGGGGGGAGAGAGAGAGAGAGAGATGACAAGAAGTAAAAGGTGGGTGTCTATGGAACCCCAATATATCATAGTTATTCACATTTATAATACAAATGTATTCTCATTGAGGGGTATTTATAGTGATACCAAATCCCCAATGAGAGGTTAACCTCAAGCTAACATTGACTTGACCTTGAGGTTAACCTTATAATAAATTAAATGCTTTAAGCAAGATTTTCAAAAAAGGTGGGTTAACCAATACCACTAACGTTGAAATACTAGAGGGGCCCTTAGGCTTACATGAACATGCTTGTAGGCTACATTAATAGTTCTTATAAGCACATATTCACACTTTTGATCTTGGCCTAACAAGATCAAATTACACATATTTCAACAAATTAGTTCCTTATTGAATGGATATTTAGAGTAATAGGTCTGCATTGTTCAAGAAAAAGGGTTTCAATTGATAAAAAAATTATTTATCTTTTAGGCTTATAAACTCCTTATATGAAATTTAGTAAGCTCAATAATCCTAGTATATCAAAATTGGTCTTGGCACATCTATGTTTTTATAGTGATTTATCTGTTTTATTTTATGTTAAATGCACAAGTAAAATTTTAGCAAGTTTTAAAATGTATTCTTAGATTTTCAAAGGAATACTTGACTTTGGTATTTTATATTAACAATATAATCAATATTAATTTATTAGTTTTGCTAATGTGAATTGGGTTAAGATCATTTAACAATTGAAAACCTACTATTGGCTACATGCTTGCTCTTGGATTAGAATATATATCTTGAAGAGAAATCTACAACATACAATTGCTTTGTCATTAGTTGATGTAGAATATAAGGTAAAAATCAGTGTAGGTTGTAAGGAAATTTGGTTATAGCACATATTACATGATCTCCATGTAGACTAAACAACATCATGCCTTCGTCATTGTGATAATAAAATTTTACTCATTATAGTGAAGAATCCATTATATCATTCTAAGAAAAAAAATATTGAAGTTCATCATCACTATATCTAATGTTTAGTATACCAATGAAGATATTTATCTTCATTACTACCCAATTTCTAAAAAGATTATTGACATAATCATCAAATCCCTTGGTACAACAAAAAATATAAAATTTAGGAATAAACTAGGGATTGTATTTGCATATGTCATTAAGGGTGATGGTATTAGTAGAAATTTATCATCTTGATATATTTTGGCATCTATATCAAAAATAGCTTCTAATATTATAATCACATTTTGTTTCAATCTATAACACTAAGACAGAGAGATTGTTAAATAATGAGGTATTCTTTATTATTCAATAATGCTTAACAAAGTAATGCATTTAATTATAAATTGATGTTCAATATGAATATGCCACATGGAATACATATCCAATAAAGCCCATGGTTTAGGAAAAGCAATGAGAATGAGGAGTTTCACTTCAAAATGAAATATTCCAATACCCTAGATGAACCCTAATAATTTCTTGTGATAACATAATGATGATGATATATTGTGATAATGAGATCTTCATATAACATGTGTAAGGCTTATTTCAACATATTAATATTAACATCTACTATCAAAATTGAAAATAAGTTAACAAGGATATCAATATTTGAAGACCAAATTTCTCATATTTAATGTCTAAAATTAGTTTGCAATAATTTCGTAATAGATGACATATATATTAAGATAATAACATGTATTTTCTAATGTATTTGTGAGAAACATTAAATGACATATACTCATGATGGATTTTTAAGCCTTAATGTTTTTTATTAGTTAAAAATTTTATATTAGGCATGGGTTTTGACAGGGACCCAAATCCTGATTACAAACAGGCTACAGAAGTCAAGAACCCAAAACAAGATAAAACAAGACACAACCTTTCAAAACTAAAATACCACAAAGGTTATCCATAAGTTACAACCACCACAACATAACATGAAATAGACGATATCCTTATGTAGAACATAGAAACATCAGAAAAAATATGCTCCAGGTAGAAAAGATAAAGCCACCAACAAAATTGCATAGTAAGGATACCCTTAGGCTTCTTGGGCTTCTTCATCTAGTTTTGTTCCAACTTCCTGAAGCTCATCGTTCAACATATCCATATAAACATCCTTGTCCTTTCTTTGGTCATCCATAGGAGCAGCATCCACCTTGACATCCTTAGAAGGGGCTCTCATAGAAATATTTCCTAAAGAAAAATAGATTAAGTGCATTGTGTAGGTTGGCCCGTTGAGACATACAATTGGAGATAAAATTAATGATAAAATATAGCATGTACTGGTCAGGGGCATCCTTCTCATCATCCTTTGAATCAATGATCAAGGATTCTTTCTTTTGAGTCAAATTTTGCATACAAACATGGGAGTGAACACTTTTCGGCTCAGGCTCAGGGAATTCGCTCTTGGGTCTTTTCCTTAGCCTATGAATAGTTTCAATCACTTCTCTATTTTTGGTAGAAATTACAAAAGTGCTCAAGGATTGAGGAGTGGTTTGATATGAGATAGGCTTTATGGAGCTAGGCTTGGCCTTAGGAGTAGGAGACGGGATGATACCCTGGGTGTAATGGATTAGCCAATGATTATACAAGACGTTAAACAGGCCTTGGTGAGCAGGAAATTTAGATTTATTTTTCTTTTGAATATGCTCAATGGTATAACTGATGGAGTTAAATAGGAACTAAGGGATATTCACCATGTTAACATCTCGAAACTGGTTGAAAAATATAAAATGGAAGTTGCATAATACCTTATCAAGGTCGTCAATAGTGATGAACTCCATGATAGGCTTTAACACACTGCTCCATGGGGAGGGGAGCTCCTCATAACGTATTCCCATCCAAGATTTTCTGCACAGCTCCTTGTCTTTAATCTCTTTAAGCTTAGCATCCCAATTATGTTTCTCTCTACATATTGATCTACCTTTGGCATATTATCTGGTGAGTTCACCCAAAGTCTTAATATCTACATCATACATCCTGTTGTGAATGGTCACTCTACCATTATCCCATAAAATTAGGAACACCATAGTAATATCAAAATTCTCCCCTTTAAATTTATAAAAAAATGGGAGGAAGCCCCTGGTAGTTCAACAATTGAGTCCATTCTAACACAGGATGGCTCAACGAAATTCATGGATGTAGCAAAGGAATAACTTTGGATATGCAATTGGATTGGGAAGAGATGGAAATGAATTGGAGTAGGACAAGAATAAAAACAAACAACTAGGGGATCAAAATTGGATAAATTTTTAAGCCTTAATGTTAATATAAAACTCATAGGATAAATTTCACAAGATCAAATATAAGATAGCCACAATATAGTAAGATCAAGATAATGATGTAAATAGAATAATATGATCTAACTAATATGTACATCAAGGCTTATAATATATCAAATATCATGAATTAAATAGCAATATCAATGTAAATAGCCTAAATCATACATGTACAAAGCATGTAGCACAAGTTACAATATTAGTTGCTCAAAATGTATGCAAACTTTATTACTCTTCTTTCTCTTATAAATACAACACTTGATAATTTTATGATGGATTGAATGGATTGGATTGATTATTTGATTCCCTACTACTCCATGGAGTAATATATAACCATAGTAGAATGACTCTTTGGTTACGTGACTATTCCTTTCCATATACCAAGTCTTATGACTTTTGGCTTCCTTACTTGACACTTGCATACACACGACTCTATATTATATGCGCACCTAGACATGACTCTTTACTTTGCACACTCTAATCTAAGGACACTTGTGCACACTTACATATAAGACACTTGTGCATATAAACTCACATTACACTTGCACACTTACATGACACTTGTACATTTCCTACACATACACACTTACATAACATGTTGTAATATATTATATTATTTGGTACATGCTAATGTACCACTTTGGGTACATCTTTATATTAGGAGTATTTATTATATTAGGGTTTTATTATTTAATTTATGCAATATAATAAATGCACAAGTAACATTAGAATGTGTAAAGTATTCAATAATGTAAATGTGCATCATAGTCCATGTGCACATGAGTCCATAGAATAGGAAAGTGAAGAGTCATAGGAATATGGAAGGCCAAGGGTCACATCCCATTATTTATTGGTATTTGTGTGAGCATAAAAAATATATCATAATATCATATTATAATTCCATAGGAGAATGAAGAGTAGAGTAGAATACAATTTAGATACAATGTAGAACTTATATAAAGAATGGAGTATTTGATATCTCCATATTTTGTATGAAGATACTATATGGAAGTTTTATGAGTAGTTATAGAAGTTTATTATGATTTTTACATGCTTTGCATATTGTCATTATCTTATATTTAATATTACATGCTCGTTTTATACCTTGTGGTATATTTTATATTAAGTATTTAGTATCAAAATCTAGTAGTGGTATCAGATCCATAAGGGGTATTGATAGAAGATAGGGAGATCCACAAGAGAGATTGAGAGGATATAGGGAGATCTCATTTTTATATTTTTAAAATTTATTTTTTGCTAAAGTCTTTCCATAGGTTTGCAGTAAAACTTGTAAAGACTAGGACTCAACATAGGTATCTTTCCACTAGATTGAAGGATAACTAGTGAAGTTTATTTATTTTTAGATATCTAGATATTTAGATGCATTTGCTTACTACTATATAAGTTTTATTGTAGGATATTAGTTTCTAGTTGCAGCAAAATAATAGAAGGTATAATATTGAGGAGACCCAACAAGAATATCCTTATAGAAGCTAGAAGGTTGAAGACTCCAAAATAAAGAAATAAGAAAGCAACTCTATTGAATATTGAGAAGAGAGAAAGAGGCCAAGGGAATACCTATTGAAGATTGAAGAAATATGATATCCAAGAGAAGATATCCCATTGAATAACTTCCATATTTTGAAGATAGAATATTTGAGAAAGAAGATAGAGGAGGACTAAGGAAAAGGTCCAATTGAAGAGTTGTAGAATTTGAAGAACCAAGATAAGAGGTCTCAAGAAAATTTAGGAGGAAGAAGAAGGCTAGATAAGCCCTATTGAAGAAGTTGAAGAAGTGCCCATTGGAGAATATTTGAAGAAAGCTCAAAGTAGAATATTGCAAGAGGACTTGAAAATAATAATTTGGGACAATTGTTGCCATCCAAAAACAAGCCCAAAAGTAATAAGGATTTGGAAAGAAGTTTGCCAAATTTTGGAAAACATTCTTGAAGATCTCAATACATTCAGATTCTTGAGAAAGAGGCCAAGGAAAGAGGATATATTTGAAGTTAGAATTTGACAAGAAGTTTGGAGGAGAAATAAGCTAGAAGAAGCCATTAGATTTGCAAAGGAGAAGATTTTTGTTTTTATAGAAGAAGTTGAAATGTCACAGGACAAAAAATTGAAGGTGACATACAGCTGCAAATTGAAGAATAACTGGGCAGATTTTGAAGTTCCCTTAAACAACCAATTTAAGGAAGGTTTGACAAGAAAAGAAGGCAGAAATTTGGAGGAATTGAATGTTGTTTTTGTACAACAATATAAAGGAGAATAAATCCAAATTTTAGAGCAGCAAATTAAGAGATTTAGCACTACAAAATTGGTCAACATTAGAAGGAGAAAATACGGCTGCAATTTGGAGAAGTTTAGGGCATATTTGAGAGAGCTTTTAACAACAAAGCATAGGAAGATTTGGAAGAATTTAATTGAGGATAATTTCTGTAAATTATAAAGGTATTTGGACAGAAATAAAGCAATATTTGTAGATGAAAATTTTAGAGGTTGAGAGAATAGATTCGAAGGAGAATTGAAGCTACAACAATCAATTTTTTAGGCAGCAAGTTAAAGGCTAAGAGGTAGAAAATTTAGGCAGTAATTAGAGCTACAAAATTAATGATTTTAGGGCAGAAAAGCAAAAGGAATTGAAGCTGTAAATTTTACAAATTTGGGGCAGCAAATAGGTGAATCAAACCACCAAGAAGACTAGCTACAAAAGGAGGACAAAAGGTATACAATATTGGTGCTATAAAAGTTCATTATTTGAACGTTCACATTAGCTTATTATAAAGTCTTTTGAGTTTTTTAAAGTAGAAAAAATAAGGCTTCAAATTTAAAAAATATTGCATCGTTGCTATCTTAGAACCTGCACAATACAAACAATAGAGTATAGAGTTAAAATATTGCTTGAAATAGGAGTAATAAGGAAAATAAATTATATAGTGAATGTTGTTTTTTGTAAGCTAACAGAGTGCAATATTATTAAAGCTAAAGGATACTGATAGGACACAAGATTAAGGAAGAGTTAGAGTGTCCAAAGACACCATAAAGTATAGGGAAAATCTATAGCAATTCTTGGTGAAGAGGAGCCACCAGAGGAGTGGTAAAAAAAGGAGGCACCACCATATTTGAGAAGAAAGCCACCATTTCAAGGAAGCAAGAATAACTATTTAATAAAGAGTGAAAGTACAAGGGGGTAAGCATTCAAAATTTGTGAGATAGTATCTCCCTAAAGCTATGAACATTAGCCAACAAGCATAGTGAGTCAGCAATAGCCAGAAAGGAGCCATGAAACAACAAGGATAAGTCACTAAAGTGCAATTAGAAAGTGAAGTGGTGCAAGAGTTGAAGGGACAAGGTTATCTAGAAATTGAAGAATGGAAAATGAAGTGCCATCTTGAAAGCATCAACCAACAACATCACCAGCGAGAAGTGAGCACCATTAACACTTGCCAACATGAAGTTGAAGTGTCATTCATAGTAAAGAAAATTAGGTGAAGTGTTATGTTTTACCAAGCGAAGAGGAGTAAAGGATAATTACAAAGAAAAGGAAAAAACTATGTAGAAAAGAAGTACATTACCAACTAAAGAGGAGTAAAGGATAGTTACAAAGAAAATTAAAAATGCTATGTAGGTAAGAAGCAATGTGTTACCAAAAAATAAGATTAAATAAGCATTACAAAGAAGAGGATTAGACGTTATGTAGAATAGAAGTGCCACCACCTAGAAGGATAACATATATTTGTAAGAGGAGTAAAGGGTTACATTGCCAAGTGTCACAGTGCAGAAGGTAACTCTAACTAATTTAAGGGAAGTGAAACATCTTCTTTGCATGAAGGACAAGTCATACAAGTATATTCTTGAGATAAGAAGATAATGCAAGTGAGTGGAGTCCAACACATTCAATGGTCATAGAAACCATCCAACACTAAGAGGACAATCAAAGTCTTATATATCACCATACATAATAAATAACATTAAATGCAATGATAAAAGATATCATTTTGAATTGAAGTCTAAAAGTGGACAACGCCTAAATTAGAGTGCAAGTTGCAGATTAAATAAGTCGCAAGATAAGCAGACCGAATATGTAATGCACCCCATTCAAGAAGGTACATAAAATATTCAAATTAGTTTGCATTTCCATAAATTTCAAGGAGGTATAAGGAATATCAATACTAAGGTTGATCTGAATTAATCTATTATGCTTGAGATTAATTAAATGAATGAAGGCATATGGAATTGCATTGATGAACTATGATCTTAGATGATTTCTTGAATGGTTTGAAAGCATTTTTATGTAAGAAGGATTTCATTTAAAAGTTATTGGAATTAATTTATTTGAAATTCAAGCATAGAAATATTTTCAAATAACTTGACTTGGAGGAATAAGGACTTCTACATAGAAATTGAAATATTAAATTTACAAATATCTTTATATTCTAAATTTCTAAATTAGGGAGTTATAAGGAATTCATCACCATCATAGGTTCTTGAAATTTAGAAACTATATTATTGAAAATTGAAAGATATAAGAAAGTTGGAAAACTACATTGGAATTAGTCTCTTGCTCAAATTAATGAGACATAAGGAATCCAACTTAAAATTCTTGAAGATAGAAAATTTTATCAATTAAAATTGCATCAAAACTATTTTAAGCTTTCTATTCATAAAATAGGGAGAAATAAGGTTGAACATTAGAGATACAAAAGGAATTCAATCCAAAGGATAATTTAGAAAGCTAAGTATTCTATCAAAGACGTATTATATTCAAAACATTTGGGAGATACAAGGTATTCTACAAATTTATAAATTGAAAATATTATATCAAATATACTCAAATTTCAAGTTGGTCGATAGACCTCAAAACTAGGGAGTCATAAGGTGGTCAACCTCAAAGTTTTAGAGTTAATAAATTTTATCAAAATTATTCTTTTTAAACTAAAGAGTTAAAAGAAATATTACTTTAAAAGGAACATGGAAAATCTTATTAAGTATACATGATTCAAGGAATAAAAATGGTTTAGAGACATATTTGATTCTAGAGATGATAATATGAAAAGTGTGATTAGAAGAGAAGAACCAATATGGCTTAGAAATACTTTTGATAATTCACAAGCTAATAGTTTGGCAAAAGTAGATTCTATGAAAACATCTTCCAATAGCATGATGAAAGGAATTTATGACAACTATAGTAATGGAAATATCATTAATAAACTCAAAAACCATTCTCAAAAGGTAGCAAAGAATATTGGTTAGAAAAATATCCTACATATTTATGAAAGAAGTAAAGATAGAATAGCTTCAGTTGTACACAAATGGTTTTACTATTTTATCAAGGAAATGGATGACTTGAATTTTCAAAGAAAAGTAATAGAGAAGTAGATATATCTTCACAATGTACTTATTGCAATAAGATTGGTCATGAGAAAGCAAACTGTTGAAATTTCCATCCAAGTAAATATTGTGGAGGAAAATCTCACTTTTTTTTTTTTGTTACTATAAAGATAAATACTATAGAATATTTGAAGAGATATTGATATTCATATTATATTATCTTTTTAAAGTTCTTTTTTATTAAGAATCTACTAATAATGAGTTCAAGTTTGAAGTATTTGAAGAAAAATAAGAAAGGTCATCCAAAGAACAAAAAGAAATAAAATGGATCAATTTTGATCCACTTATGACTTGCAAGATAATGATATCTCTTGTTCATAAAGGATACTTGGAAAAAATCAAGGATCAATCACTTTAAAAAAATAATGGAATGAAGAAGAAAATAAAAGATAGCATGAGCTCCACAAATAAAATGAAGATTGAACCAAATGAAGATACTAATCATTTACTTGATCAAGATATAGACAAAGAGAAAAATGAAGAAAGATAAAAAGAACTCAAGTTCCAGAACCAGGATGAAGACCATATTGAAGACTAAAGTTTTCAATAACCAAATAATGTAATACAGGGGGTGTTGGAATATATTACATTGTTTGGTACATGCTAATGTATCACCTTAGGTACATATTTAGATTAGGATTGTGTCTTAGATTAAGGTTTGAGTATTTACCTTATGCAATGTAATAAATATACAAGTAATATTAGAATGTGCAAAGTATTCAATAATGTAAATGTGCGTCATAGTCCATGTGCACATGAGTCCATAGAATAGGAGAGTGAAGAGTCATAGGGATATGGAAGGCCAAGAGTCACATCCCATTATATATTAGCCTTTGTATGAGCATAAGAGATATATCATAAGATCATATTATCATTCCATAGGAGAATGAAGAGTATAGAAGAATACAAGTTAGATACAATTTAGAACTTGTATGAAGCATGGAGTATTTGATATCTCTAGATTTTGTATGAAGATAATATTTTTGTGAGATTTCATTAATGGAATTTTTATGAGTAGTTACAAAATTTTCTTATGAGTTTTACATGCTTTGCATATTTCCATTATCTTAGGTAGATTTTACATTAAGTATTTAGTATCAAAAGCTAACATAACACTTGTGCATTTCCTGTACATTATTACATTACATTAATTATTATTCACTCCCTAATCTAATATTTACAAGATGTACCATGAAGGTACCATGGGATACATTAGCATGTACCAAATAATGTAATATACTCCAACAATTAATGGAAAAATAATTGTATATATTTTGTCAACTTCAATTTATTGATTGAAACTAAAGGAAGGAATATATTGGTGTGAAGGATAAAATAATTATCCATGACATATAAGAGACACAAAAGAATAATTAAACTATTTTGTATATTTTCATGCATGCACTCTCTTTCTTTTCTCACATATGGAAAATGTAAGGGTAACTTTTTGGTCATACACAAGCCAACATGCCTCATGTGCATAAAATTCCCCATTGAGAGAGCAAGTAAAACATTTCATGATATCATTTTTTTTTATCTGTGGAAAACATCCCAAAAGGGATGGCACTTTCGGGTAAGACCCAAGGAGGCAGGGGTATCCATTCCACCAAAAATTCCGAGGACTCGAACCTAGCCTACCACCTTTGACATACTCAAGGAGCAAACAAACACACAAAGACATTTAAAAAAATAATAAATAAAATAAAAACATGCTCCTTGAGTGTGTCAAAAATAAAAGCACAACCAAACACACACACGATAAGATAAAAACAAAAACACAACACGAACCACATAGAAAAAATACAAGAACAACATAACAAAACACAAACATGACAAAAACAACAGGACACTATAAAGACATAACAAAAAATAACATGAAAAATAAACACAACCAAAACCTAAAAAAATAAAAAATAAAATAAAAATAAAAATAAAAAACAACCAACAACAACATACAATAAAAAAAAATAAAAAACATAGAAAACACTCACACATAAAAACATGAATTAACTCAAACAAATAGAAACACAAGAACAAGAACGACAAAAACAGAAGAACAATAACAAAAAATATAAAAAACACAACACAACAAAAACACAAGAACAAAAAAAAACAACACAAAGAACACAAAAACAAAACGAAACAAAATAACACACACACCTTAAAAAACTAAAGAAAAATAATAATAATAATAATTGAACATAGCAATGACCTTCCTAGACTAGAAGACTTTTAAGGCTAGAATCAATAGAGGAAACAAAAGAAATAAAATAAAGAGCTATGGAACTAAATAACCTGATTGAACCAAAGAGAAGAAAAAATAAAGCAAGAAGAAACTAGGTACCTTCTGAACTGGAGCCATCCAAAGAAATGATAGAAAGTTGAGCTTCCCTAATTTGTGAAGCCCACCATCTAGGAGGATGGCCATAACAAGTAAGATCACCTTTGTCCAAAGCCCAATTAGCTAAAGCATAAGCACTCTTGTTTTAATCTCTGACCACATGATTGTAATCAACTTTCAAAAATCCCATCTAGATTAATTGAATCTTCTCAATAATTCTTTTTATTCTCCAATCAACCTTATGATTCTTAGGAGTCTTCAAAATATTAATCATGAGTTGAGAGTCAGACTCAACTAAAACCTTTTCACATCCAACCTTAGTAGCCTCTTGAAGGCATCTAAGGATACCATACCCCTCAGCAAGGTTATTGGAAAGAATACCCAAATTCTCAGCAAAATTAAAAACCAGGGAGCTATCTAAAAGTCTACCAATTCATCCTACACTGGCTTTTTTAGGGTTCCCTCTAGAGGCTCCATCAATATTGAATTTTCCAAAATCCTTAGGATGAGGTTGCCAATTTTTAGTCCTATCCATCTTACAAATACTCACATTCCCTTTAAGTTGGTTGCCCTTAGAATATTTAATCTTCAATCTTTGCATAACTTGATCCCATATTTGGTGGGAGTTTTGGGGTTGATTAAGAAGTTGATGGATTGATTCAACTAAATTGGCTATGGTATTTTGCCAAATATAGTGAATATCCTTTCTATATTGATTAAAAATTTGGTTTTTCCTTTCATTCCAAATATTCCAAAGAAGAATGGTAGAACCCATCCAAACTAACTACCTAATAAAATGATCAACACCCTCTTGTTTAGGCCAATCCCTCCAAATATGTTCAAAAGTAAAAAAATTAGACCACTGTAAGCAAATTAAAGTGGTCATTCTCCTCCATATATCAGAGGCTAAAGTACACTCAATAAAAATATGGTTGAGAGTTTCTACATTCTCTTCACAAATTTCATATCTAAAAGGGCCATGAAAACCATGCTTCATAAGTTTCTCACCAGTAAGCACCCTACGATGCAATAAAAGCCAAGTAAAGAACCTCACCTTAGGCCAGAGCTTTTGAGTCCACAAATAAGAAAATATGTTAGAATATTGGTTGGGATTACTATGGCATAAGGTCAAATAACCTTGAGCAACTGAATACTCACCCTTAGTAGTGTTGTTCCATCCAAAACAATCTTTTTCATGGGACCAAGAGAGAGATCTCATATGAAGGATGCATTGGATATATTGTCTTTGCCTTTTTGGGATTTGAATAGGCCAGTCCTCAATAGGGATCCAATATCTACCAACCTTTGAATTACCAGTATGGTACTAATAGTAATTAGCCACATTTATCTAGTTAGCTCGGTGAAGCTCCTCCATCCAAGGCCTCCAATTAGGAAACTGAGTTATCAAAGGCTTATGACCATACCAAGAATCTATCCAAAAATTTACCTATTGACCATTATGAATGATCCAAAATAAATTTTTGCTTTATAAAATCCTCACCAGTATTAATAACTGCTAAAATGGGAGAATATTTGGTAGAAAGTTGATAGCAAACAAGGTCTTTAGGACTTTTGTTCTCAGTATATTTAGCACGGAGATTATTGACCCAAAGAGCATTGGGGTTATGCAACATCCTCCGATATAATTTATCAGCTAAATATTTATTTTTATTAATAGAATACCGGAATCCTAACTCCCCTTCATTCTTAGGAAGATATAAAGTATCCCATTTCACCAAGGCCCATTTTCTTTTCTCCTTAGTACCACTCCAAAGGAATCGAAGATTTGTTTGATCTAGTTCTCGAAGAACAACCTTTGGGATATTCAACATGGAAGATACATAAATAGGAATAGCTTGAAGGACTAATTTTACCAAGGTGATTCTACCCCAGAAGAAATCCACCTCTTGGTCCACTTTCCAATTTTCTTCTTGACTTTTTCCAACAATCAATTCCAATATTTATTTTCCTGCCTTTGAATATTGATGGGAATACCTAAATAAGTGATCGAAATGGAGTTCTTATTATATATTAATTTATCCAAGACCATGGATTCCTATCTAGTAGAGCAGTGAAAAAAATAACTTTAGATTTATCTTCATTGATCAACTGCCTAGTAGCCTTAGAAAAATAGCTAATGATTTTATTAATATTAGAAGCTTCCTTAACTGTAGCTTTACCTAAAAGAGTAGAGTCATCCACAAATTAAATATGAGAGATATGTCTAGCTCCATGAGCAATGGTAACTCCCTCAAGGGTTTTGTTTTCCCTCTTTTTGGTTATAGTCCTACCCAAGCATTCAGCAATAATGATGAATAAATAAGGGGATAGCGGGTCACCTTGCATAATACCTCTGGAAGTAGGGAATGACTGATAAGGCCTACCATTGATAAGAACTAAGTAGGAAATTGAAGTGTAGACACCAAAATAACACCAATCCGATTATGTGACTGCAAACACTGATCACATTGGCACACATAGCCCCGGGTAGCCCCCAGAGGTTAAACAGTGGTCCTAACCACTCTCACAGCAGTTTTGGAAGGTCAAAAATCATTTTGGCACCTTCAGGCACTTTGCTCAATATCCGTTCCACCCAGGGACGAATTCTAATTGGGATTCGCCCCACCCAGGGACGAATTCACAATTCGCTCCAGGGTGGGGCGAATTGCAGGTTTGATGGGAAAAAAGTCAAATCTTGACAAATGGCAGCTCGGATCCGCCACTTAACGCTTCCTTCATTGCATGGGAGTATAGGTGAGCATTTTCGAGCGTTAGAGGTTGTTACAAGGGCAGTCATGGAGTCCCTATTCAGGGAGGAATCTTCCCTCCCATAGAATGGCATGGTTGCCAAGTGGCGCCCCTGCATGCTCATCCCAAGAGACCTCCAGGTCTATAAATTGGTGGGTTTTCTCACCCCAAAATATACAGAGTAAGAGCAATTTGGAGCAACGAAGTGCTGCCATTTTATTTCCCCATACATCCTTGTGCGATTTGTGCCTTTCACATCCTTGATCTCTTTTAGAGAAGAGGTCATTGGGTGATCATTGGAAGGTCGAATATTGAGCCCAAAACCCGACATTTGGCCATAGAATACCACCCCAATTTTTCGACAACACCTTACAAGAGATTTTGGACCCATCCCAAGTGGATTGGCACCGAAATCAGGTCCCAACGGTGGGCGGCCTGCCCGGGCGCCCCGCACTGCTATGAGTCTAATCGTCCCTTTTAGGAACGATTAGGAATCTATGGCAGATTGTTCTTTCTATCATTTTTATCTTGCATTTCATCTTATACTGCTTAGATAGTTTGCAATTTTGATTTCGTAATGTTTTGAGCAAATCTTATCATGTTTTATCATTTTTTTGTCTTTACTAACTTGCAGGTAGCATCATCAAATTCCCATTAATGGAGGCCAAATTGGGAAAATATGACCATCTGGGTCTTCCCAAAATACCCCCAATTAGCTAACCCCAAGTTTGCAGGTCTTTTGGAGCTCTCTAGGTAGGACATTTGGGACAGTACCTTTTCGGCATTTTGTTGCAGGTAAATTCGTCCCGCCCCGAAGCGAATTCAAATCGGTGAGGAATTTCCTGACTGTTATTTTTGCAATGCCTTCCTGGTGATGTTTCTATGCCCCTATCAAATTTTTAGAGCATTTGGATTCATTTTAGTTATAGTTTAATTCATTTTTCTCATTCACTTATCGTAGGCTTGGGGATTGCATGTTTTGTTTCATCCGCAGGTGCTACTAACTATTTCTTGTTCCTTTGAACGTAGGATCGGAACATCGGAGGAGCAGAAAGGAATCAAAATTCGTAGACACAAGCGGCGGTGACATTTTGGTCCGCCCATCTTACATGTGGGCACGCGGAAGAAGGATGGTTATCCATGGATGTGACCAAGAGATGAATTTGACGCTCCTCGCCCCTAAAAAGGGAGGATGTGAATTGTAACCGAATTGTGAAATACATCAATAAAATAAAAGGGTTGTTATTTCATTTGGGTTTCAATTCATGTTTATGCTTTCTCCATTTCATGCATTTTTAATTCGTAGGGTTTAGCGTTAAGTTTAGTTCCATTTTTGCATCGTGCTTGGAGTTTTCCTTTTTTGTTTCCGTATCCTCGTGCTTTCAGTGGCGATCATGGTGGGACCTTGTCCTCTATTTTTAATATCAGAGATCTGATCCAAACTTGGTTGTTTTTTGCTTGTAGGTGCCGAGTTTCATATGTTGACTGTTGTTCGTTCCATCAGGAGGGGATACAGAGCTGTAATTCGTCTTACCCAGGGACGAATGGGAATTCACCCCACCCTATGATGAATACAGTCCTATAATTCATTCCCCCAGGGATGAATTTCTGTCTATGCAGTCTTCGGGCAGAAACTCAGAACCGACAGATTTGGGCAGAGAAGAGGTAAGGATTCTAAACTTTTCCTGTCAATTTTTGTCTTCAGTTTTTCTGTTTTTAGGGTACTTGCTTGCTTAGGGAAAGTAGTTTTCCTTTACCGCTTGCTTGTTTCCATTTTGCAAAATAAAAAGAACCCCACACACCACGTGGCAAATTAAACACCAAGGAGCTGGTCGTAAAACCCCAACCCTTGATCAAGACCAACGGTGGATTTCATCACCACCTTGGCTTGAATTTTTGCATCCATTACCCCGATCGCTACTGTTGCTAGACGTAAATCCTGATGAAAGCTGACCGAGTGTAGTTGGGGTGATTCCCAGCACATGAGGATAAGTCTTCTATGGTAGGTGTCATAAATAGGGTGATCCCCCTTCCGTACCGCCTACGTTCCACGTACCATCTGCTCTCACGTACCTATAGTTTCCCTCACGTAAGGGCGGGTATATAGAGAGGTTGGTATATCGGCCTGGAAATGGTATATCGAAGGGGCGACCATTTTTGGGAGCCATAAGAGCCATCATTTGCATTTAAACGTTCTTTACAAAAACCTTCAAAAAACAAAAAAAAAACAAAAAAAACAAAAACCAAAAACACACTAAACCAGGTCTAGGACACACTCTCAATATTTAAACGAGATAATCACTGCTTTGTGTGTGTGTGTGTGCTCATTTCTGTTTAGTGTAGCATAAAAAAATCATAAAAAGAGATAAAAATCTACATAGCTTGTAGGAAAGCACCACCATGGTGTACACACGTAGCCAAGCCCAATCAAGGGCGAAAGCTACGAAAAGTGTACAAGGGGGCACAAGTCGCCTCCGCTATAGCCCTAAGGACTTGGTCATACCGCCTTGGCGGCCTGACCCACAAGAGAGTCCGCATCATTCCATGTCAAGATGGAACTATAGGGACACCCCTTTGAGGGACACGCCCGTTCATCATAGCCCCTTTCGGGAGGAGTCCTTACACGTGGCACTCAACATAGATAAGAAGGCTCCCTTAGAAGCTCGATATGAGTGGCCACCATGCGATGAAGCGCTAGAGCGGCATAGTTTCCATGAGGAGAGGCCACATGATGATGGCATCCCTCCTTTGCCCCCCATCACTGTTAGAACCAATAGACAAAATCCAGAGCGCAAGGCCCTTCAAGCAGGGCGAGCCGACTCTGCCCGCCCCTTTCACACATACGAAAGGGAGCATGAGGAAGACCATTACATTCCTCAAACGAAAAAGTAGGGAGCCATGCACCTCCGCACCCGCTATGTACCATGATCACCCACTGAGGCCAAGCCTCGGGTAAATGCCACCAACCTCGATAGAGGGAAGTAACCTATTGAGATCTCGGATCATCGTGACTAGGGTAAGTGCATAGGAGAGGCATCCAGGCCTCCTAGGCTCAAGATGGTAGAACAAATTGACCTGGCAGTCGCCAGACATGCCACCCACCAAGCGTAGATCACGCGGCTTGAGCAAGACCAACAGTAGCTAGAGCATTTATATCACCTTAGCAAAGAGCACATTAGGTGCCAAACAGATGAGCTGCTCCATAACCCGATGCCTGAGAGGGTCCCAACCCCTCACACCCAAAGAGCGGAACCATATGAGAGGCATAATCCCTTGGTGCGAGATAGGTCTCCGTGACCTTACCAAGTGCTACCTCCGAGACCTCCTAGACCTGAGCGGGAGGCCACTCCCTGGAACAACGATGGGTACCCTCCACGGGGACCCACCCAGGGTCATAGGTCTCATCCAGAGACTCCTCAGGAAGCTTACGAGGAATATGAGCAAGAAGAAGATCGGGCTGAAATGCCCTACCTAGGCGGAGGAGTTGCCATCCGGCCACCCCTTCAGAGGCCTCAAGTCTCCCACAACCCACAATGGGAGCAAACTAAAGAGGAAGAAATTAAATCCTCAGATGCATATAAAGCACTGCTAGAGCGTTTGGAGTCTATGGAGACCAAAACTTCTGGGCCCCAAAAGCCCACTTTATGCCAACTCCATAGTCATCCTGTGCATCCATCCGTGCCAGCACCCCCTTACCCTGAACACTTTAAGCTGCCTCAGTTGGCAACCTTTAGAGGTGAGGAGGATGCTCAAGAGCATGTGACGAGATTCTTGAGCCAATGCTTCGGTATTCAGGACAATGATGCTTTGTTATTAAGAATGTTTATAACCACATTCGTAGGCCCTACTTCGGATTGGTTTACTCAGTTACCAAAGCACAACATTAACAACTTAGATCAGTTAGTGGATGCATTCCTCGAATGCTTCACCTTCAATACCAAGAAGAAGGCGTCACTGAGTGACTTAGCCAGCCTCAGGCAGTATGAGGAGGAGACCATGGCGGCCTATGGGAATCGATGGAGGACATTGCTTTCGAAGCTGCCCTACCTCCCTCCTATGTCCGACCTCACTCAGATGTTCTCCAAGAGTTGTTTGAGATCGATCTCTGTGCTATTGTAGCTACAGCAATATGCCACCTTAGAAGAAGCTCTGGCGCAAGCCAGGATCATTGAAGAGATCAAAATATAGGATGGCGAGATAGCCAAACCTAAGAAAAAAGAGTGGACTAAAAACACTAAAGCTGGGACCATGCAACAAAAACCCGCTACGGTTAACCAAGTTGCTATCAATGTCCCTAAGCCTGCACAAGCAACACAACCTCAAAAGGCTAACTATCAAGCAATGCCTCCTAACAACTATGACAGAGAAAATCAGAGGCAAGAATAGAGTCAACAGCATCGCCCTAGGTGACAATACACACCCTACACAGAGTCCAGGGACTCCTTGTTTGACCGCTTGTTAGCGGCAAACTTGATCAACCTGCTAGAGGTTCAGACTATAGATCCCAATGTGCCCAAGCCTAAGGGGTATAGAGAGGACTTGTACTACAGGTTCCATAGGTGGCAGGGACATGACCTAAATGCCTATTGGAAATTTAAGGGCTTGGTGCAAGACCTGATTGATAACAAGACACTAGCGGTGGATAATCCCGTCGCACCAAGCAATCAACAAATGGAGGTCTTCAAAGACCCCTTGCCTGCTCATGCTCCGTAGGCAAAGACCCTACAAGTTAACGAGGTCACACAGAACTGCCCCATGCAGGGATATGTAGGGATGATCAGTATAGTGACTCGAAACAGGAGGTATCCGAGCATGAATGCTCCTACGGCAGCTGTAGGAGAGGTGCCAACAACTTCGCAACCACAACAACACCTTGCACAACCTCCTCCACCTAAGCCGGTGGCCACACTTCGGACCAAACTCACCCAGAGTTTGAGGACCACATCGGCTAGGCTCTCCATATACGAGCTTATACAACAATCTACGCCCCATCGAGAAGCTCTAATGGAGATTTTGAAAGCCATCGAGTTGCAGCCCCATGAGACAAATTCTTTCAACAACTTCGTGGGGCATGTAAAATGATGCACTGAGCCGGTCATCACATTTCGAGAAGATGAATTGAGATCAGTGACTGATGACATGGCAGATCCACCCCTGCACGTTATCGCGTGGGTCAACGGGATCCCATACAAGAGGGTGTTGATAGACACTGGCTCGTCCAACAATATCATCACAACTACGGCTCTCAAACATTTGAAGTTGCCCGCATCTCATATCACAGCTTCCACCTACACTCTACGAGCATTCAATGATGCAATCTGCTCGACAGTCGGCACAATAGTCCTACCAATCCAAGTGGGACAAAAGACCATACCCACATTGTGCCACATATTGGAGGGTGAGATGGCCTACAACATCTTGTTGGGCCGGCCATGGATCAGGGACATGAAGTGTGTCCCTTCGATAGCTCACCAATGCTTAAAGTATACATTTGAAGGGGAGGTGCATGTAGTCCCGACGGACTTGGAACCCTTCAAGTATTGTAATGCGGTGCAGCTGATGCCGCAATCGACCCTGCCATCAACACATTTGGATTTCCAGTTAAATCCATCTAAATAGGGTCCGATTTCGTAGGCATCCCCGTTAGCAAGTTCTTCAAAATCCCAGTCGGGTTCATCTTCATCGTCTGGTCCTCCACCAATGACACCATCTTTGGGGGCCAAATAGAAGGACAAAGGGAAGAAACCCCTGGAAGAGGCAAAACCTTTGGAAGAGACACTGCCATCAGTATCAACTATCTCTACTGAGGAGATGCCTAGCCGGATGGAAGTCGAGGCTCCTAGTCCACCCGACATGGAGTGGACTCAAGGAGAACTTCCATTCCCTCCCCCTCAACCACCAACGATCACCATTGAAATGGCCAATACGGGCTTGGGGGAGTATCTGGTGTGGAATATTGTAGCAACACCCACACTAGAATCCATGCAGGACATGGGGAGACCTCGACTCCCCATTGGCACTATTGTTCCCCTAGGCTACCCGTCGAACCAGACAAACTTTGTGTATGGGGGCCTTGATCATGGCATTGCACCATGCACGCAAGAGGACGAAGATGAAGAGCCTTTTGCTAAAAATGTCAACTATTTGTCTAACCCAGACTTTGCTCTGAGATACCTTGGCCAATGCAATTGGCACGGATATGGGTTAGGCCGATATGAGCAAGGGATACGTGTTCTTTGCCAACCAAGATACCAAATGCCATATGACAAGTCAGGAGTAGGGTTCAACCACCCCCTCCCCTTGGACATCTTGGTGGAGAACATGCAAGGCCTAGGGATAGGCAACAAGGGGGGATTGGCATCAGATCCATATGCCAACCCTAACACCACATATACATTGAGGGATTATCTCCCATTAACGACAATCAACCTTGTTGGCTCTAGCAATCCCTTCCCTTCGCTCGAGAGAGGAGAAAGCTCGAGAGCTCATTTTCAAGGAGGGTCTAGACAATGTCAAGAAGGGTCCTCGAAGGATGAGCCAGAGTATGAACCAGCATCGTATGACCCCTTCGAATCAGATAGCGATCACTCACAGGTGATCCCCATGGATGATTATCAAGAAAGCCTCTTGACAATGTTCCCCCTGGATGCTCCCATCGAGCAAGCACCGCTCCAAGGAAATCAAGTCCCCCCGTAGAGAGCGGAACAACCTAGGTGGGACCACATTAATTTGCTCGAGCAGGACGAGCCTGTCATACCTCAAATAGTTGTCGGAGCCAATGAGGGCTTTTGGATTTTTGATAGTGATTATGAAGATGAAATAGAAATGACATATCTTAATCACATGCGGTAGATGCAACATCGACACCCCTTGGAGATTAACGACATATTTGAATAGCTAAACATAAGGCCTGGGCATGAGTGGTACGTAGACCCAACACGGTGGGACCAAGTGTTGGATCCGCTACTCTGGGCATACGAAGCATACCTTCCACCCAGAGACCCTATAGTGACATCAGTGCCGAGGGCAGACCCTATTTTCCTATCCGCACATAGGGCCGACCCATTCATGCCAGTCCCTCTAGAACTGGATCCCAAGCATAGAGAGCATCTAGAATGTTCGAGTAACCACACCCATGGTAATGGAGACCAAAATCATTTCATCAACATGATCTCCATTGACTTAACCGCCCCCATCCACAATCCGGCCGATCCAACATAGTCATTGTCTCTAGACATAGATGCCATAGACTGGGATCACGTCGATTCCCCTCCATCCCCATCCGAGTACTGGCCTTTCGATGAAATGCTCCATTTTACCCCTGGGCCAACTCAGGATATCTGCCATGCTAAAGAGGGACCCGAGGTTCCTAACGATGATCTAAACTCAGCAAATGATATCCACTTGATCCCAACTCCACATCAGTTGGAAGATGGATCCCACATGTCGGTCGAGGAGACGATTGACGTAGACATCGGCTCAGATCCAATGAATCCATAGATCATCAAGCTGGGGGTAAGTTTATCCCCCGAAGAGCAAGCCGACTACATTGCCCTTCTCAAAGAGAAGAAGGAGGTTTTTGCATGGTCATACAAAGACATGCCGGGACTAGACCCATAGCTAGTCATGCATAATCTAACGCTTGATCCGACAGTCAAGCCAATTAAGCAAAAACTATGCAAGATGCACCCAACAGTGGCCTTAATGGTCAAAGATGAATTGCAAAAGTTGTTGGATGCATAGTTTGTCATCTACGTGGATTATCCACCATGGTTGTCCAACATGGTGCCCATCAAGAAGCCTGATGGGAGGATTCACATATGCACTAATTTTTGAGATCTAAACAAAGCGAGTCCTAAGGATGATTTCCCCTTGTCGAGCATCGATGCCTTGGTAGATGCTACAACGGGTCATGAAATGCTTTCCCTCATGGATGGTTTCTCGAGATACAATCAAATTTGTATCAATCCCGAGGACCAGCTAAAAATGGCATTCACAACGCCTTGGGGGACATTTTGTTATAAGGTCATGCCCTTTGGCCTTAAAAATGTTGGCGCCACCTACCAACATGCCATGACATACATCTTCCATGATTACATGCACAAGACTTTGGAAGATTACATGGATGATTTGTTGGCCAAATCTCTTTTGCGCCCGGATCATCTCGGTGACTTAAGCAAGATCCTCGATCGCCTCATGGAGCATAGAGTCAACTTGAATCCCAAGAAGTGCATTTTTGGCATCACATCTGGAAAGCTCTTGGGTTTCATAGTCTCAAAATGGGGCATCGAGGTGGACCCAAACAAAGTCAAGGCAATCCTTGAAATGCTTCCCCCAACTACCATCAAGCAGCTCAGAAGCTTGTAGGGAAAGGTCGCGTCGATCAAGCGCTTCATAGCGCAGCTATCTGACAAGTGCCGACCAATGAACAAGTTGTTGCACAAGGGGGTAGCATTTCACTGGGATGACGAGTGCCAATCAGCCTTCGATGACATTAAACAATACTTGGCTTCACCACTAGTATTGGCACCACCTAGACCAGGAGTGTCATTCTACTTATACATCTCAGCTATTGAGGTGGCACTGGGAGCCATGTTAGCCTAGAAGAATGAACTTCATAGGGAACAGGCTACTTACTATCTTAGCCGCACCCTGGTCAGCTATGAACTTAACTATGCATACGTTGAGAAACTCTGCTTGGCAGTGGTGTTTGCTACCAAAAAGTTGTGCCATTACATGCTGAGCAACAAGACGTATGTTGTGTCTAAGGAGAATCCATTGCGATACATGATGAGTCATACTTATCATAGTAGTCGCACGACGAAATGGATCATGTTGTTGATGGAATTTGACATAGAGTTTATTGGATAGAAATCCATAAAAGGTCAGGTCATAGCCGATCAACTAGCAGAGGCTCCTCTCGAAGATGACCAACCTCTGACTATAGAACTACCCGATGATGGGGTCTTCCATGTCTCAGAATCACCAGATTCTGATGAGCCTGAGTCACGAGGCCGACATAACCCTATTTTTTGATGGTTCTAAATGTGAGCAAGGTGGTGGCATGGGAATAGTATTCTTCACACCGTAGGGCGCTCCTATGCCCCTGTCATTTAAATTAAATTTCCCATGCACCAACAACAATGCAGAGTATGAAGCCTTGCTCATAGGTCTTCAGACAACAATCACCATGAACATTAAATGATTGAATATCTTTGGTGATTCACTATTAATTGTCAACCAAGTCAAAGGGGTATTCCAATGCAAATGCCCAGTTCTACAGGCCTACAAAGCCCTTGTGGACAAATTCCTGGCAAAGCTTGAATGGTACGACATCGAGGCACTCCCTCGATCATCGAATCATTTTGTGGACACTATGGCCTCTTTGGGGTCACTAATCCCACAAGACATTTCTGGTGATATGACCACCATTCAAGTCAAAACACTATCGCAATCAGTGATGGAGCGAGCAAGCTCTGATTTAATGCCAGGAATCCACTCGATCCAGATTGAGCCATCCATGGATAGGTTCTCTCGAATCCATGATCATTTGAAACATGCCAACTAGGGGTCCTTGTTCTCCCCTACTCCCCTTAATAGCAATACAATGCTATTCTTGCAAGTTCTCTCCCGCTCAACTTTTGCTAGGGATGAACTTCGAGAGGGACTCGGCTGTTCATACCATCGAGGCTTCTGATCAGCAGGATTGGTATTCACCCATAAGGGACTACCTCAAGTTAGGTAACCTCCCACTTGGATTGACGCATGCCACAAAATGTGCATTCAAGCAGAAAGCGGCAAAGCATGTCTTGTTAGGAGACATTTTGTACCATCGTAGCTATGAAGGGATCCTCCTTCGGTGCTTGGACCAACAAGAGTCCACTTGGGCGATCGCCCAAGCGCATGATGGTACATGCGGTGGTCACTTCAACGGTATGGCCATCACAAAGCGCATTCTTTGCATGGGCTATTATTGGCCATATTTAGAGCGATATTGTTGCGCATATGTCAGGAAGTGCATGAAATGTCAACACCATGCTAATTTGACACACGTACCTTCCCAGGCCTTGCATCCGATCCAATCGGCTTGGCCTTTTTTATAGTGGGGCCTAGATCTAATCGAAAAGATCTCCCCTGCATCGTCAGGTCATCACACGTTTATCATCATGGCCACAGAGTACTTCACCAAGTGGGTGGAAGCAGTTCCGCTAACCTCTACGATTGGACCCCGCATTGTGGAGTTCATTTTGCATAACATCATATGTCATTTTGGTATTCCATCCAAGATAATCTCGGATAATGGGACGTCATTTAAGAACAAATATGTGCGTGCTTTGACCACAAAGTACAAAATTCAGCATAGTTTTTTGACACCCTATTATCCGCAAGCAAATGGGCAAGCAGAGGCGTCGAACAAAATGCTAGTCGCCATCCTCAAAAAGATAGTCATAGATAATCATAAGGATTGGCACATTCAGATCCCACTTGCCCTATGGGCCTATCACACTAGCATTCGGACACCCACTAGGGCAACTCCATTTTTGCTCGTGTATGGCTCCAAGGCTGTCATGCCTCTCGAGTTGGAAATTCCTTCCCTACGCATATCAATGCAAGAGTTCATCGATGATGATACTACGTGGCAGGCCCGGTTAGACCAGCTTACGTTGCTTGACGAACGACGCGTTAATGCTCTCGAGCATTTACGTATCTATCAAGAGCGACTTAAGAAAGCATACAACATGAAAGTTCACTTGAGGGACTTTCAGGTCGGTGACTTGGTCTTGAAAGAAAACCAATAGAACTCTAGTCTGTCATCCCATTTAAGGGACAAATTCATGGCAAACTGGTTAGGTCCTTATGTAATTGATAGCAAAATAGGACCTGGAACATACCGGCTAGCCTCTCTTGATGGAATCAAGGAACTAGAACCCTTGAACATCAGTCATTTGCGGCCATTCCATGTTTAGAAGAGCCATAACCCAAAAAGCTCCAAGGATTCCCATAATGCTTACCAACTCAAGGATTAATCACCTTTGGTCAAACCCAAAAGCTCCAAGGATTTCCATAATCGCTTGGTCAACCCAAAAGCTCCAAGGATTTCCATAATCGCTTGGTCAACCCAAATGCTCCAAGGATTCCTCAATCGCTTGGTCAAAAACAAGAAAATTCAAAAACAATAAAATCATCAAAAATAACAAAAATTTGCATCTCATTCCCATGCATACTCAAAATCATCATAACAATACAGAGCTCTCTTTTGCATCTCATCTTCATATTCACAAAAATCAATCCCTCAAAAAAAACAAAAATATATAGCTGCATTAAGCATCACATCCATACATTGCATATTTGTGGTCATAAAGGTCAAAGCACCATAGATTGTCATTACTTGGCAAAACCATCATTTTTCTACATTTTTCCACTTTATCAATCACTCATCGCCTATAACCGCCATTCACATTATTTTCCCCTATCATAGTCAGTTGTTTCCTAATGTATCAAGAGATTTTCGTCATTCAGTCATCATTAGCTTTCTAGCCATGTACTGTACCAAGTCAGATAGATTTTATGAAGGTAGAGTTCTACTTGGATCACACCTTGTTACGTAGCATCCCAACACAAATTAAAACACATAACAACATTCCCAAGTTGTGTGAATGAAAGATGAACCCTGCAAAGCAATCCAGGTCACCATAAGCGAAACGGTTATCTTGCTCATCCCCCTATGCGAATGACCCCAAGAATGCTGAGAGTTGGCAAAAGGACAAGCATCCTCCCTACCCAATTCCCCAAGAATCCCAAGTTCTCAAAAGTTGCAAAACATCAACAATTTGCAAACGTCAAAAATCCAAATTTTGACATCACAACCAAAGTGCATACATCAAGAAAAGCACATACAATAGTGATTCTCCTCACTCACTATTCAAAATCCCTTGCTCAAAAAAAAAATAATACAAAAATAAACAGTGATTTTTATCACTACAAAAGAGCAAGTATCCCAATACAATTGAAGAAAAGAAGGGAGTCGAACTTGAATCCCTGGAACTCTCAGCATCCAGACGGGTCATGAGGCAAACCTCAGTACCGGTTTGGTTGATAGCCTATCGGTCACTGGTGGTAAACCTCCCGCATGACGATATATCTGTCACATTAACTTGTGTGCAGATCAATGTTTGCATGTGGATGAGCTAGCTTATGGTATCCTATGATAGCACCGCAGATTAATCTGACTAAACACAACAAAGGAGTTAGTGGAGCTAATCAGGTGATCCTCAATACAGGTTTGGTTGACAGCCTATCTGGCACTGGCGGTATCCTGACCAACACCACATAAATGAACCCAATTGCACACACAGGGATGTGAAATAACTTGGTCCAAAACAAGTCCGATTCATACCTTGTTCAAAAGTCTTGTGAGATAAAGTACAGTCGTGGCTAGTTAGTTAAAACATCTGAGTCTCAAAAAACCTTAACTACATTCGAAACCAACTTGCTATATTTTATTCTCACCATACCAAAAAAAAAAAACACATGTATACATGAAAAGTCATTTACAACAGCGATCGCCCAGGACAAAAAGTCATAAAGTTCTAAACAGTCTATGGTGCGACTACCAAACATCACAAATTCAATTCATCCATTCCATTTGCATATCATATAAATTAGAAACATTTGCACTCATCAACACATATGCATCCATCACTATAACTTAACATGCATACATCCATATTCATCAATCATCGTGCATAAAATCAAATCATCACATGCACATAAACAAAATAAAGTATGTATATATATATCATCAAAAATGCCCGTAGGCTACAAAGAACCGGTCATGTGACCCCACAACCAAAATCCAAAAGCTCAAAAACCCCCAAGCCTAGGGCATCGGCCACCATGATCACGCAGGATCGGTGCGATAGGAACTACCCCCCATGTGGTGGGTCCTATGGGACCCCTTAGGGCGGCCGCTGCTAGCCCCCGCATCATGCCTGCTATCGCCTCCCTCATCCAATCACCTACGATGAGATGATGTTGACTGCTCAGTACCACTGTCCCTCATCTAGCACGAAGAGCCACCTCTAGGGGGCTCAGGTAACCGCCCATCGAGGCGGATAATCTCTCCCTCCATATCCATCCGATGTCGAGACCAATCTGTCTCCCACCGCAACCACTCTGCCTCCCATCGATGGTAGTAAGCTACTACATCATCGTGCTACGCCAGCTACATCCGTAGGAGATCCCTCTCCTATGCAACGCTGGTGTCCCCATCCCCCCGATGGTGTGCAACAAATGCGCTATCCCGCTCTGCCAACTGAGTCCATAGGAGATCCCTCTCCTGCAAAGCTTCCCCCAACTCCTCATCTCACCTCCATAGTAGCTCCACCAATCATGCATTCTCAGTGTGCACCCCTACCTCCGTGTCCTCTGCCATGGCCTGATGCATAGGCACCTCTGGAATAGCAGCCTACTCTGGCTCCCACTACTCCGGGACGTCCTGCATCTCCGGCTGGTCCAGAGCCCCAAAGTCCATGCCCAAGTCATCCACCTCCACCATGTCTGCATCCTCTAGCAGAGCTCCCCAACCCTCACCTGGTGCCTCCGCACCATCATCCCCTACTGTTGCTGCCTCCGCACCTCCCAGTGGTCCCTCTCCCCACCATCACCGTAGAGTCCACCACTGATCATACTCTACAGTAGTCCCGACGTCATCCACGTCTAGGATGTCGATCATCGCATCTGAATCCTCGCCCAATGGCATGATGACCGGCCGATCTAGAGTCCTCTCGTCCCCCAATGCCGATAGACCATGGGCTCACCAGGCAACCCCTGGCGCACCCCAAACTATCATGCCACCCGACTGTATGGGAAGAACTCTTGCTCGGTCCCATGCCACCCAATCAGCCATCGCTCCCTACGCACCCATCGGAGCCACTCTCCAGCCTCCGACCGAGCTGGACAGTCCCGGTAGGGATGCCAGAACACCTCCCCCAAAGCAAGCCGAGCAAAGGCATCGGCATAGTGCCCTACGACACCTACCCACCGTCGACTCTATCCCTGCTCCTCAGACCACCGCCATAGAGCCGCGTAACCTATATCCTTATCTACCATCTCCACCCATGTCATCCATGGTAACCCCCTTGGTCTCTCCACCGCTATATGCTACCAACCCTAGCTCTACAATAGATAGCTGTAGCTGATCCCCTTTCGCCTCCGATAGCGGACCTCATATAGCTCCCCATAGAGCTACGCTAGCAGTGTCTGTCCCCATCTCATGATCAAAGGTTCATGCATCGAACACTCCACCAGCCGATAGACCACATCCAACAGGTTCCATGGGAACCTCGCACCTGACGAGTCAGGTAGCAGCATGTTGGAAATGAGGCCCATAAGTACTGCGTGCCTCACTCCCAACACCCCCTTCTCCAACCACCATCGAACCAGAATCCCACCCATCTGGCAGTCAATCTCTGCCCTCTCCACTGGACCATCCACCCCCAACTCCTCCCCATGCCCGAAGCAGCGTGTCAGCACTACTGTCCGTTGATCCCGCGATGTCGTCCTGATCGGCAGTCCATCTATTGGAATCCTAAGAATCTGATAGACATCCTCCAAAGTGACTGTCATCTCCCCTGTTGGGAGATGGAAAGTATTAGTCTGGGGATCCCACAAGTTGATCAGGGCCATCAGGTAGGCCCGATCCCCAATCACTGGCTCCAACCGAGTCACCTGCTTGAGCCCTAGGGCGTCAAGCCACTCCTAGTCAGCCATAGCTAGCGCCTCCCGTGCTTCAGCAAAAATAGTAGGCACACGATACCGGCTCTTCACAACCTGCAAATAAAAACAAAATAAACACATTAGAATCATAAAAAAAAAAAACATGAACACAAACAAACATGGTTCCACTAGGATTTCAACCTACATTTTAGTGAAGTCATACCAAAACAAATAAACACATTTCACTAAGGTTTTTTTCATTTGTACATTTGAAACACAAAATATAAAACAAGACGCGAAAAATAACTTGCAGTTTTAAAAACTATCATACAAGAAACTAATAAAGAGGGCATTCACTTACTGGTCTCGCTTCGGCTCCGCCGCTCGATCCGGTTCGTGCACTCATGGTGGCAAAAAAATTTGGCAGCGCTTCGCTTCGTAGAATTGACCTCCTCCTCCTCAGAGCTCCAAATCGCCAAAAAAAACAAGTGCAAATGAGCCCAAACCCTAGTTTTGGCCTTTAAATAGGCTTTTTGAGCCTGTAATCATTCCTCCCTGGGATGAGCACTCTGGTTAGCACTCGTCCCACCCTAGAATGAATGCTCAATAGGAATTCGTCCCACCCAGGGACGAATACAGAGCAAACATTTCACAAAACAACAAAAATGCACAAAAATGCACCAAAAACAGCAATAAAACTGTCCAATGAGAGTGCTTTTGCACTTGACATTTCGGGCATGCAAAATAGATGTCGGGGTCACAAATCCTCACTATCCTACTCCCTAAGAAGGCTACCATAGCCGGACCGCTCCACGGGAGGACGGATCTTCGAGAATTTCATCCCCAAACGACGTCGCCAAAAGGGTCAAAACCCACCCAAAAATAGCAATAGAGTTGCCGAACGAAGGCGCCTTCATGCCTGACATTCTTGGCATCCAAAATAGATATTGGGGTTATAAATCATCACCATCCTACTCCCTAAGAAGGCCACCATGGCCGGACCGCTCCACGGGAAGACGAATTTTTGACAATTTCAGCTCCAGAAAGGCGTCCCCAAAAGGGTTAACACCCACCAAAAATAGGTCTAAATGTCGAAAAACTGCACACACATTCAAAGATAAATCTCTGAAGGCACCCTTACCTAAGTCATCTTGGGTCAAGCGACTCGTCACTTTTCTCATGCAGGTCATTCCCTCATCGATTCGTCGCTTGAGGGGGTAGTCACACTTAGTCACCAATCAACAAATACACACCCAATCATGGAAATGGCATGCATTCGAAGAATCATTGGCAAAGACAAATCATGCTCCTACTTGGGGTAGTAAACAAGCAATAATCACAAGCTGATCAATCACTTGGCATTCATGAATCATGAACTCAAGGTTCCCATAGACAAAAGGTTGCGCCCTTTGCCTATTCATGACTGATCAATGTCCAAGCTCAAGTAACACCTCACCGAAAAAGGTTAACACTTGAATTGAGTTCCCTCGCTCGTCAGAAGCAAGGATTCAAGAATGCATGCCCTTTTCATACTTGGGGCATCAAAATTTGGTTAGGTTACTAAGAAACCCTAATCATTAGTGCTTTGGTTATCTATTTTTGCTCGGCGTTGTGCCTTGCACAATGCATCCCAAAAAGGGGCATCTGTAGACACCAAAACAACACCAATCCGATTATGTGACTGCAAACACTGATCACATTGGCACACACAGCCCCCAGGGCAGCCCCCAGAGGTTAAAAAGTGGTCCTAACCACTCTCACAGCAGTTTTGGAAGGTCAAAAATCATTTTGGCACCTTCAGGCACTTTGCTCAATATCCGTTCCACCCAGGGACGAATTCTAATTGGGATTCGCTCCACCCAGGGACGAATTCACAATTCGCTCCAGGGTGGGGCGAATTGCAGGTTTGATGGGAAAAAAGTCAAATCTTGACAAATGGCAGCTCGGATCCGCCACTTAACGCTTCCTTCATTGCATGGGAGTATAGGTGAGCATTTTCGAGCGTTAGAGGCTGTTACAAGGGCAGTCATGGAGTCCCTATTCAGGGAGGAATCTCCTCCCCCCTGGAAGGGCATGGCTGCCAAGTGGCGCCCCTGCATGCTCATCCCAAGAGACCTCCAGGTCTATAAATTGGTGGGTTTTCTCACCCCAAAAGATACAGAGTAAGAGCAATTTGGAGCAACGAAGTGTTGCCATTTTATTTCCCCATACATCCTTGTGCGATTTGTGCCTTTCACATCCGTGATCTCTTTTAGAGAAGAGGTCATTGGGTGATCATTGGAAGGTCGAATCTTGAGCCCAAAACCTGACATTTGGCCATAGAATACCACCCCAATTTTCCGACAACACCTTACAAGAGATTTTGGACCCATCCCAAGTGGATTGGCGCCGAAATCAGGTCCCAACGGTGGGCGGCCTGCCCGGGCGCCCCCGCACTGCCACGAGTCTAATCGTCCCTTTTAGGAACGATTAGGAATCTATGGCAGATTTTTCTTTCTATCATTTTTATCTTGCATTTCATCTTATGCTGCTTAGATAGTTTGCAATTTCGATTTCGTAATGTTTTGAGCAAATCTTATCATGTTTTATCATTTTTTTGTCTTTACTAACTTGCAGGTAGCATCATCAAATTCCCATTAATGGAGGCCAAATTGGGAAAATCTGACCATCTGGGTCTTCCCAAAATACCCCCAATTAGCTAACCCCAAGTTTGTAGGTCTTTTGGAGCTCTCTAGGTAGGACATTTGGGACAGTACCTTTTCGGCATTTTGTTGCAGGTAAATTCGTCCCGCCCCAGAGCGAATTCAAATCGGTGAGGAATTTCCTGACTGTTCTTTTTGCAATGCCCTCCTGGTGATGTCTCTATGCCCCTATCAAATTTTTAGAGCATTTGGATTCATTTTAGTTATAGTTTAATTCATTTTTCTCATTCACTTATCGTAGGCTTGGGGATTGCATGTTTTGTTTCATCCGTAGGTGCTACTAACTATTTCTTGTTCCTTTGAACGTAGGATCGGAACATCGGAGGAGCAGCAAGGAATCAACATTCGTAGACACAAGCGGCGGTGACGTTTTGGTCCGCCCATCTTACATGTGGGCACGCGGAAGAAGGATGGTTATCCATGGATGTGACCAAGAGATGAATTTGACGCTCCTCGCCCCTAAAAAGGGAGGATGTGGATTGTAACCGAATTGTGAAATACATCAATAAAAGAAAAGGGCTGTTATTTCATTTGGGTTTCAATTCATGTTTTTCTCCATTTCATGCATTTTTAATTCGTAGGGTTTAGCGTTAAGTTTAGTTCCGTTTTTGCATCGTGCTTGGAGTTTTTCCTTTTTTGTTTTCGTATCCTCGTGCTTTCATGAAGAGATACATCCCATAATCCAATCCATCCAATCCTTAGAGAAACCAAATTACCTCAAAAATTTGATAAGGAAGTGCTAATCCACTCTCTAGCTTTGGTAAGTAACAATAACTGGAAGGAGTTTTTGTTCTGGAATGGATGGCTTCCTGAGCAAGAACTATCTCATATACTATTTGACGTCCTTTCACATAACCCCCTTACTTAGGGGAAATAATCTTCTTCGAGGCTTCAACATTTTAGCCATGATTTTAGTAATTATTTTGAGAAGAACATTACATAAAGTAATAGGTATAAAAGTTGAGATATGATCAACCTCTTGAGCTTTTGGAACAAGAGTAATATAAGTTTTATTGATAACCTTCAAAATTTCTTTGGCTTTCCTGGATTCTTCCACCACCTCTAGTAAATCAACATGAAGGATATCCCATAACTCTTGGTAGAACTCAATGGGAAAACCATCAGGACCTGGGGTTTTCCCTTTTTGTATTTTAAAAACTACCTATTGAAGCTCATTCATAGTAATAGGAGTAGTCAAAATAGAGTTCTCCTCAAAAGTGATAAGAGAAGGGATTGCTTGAAGAACATTTTGTTGAGAAGTTGAGTCAAGAGGAGTAGCAGCAAAAAAATTGGAAAAGTAATCGACAACAATAGAGTTCATGCCATCCCAAGTATAGACAACATCTCCAGAATCTGATTTCAGAGAAGAAATAAAGTTGTGAGATCTACGAGCTAGAAGAGATTTGTGGAAGAAATTAGTGTTTCAATCTCCTTCTTTGAGCCATTGAATTCTAGATTTTTTCTTCCATAATATTTCTTCTCTTTTTTTCCATTCCTCTAACTGAGTTGTGAGTTTAATTTCATTTGCACTTCTATTCTCTATGAGACCATCTAAATGGATTTTTCTATTCAAATTTTCAAGTTGAGCAATAACTTCATGTTTTTTTTTATGAACATCCCCAAACTCCTTCCAGTTCCAAGTCTTGATTTTGGATTTAATGTATTGCAATCTTTTGGTAAAACTGAACATCTTAGTCCCATGCCTAGGCTTACCTTCCTTCCACCATTGTTGCACACAAGGTCTAAAGGAACTATCTCTGAGCCACATTAATTGAAAATAAAAAGGAGAGAAACTCACATTGGTTTTCCACATTTCCACCATGACTGGCTAATGATCCAAACTAGCATTGTTAAGAGTCTTCACTTTAGGAATGTGACCATGGATTACAAAATTTTCAGAGAGAAAAATCCTATCCAATCTCTCCATTATACAAGCTAAGCCTTGTCTTATGTTATACCAAGTCATAAGGCCATTATCTGGTTGGATTTCCACAAGATAAAGGTTTGCAATATATTCACTCATGAGGTCAGTGCTTTTGTCCAAATTTCTATTTCCCCCATTTTCTCATCTAGAGAGAGGATGGTATTGAAATCTCCTCCGATCAAGATCCAAGATTCAGGAAAATGAGAGATAATATGAGTAATATCCTTCCACTATCTTATTTTTTTCTCCAAATAAGTTGGAGCATAAATAGTAATGCAGAGCATAATTTGGTTGGAATGTCTACTTTGAACATCTATAACCAACAGACCCCAACTGCCAACCATATGGTGAATAACTACCTCTTTTGGGTCCCAAAGATAAGCAATGCCATCAGAAGCCCCTTGGGGACTTAGGGAAACCACTTTTCCAGTTGGACAAATTTTATTGGTAATTAAGTCCATATCCTCCATTGACATCTTCATTTCTTGAAGGAAAACAAGACATGGATGATTTATCTGAATCATTCTTCTAATTTCATTTTGTTTTGAAAGACTCCATTTGAGTCCTCTAATATTACAAGTGATGATCTTTATTAACACCAGGGCTAAAAAAATTGGGAAGGGCATTCATCTTACCTTCCTCTACAAGCTTTTCACCTTCTTTTACCATATGATATTGATTGGTCTTGCGACCTGCTTTTTTATTAGAATCCATCTTCAGTTTTTTTCCCTATTTCTTGACTTACTCCAATTGAATCTGAGATGGCTTCTAACCTTGAAGAATGCTCGTACACAACCAAAATTTTACTAGAGGGTTCAACATAGTCTATATTGGGACCTGCATTATTTGAAGTTTTGACATTTAAAAGATTGTTTTTATTGTGTAAAGTTTTTTATTTTTTGGTTTGTCTCTAAGTTCTTCCCTTCATATTTAAATTGTGTTTCTAAGATTTTTGTTTCCATTATTTCCTCTTCCTCACTTGGGGCATCATTTATGGAAAGGATTTCAAACATATTAGCAGATGACTTTGATTGATCCTTCATAACTAGTTTTTTCTGAGTGTTCTTCTTCTTAGGTATTTGGAAACCTGCTGAATTAATATCTTCTTTATTTTGATCAAGAATTTTATTTGGGCAAGCACTAGCCAAATGACCATATTCATGGCAAATTCTATAATGAAAATGAATGTTCTCATAGTCCACTACTTGCTCCCAAGTGTCTTACCCAAATTGTAAAGTGATATTTTTAGGTAGGGGTTTTTCAAAATCCATTAAAACACAAATCCAAGCATAAATAATATGTTCAAAATTTTGAGTACAATCAACAATCATCATAAAAGTTCCTAAAGAGTTTCCAATTGAAGAAAAAATAGTAGGATTCCAAAATTCAATAGGGAGGCCAAAGATTCTAACCCACACGGGAGCTATAGAAGGCATCTCTTCTTCGGATTTAAATTTAGTATGTCAGGGCTTCATGAAAAGTACTACCCTTCCAAAAAACCAGGGATCCCCTTGAAAAATTTTCTCTCTATCTTCATTATTATAAAATAAAACAAGAAAATAACCATTTGGATAAATAGAGATTTGTAACTCACCTTTGGTTTTCCAGCTTATTACAACCCAAAATTTGAAAGTAGATAGGCTCGGATGAAAACCCACAAATCGACAAATTAGTCCTGTTTTTTCCAAATCTTCAATATCAGTCTGAATGTTACCCATATCAATCTTAACAATAGGAGTTCCATCGGCTTCTTTAAGACATCCTGAATCCATTTTCATGGGGTCAATATTAGGCATTATTAGAGGTTTATGGGAATCCCTAAGATTAATATTAGCATTAGGCTGAGGCTATCCACCATGGAGGGCATCCCTAAAATTTAGTTTTGGGGCTGAGTCTTCGAAATTCTTACCCTCGACAGGGGTTTTCATAGTAGAATTATTTTTTGGGTGCACCTTAGCACTAGATTCACTTGAGATCTAAGTCATTTTTTGATCAACTACTTGAAACTTGTTTCATGATCTCTTTAATCCTTGCCCTAGACATCGTGGAAAGGTATGGTTTTCACTTTTCTTTTGTGCAACAAATTGGAAGTCATTGTCACTCAAGTTCATAGCATGATCTATTGAAATATATATTTCTAACCCATATTGGATCCCCTACAACATATCCTACTAAAATATTGAGCATAAACCACAAAAATATTGGCCACTAGGGCTTGAAGGCCCTAAAAACCAACCTCTGGAGTTGCTTGCACTCAACCCAGATGAAACCCTCACACAATTGCTTGCCAAAAATCTCGTTCACACATAGGGATGTGCTAGGATTTGTGTTCCTCCAAATGATCTAAAAATTGGTGGAGACGTTCTAGGATTTTTCAAGCATCTACCCTCAAAATTTTAGCTCAATTCGAGTTCGGATGAGTGAGATATGGCTGAAACAAGTTTGTCAGTTTGGGCAGTCCTGCGAAACCCTTTTTTTTGTCTTTGAATATTGAGAGGAATCTTCCTAGGATCCTAGGTTTTTTTTAGCATATTAAAGAGACCAAAAATTTATTATTTGATATATTCATTTTATGTTATCATTTTAAATCATGCATAACTAATCCAATTGTGCACCTATTTAGATCCAATATTATGAGGATTTTAGAAACCAAATATGAAAATAAATCTTCCCAATCCATCTAAGCACAAAATATATTGTAGCTCTCCACCTTGTAGACAAACTAATGATTAATTAAATAAGGTAAATATTCATTTTAATAACTTTCTCACACCCTTATTATTCATTAATTAATTATTACAAACCACTTTTCTTATCCAAACATTAACCTATTTAAGATAAACTACCAAATCCAACTCTATGATAAGATCAATTTTGAAACCTAACCTTAAAAAAAAAAAGTAAATGCTCCAAACTAGTCTAAAGTAACACAATTGTAAACAAGCTATAGGGAGACTAACAAATGTGAATGTTGGAGGATGGTTAATAATAGAATTAGTTAGAAAAATATATCATTGGCATATTCCATTTCACAACTAATAACTTAAGGTAGCACAAAATATTGAATATCTTATAGATCATTGTATGACATCACAATTATCATATGTAAAACATCAAACAATAGAAGCATCGATGAGTGTCCATATTTTAATATTATAGATTTATTTGTCTATCGATATACATTTTCCATGTAGCATGTTAATTGTTTCCTCCTATTAATTATATGAACTATTGAAGTATTTGTTTTTGTCAAAATATTGAAGAATTATTTTTTTCATTAGGGTAAAAATGGAATTTTGAAAGGGCCCGAACCCTTTTACAACAAAAATTCAACCCATCAAATAGACAACTACCAAGGGCTAGTAGCCAAAAATCCCCTAGATGCAAGACTATCCATCCTAGACCCCAATTAGCTACAGTCTTCCCTCATGAACTTTTCTAAGTCCTCATGGACCACCCTGGGGAGATCCATCTCCTATCCTCTTATTATACATGCACTTGAAATTTTTATCTCTTATGTAACTAGGTCATAGTTTCCCTATAATGCTTACATTTACTTATCACACTTTTTAGAAAATAAAAGTAATTTTTTCCATAAGAATGAGGGAAGAGGAAAGTGAATGTATAAAATTTATTTAAATGATTTTACAAGTGTAAGAATGCAAGTATGTCTATCAAGAACAAGAATGTTAAAATATTGAAGGTGTAATTTGGTAAGGGATGGAATTCCAATCAAGTGCTTAAGAGTGCCAACATACACTTGAAAAATAGTTGTACCACTATACCAAAGAATTGAGAAAGCTTTCATAATTAGTATAGATAATATCAAAGGTAGTTAGGTTATAAAGAGAAGTGGGATAGCTTATAATATAACAAACCCATAGAAATACATTGTCTCATAGCTGACCACACATACCCATTACTTTTCATGAATCTCACCATATTTAAAATCTATGTGGTGAATTGTAAATTAAACACCACAAGGTTGAAATCTTGAATATCCATATATAAATCAAATTATGTATATTGGTTGTTTGAGGTTGATGTTTAACAAGTGATTTATTTAAGTCTAATTCTAATATTTAAAGAGAAAAAATATGGTCTCATGAGGTATATCGTAGTGGTATGTCTCTGGGTTTTCATCCAATAGATCCAAGTTTAAACCCTAGTACAAAGTTCCAAGACGCTTTCAAAACCCATGCTTACCCTAAAAAATTTAATCAAATAGAATTAACTCAGTTGGTTAGAATTCTTAACTTTCAAGGAGGAGACCAAGATTTGAATTTTTCCAAGCAATACATGCATATTTCTCAAGCTTGTTGTAATACCACCATGTGGTCACGATGTAATATGGATAGGGCCTATTTCAATCCCATAAACCCATTCAAAAAAAAAGATAAAAATTACAAGGTGAATCCTAACATGAAGGCCAACACATACAATCTATATATATTATAAAACATCTATATGCAAATGCGGTGGGATTCCAATCAAGTGCTTAAGAGTACCAACATACATTTGAAAAATAGTTGTACCACTATACCAAAGAATTAAGAAATATTTCATAATTAGTATAGATAATATCAAAGGTAGTTAGGTTAGAAAGATAAGTGGGATAGCTTATAATCTAACAAACCCATAGAAGTACATTGTCTCATAGCTTACCACACATGCCCATCACTTTTCATGAATCTCACCATATTTAAAATCTGTGGTGAATTGTAAATTAAACACCACAAGGTTGAAATCTTGAATATCCATCAAATTATGTATATTGGTTGTTTGAGGTTGATATTTAACAAGTGATTTATTTAAGTCTACTTCTAATATTTAAAGAGAAAAAATATGGTCCCATGAGGCATATCGTAATGGTATGTCTCTTGGTTTTCATCCAATATATCCAATTTCAAACCCTAGTACAAATTTCCAAGACCCTTTCAAAACTCATGCTTACCCTAAAAAATTTAATCAAATAGAATTAGCTCAGCTGGTTAGAATTCTCAAATTTCAAGGAGGAGATCAAGATTTGAATCTGTCCAAGCAATACATGCATAATTTTCAAGCTTGTTGTAATACCACCATGTTTTCATGATGTAATATGGATAGGGCCTATTTCAATCCCATAAACCCATTAAAAAAAAAGATAAAAATTACAAGGTGAATCCTAACATGAAGGCCAACACATACAATCTATATATGTTAAAACATCTATATGCAAATGCATGGTGTATTGTATTTAAAGTGCATATAACTAGGTTTTTAAGTTTTCCTAAAGAACATTAAATGTTTTATATATTGTATAAAATCTATAAATAATGGTAGCATCAAAAAATACATGCATATTTATTTTTTGTGTTAATTCATACGCCCTTACCATGCATCAAGCCTATTGTAAGCCTCCATACCCTAAACTCTAACACTTAAAATTTTAAACCAAAAATATAATAAAATTTCTTCTATTTTATATCTATATTCCTCTTCTAATATAATCTCACCTAATTTATAATATATATCTCTTTCTAACATACCCCTTTATTGAAAGTGTAATCTAACTTATGGTTAAGAACAACATTTTATGATACAATCTTATATAGGCCTATGGTAAATTATTGTATAGATGTATTTAGTTTATTGTATTACTTTATTATGTAAGCCCTATAGATCATGGTTAACCTTTTTGTGATTAAACCCACCTTATAACTTGTAATTAATGTAAAACCCTCTTGTTAAGTTAACTGAATCTATGTATATGGGAATTTTGGTATTGGTATAAATATCCCCCACCACTCCATCCATTGTGTTGGAGTGTCTTGACTCTTATCTATGTATAATATATTGATTATTTATGTTACCTATGGGTGCCCACTATATATTTATTTGTTTTATCATTTTTACTCTTTCTATATAAGATTGGAGTGGATGGATTGCTTTTGTTTATTTCTAAAAATAGGTGTGAATATGAACATCGTATCCAAGTGGGTATGAAGTGCCATTGCTTGGCCATGCAAGAAATTCATTCAAAGCATATGATACCTCTTTTGAGTTTTAAAGTGAACTATTCTTCAAAATTTCATGTGTGTTTGGCATAAGAAATAGGGAAGGTTTTTTCTTCCATGATTTCTCATTCATAATTAAATTTGTTCTAGATAATTCATATCATCACCACTCTTATTTCCATAATTATGAAGGTTTATAGGGTTTGGATTTAGTCATGCAGTAAGATCCTATTTTACAAATAGGCTATGGCCCTTTGCTATAGGGATACTAACAAATGTGAAAGTTGGAGGATGGTTAATTATAGAATTAGTTAAAATATATTATTGGCATATTCCATTTCACAACTAATAACTTAAGGTAGCACAAAATATTGAATATCTTATATATCATTATATGACATGACAATTATCATATGTAAAACATCAAACAATAGGAGCATCGATGAGTGTACATATTTTAATATTATAGATTTGTTTGTCTATCGATATACCTTTTCCATGTAGCATGTCAATTGTTTCCTCCTATTAATTCTTTGAACTATTAAAGTATTTTTTTTTGTCAAAATATTGAAGAATTGTTTTTTGTGATTAGGGTAAAAAGATATTTTGAAAGGGCCTGAACCCTTTTACAACACAAATTCAACCCATCAATTGGACACTTTCCAAGGGCAAGTAGCCAAAAGTCCCCTGTATGCAAGACTATCCATCCTAGACCCCAATTAGCTATAGTCTTCCCTCATGAACTTTTCTAATTTCTCATGGACCACCACTGGGGGGATCCATATCCTATCCTCTTCTTATACATGCACTTGAATTCTTCATCTCTTATGTACCTAGGTCATAGTTTCCCTATAATGCTTACATTTACTTATCACACTTTTTGGAAAATAAAAGTAATTTTTTCCATAAGAATGAGGTAAGAGGAAAGTGACTAGATACAATTTATCTAAATGATTTTACAAGTGTAAGAATACAAGTATGTCTATCAAGAACAATAATGTTAAAATATTGAAGGTGGAATTTAGTAAGGGATGGGATTCCAATCAAGTGCTTAAGAGTGCCAACATACATTTGAAAAATAGTTGTACCACTATACCAAAGAATTGATAAAGCTTTCACAATTAGTATAGAGAATATCAAAGGTAGTTAGTTTAGAAAGAGAAGTGGGATAGCTTATAATCTAAAAAACCCATAGAAGTACATTATCTCATAGTTGACCACACATGCCCATCACTTTTCATGAATTTCACCATATTTAAAATCTATGTGGTGAATTGTAAATTAAACACCACAAGATTAAAATCTTGAGTATCCATATATAAATAAAATTATGTATATTGGTTGTTTGAGGTTGATGTTTAAAAAGTGATTTATTTAAGTCTACTTAATATTTAAATAGAAAAAATATGGGTCCCATGAGGGATATCGTAGTGGTATTGTTGGTCACGAATCTGCCACAGGAAAGGATTTTCTAAAACTATGCACCCTAGACCCGGCCAACATTGAAAGGCTAGGAGAAAGAAATGTCTCCCAGACCAATCTCCAGAGTGGGCTGGTTCCCTTACTATTTCTAAGTTTGATTTTAGATTAGAGTTGCTGGAAAGGAATTACAAATATGCAAAAAAAATAGGAAATACATGGAAAGAGATGGGAAATATAGCCGTAGGCCGAATTTGTTAGATCAGGAAAGAATAACAACGAGATGCACTTTAAGTACAAGAACAACATATAACATAAGATATCAACTTAATTCTCTTACAACCTTGCGCAGAAAATCCCTCCAAGATCACATTCCAGAACTCACTCCCTCACAAGCAATATTCAAACTCAACATGCAGAATTCAAATGAAGCAACAAATAAGGAATATGAGTGTTATATTAAGAATGTAAAGAATAGAAAGAAAAATCACACAAATAGCTGCTTGCAAAATCAGAGGCCAATTATCTTTCATTCATGCAATGAACTTCAAGCTTTTAGCAAAAGTTTCTCTCAAACTCCCGATCCTTGTTCTTGAGATTTACATTGATTTATATAGAGGTCTTGCCTCTTTGCAGCATTAAAAATATGAAACGGACCTCCTCGAGATCTACAAATTATGCAACGGAAACAAGGAGATGATATCCTTAAACAGCCTCGGAGAAACCAGAAATTAAATGCCATAAGGAGGAGTCGGTCGTCTTCATTAAATTGTTGTTCTTGAAAATATGCTTGAAACCGTTAGAAAAATCATGAACAACAGCTTCGAATAATGGAAATCTTCAATTCTGGTAGCTTGGGCGCGTTCTTCTACCTTGACCGCATCGGAAAGCAGCAACACATTTAATTCTGGAGCGCTTTTAATCATCGAAAATCGCAAAACTGCATCGGACCGTTTGAACCGCTTTCTGGCGCGAAACTATAACAGGTCGCGAAAACGCGACATGTCACGAAATCGCGACGTCTTTCTGCTCCGTACGCTTCTCTTACTTTCGAACCGCGAAAATCAACCATGTCACGAAATCATGACGTATTCGGCTTCCATATCTCCTTCGCAACCTTGAACCGCGAAAACGTGACATTGCGCGATTTTGCGACGTCCGTACAATTATGCTCTTTCTCTGCTTTGTTTTCGCGAAAATGCGACAATGCGCGATTTTGCTACATCTTTCATCTCTCTGTTCTCTTCGCTGCATCAAATCATGAAAACATGACATTGCACGATTTCGCTACATCTTTCCGTTGGCACTTTCATCGTTATCTCCATGTCGCGAAAATGCGACAATGCACGAAATCGCTACACTATCTTCCCACTGCTCAGTCTTGGCTTTTACATCACGAAAATCCGACATGTCACGATTTCGCTACGATTTTTACGCACGTTGTACGGTCCTGCTTCTAACTCGCGAAAATGCGACACTCTTGCCTCTGTGTTTCTTCAACTTCCACCATGTCGCGATTTCGCTACAAGTTCTGTTTCCTTGGACTTTGTTGTTCGTCAACCGCAAAAATGGGACACTGCGCGATTTCGCTACAATTCTCTGCACTTAGTCTTTCTTCAACAATGTGTCACGAAATCGCTACCTTTCCTTGCTGCTAGCCTTTATCTTCATGAATGTCACGAAATCGCGACGCCAACTTCTTTCTTGCCCTTAGCCTCAACAATGTCACGAAATCGCTACAAGTTCTGTCTTGCTCAGCTCCATCCTGCAAATGTCGCGAAATCGCTACCATTTTCTGCCTTAAGCCTTTCTTGCTCACTGTGTCACGAAATCGCGACGTTTGCTTGCATTCTCCACTGTTCCCACTTCCTGTCGCGATTTCGCGATGTCTTCGTCTTGCTTGGACTCATTCTCAAAAGTGTCACGATATCGCTACGCCATTCGTGCCTTAGACTCTTTTATCCACCTGAACCGCGATCACACAACACGTAGCGATTTCGCTACATCCTTTGCTTTGCTTGGCTTCATCCCACAAATGTCGCGAAATCGCGACCATTTTATGCCTTAAGCCTTTCTGTCCACCCATGCCGCGAAAATGTGACGCGTCGCGATTTCGTGACGTCTTTTGCCTTTCGTGCTGTGTGCCATATTGTGTCGCGATTTCGCTACATTTTTGAGTCTCATCGCCCGTCGCTCAGTTATGTCGTGATTTCATGACAATTTCTAACCTTATGCTCCTCCTCGTAGCGAAAACGTGACATGTCACGATTTTGCTACAACTTTGTCGCTCAGCCTCCGTTGACCATTTTGACCGCAAAAATCTAACACGTCGCGATATCGCGACGGTTTTGCCCCCTGCTGCCGTTGACTGCGCTGACCGCGATTTTTTGACACGTCGCGAAATCGCTACGACTTTGCGTTTGTTTTCTCTCTCCTCATCCGACCCGCGATAACGCGACATGTCGCGATATCGCGACGGTTTTCAACTTTGGCTCTCCATGCTGTTTTTTTGTCACGATTTCGCGACAGTCTTCGGACTTAGGCGTTTTTTGCATCAAAACCTGTAGAGGAGTTAGAATTTCAACAGCTTATGCATGAATAAACAACAATCAAATAAATGTGGCAAAAATGCCAACATTCTTGGCGGCTCGCGGGGTATACAGTTCTACTGTATGCAAGAATCCCAGGCCTGAATCCATTGGGCAACAGAGTCATGAAAACTTAGAACAGAAAGCTGGCTGCTGGGGTTCATCTCGATGGACTGCTGCAACAACTTTTGCTGAATGAATGAAACTCAAAGAATCGGTATTTGGCTGAACTGATCATGGAATGGAAATGATGAATGATGGAATAATGGAATGGGGGAAGAATGATGCGGTAGACAGTAACAGAGTGCTTCTGTGCTACCAGCTGCTATGAAAGGGGAAATGGAAGTGAATGGAATAATGGAATGGAAGTGATGAAATGATAAAAGAGGTGTGAACCGAGGATAAACTGTGATAAATGCTAAAATGACAATGAACTTAGAAGAAAAGGATAAGAAGAAGCGGGAATAGTAGAAAAAGGGAAAAGAAACAACAACGAGTGGCTTTTTTTACTGCAGAAGAAAAGGAGTAGGAGAAGAAGGGAAGAAAGAAGGGAAGAGAAGAAAAAGGAAGGAAGGGGAAGGAAGAAATTGATAGGAAGCCACTAACTGCTGGGAAAGAAGAAGAAAAAGAAAGAAACACGTACCTGCGGGCTCGCATGCAAAAAGAGCCGAAGTGGACAAATGAAAACAATACTCTTTTTTTTTCTTTTTCTTTTTTTTTTTTTTTTTTTTTGTTTTGCTATATACAAGGTGATACTGGACTGACAGTTCATGAAGTGTAGGCTTTCAGATGAAAGCCGTTCACTGAAATAGGAAGTGGGCTGCCATCCAAATCTTCCAGATGAAACGAATTTGCTGCACCAGCACTGACAATGCGGAAGGGACCCTCCCACAGAGCATCAAACTTCTTGTGATTCCCAGGCTTGGCTTTGTTTTCATTCCATTTTAGGACCAAATCACCCACCTTGAATGGACGATCTACAAAATTTTTATGGAACCACTTTGAAATAACCTGTGTGTGCTTAGCAAACTCCTCATAGGCCAAAGAACGTTGCTCTTCCAACTATAACAATAGAGCCAACCGCATATCCAAGGAATCTATATCTGTTTCATCATCCTGAAATTCCTGCAATCGCTGCAATACTGGAAACTCTAGATGAACAGGCAACCTTGCCTCTTTTCCATATACCAGGGCGTATGGTGAAGTCTTGATAGACTTCTTGATTGAAATCCTATCTGCCCATAAAGCTTGATTCAGTAGAAGGTGCCATGATCTCTTGTTATCCCCCAAAGACCTCTTTAAAATCCGGAGCAAATTTTTATTTGTGGACTCTGCCAAGCCATTTCCCTGAGGATAATAGTTAGAGGATGTTTTCAGGAAAACACCATACTTGTTTGCAAATTCAGCTAACTCAGCTCCAATAAATGGAGTCCCATTATCTGTAATAATAGCATCAGGAATGCCAAAACGTGTAATCAGCCCTTCAATGAAAGAAATCACCACTCCTTGATTTGCAACCTTGGTTGGAATAGCTTCAGACCACCTCGTAAAATAATCTGTAGCTATCAAAATATACCTGTGTCCAGCTGAAGAATTCGGATCAATAATCCCAATAAAGTCCAACCCCCACTGCTGAAAAGGTGCTTCAACCTGAATTGGATGCAAAGGCAGTGATGCATTCCTAACTCTTCCTGTATACCTCTGACATTTGTCACATGCTTGGGCAATCCTGAAAGCATCTGTGAACAAGGTTGGCCAATAATACCCAGCTCGAATGATTTTTAAAGCCATTGGTCTACCTGCATAGTGTCCTCCTGATATGCCAGAATGAAACTCCTCCAGGAGTCTAGCCTTCTCTGATTCCTTGACACATCTCAAAAGAACGCCATCAATGTTCTTAAAAAACAATCCTTCAGGCAGCAACACATACCTGAGAGCTTGCAGACGAAACCTTCTCCGTTGTGAGGCATTTAACTGTGAAGGGCATTTACCAGTTGTGAAGTAATCAATGAGGTCATCTGCCCAATCTTGTTCTTCGAACTAAGAGGTTCATCATATTGTCATCTCTAGCAAGATCATCTGCTTGATATTCAACTATACCAGATGTTGCCATCTTTGCTAAGTGCTGGCATAAAGCCTTACCACGCACTAGCTTGGTCGGATGAATCTCAACATCAAATTCTTGGATCTTGGTGACCCAACCAGCGTGCTTATCACCCATCTCACCTTGAATGATGAAATTTCTTACATCTGGATGTATAACATAGATAACTGTCCTACTCTGAGATATGAAATGCTTGAATTTTTTAAGAGACTTCATGACAGCATACACCTATTTTTCAATGAAATTATACTTTGCCTCATGAGGTAAAATAACCTGACTAAGGAAAGCAATGGGCCTTTCATTCCCATCGTCTCCTTTCTGTGTGAGTACTGTGGCATAGCTTTCATCTTCCCCAACTGCATACAGAATGAAATCTTTTGAATAATCTGGATTAACTAATACAGGAGCCTGTGCTATTCTGTCCTTGATTTCCTGGAATGCCTCCTTCCTCTGAGTCGTCCATTTAAATTCTGCATCCTTCTTTAACAACTCAGTCATGGGCTTGACAACCTGGGCAAAATCAAAAATGAACTTCCTGATAAAATTAATCTGTCCAAAGAAAGACCGCAGCTCTTTCTTGTTGGCAAGGAGTGATAGTTTCTTCAATGCTTCAACTCGAGCTGGATCTATTGCCAAACCATCTTCTCGAAATCACATGCCCCAAGAGTTTACCTTCCTTCACTGCAAACACTGACTTCTTTGGATTAATGGAAATACCAAATTCTCTGCATTTTCCAAAGATTTGCCTCAGATGCGAACCGTGATCTTCCCGTCTATGTGAAAAGACAGTCATATCATCAAGATAAATAACAATAATCTTGTTCAAGAGTTCCTCGAATGCAATGTCCATGGCTCTCTGGAACGTAGCCCCAGCATTTGATAATCCAAAAGGCATTCGTTGATAAGCAAAAGTGCCCCACTTAGTTGTGAATGTTGTCTTGTACTGGTCCTCATCCCTAACCCAAATCTGGTTATATCCAGAGAATCCATCCAACAGTGAGAAACGTTGAGCCCCAGCAACAACATGCAATATCTGATCAATACGAGGCAAGGGATAATGATCTTTCGGAGATGCACGGTTCAGATTCTAAAAATCTACACACAGTCGTATGTCTCCATTCTTCTTTCGAACCGGAACCAGATTAGCAACCCAAGTCGAGTGCTTAACCGGGTATATAATCTTGGCTTGCAGCATTTTCACAAGCTCGGCCCTCATTAGAGTCTCAATCTTTGGATTTATTGGTCGTTGCTTTTGCCTTGACTCCTTCTTCCAACTCAATAGTATGCTGAACAATCTGTTTATCATATCCTTTCAGATCTTCATAACTCCAAGCCACAATATCAAAAAATTCTTGACACAGTTGCCTGATTTCTTGCAGTTCATCAGGAGTAGAATCAGTCCCAATCTTAATGACCTTATTGGGTTCTAATTGCATCTCCATGTACTCTTTCTTATCAATCTCAATCCGATGTTTCTTGGACCGATCATGCTGATCAAACAAACTTTCTAGAGTTATAAGACCCTTCGAAATGTGATTATTTCGTAACTGAATTAGACCTTCAGCTTCTTCGTGCTCCAAGGTTCTCCCTTTGATAGTGGCAGCTTCTTGAATCAAAAAGTTAACAATTTGCTCATCATCCTCGAAGACTTGCCAGAAAGTATCCTTGTCTGGGACACTTGGCCTGTACACCATCCTTACTGTCTTTGGTCTCTTGACTACCTGCTCAATGGGAGAAAAATTTGCTCCAAGGGATGCTAAGAGATCTGCATGCTTATTCAGCTCTCGAGAAATGGCTTGAATATTCAGAGCTGTGAAAAACTCAAACAGGTCCCAAACTTGGTTGCGGTATGCTTTGAGATAATGCTGCTTGGAAATACACCTGTTTGTTACTTGGTTTACAATAAGCTCAGAATCACCAAAAATCTGTAGCTGTTCGATTCCCAACTTCCTTGCCTTTTTCAAGCCTAAGCATAATGCTTCGTACTCGGCAGCATTGTTAGTACAATTCCAAGTAAGACGGTATGAATATGTTCTTTGTAAACCAGAAGGAGAAATCAAAACAATACCTGCTTCTGCACCATTTTTGCATCTTGCCCCATCGAAATATAACTTCCATAGTTGATCTGTGACAGAGCTCTGATCATCTTGGTTAGGAAATACCTACCTTGTGCCACCCTCGGGTCTTGTGATGGAATAACAACCGATTTCGGTCTCCAACATAGCATTGAAATCAAGCATGGAAAACTGATCGTCCAACTGGAGCTCATCTAAAACCTCATGCATCAAATCAGAACCCTCTAACTCTTCGGTTAGCATGTTAACAGACTGCATGTTTTTTCCTGCTTCTTCCAGCTTCTCTATATGAAAAGAGGAAGGTTTTTCATTTTGGATCCTGAGTCTTTTACCTTTGAAAGGGATCTCCAAGTGGGAATAATCCAGTGCCAGGTAACCTCCCAACTTTGCAGTAAACTCTCTGGATAAGCACATACTAAAATAGGGTTCTAAATCTACCACAACAATCTCTTGAATGACTGTAATCTGAGGCATAGTATGCAAAACAATCGGGACATCCTTGATTACACCCACCGTTTTCATAGGAGTGCCATCTAACTGCAAAACTCCAGGGCTACTTCGTGTGTATTCCATACCCATAACTTCGCAAACTGCCTTTGGCATGACAGTTGTAGCAGCTCCAGAGTCGATCATGCAGTTATGCACGATCCAACCCTCTATTTGCAGTGATAGATAAAATGGGGGTGGTCTATTTTTACCAGTGATAGAAGTGGTTAAGGCTTGAGCATAAATTGTCCGGGTAGGACCTTTCTCACTATCCTTCATAGATTTTAAAGATTCTTGCAATAAATCTACCTGCCCAAGCAATTGCAATGCATCGTAAAGACTAACCTTAGCTGGGGTCTTCTTCAGTTCTTCGACAATGTTGTATGCAACCACAACAGATTCCTTCTTTTCAACAGGATGTTCATATCTGCTCTGATACTGCTGAGTGGCTTCCACTCTTAGCCTCTTCGTCAATGAAGGATACTTCAACTTTTCTCTAGCTTGCTCCTCTGCTTCTGATCTTGCCTGTGCAGTTGCAGCCTTTTCTTGAACTCTGTGGGAAACAGGATCTTTCGACAAAACAGGTGCATCAGGCTTTGAAACTGGCACAGGAGCTTTCACTGGCTTCTTCAAATCAGCTGGCACTTTTAACGGTTCTAACTCAGCAGGATCTACTGTAACAGACTTCTTTCCAGTCCTTGTGAGAACTGAAACTTGCTCTTCCAGTGGAGTCATTAAGCTATGGCCTGCCTCAGAGATCATATTGACTTGCCCTCCTGAAGAACTAGCAGCCAATGTCTGCACATAATTCAGATGGACCATGCAGGTGTCTTCTCCATGGGGATCATTGCATGTCGAACACCAATATGTTCTTTCAACGAGGACTGCATCTTCATTTACCAAAGCAGTCAGGCTTTTCTCAGGTGCTTTGCTTGTTGAAGCAGCTTGTTCTCTAGTAATAGGCGGGGGTTGAAATCTCCTAGGCTGGAAATCTCGCTCAGCTTGCTTCCTTTCAATAAGCGTGATCTTATTACCCATTGCTCTTATTGCAGAATTGGTAGATTTTACCTCTTGCAAGAGTGTTGTATAAGGATCAGGGTTTACAGGTGCAGGAGGTGCTGGTAAGGGCAAAGGTGCTGGTGGTGTCGGTAATGCTGGAAATGAGGTGGAAGCAGGGAATGGCAGAATGCTGGGTGCAGGCAGCTGGAGATTTGCTGAAGTAGACAGCTGAGGAGCTGGGATAGGTGCAATTTGAGGTGCACTAGAATTCCATGATGGGACAGGGTACATAGAAGACATAGATTGCGAAAAAGAACTAGGATATAAATGCTGTGGAATATCAGGAAGAATGGGCATTGCTACCTTTGGGGGAAGCCTGCCGATTGCAATCAAGTTCGCCTCCGCCTTCTGTGCTTGCTCGAACAGTTTCGAGAAAGTCATCACATTGGATTGCCTGATCGCCAAGCCAATATCTGTATTGAATGCTCGAAGGTAGTAAAACGTAGCTTGCTCAGGGGTAGGGCGAAGTCCTTCAGGCACTCGCTGCCAGCTCCTGGTGAAGCGAACATTAAAATCTGCTATTGCCTCCTGCGGATGCCTCTGGATCGCATTAAACTGGTGCAACAATGAAAATGGGTCAGACTGTTCATGAAAATTCTTAACTAACAGTTCTCCTAGCTGATCCCAGGATGCAATAGTGCCTGGTTGCAGAGATCTATACCAGTACAACAATTTTCCTCTCAAGGATAACACTAGTAACTTCACCATTACATCTTCATCTGTTATATCATGAATGGCTGCCAGAGAAGCTACATCATGAATATGTTCGTATGCAGTCTTTCCCGTACCATCATAAGTTGGCAATGCCTTCAAGGCAGCCTGGGGAACTGGATTTTGAGCCTGCAGATTCAAGGCCCCTGAGCTGTTCCATGCTGAAAATTGCCTAGGTGGAGGATACTGGGCCATTGGAACTAGTGTATGTAACTGAGAAGATGGAAAACTAGTAACAATACCAGGGATTTGTGTGGATATGGCAGATGATGCAAGCGATGGGGAAACCAACCTAGAATGCTCACCACTTCTTGTCCTGTCAAGTTCAAAAAACTCGACAAGATCTCCAACTTTTTTAGACTGTGATCTCGTGATCATGAAGTACAACTTTCACTGCATCCACGTTCAGAGATTTCTGAGTACTGCAGAGTCACCAAATGTTCTAACTTTATGGCATGAAGGCGAACATTAAACCTTCAACACTATGGGATCTTTCTGAGATAGAAGAAGTCTGTCCCACCGGGCGTGCCAAAAACTATTGGTCACGAATCTGCCACAGGAAAGGATTTTCTAAAACTATGCACCCTAGACCCGGCCAACATTGAAAGGCTAGGAGAAAGAAATGTCTCCCAGACCAATCTCCAGAGTGGGCTGGTTCCCTTACTATTTCTAAGTTTGATTTTAGATTAGAGTTGCAGGAAAGGAATGTACAAATATGCAAAAAAAAATAGGAAATACATGGAAAGAGATGGGAAATATAGCCGTAGGCCGAATTTGTTAGATCGGGGAAAAGAATAATAGCAGATCACTTCAAGTACAGCAACAACATATAACATAAGATATCAACTTAATTCACTTACAACCTTGCATAGAAAATCCCTCCAAGATCACATTCCAAAACTCACTCCCTCACAAGCAATATTCAAACTCAACATGCAGAATTCAAATGAAGCAACAAATAAGGAATATGAGTGTTATATTAAGAATGTAAAGAATAGAAAGAAAAATCACACAAATAGTTGCTTGCAAAAATCGGAGGCCAAATCTCTTTCATTCATGCAAAGAACTTGAAAGCTTTCAGCAAAAGTTTCTCTCAAACTCCCGATCCTTGTTCTTGAGATTTACATTGATTTATATAGAGGTCTTGCCTCTTTGCAACATTAAAAATATGAAACGGACCTCCTCGAGATCTACAAATTATGCAATGGAAACAAGGAAATGATATCCTTAAACAGCCTCGGAGAAACCAAAAATTAAATGCCATAAGGAGGAGTCGGTCGTCTTCATTAAATTGTTGTTCTTGAAAATATGCTTGAAACCATTAGAAAAATCATGAACAACAACTTCGAATAATGGAAATCTTCAATTCTGGTAGCTTGGGCACGTTCTTCTACCTTGACCACATCGAAAAGCAGCAACACATTTAATTATGGAGCACTTTTAATCATCGAAAATCACAAAACCTCATCAGACCGTTTGAACTGCTTTCTAGCGCAAAACTGTAATAGGTCGAAAACGTGACATGTCACAAAATCGTGACATCTTTCTGCTCCATACGCTTCTCTTACTTTCGAACCGTGAAAATCAACCATGTCACGAAATCATGACGTATTCGGCTTCCATATCTCCTTCGCAACCTTGAACCGCGAAAACGTGACGCTGCGCGATTTCGCGACGTCCGTACAATTATGCTCTTTCTCTGCTTTGTTTTCGCGAAAATGTGACAATGCATGATTTTGCTACATCTTTCATCTTTTGGCTTCCATCAAATCATGAAAACATGACATTACGCGATTTTGCTATCTTTCGTTGGCACTTTCATCGTTATCTCCATGTCGCAAAAATGCGACAATGCGCGAAATCGCTACACTATCTTCCCACTGCTCAGTCTTGGCTTTTACATCGCGAAAATCCGACATGTCACGATTTCGCTACGATTTTTACCATTTTGTACGGTCCTGCTTCTAACTCTCCAAAACTGTCACGATTTCGCTACAAGTTTTTCTTGGACTTTGTTGTTCATCAACCACAAAAATGAGACACTGCGATTTCGCTACAATTCTCTGCACTTAGTCTTTCTTCAACAATGTGTCATGAAATCGCTACGTTTCCTTGCTGCTAGCCTTTATCTTCATGAATGTCGCGAAATCGCGACGCCAACTTCTTTCTTGCCCTTAGCCTCAACAATGTCACGAAATCGCGACAAGTTCTGTCTTGCTCAGCTCCATCCTGCAAATGTCACGAAATCGCTACCATTTTCTGCCTTAAGCCTTTCTTGCTCACTGTGTCACGAAATCGTGACGTTTGCTTGCATTCTCCACTGTTCCCACTTCCTGTCACGATTTCGCGACGTCTTCGTCTTGCTTGGACTCATTCTCAAAAGTGTCGCGATATCGCTACGCCATTCGTGCCTTAGACTCTTTTATCCACCTGAACCGCGACCACACAACACGTAGCGATTTCGCTACATCCTTCGCTTTGCTTGGCTTCATCCCACAAATGTCACGAAATCATGACCAATTTACGCCTTAAGCTTTTCTGTCCACCCACGCCGCAAAAACGCGACGCGTCGCGATTTCGCGACGTCTTTTGCCTTATGTGCTGTGTGCCATATTGTGTCGCGATTTCGCTACATTTTTGAGTCTCATCGCCTGTCGCTCAGTTATGTCACGATTTCGCGACAATTTCTAACCTTATGCCTCCTGGCCAGTGAGTCGAAAAGGGACATGTCACGATTTCGCTACAACTTTGTCGCTCTGCCCTCCGTTGACCATTTTGACCATGAAAATCCAACACGTCGCGATATCGCGACGGTTTTGCCCCCTGCTGTCGTTGACTGCGCTGACCGCGATTTTCTGACACGTCGCGAAATCGCTACGACTTTGCGTTTGTTTTCTCTCTCCTCATCCGACCCGCGATAACGCGACATGTCGCGATATCGCGACGGTTTTCAACTTTGGCTCTCCATGCTATTTTTTTGTCACGATTTCACGACAGTCTTCGGACTTAGGCGTTTTTTGCATCAAAACCTGTAGAGGAGTTAGAATTTCAACAGCTTATGCATGAATAAACAACAATCAAATAAATGTGGCAAAAATGCCAACAAGTATGTCTTTGGATTTTCATCCAATAGATCCAAGTTCAAATCCTAGTAAAATATTCCAAGACCCTTTCAAAACCCATGCTTACCCTAAAAAATTTAATCAAATGGCATTAGCTCAGCTGGTTAGAATTCTCAAATTTCAAGGAGGAGACCAACATTTGAATCTATCCATGCAATACATGCATACTTGCCAAGATTGTTGTAATACCACCATGTGGTCATGATGTAATATGGGTAGGTCATATTTCAATCCCATAAACCCATTCAAAAAAAAGAAGATAAAAATTACAAGGTGAATCCTAACATGAAGGCCATACAATCTATATATATGTTAAAATATCTATATGCAAATGCATGGTGTATTGTATTTAAAGTGCATATAACTAGTTTTAATGTTTTCCTAAAGAACATTAAATGTTTCATAAATTGTAGAAAATCTAGAAATAATGGTATCCTCAAAAAATACATGCATATTTATTGTTTGTGTTGACCCATGCTCCCTTACCATGCATCAAGCCTATTGCAAGCCTCCATACCCTAAACTCTAACACTTAAAATTTTAAACCAAAAATATAATAAAATTTCTTCTATTTTATATCTATATTCCTGTTATAATATAACCTCATCTAATTTATAATATATATCTCTTTCTAACATACCCCTTTATTGAAAGTGTAATCTGACTTATGGCTAAGAACAACATTTTATGATACAATATTATATAGGCCTATGGGAAATTATTGTATAGATGTATTTAGTTTATTATATTACTTTATTATGTAAGCCTATGGATCATGGTTAACCTTTTTGTGATTAAACTCACCTTATAACTTGTAATTAATGTAAAACCCTCTTGTTATGTTGTCTTCGGTTAATTGAATTTATGTATATGGGAATTTTGATATTGGTATAAATATCCCCCACTACTCCATCAATTGTGTTGGAGTGTTCTGACTCTTATCTATGTAAGCTTGTTGGAATAACTTAAGGTAGCACAAAATATTGAATATCTTATAGATCATTGTATAACATCACAATTATCATATGTAAAACATCAAACAATAGGAGCATCGATGAGTGTACAGATTTTAATATTATAGATTTGTTTGTCTATCGATATACCTTTTCCATGTAGCATGTCAATTGTTTGCTCCTATTAATTATATGAACTATAAAAAAAAAAATTCAAAATATTGAATAATTATTATTTTTATTAGGGTAAAATCGGGATTTTGAAAGGGCCCGAACCCTTTTAGAACACAAATTCAGTCCATCAATTGGAAAACTGCCAAGGGCAAGTAGCCAAAAATCCCTTGGATGCAATACTATCCATCCTAAACTTCAATTAGCTACAGTATTCCCTCATGAACTTTTCTAAGTCCTCATGGACCACCGTTAGGGGGATCCATCTCCTATCCTCTTCTTATACATGCACTTGAATTTTTTATCTCTTATGTACCTAGGTCATAGTTTCCCTATAATGCTTACATTTACTTATCACACTTTTTAAAAAATAAAAATAATTTTTTCATACGAATGAGGGAAGAGGAAAGTTACTAGATACAGTTTATCTAAATGATTTTACAAGTGTAATAATGCAAGTATGTCTATCAAGAACAAGAATGTTAAAATATTGAAGGTGGAATTTCGTAAGGGATGGGATTCCAATCAAGTGATTAAGAGTGCCAACATACATTTAAAAAATAGTTGTACCACTATACCAAAGAATTGAGAAAGCTTTCACAATTAGTATAGAGAATATCAAAGGTAGTTAGGTTAGAAAGAGAAGTGGGATAGCTTATAATCTACATTGTCTCATAGTTGACCACACATGATGAATCTCACTATATTTAAAATCTATGTGGTGAATTGTAAATTAAACACCGCAATGTTGAAATCTTGAATATCCGTATATAAATCAAATTATGTATATTGGTTGTTATGTTTAACAAGTGATTTATTTAAGTCTACTAATATTTAAATAGAAATAATATGGGTCTCATGAGGGATATCATAGTGGTATGTCTTTGGTTTTTCATACAATAGATCCATGTTCAAACCCTAGTATAAAGTTCCAAGACCCTTTCAAAACCCATGCTTACCCTAAAAAATTTAATCAAATGGCATTAGCTCAGCTAGTTAGAATTCTCAACTTTCAAGGAGGAGACCAAGATTTGAATTTTTCCAAGCAATACATGCATAATTGCCAAGCTTGTTGTAATACCACCATGTGGTCATGATGTAATATGGGTAGGGCCTATTTCAATCCCATAAACCCATTCAAAAAAATAAAGATAAAAATGACAAGGTGAATCCTAACATGAAGGCCAACACATACAATCTATATATATGTTAAAACATCTATATGCAAATGCATGGCATATTGTATTTTTTTTTTTTTTTTGTGGAAAACATCCAAAAAAGGGATGCCACTTTCGGGTAAGACCCAAGGAGGCAGGGGTATCCATTCCGCAAAAAATGCCTAGGACTCGGACCTGGCCTACCACCTTTGACATACTCAAGGAGCAAACAAACACACAAAACCAAATTAAAAAAAGAAAATAACAACAAAAATAATAAAATAAAATAAAAAACAAACTCCTTGAGTGTGTCAAAACCAAAAGCACAACCAAACATGCACAATAATATAAAATAAACCACAACACAAACCACATAGAAAAACACAAAAACCACATAACAAAACACAAACAAGACAAAAAAAACAGAACACTACAAAGACATAATGAAGAACACAAGCTTATACTGAGAGGGGGGGTGAACAGTATAAGACCTCTTTTTACTTTTTCCTTTATACTTCAAAATAGTAAAGCAATATACCCAAAGCAATATCAAAGCAATGCACAATATCATCCACAAAGTGACACCAATTTTAACGTGGTTCACCCAGAATGGTTGGGCTACGTCCACAAAACTTTTCTCTAAAAGTTATCTCAAAGTTCTTTGGGAATCCTTCCCAATTACAATGTTTATGAGCCTCGGCCCAAAGGAGATACCTTCCCCCAATCAAAATTTATGAGCCTCTGCTCAAAGGAGATACCTTCCCCCAATCAAAATTTATGAGCCTCTGCTCAAAGGAGATACCTTCCCCTCTGCTCTGGAAATGATCCCTCAGAAGATCAACTGCCTCTACCTCTTGCCAGCACGTGGAACTCCTTTCCACCGAAGACCTCCTGTCCTCAATGCTTAGCCTAAGAGACCTCTGCCTTCTATGATCACGTCCACAGCAGCTCGACAACTTGTACCAAACACGGTCGGTCGGTCTAGTACAAGTCTTCCTCTGTCTGTCAGATCTGTCCAACTCTTGAACAAATCAATCCTCTGCATACAAGCCTTCTCAAAGACTTGCCAAATCTGTCCTCGGGTTCTTCTCATAGAACCAATGCACCTCTGTCCTCAAGTTCTCCGATAGAACTATCAAACTCGGCTCACAAGTCCTCTGCTAGGACCTGTCCAAATCTGCTCACAAGTCCCCACGAAACCTGTCCAAAATGCTCACAAGTCCCCAGGAACTATCAAAAACTCACAAGTCCCAACTGTCCAAAGTGCTCACAAGTCCCCATGGAACCTGTCCAAAAACTCAGCAAGCTCACCAAGAAAAACTTTCTTAGTAGGAAATCACAAAGTGAATTGTTAGAGACCCAATGTGATTTGTCAAACTCATAGAAGCATAAAGAGAATTGTTAGAGACTCAATATGTTCTATACTCAAATCCCAATCTCAAAACTCAACTCAAATCAACTCGGCTCAATCTCAATCTCAAATCTGAAAACTCAACTCAATATCTGAAATGGATAGGATAGAATGTTTTCTTTCAAGAACATGAAACCCCAACAATTGCCAACTATGCAAAGAATCACATAACAATGATACTCATGTTCTTTTCACCATCAATTAGGGTTTCAACAACAATGCTCATCAAACAAGGTTTAGTCAACCAACACCATTCAACTCAACATCAACCTTGAAGCATTCAACCAATCATCACAAGAAAAGGAAACAAGTAGAAATCCTTTTCCCTCCAAAGATATTTGAACAAAACAGCCACCAACACAATATCACCAAATGCAAAGAATAACTTGCTCAAATCAACTCAATGGAGTAAGCCCAATATCATGAATCAAGTAAAGCAATAACTTGATCAAACAACCTCTATGGAAGCAACTCAACCATCAAACTCAAAACAGCCAACCAAGGGTTCCACCAACTCAATGCAAGTAGCTAGACTCACAAATATAAACCCTAGTGCACAAAGCTTCCACTATCTCAAACCAAAAATTATGCATTCACCAAAAACTCTCCTTAAGGATAACAATGCATAAGTAGTCTTCAACAAACCAGAAAATAGGATTTACACCTAGCCAAAGGATACCTAGTAGAATACCTTTTCACTCCAACCTTATTTCAGAAAACATACACCAATCATACTCATAAGAAGAATGTGCCCATACCTTATTGGAGTAGAAGATAATTGAACCTTCAAGTTGTCACCACACACAACTCTCAAACTTCCAACCAAGTTAGGGTTAGAATAAAAAGAAATGAGCAATAATATAAACTTCCTTTATTACACCTTTTAGCTCCACTTCTTTAAACACAACCACCATAACATGCCAATAAATCAACAATCAGAGACTCACACCTTATACCTCCATTTTTAATTTTAGCATAGCAAAGAATAATCTTAAAAATACATCCAAAGAAATATGCCCTTATTTCTCCTAAGCTTTTATTCAATGCTAATCACAAAAGCCAAAACTCATAAAATTTAATCACACCTTATAAATCGTTGTCCAAGAAACTCTGAATTTCGTGGCATAAAGACGTTTTAATAAAAACGTGTGTTACTCTAGCAAAGCACCCCCGCGAGACTCGAAACGGTGACCTCCGCCAATGCAGCGCCCAACAGCAACCTTCGCTGCCACTAGCCCATGCGGGCTACGAAGTTCACAAGTGAACTTCCCTCCACTTCACCCTCGAAAAAAACTCCCGAAGACTTTTCAACCGCACGTGCTTCTAAGTCTTCCTTCGATCGTAACGAATACAGAGCACAAACACCACAAATTGCATTCGAGGAATTTCGAATTAATTAGCCTTCCAACCTTAGGAGTTGGAGAATAAATAGTCTCTTCGAAGACACCTTGACGTCGACGGAAATAAAGACCATTTCAAAATTAATCAAAAGTCTTTTCAAAAAGGGTTTAAAATAATAATTAAATAAATAATAAAGAGAACCTCCATTGGTTTTAATAAAAACCATTTAACTTGGTTTTAATAAAAACCAGTTTGGTTTTAATGAAAAACCCTTGCCAATGGAATCTCTCCGGATTCTCTTAAAAATATTCTCTTGGAATCTTCCACCTTTGAAGCCAACACATCCTCTTAACATTAATGCCATTTCCTTTTGACATCAATGACAACTCATAGACAAGAAGCTAGGATCTCAAACCCAAAATTGCCAACAATCTCCCCCTTTGTCATTGATGGCAAACCATGCTTCTCAACAACACAGAAACTCAACATAAATAGCTCCCCTTGTCTTGAGGCTCTCCCCCTTACTCAAATCTCTCCCCCTTTGTCATCAATGGCAAAGGGTCACCTTTGGGGCTCGGGACTAAGAATGAGCCTCTTAGCTTAGTCCCTCCCCCACCTCTGATGAGGTGATTAATTCTTGGGTGGGAGTAAAACTCCCATTAGGCACTGATCATCATCAGCGTCTATAACTTCCTTGTCGGGCCTTCTCTTGAACTCTTTGTCCATATTCCTGTTCCTATCATTGTTCTTGTTCTTGTTCTCATCCCTGTTCTTGTCCATGCCTTGATCCTTGGACCTGATCATGCCACTTGTTCCTGTTCTGTATTCTAGAATTTCAGCTCTACACTGTCTGATTATGTGACCTTCATTGTTGCACTTGAAACACTTGACGATGTTGTTTCTCTGAGGTAAACCTGATCTTTGAATCCACCAGTTCTGACCAAACTTGTTCTGACCAAACTTGTTCTGGCCAAACCTCTTCTGACCAAACCTGTTCTTGTTATTTGCCTTGCAATAAACTGCCTTGTGCCCAAACTATTGACAAGAGTAGCAATACCCTTGAAAGTAACTAGCACTTCTGAAACTGTCATTTACCTCCTTCACTTGAGCCATGCAATGTGAAGCCATGTGACCAAACTTGTGACAAGCAAAACATCTGCCTTGAAACTTTCCTTTAATTGACCTCTTAGGTTATGAAAACTTCTTCTTCTCATTCTGAATTCTGTTTTCTGTTTTGTGCATCTATCATTCAAGGACTCCTTTTCTGAAATACTTTCCTCATCAGAACTCTCTTCCTTTTGGAGTCTCTTACTAGACTCTCCAACTTGTTCCTTGTGTGGCTTAACAAAACCAAGGCCTGTTTTATCTGTTGTCTTTCTTTGACCTTTGATGAGTGACTTAACCTTTTTGGAGCTATCTTGAAACTCTGTAAAGCTTATCCTTGTACTCTTTAGTTTCCTCTTTCAAAGAAGCCATTTTCTGTTCTAACTCACTATACTCAAGAACCTTAGACTCTAACTCATCCTTGAGTTCTTGTGTCTTAGCCATAGAGAAGTCAAGACTTTCTATAAGATCATCTCTCTCCATACAACATTCATCTAACTTATCCTTGAGTCTAGCATTCTTCTTTCTTTCCTTTTTCAAAGCACTAAGAGCACTAATAAGTTCACCTTCAAGATCTACTTCACCTTCCTCTATATCTTCCTCTATTTGTTTGCTTTTTGAATCATCAAAGCCTTTTTCAGATTTCTTATCACTAGAGGTGCTACCCTTTTCAAAAACCATACATGCATCTTCCTTATAGTTTTCTGAAGCATCCTCATACATACTAGAAACCAAATCATTATTTGTGCAATCATCCTCAAGGTGACCAAAATTTCCACATCTAAGACATTTCATGATAATGAATCTATGTTTCGGTTCTTCCTCTTTTTTGATATGAACAACATCTCATTTTCATTATCACTTGAAGAACTTTCACTATCACTACTAGAACACTTACTTGCTTTGTCTAGGTAGAAACTCTTCTTGTGCGTGTGAGAATACCTCTTTCCTTGATTGTTGTGCTCATCTTTGTTTTTCTGTGATGCTTGTGCTTTTCAGAATCCTTGCTCTTAGAATCCTTGTTTATCTTCATCACTTTCATTCTTGGGAACAGTACGATCAGGTAGCATAATGACCAAAATTTCCACAATTGAAACATCTTATATTTTTCATACTTTTGTGCTTTCTAGAGAACTTGCCTTTCTTGCTTTAATATGCCTCTTCATCACTAGAAGACTCATCACTATCTTGAAGTTGTTTACCCTTGGAATTCTTGGTAGCCTTGAAAGTCTGCCTCTTTCTTGACATCAACCTTCACTTGAGTTCTCAACTCAAATGCTTGCAAGTATACTATGGAGCTCATCCTTTTTCAACTTATCCAAATCTTTAGCTTCCTCAATAGCAAAAATATTTTCACTAAATCTATTAGGAAGAGATCTTAAAATCTTATCACAAACATCATTTTCAGCAAGCTCAAGACCTAAGTCTTTCATGGAGTTAACAACCTCATCCATACGAAGCATGTAGTCACTAATATTTTCATCATCATTCATCTTGAGTTGTTCAAACATACCTTTGAAGTGTCTCAACTTGGCCTTTCTGACATTTGTATCACCTGTATGAACCACCTTCAACTGTTTCCACATTTCACTAGTTGTCTTGCAGTGAATCACTTTGGTGAGATCTGCTTTTCGTAAGCCTTTCGGGATTGCATTCATTGCTTTTGAATTGCTGTGATGTAGGAGCCTTTCTTCTTTAGTATTAGGACCATGTTCAGGAATAGTGTACTCATCTTCAATCACTTCCCAAACCTCATTCCCAAGTGCCATTAGATGAACCTTCATCCTTGCACTCCAAAGACCAAAATCTGACCCATCAAGAATAGGTGCTTTGCATTGCCACTTGAATGATCCATTGTGTTCTTTACTAGCTTTTCCTTCAAGTTGTTAAACTTTTCGAAGGCACCTGCTCTGATACCAATTGAAGAACACAAGCTTATCTTGAGAGGGGGGTGAACAGTATAAGACCTCTTTCCATTTTTCCTTTATACTTCAAAATAGTAAAGCAATATACCCAAAGCAATATCAAAGCAATGCACAATATCATCCACAAAGTGACACCAATTTTAACGTGGTTCACCCAGAATGGGTGAGGCTACGTCCACAAAACTTTTCTCTAAAAGTTATCTCAAAGTTCTTTGGGAATCCTTCCCAATTACAATGTTTATGAGCCTCGGCCCAAAGGAGATACCTTCCCCCAATCAAAATTTATGAGCCTCTTCTCAAAGGAGATACCTTCCCCCAATCAAAATTTATGAGCCTCTGCTCAAAGGAGATACCTTCCCCTCTGCTCTGGAAATGATCCCTCAGAAGATCAACTGCCTCTACCTCTTGCCGGCACGTGGAACTCCTTTCCATCGAAGACCTCCTGTCCTCAATGCTTAGCCTAAGAGACCTCTGCCTTCTATGATCACGTCCACAGTAGCTCAACAACCTGTACCAAACATAGTCAGTCGGTCTAGTACAAGTCTTCCTCTGTCTGTCAGATCTGTCCAACTCTTGAACAAATCAATCCTCTACATACAAGCCTTCTCAAAGACTTGCCAAATTTATCCTCAGGTTCTTCTCATAGAACCAATGCACCTCTGTCCTCAAGTTCTCTGATAGAACTATCAAACTCAGCTCACAAGTCCTCTGCTAGGACCTGTCCAAATCTGCTCACAAGTCCCCATCGAAACCTGTCCAAAATGCTCACAAGTCCCAAACACCTTCCTCAAAAGTCCCCACTTCACAAGTCCCCAGGAACCTGTCCAAAAACTCAACAAGCTCACCAAGAAAAACTTTCTTAGTAGGAAATCACAAAGTGAATTGTTAGAGACCCAATGTGATTTGTCAAACTCATAGAAGCATAAAGAGAATTGTTAGAGACTCAATATGTTCTATACTCAAATCCCAATCTCAAAACTCAACTCAAATCAACTCGGCTCAATCTCAATCTCAAATCTGAAAACTCAACTCAATATCTGAAATGGATAGGATAGAATGTTTTCTTTCAAGAACATGAAACCCCAACAATTGCCAACTATGCAAAGAATCACATAACAATGATACTCATGTTCTTTTCACCATCAATTAGGGTTTCAACAACAATGCTCATCAAACAAGGTTTAGTCAACCAACACCATTCAACTCAACATCAACCTTGAAGCATTCAACCAATCATCACAAGAAAAGGAAACAAGTAGAAATCCTTTTCCCTCCAAAGATATTTGAACAAAACAGCCACCAACACAATATCACCAAATGCAAAGAATAACTTGCTCAAATCAACTCAATGGAGTAAGCCCAATATCATGAATCAAGTAAAGCAATAACTTGATCAAACAACCTCTATGGAAGCAACTCAACCATCAAACTCAAAACAGCCAACCAAGGGTTCCACCAACTCAATGCAAGTAGCTAGACTCACAAATATAAACCCTAGTGCACAAAGCTTCCACTATCTCAAACCAAAAATTATGCATTCACCAAAAACTCTCCTTAAGGATAACAATGCATAAGTAGTCTTCAACAAACCAGAAAATAGGATTTACACCTAGCCAAAGGATACCTAGTAGAATACCTTTTCACTCCAACCTTATTTCAGAAAACATACACCAATCATACTCATAAGAAGAATGTGCCCATACCTTATTGGAGTAGAAGATAATTGAACCTTCAAGTTGTCACCACACACAACTCTCAAACTTCCAACCAAGTTAGGGTTAGAATAAAAAGAAATGAGCAATAATATAAACTTCCTTTATTACACCTTTTAGCTCCACTTCTTTAAACACAACCACCATAACATGCCAATAAATCAACAATCAGAGACTCACACCTTATACCTCCATTTTTAATTTTAGCATAGCAAAGAATAATCTTAAAAATACATCCAAAGAAATATGCCCTTATTTCTCCTAAGCTTTTATTCAATGCTAATCACAAAAGCCAAAACTCATAAAATTTAATCACACCTTATAAATCGCTGTCCAAGAAACTCCGAATTTCGTGGCATAAAGACGTTTTAATAAAAACGTGTGTTACTCTAGCAAAGCACCCCCGCGAGACTCGAAACGGTGACCTCCGCCAATGCAGTGCCCAACAACCACCTTCGTTGCCACTAGCCCACACGGGCTACGAAGTTCACAAGTGAACTTCCCTCCACTTCACCCTCGAAAAAAACTCCCGAAGACTTTTCAACCGCACGTGCTTCTAAGTCTTCCTTCGATCGCAGCGAATAGAGAGCACAAACACCGCAAATTGCATTCGGGGAATTTCGAATTAATTAGCCTTCCAACCTTAGGAGTTGGAGAATAAATAGTCTCTTCGAAGACACCTTGACGTCGGCGAAAATAAAGACCATTTCGAAATTAATCAAAAGTCTTTTCAAAAAGGGTTTAAAATAATAATTAAATAAATAATAAAGAGAACCTCCATTGGTTTTAATAAAAACCATTTAACTTGGTTTTAATAAAAACCCTATCCAACTTGGTTTTAATAAAAACCGGTTTGGTTTTAATGAAAAACCCTTGCCAATGGAATCTCTCCGGATTCTCTTAAAAATATTCTCTTGGAATCTTCCACCTTTGAAGCCAACACATCCTCTTAACATTAATGCCATTTCCTTTTGACATCAATGACAACTCATAGACAAGAAGCTAGGATCTCAAACCCAAAATTGCCAACACATAACCCAAAAAAACATGAAAAATAAACACAACCAAAACCTAAAAAATAAAATAAATAAAATAAAAATAAAAACAACCAACAACAGACAATAAACAAAAACAAAAAACATAGAAAACACACACATAAAAAAAAGAAATAACACCAACAAAGAGAAACCCAAGAAAAAGAACAAAAAAAACACGAACAATAACAATAAACATAAAAAAAGACAAAACAACAAAAACACAAGAACAACAAAAAACAACACAAATAACACAAAAACAAAACAAAACAAAATAACCCACCCACCTTAAAAAACTAAACAAAAAAACAAAGAAGACAAAAGAAAAAAAATGAACAAAACAATGACCTATCTAGACCAGAAGACTATTAATGCAAGAATCAACAGAGGAATCAAAATAAAGAATAGAATGAGCTAGGGAACTAAAAAAATTGAATGAACCAAAGAGAAACAAAAAAAAACAAGAAGAAACTAGGTACCTTCAAAACTGGAGCCATCCAAAGAAATGATAGAAAGAAGAGCTTCCCTAATTTGAGAAGCCCACCATATAAGAGGGTGGCCATAACAAGTAAGATCACCTTTGTCCAAAGCCCAATTAGCTAAAGCATCAGCACTCTTGTTTTGATCTCTGACCACATGATTGTAATCAACTTTCAAAAATCCCATTTGGATTAACTCAATTTTCTCAATAATTTTTTTTATTCTCCAATCCACCTTATGATTCTTAGAAGGATTCTTCAAGAGATTAATCATAAGTTGAGAGTCAGACTCAACTAACACCTTTTCCCATCCAAGTAAAGTTGCCATTCTCCTCCATAGCTCAGAGGCTAAAGTACACTCAATAAAAATATGGTTGATATTTTCTACATTCTCTTCATACATTTCACATCTAAAAGGGCCATGAAAACCACGCTTCATAATTTGCTCACCAGTAAGCACCCTACGATGCAATAAAAGCCAATTAAAGAACCTCACCTTAGGCCAGAGCTTTTGAGCCCACAATCGAGAAAATATGTCAAAAGAATGGTTGGGATTATTATGGCATAAGGTCAAATAACCTTGAGCAACTGAATACTCACCCTTAGTAGTGTCGTTCCATCCAAAACAATCTTTTTCATGGGACCAAGAGAGGGATCTCATATGAAGGATGCCTTGGATATCTTGTCTTTGCATTTTTGGGATTTGAATAGGCCGATCCTCAATAGGGATCCAATATCTACCAACCTTTGAATTACCAGTATGGTACCGACGATAATTAGCCACCTTTATCCAATTAGCTCGGTGAAGCTCCTCCATCCAAGGCCTCCAGTTGGGAAACTAAGTTATCAAAGGCTTGTGACCATCCCAAGAATCTGTCCAAAAATTTGCATGTTGACTATTATGAATGATTCAAAATAATTTTTTCTTTATCAAATCCTCACTAGTCTTAAAAACTGCTAAAATGGGAGAACCTTTGGTAGGAAGTTGATAGCGAACAAGGTCTTCAAGACTTTTGTTCTTAGCATATTTAGCACGGAGATTATTGGCCCAAAGAGCATTGGGGTTATGCAACATCCTCCAATATAATTTAGCAGCTAAAGCTTTGTTGTTATTAATTGAAGATCAGAATCCTTAGTACCACTCCAAAGTATCCCATTTCACCAAGGCCCATTTTCTTTTCTCCTTAGTACCACTCCAAAGGAAACGATGATTGATTTGATCCAATTCTCGAAGAACAGCCTTTGGGATATTCAAAATGAAAGAAACATAAATAGGAATAGCTTGAAGGACTGATTTTACCAAGGTGATTCTACCCCCAGAAGAAAGCCACTTGTTGGTCCACTTTCAAATTTTCTTCTTGACTTTGTCCAACAACCAATTCCAATCTTTATTTTTCTGCCTTTGAATATTTATGGGAATACCTAAATAAGTGAATGGAAGAGAGGTATTCTTATATCTTAATTTATCCAAGACCATGGTTTCCTGTCTAGCAGAGCAGTGAAAGAAAATAACTTTAGATTTGGCTTCATTGATCAACTACCCAGTAGCCTTGGAAAAATAGCTAATGATTTGCTTAAAATTAGAAGCTTCCTTAATTGTAGCTTTACCTAAAAGGGTAGAGTCATCCACAAATTGAATATGAGAGATAGGTCTAGCTCCATGAGCAATGGTAACTCCCTTAAGGGTTTTGTTTTCCCTCTTTTTGGTTATAGTCCTACCCAAGCATTCAGCAAGAATGATGAATAAATAAGGGGATAGCGGGTCACCTTGACTGATACCTTTGGAAGCTGGGAAATACTGAGAAGGCCTACCATTGATAAGAACTAAGTAGTAAATTGAAGAGATACATCCCATAATCCAATCCATCCAATCCTTAGAGAAACCAAATTGCCTCAAAACTTTGATAAGGAAGTGCCAATCCACTCTGTCATAAGCTTTGGATAAGTCTAACTGGATGAACATAGAAGGAGAATTTTGCATATCCATGGAATGGATGGTTTCCTGAGCAAGAACTATCTCATCTACTATCTGACATCCTTCCACATATCCCCCTTACTCTGGGGAAATAATCTTATGTAAAAGATGCTTCAACCTTTCTGCCATGATTTTAGTAATAATTTTGAGAAGAACATTACATAAAGGAATAGGTCTAAAAGTTGCGATATGATCAACCTCTTGAGCTTTTGGAACAAGAGTAATATAAGTTTTATTGATAACCTTCAAAATTTCTTTGTATTTCCTGGCTTCTTCCACCACCTCTAATAAATCAACATGAAGGATATCCCAGAACTCTTGGTATAACTCAATATGAAAACCATCAAGACCTGGGGTTTTCCCTTTTTGCATTTTAAAAACTACTTGTTGAAACTCATTAATAGTAACAAGAGCGAGTCAAAATAGAGTTCTCCTCAAAAGTGATAAGAGAAGGGATTGCTTGAAGAACATTTTGTTGAGAAGTCGAGTCAAGAGGAGTAGCAGCAAAAATATTGGAAAAGTAATCAACAACAATAGATTTCATGCCATCCCAAGTATAAACAACATCTCGAGAATCTTAATTTAAGGAAGAAATAAAGTTGTGAGATCTTCGAGCTAGAAGAGATTTGTGGAAGAAATTTGTGTTTCGATCTCCTTCTTTGAGCCATTGAATTCTAGATTTTTGCTTCCATAAGATTTCTTCTCTTTTTTCCCATTCCTCTAAGCGAGTTGTGAGTTTAATTTCATCTGCACTTCTCTTCTCTGTGAGGTCATCTAAACGGATTTTCTTATTCAAATTTTCAATATGACCAATAACTTCATGTTTTTTTTATGAACATCCCCAAACTCTTTCCAGTTCCAAGTCTTGATTTTGGATTTAATGTATTGCAGTCTTTTGGCAAAACAGAACATCTTAGTCCCATGCCTAGGTTTACCTTTCTTCAACCATTGTTGCACACGAGGTCTGAAGGAAATTTCTCTAAGCCACATTAATTGAAAATGAAAAGGAGAGAAACTCACATTGGTTTTCCACATTTCCACCATGACTGGCCAATGATCCGAACCAGCATTATTAAGAGTCTTCACTTTAGGAATGTGACCATGGATTAAGAAATTTTTAGAGAGCAAAAACCTATCCAATCTCTCCATTATACAAGCTAAGCCTTGCCTTCTATTAGACCAAGTCATAAGGCCATTATCTCGGTTGGATATCCACAAGATGGAGGTTTGCAATATATTCGCTCATGAGGTCAGTACTTTTGTCCAAATTTCTATTTCCCCCCTTTTCTCATCTAGAGAGAGGATGGTATTGAAATCTCCTTCGATCAAGATCCAAGATTTAGGAAAATGAGAGATAATATGAGTAATATCCTTCCACTGTCTTATTTTTTCCTCCAAAGAAGTCGGGGCATAAACAATAATGCAGAGCATAATCTGGTTGGAATGTCTACTTTGAATAGCTATAGCCAACAAACCCCAAGCGCCAACCATATGGTGAATAACTACTTCTTTTGGGTCCCAAAGACAAGCAATGTCACCCGAAGTCCCTTGGGAACTAAGGGAAACCACTTTTCCAGTTGGCCAAATTTTACTGGCAATTAAGTCCATATCCTCCATTGACATTTTTGTTTCTTGAAGGAAAACAAGATGTGGATGATTTATCTGAATCATTCTTCTAATTTCATTTTGTTTTGAAATACTCCCTTTGAGTCCTCTAATATTCCAAGTGATGATCTTCATTAATACTAGGGCTAAAAATGTTGGGAAGGTCATTAATCTTACCTTCCTCTACAAGCTTTTCATCTTCTTTTACCATATGATATTGATTGGTCTTGCGACCTACTTTTTTATTAGAATCCATCTTCAATTTATTTTCCCTGTTTCTTGACTTATTCCAATTGAATCTGAGATGGCTTCTAACCTTGAAGAATGCTCATACATAGCCAAAATTTTACTATATGGTTCAATGGAGTCTATATTGGGACCTGCATTATTTGAAGTTTTGACATTTGAAATATTGTTTTTCTTGTGTAAATTTTCTCCTTTTTTTCTCGTTGAAAACCTTTGATTTGTTGGTTTATCTCTGAGTTCTTTCCTTCATATTTAAATTGTGTTTCTAAGATTTCGGTTTCCATTATTTCCTCTTCCTCACTTGGGACATCATTTGTGGAAAGGATTTCAAACATATTAGCAAATGACTTTGATTGATCCTTCATTACTGGTTTTTTAGAGTGTTCTTCTTCTTAGGTATTTGGAAACCTATCGAGTTTATATCTTCTTTCTTTTGATCAGGAATTTTATTTGGGCAAGCACTGGCCAAATGACCATATTCATGGCAAATTCTACAATGAAAAGGAATGTTCTCATAGTCCACTACTTGCTCCCAAGTGTCTTCCCCAAATTTTAATGTGATATTTTTAGGTAGGGGTTTGTCAAAATCCATTAAAACACAAATTCAAGCATAAATAATATGTTCAAAATTTTGAGTACAATCAATAGTCATCATAAAAGTTCCTAAAGAGTTTCCAATTGAAGAAAAAATAGTAGGATTCCAAAATTCAATAGGGAGGCCAAAGAGTCTAACCCACACAGGAGCTATAGAAGGCATCTCTTCTTTGGCTTTAAATTTAGTATGCCGGGGCTTCATGAAAAGCCCCGCCCTTCCAAAAACCAAGGACCCCCTTGAAAAGTTTTCTCTCTATCTTCATTATTAGCAAATAAAACAAGAAAATAACCATTTGGATAAATAGAGATTTGTAACTCACCTTTAGTTTTCCAGATTTTTGCAGCCCAGACTTTGAAATCAGATAGATTCGGACTAAAACCCATGAACCGACAAATTAGTCCTCTTTTTTCCAAATCTTCAATGCCAGTCTGAATGTTACTCATATCAAGCTTAACAATAGGAGTTCCATCAGATACTTTAAGACATCCTGACTCCATTTTCCTGGGATCAATCTTAGGCATTCTTATAGGTTTATGAGAAGCCCTAGTATTGATATTAGCATTGGGTTGAGGCTGTCCACCATGAAGGGCATCCCTAAAATTCATTTTTGGGACTGAGTCTTCAAAATTCTTACCCTTGACAAGGGTTTTCACAATAGAATTATTTTGTGGGTGCACCTTAGCACCAGATTCACTTGAGATATGAGCCATTTTTTGATCAACTGCTTGAAACTTATTTCGTGGTCTCTTTAATCCTTGCCCTAGACGTCGTGGAAAGGTATGGTTTTCACTTTTCTTTTGTGCAGCAAATTGGAAGCCGTTGTCACTCAAGTTCACAGTATGATCTATTGAAAGACAAATTTCTAACCCATCTTGTAACCCCTGCAACATTTCTTGCTAAAATATTGAGCATAAACCATAAAAATCTTGGCCACTAGGGCCCGAAGGCCCTAAAAACCAACCTCTGGAGCTACTTGCACTCAACCCAGATGAAACCCTCGCATAGCCGCTTGCAAAATATATCGTTCACACATAGGGATGTGCTAGGGTCTATGTTGCTCCAAATGATATTAAAATTGGTGGAGATGTTCTAGGGTTTTTCAGGCATCTACCCTCAAAATTTCAGCTCAATCCGAGTTCGAATGAGTGAGATATGGTCGAAACGAGTTCGACAGTTTGGGCAGTCCTACGAAAAACGTCTCTACCATTCAGCTCCAAAAATTTTCTATGATCACCTTATTCAGTATCCTCAAATACATTAATCTCACTAGGTGGGTAAACTTTCTATATTGTTAAATTAAAACAACATGCTTTTATTAGTTAGGAATCTGTATTGTATTTAAAGTGCATATAACCAGGTTTTAATGTTTTCCTAAAGAACATTAAATGTTTCATATATTGTAGAAAATCTAGAAATAATGGTAGCATCAAAAAATACATGCATATTTATTGTTTGTGTTGACCCATGCTCCCTTACCATGCATCAAGCCTATTGTAAGCCTCCATACCCTAAAATCTAACACTTAAAATTTTAAACCAAAAATATAATAAAATTTCTTCTATTTTATATCTATATTCCTCTTCTGATATAACCTCACCTAATTTATAATATATATCCCTTTATAACCTACCCCTTTATTGAAAGTATAACATGACTTATGGCTAAGAATAATATTTTATGATACAATCTTATATAGGCCTATGGGAAATTATTGTATAGATGTATTTAGTTTATTGTATTGCTTTATTATGTAAGCCCTATGGATCATGGTTAACATTTTTGTGATTAAACCCACCTTATAACATGTAATTAATGTAAAACCCTCTTGTTATGTTGTCTTCGGTTAACTGAATTTATGTAAATGGGAATTTTGGCATTGTTATAAATATCCCCCTCCACTTCATCCATTGTGTTGGAGTGTTCTGACTCTTATCTATGTATAATATATTGATTGTTTATGTTGTCTATGGGTGCCCACTATATATATATATATATATATATTTTTTTTTTTTATCATTTTTACTCTTTCTATATAAGATTTGAGTGGATGGATTGCTTTTGTTTGTTTCTAAAAATATGTGTGAATTTGAACATGATATCCAAGTGGGTATGAAGTGTCATTGCTTGGCCATGCAAGAAATTCATTCAAAGCCTATGATCCCTCTTTTGAGTTTTAAAGTGAACAATTCTTCAAAATTTCATGTGTTTAGCATAAGAAATAGGAAAGGTTTTTTCTTCCATGATTTCTCATTCATAATTAAATTTGTTCTAGATAATTTATCTCATCACCACTCTTCTTTCCATAATTATGAAGGTTTATAGGGTTTGGGTTTAGTCATGCACTAAGGTCCTATTTTACAAACAGGCTATGGCCCTTTGCTATAGGCTTAGTTGTCAAGTTAGAGTTCGTATTCGAGTTCGACGTTCTTGAAGTTTGAAAAAATTCGAGATGTTTAATAATTTGAAATAAAATTAGATTTAAAATTTGATTATTATAAATGCATATAAATTTTTTTAAATAGTTTTTATTTTTATTTTTATATAAAATTTAAAAATCAAAGATACAATATTATAATATTTGATTTTAATAATTTTTTTTTTAAATATATACTTTAAAATATTTTTAAAAATATAAACATTTTTATAAATTTATCTAAACATAATAATTTTTTAACATATGAAACTAGAATAAAAAGTAAACATACAAAATTTAAACCTAACTATAATTTAAGAGTCTAAATTTCTATTAATTAGTCTCGTTGTATTTGATATAAAATAATTTAATATGAAAATGGTTGGGCCATCATGAGCTACTAGTGAGTATATGGAGAGACTTAATGATCCTCTTGTCAAGAATAAACCCAAAGAACTTGATGCAACATTTGTACGTCTGCTCTAGGTCTCGTAGGCTAACATAACTCTGCTTTTGCAAATAGGATTTTGTAAGTAGGGTTTTTCCCACATTCGGCTATGGCAGAGGAGAAACAATTAGAAGGTGGTGATGACAAAGTTTTACACTCAAACTTTGAAGAAGATTTTCAAACGTTTAAATTAATAATTTAAAAAAAAAAAATTATAAATTTTCTATCAATTATAATAAAAAAATATCATGTATATTAACACAGAACTATTATTGTTGTCCATGTTCATTTTTTTCAAGTGATAATAAAGAACTAAAAGAATAAATTGAAAATGGTTGCATCCAACATAATTTGTGCAATATATAGATCGGAAGAATTTTTTTATAACACTTTCACATTCATATATATTTTATATTTTGGAGGTAAGAGATTTTACAAGTCATGGGTTTTATTTTTCAACTGTCAATGACTGATTTTAGGGTTTTTTATACCTCTTTTATGTTCAGTTTTTTTCTACTGAATTTAGGGTTTATTCATTGAATTTATTCGTTAAAGTTTTGAATTCGACGAATTTTAAATTTTATCTAAAAAAATTGACGAATTTGATAACTAAGGCTATAAGGAGACTAACAAATGTGAATTTTGGAGGATGGTTAATAATATAATTAGTTTAAAAATATATCATTGGCGTATTCCATTTCACAACTAATAACTTAAGGTAGCACAAAATATTGAATATCTTATAGATCATTGTATGGCATCACAATCATCCTATGTAAAACATCAAATAATAGGAGCATCGATGAGTGTACATATTTTAATATTATAGATTTGTTTGTCTATCGATATACCTTTTCCATGTAGCATGTCAATTGTTTGCTCCTATTGATTATATGAACTATTGAAGTATTATTTTTTTGTCAAAATATTGAAGAATTATTTTTTTTATTAGGGTAAAAAAGGAATTTTGAAAGGACCCGAACCCTTTTACAACACAAATTCAGCCCATCAATTGAAAAACTGCCAAGGGCAAGTAGCAAAAAATCTCCTAGATGCAAGACTATCCATCCTAGACCCCAATTAGCTACAGTCTTCCCTCATGAACTTTTCTAAGTCCTCATGGACCACCCCTGGGGGGATCCATCTCCTATCATCTTCTTATACATGCACTTGAATTTTTTATCTCTTATGTACCTAGGTCATAGTTTCCCTATAATGCTTACATTTACTTATCACACTTTTTGGAAAATAAAAGTATTTTTTTCCATAAGAATGAGGGAAGAGAAAAATGACTAGATACAATTTATCTAAATAATTTTACAAGTGTAATAATGCAAGTATGTCTATCAAGAACAAGAATGTTAAAATATTGAAGGTGGAATTTTGGTGTAGATCACGTTACACAAGCAACACCAAACAAATGATACACAAGTATTTTTTCTTTGAACAAGTCAGAAAAACAAACCTTTCATTACTTTTATGCCAAAAATAAGGATACAAGAGAAAGAACCCCTTTACAATTTCAAAAATTCCCTGTTTTTCCTTTTCCCACCTAAAACCATCAAAATTCAAATTTGAATTTTGGGGGCAACTTGTTGAGGTCATAACTTCGCACTCGTTGACCCAATTGACTATTACAGCATGTTTTTGAAAATGGCATGAAACAAGCTAAGTGGGGTGACCCTTGGCTCCTTGCACCAAGGCTCACATCTAGCCAAAAATCCTCAAATTAGACCTCTAAAACCTTCAAAAATCTCCTGCAAGTTAAACTAGTTTTACTAGTTTTACAAAATTAAACAATTACAATTTTTTTTTCGGATGATGCAAGATCACTCTTACACCACTGGATGCTTTTGCATTAAATTTGGTAAGGGATAGGATTCCAATAAAGTGCTTAAGAGTGCCAACATACATTTGAAAAATAGTTGTACCACTATACCAAAGAATTGAGAAAGCTTTCACAATTAGTATAGAGAATATTAAAGGTAATTAGGTTAGAAAGAGAAGTGGGATAGCTTATAATCTAACAAACCCATAGAAGTACATTGTCTCATAGTTGACCACACATGCCCATCATTTTTCATGAATCTCACCATATTTAAAATCTGTGGTGAATTGTAAATTAAACACCACAAGGTTGAAATCTTGAATATCCATATATAAATCAAATTATGTATATTGGTTGTTTGAGTTTGATGTTTAACAAGTGATTTATTTAAGTCTACTTCTAATATTTAAAGAAAAAAATATGGGTCCCATGAGGGATATCATAGTGGGATGTCTCTAGGTTTTCATTCAATAGATCCATGTTCAAACCCTAGTACAAAGTTCCAAGACCCTTTCAAAACCCATGCTTACCCTAAAAAATTTAATCAAATGGAATTAGCTCATCTTGTTAGAATTCTGAAATTTCAAGGAGGAGACCAAGATTTGAATCTGTCCAAGCAATACATGCATAATTTCCAAGTTTGTTGTAATACCACCATGTGGTAATGATGTAATATGGGTGGGGCCTATTTCAATCCCATAAACCCATTAAAAAAAAAGATAATTTTGGAAATTTTGAGTTAGTTGTGTTGTCATTGATGTCAATAGTGAGTATCAGTGATCAATATAGGACTTGGCAAAATAAGGGTTAAAATATTTATATTTTAAGCCCAAGATATTTGGTCTAAGGGCTTCACATGATTGGTCAAAAGGATGGTTAAATACCCTGAAGGAAAGACCTAAAGGAAATAATATTATAATATTTATTATTATAATATTAAAGGAGGTTAGAAAAGGTCTAAGGGTGAAAGAGAAAAATACCTAGGCCCAAAGGAAATAATATTATAATATTTTTATTATAATATTAAAAGGTTAAAATTAAAGCCTAAGGTAATTTATAAATTATTTATAATATTTATATTATAAATTAATTTATAAAATAATATTATTAAAACCCAAAGTTGGGTTGGGCACAAAATTTGATTTAAATTTTTATTGCCCTATCGATGTTCAAAGGAAAATGAGCATATGGTATAAATACCATAATATTTTCCTCACAAAAATAAGTCTTCAAATATTAAGCACATGCGATTTGTGAAAGTGAATGCGAAATATTCGTGAGCAAATAAAGACGAGATTTTTATTTTTAATTGCATCCAAAAAATGTGAAGGACAAAGTGACCAAGGCATAAAGCCTTGACACCAACCAATCGGTTGGGCTAGCGGTAAGTTTGAGGTGTGTAAGGCGTAGGGTACGTAAAGGTTCTACGTTCGAGTCTCGACGATTGTGAAAGGACAAAGCCTTTTGTTGGCTTTGGTGCTAGAGGAAGAAACAAAGTGCTCAAAGCACTTTTACCTCCCACGTGAGTGCTTAGCTTACGCAACAGGGTGGCTGCGACTAAGGCGCAGGCGACAGCTTGACCTGGGATCGTATCCCATCGAGGTATTTGCAAAGGTATTTTAATTTTGTTGTAATGTGCATGTGGTCTAAGGTTGTATTGTGAGTGCATGTGGTCTAAGGTTGTATTGTGAGCGCCTAGGGAGATATAAGGTGATTAAAGAAAATTTTAATTTTATTTTAATTAAAGGTTGTGAAGGATTTAAGTGTGGTTTAAAAGTGAATTGAGTTATTTCTGGAAAGGTGTGATTTGATAATGCATTTTTTAGTAGGGAGATATAAGGGAGTTATTTTGATTATTTTTATGCATTAAAATTTTTGAAGTGAATTATTGTGAACGTGTGTCAAGTGAACCTTTGCTAGTTGTATTTTGAAAAGTTTGGATATTATAAGGTGTACTTAAGACTTGTTATTTTTGTATGGTGAAATAAAATTTTGAGTGGAGATTTTGAGATAGATTGTTGCTACCTAACCTTGAGAATTACAAAGAATATTTGATTGTTATTAAGACAAGTTTTGAAGATATATCTCCATAAAAACAAAAGGTATGGGCACATCTTCCTTGTGAGTGAAATATTATTGGGTTTAATGTTGTGAAATGCAAAGTTGGAATGAAAAGGTTTGTTTGATAAGCATTGTTGGAAATGTTTGAGTGAGTTTTTGTGTGCATAATTGGTGAATGTTTGTGAGAACATTTGAGTGAGAAATTGAGAACTATCATGATTAGGGTTTGAGAAAAGATCATGAGTATCATTGTTATGTGAATGTGGAACTCTTGATTCTAGGGTTGAGATTCATAGTGTGAGTTATTGGAAGTTTAGTGAAACACTTGGTTAGGGTTTGCAAGCAAGTTGTGTTTCATTGAGTGAATGGTTGAGTGAAATTGGATGAGCATCATTGAGTGAATGCATTGGAGTGATAGTTCAAGTTTTGTGAAACAAATTGTTCTTTATTCTAAATTGATTTGAAAAGGAGTTTGAAAGTGATAGAGTGATTTGTGAGTGTGAAACATATTGAGTCTCTTACCATTCTCTATATGTTTATGTGGTTAAACAAAATTCTGAGTGAAATTTGTTTGTATGATTGAAGAGGTTTTTTGAAAGAGATTAAGTTAAGTTTTGTGAGTGTTTTTGTGAGTGTGAAACATATTGAGTCTCTAACCATTCTCTATATGTTTCTGAGGTTAAACAAGATTCTAAGTGAAACTTGTTTGTGTGATTGAAGAAGTTTTTTGAAAGAGATTGAGTTGAGTTTTGTATGCAAGTTTTGCAATTGATTTGAATAAGCTTTTGTGAAAGCTAGTGGACAGATTTGAGTAAGTCCTAGAGTGGACTTAAGGACAAAGTTGAGTAAGATTTTGTGAAAGCTTAAGGACATATTTGTGTGAGCTTTTGTGGAAGCTTACAATCAGATTTGAGGTAAGTCTTGGTGAAGACTTGTTGAGCAGATTGGATAAGTTCTAGTGAGGACTTGTTGAGCAGATTTGAGGTAAGTCTTGTTGAAGACTTGTTGAGCAGATTTAAGGTAAGTCTTGTTGAAGACTTGTTGAGCAGATTTGAGGTAAGTCTTGGTGAAGACTTGTTGAGAAGATTGAGCAAGTTCTTGAGACGACTTGTGGGCATATTTTAGGCAAGTCTTTGAGAAGACTTGAGAGCAAAGTTGATTGACTTATTTGTTCAAGATTTGTATTAAGGCTTGGGGCATATCTAGCAAAGTTTATTTGTGATTATATCAAGCTTTGTGTTAAGTCTTGAGGACATATTTTAGGATAGAGTTTTGTGTAGATTTGAGAGCAGATTTATGTCATACCAAATATATAAATTGAGTAAATTTGTGCTAGACTGAAGGACTATGTTTAGTGCAGATTTGAGACAGATATTGAGCATATTTGTGCTAGACCAAAGGACTATGTTTAGTGTATATTTGAGACAGAGATTGAGTAGATTTGTGCTAGATAAAAGGACTATTTTTAGTATAGATTTGAGACAGATATTAAGCAAAATTGAGAGTAAGCTTTGGAGGTAATAGAGCATAGGATAGTAGTCTTCAGTGGATAAAAATCCATTAGCCATGGCAGTGGAGATAGATTTCTTCTATGGAGAGAGATCCACAAGCTAGTGTAGTGGAGGCAATAGTCTTCTAGAGGATCACCAGCCAGAGCAAAGGAGAAGGAGTTCTCCTATAGATTTAGATCCACAAACCAATTGAGAGGATTGGTGTCTCTTGTGTACAGATATCCATGAACTTATTAGGGGATTGGTGTCTCCTTTGGACAGAGGTCCATAAATATTGTAATAGGTAAGGATTCCCAAGAGATTTGTTGAGAAAAATTTAGTAAAATATTTTCTTTGTGGAGTAGCCCACATTGGGTGAACCATGTTAAATTGGTGTCTCTATTGTGTGTGGTGATTTGTGCATTGCTTTTATTATTGTTTTTTATATTGCCATTGATATATTGCATAATATTGTTTGGGAAAGAAAAGTAAAAAGTGGTCTTATACTGTTCACCCCCTCTCAGTATAAGCTTGTGTTCTTCAGATAAAAATTACAAGGTAAATCCTAACATGAAGGCCAACACATACAATCTATATATATATATATATATATATATATATATATATATATATATATATATATATATATATATATATATATATATAGTGTGTTAAAATATCTATATGCAAATGCATGGTGTCTTGTATTTAAAGTGCATATAACTAGGTTTTTATGTTTTCCTAAAGAACATTAAATGTTTCATATATTGTAGAAAATCTAGAAATAATGGTAGCATCAAAAAATACATGCATATTTATTGTTTGTGTTAATCCATGCTCCCTTACCATGCATCAAGCCTATTGTAAGCCTCCATACCCTAAACTCTAACACTTAAAATTTTAAACCAAAAATAAAATAAAATTTATTCTATTTTATATCTATATTCCTCTTCTAATATAACCTCACCTAATTTATAATATATATCCCTTTCTAACATACCCTTTTATTGAAAGTGTAATCTGACTTATGTCTAAGAACAACATTTTATGATACAATATTAAATAGGCCTATGGGAAATTGTTGTATAGATGTATTTAGTTTATTGTATTACTTTATTATGTAAGCCCTATGGATCAAGATTAATATTTTTGTGATTAAACCCACCTTATAACTTGTAATTAATGTAAAACCCTCTTTTTATTTATCTTTGGTTAACTGAATTTATGTAAATAGGAATTTTGGTATTGGTATAAATATCCCCACAACTCCATCCATTGTGTTGGAGCATTTTGACTCTTATCTACGTATAATATATTGATTATTTATGTTGCCTATGGGTGCCCACTGCATATTTATTTGTTTTGTCCTTTTTACTCTTTCTATATAAGATTTGAGTGGATGGACTGCTTTTTTTTATTTCTAAAAAGAGGTGTGAATTTGAACATTGTATCCAAGTGGGTATGAAATTCCATTACTTGGCCATGCAAGAAATTCATTCAAAGCCTATGATCCCTCTTTTGAGTTTTAAAGTGAACTATTATTTTAAATTTCATGTGTTTTTAGCATAATAAATAGGGAAGGTTTTTTCTTCCATTATTTCTCATTCATAATTAAATCTGTTCTAGATATTTCATCTCATCACCACTCTTATTTCCATAATTATGAAGGTTTATAGTGTTTGTATTTAGTCATGCACTAAGGTCCTATTTTATAGAGAGGATATGGCCCTTTGCTTTAAATAAGGGTAAAGGTAGCACTTTTAATTCAATTTTTTTAAGTCTCCTATGCATGTGGAAGTTTAGTATCTTTTTGTAGCACAAAAAAAAAATATTAGTCATGCCTAATTGCATTTGCAAGGGGTGCTATAATGGTAGCATGGTACACTCAAGAGCATGAAAAAGAGGTCATAGATTTTATTTAGAAGCAACATTTATTCTTATTGTTGCTCTTAAAGGACTAGGTGAAAGAAGCTTTTGGTGTATCTTCAACCTACTAGTAAATATAGTGCATTGGAAAATTGAGAAGTGTATTGGGTTTGTTCAAAAGGATGTGTTGGATTTGAATTGCATGCCCTCTTATTTTGGAATTCCATATTTTTTTGGTTTGGATGATGGTCTTCATGAAGGTGTCAATGATCTTAGCTCAATGGTTGTTTTATCTATTATCCAACACAAGGGTGTTGGAGATAGCATGGCACATGTTCAAATCCTAGCAATATGTTTATTGCTTTACTGCTAATGGAGAGGTTCTCATTACAAGGAAGGGAAACACCATCGATACTTCAAATCAAATATTGGTAGTGTGGTCAATACAAACGTTCTATCTTCCAACTAACCTAGGTTTCAATCCATCCTTTTATAAAAGTTAAAGGAAACAATAAGTTGTTAGTTGGTATGGGAACCAATATGCCACCTTTGCATGCCACATAAAACCCTTTTTAATGTATTTATATACCTTTGACCAATAAGAATTGAGAAAGTGTCAAATATAAAATTTAGTGGTAACCAAGTGATGCAAATCAAGTGGTAAAAACTAGAAAATAAGTTGATACCAAATGGCAGCTTGAGATTGGACAAAGTGTTTCTAAGGTTTGCGAGGTTAGTTTTCATTTTTTGAGGAATATTAGGGTAAATATTCTAAAGGCCATATTTTTTAGATACAAAAGTGTTTTCAGATTGTTTTTTCAATTTGTATGAATTTTGGATCTCTTTGCATTAGTGACATCAGTTTGGGAACTTGTTATAGTGTTGGTGGCCAAATTATGCATGATAGTCTTCAAAGCCTATTGTCTTATGTCAAAAGAAAAAATTTAGGGTATGATATGTAATAAAAATATTTGGTTTATGTTTATGGGAGATTTAGTTGTGTTTGTGAGTAGTTATTAAGTCTTTTAGAGGCATACAAAAAGAAATTTAAAATATACTCTAGTCAATCATTTTTTTCCTTTGGGCTATTTATTCATCTTATGCATGAAGATATAATACTTTATGATCTCAATTTTCTTCTATTATTTATCCAGGTGCTCTTGGAATTTTGTAACATTTTTTCTCATAAATTGGTCTATACAAAGCCTCTTTTGGTGATGAAAATCAGGTGGCCTAAGTGCTAGTCCATGTCTCCAAACAAGGTGATGTATGTTATAAAAGGAAAGTTATGCTTCCAAGGTTTGCCTTAAGTGACTATAGAATATTGATGTAGCTTCTAAGAGGGAGTACTCTTTGATTATCCTCATATTGATTCATATAATAGTTGTTCTTTGGGTACATACAAGAGTATTTGATATTATCGATGATAACTATAGTCTAACCTAAGAAGATTCTTGTGTAGAGGTATTTTTGCATCATTAGATTTCTAGATGATGAGGGAGATCATATGAGTCTTCCTAAAGTATGGAGACCCATTAGAGAATAATTGTGGGGATAAATATATTACTATCACTAATATCAATTCAAATTATGAGAGGGTGTTAAAAGTGTAATCTTACTTATGGCCAAGGTCAATATTATATGATGCAATCTTGTATTGGCCTATGGAAAATTATTGTACAAATATATTTAATCTATTGTATTATTTTATTATGTAATCCTTGTGGGTTTTGGTTAACCTTGTTATGTTTAAACCCACCTTATATTGCAACCTCGAGGAGCATGCACCACAACCCCGCTTGCAATGAAATAATTGTTATATCAAATGGAACAAAAAGGCACAAAGCAATATGCGTAACTCGAAAATAAAAATAACAAAGAAAGATCCTCTTTTTATTAATTTCAACAATGAATCCGATTACATATTCGTCCCTCTGAGGGATACCCAATTTTTGATACAATCAGTTACAAGCGGGACACATGGTGGATAAATCCCCTCGCAAAGGGGTGGTGCGCTTCCGCAGGCTTCCCGATTCTGCACACGAACTTGTCTGAGGGCTCACAGATGCCTCCTTCTCCTTCTCTCATCCAGGAGGGATCCCGTGCTCCGAATGTCTTGATTTGGTCCTGTAAACCTGTAGATCTGCATACATGGAAACAACAAAGCATGCTTAGTAGTCCAGGCTGCCTCCCCGGATGAGGCTGTTAGTATGAAACCTGATAAGCAAGATAGAGAAGCATAATATGACTAAATGCAATAATACTAATGAAAAATGTGGGCATATCTCAGGGAACAATAATGTAAATGCATACAGTAAATCAGATCTATACTAGAAATAAATGTTGAAGCAGAAAGTAATCGAATCTAATGCTAAAACAAAGAAACTAATGTCAAAACCCTAGGTTATGCCTATGGGCCACTGTCCAAGATAGCGGCCATGAAATAGACCTTCCTCCTCATGATCCAAGGGTTGTAGCACCAGGTTCTCTACTCAAATTGATGTTCAAGGGTCATCGGATGTGTCAAATACATGGAATGGTGGTGAATAATAATGGATGTGAATAGCGGATGCATAGTCTCTCCTTAGCCGGATAGCACTTCATTGCTCCTCAAGGGTGCGTAGAGTCGCTCTCCAATATGACAGGGCTTCACTGCATAAACTCTAAAAATTATGGATCTCTTTTGCTCTTTGTGGGAGAGTCCATATGTAGACTTACCTCTCTTCCAGATCTAGAACTTGGCTTCCTAGAGAAGCTTCAATCCAAATCTCATGCGACTGACCATCCCGGGTGGAAAGCATCAGTCACAAACTAGCATTGAAGGGGCAGTTAGGAGGAACTCAGGTAGTTCCTCACCAAAATCCACCCACAAACAATGCAAAGTGCAGTCAGACTGCATGATCTGGGCCCGTATTCATGGCTAGACTATGCATGGTGCTAGCCGCTATCAGGTTCAGCGGCTAGGTGTGGCCGTTGTAGTCTTCAGCGGCCAGATGTGGCGGTCGCTCTGCTTGAGAGCGGCCAGGCCTGGATGGGCTAGAACTACCCTTTTTGAGTGGTTAGGACCACTACTTGCTCTTGGAGAGATCCAAGAGGATTCATATGGTCTATGAATGTGTCCATATGGGTAGTCTCCTAAACATGACATGTTTTAGGTGTCTACAGATACCCCTTTTTGGGATGCATTGTGGGAAAACACAGCACGGAGCAAAAATAGACCACCTAGGGTCACATTGTAGGTTGGATGATGATCATTGATCTGATCAACATTGGATGCCCCAGTCATGCAGGAGGTGCACATCCTAGAATCATTGCTTCCAATAGGGTGGAAGGCTTAAATTTGTGGAAGTTTGCACTCGTTCATCAAGCGATCGGGTAGCTTTAGTACTACTATAGGTCCGAAAGGAGGAGAGCTACAAACTTAACTATCATGTTTGCTTTTTTCCCTAGCAAAGGGTAAGCTTATGATAGTTGTTGGCAATGATTCATAAGATGAATACAATTTGACATGATCGAGTGATCTTTTGTTGACTTTGATTATGATTGTTTGAAAATTTTGACTACCCCCTCAAGCGACGAGTCGATGAGGAAATGGATTTAATAAAGTGATGAGTCACTTGACCAAGATGAATGATTTGGACCTCTTTAGAGGGTTGCTTTTGTTGTTATAGGGTTGTTCCCATCCAGGTGTGATTTCAACCATTTTTGGTAATTGCACATCCCCATCCCTTGGGGCGGTCTGACCGCAATGGCCTTCTTAGGGAATTAAGATGTTAGCAATTCTATTTAAACCTATGTTGAATCACTATTTGCTATAGGAGAAATGAGATGGATCCTCACTCCCATGGGGCGGTCCAGCCATCATGGCCTTCTTCGGGTTTGAAGTGAAGCATCTCAATTCTACCTTAATTATTTTACCCCAAGTGGCCTTATGGTAATTTACTCATCTTGTCGAATTACATGGAGCGCTAGTCACTGCAATCGCCAAGTGTATAGAGAAAATAATTGATTATGAGGCTCAATTGGGATTTTGTTGTTTATTTGATTTTTTTGTGTTAATTTGATTTTTATGATGTTTTTGGATTTTGATATATGTAATTTTTTTGTTTTGTGCATATTTTGGTTGTTTTGGACCACTAGGTATGCTTGAAGACCTATTTTGAGGTGCTTTGCGATGAGAAATTGAGTAAATTTCTCCTTGCTTCTTGGCCGCTGTCAGGTCCAGTGACCCCCAATTATTGCTTCTTGGCCGTTATCAGGTCCAATGGCCAGGAAATATGGGTCGTTGATGCTAGTAGTGACCAAGGCTTGAGTGGAAAATATAAAAGTAAATTTTAGGGTTTTACCCTTCATTATTTCTAGCTGTCAATTGTACTTTTGGAGCTTTGAGGTGAGATAGTGTGATTGTGATGTGGAGTGCTACTGGATTTGCTTCTGATTGGATATTATGGTTGAGCAGGGGGAGGCATCTATGAGTGGAGGAGCTGGAGCTTCATGGGTACTCTGCCAAACCTTGATCTTACTCATTTAATTTGGTAAAAGGAACCTAATTAATTAATGCGGTAAATGAACCTCACTAAACTTGTTGGAAATGAACATAACCTGTCAATAGGTCTAGGCTAGGTTTAGTTTTAGTGGGTCTAGGCTAGTTTTAGGAATTTTTAATTTTTTATGCTTTTTGGCCCAAGGGGGCACGTCGTTGGCATGTCGCCTATTGGCATTGCCACCTAGAGTGGCTAGCCTGGCTCAGGTTGGTCGCTGTCATCGTTAGTGACAGTTTAAAATCCAATGGTTAAATTTTTGACCATTGGAAATTGGTCATTGTCGGCTTCAGTGGTCGCTTTGTGGCTGCTCTGGCATGAGCGGCCAAGTGGCCTTAAGTTTATTTTTTTGATTTTTGTATTTTTGAAGCAATTTAATTGATTTTTTTTCGATTTTGAAGTGTAGTTCTTGATTTTTATGAATGTTTAGGTGCATTCCATCATTGTTTTAATAGCTTTAAGCTCATCTTAGATTATCTTGCACCATTTTTGTTTTATGCATTTATTAGTTTGTTAGTGCATTTGATTTAGACATATTTTGCACTTCTATATTTTGTCTGCATGGGCCTGGGACCCATGGTTGCTTGTGGACCTCTTTCCTACCCTAACTACCATGGACTAGGATTGGTTTGATGCTCATGGCCTCTAGTATGTTACTAGGCTTTTGATGATTATGTCGGATCAGGCCTATTTGACTGCCCTGGCCCATAGGTGGGATTCCCAGACTAATACCTTCCATCTCCCTATCGACGAGATGACCATTACATCGAAGGACATCTACAGGATCTTTCGGATCCCCTTTGATGGAGTGCCTATTGTTTCTTCCCCCACTGATGCCAGAGATGCAGTCTTTGCATGGGTCTTTGGGAGACATGCCATTGTTGCCTTTTGGGATACTCGATCTGGTGGGGTATCAGTTGCTTGGTGGTATTAGGAGGATGTCTTCTCTCGTAGACATGTTGTGTTGTTGATGGTCATTTACAACATCTTGTTGCCTAATTTCTCCAGAGCGAGGTTCCCATGGAACCTCTTAGCTATGGTTTAGGACTTGGTGGATAGCGTAGAGCCTATCATCTATGCTTGGGGGTGCGCACTATTGGTGTAGTGCTATGATGAGTTGTACTAGATTTAGTGTTATGGTCAGGCTAACATTGCTTGTAGCTTGCTCCTCCAGATCTAGGGATGGGAGCACATCAAGGTGGACCATCTAGGAGGTCTACCTATTGAGTTCACTGATATAGTAGAGGAGGCTCAGAGCTATGGGGCTAGATGGCCTTGAGAGTGCGAGGAGTGTAGGAGTCGATGATGTGTGAGAGAGCTCTCTCACTACATGACATCTCTGATGGGCTTGTAGGCCTAGGATATCATCTAGAGGCCTTACTTTGATTGCCCTACTTGGAGGGATCTAGTTAGTTTCATAGCTCGGACTCAATGTGATCGATGGGTTATCGACCGTAAGGATGGTATCAGAGAGTTCTTCTATTATTCTAGGGTGCTTCGATAGTTTAGAATTCAGTAGGATGTTCCCCTTGAGCTAGTTGTATACCATCAGATTTTTATAGATAAGAACCTTCCACCACCTTGAGTTATAGTAGTTTTAGAGGAGGATGACCCTCCTATAGTTGATCTAAGTGTGGTTGATGTTGGGGTTATAGAGGTGTATACCCATTGGTGGGGTATGTAATTATGGTAGGGTGGTGGTTACTTGGGGCAGTCTATGGATGAGGTAGAGGTTGAGGATCTTGATGGACATTGAGTGTAGGCTTGGATAGAGGGTTGGGGGTAGGTAGAGTAGTAGGTGGAGGAGCAGGTGGTAGAGGAGTAGGTTGCCCTTGATGAGGAGGAGGAGTTAGCTCTTGAGGAGCAGGAGTCCCCTCTCTGGGCTCAACTACACTAGGTAGAGGTTGAGCTCTAGTCTTCATATATTTAGGTACAGTAGTGGGATGCTACTATTGCTTCTCTTTAGGCATAGGTTGCTTAGGTTACTATTGAGTGAGATGTCACATGGGCCTAGATTACGGTTGCTACTCCCATGGTATAGGCTCCTATAGGTTTGGATATAGGGGTTAAGGTGAGATGACTTTAGGGGATCATAGAGGAGAATGAGGGCTAGATGGCATCAGATGTTACCTACATCATCACTCTACGATCTCAAGTTTGGCTACTAGGTGCTACTCCTAGGGAGAGACCCATAATAGGGGGTCACAACGTAGTATGTGGACTACATCAGGGTAGTCTTCGGTCTGGCCTAGCTAGAGGACTAGGACCTATATAGAGAGGACTATGAGGGCTAGCTCCCATCGTTCACATAGGGATAGAGTTGAGGGTGGAGGCGAGGTAGGGGGTGTAGGCCTAGGTTGATGATCTTATTGTACTAGTTTCATTTTTGAGTGTAAGGTCGGGTGACCTACATAGTTGTAGCCTTATGGTGATTTTGTACCTACATGTACTTATTTGACACACATTTATATGATATCTAGACTTTGAGACTCATTATGTGTATCTTTTATGATTATGTTTTTATGTTTATGTGATGCAGTATCATGATATTATTTGATATGATGTGATGTGATGCTTTAGATGTTATGATGTGGATGTGTAGGTGGACTACTTTATGATTTTATGCTATATGGTGTGGTTTATATGACTTATGCTTTATGATGCATGGATGATTAGATGGCATGATCTAGATGATGATGATGGATGCATATATGGATGCAATGCTTATTGTTAAATGCATGTTTACTTTTGGTCTATTGTATGCATCTAACTTATGTTGTTATGATATGGTAAATGAAATGTATGTAATGTATTATGATGATGATCTAATGTGAATGAACTTGTATGCTTTAATCACTTAAAACATATGGTATGATGTGACATGGGTTTTGACAATCTAATGGACGACACCACAGAATGTATAAAAATCATGAATAAATAATAACTCTTATAATAAGAATTAATCATTTAAACATCCAAATGTGATATGAGATGATGTGATATGTATGTACTTTCTTTATTAGCTTCTGTAAATTAAAATATATGCACAAAATAGTCAGTGGCCATCTAAATATCATTGCTGACATTCATCTGGTATCTATCCTATTTCATGGATGCCCTTTTAATGAATAAAATCTCCTAAAGAAAGTTGATGATGCGAGTGATGATATGAGTTGTTGCTATGAGGTGATTTTTGAGGTTTTCCATGAGACTCAAACACCCTAGTTGCTCCATCAAAAGTTGTATACTGATCATACAGAGCTTCTGAAGGATAAAGTTTTTGTTATGAAGACCTAGATACTCATTATCCCTATGTGTGCAAATGAATATATTAGATAGAACATAAGCATACCCTAGTGCTATGCGGGATTCATTCAGCCCATTGTTGTATTGGGGATCCTCAAATGTTTATCCTGATCCTATGTTGGACTTAGTTGGATTAAACCACTAGGCGGTACAGGACACCTAAAGCTAGCTCTTCCACATGCAAACATTGGTCTTGTACAAAAGCAATATGCTAATGTGATAGACATATCATCGTGCGTAAGGATACCTTATGGTTCATTCATGCTGAGAATTCCAGGGATTCAAGTTCAATACTCCCTTCTTTTCTTCATATTTATTTGGGATACTTGCTCATGCTTAGTGATGAAAATCACTGTTTATTTTGAATTTTTGTTTTTTCTTTTGAGCAAGGGATTTATGTAGTGATGATAATCACTTGTTTATTTTGTTTTTGAATTTTGCTTTGTTTCAAGATTTTTGCTTGTTTTTATTAAAGCAAGGGATTTCTTTGGGTAGGGATGAACTTGTCCTTTTTCCAATTCTCATCATTTCCGAACCGGTCGCACAAGGGGATGAGCAAGATAAACTTTTCACCTTAGGATACCTAATACCACTTCGTAGTGTTCATATTTCCCTTGTTCCAACTAGGATTTTAGTGTTTTTATTAGTGATAGGATTTTGAAATATACCAAGTGCTATCAAAACTAAACCTCACCTATTAGAAGCTAAGATGACTTTCTACAAAGTTTGATAAAACCACTAGGTATGGTTGAGTGACCGAAAAACCCTAGTATATTCCTCATAGCAATAGGAGGGGTTGTGTTGAAAAATATAGTTACACACATGGGTGATGGATGATGATGGATTTTGAAGATGCATGATTGATGTACAAATGTGGTGTCATTTGTAAGATTGTGAACACAACCTACTAAATGCAAATGCAATGGATGGACATGCCTAAGTGCAATGCAACTATATGGATGCAAAGTGCAAATGCATAATGCAAATGTTTTTGTATTTTTGATGCTTTCAATTGTTTTTGAGTTTTGATTATTATGAATGTTTTTGAACTTTTTGATTTTAAATTGTTTTTGTGCTTTTATGTTTTGTTTTTGACCAAAGGGCTTATGGTGCCTTTGGGGCTTTTTGTGATTTGACCAAAGGGCTTTAAGATGCCTTTGGAGCTTTTTGTGATTTGACCAAAGGGCTTTAAGATGCCTTTGGAGGCTTTTGTGAGTTGACCAAAGGGCTTTAAGATGCCTTTGGAGCTTTTTGTGAGTTGACCAAAGGGCTTTAAGATGCCTTTGGAGCTTTTTGTGATTTGACCAAAGGGCTTTAAGATGCCTTTGGAGCTTTTAATGTTTTCTTGTTTGTTTGGATTTTTATGATTTCTATTGTTTTTGAAATTTTGAAATTTATTTGAATGTTTTTGATATTTTGTTGATTTATGTGTGAAATACCTTTAGATGAATGATGTTGAGAGGTTCTGGCTCTTCAACACCCTCTAGCATTGTTAGGCGATATGCCCCAGGCCCAATCTTCTCAGAGATGATATAGGGACCTATCCAATTGGCCATAAATTTGTCTCGTAGATGCGATGGTAGATTTGAGTTCTATTGGTTTTCTTTAAGCACAAGATCCCCAACCTTAAAGTCTCTCAGGTGGACTTTATTGTTATAAGCTCATGTTAGATGATCCTGGTAAACGTGAAGATGCTCAAGAGCATTAATGCGATGTTCATCTAGAAGGGTCAATTGATCCAAGTGAGCCTATCGCGTAGTGTCATCATTGATGAACTCTTTCAATGCGATGCACAATGTCAAAATTTCCAACTCTAAGGGCATAATGGCCTCAGTGCCATATACAAGCAAAAATGGTGTTGCCCTAGTGGGCATCCGTATGCTAGTCCTATAAGCCCATAATGCTAGGGGTAATTGTAGATGCTAGTCCTTATGATTTTCTTTCACCATCTTCTTTAAGATGGCTACTATTGTCTTGTTTGAGGCCTCTGCTTGCTCGTTTGCCTATGGATAGTATGGTGTCACAAAACTATGTTGAATATTGTATTTGGTCATTAAAGCTCACACATTTTTGTTTTTGAATGATGGACCATTATTCAAGATTATCTTGAAGGGTACCCCAAAATGATAGATGATGTTGTGAAGTATGAACTCCATAATTCGAGGTCCAATTATCGAGGTTAAGGGGACCGCTTCCACCCATTTGGTGAAGTACTCAGTGGTCGTTAAGATAAATGTATGTCAGCCCAAAGATGGGGGAGAAATATTTCTGATCAGATCGAAACCCCACTGAGAAAATGGCCAAGCCACCTGAATGGGTTGTAAGGCCTGAGATGGCAAGTGCATCAGATTTGCATGTTGTTGACATTTAACACATTTCTTGACATACTCACAGTAATCCTTCTCCATGGTGGGCCAGTAATAACCCATTCGAAGGATGCACTTGACAATGGCCATGCCACTGAAGTGGCCACCGCATGTACCATCGTGAGCTTGCAAAATCACCCAAGTTGATTCTTGGGGCTCTAAGCAATGAAGGAGGACTCCATCATAGCTTCGATGATACAATATACCTCCTAGCAAGACATATCTTATCACTTTTTGCTTGAATGCTCATATTTCGGCATGCGATAGTCCCTATGGGATGATTCCAAGCCTCAGGAAATCTTGTAACTAGGAAAGCCAATCCTGATAAGCTACGACCTCAATAGATAAGATGACTTGTTCCTCCTACAATTCAATTTGCACAAATGCAGATTGAGAAACAACCTTATGGTGAATGGTGGTACCATTCTCCATAGGACCCTACGAGATCAAGGACCCCCAAGGTGCCTTCTCTAAGAAGTCTTTGGCTTTACAGAACCAGTCATGGTCTGGCTCTATGTGAATCATGTTGAATGATTCCTTGTTATCAAAAGCCTCATGTTGCATCGTTGAGTGTGAGAGCATTTTCACATGAATGGTAGTGAAATCAGTAGATGGATTCTGAGGGATCAAGGATCCCAGAGATGCCATGGTGTCTACAAATCTATTTGATGAATGAGGGATTGCCTCGATGTCATACCATTCTAGTTTAGCTAGATATGTGTCAACAAGCTCCTTGTAAGCTTTTAGGATTGGATCCCAACATTGAAATAGTCCCTTGACTTGGTTGACTATGAGGAGGGAGTCACCAAAGATATTTAGCCTCTTGATTCTCATGGTGATGGTTGTTTGGAGACCCAAGATTAGGGCCTCGTATTTGGTGTTGTTATTAGTGCATGGGAAGTCTATCTTGAATGATAAGGGCATTGGAGCACCTTGTGGCATGAAAAAGATAATCCCTACACCACCTCCTTGCTCACACTTCGAACCATCAAAGAATAGAGTCATGTCAACTTTATTTTCTGGTTCTTCAGGTTTAGGTGCTTCTGATAATGCAAAGATTACATCATCAGGAAGTTCTATGGTGAGGGGCCTACTATTCTGAAGAGGCACCTCATCCATCTGATCAACTATGACTTATCCCTTGATGGAATTTTGGCTTATGAATTCCAGATCAAATTCTATCAATAGCATGATCCACTTTGTAGTACGTGTGTTATGATATGTCTTGCTCATCATATACTACAAAGGATTTTGTTTGGATATTACATATGTCGTATGGCTCAGCATGTAGTGGCACAATTTCTTGGTTGCAAAGACCACTGCTAAGCACAACTTTTCTATGTATGCATATCCTATTTTGTAGCTCACCAAGGTGCGACTAATGTAATATATCACTTGTTCCTTATCTTGCACATTCTTTTGAGCCAACATGGTGCCCGAAGCGAAGTCTGTAGTGGATATATATAGCAAGAATGGCATGTCTGGCCTTGGTGGAGCTAGGACCGATGGTGTTGCTAGGTACTCCTTGATTTTAGCAAAGGCTTGCTGACATTCTTCATCCCACTGGAATGGGACTCCCTTGTGTAGCAGTCGATTCATGGGTCGATATTTATTTGATAGTTGTGCGATAAATCACTTTATGGATGCTACTTTGCCCTGTAGGCTCCTTAGTTCTTTGATGTTTGTAGGTGGGGCCATTTCTAGGATAGCCTTTACCTTTGTTGGGTCTACCTCGATGCCTCATTTAGAAATGATGAATCCCAAGAGTTTTCTCGAAGTTATGCCAAAGATGCATTTCTTGGGATTCAACCTGACATTGTGCTCAATCAGGTGATCGAAGACCTTTCTGAGGGTCTCAGCATGCTCTTCTCATAGCAATGACTTGGCTAGTAAGTCATCGATGTAGTCTTCCAAGATCTTGTGCATGTAGTCATGGAAAATGTATGTCATAGCCCATTGATATGTGGCACCAACATTCTTAAGACCGAATGGCATCACTTTGTAACAGAATGTCCCCCATGGAGTGGTGAATATGATTTTATGTTGGTCTTTAAGCTTAATCTAAATCTGATTGTAACCAGAAAAACTATCCATTAGGGAGAGCATCTCATGACCTGCAGTTGCATCTACAAGAGCATCTATGTTGGGCAATGAGAATGAATCCTTCGAGGTTGCCTTGTTGAGATCCCTAAAATCTATGCAAATGTGGATTCTTCCATCAGGTTTTCCTATGGGCACCATGTTTGATACCCATTCTGGATAGTCGATGGGAACAATAAAGGCTACATCCAATAGTTTTTGCAACTCATTTTTAACCATCAAAGTGATGGTTGGATGCATCTTTCTGAGCTTCTACTTGACCGGTTTCTTCATGGGGTCTAGCGAAAGGTTGTGGACAACCAACTTTGGATCTAGCCCTAACATGTCTTTGTAGGTCCAAGAAAAGAGATTAGGTCTCTCTTGCAATAGAGGAATTATGATGGCCTATTCTTCTGGAGATAAGCTTTCTCCAAACTTGAATTTCTTTGGATTGAGAAGGATCATCATTGATGTCCACCTTGAAAGTCTCCTCTATTGCCATATGTGACCCCTCCTCAAGCTGGTGAGGAGTGGGGATTAAATGGATGTCATCTACTAGATTTATAGTTCCCACTGACTCAGGGTCGAGACCAGCATGATAGACATCATGTGCATAGCCTAGTGCAAAATGAAATGGTTGTAGCATCTCTTCATTAGGGAAGAAATATTTAGGCTCTAGGGGTGAATCAATGTGATCCCAATCAATAGCATCTAAGTTAAGACATAATGGTTTTGAAGGATCTATTGGGTTATGGAGTGGAGTGGTCAAATCAATGGAGATCATGTTGATGGATGGAATGAAATCTCTAGGACCATGTGGGTGAAACTCTTCATCAATGGTTTGCTCTCCATACTCATGATGAGGCTCTAGGGGCATAGGGATCTCAGGATCTGGTCTATGGATTGATGAGATGATGGGATCATTGGGCTATAGCTACTCTCTAAATGTAGGTGGATCAGGGTTGACCATGTGATGAATGACATCTAGATTTATTGGTCTCCCTATGAAGTGAAGGTTATGATCTATGGTGCGAAGTAACACTTCTCTTTCAACAAGTAGATTGACTTGTTGTAAGTGACGCTCAAGGTAAGCCCTCTCAGCTTCATTCTCAAAGTCATCATTGCTTATAGGAAAACCCTCATTCCTACCCACTAGGGTTGGGTGCTGACTTACCTGCTGATGCCTAAGATAGGCCATTTCAGTCTCATCTTCATAATCATCATCGCTTATGAAGAATCCATTGGCATTTACTATGGGCCCTACCATTTGGTGTGCATGTCTTATGAAGGCCATCTCAGTTGAGTCCTCTATCTCATAGCCACTCTCATTCGACATGTATCCACCCTCATCCGAGATGTATTCACTCTCATCTGAGATGTATCCACTCTCTGTGTGGCCTATCCAAGCAAGGTTTTGCACATACTAAGGCCCATGGTAGGCCAGGCCAGCTTCATCTTCATTCTCACTTGGGACATAATCATACTCCTCTCACTCATATCCATGCATTGGCTCTTCCTCCCATAGGATGGCTCCTGACGAGGGTGCTTCTAGAGAGGATTTAGGGTGATACTCATCAGGTGGTGCAATATTGATCATAGACACCCATCCATCACCCAAATAGTTTCTGCTAGGGGGTTGATAGGGATTCTAATCAATGTCCTCCCCGAACCCAATGCTTAGCCTATCTAGGGTGGCTACCAAAGAATCATCATGACTCCATATTTGATAGCCTAGACCACACCTATCAGTAGGTAGTTGGTACTATGGCTGGCACCTAGGTCATAGCCATGCCAGTGACACTGCTCAAAGTATCTCAGAGTGAACTCAAGATTTGACAAGTAATGAACATTCATGGTGAATGGTTCATCCTCATCCCTCTCAATATCAGGAGCAATATGGGTGTGATCTAGACCAACATATATAAAGTTGGTTTGATTAGGGGGAACCCCTAATGGCACTACCATCCCTACTGGTAGACTTGGGACTCTTGGCCATCCCATGTCTTGTGTAGACTCAATAATTGGTATGAAAGTGACGTTCTGCACAAGATATTCACCTAAACCTGTGTGGGCTAGGTGAACTATCACCTGGGGTGTAGATGATGTTGTTGATGATGCAGGCAAGGTAGGTTGAGGTACCTCCTCAACTATTTCTTGGGAATGTTCCTCCTCCATGGGAGTAGGAATTCCCACAACTGCTATGGTCAAAAGTTCCTTGGGTCCTTCCTCCACTAGGGGTGCTTTTAGCTTCTGCGTGTCTTTTGCCTTAGATGTCAAAGGCTTTTTGGAAGCACCAATAGTCTTAGAGGTAGGAGGTGGTGCCGATGTGGATGGGTCACCTCGCACTGATCTGCTTCTATTCTCTGGCTGTGTGGTTGGGGATGAAGGCCTTATGTACAAATGCATTGATGGAAGGACAAAATCCCTCGACAAGTCAACTTGATGCACGTACTTGAATGACTCTTCATCGGATGGAACCACATGAACTTGTCCCTCATGCACATACTTGATGCATTGGTGCAATATTGAGGGCATGCACTACATGTCCCTGATCTAGGGATGCCCTAGAAGGATGTTGTATTGCATCACCCCTTCCAACACATGACACATCATGGGGATGGTCTTATGTCCTACCTTTATAGGTAAGATAATTGTACCCACTATGGAGCACAATGCATCATTGAAAGCCCTCAACATGTAGGAGGTCAAGATAATGTTGGACTTAGGGATCTTTAGGTGCCCTATAGCCTTTGTAGTGATGATGTTGATCGATGAGCCCGTATCGATCAAAACCCTCTTGAAGGGTATGTCATTGATTGATGCAATAATATGTAGAGGTAGGTCTGCTAGGGTAGTAGGAACTACCTTAATTTTATGATCATAAAAATGAATCACGAGCTCTTGGCACTATTGCACTTGCCCCACAAAATGTGTGAACGCATCTGGGTTCTAGGGCTGGAGCTCGATTGATCTCAAAATCTCCATCAAGGTCTCCCTATGCCTAGGATATTGTTGTATGAGCTCATAAATTGATAACTTAGTTAGAGTCATTTGTAGATTTTGTTCTAGTCTACTCTGAATAGTTACCATAGGTCTCATTGGTGGACCTAGAGGATTGTTTTGCACCTATCTCTATCGAGGTGCATTCAAGATATTAATGGGAGTTGTTAGAGGCTATGGTTACCCATATCTCTGACTCTTGGTTGCCACATTGACTATCTCAACCATTTTGATGCATCCCTGAATGGGTGGCTCAACTCAAACCTGGTTGACTTGGGTACCCTGATCTCTAGGGGCCTCATGATTTGGAAATGGGTTCCTGAATATACCCATATCTCTATTATTGGGAGCTAGCAGGTTGTCAACTTTTAGCTCTCCCTTTTCAATCATGTTTTGCACAACATTCTTGAATCCAATGCAATTTTTGATGTCATGCCCCTGTATCCTATGATATGGGTAGTATTGATCTTCCCTATATCCCCTTGGCTTGGGACGGTTAGGGTCAAGAAGTTGTACATCAAGAAATATTATCCTCTGTGCCTCACTCAACTGATTAAATATCGACTGCATCGATTCATTTAGAGGTATGAAATAATGAGGTGGTCGACGTTCCTTGTTCTAGCCCTAGTTGTTCTTAGGGTCATAGTTGGTAGGGGGTGAGCCTGATAATTCTGGGGTTTCTACCCATTCCCCTCCTTTGGCATGGCCAATACAACCTGATTAACCTGAGTAGGCTTGGCCTACTTCTACTTATTCTTGTCATTCTAATTGTTCTTGCTCCACTCTTTCTTGTTGTAGAGCTTGAGGTCTCCCTCATCGACCTTTATGTCTTCAATAAGCTTGGCTTGAGCCAAGGCTTCTTTGAATGATTCATATTGCTATAGTTGCAATAACAGAGAGATGTGTTTTATGTAGCTCTTTGTGAACATTCGGATGAGTTCTTCAGTGGGGATGAAGAATGATAGTTTTACCATGATTTTTCTCCACCTGTCCCCATAGTCCATCACTGGCTCATCATCATACTACTTTAAATTAGCCAGATCGGATAGGTTCACCTTCTTCTTGGCATCAAAGGAGAAGCATTCAAGGAATGCATTTACTAGTTGCTCAAAATTAGCGATGCTATGCTTGGGCAACTGATTGAACCATTGAGTTGCTGCCCCGAGAACATCATGATGAAGGTTCTCAATATTAGGGTATCATTCTGCTCAAGGTGGAAGCACACATTCATGAATTTGGTCATGTGTTCTTGCACATCTCCCTCTCCCTTAAACTTGTCTAGTCTAGGCATCTCAAAGTGCCTAGGATATGTAGGACTCAAGACTGAGGGGCACAGAGGTTGGTTGTGTATCTTGCTCAATGTCAGCTTCTGTCCTCCTATGTCCTACTTCTCGAGAGACTTGACTCTCTCGATGAGTGTTTGGTATACCTTCAAGGAAATAATCTCGTGTTCCTGAAGGTTTACTCATGGTGGTAAGGGAGGTAATCTTGTGTTTACTCGATTTGGGCATCTATACTCATCTCCCATAACCATGGATGGAGGTTCAGGATATGTCTACTCCTGGTCTTCCATCCCTACCTATTCCTCATTGAATTGTATTTGTTCGAGGTCTAGGTGTTGTTGATGTTGTGAAGTGTGGTGAGCATACTCATTTCCTTACCTAGTGCTTCTCTCCTACTGAGAATCGATACATCTCTCATGTCGATATCTCTCACCACCTATGTGTGCATCTACTCGAGCTAGCCTCTCTTCTAGCTCCTCACGCTCAACTCTTTCTTCTCTTGAGCATTGCTCTTGTAGGCGTATGTACCTCTTCCTTCACTCTTCTTGCTCAAGAGCTTCTACATGCTCTCGCTCGATGCATAACACTTCCTCTAACCTATGTATATGGTCAGATCGACCTGCTACTAAAGGTTCATGCCTTTCTAACTCTATGCAAGGAGTTCTAATGTTTAGGCCTCTCGAGGAGGCTCCTACTATGTGCTTGCCCTTGTCCACTAGGGTGACCTATTCTGTGTATTATGTTATGGGTTGAGTACCCCCATGATCATAAGTAGTGTATGTGCTGTAGGGTCACTTTGAAGCTTCCCCTAGTTCACTGGTGCATCTAGTAGCTATGCTATATGAACTTCCTAAAGTAGAATGTTTAGTAGCAATACTTCTTGGAGCTGGTCTCGAGGGAACTCGATCCAACTCATCAAGTTGTTGGGTTCTCCATGGTTGATCCCATGGAGTCCCATTGGCACCAATGAGCTCATAATCCAAGGGTATCCTCCCATATGTAGGGAGGTTGTAGGATGTCTTGGGTCTATGATTAGGTGTAGCCCTAGTGTCTTACCCCTTAGTGGGCTGATATATCCTATGTGTATCATGTGAAGCTTGGGGTCTTGCAACCCTTGCATGCCTATGTGATGATGGAGGCCTTGATGCCTCCTCATGCTGATGTGATGATGGAGGCCTTGAAGCCTCTGCATGTCTATGTGATGAGGGAGGTCATGATGCCTCTGCATGTCGGTGTGAAGAAGGAGGTTATGATGCCTCCGCTTGTCTATGTGATGAGGAAGACCTTGAGGCCTCCTCGTATCTGTGTGATGAAGGAGGTCATGATGCCTCTATGTGTCTGAGTTATGAGAGAGGCCATGAGGCCTCCTCATGTCTATGTGATGAGGAACTAGGATGTGGCTCTCTTGTTGGGGTTTCTCGAGGAGTCCCCCAAGGGTTGAGTTGTCACCCCTAAGACTTGTTGAACTTCATTCGATGACACTATGGGTGGGTGGCTCAATGCTAGTGTGACTGTGAGTGTGTGGAGCATCTGTTTCTACCTCGGTGGTGGATCGAGGGTGGTTGCTCTGAGTGTATACCATGGTGACTTATGAGTTATCTTCTTAGGTTAATTCCAAACCACACAAACAAAACAAGCAGATGTTTATCTCATTTTAAGGATTTATGTATGTGTTCCCTAAACTGTCTGGTGTGTTTAGATTCATTGGATATATAAGCTAACTCTCATCATGTTTTGCACTTTTTTTGGATGGTATACTTAAATTGTTTAAGGGATTTCACCTATATACTCGCACAAGCCAAATATGGTGATGAAATCCATACTCAACGAGGTAGCATAGGTACTACCAACCCTCACCCAGCACCCCATGCATAGTGATACACCCCTCAAGGAGGAGTGCATGCTATTTTGCATGGTTAGGATAGTTCTTGGATCGGCCTTGGCCATGGATGGGTCTCGATGATACTCTTTCTCATGAGCCAACCAAGTGGTAATGACCTCCACTGTTGGTCTCGATCAACGGGTTGGATGTGAGAGCCCAATGTCACTGATGTTAAAGATATGATGTGATGTGTGTGGGGTTATTTTTAACCTTGCATGTAAACAAAATGCATCACCAAGCAAACATGATCTTTCCTATATGTTTAAGATAAAAGATGTTTCATTTCAGAAAGATGCATGTATTCAGCTTATATGAACTTTAGAGAATGCATCCTATTTTATGAATTAATGGCCACTAGTTGGGCCGCATGCAAGCAAACTAAACACATAGAAGCCTAGCACACTGGAGACTAGGGTAGACCTTACAAGCAGAGGCCCGTTGTTCCTAGAAGCGCCTAGAGAAAACTAAAGAAAGTCCTAGGAAATATCAAATGCATTTTATTTTTCCATTTTCCTTTATATTTTCCTGATTAAACTATGATTTCGCTTGTTATTTCTAGAAATAAAAAGTTGTAGATAGAGAAAATAGAAAAATAGAGGATGGTACCAACCTTAACTCCTCATCTGATGATGAATTCCCTACCCTCTATTACACTTTTCTATTGGTCATTGTTGACCAGAGTCACTGCTGCTAACCATTGACTGTAGGAGTGGCTAAGATCTTCTGGTTGCTGTCGACTAGAGTGGCCAAGACCTTTGGGTCACTGTCGACTAGAGCAGCCAAACCTACACATAGAAAAACCCATGAATGTCAATAAATCGACTAAAAAATAAAACTTGGTGGGGGTCCCACCATGATCACCATCTGTGCGACCTCGAGGAGTGCGCACACTGCCTCACTTGCAATGAAATAATTATTATATCAAATGGAACAAAAAGGCACAAAGCAATATGCATAACTTAAAAATAAAAATAACAAAGAAAGATCCTCTTTTTATTAATTTCAATAATGAATCTGATTACATATTCATCCCTCTGAGGGATACCCAATTTTTGATACAATTAGTTACAAGCGGGACACATGGTGGATAAATCCCCTCACAAAGGGGTGGTGCACTTCCGTAGGCTTCTCGATTCTGCACACAAACTTGTCTGAGGGCTCACAGATGCCTCCTTCTCCTTCTCTCATCCAGGAGGGATCCTATGCTTCGAATGTCTTAATCTGGTCCTGTAAACCTGTAGATCTGCATACATGGAAACAACAAAGCATGCTTAGTAGTCCAGGCTGCCTCCTCGGATGAGGTTGTTAGTATGAAATCTGATAAGCAAGATAGAGAAGCATAATATGATTAAATGCAATAATACTAATGAAAAATATGGGCATATCTCAAGGAACAATAATGTAAATGCATACAATAAATCAGATCTATACTAGAAATAAATGTTGAAGTAGAAAGTAATCGAATCTAATGCTAAAACAAAGAAACTAATGTCAAAACCCTAGGTTATGCCTGCGGGCCACTATCCAAGACAACGGCCATGAAATAGACCTTCCTCCTCGTGATCCAAGGGTTGTAGCACCAGGTTCTCTGCTCAAATTGATGTTCAAGGGTCATCGGATGTGTCAAATACATGGAATGGTGGTGAATAATAATGGATGTGAATGGGTGCATAGTCTCTCCTCAGTCGGATAGCACTTCGTTGCTCCTCAAGGGTGCGTAGAGTCGCTCTCCAATATGATAGGGCTTCACTGCATAAACTCTAAAAATCATGGATCTCTTTTGCTCTTTGTGGGAGAGTCCATATGTAGACTTCCCTCTCTTCTAGATCTAGAACTTGGCTTCCTGGAGAAGCTTCAATCCAAATCTCATGCGACTGACCATCCCGGGTGGAAAGCATCAGTCACAAACTAGCATTGAAGGGGCAGTTAGGAGGAACTCAGGTAGTTCCTCACCAAAATCTACCCATAAACAATGCAAAGTGTAGTCAGACTGCATGATCTGGGCCCGTATTCATGGCCATACTGTGCATGGTGCTAGCCACTATCAGGTTCAGTGGCTAGGTGTGGCCGTTGTAGTCTTCAGCGGCCAGATGTGGCGGTCGCTCTGCTTGAGAGCGGCCAAGCCTGGATGGGCTAGAACTACCCTTTTTGAGTGGTTAGGACCACTTCTTGCTCTTGGAGAGATCCAAGAGGATTCATATGGTCTACGAATGTGTCCATATGGGTAGTCTCCTAAACATGACATATTTTAGGTGTCTACACTTATAACTTATAATTTACCAAAATATCTCTTGTTATGTCAACTTAGGTTAGATTAATTTATGTAATTGGGATTTTGATATTGGTATAAATACCATCCACCACTCCATCCATTTTATCAAAGGGTTATTATTATCTATGGATAATATAGTGATTATTTATGGGGCCTATAGATATCCATAATATATTTCTCTTTCATCCTTTTTATGATTTTTTGTATAAGATTTGAGTGGATGGATTGCTTCTATTCATTTCGAGAAATAGATGTTAATTACAACATCTTCTTCATTTGTAATTTATAACTTATTATCTAGATATTATCCTTGAAACAACATCTAAATTAGAACCCCTCCCCATTTCATATTTTCATAGCAAAATTATATTGATTCGTTATTTTTTAAGTTTGTATTAGAATGACACTAATGTGGTGTTACATTTCAAGAGTAATCCAAAGTGATGCTAGAATAATGTTATGTGGTATTATCCTAGCACCATTGTATTCCCTACAACTAAAAAATAAAAAGAGGAAGGCCTTATCCTTTATATTTGGAACATATTAAAAAGCAAAGAGGATAGGTTGTCCACATACACTTGATGTGTGTGGAAATATGTTGAATATTTTTCATATTATTTTGGTGGGGTTAACTCTAAAAGGTATTAGACACTCTCTATGTATCCTCGCCAGTTTTTGGGTCTAGGTAGAGCCTCGAGCAGGGGTTCGAGGGTGGCAGCCCCTAAAAAGCGGGGGTCTAGGGGCAACATCCCCTGACAAAATTTTTAGGATTTCTCAAGCTATTTTAAGACTTATATGGGTTTTTTGGGATAAATATTTGAACCCATGGTAATGTAAAATTCGTTCTTATGTTGTATTTAATTGCACTTGCATCAGGGGATGAACAAAGATGAGAGATGAACATTAATGTATTGGATACTGTTAAGTTTATACAATAAGGAGATATTACTGTGCTAGATTTTTTCTCGTAAGAATTTTCTAGTTGAAATACTATGTTATGTGCTTATATGTTATCTTATTTTTTCCTTTGATTTTGTATTTACTATTTTCTAGATTTAATTTATCAAGGCCTTTTGCTCTTTATTTGGTATCAAAGCTAGATTTTTTAGATTTGTTAGAGTAAGGGTTTCAACCCTATGATAAATTAATTTTTGAGTGAGAGTCATATGTGAAAGAATCTAGGTGAAGGAAAATGACGAGAAGGACATGGGTAGAGACTGTAAGATCTAGTGGATTTAATTTTGAGTTATAAAAATTCAAGATGGAGGATCTGTTGTTTGATGGAGATCAGTGGATTGCAGTCTCGAGAATAAAACTAGAATCAATGACAACTAAGGATTGGTTGAAGATCGATAGGAAGGCAAGGAGTTCTATCAAATTGTGCTTATCAAATTTGGTATAATGTATTGATAGAGACCACGATAAAGTTGTTATGGCATAAGCTCATAATTTTTTATCTGATAAAGCTACTGGTAAATAAACTCTTTGTCTTGAATAAGTTGTATTCACTTTGAATGAATCATGGTGACTATGTGGTTGAACATCTAAATGTTTTTAATACTATGGTAAGTTAATTAAAGTATATTAAAGTAAAAATGGATGAAGAGGAAAAGTGTATTACTTTACTTTATTCGATACTTGATTTGTGGGATAACCTAGTTATGGCTATCACCAATACTACTTCTACATTGAAAGTAGAAGATATAGTAGTAACATTGTTATCTGAGGAAATGAAAAAATATATTTTGAGGATTATCATCAGAAGGATACTTTGGTTCTGAGAGATCATTGTCAAGAAAGAAGCAAAAAGAAATTAGGAGAAAGGAATCAAGATCTAGGGATAAATTTGTTGCAAAAAAGAGGAAATGTTAAAAGTGTGATAAAATAGGGTATTTTAAAAGAGATTATAGATCTAAAAAGGATAATAATAATTGATCATCTAATTAAGGAACTTCTAGAAAAATGAATATTCAAGGGACTTATTCTTAACTACAACTTGATCAAGTGAATGACATGACTCATGGTTGATTGACTCAAGGTGTTTCTTTTCATATGAATCCTCATAGGGAGGGGTTCTGTGAATATGAACAGATAAATGGAGTTGAATTTTGCTTAGGATACAATTTGACATATAATATAATAGGTCGAGGAAGAGCCAAGTTGAGGTTAAAATAAGAAATAATTAAAACCCTTCTTAGTGTGTTGCATATTTTGGGTTTGGCAAGGAATTTGATATTTGTGAGTAAGATGAATGATGTAGGTGTGATTGTGGTATTCAATAAGGATAGCTACAATATGGTTTATGGATTCTTGGTGTTAGCAAGGGGAGTTCGTATAGTAACTATATTTAGACTTGAGGCTAGCACTATAAGTATTGATTATAATAACTCTTCAATTATAGAGGAGAATAATACGATAAAAGCAACTCTGAGTATTCTTATAGCAAAGACAATATTGTGGCATCAACACATGGGGAAAATTAGTGAGAAATATCTTCAAACATTAAAAATGAAAGGTATGGTTGAAGGAATTTTTGATTTCCCATTAAATTTTTATTTTTGTGAGCATTATGTTTTTGGAAAACAAACCCAAGTCAAGTTTCCTAGTAGTGCTACAAGATCTGAAGGAATTTTACATCTAGTTCATAGTGATGTGTTTGGACCTATAAAAGTACCATAATTAGGTAAATCTATCTATTTTGTTACATTTATACATGAATTTTCAAGAAAGACCTAAGTATATTTTTTATGAAATAAATCTGATGTTTTTTTGTAGAAAATTACATAGAGAAAAATATAAAGGTTTTGAGAAGTAATAATGGTGGTGAGTATTTCTCTAATGAATTTGAGCAATTTTGCAAGGACTATGGAATAGAAAGGTAGAAAACAACTTCATATACTCCATAACAGAATGGAGTTGTAGAACGGATGAACAAAACATTAATGGATAAGGCCAAAATCATGTTAAGTGGTGCAAGGTTAGAAAGGAAATTTTGGATCGAAGTCGTGTTAATTGCTTGTTACCTCATCAATAGATCTCCTATCTCAACTTTTATGGACATACTCCATAGGAAGTGTGGACTCATAAGAAACCCTCTCCCAGTCATATAATGGTTTTTGGTTGCGATGGTTATATATATGTCCCAAAATAGAAAAGGACTAAGCTAGACTATAAACCTAAAAAATGCATATTTATAGGTTATAGTATTAGTGTTACAGGATATAAGTTGTGGAACTCAAAAACATAGAATATTGTTTATATTTGTAATGTGATATTTAGAGAAACAAAAGGGGTTCCAAAACAAGAAATGCAACCAAGAAAAGAACCTAAAATAGTTTGAGTAAAATTGGAATAGGAGGAAGAACATGTGGTAGAACCTAGTGCTACAGAAGAAGATGAACTATAGAGAGATTTTGAAGAGGAAAAGTTGGAGGAAAAATATGAGGAGGAAGCTTAAGATGCAAAATCTAGAAATCCAAGTTTGAGGAGATCGGATCGAGTGAGAAGACTCCTAGAAAGATATAGCCCTTCAAATATTTGTTCTACATTTAATATATCAGTTACTGATGAAGAACCCAATATTGTAAAGGAGATACTTTAGTCAAGTGAGAATAAATCTTGAAAAAGAGCTATGGAGGAATAAATGGAGTCCTTAGATAAAAATAAGACATGGGACTTGGTGAAATTACCCCCTAGAAGAAAATCGATTGTTTATAACTAAGTATTCAAGAAGAAGTACAATGTAGAAGGAAATTTGGAGAAGTACAAGGCTCACCTAGTAGCAACTTTGATGAGATTTTTTCTCCTATGGCTAAACTAACTTCAATTAGATCCATGTTGGTTATTTATGTTGTTTTTGATCTTAAAATAGAACAGATGGATGTAAAGAAAACATTTCTACATGGTGAACTTGATGAAGATATATAAATGTCACAACCAGAATGCTTTAGGGTAAAAGGTAAGGAGGACTTGGTATGCAAGTTAAAAAAGTCTTTTTATGACTTGAAGCAATCTCCAAGAATGTGGAACCAAAAAATTGATAGGTTTGTTTTGACACTTGGGCTTGGAAAAAGAAAAACAAAATTGTGTGTATTTTAAACAAGAATGTAAAAATTCTATTATCATTATTTTGTATGTGGATGACATGATGTTAATTGGTAAAAATAAGGAGATAATAAAATTACTAAAATCTTAGTTATCTTTTGAATTTAACATGAAGGATTTGGGTGCTGCAAAATTTATTTTGGGTATGGAAATAATAAGGGATCATGCAAATAGAAAGGTGTTGTTAAATCAAAGGAAATATGTTGATTTGATACTACAAAGGTTTAGGATGCATGATTGTAAACCAGTATGTACTCCATATCCTGTTGGTCAAAAGTTATCTGCTGAATAGTATCCTAAAACAAATGATAAAATTAAAGAAATGCATCATGTTCCTTATGCTAGCATTGTTGGTAGTCTGAAGTATGCAATGGTTTATATTAGACCTAATATTACACATGCAGTGCAAATAGTTAGCAGATATATGTCCAATCAAGGAAAGGAACATTGGACTACTATGAAGAGGATCTTCAAATATTTATGTGGAACTTCAGACTATGCTATTTGTTACCAAGGAAAATTTAGAGATAGTAATATTGTAAATCTACAAGGTTTTATGGATGTTGACTAGGCTGGATATCTGGACAAGAGAATATCCACAAGTGCTTATGTGTTTAGACTATTTGGAGGGGTGGTAAGTTGGATGAGTAAAAATCAATCAATGGTTGCTTTATCCACAAGGGTAAAGTACATTGCAACAACGCATGTATGTAAAGAAGTAGTGTGGCTACAGAGGTTATGTTCAACATTTTCTCTTAAGCAGAAGGCTATGAGAATTGACAGTGATAGTCAAGGTGCAATATTTTTTGACAATAATCATGGTTTTCAATATTGGTCAAAACATATTAATATCAAGTATCATTTTGTAAGAGAGATAGTTGAAGGGAATCAGGTGATGCTAGAGAAAGTTGATACAAAGAATAATTTTGTTGATTCATTAATAAAGGTTGTACCTGCTAAAAAAATTTCTTGATGTAGAAGATATATGGGCATGGTTGCCCTTGACAGTTGACAATGGTAATTTTTGACCCTTATGGAAAGTATTCAACAAGTGGAAGAATGTTGGAAATATGTCGAATATTTTCCATGTTATTCTAGTGGGGTTAACTCTAAAAGATACTGGACACTCTCTATGTATCCTCATCGGGGTTTGGGGCTAGGTTGAGTCCCAAGCAAGGGTTCGATGGTACCAACCCCTAAAAAGTAGCGGTTTTGGTGTAGAAACCCTCAGTGGAATTTTTAGGGTTTATTAAGCTATTTTTAGACATATATGGGCTATTTAGGGTTAAATATTTGAACCCGTGGTTTTTCTCCCATGTTATTGTAAAATTTGTTCTTGTGTTATTATTTAATTGTACTTGCATTAAGGTTTGAACAAAGATGAGAGATGAACATTATTATATTGGAGACAATTAATTTTATACAATATTGTGTTGAGTTTTTTCCCGTAAGGATTTACAAGGTGAAATACTGTGTTATGTGTTTATTTGTTATCTTCTTTTTCCTTTGATTATGTATTTATTGTTTTTTTAGATTTATTTTATGAAGGCCTTTTGCTCTTCATGATGATGAGATTACGGAGGGTAAATATATCAAAGGGACCACCTATTCATAGGTCTACACAATTTTAAGTGAGATAAAAACAAAGAATCTATAGTTGGAGGAAAGTATCTAAAAGAAGAAAATTTGAAGTAACAAAAAATAGAGAGTATAGGAAATGAGAGGATTGAATTAGATTTTCTCATTCATTATTAATCTCTTTCAGTCTAAGATCATTTTTTGCATTATTTATGCAACATAATTCCAAACTTGAATAAATCTACGTAACTTGTATGGCTTTTCAAAAATCAACCTAAAACCCAAGGTTTCAAGTTGATTTTGTATAACTCAAGAAAATTGTTTGAAATTCATATCTACGACTTGTAAAAACCCTATGAAATCACAAAAAATGTAAGTTATGATAGTCAAATTATGTTTTGAGGTTTCTATAAATTCAACTCAAAACCCTAATGTTTGATATGATTTTACGAAGAAAAAAAAAACAAATTGTATAAAAATAAGTATTTTTTTAATTTTTTTTTAATAATATGTGTGGCTTCTATTGGGGGCCACTGCCATTACGAAAATAAAACATTCCATTGCTCTCATTACATTTATAAAAATTTAATTAAAACATATCCAACTCTGTCTTTCTATCGAAGATATTCTTTGTTTACCCTTCTATCAAATATATTCTTCATCTTCCTCAAACTGCTAAGTATCCACAATCAACTCCTATATCAAATACCTTCAAAAATTTAAATTTTTTCAAGATGAAATTCAACACTATGAATGACTAAAATATTTGTTGCCCATATTTTATATCTAAAAATATATTATCTATAACCATCTCATAATTTCTCAATACCTTTTTATTGCCCAACTTTTATATCTAAAAATATTCCAAGATATTATTTTCATTGAAATTTTTTTATTTTATTTGAGGTTTTAGCCCCACTTCTTGTTAACACTTGTGATATTTGCTTTTGTTTTCCCATATCAATATCCCTTTTTGTTTCTTTTTCTCTTTGTTTTTGCTTCTTGGGTCTTCCTCTCTTTTTTCATTCCCAACAATACTTTCATCTTCATCAATATCTTCAATCTTCTCACACTACTCATAGTAAGACTTATCATCTTTAGGTTTGCCTTGTTTTGAAGGATCTGAAGTGCAAGGAATAACCTCAAAAGCACAATCTTCTTTATATTTCCTTGGAGACCCTAAAGTGCAAGGATGCTCTTCTATAGCAATTACCTTCTTATTTTACCCTAAAAACCTTAAATTGTTATGGGTTTCCTCCAACATCATTTCTATATTATTCTGCTCTTGAAACCTTAAAGTGCAAGGGATACATCTTCACCACTTTCACTTTTATTATGTGAAAAGGATTATATACTACTAGAGGAAAATGAAGATGATTTACCTAGAATAAATCTAACCTTTTTTGTTGTCTTTGTTTTGGGTTTTATCTCCACATCTTCTGTGCACCTTTAATTCCTTCTAAACTTGCCAATTGATATTGTCGATAGGATTTATTTACCTCTTCTTTTGGAGTGGAATATCGTTAATTTAATATTTCCTTGCTTCGTTTTGAATTTTATCTCATGGCTAGAATTTTTTCTCTTTCTTCATAGTTTTTACTTTGAAAATTCTTGCCATGTGTCCAATCTCAAAATAGTTGTGGCAAGGAAATGCAATATTTTCATAATCTATTTGTTGATCCCATTCTCTTGATTCAGATTTAATCTTAATGGATTGTGGCAAAGGTTTTAAAATATCCATAGCAACACATTTAAATATATATAGCATGCTTTCGCTCCTTAGTTGTTGGTCCTTCCTTGATGAATTCCCCTAGGGTATTTCCAATATTTTTCAAAAAATCCTTATTTATAAGTTGATATGGAAGTCCAAAAAGCCTAACCCACACTAGAAGCTTCTTAATAGTTTTTGTATCAATGGAAAAAATTTCATTCCATGGTATCAAATAAAGTGCATCTCTTCCCCTAAACCATGGGCCACCAACCATTATTTTATCCCTAATTTTTGAACTGAAAAATATGATGAGGAAAAAACCTTGAGCAAGAACAGTCACAGAATAATTTGAGTTCAATCCGCACTTCCTCTTGATCCAATTTTGAATCTCCAAAAACCCTGTCCATGATCTATGGAAATTACATATTAGCCCTCTACTTTTAAGAACCATTATATCATTTTCAATCATCTCATCCTTGATACTTACTTCTGGTATACCATCTGCTACTTGGATTGAACTTGCCATGTATTCACTCTTCCGCTTATATCTAGCTTGGGCATTCATACTTCCAACTAGGGCATTGATCCAATTAGGGCTTTCAAAAATGACTTTCCTTCCACAATAGCTAATGGGGCTTGCGCTTCTTGGTTCACACTCCCTTTCTGCTTGCACTTGCTCTTGCTTCCAGCTTGCACTCTCTCTTGCCTCACACTTGCTTCAAGCTTGTTCTCCCTCTTAGCTCACAATTGCCCGTGTCTCTTCTTTTTCTTGGTATTCCTTTGCTTCAATAATTTTTTGGAAATAATTTTCCACACATTCATGGTAAGGGTTTGAAGCATTAATGCACTTTGGATGAACTTGTTGCTCTTTTACCATGATTGAATCTCATCTTGCACTCCCTCTTAGTTTGCATTCCCTTTTGATTTGCACTCTCTCCTGTCTTGCACTCTCTCCTACCTCACACTCACTCTCAGCTTGCACTCCCTCTTGGCTCACAATTGCTCTTATCTCTTCTTTTTCTCAATATTCCTTGGCTTCAAATTTTTTTAGAAATAATATTTCACACATTCATGGTAAGGGTTTGAAGCATTGATGCACTCCGGATGAACTTGCTACTCTTCTACCATGATTGAATCTTAGCTCTCACTCCCTCTTGGTTCACACTCCCTCTCTGATCTTATTTTCTCTTAGCTTGCACACTCACTCTCATCTCATGCTTGCACTTGCTGCTACACTTACTCCTAGCTTATGCTTGCACTCACTTTTGGCTACACTCACTCGCACTCGCTTTTGGTTGCACTTCCTCACACTTGCTGCTGCACTTACTCTCAGTTCACGCTCACACTCGCTGCTACACTTACTCCCTATTTGTGCTCACACTCGCATCTGCATTGAATCTCGACTCGCGCTCGCACCCGCAACTGCATTGACTCCCAACTTTGCACTCGTTGCTGCCATGTAATATTTTAAAAATTAGCCTCCAAATAGTTTTGTATTTTCAAAATTTTAAGATATTTATATTTTACTTGAAATAAAATTGATTAAAAAGGATCTAGAAGAATTTTTAGTTTTCTAAATAATTATTTATGAAGTTTTTATGGTTTTGATAGTGATAAGAATAAGGTGTTATAACAACCAAATCCCCCATCCTGAACCTCATCATCATTCATTTTTTTCCACTTAGATAGGCCCATCACCTCCTCCACTGAACCATGGTATAAATCAACTTCCTTCCCACTTAATATGTGTATAGAATTTTGTTAAATGGCATTTATCTCAATTGGTCAAGTTGTTGTAATAGCACTATGTGGTCATGATAACACATAGGTGGGGTTCATTTCAATCCCATATAACCAACTAATACACACACACAATATATATATATATATATATATATATATATATATATATATATATATATATATCATGGGCTATTTTCCTATCCCTTATTTCAAGTGGGCTCCACCTTGTCCATCTCAGTTGGGGGATATAGATGCACTAGAGCCCATACCATATCTGATGACACCCGACTTCTCTAAATCATCTATTAGATTAGTAATAGATAGTGTTTTATTCATTTATCTCAATTCATTAAGGTAAGACCCTTTAGAATTTTGAGGGCATCTATTCTGATTTAAGATGGTGCCCTTTTATTTAAAAATCTAGCTTATCCTGGAAAAAATCTTAATAAAAAGGTATTCAAGGCTTCTTTAATTTGGAGAGCTAAAAATATCAATAAAATGAAGTGAATTAGTTCATCGATCAAACTTATCCCATCCTTGTGATTAGTGGTAGGGCTAAAGAAAGTAGAAAACTTGCCCAAACTATGTATGTGTGTGTGTATGTATCTTTTTCAAGGAATTTAGACCTATCAGTTCCCTACCTAGAAAATTACTTGGATTTCACATGTATATAAATAATTTAGACTTATTTAATAGTCTCCATAGACCTATTGCCATTCCCCTTCCTTTTATGAGAGTAAATATTATGATGAATTATTTGACAACTTGGCCATCTCAAAATAATGGAATTTATCAATGTGTACTATAAGCTTTTGAGTGTGATGTAGAAAATCTCTCATGAAAAATATAAATACAATAAATAAATAATACAATTATTTGATGTGAATTTAATGTTTTTTAAAATTTTATTCTTATTTTGATCTTTTCTTGTTTTAGATATTTAGGGAAGTTCAAGAAAATAAGGATTCTTATGAGGAAATCTAGGTAGCATGGCAAGAAAGTCATCTTTGGATGTCCTAACTTGAAGTAAGCCTACCCTAAATGGAAGTAGGTACAAGAGGAACAATGAATCTATATAAAATCCTATCTAGATAACAAATTATACTGGAAGTGATTATCAAGGATAATATGATTGAACATGACATAACAATTCTTACAAGCAGAGGTTTAATTTATAAGTTTCATGAATATTGATCATTTATTTTAGATACTTAATATTGGATAAGTGGAAGTGATTCAAATTATTTTATGAATTTTCTTCTGAAAGAATTTTTCCTCATCTTATTCAAATTGAAACTTAAAGATAAAATAATGCATGTTGGTAAATGATTTAGTGGAGAAATGCATTATATTAAGATCATACAGTAAGATTTTTTGTGGAGATAGAAACTATTGAAATAAAAAGTGATCGATAAAAATGGTATCGAGGAATATTAGGGGTATGAATAAGAATCCTAAAAAAAGAGTTGTTAAGGAATTAATATGTTATTGCACTAACTTTGTTTCAATACAAGAAAAAAAATAAGTGAGAAATATAAGGATGCATTAAAAAAGACATGGAGGATGGGGGATTGTTTGGTAGTTTCTTATATAGGAGTTTTAGGAGGCATTACAACAATATGTGACAAACTCAAATGGGATGGATAATTGCTAGAAGCAAAAAACTAACTGGGTTGTTGGTATTTTTTGGAGGAAAAAGGGAAATTGCGAAGTTTGGATTATAAATGCATATGCTCCAACAATAGTCACGCCTCGTAAAATATATTGGAAGGAACTCATGTTATTTTTGTAAAATACAATGATGATTCATAATTGTGATCTATGATGTTTTTCAATTTGTATTTTTGGTTGTTGGTGGGGTTTGGGGGACTTCAACATGGTTATATCTACTTTGGAATAGAAGGGTGGCACTCTTGGATGGTCTAATTCAATTGAATATTATGTTGCATCTTTCAATTCAAATGGTATTTTGGATGTTATCCCTATCGGATTTCCATATACATAGGATAATAGACACATTTGGAAAACTCATATAGCAAAAAGATTAAAAAAATGTCTACTATCTAATGGGTGGTTATAAATAAAGTATACAATCTACCTAAATATTTGTTGTGAGTAGGATCAAATTATAAACCCATTCTCTTGAGATGTGTGCTACTTAATAATGAACGTACAAATTCATTTCAATTTCAGTCTATGTGGTTCCAAGACCTTGATTTCTTTTAGATGGTTGTATTATGGTGGGATGAAACAAGGTTAGGGATCATGTATGTACATGTTTGTTCAAGAGATGACATATCTAAAGGGGCAATTGAATATTGTTTTTTCATCCAATCAAAAACATTTCAACTTTAAACGGAATAAGTATTGAGGAAGAAGAGTATATCAAGAAAGAAGCAATTAATTAAGTTAAAGATATTGTATTAGAAGTTGGCAAAGACAAAGAGGCTCAAAGTAAGATTTTATAAAATATTCCATCAATTATCACACAAGGAAAAAAATAGAAGCTTGATCATCTCTATGGAGGACCTAGGAGGTAATAGTTTTATTCTACCCTAACAAGGAACCTAGAAATGGTGGATTTCCTACATTTTTCTTTCAAAAAATTTGGAAATCTTTAAAGAATAACATGTTAGTTGTAGGTGAAGAGGCTAGAACAAGTAGGCTACAATAAGCAAGATCAATGATACCTATTGCATTGGTTCCCAAGAAATATAACATAAAAAAATGATAATTTGTCCAATACGCCTTTGTAATATGATTAATAAGATAATTTCAAACTTATAAAAAAATATTGTAAAGCATTTTACATCATGTTATCTGAGAGGAACAAGTCATTTTTGTTTATGGTAAACAAATTCTTGATCTGCAACAAATGATCCTTTCAAATCTCATCTCCAATTTGATAATGATACTTAAAGTTTGGATCATTCCTCAGTCAAGGTCATGAATTTTAAACCAATATTATCTTATTGTGTTAAAAAAGAGCAATTTAACCTTATGGTCAAGTTATGTGGATGACGATGTAAACCTAGGGGGGCGAGTGGTATAAAGCATATATGGATGATTTTGTTTACGCCTAGGGCTATATTCATGTATTCATCCCTAGTAGGATTGATAAAACTAGTTGTATGGCTATGTATTCACCCCTAGTGGGATCAATTAAACCACTATGAGAAGGTTGTTTGATGGTTAATACTACAAAGTTTGGGATCTTTTTCATTGATACTTCCCTAGATTTCCAATGGATTATTGTGGAAATTTTGGGGTTTTAAGTTGAAAATTTTTCATCAACATATTTAGGAATTCCATTATATGATCAAGAAAAAAAAAAGAGCTTGCAAACTCAATTTTGCATAGAACAAAATCTTGTTTGGCAGGTTGGAAAGATAATTTATTAACCATGGTTGGAAGGATATAACTTAGAAAAACTTCATTGCGATCTATATATATATATGACATTTTCAATATATTTTCTCTGGGAAGGATGTGAGGGAAAATTTAGGTTCTCTTTATAAGTGGGATAGGGTTTGCAAAGGAAATAATATTGGAGGGGTAGGATTGTGAAACTATAAACATATAAATATGCATTATTAACAAAACTTGGTTGGTGACTATTCAAAGATCAAGGAAAGTGCGGTAAAAATGTTGTTTCAGAAATATGTAGGTTCTCTTGATGCAATAATTTTTTGGGAGAAATAAACCCTACCTAGAGGATAGACAACATGGAACTTCATATCATATAGTTTATAGTTGATCAAGATATATATTAGATGGTCAATCAATGAGGGTTAGTTTATAAATTTTGGTTATACATTTGATTGAAACATTATTCTCTTATTTTTGTCTAAAATGGTAACCATTGGATTAGGGGTTTTTACCTTTTTAAGGTCCAAAGGTCAAAATTACATTAATGTGAGCAACAACTTGAGACTATGAATTTCTATTAACAACCTAATTGAAGGAGAGGATCTCAAAAAAGTAATGGATGAGCTTTAAAAGATGCCCAAGTTTGGATTTGTACACTTGCCTCTCTTGTGAAATGTTTATTGACACGATGGTCATTATGGAAAGTCTTATCTGGAAAAAGAGTCAGCCTCTTGGTTACAAGATTTGAATATACATACAAAGGATTAGAGCATTTTTTTTTAAATCTCCTTTTTTAGAAATATCTTCGCGACAGAATATCCGATTCAGCTAATTCTTGGACCAACTTGTGCAAAATTTGAATAGCTTTAAAATGAGTGGTCATGTTAAAAAATCCGAACAATATTGAGGATATAACCTATGAAGTCAACCATCGAGAACAAAGGCAGTGACAATTTTTCAAGTTGTAAAAAATGAAATTGCAAATATTTGTCAGCTAAGGTTCAAATGATGGGAAGAGCAATGAAGGGCTAGGACTCCAATGAGGCAAGGCATTCTATCTTGACATAATTTTTCAGCTAATTTTTTTTATCTTAAAAATTTTAGATGAAAATTATTATAATTTTTTTATCAAATATTATATTTGCTATAGGACATTCTCATAAATTTCAATAGATTTTGAGTTTTAGTTTCCTTTCTACGGACACAATTTATAGTTAGATCCTTAAAATCATCTCTAGTGGTAAATTTTTGATAAAATTAATGGGTATTGGCCAAGGGCTTCAGCCTTAAAAGTATTGGCCAAAGGCTTCAGCTTTAAAGAAGAAAGTTGTAATTTATCAAGGGTGGAGGACCCAAGTATAACCCCTTGTTATTAAAAAAAATAAAAATAAAAACAAAAACAAAACAAAATAAAAACATTATTAGAGATATTATCTTGGATATATTGTATCTATAGAAAAGAAAACTGCAAAGCAAATAATGATTTTGGTGTTAATTATCAACTTGGCAAAATACAACTTCCTAATTTAGTTAGGATGTTTTTCTTGGGAGTATAACCCCTTATTAGAAAAATAAAAATAAAAAAAAAACAAAACAAAATAAAAACATTATTAGAGATATTATCTTGGATATATTGTATCTATAGAAAAGAAAACTGCAAAGCAAATAATGATTTTGGTGTTAATTATCAACTTGGCAAAATACAACTTCCTAATTTAGTTATGATGTTTTTCTTGGGTTAATAGGTATGCAAATTATTGAAATGACCATGTATCTGCATTAACAACTTTTTGGTTTATTGAATTTTCAATTTCTGGGGGGAGGATAATAGGTACGGAGGAATAATAAGTGTCTTGCATTTGTTTCTTGGATTAACAAGTATGCAAATTTTTATGGTTGAACTAGCCATATTCAATCAATAGCCATATTCAATCAATAGAGTGTTGAAGAATTAAAAATAAGATCCTGAAGACGACGGATAATTTAAAAAAGACCTGGAAACGTGCCTCGGACAATTTTACACTATCCAACCAAAAATAGACAAGTCCTTCAAACTAAAAATAGTTGATCAGAAAACTTATATTGCAAGACCTTCCATCTAAAAATAGTTAATCAGAAAACTTCCCTTACAAGTCCTTCAAACTAAAAATAGTTAATCTAAAATTTGATTGACAGCATACTATTGTGGAAGTAACAATGTAAAATTTGTTTGCAAGCAATACTACTACAACTTCAGAAAATGGCTAAAGTTGTTTGTAAAGGTACAATTGGCATTTCATTGACGCGATTTTCACCTTGAGAAAGGGGATGGTATACACTTCAGATGCCGATTTAAAGAAGGCAAGAGAGGAAGCGGTTAGACAAAAGCACCTTACAAAAAAAAGGCGAGAGAGGAAGCGGTTAGACAAAAGCACCTTTAAAAAAAAGGCGAAGTGGAAGGGATGGAGAACAGTATCTTAAAATATTGGCTTAACTAACATATTTGATCAAAGTATCAAACGACATTAGGTCAATCGGTCAACCAAAATATGAGACTGGGGGCCTTACCAATCCCACATAAACAATTAAAAAAAAAAACTATTTGATCAAAGCATTTTATGGCATTAAGTAATGAAAAGGAGTCTAACTAAAGCAATACTGTAAAAATGCGTAAAAGTGAAGATGACTTGAACAGAATACGTGCAACTGCAATCACCATATAATAAAGACTAAAGAAAGATGAGAAAACACACAGCCAAGTTAAGGATCCAAACATTCCACAAATTGATTAATATTCAACTCATAGAATAGTGAAGTAAATTTGGGTGAAGATAATGCAATAGGTTTCCTGAATAAAAATCATTCAATTGTAGTAATTCTACAAACTCGTAAGTGATTTCTTTTTTTAGTCTCAAGCATATTCCAGATGCTCATGGTACACAAGCTATATAACAATATACCTTTAATGCAATGAAATTTAACATGAGTACTGCAGGTGCTATAGAAATAAATAGCACACCTGCCCCTTCAAGCAAAAGGAAATCTGGTGACGGTGTATGAGATCATAAACAATAAGTAGCAGTTTGATAATTTTACCCTAAAAATCTACTTGATCAATACAGCAGAATTGCATAAACCTACAATGAGGCATTCATAAACCCCTAAAAAAATAAAATGATCTTATCTCCCTCATGAAGAAATTTCCATCGAAATTTCCACTACCTCAGTCGCGCAGATGGCAAATGCACTCACAGGCCAGCCTTAGCCTTCAAATGTTGCTTGAAGTCCATAATATCACCTTCCCATCTTGTGACAGTCTTATTTTCACACACCCATATCTCCTTAGCAACCTGGTTTATGAGCCGAAAGTCATGGCTTACAAGAACAAGCCCACCATCCCACTCATTCAATGCTTCAGCAAGTGAATCAATCGTTTCAATGTCAAGATGATTAGTCGGTTCATCTAGCAAAAGAAGATGAGGTAGCCTCCAAGCAAGCCATGCAAAAATCACACGACTTCTCTGACCATCAGACAAGTTGTTCATTGGCATAATTTGGGCTTTCCCTGTAAGACCAAATTTACCAATTGCCGCTCGCATTTTTTCTTCCTCAATACCTTGATATTCATGCATCATGTATTGCAGTGCAGACATTTCCAGATCCAATTTTTCAGCTAGATGCTGGTGATACTGAGCAATACGAAGATGATTATGACGTTTTACCATACCATCCAATGGGGTCAATTCTCCAGTCATTAGCTTCAGCATTGTACTCTTTCCAGCTCCATTTGGACCTACTAAAGCTATTCTGGAATCCAGGTCCACACCAAAATCAACACTCTTGTATATAAGGTTTTCAGGTGTGTATCCAAAGGTGACCTCCACAAACTGAAGCACTGGAGGAGGAAGTTTCCCAACATCAGTGAACCGAAAAACTAATACTTTATCTCGAACCACTTTTTCTGTCAAACCTCCTCTCTCCATCTTTGCCAGTGTTTTTTCTTTACTCTGAGCTTGCCTGGCAAGCTTTGCAGAACCATGACCAAACCTTGCTATATATTCCTTCATATTAGATATCTGTTCTTGTTCCCACCTATATTGCTTCATCTGGTTTTCCTCTAGCTCAGATCTTGTTTGAAAATATTGATCAAAGTTTCCTGTATATAGTTTCAACTTCTTATTCTGCATGTGTATGATGTTTGTACAAACACCATTGAGGAAGTCTTGGGAATGTGACACAACAACAAGAATACGATCAAAATTTTTCAGAGTTTCCTCAAGCCACACACATGCTTCAAGATCTGCAATCCAAATATACAGAAAGTTCAGAACATTCTCCAAAAATATTAACTGCGTGCACAATTATATCTTAGTCTCAATATCAAAAACGTATAAGACACTTACCAAGATGATTTGTAGGTTCATCTAGTAACAAAATCGTAGGATTCATGAACAATGCTCGTGCCAGTGCTATTCTCATTCGCCAGCCACCAGAAAAGTCATGTGTTTTCTGTGCCTGCATTTTTTTGGTAAAACCTAAACCAAATAAAATTTCAGCAGCTCGCTTTTCAGCTGTTGAAGCATCCAAGGCATCCAAACGTTCATAAAGTCGATCAAGTTGTTCTCCACCTCCATCATCCTATGACCATTTGAAACAAAAAATCAAGATGATGTAATCCATCTAATCTGTTGCAATCTTAAAATTAGGAGGCCTCTAATAAAATTCAGAGATGGATGGAGAGCAAAATATTCCTAAATGTCTACTTTTAACACATACTTGGCTAGCTAAAGCTTCAGCTTCTTTCTCCAGCCTGAGCCTCTCTTCGTCACAATTCATAACAGCTTCAAGAGAAGTCATGTCAGTTGCCTCTATTTCCCTTGTCAAATGATATATATCCATGTGCTCTGGTATGGGAAGTTCACGACACCCTATAGCTGTAAGAAGTGTAGATTTGCCACATCCATTTAGTCCAAGCAATCCATATCGTCTGAAATCCAGGAAAAAGAAGATTAGTAAACACCACAGTAACTATTGACCAATTACAGAAAATAAATGAAAAAGTTGGAAAAAAATCAATAATTGTTGAGACTGACGAATAAGTGAAAATAATTCAAAACTTGCAATCATGTAACAAAAATAAAATATATTACTACCTTCCATAATTCAGCTCCAACTCTGAATCAACAACCAAGTCGTGGCCATGAAATGTAACTGACAAGGACTCTATCTGGCAAGTAGGCAAGACAAAGCATGTTAGAACAGAACTGATAAGAAGTTTCGAAGTAAGAGTAAATGGATCAGTAATTACATGATCTCATGCTGATTCGAACACTTCATACTGTGTAAAATGTAAAACTATTTACACAGAAAATTTCATATATTTCAAGTTTACATTAAAGTATTTTGTACCTTCTTACAAATATGATGTTTCCAAATCATGAACAAAAGATGCAACAAGGATACCGAAATTTCCTCTTGTTAGCTACTCCAATTCTTCTTGAATTTCTATGATGTTTCCAAATCATGAACAAAAGATGCAATAAGGATACCGAAATTTCCTCTTGTTAGCTACTCCATTTCATCTTGAATTTCTATGATGTTTCCAAATCATGAACAAAATATGCAATAAGGATACCGAAATTTCCTCTTGTTTGCTACTCAATAGAACGCTTTCTTCTTCAAATTCAAGAAGATAAATGTTACATTTTTGGTTTGCAAACAGAAACCAAAACAATGGTGTAGAGGGTGTTAAATCCAAAGTAAAATCATCAAATGGCAATCTCTTACCGCTTCGTGCAAAAATTTCTCACTATGGTTTGGTCTTTGTGAGCTACAGCCTAGAGAAGATGCCCACTTAGAAAGTAGTCATTGGCATGGTGTGTCATCCTCTCTACTGCTAGCTAACATCGCTTAGAAAGCATTCATTGGCACTATGAGGAATTTTACAAATCATTCATTGGCATTATTAGGCCTTAGGTGCATGTTTGCAGATTGTGTTATAAGACTATGTGGTTTGTTGAAACACCCCGGTAATAGTAATAATAGGCCAAACATAGATCCCATACAAGCACTAGAAAAAAAAAAAAAAAAAGCATGATCATTTCTAGAATCCCATAAATTATACTAAACCAAAAATCTAACCTGTATTTGTACATAGTTACGTGTATCTTCTGATATAAAATCTAACCTGTATTTCTTGAAGTTGTGAGGAAAATTTGAAAATGGCAAATACTCATACCCATTGTATAGAACCAAACCTCTCTCTTTTGAGACATGACACTCATTTTTTAGTGCACGTTTAGAGAAATAAATATATTGTTTAACAAAGTCCCTTTTAGACCAAACCTAAAAGCTCTTTGTAATTCTTATTAGAACTACAGCTACGTTACAAGTCTATTTTCACTCTAACAGAAATGACACTAAATCTTAACAAATGATTAATTTGAAAGGAACAATAATATACTAAAAAAAAAAAACAGAAGCCCAGTGGGTTTATGCAGAAATGGCATCAATGTGAGTCCAATAATTCACGACCTATGTATGTAATACTTAACCCTAGTAATTATTTTTCAAGAAAAAATCAAACACTCGCATTTGTTAAACTCTAATGATAATAAAGTAGGGTTAAATGCACAACAGAGACCGGAAAAGAATGATATCGCGTACAACTTACATGAATGTCACGCGACATCGGGTGAGAACAGAGCACCCCGGTGCACGTCCGATCCGATATCGCCATCCCTGCCAACTCATCGGCCACTTTGTCCACGCTGGCACTAGCCTTTCCATTCTGCGACGCATCTGCCTTCACTGCCGCCGCTGCTGACTTGGACCCCCTCTTGGCGATGGCGGCTGCCTTTTTGGCGGCGGCCTTCTTCTTGCTCGCGTCAGACACCATTCTGCAACCTAAAAAAATAAAAACACTAAAAATACATATTTAAAATAAATAAATAAATTCAAAACAAAAAATCAAACCCCCATACAATGATCACCAAACTCCGAAACCCTAAAAAACCAGAAAAACAAATCCAAACCCTCCGTACGGCGAAAAGCCAGCAAAGGCCAAGCTCGATCTGACCAAACCCTACACCCTCCCAAAAGAAAATACGCACTAAACTTTTGGGACCGCTCTCAAATTACAGAACCAAAAAAAAGTTATGCAACCCTAAAATTCAGATCTTGCTTTGAAAATAAAAATAAAACGAAGAAAACATACCTTAAATTGAGCAGAGGAGTTATGCCAGGCAGCTGGAATTTACAAAGAGAGAGAGACTGCCCGAAAAAAAGCCGGCGCAAAATCAAAGAAGAAATGCCAGGCTTTCTTCCTCCCTTCGATTCTGCGTGAGGGTTATTCTTTAAGAGAAGTTCACTTGTGAACGATTCCGCTATTTATAGAGACAAATTTAGCCTCGGCCAAAGCTTTTTCTTCCCGAGCCTGCGCGTCGGCTACCGACCCCCCGCTATTTTGGCGACAAGTATATGAGGCCCTGTACGTCTGCGCTTTTCGTTTATTTTTTTAAATTTAACAAGCGACCTTTTTGGTGTGGACCTCCTTCCAATTAGGTTTGGGGTTTGAGGTATTTTAGTGGAAAGGTTTTAGTATTTGATTGGATAATAATTTAATTGCATGTCTATGTACTAATTTAACTTAATCATTTAATATTGTTTTTTATGGAGTTTTAAAGGGTATAAGATGGGTGGGTTTAAAGACGTTGGAACTTTAAGTGAGAGTTCAAGGTTTGACTTTAATAGAGGAAAGGTTATACACCATGCATTGATAATGGGATATGATTGGGTAAACATTATTTTTCATAAAAATCTTTCCATGTGGCTTTTGAATGAACATAGGGTTATATACTATGGTTTGGTAATTGAAGTATGGTTGGACAGTTAGAAAACAACATCATCTCCATGAGATTGTCTTATATGGTCTATGACCTCGTATATTTTAAACTTGTATCTTTCCCTTTCCAATAAGTGGCAAGAAATGATAGCATGGGATGGGATGGTAGTTGGATTCACTTAGTACTCTAACTAAAATTCAATTTGACCTTATTTAAAGTCATTGTTCCATGTGGCCTAGAGTCCTATAAACTTAAATCACTTTGTTATTTTATATACTCAAAAAGAATACATCCTTAAATTCATCAATTTACAACTTTTAATGTTAAAAAAAAAAAATGGTTATGTGGTAGGAGCATGGATCCTACCTATAAACAAATTGTGATATTTTTTTTAATATTATTAAGGCAAGAGAAAGGGTTTTGAAAGGGACCCTAAACCTTTTATAATAAACATCAAAGAATAAAATTTACATTCCAAATATGGTTCTAGAAATATGATTCTGGACCTTAAACAAGAAGATCAAACAACTTATATATTATCTAAATTTTTTATTTTAATCAATTTTTGACTTTGAGATCAAACTACCTATGAACTGATTGTGGTATTATTATAGTTTATATATATATAGTTAGTTAGTAAGTAAATTTGAACCTCGGTGTCTTCTTTAAAAGTAGAGAAGTGGAATTTATTTGATTGTATATGTTAAAAATTACCCTTCATTAAAAATATACCAAATTTTTTTTTTTTGTCTTTCAACTTTAAAGTGGATGGACTATAAACTTTTTATTTAAAAGGACAATGACAAATTTTACAAGGAAAAACTAATGCATAATATAATATATGTATTGAATTGAATTAATAATTATGAAAAAAAGCATATTTAAAGGAGTAATATGATGCATAAATGTTGCATAAGATCAAGTGTTACACAGGAGTGATTATTTGCATGTGCATCTCGAATGTTGCACTTGCATTAATACATACCATGCAATATTTGAAAAGACCATGAGGTAGAGGCATATCAAGTGGTGGAGGTAAATTTTAGCGTAGTTGTTAGATACATTTGTAATAGATAGATCTTGGTGCATGTACAAAGGTTCTTTCTAATGAGATCATAGTACAAACGAAGGCAAGTGTACAAAAAATACAAAGATAAAAACCAAAAAACCCTACAAACCATCCGCGTGAGTGTGGTCTAATGGCAAGAATGCCACTTGCATTATCGATGATGTGACCCGGATTCAATCCCCACGACGGATGCGTATAAGAAGCATTACTTAAAAAAAAACTACAAATCCAAATGTCTTCTTTTTTACGTTTCTTGTTATTTTTATTTTATGGTCCAAAAGTCCAAAGGCTCAACAAATACATTAAGTAGGGCCAAGGCTAGGGCTTGAAAAACTAAGATCCCAAACATTGTAATGCATGTTGGTTAGAAAAGGTTGAATAAGGTAATGGCAAATGCAAAATGAGATAAAGTGGAAATATGTGAGATTAACTTGAATCTATCAATTGATACCATGACTAATCCATCCCACCAAAGACTAATAGTTTTAGAAGAATGTATAGGCTCCTTGTAAAATTAATTTTGGAACAAGTTATTCAAATCAATCTGTTAGAGACATCACTAGTGGAACTAAAATCCTCCACTACCATGGGCTTGTGCAATAGTAATAATTTTACAAATGGATCTCATATTCAGACTAAGTTACAGGTCAACAAAGAAAAAATAAAGACAACATATCATAAATAAAAGAAATTTAGATAGCAATTGCAAACATGATAACAAAAGAACAAGAACTACAAAACAAATAAAAGGAGACTAAATCATGGGCAGAAGTGGTAAGATATTCAACAATCAAGCCAAAGGAATAAAAGGATTTAATAGAGAAACAAATTAGAATGCAATTGTTAGAAGAAAAAGAAAGACAAAATAAGTCAATAATCATCATCATTAAGGGAATAAAAGAGCATGGAGAACAAGAAAACACAACTAACTTAACAGGGGATTTTTTTTTGATAAACTTCATTGGAGCTAACAAATTTATCAAGCATGTAGACTGGGAAAAGTAAGCAAAAACATGAGATCTAGATCAATCTAAGTCACAATGTTCATTATAGGAGATAAAAGGCAGGTTCTCCAATATAGATGATTGCTATGGGGGTCACAATTTTACCCAGATGATGATCTTACTCCTATGTAAAAAAAGAGAAGAGGGCAAAATGGGAAATTGCAAAGATAAAAAGGAGTGAGAGTAAAAAGGTATGGTTGAAAAATGGGAAAGCATGCATTATAAATAAAACACACTAAAATAAGTAGGAAATTGGGGTTTGTAGGGAACACTTAACATTGATCAGTTGGAATTCTTGTGGATATCCATGGAGAAGAAGTCCTTATCTAAAGTCCATAATTAAAGAAAATGATGTAATTGCACTAATAGAAACACATGAACATGATGAATGCAAGATTCTAAATTGTGAAGGATACAAAAAAATGTCAATATGATATCAAGTAGTAGAAAATAGAAAAGGACATGGAGTATCAACACTTATAAAAGAGTTTTGGGATAGACTCATAGAGGTTGAAAAATAAGACCCAAATAAACAATAATAATGACAAATTGATTAGCATTGCGACTCGTTATTTTGCTCCACAACAAGCAGAGTTTTATAAGAAACATGGCTTAGGTCATGAGGATCTATATATGATATTGGAAAAAGACATCATATAATATAACGAGCTTGGAGAGGTGGGTTTAGTGGGCGACTTTAATGCTAGGATAATAAATAAACAAGCAAGTTCCTTAAATATCAACAAAAACATAAATAATAATTAGTCATGGCTAGAAGAAGAGGTGGATCGTTGTTGGTTAAGGTACTTAAATGACAACAAAGGACACATCACACATTATGGAGAACTTCTTAAACTATGTAGCATAGGGATTGATCATCTGCAATGGCATAAACATGTGATAAAGGTATGGAGTATATACTTATCAAACACATAATGGATACAATGTAGTTGATTTTGTTATTTGCTCATTGAAATTAATTTTAAGGATAGAATATCTAGAAATTAAAGCAATTCCCATGGAGCTAAAATTTTATCAAAATCCAATGCACATAAAGTTCCAAATGCAAGAAAGTGGACAAGAAGAACATCTTCAAGTAACTAAAGGAAAGACAATAGGAATGTTATGAATTCTCATTATCAAAAATCATTCACCAATGTGCAAAAATATACAACATGCATCCACAAATAAATTCCACAATAACAATCCACACAACAAACTAGATCTTGGTAATACCCTTGAGATAGGGTAACAGGTTCATGAATTTGGAGAAATTAATTAGACGTTTTTCACAAGACTGCCCAAACTGTCGAACTCGTTTCGGCCATATCTCACTCATCCGAACTCGGATTGAGCTAAAATTTTGAGGGTAGATGCCTAAAAAACCCTAGAACGTCTCCACAAATTTTCATATCATTTGGAGCAACACAGATCCTAGTGCATCCCTATGTGTGAACGATATATTTGGCAAGCGGCTATGCGAGGGTTTCATCTGGGTTGAGTGCAAGCAGCTCCAGAGGTTGGTTTTTAGGGCCTTCGGGCCCTAGCGGCCAATATTTTTGTGGTTTATGCTCAATATTTTAGCAGGAAATGTTGCAGGGGATACAATATGGGTTAGAAATTTGTCTTTCAATAGATCATACTGTGAACTTGAGTGACAATGGCTTCCAATTTGCTGCACAAAAGAAAAGTGAAAACCATACCTTTCCACGACGTCTAGGGCAAGGATTAAAGAGATCACGAAACAAGTTTCAAGCAGTTGATCAAAAAATGGCTCATATCTCAAGTGAATTTGGTGCTAAGGTGCACCCACAAAATAATTCTACTGTGAAAACCCCTATCAAGGGTAAGAATTTTGAAGACTCGGTCCCAAAAATGAATTTTAGGGATGCCCTTCATGGTGGACAGCCTCAGCCCAATGCTAATATCAATATTAGGGCTTCCCATAAACCTCTAAGAATGCCTAAGATTGATCCCAGGAAAACAGAGTCAGGATGTCTTAAAGCGGTGATGGAACTCCTATTGTTAAGCTTGATATGGGTAACATTCAGACTGAGATTGAAGATTTGGAAAAAAAGGACTAATTTGTCGGTTCGTGGGTTTTCGTCCGAGTCTATCCGCTTTCAAAGTTTGGGCTACAAAAAGTCTGGAAAACTAAAGGTGAGTTACAAATCTCTATTTATCCAAATGGTTATTTTCTTGTTTTATTTGCTAATAATGAAGATAGAGAGAAAACTTTTCAAGGGGGTCCTTGGTTTTTTGGAAGGGCGGGGCTTTTCATGAAGCCCTGGCATACTAAATTTAAAGTCGAAGAAGAGATGCCTTCTATAGCTCCCGTGTGGGTTAGACTCTTTGGCCTCCCTATTGAATTTTGGAATCCTACTATTTTTTCTTCAATTGGAAACTCTTTGGGAACTTTTATGATGATTGCTGATTGTACTCAAAATTTTGAACATATTATTTATGCTCGAATTTGTGTTTTAATGGATTTTGACAAACCCCTACCTAAAAAGATCACATTACAATTTGGGGGAGACACTTGGGAGCAAGTAGTGGACTATGAGAACATTCCTTTTCGTTGTAGAATTTGCCATGAATATGGTCATTTGGCCGATGCTTGCCCAAATAAAATTCTTGATCAAAAGAAAGAAGATATAAACTCAACAGGTTTCCAAATACCTAAGAAGAAGAACACTCAGAAAAAACCAGTTATGAAGGATCAATCAAAGTCATTTGCTAATATGTTTGAAATCCTTTCCACAAATGATGTCCCAAGTGAGGAAGAGGAAATAATGGAAACTAAAATCTTAGAAACACAATTTAAATATGAAGGGAAGAACTCGGAGACAAACCAACAAATCAAAGGTTTTCAACAGAAAAAAAAGGAGAAAATTTACACAAGAAAAACAATATTTCAAATGTCAAAACTTCAAATAATGCGAGGTCCCAATATAGACTCCATTGAACCATCTAGTAAAATTTTGGTCGTGTATGAGCATTCTTCAAGGTTAGAAGCCATCTCAGATTCAATTGGAATAAGTCAAGAAACGAGGGAAAAAAAATTGAAGATGGATTCTAATCAAAAAGTAGGTCGCAAGACCAATCAATATCATATGGTAAAAGAAGGTGAAAAGCTTGTAGAGGAAGGTAAGATTAATGCCCTTCCCAACTTTTTTAGCCCTGGTATTAATGAAGATCATCACTTGGAATATTAGAGGACTCAAAGGGAGTCTTTCAAAACAAAATGAAATTAGAAGAATGATTCAGATAAATCATCCACATCTTGTTTTCCTTCAAGAAACAAAGATGTCAATGGAGGATATGGACTTAATTGCCAGTAAAATTTGGCCGACTGGAAAAGTGGTTTCCCTCAGTTCCCAAGGGACTTCGGGTGGCATTGCTTGTCTTTGGGACCCAAAAGAGGTAGTTATTCACCATATGGTTGGCAGTTGGGGTTTGTTGGCTATAGCTATTCAAAGTAGACATTCCAACCAGATTATGCTCTGCATTACTATTTATGCCCCGACTTCTTTGGAGGAAAAAAGAAGACAGTGGAAGGATATTACTCATATTATCTCTCATTTTCCTAAAGCTTGGATCTTGATCGAAGGAGATTTCAATACCATCCTCTCTCTGGATGAGAAAATGGGGGAAATAGAAATTTGGACAAAAGCACTGACCTCATGAGCGAATATATTGCAAACCTCCATCTTGTGGATATCCAACCGAGATAATGGCCTTATGACTTGGTCTAACAGAAGGCAAGGCTTAGCTTGTATAATGGAGAGATTGGATAGGTTTTTGCTCTCTGAAAATTTCTTAATCCATGGTCACATTCCTAAAGTGAAGACTCTTAATAATGTTGGTTCGGATCATTGGCCAATCATGGTGGAAATGTGGAAAACCAATGTGAGTTTCTCTCCTTTTCATTTTCAATTAATGTGGCTTAGAGACATTTCCTTCGGACCTCGTGTGCAACAATGGTGGAAGGAAGGTAAACCTAGGCATGGGACTAAGATGTTCTGTTTTGCCAAAAGACTGCAATACATTAAATCCAAAATCAAGACTTGGAACTGGAAAGAGTTTGGGGATGTTCATAAAAAAAAACATGAAGTTATTGCTCATATTGAAAATTTGAATAAGAAAATCCATTTAGATGGCCTCACGAGAGAAGAGAAGTGTAGATGAAATTAAACTCACAACTCGGTTAGAGGAATGGGAAAAAAGAGAAGAAATCTTATGGAAGCAAAAATCTAGAATTCAATGGCTCAAAGAAGGAGATCGAAACACAAATTTCTTCCACAAATCTCTTCTAGCTCGAAGATCTCACAACTTTATTTCTTCCTTAAAATCAGATTTTGGAGATGTTGTTTATACTTGGGATGGCATGAACTCTATTGTTGTTGATTACTTTTCCAATATTTTTGTTGCTACTCCTCTTGACTCGACTTCACAACAAAATGTTCTTCAAGCAATCCCTTCTCTTATCACTTATGAGGAGAACTCTATTTTGATTGCTCTTGTTACTATCAATGAGCTTCAACAAGTAGTTTTTAAAATGCAAAAATGGAAAACCCCTGGTCTCGATGGTTTTCCTATTGAGTTCTACCAAGAGTTATGGGATATCCTTCATGTTGATTTATTAGAGGTGGTGGAAGAAGCCAGGAAAGCCAAAGAAATTTTGAAGGTTATCAATAAAACTTATATTACTCTTGTTCCAAAAGCTCAAGAGGTTGATCATATCTCAGCTTTTAGACCTATTGCTTTATGTAATGTTCTTCTCAAAATCATTACTAAAATCATGGCGAGAAAGGTTGAAGCCTCTTTTGCATAAGATTATTTCCCCGAGCAAGGGGGATATGTGGAAGGACGTCAAATAGTAGATGAGATAGTTCTTGCTCAGGAAGCCATCCATTCCATGGATATGCAAAATTCTCCTTCTATGTTCATTCGGTTAGACTTATCCAAAGCTTATGACAGAGTGGATTGGCACTTCCTTATCAAAGTTTTGAGGCAATTTGGTTTCTCTAAGGATTGGATGGATTGGATTATGGGATGTATCTCTTCGGTTTCCTACTTAGTTCTTATCAATGGCAGGCCTTCTCAGTCTTTCCCAGCTTCCAGAGGTATTAGGCAAGGTGACCCGCTATCCCCTTATTTATTCATCATTCTTGCTGAATGCTTGGGTAGGACTATAACCAAAAATAGGGAAAACAAAACCCTTGAGGGAGTTACCATTGCTCATGGAGCTAGACCTATCTCTCATCTTCAATTTGTGGATGACTCTACTCTTTTAGGTAAAGCTACAGTTAAGGAAGCTTCTAATATTAAGCAAATCATTAGTTGTTTTTCTAAGGCTACTTGGGCAGTTGATCAATGAAGACAAATCTAAAGTTATTTTCTTTCACTGCTTTGCTAGACGAGGAATCCATGGTCTTGGATAAATTAAGATATAAGAAGACCTCTCTTCCAATCACTTATTTAGGTATTCCCATAAATATTCAAAGGCAAAAAAATAAAGATTGGAATTGGTTGTTGGACAAAGTCAAGAAGAAAATTGGAAAGTGGACCAACAAGTGGCTTTCTTCAGGGGTAGAATCACCTTGGTAAAATCAGTCCTTCAAGCTATTCCTATTTATGTTTCTTCCGTTTTGAATATCCCAAAGGATGTTCTTCGAGAATTGGATCAAATCGAGTCATCGTTTCCTTTGGAGTGGTACTAAGGAGAAAAGAAAATGGGCCTTGGTGAAATGGGATACTTTATGTCTTCCTAAGAGTGAAGGGGGGTTAGGATTCCGGTCTTCAATTAATAACAACAAAGCTTTATCTGCTAAATTATATTGGAGGATGTTGCATAACCCCAATGCTCTTTGGGCCAATAATCTCCGTGCTAAATATGCTGAGAACAAAAGTCCTGAAGACCTTGTTCGCTATCAACTTCCTACCAAAGGTTCTCCCATTTTAGCAGTTCTTAAGACTGGTGAGGATTTGATAAAGAAAAAATTATTTTGGATCATTCATAATGGTCAACATGCAAATTTTTGGACAGATTCTTGGGATGGTCACAAGCCTTTGATAACTCGGTTTCCCGATTGGAGGCCTTGGATGGAGGAGCTTCACCGAGCTAATTGGATAAAGGTGGCTAATTACTGTCGGTACCATCTTGGTAATTCAAAGGTTGGTAGATATTGGATCCCTATTGAGGACTGGCCTATTCAAATCCCAGAAAGGCAAAGACAAGATATCCAAGGCATCCTTCATATGAGATCCCTCTCTTGGTCCCATGAAAAAGATTGTTTTGGATGGAACAACACTACTAAGGGTGAGTATTCGGTTGCTCAAGGTTATTTGACCTTATGCCATAATAATCCCAACCATTCTTCTGACATATTTTCTCAATTGTGGGCTCAAAAGCTCTGGCCTAAGGTGAGGTTCTTTAATTGGCTTTTATTGCATCGTAGGGTGCTTACTAGTGAGCAACTTATGAAGCGTGGTTTTCATGGCCCTTTTAGATGTGAAATGTGTGAAGAGAATGTAGAAAATATCAACCATCTTTTTATTGAGTGTACTTTAGCCTCTGAGCTATGGAGGAGAATGGCCACTTTACTTGGCTTACAGTGGTCCAATTTTTTTACTTTTGAACAACTTTGGAGGGATTGGCCTAATCAAGAGGGTGTTGATCATTTTATTAGGCGGTTAGTTTGGATGGGTTCTACCATTCTTCTTTGGAATATTTGGAATGAAAGGAACAACCAAATTTTTAATCAAGATAGGAAGGATATTCACTATATTTGGCAAAATACCATAGCCAACTTAGTTGAATCAGTCCATCAACTCCTTAATCACCCCCAAAACTCCCACCAAAGATGGGATCAAGTGATGCAAAGATTGAAGATTAAACCTTCTAAGGGCAACCAACTTAAAGGGAATGTGAGTATTAGTAAGATGGATAGGACTAGAAATTGGCAACCTCCTCCTAAGGATTTTGGAAAAGTCAATACTGATGGAGCCTCTAGAGGGAACCCTGGAAAAGCCAGTGTGGGAGGAATTGGTAGACTTTCGGATGGCTCCCTGGTTTTTACTTTTGCTTGAGAATTTGGGTATTCTTTCCAATAACCTTGCTGAGGGGTATGGTATCCTCGAGAGGCCTTCGGGAGGCTACTAAGGTTGGATGGGAAAAGGTGTTAGTTGAGTCCGACTCTCAACTTATGATTAATCTCTTGAAGACTCCTTCTAAGAATCATAAGGTGGATTGGAGAATAAAAAGAATTATTGAGAAGATTCGGTTAATCCAGATGGGATTTTTGAAAGTTGATTACAATCATGTGGTCAGAGATCAAAACAAGAGTGCTGATGCTTTAGCTAATTGGGCTTTGGACAAAGGTGATCTTACTTGTTATGGCCACCCTCCTATATGGTGGGCTTCTCAAATTAGGGAAGCTCTTCTTTCTATCATTTCTTTGGATGGCTCCAGTTCTAAAGGTACCTAGTTTCTTCTTGTTTTTTTTTTTTTGCTTCTCTTTGGTTCATTCAGTTTTTTTTTAGTTCCCTAGCTCATTCTATTCTTTATTTTGTTTCCTCTGTTGATTCTTGCCTTAATAGTCTTCTGGTCTAGATAGGTCATTGTTTTGTTCATTTTTTTTCTTCTTTTTTCTTCTTTGTTTTTTTTGTTTAGTTTTTTAAGGTGGGTGGGTTCTTTTGTTTTGTTTTGTTTTTGTGTTCTTTGTGTTGTTTTTTGTTGTTCTTGTGTTTTTGTTGTTTTTTTTTTATGATTTATGTTATGTTTTATGTTATTGTTCTTGTGTTTTTTTTCGTTCTTGTTCTTGGGTTTCTCTTTGTTTGTGTTATTTCGTGTTTTTATGTGTGAGTGTTTTCTATGTTTTTTGTTTTTGTTTATTGTCTGTTGGTTGTTTTTTATTTTTATTTTATTTTATTTTATTTTTTAGGTTTTGGTTGTGTTTATTTTTCATGTTTTTTTTTGGGTTATGTCTTTGTAGTGTTCTGTTGTTTTTGTCTTGTTTGTGTTTTGTTATGTGGTTCTTGTGTTTTTCTATGTGGTTTGTGTTGTGGTTTCTTTTATCTTATTGTGCGTGTTTGGTTGTGCTTTTGTTTTTGACACACTCAAGGAGCATGTTTTTTATTTTATTTTATTATTTTTGTTGTTATTTACTTATTTTTAAATTGGTTTTGTGTGTTTGTTTGCTCCTTGAGTATGTCAAAGGTGGTAGGCCAGGTCCAAGTCCTGGGTGTTTTTGGTGGAATGGATACCCCTGCCTCCTTGGGTCTTACCCGAAAGTGGCATCCCTTTTGGGATGTTTTCCACAAAAAAAAAAAAAAAGGTTAACATTATACAATACTCCTTATTGGAAAGAAGTCGTTTCATAAGATCTCCAACTCCAATAGCCAAGACTTCTACAAAGAATATTTCATATGACTTCTACAATTGGGGGTACATCTCTCTTTATGCAAGAATGTGATGGTTCACCTTCCATGAGTTACAAAGTGCATAGTATTATAATATGACATTATGTTATATATTATTATAAAGTTTTGTTTGACCCATGTCATAATACAATATTATATTATATCTCCACATACATATACTTAGGTACCTAACATTCCATCTCCCTTACAAAAATGTTTCATCCTTGAAACATAGGAAGAAACTAAATAATATGATCTTCTAAGCAAAGATGAGAATTGGTACCGATCTTGATCATCCATCCATCCTAGTGAAACTTTGACTAGTGGTGTTCTTTGTTGATGTTGATATGCCCTTATGCCACTTGAATATCCATAATTAACCCTTGGGTTCCATGTATGTCCATCATAGCTCCTTTGTTGCTTTATGCCCTGTCTCCATGATTGTTACCTCTCATGGTGGTGTGGATGGCGATATACTCCAACCTTAGCCCGATGTTCAACCTTTTGTGCCTCTACTTTTGGTTTGTCCTTGACTACCTCCTCCTTAGACTCTATTTTAGGTTCTTTTACTTGTTCTTCAATTTGTTCCCCTATAATTGCTTCATGTTTTTCCTTACATTGAGAAATATCTTGTAATGTTATCTTCTTCTTCATGTATCATAACTTCATGAAATTATTTTGCACATTAATATTAATAGTACCCAAAGAATGCAACCAATGATAACCAGTAATAATATACACACCACCCATCTCAATAGCATAAAAACCATAATATAAAACATTTTTATCCATGGTGGTCTTAAAATCTTAAAAAATCTGAGTCAAACTTTATGTTTTCAGTTTTTATTGTTGGAACCTACAAATTGTTAGCCAAGTCCCTACTAATGAAGTTATGCTTGTTGTTAGGGTTTATGGAGACAATAATTTTTTTCTTTTCGATAAAACCATGAACTTGCAAAATAAAATTTGTATACTCAAACAAATATTTTTGAAAATTATTTGGCACCAAAGGCATGATTTTCATAGCCTAATTTTTTTTTTTTGATCTTCATTTACTTAAAAATGCAACTTCAAATTCTTTCCATGTGTATGTAAGATTATGGGCACTAGAAAAGTTCATAAACCAAGATAAAACTACTTCCAATTGTAAATAATCATAAAGCCCATATTCCATAAGAAAATTAGAAGATTTTAGCAACTTATAAATTTTCCACCATTCCCTAGCATCACTATCATCCTCTCCAATGAATATTGGCAACTCCATGTTTTTTTCAAAGCAACTAGGGTTTTAAATAACAAAAAAATTTCAAAATTCTCATCTATTTCTTTCTTCAAAAAATTAAATTTATAATTTTCTTCAAAACAAAACAAACGACAATTGATTTGCTTATTTGGATTGAGAGTTATGAATTTTTTTCCCTTGCATGATTTTTTCATGTAGCCCCAAAAACAACATCAAAAGCCTAATTTTCAACGATTGTAACTCCCTCAATATTTATTAGAATTTTACAAGTTATAATTCATTTTTGTAGTACTTAAAATAATCTACATGCTAGTGTAAAAATCTTCTCAAAATTACAACTAAAAATTTTAATAAGAATTTTTTTCTTTTGAAAAAGAAATTGCACAGTAAAAAATAACACAAATACCTCAACTTCAAACAACCATAACTTTCTCAATACTTATTAGAATTTAACAAATGAGCAGTCATTTTTGTAGTACTCAAAACAATCTACATGTTCAAAAAAAATTATTGAAAAAAAAATATGGCCCCTACAATATGTGACATTTTTCTAAAAAAATGTGCCCTAGCTTTGCAAAAACAACCCCACTTTGCCATAATTGATGCTCTAATACCAAATGTTATGAACCTCTCTTCTCATTAGCAAAAATCATTCATCAATATGCAAAAACAACATGCATTCATAAATAAAATCCACAATAACAATCCACATAATAAAATAGAGATTGATAATACCCTTGAGGTAGGACAACATTGTACAATGCTTCTTATTGGAAGGAAGCCACTCCACAATATCTCAATCTCCAAGAGCTAAGACTTCTACAAAGAATACTTCATATGACTTCTATAATTGGGGGTACATCTCTCTTTATACAAGAATGTGATGGTTCACCTTCCATGAGTTACAAGATCACCCATGTGGTGGTTCACCTTCCATGAGTTACAAAGTGCATAATGTTATAGTATTGCACTATGTTATATATTATTATAATTTTATGTGTGACCCATACCATAATACAATATTATATTATATCCCCACATACATATACTTAGGTATCTAATAAGGAAACATCCCTATGACAAAGAAAAATAGGAAACTTTTAAAACATCACTCAAGCATATTATGAAAAGAGAGGAAAGAAAGAGAACATATATTTTTCACACCTATACTTTTGATAGTAGTAACGTAATGGATAAAATCAGAGAAGCTTTGGAATCATGTAAAAATTTATTACCTATGTAAATTACATGAAAGCTTCGTTGTAAATCCATGGTATGATGAAGAATGCAAAAAAATAAGGAGAACTTTGAAAGAACCACACAAAGAGAAAACAAATAGCAAGATATGTAAACAACTAGCAAATATATATATATATATATATATATATATATACATAAGAGCAAGGTAAAAAGAGTTGATATATCTTGCAAGCCTAGCCCAAGGTAATTTTAGAAAGAGCTACAACAAAGCAAAATGCACACAAAAAAAATATCACAAGCAAATAATGGTTATAGTATGCTAAGTAATTATATGAGAGAAACCAAGAAAAATATATCTCTTCTATATTCAACATAATTGAGGAACTTTTTTTGTGAAATATGTGAAGGAGGATATTAAGAAAATATCAACAGGTAAAACTCATGACATAAATGGTTTGCAAGTTGAACATCTCAAATGTAGGGTTGACATCTTAGCACCACATATCCTAAATATATTTAATGACATCATTAAAGGAGATTTTCCATTGGAATTAATAACTACCCTAGTCATACCATTGCATAAAAATGGAGACACCACCAATCCTTCAAATTACCACACCATCATGATTAATCCTCTTTTGCAAAATTGTTTGACAACATAGTAGAAAGCAAAATTAGTCAATGGACAAAAAATCAATGAAAGAGGAAAATATGGCAAGAAAGGTTTAGACCAAAGTACTCAACAATAAATCACCACAACTTTAAAGCACCTAATAGAGATGATATGGAATGAAAAATAAGAATTTTATTGTTCTTTTGTGGAAAAAAAAACTTTTGACATGATACCTAGAGGTAAATTATGGAAAATAATGGAAGGAATTGGTGTAGCAACCAACTATAGAGCAATTGTACACAAAATTTATGAGCAAGTGGTATAAAAAATCAAAACTCTAGGACTATTAGAGTATCTTGGGAGTGATATCGGGGTAAAATAGGGTTGTTCGTTATCACCTACTTTATTTGGCCTTTATATTGACAAATTGGAGGAACAAGTTGAAAGGATGGAAGGAAATAGAATATAGTTGGCCAATGTAGTGAAACTTCTCTATGTCGATGACCTCATCTTGATTGGAAAGACACTTAAAAGTTTAAAATAACATCTAAAAACTTTAAAACATTTTTGTAAAGAAGTTGGGATGTAAATAAATACAACCATGACTAAAATTATGGTCTTCTCTACTCAAAGAGAGAAAAAACAACCATATATTTTATTTGAAGGAAATCTTTTAGAGGTAGTAACAAAATACAAATACCTTGGGTTATATTTTCAAAGCAAACTCAATAGGGAAATATGCAAGATGAAACAAATACAAGTAGGATGAAGGGCACTCTCCTCAGTATGAACAATTAAAAATGAATGAGCTTTATTTTTACCTTTCATAAGCCATAATTTTATTGTTAAAAATTCTTAACTTTTATTGGTTGAATTGAACACCCTTATTCTTATTTGTTTTGGTGAATAAAAGTGGAGTTATTATTCTATATTTTGCATGGACTAATGAGTTTTGATGCATTATTTTATATAATGGTTGTCTTCCACATATTATAAGATGATCATTGCATAAATCTTGACCTCTCATTCTTATAAATAAAATGATCTAAACCATCATTTTAAATACAATTCAAATAGTTCTAAATTTTTAAAATAAAATATTAAATAATTTGTATTGAATTAAATAAAAATAATAATATGGCAACATAGAGATAGTTTTGTTGTGGGAGGGACAACACAACGGTTCGGGGTTTGACTCTTCTTTGAAAGGTCCAAGGTTCAAACTTCCCAAACCCCCCAAAAAAATATAGAGTTAATTTTAAACAAAAAAACATAGTTATCGAAATGTTTGAATACTTCATTCTTCACTATACAAGATTGAAAAATAAATGAATGCTCTAAAATTTTCACATTTTGTAACCACCAAAGAGGCTCACACCCGATCTAACTATCGCAATCGAAGAAAAATACACAAATAGGCATGCATAATTTGATAACAAGAAATAACATGAATACAAGGAATCCTTTATTAATTTCAATGAAGTCAAATTATAGATTCATCCCTCTTAGGGATACCCATTTGATACATTAATTACAATAGTGTTTAATCCCTATCAAGGGTAGGTGTGATCCAAAATGTCCCTTAGGGTGACACGAACTGCTCTAGGGTGTCGATGACCATCTTCTTTGCAATGGGGAAGGTATTGGATGCTTTATCTCTCATTTGGAACTATTCCTTATGATCAAGAAACAACAAGAATGTCAAAAAGATAGGCAACCTCTCATGATGAGGCCCTTTTAGGTAAAATGTATAATGACACCATTAACATGCATAATCAAGAAAGCATAAAGAAAGTTGCTAAACTATGCAAAGTGAATCAAGATTCATGTAATAGCATAAAGTAAAATAGCATCTACACTATGCATGGATCAAATATAGAAAATGAAGCATAAACATGCATAAAGAAAGCATTTTAGTCCTAATTGAAACATAAGCATACAATGTGAATCTAGCCTAGTTCTACGGTCAAAAGTCTTCTAAAATGCTATTAAATCAACAAAATGACTAATCTAACCTAACTTGTCGGACAAAAAAGAAAAGAGTAAGGTGATCTATCACCTGTTGCAAACCGTAGCTCTAGTGAGCGGTCTGCACTATGAATCACGGCTGACAGCTGCGGTTTGACCTCTTATGAGTTTACCCTCAAAATAAAGGGCAGTGGGCTCAATCTCCTTGTCCAAATTGATGTTCAAGGGTCGCCTTCGTTGTCCTCGAACTGATTTGGCGATCAATTCGATGTGAAGGGCCTTCGTTTGCCCGAATTTGCGTTTCTTGATCCTCCTAAGCACCTAGGGCATCCATAATGTAATTCATCATGAATGGTGGCAAAAGGGTCGGGGATTAAGTGCAATAGCTCTATCTCTTAGTATACTCAGTTTGAGTGTACAATTCAACAGGGCTTCGCTGCTCAAATCTCCAATGCTTGCTCTCTCTTTCTCCCCATTTGGAGGGGGATTTTATAGCATGCCCCTAGGGCTAGGGGTGGCTTCATGGAGAAGCCAAGACCAAGAAGGTTGGTTAGAATAGTTGGGATGGAAGCCTCTAGAATCTTTCGTCCTTCAACTGCCTCCTTCTAGATATTTTGGCCGTTTCAACCGATTTGGCTCGAATGGAAGACCTAACTGAACTTTAGTTAAGACCACAGGTCTTAGTTATAGTCCAGACTGTAGACTGTAGGTGTCAACCATGGTTTAGACTGGAGACCGCAGGTCTGGGCTGCGGTTCAGACTGCTTAGGCCAAAAAGCCTAAATTGAGTGGTTAGAACCACTGATCTATCTTGGAGTCTATCCAAGATCCTCCATATGGTCTTGTAGCATATCCATATGAGTAGTCGCCCTCGACATGACGCGTTTTAGGTGTCTACAGATGCCCCTTTTGATATGCGTTGTGAGATTGAACAATGTTGAGCAAAAATATACATCCTAAAATGATGTCTAAGGTTCTATGATCATTAGTCAGATCAACATTAGATGCCCTAGGTCTAGAAAAAGGATGCACATCTTGGAATCATTGCTTCCAGCTTATGAAAGGCTTACATTTTGACAAGTCTGCCCTTGTCATCAGAAATTCGGATAGCACCAATGCCAAGTATGGGTATCTTCTGACCCATAAATCTGAAGGATGAGAGTTACAAACAAATTATCATATTTATTATTTGCCCCAAGCAAAGGGAGAAGCTTATGATAGTTGTTGACAATGATTTGCAATAACGAACGCAATTTTGACAAGATCAAGGGATCTACAATCTCAGGGATATTTTGCTGACTTTGATTTTAATTATGAAATTATGACTACCCCCTCAAGTGACAAGTCGATGAGGGTAATGACAATGTATGAAGCGATGAAATTGCTTGACCATAATTGAAAAGGATTGAGTTCACACTTACTCACTAACACTCTAAATGACAACTAGAAGATAACTAGTGCCCACAAGTGCATGTGAGAAGGAGACTCACAATTATTAATTTGCAAGAAATAAACTATGCAAACCTAGCTAGGAACTACTAGAGGGGTCATATGAAGGATCAAACATCAATCCTCATCATGCCTCCCCACAATAGAAGCATTGGCCTCCAATGCTTTCAGAAGAGTAGGAAAGTCACGGGACATCTGATGAAAAGAAATCCAACGAGCCTGATGCGACAGTTGTCCTCGTCGAGCCACAAGATATGAGGTGGTAGACCCCTGGCGAGTCTATCGAGTCTTTGTGTCATAGATCTGATCAAAATCTAATGGTAACTAAGAATCAAGAACCACGTCCACAGGATGACTGATAGTTGGTGTTGTCTCCAATGTAGAGTCAAAGTACAACTTCAAAAGATCTACATTGATGACGTCATGAATTCCCAAGTGTGCAGGAAGATCAAGGTGGAAAACATTCTCGGACACCTATTGAAGAATAGTATAAGGCCCATAGCGAATCGATTTGATTTTACTATGAGTCTTATCAGTAAAACGTCGCTTGTCAAGATGCAACCAAACTTTGTCACCAACTTGAAATGGATGAGGAATTCGATGTCGATCCATGGCATTTTTTCTGATGCTACTGCGTCTTTTGCAAAATCTCAACCACATTTGATTAGAGATTGTGCAAATGCTGAATAAATGAGTGTGCCTTGTCTTGCTCCTTCTGAATATGTGAAGTGACAAGAGAAGGCAAAGACAAAGGTAACTCATAAGGTGCCAAGGGCTAAAATCCCATACAAACCTCAAATGGTGAATGACCTGTAGAAGAATGTAGGGCCCTATTGTAGGAATGTTCAATATGAGTGAGACTCAAGTCCCACTTTGCTGGTGAAGTGTGATGATAGATTCGTAAACTTTGCACAAGGGTACGGTTTACCACTTCAGTCTGCCCATCGAACTGCGGATGATAGGCGATGGAAAAGTTAAGGGAAACTCCCAAAATTTTCCACAAAGAATGCCAAAAGTGACCCACAAAGCGTGAATCACGATCCGAGATAATGCTAGTAGGTAGACCAAAGGAACGCCAAATGCTGTCAAAGAAAAATTGGGCTAAGTCTGCTGCGAAACTTGTCTTGCGACATGGAATAAACTTAGCCATCTTGCTGAATCTGTCAACCACCACGAACACACAATCATGTTGGCGCACTATCATAGGAAAACCACTAACCAAATCCATGGAAATGCTTTCCCAAGGATGGGAAGGAATGGGCAAAGGCATGCCTAAGCCAAACTTCTTATTAGCTGGTTTTGAGCGACAACAAACTGCACACTGTTTGAGAAATCTCAACACATCCCTCTGCATTTTAGGCCAATAGAAAAATCTTTGTAAGTGATGAAGTGTTTTGTGCTTCCCAAAGTGACCACCATAAAGTGTAGAATGAGCTTCCATAAGAAGTGACACTCTAGGCTCACAAGGAACACAAACCTTGTCCAATTTGTAAAGAAGTCCTTCTTTGATGTAGAAATCTTGGAAAGGATGCAAATTGGAAGAAGAAGGCTTACTCACTTGCTCAAATATTTTCCCAAAATCAGGATCCTGTGAATACTAATTAGGCCAAGTCTGAAATCCCAAATGTGAAGTGGACATAACTGTTAAGGCAAGAGCGGAAGGAGGCCTATTCAAATAATCAACAACAGTATTACTCTTCCCCTTTTTGTACTTGATCACCAAGTGAAATTGTTGGAGGTAAGAGGCCCACTTCATATGTCTTGATTCTTCAATTTTACTTTGAGATTGTAAAAACTTGAGAGGCATATGATCAGTGTGTACTATTGTATATTTTCCCAAAAGATAATGTCGCCAGTACTTTATAGCTTGAACTAATGCATACAACTCCTTGTCATATGTAGAATAGTTCAACTTAGTAGCAGAAAAAGTTTCTGAATGATAAGCAACTGGATGACCATTCTGTTTGAGCACAGCTCCTAAGACAACTTTAGAGGCATCCATTTCAATCTCAAAATGTTGAGAGAGGTCAGGTAAAGTTAACACAGGTGCTGTACAAAGTTTATTTTTGAGTTTATCAAAGGCAATCTCTTGGATTTTCTCCCAATGAAATGGAACTTTAGACTTAGTGAGATAATGCAATGGAGCTGCAAGGGTGGAATATTGAGGAATGAACTTGCGATAAAAATTCGCAAGTCCTAGGAAACTCCTTAACTCAGTGAGAGTTGTAGGAGGGGACCACTTAAGTAAAACATCAACTTTTGTGGGATCTACCTAAATTCCACTTTCACTAATCACATAACCAAGGTAAGAAACTAAAGTATTGCCAAAAGAACACTTGGAAGAATTGGCATATAATTGATTCTTCGCAAGAAGATCAAGTGTATGATGGATATGCCTAAGGTGTTCCTCCCAAGTCTTTGAGAATATCAATATATCATCAAGATATATTATTACAAATTTGTCAAGTACATCACGAAATACATCATTCATCAACCTCATGAAGGTTGCAGGAGCATTAGTAAGACCGAAGGGCATGACCAACCATTCAAAAAGGCCCATCTTCGTCTTAAAAGTTGTCTTCCATGTATCCTCAGCTTGGATACGCACTTGATGATATCCACTTTTGAGATCTATTTTTGAAAAGAACTTAGCTCCTTGGAGTTGATCTAATAAATCATCAATGCGTGGTAGTGGATATCTATTCTTTATAGAAATTTTGTTCAAAGCACGAAAATCAATGCACAATATCCAAGTGCCATCTTTTTTAAGAACCAAAAAAATAGGTGAAGCACAAGCAGAAGTAATTTCCTTAATGAAACCCTTAGACAACAAATCTTCTATTTGCCTTTTTATTTCTTCATTTTGCAAAATAGATTGTCGATACATGGGAGCATTAGGAAGTGAAGAACCAGGAATGATTTCAATGTTGTGATTAATTGTGCGAATTGGAGGAAGAGACTTTGGCTCCTAAAATATGTGTGAGTAACTTTGCAATATTTTATCCATTGAAGAGTGTTGCTTTGGAATGGATGTGGATGTAGAAGTGTTTTGAGAGCGAATGAAAATTAGAGTAACATCACCACATTTTTTATTACTCTTTTTGTTTGCTTGGAACTTAGAATGATGTTAGGAGTGTTGGTGCTTTTAATGAGAAAAACCTTACCATCTTTTTGAAGTGTGTAGGTTCTTTTGAAAGCATCATAAACAACTCTCCTATCATACTAAAAAGGTTGTCCAAGTAAAATCCCACAACAATCCATAGGAGTCACATCACAAGTGACTTGATCTATGAAATGTGGGCCAAGTGCAAATTTTAATGTGCAAGCATGAGTGATTTCTGAGCCTCTTCCACTATCCTTCAAACCCAAAGAATAAGTTTGAGGATGAGGCTCCATAGGTAACTTCAAACGCTCGACAATGGACCTCGCAATTAGATTTTTTTGCGAGCCATTATCCACTATACAATCTGTTGCAAAATTATGGAGCAAATGAGCTCGAGTGATGAACAAAGCATCACGAGTGCCCTCTGATGAACTTACATTTACCAAGGTAACTTCATTGAGCTTACCTCGTAATTTCGTGTATACTCTACTCTCTCCTACTGACTCAAGGGGACCTTTGGGAGCATCCTCCTCTTGAGTAGTAATGACTAAACTCTTCTTTTTAAGCTTAAAACAATCAGCTTTTTCATGACCTTTCTTCTTACAATAGTTACAAAACTTTTTAGAAGAAGAAGAAGAATAAGAAGAAGAAGAAGGAGTAGAAGCGGAAGGGGAAGGAGAAGAAGGATATGGACAAGAAACATTCTTATTTTGAGCAAAATTCTTCTTTTGTGAGAAAGAATTATTCCCTTTTGATGAGTTTGCAACCACTTGAGTAACAGGTGCGCAAAATGCTTGCGAATGTGCCTTAAACTTGTCCTCCGCAAGTTGCGCTTGGTTGAAAACTGAATCCAATGTGTCCATAGAAATAAACATTATTTCCCTATACAAATGTTCCAACAAACCACTTTGAAATTTGAGAATCAAAGCTTTAATATCTTCCTCCACATTCAAAAGTATCCTGTACCTGTTGAATTGAAAGATATATTCCTACATAGTCATATTAGTACTTTGTCGAAATCGAAACCATTTAATGACCAATTCCTTAGAATAATTGGAAGGATAAAAATTGGTCTTAAGACAATCTACAAGCTCATCCCATGAGGTGAGTTCATCATGACCTCTTTTTTGTTCAACAAGTACTTTAGCTAAACCAAAAAGTTTGAGTTTAGCATATGGAACCATATCCTCATCTGCAAGTTGAGTGTAAGAAAACCAAGAACTCATGTCAAGAATCCAACTATTCAAGACTTCAGGGTTTCGGGATCCATCATAAAGTGGCACTTCACAATGAACTCTCAGGCGAGAATCACTAGCAGAAGTTGAAGCATTATGTACAAAAATGTCATTTACCTTCATTGCAAGGTTACCAAGAACTACTGCCATGGTAGTATCATTAGCATTATCTGCTAAAGCATTTACAACATGTGCAAGTTCTGCCACTTGGGCAGCCAAGTCAGAAGCCATGTGGGACCCGGTATAAGCCAAAAGTAAAAAGGGAAAGCACTTAAAAATCAAGGAAAAATTGAAGATTCCTTATTACAATGTTATGCCCTGAAAATTACCCCTAAGGCTAAAAATTTAAAAATTTAAACTAACCTAAGGTTGACAATTTATATTTATTAATTTAAAAATAACTTAAGTAAAAATTAAATATAATTAATCAAAGATTAATTAATTTACTTAAATTATTAAGAATTAAATTAATAAAAATAAAAATAATGACATGCAACCTTAGAATAGGAAAATTAAAAAAAAAAATTACAAGTTTACCCGCAGTAAACTGAACTCCATTGGCTGTGTCTGTCTAGCTGATTGCACTAGCACATTTCCTGAGGCAGCCAATCATGCCTTCATGCAACAAAAATGGAGGTGCCTGGTACAAAAATTTTAGTGCTAGATCTGCTCCGTGCCTAGCATGTGGTAGCCTCGAGCTGCATGCAGGCAGCAGTCTATCGGCTGCTGGCAGAGGACGTAGCACAGCCGATGTTTCGTCGATTGTGAAATGCGTGGACGTTCGCACCTGCAGTTTGTGCAGGCGGACGGACCGTCCGGCCCCCCAATCAGCCTAGGTGGGACTGACAAGGCCTAGTGGCCTATCAGTCACAGCAGGCCTGACAACCGTGTCAGGCCTATCAACCGTAGCGGGCTGACAGTCTGTCAGCCGCGACAGGCCGCTACAAGCCTGTCAGCTGCGGTGGGCTGAACAAATCGTAGGGTCTATCAGCCATGACAGGCCGTTGTAGGCCTGTTAGCCATGGCAGGTTAGACAGACCGTAGGGTCTATCAGCCGCTGCAAGCTTGGCAGACCGCAAGGCCTGTCGACCGCTGGCAGTCGCAACGTCACACAACCGACTTACTGTGGGCTGGGTTGGACGTCAATTGACATCCATCGACAGCCAACAGGCAAAGTTTGTCGGTCGACGGACGTCTGATAGCCGATGTCAGCAGGTGAAAACACTGACTCAGCCTAGCCGCCTGCACAACTTAGACCTCGGCTTCTGCTCAGATGGAGTCGAGGGACTTGAAAAAAAAAAAATCAAATTTTTTTTTTTTATACAATGCAAATTTAATTAATATATAAGAAGATTATATACTAATTAAAACTTAAGCTTTCTAACAATAACTAAGAAAATTTTAAAAATTAACCAGGTGGGTTAATTTAGAAAACCAGAAAACTTAAACTATTACAATTTTTAGCAATTATTTGAAGGCAAATACCTTCAAATTTCTTAAAAATTGCTAATTCTCTTTGCCTATCACCAAAAGTCCTTCAGTAGCTCTCCTTTCAAGATCCGGTCGACACACGACCAGCGTTTGAAAGGCTACCAGATCTAAGTCGACACACGACCTAGTTTGATGATCCTCGATCTTCAAGACTCCGAAATGGCAGGAACTTTAGGAACAACAGGCTCCCTAATTCACATTTCATCGTAGGAGAAATCCAACCCTACCAAGGGATTTTTGTAGGAAAGAAATCAGGGTAAACTTCTCCTATACTTCTTGAGCATACATAGAAAGTTGGAATGAGGATTTTGACACCTAAGGAACTTCCTTCTGCGTATGGTTTTCAAGCTCCCCTTGAGCTTGAACCAAGTCCTCAATGAAAACAAGTTTCTCATAAGAAACTAATCTATCTCCTATCCTCTCACCTCACAAGCCCTACTGTAAACTTGAACTAGGATCTGATACCAATGAAAAGGATTGAAAATCCATCTAACTTCATATTATTTACAAACTCATTATATAGGCACTAATGGCCCAAAATACATAACCAAACCCATCAAATCATGGATTTGATCCAATATGCTTAACCATAAGCTACAAAAGTGCAAGGGAGAATGCACGTAACTTCTAAGTTAAGAGAAAAAGAATAATGCTAACTAGAAGATCCATTTTAGCTATCTTGAAGTACATACTTCCTACTTTGAGTTCACACTTACTAACTAACACTATAAATGACAACTAGAAGATAACTAGTGCCCACAAGTGCATGTGAGAAGGAGACTCACTTACAATTATTAATTTGCAAGAAATAAACTATGCAAACCTAGCTAGGAACTACTATAGGGGTCATATGAAGGATCAAACATCAATCCTCATCAATAATGAATGATCCTGAACAAATTAATATTCAAGCCTTTTAATGCCTTGGCTAGGCCTAGTTCAACTTATGATTGCAACTCTTAGTAGTATTGGCACATTTCTATCCCCTAGAGCAGTCAGTCTACAATAGCCGTCTTAAGGAATCAAAATGATACAAATGCAATTAGACTTCTGTTGAATCATATCTGTCGATGATTTGCTGAAAGATATCATAAAAGAAATGACAATTTTACCCCAAATGTCCTTATGGTGATTTAATCATCTTTTCGGATTGCATGGACCATAACTCGCTGCAACTGCCAAGTGTATAGGATAAATCACTGAATACGAGGCGCATTTGATTTTTAATTATTTGTTTTTTTTTAAATATTGCATGTGTTTGATCGATCCTGGTGCTTTGAACATCACCAAATTTGCAATTTTAATCATTGATTTTGAATTTTTATCCTGTGGAAGTCATTAATTTGCTCTTTTAGACCTTCCCAAGGTGGGTTTTGAGTGCATTTAATGCTAGTTGCAGACTACAGGTACGGTATACGGTTTACATTTCTAAATTTTGGGAACCTTGGGTTAGACCTACGGGAAAAAAATCCTAGTTTCGAAACCGCAGGTGTCAGCTACGGTTCATCGAGACTAGGAAAACCTATAAATTGAATTTCCATTTGAAATTTTTCATTATTTCCTGGCAAACATTAGCAATCTAAGAGCTCTGAGAGTGAGAAGACCCTTATTGATCTGAAACGCTACCAAACTCGACTGTGATTACACTCCTCGACCTCGATGGCAGATCCTGATTAGCCATCTACTAGCTAGGGCCAGGGTGCGGGCAAGGTAACTGAAAATCAAGATTACACATTCAATACTAGTAAAATGAACTACATTAAGTAATGCAGATAATGAACCTCACTAAACTACTGGTAATGAACCCCACTAGTTTAGGCTAGCTTTAAGATTTTAATTTTATGCTTTAGGGATCTAGGAGGATACCCAAAATGGGTGACGCTCCTAAACCGTAGTTGGTAGCTGTGGTTCCCAGTTGGCAAATTAGGGACCACAGGTTTTAGCTGCGGTTCTCAATTTGTAAATTAGGGACTGCAGGTTTCAGCTGTAGTTTGCTGTTACTATTTTTTTTTAAGCTCTAGTTAGTTAGATTTTGTCTTAAATTATACTTGTTATTCCAGAGATTGACTTCTAGATCCTGAGAGCTGGATATTTTGAAGACTCTCTACGAAGCTTTATCCGATGACGATCAGGATTGGTTTCGAGCTGTCAGGTTTGGATACATCATGGATCTACCCACGATTAGGGTAGATCAATCCTACCTGACTACGTTGGCTCGATGCTGGAATGCACGGACCAACACATTTCACTTGCATACAGGTGAAATGATTATTACTCTAGAGGACGTCTACAGGATCTTTAGGATCCTCATTGATGGCAAGGCCATCATCTCCTCTACCTCCAGGGTAAAGGAGGTTATTTTTGACACTATCTTTGGTGACCAGAGCGAGGATGCTCAGGATGTGATTGGCCACGGAGGGGTACACATTGGTCAGTGATACCACGAGGACGTCTTCTCTACACGGGAAGCCCTCTTTATGCACCTCATAGTACAAATTGTGCTTCCAAACTCCTCGAGCATGAGGATTCCCTAGAACCTCTTGTCCACCGCCTAGAGGGTGTTGTAGAGCTCTACAGAGGTGCCTCTACTTATAGCTTAGGGGATCACCCTACTATGTCAGCTCTATAGGGAGCTATACCAGATTACGGAGCATAGTTGTGAGGGCCTCAACTACAGTCTTCTATTACAGATTTGGGGGTGGCAACACATTCGGATTGAGCATCCTGTAGATCTGCCACTATGGATTATTGCTATTGCTGACGATCATCAGTGCTATGTCATCTTATGGCCTCATGAGGAGGAGGGTACCCATAGTAGGATCCATGTTGGTGAAATCTAGCACTATATCACTCAGTTTGCGACACTTGGCCTGAATGATGTTCAGTGGTGGCCCTATATGGATTGCCCAGCGTGGCCAGAGGAGGGCCAGTAGCTGAGACAGGAACGCCATGACAGATGGTTGATTAGCCATAAGGTCGATATTCAAGAGTACTAGTTCTATTCTTGAGTCCTATGATAGTTTGGGCTCATGTAGGATATTCTCGATATCCTCCTCAGGTGCCGACACTTGGTTGTAGAGCACGATATACAGTGGATTATTTTGGAGCCTCTAGGAGATGTTACTGACGACTACTAGGAGACTGGAGTCAATACTATTGAGACCACTCCAAAGTATGACGAGTGGTGGTCCATATTCTTATGGTATGACACAAGGCCTCTGGATAAAGAGCTAGATCAGGCAGAGGCAGAGGCAGATCCTGACGGTCGTAGGGTGTGCCAGCAGACAAAGGGTGGCTGGGGTGCAGCAACCACCGCCAAGGAGGCTCACGAGGTTTACCCTAATGAGGAGGCTCTAGAGGAGGGTGATGTCCCTCCCGATAGCATAGAGGGTTAGCTATTAGCTCAAGTGGCTGACTTGCAGAGTCAACTAGGGCGATTCCACATGCAACAACTAGAGTGAGACACTACTATCACCATTTTGGATTTGAGAGTAGCTGATAGAGATAGGTGCCTTACTGAGGTGCAAGATCAGATATATGATCTGACTACATCTTACATCTATTTCTATTTAAATGTGTATCTTACGACATGCAACAGTCCCTCCAGGACAAAACCAAGTCTTAGGAAGTCTTGAATCTATGACATCCAATTCTAATGAGCCTAAGCTTAGACCGCTAAGACAACCTGTACCCCCTACATATTTACTCTTGCAAATGCAGACTGGGATACAACCTTGTGGTGAATGGTGGTGCCACTCCCCACAGGACTCTAGGAGGATAAATACCCCCAGGGTGCTTTCTTGAGAAAATCATCAGCTTTGCAAAACCAATCAGCTTTTGGTTCCACACTAATCATGTTGACTGATTCTTTGTTATCAAAGGCTGCACGCTCTACTGTAGGATACGAGAGCATCTTGACATGGATGGTAGTGAAGTTGATAGAAAATTTTTGAGGGATTAAGGATCCCAAAGAAGCCATGGTGTTTGCAAATCTATTTGACGAATGAGGGATTGCCTTGATGTCGTACCATTCCAGTTTAGCCAGATATGTGGCAACAAGATCTTTATAGGATTTTAGTTTTAGACATCAAAACTGAAATAGTCCCTTCACTTGGTTAATTATGAGTAGGGAATCGCCAAATATGTTTAATCTCTTGATATTCATGGTGACGGTTGTATGAAGGCCCAAAAGTAGGGCTTCATATTCAACATTATTGTTGGTGCATGGGAAGTCTAGTTTGAATGACAAGGGCATTGGAGCTCCTTGCGGCATGAAAAACACTATTCTTGCACCAGCTCCTTGCTTGCACTTTGAACCATCAAAGAACAGAGTCATATCAACATTGTTCTCTGGTTCTTTGGGTTCGAGAGCTTTGGATACTACAAACACTATATCATCCGAAAGCTCGATTGTTAGAGGCCTACTATTGGATAGTGGCACCTCAACTAACTGATCTGCTATGACCTGTCCCTTAATGTACTTTTGGATTACGAATTCCAGATTGAATTCTGTCAATAACATGATCCACTTTGTAGTATGTGTATTATGATATGTCTTGCTCATCATATACTACAAAGGATTTTGTTTTTATATCACATATGTCGTGTGACTTAACATGTAGTGCCACAATTTATTGGTAGTAAACACTACTTCTAAACATAGCTTTTCCACATATGCATATCCTAGCTCATAACTCACCAAGGTTTGGCTAATGTAATATATGGCTTGCTCTTTGCCTTGTACATTCTTTTGGGTCAACATGGTACCTAACGTAAAGTCTGTTGTTGATATATATAGCAGAAAAGGCTCTTATGGCCTTGGTGGAGCTAACACTGGTGACGTTTCCAGGTATTGCTTTATCTCAACGAAGGCTGCCTTGCAGTCCTCGTCCCAGTTGAATGGGAAACCCTTATGTAGTAGTCAATTCATGGGTCGACATTTATCTGATAGTTGGGAAATAAATCGCTTTATCGAAGCTACCTTGCCTTGGAGGCTCCTTAATTCCTTAATATTTATGGGAGGACGCATTTCCAAAATGGCCTTGACCTTCGTTGGGTCTACTTCAATTCCTTTCTTGGAGACAATGAACCCTAACAATTTTCTAGAAGTTACACCAAATATGCACTTCTTAGGATTCAACCTGACGTTGTGCTCTATCAGGCAATCGAAGACTTTTCTCAAGACCTCTATGTGCTCTTCTCGTAGCAATGACTTGGCTAGCAAATCATCGATATAATATGCTAGAATTTTTTGCATATAGTCATGAAAAATATATGTCATGGCCCGCTGGTATGTAGCACCAACGTTTTTGAGACCAAACGGTATAACTTTGTAGAAAAATGTTCCCCATGGGGTTATAAACGCAGTTTTGTGTTGGTCTTCAGGCTTAATTTGAATTTGATTGTAACCAAGAAAATTGTCCATTAAGGAGAGCATTTCATGATCGATAGTAGATTCTACTAGAGCATCGATATTGGGCAAAAAAAATGAATCTTTGGGTGTTGCCTTATTGAGATCTCTAAAATTCGTACAAATACGGATCCTTCCATTGGTTTTCCTACAGGAACCATATTGGATACCCATTCTGGATAGTTGATGGAAATGACAAATTCTACATCCAACAATTTTTGCAATTCGTCTTTCACCATTAAGGCTACTGTTGGATGCATCTTTTTGAGCTTTTGCTTGACGGGCTTCTTGGACGGGTCTAGCGAAAGGTTGAGTAACCAACTTTGGGTCTAGATCGGGCATATCTTTGTATGTCCAAGCAAAAAGGTTAGGTCTCTCTTTTAGTAGAGGAATGATGCTAGCGTGCTCATTTCGAGTGAGACTCATTCCAAATTTAACCTTCTTTGGATTGGTGGGATCGTTACCGATATCCACTTCGAAGGTTTCATATACTGACATATGGGATCCCTCCTCAAGCTGATGAGGCATAGGGATCAAATGGATGTCATCAACTAGATTTATATGTTCTTCGTTGGAAGCATTTTCTATGTGATAGACATCATAAGTGTAGCCTGGTCCAAAATGAAATGGTTGCAACATATCTTTGTTCGAGAAGAAATCTTTAGGATCTACTAGCGAATCAACACGATCCCAATCGATAACATCCATGTTTAGATGCAATGGCTTGGATGGATCTGTTGGATTATAGAGTGGAGTGGTCAAATCAATGGAGACCATGCTGATGGAATGGAATTGATATCCAGGACCACACGGACTGAACTCTACATCATTTGTGTAACTTTCGTGCCCAAGATCTAGCTTAGAGGGCACAGGGACAAAAGGGTCCTCCTTGTGGGATGCCTGGATAGCTGGATCCTCTCTATGCACTGACTGTAAAATGGGATCTCTCAGCTCAAGCAACTCGGCATAAGTAGATGACTGGGGAAAGAGCCTTTGATATTCCTCTTCAAGATTTATTCTTTCCCTGAGGTGACACTAGAGATTAATCTCTCGACGCAAACCCGTAGTTGTAATAGGTGGTAGACCCTGAGGTGGATTCTAATTACGTAGGTGATGAGGCCCTAAATAGACCATCTCTAATGAATCCTCATCATCACTGTAAAGATATAATCTTTCACTTCCCACCATATGCAAGGGACGATATGCTAGATGTGGCCCCATGTATCTGATTATGCAGTCGCTATCATCACTATCCAGATAGATCAGATAAAATGATCGTATATATGACATCGATGCAAAAATTGGCTCTAATTCCTCTTAAGAGTGATCTGCGTTAAGAAGCACCTCTTCTATAACATACTCTAACTTTGTAGGCAATAGATGTAGCAGATATACTAGCCTTAGATCGGTCATCTCAACCTCATCGCTATGATTACTACTATGAGCAGACCACTCTATCGTGTCCAAGAATATTGGGAGATTAGCTGGACGAGGCCTTAAGTAGGCCTACTCTATCTCATCTTCATAATCACTATTGACCATGAAATGCTCTTGTATCTCATCTAATTGCTCTCTAGGCAAAAAATGGCGTAGAAATGCCGAAACCACGAAGGCTCGATCAATTTCCTCTTCGGATTGATCATCATTTGAGGACTCGCCATCTGCATCATAACTCAGTCTACTCATTTTGGAGGTGGACTCCTCTACATATTCACTACAAAGATCTCCTGAATTGAGATCGCCTAGAATGATGGGGTTGTGCCCCTGCATACCAGTATCGTTGGTTGTAATATAATTTTGATGACCAAGCTGCTTATGGGGTTCTTCTCTAAGAACTCTTCATGTTCAATCTTTGGTCTCTCAATGGTGATTACTGAAACCATTGGGTTGTTGTCCCAAAGGCTAGACATGTTAGGATGATACATATTAAAATCCATATCGTCCCCTAGACCCAAGTACAAACAATCCAATGATGTAGCGAGTAAATCATCATGTCCCTGAATCTGCAATCCCAATATGAACCTATCAGTTGCCAACTGATAATGTGGTTCAAGAGGGGTTCTTTGTCCTTGTTTGAAAAGACCAAGGTCGTATCCATGCCAATGATAGAGCTCAAAAATACACATGGCATACTCAGGGTTGGACAAGTACCAAATGTTCACTATGAATTGTTCGTCATCATCCACCTCCATGGGTGCCCACATTGGAACTTGATCCAACCCGACATAAATGAAGTTTGTTTGGTTGGGTGGCTCACCCAATGGTACTATAGATCCAACTGAGTATCGATGGGCTATTGGTCGGCCCATGTCTCGTGTAGTCTCTAAAATAGGAGCGAAGGTCACACTTTGCACAAGATATTCATCCAGACCTATGTTGGCTAGGTGAACAGTTATCTTAGGTGTAGATGAACCTACTGATGATGCAAGCGAAGCAAGCATAGGTGCCTCCTTGAATTGATCTTGGGCTTCTTCCACCTCCATGGGAGTGGTAGCCTTAGTGGCGACTGGTTCGGGCACATTCTTTTCTTCTTTCCTGCCTAATTTTGTCTTTAATTTCTCGTCATTCTAATGCATTGTCGATGCACTCGGTCTTAGAGAAGTTGCAGTGGTATGTTCAGATCTGTTTGATACAGATACCAATGGTTGAACATGCACCGCTTGTTTACCTCTTGGAACCCTCACCAACGACGTGGGTCGTATGTCCAAGTGCATTGATGGGATCATGAAACCCCTTGGAAAATCTTCTAAGTTCACGAACTTGAATGGTTCTTCATCTGATGAAACCACGTGAACTTGTCCCTCGTGTATATACTTGACACACTGGTGCCATATCGAGGGAACACAACGTATTTCGTGAATCCAAGGCTTCCCTAGTAGGATGTTATACTGCAAGGCACCCTCTATCATGTGACACATTATGGGAATGGTCTTTAGTCCCACCTGAATAGGTAGGACAATCATGCCAACCGTAGAGCATAGTGCATCGTTAAACGCTCTCAATGTAAAGGTGGTTGGTACGATGAGTGATTTAGGCAATTTCAAATGGTGTAGTGCCTTAGTCATGATTATATTGATTGAAGAACTAGTTTCAATCAAGACCCTTTTGAACGACACATGGTTAACACATGCAATGATATGTAGTGGTGGGTCAGCCATGTTTGCAAAAACCACTTTCACTTCGTGATCGTAGAATGGGATCATTGGTTCTTGGCACTATTGTACGTGCCCCACGAAGTTCATGAATGCCTGTGCATCCTGGGACTGTATCTCAATGGACCTTAGAATGTCCATAAGAGTCTCCCTATGCCTAGGGGATTGCTGTATAAGCTCATATATCAACAACTTTACAAGAGTCATCTACAAGTTTTGAACCAGCTTGCTCCTAATGGTCACCACCGGTCTCGTTGGTGGGCCTAGAATATTTTGTGCCTACCACTGCTGGGACGTGGCTTGTATTTGAATGGGAGCATGAGGTTGATTCAACCATTTGTACCTCGCATGTCTGGTAACAACATTGACCATGCTGACGAACCCCTATGTAGGTGGTTCGACTCGCACTTGATTGACATGGCCAGCGTGGTTACGGGGCACCTCATGGTTTGGTAATGGATTTTTAAAAATCCCCATGTTTTGGTTGTCTAGCGCTTGGGAATTGTCTGGTACTACAAGCTCTCCCTTGTCTATCATATTTTGCACAATGTGTTTGAAGGACCAACACACCTCGATGTCATGGCATTTCACTCTATGAAATATGAAAAACAACTCTTCCTGATAGTCTCTGGGCTTGGGCTAATTTGGATCAACCATCTTGACTTCGGGTAATCTTATTGCCTTGGCCTTGTAGAGCTGACGAAAGATTGATGTCATTAATTCTGTCAATGGCATAAATATGCAAGGTGGGCGTTGCTCTTTATTATTGCCCTTGTAGTTATTTTTACGCTGGTCGTATTACGCAGGAGGAGGATGGGCTTGATAATTCTGTTTCTTTTGCCCCTTATCCTCATTTTGGAGATTCAGTACCACCTAATTCACATGGGCCTGCTTGCCCTATTGCTTTGAGGTACTCTTATTATATCCCTCTTTCCTAGTTTTTAGCTTCAAGTTGCCTTCTTGCAACTTGATATCCTCAATTACCTTGGCTTGCGCCCAAGATTCTTCAAATGTGGTGTACTGCTGCAGTTGCAACAATAGCGAGATGTGTTTGGCACAACTCTTTGTAAACATTCGGGTTAATTTTGTGGCAAGGATCGAGAATGGCAACTTTACCATTAATCTCCTCCACCTCTTCCCATACTATTCTATTGGCTCATCGTCACGCTAAGCTAACGCAGCCAAATCAGAAAGGTTGGCATGTTTCTTGACATCGAAGGAATAGCGTTCAAGAAAAGCATCAGCTAATTGCTCAAAATTTGTTATGTTGTGCTTATTTAGCTTATTAAACCACTCTCAAGCCAACCCAGAGAGTGTCGTGACAAATGTATGCAATAACAGTGCATTGTTGTTCTCTATTTGGAAGCAAGTGTTCGAAAAGCTCGTGACATGTTCTTGTGCCTCTTCATCACCCTTAAATTTGTCCAACCTGGGCATCTCAAAATGCTTCGGGTATGGGGGCGTAGGTACTGAAGGATCTAAATGTTCATTGTGAATTTTCCTCAATGTTAGATTTTGGATAGCCACGTCTTATCTCTCAATTGCCTTGACCTTCTTAGCCAAAGCTTTGTAAGCCTTAAAAGACAGAAAGTCCTCCTCCCTATGTTGGCACGGAGGTAGTCTGGGAGGTATATTCCTCTTCTATCAAAGTGGAGGGCATTGCTCTTCCTCCTCCTCAGCTCGAGAACTCTCGTGATATTCTTGGTTGAATCTGTTCCCCTCTTGTTCCTCATAATGTTGCTACCTTTGATTGTCGACCGAGGGCAATCACTTCCTATGATGGGCAGTGATATGCGTGTGAACGCTTGTGCACTCATGGTGCATGTTAGCTTACAAAAAAAGCCTTCATGTGCACCTGCTCTCTACGCTCGTCTTAAGAGTATAAGTCGACCCTAACCAACCTATCTTCCTACTCTACACGCTCCTTCTGGATGAGGATGCACTCCTCACGCAAGCGCTGCTCATACAACATTTGTCTAGTAAGCCTTTGCGCCTGAAGATCTTCATATTCGATGCGCTACTTCTCTAGGTGAGCATCCTCCAATTGATCTCGAAGGATTTGGCATTTTTGCTCAGAGGCTAGTTGATATGATCTTTTGACCTGGTCAGCCATCGAAGGCCTTTGATATGCTTGCTCTGTATGAGTGACCTTGTGGGTTTTGTATCCATCCGACTGATGTGCTATACTTTTGTGTCTGTTTGTGAATATGACATCGACATTGTGCTATGTTCTATGTTGTATTCCATCATATGTGGATGGTGGATGCGAGACATGAGGGTGCTTAGAAGCCTCTCCATGCTCTCTAGTAGTTATAATGGTGCTCCCGTTATTCTCACTCGGAGCACGAGTGGGTGAAGCCGAAGGCTTGCAACCTAGCTGCTCTAGCACACTACCTAGACCGTCTAGTTGTCTAGACCTCCACCTCTCATGGGGTGGTGTTCCATTAGCTCCCACCTTCGACATATCGATGGTGATCTTGTGTGCTATAGTACGCATGGCAGTATGGGTAGACTTGCGCTCAATAGGGAGCCGTCTACTTGCCCCTGAATGGGCATACCTCTATTCCTTCTATACTTAGAAGGTGGGGTATAGTACACCCTGTAGACTTAGTGCAGATGGGTACCAATATGGTCCCCTACACGACATACTCTTTGGATGATCCCGTGGATGCGCGTGCACTGCGGTCTCGATAATGGCTTTCGAGTGGAGCACACTCAAGCTGAGAAGCCCCATGCTCTAATCTACATCTAACAATATGCACTAATGCTAGTCTATCAAGGGTACGCTCAATGGGATCCCCTCATGTCGAGTTGTCTCCTCTAATGCTTGTCGAACGTCGTTCGGTTTGCTCATGTGGTTGAGGACTAGACATGTGTAATTGTGAATCGGTTGGGGCTTGGTCATCGACCTCAGGATTATGCCTTTGTCGACCACCCCGTGTATCCACCATAGTGTACCTAACGTCTAGATGTATCTTTTATTATAAAATAAGGTATACAATGATGATTATATTATTTTTAAATTTTCAAATGCTCCCTAAACTGTTTGATGTTGTTTCCAAGTGTGTTGTATCAGTATAAGAAACTCTCGCATGTTTTGCAAAATCATTGTATTTTATTCTCAGTTTAATTGGATTTCACCTATATATTCACACAAGCCAAATATGGTAATGAAGTCCATACTCAACGAAGTAGCATAGGTACTACCAACCCTCACCCAACACACTATGTGCAGCGATACACCCTTTCGAAGATGAGTGCATGCTTAGGACAGTTCTTGGGTCGACCTTGGCAACGAGCGAGTCTTGATAATATAATTTCAAATGAACCAACCAAGTGGTAATGACATCCACTATTGGTCTCAATCAAATGGGTTGGATGTGAGAGCCCAACGCCACTGATGTTTACAATGAAACGTGGTGTGTGTGGTTCGTTTTACTTTGTACAAAGACAAATGCATAAAAGAGCATTCATATGATCATTCCTACATGATATGCATAAGAAGGAATGTTTCAAATTCACAAAGGTATGCATGCTATGCCCTACATGACGTTATGAAAATGCAGTTACGATGACATGACCTCTAATTGGACCTCATGCATGTAAACGATCACACAATTTTATCAAGGTCACTGTATTCTAGGGCGGACTACAATCAGAGGGTCGCTGTTCCTAGCAATGCATTTTTGATGGAAAGAATGCGAAAGCAAATTAGGACTTATTCATTGATCCTTTTCATTTAATGTACCTAATTTGCCATCGATTTACCTCTTACTATAAAAATACAGAGGAGAAAATGCAAAACAGAGAATGAAAATAGAACCTACCTCAACTCCTGATCTGCTACCAAGTGATTTCTTTGTTGTCTATTGCTTCTACTGTAAACCACGACTCTGGTCTGCAGGCTATAGTGTAAACCACAGGTGATAGCCATGGGCCAAAAAATAACCACATTTGTTAGCTGTGATTAGCACCTGAGATAAAACAAATAAAAATGTCAGCACTCAGGGGCTAGAAATGCAGAGTTTCATCGTGATCACCATCTGTAACCACCAAAGAAGCCCACACCTGATCTAACTATCGCAATTGAAGAAAAATACACAAATAGGCATGCATAATTTGATAACAAGAAATAACGTGAATACAAGGAATCCTTTATTAATTTCAATGAAATCAAATTACAGTTTCGTCCCTCTTAGGGATACCCATTTGATACATTAATTACAATAGTGTTTAATACCTATCAAGGGTAGGTGTGATCCAAAATGCCCCTCAGGGTGACATGAATTGCTCTAGGGTGTCGATGACCCTCTTATTCGTAATGGGTAAGGGATTGGATGCTTTATCTCTCCTTTGGAACTGTTCTCTATGGTCAAGAAACAACAAGAATGTCAAAACGATAGGCATCCTCTCATGATGATGCCCTTTTGGGTAAAATGTATAATGACACTATTAACATGCATAATCAAGAAAGCATAAAGAAAGCCGCTAAACAATGCAAAGTGAATCAAGATTCATGTAATAGGATAAAGTAAAATAGCATCTACACTATGCATGGATCAAATATAGAAAATGAAGCATAAACATGCATAAAGAAAGCATTTTAGTTCTAATTGAAACATAAGCATAAAATGTGAATCTAGCCTAGTTCTATGATCAAAAGTCTTCTAAAATTCTATTAAATCAACAAAATGGCTAATCTAACCTAACTTGCCAGACAAAAAAGAAAAAAGTAAGGTGATCTGTCACCTGTTGCAAACTATAGCTTTGGTGAGTGGTCTGCACTGTGAACCACGACTGACAGCCACGGTTTGACCTATGATGAGTTTTTCCTCAAAATCAGGGATAGTGGGCTCAATCTCCTTGTCCAAATTGATGTTCAAGGGTCACCTTCGTTGTCCTCAGATTGATTTGACAGATAATTCGATGTGAAGGGCCTTCATTTTACTGGATTTGCGTTTCTTGATCCTCCTAAGCACTTAGGGCATCCATAATGCAATTCATCATGAATGGTGGAAAAAGGGTCAGGCATTAAGTGCAATAGCTCTATCTCTTAGTATACTCAGTTTGAGTGTACAATTCGCCAGGGCTTCGCTGCTCAAATCTCCAATGCTTGCTCTCTCTTTCTCCCCATTTGGAGGGGGTATTTATAGCATGCCCCTAGGGCTAGGGGTGGCTTCATGGAGAAGCCAAGACCAAGAAGGTTGGTTAGGACAGTTGGGATAGAAGCCTCTAGAATATTTAATCCTTCAACTTCCTCCTTCTAGATATTTTGGCTGTTCCAATCGATTTGGCTCGAATGGAAGACCTAACTAAACTTCAATTAAGACTACAGGTCTTAGTTGCGGTCTAGACTACAGATCGCAGGTATCAACCATGGTTTAGACTAGAGATCACAGGTCTAGGCTGCGGTTCAGACTGCTTAGGCCAAAAAGCCTAAATTGAGTGGTTAGAACCACTACTCTATCTTGGAGTCTATCCAAGATCCTCCATATGGTCTTGTAGCATGTCCATATGAGTAGTCGCCCTCGACATGACGCGTTTAGGTGTCTACACATTTTTATCACAATTGGTCCAAATTCTAATTAGTTGATGGGATATAGGATTTTAGTGTTAATCATGACATTAATGTCAGTAGGATAGATGCAAGTGGGCTCAATCCATAATTGTGATTCATGTGAATGCCACAATGGTCAATGTTGTAGCAGATGGGGATACTACGGAACAACCAAAGCTTACTAAGGTGAATGCAAAAACTAGATTATGCATTAGTAAGCCTTATGGCATTGAACCCATAATCATAGTGGATTCTTTAAGCATATCAAATAAAGAATATTTGAGGCTTGCAAGGGAAATAACTTCTACACATAAGATGACTTTATCAAGGCAACTAAATTTCTTGGATTCAACAACTTGACACCATTGAATCTCGTATAGTTAGCAAGATTTGGTTGCTTTCTTTGCTAACATGACCCATAAGACTATAATGTATTCCATACATAGACATTTTTCGTCTAATCATGGAAATAAATTTATAGTTATAATGAATATAATTAGAAAATTCTTGCATGTAAAACAATTTCAGTATCATCTACAAGGATGGTACACAGACCTTATTCATCCTTGTCTAATAATGGATTATGCCCTAATTGCCTTTAAAAATTGATAGTGATTGTAAGATCAAAACTATTCTCCCCCATCTTGGCTCTTTGTTGCCTAGAACATTTGTTACAAGTAGTGCTCATGTCTCTTTAAGATCAATACATGTCTAAAAAAGAAATGTATATTCCAAGGTTTTATTTTTGTTATCAAAGTTTAACTTAGTGTCTTTAGATCTTTAAGATTGTTTCTTCAAGTGATTATTGAATTACAGGGCTAATGTTTTTGAGGTTTGTCCTTAATGGGGCATTATAGTAATTTATTGATGCTTGAGATTATCAATAACCAAGCACTGCATGTGGGTTTTTATAACAGGCATATGCTCCAATAGATTTCAATCATGCTATCTTAGTTATGTTGGACCTTGGGAAATAATACTATGAATAACTTTTTTTTTTAAGTAATACTTCTTATAAACATCCACCGTGAAGATTGAATCCGGACCACATCATCGATAATGCAAGTGGCATCCTTACTGATAGACCACACTCACACAGATTGAATGACTCTTTGCATACAACAGGTGAAGAGTGGACAAAGATTTATTTTGTTTCAACAAAGCATGACTTTGCTTTTTGATGCTAGATATCACAATATTTTTTTGGTAAAATAGTGCGTATTTATTTTCATTTTTAAATTTTCTATGCATCTTTTCTACATGTCTTAGAGAAATAAAGTATTATATGTTGTTTTCAACATATTTATTACATTTAAAATGAATTTTTATTTGAGGCTTATACATTTGATCTATGTGGGACTAAACTAACCTTCTGCTAGGCCTAGATTTTGATAAGGATTTATTGCACCTAACATGTAGCAAAATAATTTATGAAGCATTCAAAAACTTCTTAAGCAAGGAAATCTAATAATAATATGTGTTATGTTATTATCAATTGGCTTCCTTCAAGCATCTCACTTGCTTCAAAACCTTACATTTTTCAATTACAAGTATCCAATTTTAATGTACAAGTAAACATTGTTAATTCAATTAGCTATTTATTTGTCTACTAAAATTGAGAAAATTCCATAACTATGTATATAAATGACTTGCAAACGGTTGCATAACTCTAATTCATAATAGATATCCCATTTTAAATAGTTAAAACATTTATATTATTTCCCTTATTCAATATCAAGTTGTTTTTTTCTTAAGGTCTTATACTATCCCAAAAATTTTATTTGGGAAAGTACGTGAAGGAGAAGTTGGATCCCTCCAATTTTCCTTGAATAATAGAATAAAAATGAATGCTTATTTCTAGAGTAAAATGGTCTTCCTATTACCCACTTCTATCACAACTCAATTTTTCATGAAATATTTAATAACAATTTAAATATATTTATTTGAATTGAGCATTAAATTAAGTGGCAATATAGATGATGTGCCACAAATGCTTATGTTTATTTATTAATTATATTTTAATATTCATGTGATTTTAGTACAACTATTAAATAAGACTAACTATAATTGTGGTTGGAGTGGCTAACAAGGGCTAGCCTCAATCATCGAGGAGAGGACTTCATGTGCTAATTGGTAGCATGATTAGAAAATTGGAATCCATGCACACACCATGAATAAAACATGCATGTGCATATGAGGCATGTGGATACACTTGATATTGTTTTTCTTGGGTATAAATCATATAGCTAGTACACAAGAATGTTGCATTTCACTTAGGTATAAGTCATATGGTTGATATATGATAAATGTTGCATTTGCATTTCATGATTTTAGGCTTAATTATATGATTGAGGTAGGTTGCATTTTATTTCATGATGTATTCAATGGAAAACCTCCAAAACTCAAACCACATATAGTGTAAAGAAGTGAAACAAGGTGAATGGTTTTTTTAAAATGACCTAACTTTGTCATATTTGGCCAAAGCTTCAATATTCCATATTTAGTTTAAGTGAGAATTTTGGAAAAGGATCTTAACTCTAGTGGAAGTCTTAATTTAGCCTTGAACCCTAAACCACTTGCCAAATTGAAAAAATGGATGATCCCCTTTTGGGCACTAGAAGACTTTTCCATGACAATATATATATATATATATATATATATATATAAAATTTTGCTAGAGCTCTTCTATTGTGGAAGGTGAGAAGGGAAGAGAACATAGAGCTCCTATGGTAGGCGATTTCAAAAATACCTGAACCAACTATAAACACATCATTTTCTTTCTCCACATAAACTATTTTAGGAGTGGAAAGTTCAATTTGGGACTCCATCCAAATTTGAAGGAGGATTCATCTGATTTTAGAAGTAGATAGATCTATTAAAGCCCTTATATGGTTTAGATAAGGAATCCAATCATGATTCCCATGATTCACTTGCTCAAGCACTCCAAATTTGAGAAAAAAAAGATAAGAAAATTGAGGTTGGAAAGGACAAGGCCATAATTTGCCAATTTTTGAGCACATAACTTACAAGTCCTTTTTTTTTCAATAAGTTATATGTGGCTTCTATTGGGGGTCACTCCCATCAAAACAGAAAAATATTACTTTCGTTATGTCAATTAAACCATATCTAGCATACCTTTTTATCACAAATTTTTTCATTTATTTTTCTATTAAATATATTCTTCAACTTCCTTGAAGTGCTATGTTTCCACAATTATCTCCTTGACATAATTTTAACTAAGAGATAAAATCTTACTTGGCTAGTTGCCTTCTAAAATTTGAATTTCACCAAGATGAAGATTAACATGACGATTGGCTAAATTATCTAGTCCCTGATTTCCTTTTCTATAAATATGCTCACACTTCCAAGAGATTACCTCTAGTAATAGGTGATGAAATTAACAATAATATTACTTTTTATCTAGTCTCCACATCCATTTTTATGAATAACATTGATGATAATTTGTGAATCCCCATCAATTGAAATATATTTACATCATTTTTCTATTGCAAATTTAATCCCTATAAGAAGTGCCCTAGCCTTTGCATAGTTGTTAGTTGGAGTTCCATATGATTCTAATTAAGCGAGGAGAATTTTGCCTTCATTATTTCTAAAAGCACCACCTCCACTAGCTTTTTTTTTAGATTTCCTTTAAAAGCACCATCAAGATTAATTTTAATAAACCCAATTTTTGGACATTTTTATTTTATCCTAGATCGAAGTATATCATTTGTTTTAATTCCATTATCACATGACTCTTCCATTTATATTCAAATCATGTAGCCAAGTTATTAACAACTATTTTTATGCACTTAAGACTTCCCATGATAAGCACCATATTTGTAGACATTCTACAAAAGAGGCAATAATAAGGTTCCAAATTTGGGCATGATTTTGAGATTTATTTTTAAAAATTATATTATTCCTTTCAAGCCATAAATTCCAACAAATAATGGTAGGGCCAATCCTCTATAGAATACATAATACTTTATTTATTTTTAAAGTGAAAAACCCCTTGCGGGGCCACCTTGGTTTGAGAGACCATGAAAAAGGGGTTCTACATCGTCAAAGTCACCCGGGAGTCGCACTCGACCTTGCTCGCACCAACATTATCAATTGGATTTTGGATACCCAATTTAGCTTTTTGGTAGGGTGGAGATTTGAACCTGGGACCTCCCTTGGAGGATTGCCCTCTCCTCTCCAACTCACCTACAACACCTAGGTAGAATATATAATGCTTTAGCTTTGAACTAATTAATCCAACATTTCATCAACTCTTTCAATGTTGATGGAGCTACCCAATATAATTTCATATTTATAAAAAATAACCCCAAATGGTGTGAGCAAAGGGACAATGAAGAAGTAAATGGTCCGATGTTTCTAAATCCTTCTCACACAAGGCACATCTAAAAGTCCATAATATCGTCTTCTTTGTAGACTCTCTCTTGTTCGAATCTTACTTTGAAATACTAACCAAATGAATGTTGAGACCTTAGGCAGAGCCTTTAATTACCAAACATTCTTCCAAGGAAAATCTTTGGCAGTACAAAATTTTGATTGATCTAAATCCTCATATCCCAAATTGATAAAGTATCCACCATTATTTGATAGATTTCAAACTAGGTCATCCTTTCATGTAAAAATTGGCAAATAAAACTCTTGAAGCATCTTTTGAAGTTTATCTACAATTTGTTTGAGTTCCTCTCCTTCTACTAGGTTACTAAAAAAAATCCATGATCTTGATTTATTGCTCATATTAATAGTCTTTCACCTTTGGAACTTTACATGCTAGGTATGATTTGATCCAATGGCTTCTTTTTTGAGTTAGATATAAGAGGATAAGGCTTAAACCAAGCATCAAACCAAAAATTTGCATAATTCCTCTCATTAACTGACTATCTAATATGTTTCTTTATCAATTGCAAACTATCTTATATGAAGTTCCATGTTGACAATCCTTTAGGTAGGGTTATTTTCCTAAATAATTTCATTGCATCAAGAGAACCTATATATTTTTAAAGTAATACTTTGGCCCAAATTTTTCCTTGATCTCCAAATAATCTCCACCTAAGCTTTGCCCCTAATGCCAAATTCATAAGTTTACAATTCCACAAGCCTGCTCCTCCAGTATTCTTTTTTTTATAAACCTATCCCACTTACAAAGAGGAAACCTAAAGTTCCTCATAACCTTTCTATAGAAAGTATTTGAATTTTATCAAATTGTTATGCTATACCTATTAACAATCTTGAAAGTGACATCATATAAATAGGGATGGGTTACAATGTAGTCTTTATGAGTTGTAGCCTTCCTACCATGGTTAAGAACTTACCTTTTCAATCTACCAAAAAAGCTTTCATTCTATCCAAAAAAGAAATCCAAAGTTCCTTTTTATTTCCTTTATGAGATAAAGGAATACCCAGGTAGGTTGATGGATTTTTTTTTAATTTTAAACCCTAATATTCACAATAATTTGTTGTAAATCTAGGGTAGTATCAATGAAAATTTCTTGAATTTTTTAGTATTAACCAACTTTCAAGTAGCCTTCTCATAGCATGATAATATTTATTTAAACATCATGGTCTCATTGACTAAGGGATGGTCCAAAATAAAAGTATCATCAACAAATTGGAGATGAGATTCAGAGGGACCATTCTTTGCAACTTGAATACCTTTGATTTTTCTTCTATTTTTATCTTTGAGAAAGCTCTCCCTAATGTTTTCACAAGAATAATGAATAGATAAGGAGATAGTGGATCACCTTGATGAAGTCCACAAGATTATTTGAAGTAACCAATAGGAGAACCATTGATCAAAATATAAAATTTTGTAGTGCTATTACAATATTTAATCCATTCACAACAACTATAATCAAAGCCAAACTTCTTGAGAATATATTGTATAAAATTTCAAGAATCCCTATCATATGCTTTGTCCATATCTAATTTCATAAGCATACCTAGTTTTTTCATGGAATGAAGAGAATATATGGCCTTCTGTGGAATAATTATACCATCAAGAATTTGTTTACCATGAACAAAATCACCTTGTTCCTCTAAGATAACACAACCTAGAATGCCCTTCAACCTATTTGCCATAATTTTTGAAATGATCTTATAAATAATATTACAAAGGCTTATTGGACGAAAATTATCAAAATATTGTCTTGCCTTTATTGGGAACCAATGTAATAAAAGTGTCTTTGATCTCACTTATTATAGCCTTTCTTTTTTGGGCCTCTTCAACCACATCTAACATATGCTCTTCAATAAATCCTAATTTTTTTGAAAGAAAATTGTAAGAAATCCATCAGGGCCATATGCCTTGTTAGGATGGAAAAAAAGAATTGCTTAATGGATCTTCTCCATAAATATTTTCTTCATCAAGTTGTCATTTTGTCTCTATGTGATATTTGATGGAATATTTTGCAAAAGCTTATCGTGTGCCTCCTTATCTTGCCAAGTGTCTAACAAAATATATTTGAAATAATTAATTGCTTCCTTATATCTTCTTTATCCTTAATATTTCTTTCATTTGGAGTTAAAATATTTTTGATGTGAAGAAAATAAAAAAATTGTTTTTGTTGTAACATTTTTTTTTTTTGTATTTCTATCACTTTCCTTGAACCATTTCTCTCTAGATTTTTGGAACCAATATGACTCCTCCTTTTTCAATGCATTATGGTAAAAAAAAAAACAATTCTTTTTCTTTCACATAAGAATCTTGATCCATTCCATTATTTTTTTCTCTTTTAAAATTTTGAGCTTGGATTCTATTTCTTTCTTTTCTTTAAAAATGTTACCAAAATATTTGGCATTCCAAATTTTCATTTGCTCCTTTAAATATTTAATATTTTTAACAAAATTATACATAAATGATACTTCAAATTTTAATTTGTCCCACCATATATAACCATCTAGAAAAATCAAGGTCATAGAGCCACACAAATTGGAAGTAAAACTGCTTTGGATGACCATTATTAGGTAAATCACAAGTCAAAAGAATGGGTTTGTGATATGATCCTGATCACAATAAATATCTGAAGAGATTGTAACCATTTATTGGATAACAAGAATCTATCCAATATTTTTTCTATATGAGTTTCATATATTATCCCATGTATATTGAAAAATTGAAGGACTAACATCCCAAAGGTCATTTGAATTGACAAATGAAGCAAAATCTTGCATTGACTTAGACCATCCTAGAATACCACCCTTTCTTTCCAAAGGAGATAGAACAATATTAAAATCACCCCTAAGAATCCATATATCATAATGAATCATCATTGTATTTGATGAAAATATGCTAAGGTCCTTCCAACATCTTTCATAAGGAGTAAATATAATCGAAGCATATACATTTATAACCATAACTACGATTTTTTCTCTTTCGTATTAAATAGTCCAACAACCCAATTAATTTTTGCTTCCAATAATTACCCATCCCATTTGCATTTATCCCATATTATTGTAATATTGCTTGAAGCTCCTATAGAAGAAACTTCTAGACAATCACCCATATTCTAAATCTTTTTAAAATCATCCTTACATTCCTCACTACTTAATTTTGTTTCTTGTATTAAAATAAACTCAAGACTATAACAACCTATTAATTCCTTAATGAATCTTCTTTTAGGTCTTATTCATACCCCTAATATTCCATGATATCATTTTTTTTGCTTGATAACAATGGGAGTACTCAGGCCCCCCATCCTTGACAAGTCACAACTCTCTCCTTTAGATCTTGAGAGTTTACAAATAGATTCAATTCTCTGAAGAAACACATGCTTATACTGAGAGGGGGGGTGAACAGTATAAGATAAAACTTTTCCTTCCAAAAAATAACTACAATAATATGAATGCAATAATAAATCAATGCACAAAATTCATACACATAAGAGACAAGAGTTTTATGTGGAAACACCCTTTCGGGAGAAAACCACGAAAAATATTGCTTATATTTCTTCAATAAAATTCATGGGCACCAACCCACATGAGACATAAATCCCTTTGTACAAGTTTGTGGGCACCAACCCACATGAGACACCAATATCCTTGTTACAAGTTCGTGGGCACCAACCCACAATAGACACCAATCTCCTTATTACAAGTTTGTGGGCACTAGTCCACAGGAGACACCAATCTCCTTGTGCAAGTTCATGGGCATCAACCTATAGGAGACACCAAATCAACCTCAAATCTAAATAAAAATTTTGCTTAGGTCTGTTCTATAATCTAATCAATAAAGCCATCAACTTCTGCTCACAAATCTGATATAAAACTTACTCAGATCTGTTCTACAATCTCTTAATATGATACGCACAAAACAACCTTTCATGAGCAAGTGTTCACGTGGTTATGGCTCCTTATACTGTTATATCTCCTATGATTCCTTATGTATTCAAACTTTATAAAGTTCAATAATAATCTATACCTCTTAATACGACGTGCACAAAACAACCTTTCATGAGAAAGCGTTCATGTGGTGATGGGCCTTTATAAAATTATATCTCCTCTGCGTAATGTTCTCCTTCATAATGGCTCTAATGTAGGCTTTATAATGGTTAGCACCATATCGATATCAATATTATTCTTACACAACTTTGTCACGAGGGGTGGTTGAAGGACACAATACATAGTTTACTTACTATGAATACATATACGTATCACTCTTTACATTCTTTAGCATATCTTCAACTCCTGTAGACCTACATCGCCAATAGTGCTCTTTCAGAGGGCTAGCTGCTTCACTCACTCATCAACCACCTCTCTCAGTTGCATCAAACCCATGCAACGACCACTATATTTGGTGTACTACAACTATATGATGTGTGCTCGTATATCAAAGATGTTCTATCAAATTCTATCCATATTCATTCCATTTTTTCTTTGCTTCTATATTGAAGGTGTTCAATCAAATTCTATCCATCAGCTCTCCTTTACAAGCACATTGATATCTGTCTATTTCGGTTTGACTTCTTCCTCTTTCATGGTGTCAATTTGAAGGGGGTTTTTTCAGTGGTGCATGGATGCGATTGTGGAGTTTTGCAACCAGTGGAAGCATTCATTATAGGTTTGCGGATGACATTGCTATTGTGAAGCACCTCCTTAACACACGAAGCTCCTCTTTGAGCAGGTGATATTTATGCAGCAGGTGGGCTTGAATATATTTTAATTACACTCCTTCAGCAGGCCTGAATACTTCGTTATATTTTGCAATCAACAATTGGTCCTTCAGTTCCATATTGATCATGAGATTTCTAGTTCTATGACGATATTCCATGTGATCTTATGTTTCGAAACTGATCAGTAAAAACCCAACAACTTGTCCTATTCGACTCGTGGGAATGTAGTGTGGTTTGCTCTTCCTTCTTCTAGTCGATGAATCCTTGTATGCAGAACTAGAGCTCTTCCCTTGCTTCATGCACACACTCACCTCACTTTGTTGCTCCAATTTGATCTGTCATAAACTCCCTTCAAACCGTGCGTTTATTCTTCCTTCGTCGTCGTTTCTTAGATATATTGAGGATATCAAATAAAAAAAAATCTTCTTAAAATAAAATTTGGCTTTATATTTATATACACAGACTTCTATCTTTTTGCAAGGTCGGCCCATACATATACCTTACAATAATATTTAAACTTTTAATTTTAAATATTGAAATATTAAAAATATTTAAATATTTAATTTAAAATCAAGTAAACCCTAAACAATATGGCTTGAATAATTTGCCCAAGCATGCCACTATTTTCCAGCAACCAAGTCGACCTTTGACATCAATGACAACTCAATACTTCTAACAATATCCCCCTTTGTCATTGATGGTAACCTTGTAAAGAAACTATCCTTTACTACAATAGGATCACAAGATGCTCCCCCTTATTGAAATTACACGCTGCTCCCCTTACTGAACTTCTTTCCCTTTGACATCAATGGGAAAGGCTCCTCGGGGCTAAAGGATAAGACACTTGACAACACCCCCTTACTACCTGCTCTTCTTGAGATGTTCAATAATGAGATGGGAGTGAAACTACTCCCAACTTACTATGATCCTTTTCTTGTTCCATTTTATTTTTCCAAATTTTTGAGGATATATTCTTTTGAACAGTTTGACCATCCTCTTTCTTACTTGATTTTAGAAGTTCAAGGACCACCGTTCTACACTATTTAGCTTAATGCCCAAAATTATTACATTTGTAACAAATGATGTTGTAGTCCATGAGAGGTGCAAATGATGTGAAATTCCTCTTGGTGAAGCCAAAATCATTTTTAGCACAAACCTTGCAATTTACAACTTTATGACCAAATTGGTTGCATGAAAAACAATAACCATGGAAGAAATATTGAAATCTGTCTGATTGCCTTGGAGGATATGGCCGCATGATTCTCTCATTGTTGTTTCTATGATGGACCTTGTTCCTTGATGATGTTTTGTTTTCTTCCTTCTTGATGCTTCCACTTCTCAACACATCATCATAGGTCTTAGGCTCTTCTTTAATTATTTTCTTTGATGCCTCTATTCCATTTGAGCTTGACTCTCTCTTTTGTTTCTTTTGACATTCTTCAAAACCAAGTCTAGTATTTATAGCCAAAGATCTTTGTGCTTTGATAATATAATCCAAGATTATGTGCTTTTCTCAAACCTAATATTTTATTGTAGCTTATTATTATATTTTTCCACTTCCTTCCTGATAGAGACAATCTCATGTTTTAGTTTTTCACATTCCAACTCTTTTGCCTTTAACTGCTCAATCATAACTTCTTTAATTTGCTTTGCCTCTTCAATTTTAACTTTTAAGTTGATGAGATCTTATAAAAACTTTATCTTTGTCTTCTCATCCTCTTGTACTTGAGTCTTCAATATTGAGTTCTTCTTTCTAAGCCTCTTCAACTCTTCAAGAGCAAAAACAAGTTCCTCTTCTATGTCAACTATGAATTCCTCTTCATTTTTTGAGTCTTTTTCCTCTTCTTGTTTTTCAACAACGGGAGCATCTTCTTTCACCTCCATGGCTAAAAATAGGATTTTTTTTCTTTTTCACTATCGAAGAGACTTTCATAATTGTTATTGGAAGAACTGCTTACTTCCTCAACAAAAAGACTCTTCTTGTGCCTTTAAAAGATCTTCTTCTCATGCTTGCCTTGACCATGCCTCTTTTTATTTTCATGATAATTTTTTTTTCCTTCTTTTTCTTGTATTCCTCTTCTTCTTCACTATTACTACTTCCAGCTTGTGGGCACTGAGCTGCATAGTGACCAATGTTACCACAATTAAAATATTTCATAGTATGCTTACCTTTGTATTTTCTTGATCCCTTCTTATTTCTTCACACAAAGTTGGCTTCTTCTTCGTTACTCGATTCTTCACTTGACTCTATGTCCTTATTATTTGTCTTCTTTTAAGCTTTAAACATGGCCTCCCATTTGGATGTTTGATCTTTTTAATTTCTCATATCATAGGCTGTAATAATTTCATATAGCTCATCCATGCTTAAGGTTTTAATATCATTCATTTCTTCAATCGTTGAAACCTTCGCATCAAACCTCATGGGAAGTGACCTTAATATTTTTTGAATAATCTTAGAGTCATCAATACTTTCTCCAAGTCCATGAATGGTGTTGACAATTTCATCAACGTGGAGCAGATATTTGGTAATATCTTCCTCATATTTCATCTTTAAGTCTTCAAACTTCCTCCTTTAGGTTTGAAGTTTTGCCATTTTAACCTTGTTGTCTCCTTCATATGTTATTTGTAACTTGTCCCATAATTATTTTTTTGAGGTACATTGCATGATTTTCACAAATTCGGATTCACATAACTCACTAAATATTGCATTCATTGCCTTGGCATTATTTTCAAAAGATCTCTTACCATCTCTATCTGTGGGAGGGGTTGTAGGTGGTGTGAACTCATCCACAATTGATTGCCATATATCGTAGCCATGTGCCATCAAATAGGTTTGCATCCTCACGCTCTATAAATTATAGTTAGTCCCATCAAACAATGAGCTCTACTTGATGAAAAACCTTATTGGTAGGCCATGTGTGTTCGTATACGATCTTCCTTCAAGCTATTAGGCTTTCACAAAGGAACCTACTCTGATACCAATTGAAGAAACACACACTTATATTGAGAGGGGGGTGAACAATATAAGATAAAAATTTTCCTTCCAAACAATAATTGTAATAATATGAATGCAATAATAAATCAATGCACAAAATCCATACACATAAGAGACAATATTTTTATGTGGAAACACCCTTTTGGGAGAAAACCACGACAAAATATTGCTTATATTTCTTCAATAAAATTCATGGGCACCAACCCATAGGAGACACCAATCCCCTTGTACAAGTTCATGGGCACCAACCCATAGGAGACACCAATATCCTTGTTACAAGTTCGAGGGCACCAACCCATAGGAGACACCAATCTCCTTATGCAAGTTTATGGGAACCAAACCCTAGGAGACACCAATCTCCTTGAGGCACCAACCTCAAATCTAAATAAAAATTTTGCTGTTCTATAATTTGATCAATAAAGCCATCAAATTCTACTCATAAATTTGATATAAAACTTACTTAGGTTTTTTCTATAATATCTTAATATGGCACGCACAAAACAACCTTTCATGAGCAAGCGTTCACATGGTGATGGGCATTTATAAAGTTATATCTTCTTTGATTCCTTATGTATTCAAACTTTATAAAGTTCAATAATAATTTTTACCTCTTAATATGGCGCACGCAAAACAACCTTTCATAAGCAAGCGTTCATGTGGTTATGGGTATTTAGAAATTTATATCTCGTATGCATAATGTTCTCCTTCGTAACGACTCTGATGTGGGCTTTATAATGGCTAGTACCATATCAATATCAATTTTATTCTCACACAAATCTGTTGTGAGGGGCAGTTGAAGGACATAATACACAGTTTGCTTACTATGAATACAAATATTTACCACTCTTTACACTCTTCAACATATCTTCAAATATTTTAGACTTGCATCACCAATAGTGCTCTTTTAGAGGGCAAGTTGCTTCACTCACTCATTAACCACTGCTCTCGGTTGCACTGAACCCATGTGACAACCACTACCTTTGGTATACTACAATAATCTGACGTGCGCTCGTCTATTGAAGACGTTCTATACAATTCTATCCATCTTTATTTTATTTTTCTATGCTCATATATAGAAGGTGTTCAATCAAATTCTACCCATCAGCTCTCCCCTGCAAGCGCATCAATACCTATTCATTTTGGTTCGACTTCTTCCTCTTTCACAATGTTAGTTTGGAGGGGTTTTTTTTGGTGGTGCATGGATGTGATTATGCAGCTTTTCAATCAGTGGAAGCCTTCATTATAGGTTTTTGGATGATGTTGCTATTGTGAAGCACCTCCTTGACACACGGAGCTCCTCTTTGAGTAGGTGATATTTACATAGTAGGTGGGTTTGAATCTATTTGAATTACACTCCTTCAATGGGATTGAATACTTTGCTATCTTTTACAATCGACAATTGGTCCTTCAATGCTAGATTGATCATGAACTTTCTAATTCTATTATGATATTCCATGTGATATTTATGTTTCTTAACCGATCAACAAAAATTCAACAACTAGTCATATTCGACTCGTGGGAACGTAGTGTGGTATGCTCTCCCTCCTTCCAGCTGGTGACTCCTTGTACACAAAACTAGAGCTCTTCCCTTGCTTCACACATGGGCTCACATCATTGCGTTGCTCCACTCTGATCTGCCACAAATTTGTTAGCATATATGTCTTACATTATTGAGCAAAAGGGTAGCGCACGTAGGCGCTCTCTAAGTTGGTTTAATAACCACCAAGTTGGTTTGATAAACCAACTTATTGTAACCACATTGTAATATTTATATTGATATCAATCGGAATGAATAATCGCTTCATCATTTGTGCATATTACGTATTTCTATATGGTACCAGAGCTTGGAGCTTGGAGAGGTTTGGCGAATGCGGTTGGAGAAGGCGGTTATGATCAATAATTGTTCCACTGCACCTTTCTTGGCAAACCCTGGGCACAACATGGCAGACGAAAGGCATATCAAAGGCTAACAGCTAACGCTGAGTTTGACGCAGGCCGAGTAAGACCAGACCGAAGTGAACTAACCCTGACTGACGACACATAGACCAAGACGCTGAGTGGACATAGGAGAGGCATGAACGCTGACGTGGATGCAGGAGAGAGGGCGAGGAATCTAGTTTGGATGCACCGTGGCAGATTCTCATTCACCAGCGGGAGGCAAAAGGGCAGCGGGGGATGACTGCCCGAAGGCAGTCACTATAATAGTGACTTGTTTCGGTTTAAAAATCAAAACAATGCATCAACGTGATGCATGTGGGATCATTCCACATTTTTTTTAAAAAAAAACATTGCTTCATGTCGCTTTAACATTTCGTTCATGTTTTTTTATTCACGGCCAGCTCTGCAGCTTGGCTGGTTTGTCCGCTCTGTGTTCTAGTTGAGGTCATCGGTTCGAATCTGGGGGGGACCCTAGACGTTCTACAAATTTTTGTTGATGCCCCGTGCGTGACTGTGATGGCGGGTGACAATTTTTGATGCCCTATGCATGCCTGTGACGACGAGTGACAGTTTTTGACGCCCAAAAGTGCTCTATTGATGCCCATAAAGATTTTTTTGACACCCATGAGTGCCCTATTGATGCCCTGATAAGGTCATTTGATGCCCTGAGAGAGTCATTTGATGCCCTGAGAGAGTCATTTGACACCTGTGCAGTCAATTTTGATGCCTGGAAGACTCCAAAACATTTTTTTGGGGGGTTCAGGTACAATTTTTTTTCTCCTTGTCTATTTTGCAATACGAAGGGGGGAAATCTCAGTCTTCACATGATTCATTTGCAAAATTGTAAGATAAAGGGGGGAAATCAAACCATTTGGAAGAATAATTGCTAGATTTGTAATAGGTGCTTAAATTTGTGGGCATTTGTGATTGTTTCTTTTGCATTTAAATATTCTATTTTTTCTTGCATTAACAATCATAAATTACAAAAAAAATAAGACCCCAAATTTATACCCTATTTGTGCAATTTATTGCACAACAGCGTTCGGTATTTGAGATACCTCTGGTCCACACTTACAGGTAATGTTGTCGTGCTTTGGACTACTGTATTCACCGCCTAATATAGCTGCAACAACGACGTCTGAGCTTGTTCTCTATAAATCATCGGGGAGAAATAAGGCAAACCAGATCTATTTTTTTTCCATTTCATACCCACATCGTGATTGTTGTTAGGCGTAAATCCTGACGAAAGTTTTTTTTCCAAAGTGTTTAGGGGAAGTTACGCCCCACGCATGAGGAATAAAACTTTCTATGGTAGGTGTCATTAACAACACGATGCTCTTTCAGTATCACCTATGTTCAATATATTGTGCTTCTCATATGTACTTACAGTCTCCCTCACGTAAGGGCGGGTACATATTGAGTAGTATACTGTTCATATATACCTATAGTCTCCCTCACGTAAGGGCGGGTATATATTGAATGGTTACGATATAAAGAACTGGCAGGTATAAAGAAAGGGAGACCAATTGGTGATATAAGGAACCTTCATAATGGCCACAATTCATAAGTATCTCTCAGATTCATAGTTGTTGAAAGGTCCTAACTTTGTTCCATGGAAAACAAAGATGAAAGCCATTCTTCAGTTGGAAGATTTATGGGATGTAGTGACTGGCACTGCAAAGTGCCCTCAGACAATAGGAACAGATCAAGATGCTTGGGATAAGAAGGACAAGAAGAGTCTCATGTTTATCTTGCTTGCTACTACAGATGAGGTGCAGCCTCATATTTGTGATGCAAAAACTAGTAAGATAGCTTGGGATGCCTTGATCACAGTATATGAAGGAAAGAATCAATCCACTATTCTAAACCTTCAAACTCAACTACATACTCTCAGTATGAATTCTAGGGAAACAATTGATATATTCCTTTGCAGAGTGGCTGACTTGAAAGCCAAATTGAATGCCATGGGAAAACCAGTGGATGATGATATCTTGAAATCTGTCATCTTGAGAGCATTGCCAGATTCCTACAAGATGTTGATCACTTCTCTCAATGTTTCTGGTAGACAAGTATCATTTGTGGAGCTGGTAAATTTGCTTCAGACTGAGGAGGCAAATCAGGTTCAGAAAGATGACGTGCCAGATAATGCCCTTTCCACACAACAAAGTGGTAAGAAACAAGGTCAGTTTCAAAAAGGGGGTCCTTCTTCCAAAGGAAAAGGGAAGCAAAATCAGCAGAAGGATACAAAATATTGCAAGATTTGTGATATGAATAACCATGACACCAACAGGTGTTGGTTCAAAAACAAGCAACAAAACAATCAAGGTCCTAAGAAGAAGGGCAAAGACAAATAGAAATACAACAAACATAAGCAACCTAAAGGCCATGTTGCTTATGCTGACTCCAACTCAGACTCAGATTCTCCTGGGTCCGATTCAAATTTTGACTCTGAAAGAGCACACAAGGTGCTCATGACCCATACTTCGTCTTCCCAGATAGATGTTGTATGGTATATTGATTCGAGGAGCTAGCAAACACATGACTAGGGACAAATCATGGTTTGATACTTTTGCGGAGAAAGAGGGTAAGCCAGTCACAATTGCTGACAATCAAGTCTATCAAGTAAAGGGAGAAGGGGATGTTTTTGTGTCCCTTCCTGATGGTAATTGTCAAATTGAGAAGGTTCTCTATGTTCCAGGATTAGCCAATAATCTGCTCTTAGTCACACAAATGTTGGATAGAAACATGGATGTCGTGTTTCGAGTTGTCAAAGGCAAGAAGAGATGTTTTATCACCCACAGTGGTAAACATGTTGCAATCGGATCCTACAAACATGGCTTGTTCATTCTAGATGCTCTTTCAACTCCTCATGTTGCTCTGGCTACAACTACAAAGGAGGCCACCTCTCTATGGCATAGACATTATGGGCACCTCAGTTCAGGATATTTGCTTGAATTACATAGATATGGGATGGTGAAAGGTCTTCCTCCACTCTCATCTATCTTACCAGTGTGCTCGGATTGCTTAGCAGGGAAGCAACATAGAGTACCTTTTGAAACTAGCTCCTCTCGAGCTACAAACCCTTTAGAGCTGGTACATACCGATCTGTGTGGTCCTATGCCAACCAGCTATGGTGGAAAGAAGTATTTTCAACTATTTGTTGATGATTACTCATGGAAGATGTGGGTTTTCTTTCTTCAGTTGAAATCAAAAGCATTTCTCTACTTTCAACAATTCAAGAAACTTGTCGAGAAGGAGTCAGGTTGTTTCATAAAAACCCTCCGCTCAGATCGAGGGGGGAATACACCTCTGAAGAGTTTTTAGATTTTCTTAAGAAACATGGGATCAAAAGACAACTGACTACAGCCTATACACCTCAGTAGAATGGAGTTGCAGAAAGGAGAAATCGTTCCATTATGGAAATGGTTCGATGTATGCTAAAGGGAGCACATCTTGAGGATCAATATTGGGCAGAAGCAGTAAACACAACATCATACCTCCTAAATAGAGCACCCACTAGAGCTCTACAAGGGAAAACACCACAAGGAGCTTGGAGTGGTAAGAAACCTTCCATTTCTCATTTAAGGGTGTTTGGATGTAAAGCATTCATGCACATTCCAAAACAGAAAAGGAGGAAGTTGGATGAGAAAACCCTGTAGTGTATCTTTCTTGGCTATGATGAGTATTCAAAAGGTTATCGATTGATTGATCCTAAGACCAAGAAGACACACGTAAGTAGAGATGTTGTATTTGATGAAGCTTTCACATCAAAAGACACATCTACAACTGTATACCTAGATGAAGAAGAACCTAAGAAGGAGGTTCAACTTCCACAACAACAACAGAAAGTCCCAAAATGGTATACTAGCACTTTGAGAGATGCTAAGTTGAATTCCCTTCCAGATCTATCTCTAGATAGGCCATGTACTCGTAGTATGACTCAGCAAATGAGAGCAGAGGAATCTACTTCAGAGGTTGACGAACTTTGTCAACACTTTGATGATTTGTCAATGGGTACAGAAAATGATAGAGAAGAAGATGAGGATGAAGAAAATATTTATATGTCTACATTGAATGCAAATGAACCCACAACGGTTCAATATGCACTTGATAAACCATAGTGGAAAGAGGCCATGGATGTAGAACATAAGTCTCTCATAAAAAATAATACTTGGAAGTTAGTCGATCTGCCAACAGGAAAGAAACCCATAGGCTGCAAATGGGTGTTCAAAGTGAAGTATAAGGCAGATGGATCTATTGATAAGCATAAATCCCGACTTGTTGCGAAGGGTTATGCTCAGAAAGAAGGCATAGACTATGAAGAGACTTTTGCCCCTACTGCAAAAATGACTACCATTCGAGTACTTTGTGCCATGGGAGCTCAGTTTGGGTGGAAGTTGCATCAAATGGATGTTAAAAGTGCTTTCTTGAATGGTGACTTACAGGAAGAAGTATACATGACTCAACCAGAAGGATTCGTGGTCGAGGGGCAAGAACAAAAAGTATGCAAGTTGATCAAATCCTTGTATGGGCTCAAACAAGCTCCTCGAGCTTGGTATATCAAGATAGACAGTCACCTTGTGCAACATGGATTCAAAAGAAGTCCTTCAGATGCAAATCTCTATATTAAGAAAAATGGTTCTGATATAGTGATTCTTGTACTTTATGTAGATGATCTGATCATAACAGGAAGCTCGAAAAGAATGATTGACTTAGTGAAAAATGATTTGAAGCAATCATTTGAAATGACAGATCTAGGACTTCTGCACTATTGTCTTGGTTTAGAAGTTACTCAGAAAATATTTCATATTAGAGTAACACAAAAGAAATATGCCAAGACTTTAGTAGAAAAATATCGGATGACTAACTGTAAGTCAAAAGCAACTCCAATGGAGCAAGGACTTAAGTTATCACGATATGATGAATCACCTCAGGTAGATGGTACTCTCTATCGCCAATTGATTGGGAGTCTCCTATATCTGACAAATACCAGGCCAGATCTCAGTTTTGCTGTGGGCTATCTTTCAAGGTTCATGCAAGAGCCTAAGATGAGTCACTGGAAAGCAACAAAAAGAGTTCTTCATTATGTTCGTGGTAGTACAAATTATGGTCTGGAATACAAAAAGAATAATAAGTTTTTCTTACTAGGATACACGGACTCGGATTATGCTGGATCCATTGATGATCGTAAATCCACTTCTGGATATGTTTTTCATCTAGGATCTGGACCTGTCTCATGGCACAGTAAGAAGCAACATGTGGTTGCTTTATCTTCTACAGAAGCAGAATATCGTGCAGCCAGTGAAGCAATCTGCGAGATAATGTGGTTAAGTCGCATTCTTACAAACATGGGTCTTCCAAAGAATCTTCCTCTTCATTTGTTTTGCGACAATCAAGGTGTTTTGAATCTTGTCAAAAATCCAATTTTTCATGAACGTACCAAACATGTTGATACCAGATGTCATTTCATTCGAGATGAAGTTCCAAAGCACCATATACAACTTCAATACATTCCTACTGATGCGCAAGTTGCAGATATCTTTACCAAAGCACTTGGGCGCATCAAATATGAAAAGTTTCGAGATACTATTGGAATTTGCCAATAATGTAATAAGGGGGGATGTTAGCATATATGTCTTATATTATTTAGCAAAAGGGTAGCGCACGTAGGCGCTCTCTAAGTTGGTTTAATAACCACCAAGTTGGTTTGATAAACCAACTTATTGTAACCACATTGTAATCTTTATATTGATATCAATCGGAATGAATAATTGCTTCGTCATTTGTGCATATTACGTATTTCTATAAAATTCCCTTTAAATTGTGTTGTTATTCTTCCTTCGCCACTGTTGCTCAAATATATCGAGGATATCAAATAAAAAAAAAAACATCTTAAAATAATTTTTGGCTTTATATTTATATATGCAGACTTCTATATTTTTGCAAGGTCGGCCCATACATATATCTTAAAATAATATTTAAACTTTTAATTTTAAATATTTAAAGCTTAAAAATATTTAAATCTTTAATTTAAAATCAAGTAAACCCTAAACAATCTACCTTGAATAATTTGCCCAAGCATGCCACCATTTTCCAACAACCAAGTCGGCCTTTGACATCAATGACAACTCAATAATTCTAACAATCTCCCCCTTTGTCATTGATGGCAACCCTGTAAAGAAACTGTCCTTTACTTGCAACAGGATCACAAGCTGCTCCCCCTTACTGAAATTACACGCTGCTCCCCTTATTGAACTTCTCCCCCTTTGACATCAATGGCAAAGGCTCCTCGAGGCTAAAGGATAAGACACTTGACAATGCCCCCTTACTACCTACTCTTCTTGAGACGTTCAATGATGAGATGGGAGTGAAACTACTCCCAACTTACTATGCTCATTTTCTTGTTCCATTTTATTTTTCCAAAATTTTGAGGACATATTCTTTTGAACAGTTTGACCATCCTCCTTCTTACTTAATTTTGGAAGTTCAAGGAACACCGTTCTACACCATTTAGCTCTATGCCCAAAATTATTACATTTGTAACAAATGATGTTGTAGTCCATGAGAGGTGCAAATGAATTGAAATTCCTCTTGGTGAAGCCAAAATAATTTTTAGCACAGACCCTACAATTTATAGCTTTATGACCAAATTGGTGACATGAAAAGCAATAACCATGGAAGAAATATTGAAACATGTCTGATTGCCTTGGAGGATATGGCCGCATGGTTCTCTCATTGTTGTTTCTGTGATGGACCTTGTTCCTTGATGATGCTTTGTTTTCTTCCTTCTCGATGCTTCCACTTCTCAACACATCAACATAGGTCTTAGGCTCTTCTTTAATTATTTTCTTTGATGCCTCTGTTCCTTTTGAGCTTGACTCCCCCTTTTGTTTCTTTTGACCTTCTTCAAAACCAAGTCCAGTATTTATAACCGAAGATCTCTGTGCTTTGATAATATCATCCAAGATTTTTGTGCTTTTCTCAAACCTAATATTTTGTTGTAGCTTATCATTAGATTTTTCCACTTCCTTCCTCAGAGAGACAATCTCATGTTCTAGTTTTTCACATTCCAACTCTTTTGCCTTTAATTGCTCAGTCATAACTTCTTCAATTCGCTTTGCCTCTTCAATTTTAACTTTTAAGTCGATGAGATCTTGCGAAAACTTTGCCTTTGTCTTCTCATCCTCTTGTACTTGAGTCTTCAATCTTGAGTTCTTATTTCTAAGCCTCTTCACCTCTTCAAGAGCAAAAAAAGTTCCTCTTCTATGTCAACTATGGCTTCCTCTTCATTTTCTGAGTCTTTTTCCTCTTCTTGTTTTTCAACAACGGGAGCATCTTCTTTCACCTCCATGGCAAAAAATAGGATTTCTTCTCTTTCACTATCAGAGAGACTTTCATCACTGTTGTTGGAAGAACTACTTGCTTCCTCAACATAAAGACTCTTCTTGTGCCTTTGAAAGATATTCTTCTCATGCTTGCTTTGACCATGCCTCTTTTTCTTTTCATGATAAAATTTTCTTTCCTTCTTTTTCTTGTATTCCTCTTCTTCTTCACTGCTACTACTTCCAACTTGTGGGCACTAATATGCATAGTGACCAATGTTACCACAATTAAAATATTTCACAGTATGCTTACCTTTGTGTTTTCTTGATCCCTTCTTATTTCTTCGCACAAAGTTGGCTTCTTCTCTATTGCTCGATTCTTCACTTGACTCTGGTTCCTTATTCTTTGTCTTCTTTGAAGCTTTAAACGCGGTCTCCCATTTGGATGTTTGATATTTTTCAGTCCTCATCTCATAGGCTATGAGAATTCCATGTAGCTCGTCCATGCTTAAGGTTTTAAGATCCTTCATTTCTTCAATTGCCAAGACCTTCGCATCAAACCTCATGGGAAGTGACCTTAAGATTTTTTGAACAATCTTAGAGTCATCAATACTTTCTCCAAGTCCATGAATGGTGTTGACAATTTCATCAATGCGGAGAAGATATTTGGCAATATCTTCCTCATATTTTATCTTTAAGTCTTCAAACTTCCTCCTGTGGGTTTGAAGTTTTGCCATTTTAACCTTGTCATCTCCTTCATATGTTCTTTGTAACTTGTCCCATAATTATTTTGTTGAGGTGCATTGCATGACTTTCACAAACTCTTATTCACATAACCCACTTAATATTGCATTCATTGCCTTGGCATTATTTTCAAATGGTTTCTTACCATCTTTATCCATGGGAGGGGTTGTAGGTGGTGTGAACCCATCCACGATGGATTGCCATATATCATAGCCATGTGCCATCAAATAGGTTCGCATCCTCACACTCCAGAAAGCATAGTTAGTCCCATCGAACAATGGAGCCCTACTTGATGAAAAACCTTCTTGGTAAGCCATGTGTGTTCTTGTAAGATCTTCCTTCAAGCGGTTAGGCTTTCACGAAGGAACCTACTCTGATACCAATTGAAGAAACACACGCTTATATTGAGAGGGGGGTGAACAATATAAGATAAAAATTTTCCTTCCAAATAACAATAATATGAATGCAATAATAAATCAATGCACAAAATCCATACACATAAGAGACAAGAGTTTTACGTGGAAACACCCTTTCGGGAGAAAACCATGGTAAAATATTGCTTATATTTCTTCAATAAAATTTGTGGGCACCAACCCATAGGAGACACCAATCCCCTTGTACAAGTTCGTGGGCACCAACCCACAGGAGACACCAATCTCCTTGTTACAAGTTCATGGGAACCAACCCACAAGAGACACCAATCTCCTTGTTACAAGTTCGTGGGCACCAACCCACAGGAGACACCAATATCCTTATGCAAGTTCGTGGGTGCCAAACCACAAGAGACACCAATCTACTTATGCAAGTTCATGGGTGCCAACCCACAAGAGACACCAATCTCCTTGAGGTACCAACCTCAATTTTGAATAAAAATTCTTCTAAGGTCTATTCTATAATCTGATCAATAAAACCATCAACTTCTGCTCATAAATCTGATATAAAACTTGCTCAGGTCTGTTCTATAGTCTCTTAATATGGTATGCATAAAACAACCTTTCATGAGCAAGCATTCACATGGTGATGGGCCTTTATAAAGTTATATCTCCTTTTATTCCTTATGTATTCAAACTTTATAAAGTTCAATAATAATTTGTATCTCTTAATATGGTGCACAAAAAACAACCTTTCATGAGCAAGCGTTCACGTGGTGATGGGCCTTTATAAAGTTATATCTCCTCTACGTAACATTCTCCTTCATAAAAAATTTGATGTGGGCTTTATAATGGTTAGCACCATATCAATATTGATTTTATTCTCACACAACTCTGTCGTGAGGGGCGGTTGAAGGACACAATACACAGTTTGCTTACTATTAATATAAATACATACCACTCTTTACACTCTTCAATATATTTTCAACTCTTGCAGACCTGCATCACCAATAGTGCTCTTTCAGAGGGTAAGCTTCTTCACTCACTCATTAACCACCACTCTCGATTGCACTGAAACCATGCGACGACCACTATCTTTGGTGTACTGCAACAATCTGACTTACGCTCATCTATCGAATATATTCTATCAAATTATATCCATATTTGTTCCACTTTTTCTTTGCTCCTATATCGAAGGCGTTTAATCAAATTCTATCCATCAGCTCTCCCCTGTAAGTGCATCGATATCTATCCATTTCAGCTTGACTTCTTCCTCTTTCACGGTATCAGTTTGGAAGGTTTTTTCCGGTGGCACATGGATGCGATTATGGAGCTTTTCAACTAGTGGAAGCCTTCATTACATATTTGTGGATGACATTGCTATTATGAAGTACCTCATTGACACACATAGATCCTCTTTGAGCATGTGATATTTACACAGAAGGTGGGCTTGAATAACTTTGAATTACACTTCTTCAGTGGACCTGATGCAATACTAGTTAGTGTTAGGTACCTAAGGATAGGAATGTGGGGAAATAATATTTTATGTGGATAATATACCATAAGCCACACATAAAATTATAATAATATATCATAGTGCCATATTATAATATTATGTACTTTGTAACTCATTGAAGTTGAATCACCACATGAGTGACCTTGTAACTCATGGAAGGTGAACCATCACATTCTTGCATAAAGAGAGATGTACCCCCAATTGTGAAGGAAGTTAGAGGAAGTATTCTTGGTACGAGTCTTGGCTCATGGAGCTGGAGATATTATAGAGTGATTCCTTCCTTAAAAAATATTCTTGGTGTTTCCCTCTCTCAAGGATATTATCTTTCTCTATTTTATTATGTGGATTGTTATTGTGGAATTTATATATGGATGCATATTTAATATTTTTCATATTAGTGAGTGAATTTTGTTAATGAGAAGTAGAGGTTCATAACAATTGGTATAAGAACAATGATTTTGATATAAAGCTAGGGCACATTTTTACTAGAAAAATATCACATCTTGTGGGACCATATCTTTTTTTCAACAATCATTTTAGAAGATTTTTGTTCTAAAATATAGATCATTTCGAGAACTATAAAAGCAACTGCTCATTTTTTAAATTTTTATAAGTATTAAAGAAGTTATGGTTGTTTGAAGTTGGGTTATTTATGTTATTTTTGGGTTGTGTGTTCATGTCAATTTTTTTAGCATCCACTTTCAAAATATTTTTGCACCATTGTGTAGAGTTTTTAAAATACTATAAAAACAAATGGTCGCTAGTTAAATTTTGATGAGTGTTGAGGGAGTTACAACTATTTGAAGTTGAGCTTGATGTTGTTTTTGGGTTGTGCAAAAAATATGTGCAAAGGAAAAAATCATATTTCTCAATTTGGGTAAGCAAATCAGTTTTGTTTGTTTTGTTTTGAAGAAATTCTTTGGATTTCATTGTTTGAAGAAAGAAATGGATGAGATCTCATAAAATTTATTTTTAAGTATTTTTCGTTATTTAAAACACTAGATGCTTTGGGAAAAAATTACTAGGTTGAGGTCATAGATTTACTAAAATTCATTGGAAGGGATGATAGTGATGCCAGGAAATGGTTGATGAAATAAAAAATCTTTAAATTTTTCTAATCTAGAAAGGAAATGTAAGCTTTGAGATTTTTTTGTGAGGGGAAGCTTTAAAGTGGTATGTGAAATTTAGAGGTGACCATAATTATTCACACACATGGGAAGAATTTGAAATTGCATTTTTAAGCAAATGGTGATTAGAGGAAAATGATAATAATATGTAGGCTAAGAAAATCACACTTTTTGTGTCTGACAGAACAAACAGTGGCCAGAAAGAATTGTTGGAATCTAAAAATTCTATTTTACAGGTTCATGGTTGCATTCAAAATTAAAAATTTATTTTTCTTTAAACCCTAGTAGCAAAAATAATTTCACCAATATTGCTTTGGCTAAGGGATTGCAAGTTCAAGCAAAGAAATAAAAAAACATACAACTTGAGGGTGAGAATGTTCAATTTTTGAAGATTTAAAGATTTGAAGATCACCATGGATAAATATAATTTGCATTTAGATTTTTATGCTATTGAGATGGGTGATGTAGAAATTGTTCTTGGTTATCTTTGGTTGGACTCTTTGGATACTATTAACATTAATGTACCAAAGAAGTTCATGAAGTTATGGTACTAAAAAAAATAACACTACAAGATATATCTCAACATAAGAGGTAGGAATAAAAAAACCAAGAAGCTATTATAGAGAAACAAAATAAAGAACAAGCAGAAGAACCTAAAATAGAGTCTAAGGAGGAGGTAGTAACAAAAACCAAAGAAGCAAAATGAAAGGATGAACCAAAATAAGGAAGCAAGAGGGAAGAATAAAAGAAAGTAGAACAACAATATAAGGTTGTATCATATCACCATCCACACCATCATGAGAGGCAATAATGGAGATAGAACATAGAGCAACAAAGGAAGTACATACATGGATCCATAGGACCAAAAACTATGGATATTCAAGTGGCACAAGGGTAACTTGGCAACATTGCAAACTAACACCAATCAAGATTTCACTTGGATGAAGGGATAATCAATATTGGTACAAGTTGTCATCATTCCTTTGAAGATCATACTCTTTAATTTCTTCTTATGTTTTGTTGACAAAAAAATTATAAGGAAGGTGGAATGTTAGGTACCAAGGGATAGGAACGTGGAAAAATAATACTATATGTGGGTAATATAGCATTGACCAGACATAAAATTATAATAATATATATACCATAGTGTCATATTATAATAGCATTGTTGGAAATTTAAGCAAGTTTTGTTGTCATTGATGTCAAGCTTTCAACACCAGTTAGTCGCAGTTTTAGTGGGCAACATCAGTTTCAGGTTCCGCAATCAGTGTAAAAGGAAATCCCGTTCTAGGTGGTCAGATGAAGTCTAAAGAGCTATAAGGAGGCCCAAGAAAAATAATATTATAATATTTTATTATAATATTAAAAGTGCAAAGAGTTAATTTATTATAAATTAATTATAATAGTTTTATTAAAATTTAATTTATAAATTAATTTAATTAACTTTTTAAGTTATTAAATTAATTATGATTTAATTATAAGTTAATTTATAATTTAATTAACCTAACCCTAAAGCTAGGGTTATAAAGGTTATAAAATTAATAATTCAAATTTTTGAATTATTCTCGCCGATGTCGTCGAAGAATCTTTCCAATGCATATAAAGGAGGAAATCCCCAAGGCTTTAAAAAAAATCCTCTATGATCTATGCTTTTGTTGAGATTTTTGTGCGCATGGTATAAAGTGAAATCACGTACTTTTTGTAAGGTGTGCGAGGAAGAAGACAAAGGGAAGGGGATGTTAGTTTCTACCCTGAAGCGCTCGGTAGCACAGCTGGCAGCAAGGGAGGCACCAAATTGTTGCTCACATGAGGTGCAGGGATCAAGTCCTATGGGTTGCATTTTTGCAAAGCGGGGGGTGTTTTATTTTTTGAAGTGTCGCACGTTGGGAGCAATACAAAGGAAAGGTGTAAGGCTTTTTCTTTGTATTGAGGCACATAGCCCATGTGGTGGGCTAGTGCCTCACTAAGGTACTTGGCTGGGGAGTGGTCTCGAGGTCGAAATACACCAAGGCCCTTTTGCATGGAATTTATGAGGTATGCGCTCAATTTGCCAAGGTTGCATGTGATAACTGGAATTTGCTAAGGTTGTATTTAAATAAAATTTTTGGAGCTTTATAAAATAAATGTTTGCATTATTAAATTGGTGCTTTTGAGCATTTGAGGGAGATAAAAGGATAGACTCCATTATTTTTTAGGGTTTGATTTTTGGAGGTTGTTAATTAAAGATTGGAGATTATAAGGTGTAATTGAGTAATTAATTTTTATGTATGCTTTGATGATTGCTAATTTCAAAGGAGTAATAAGGTGAATTTGAGTTTGATTATTTTTGTAATTGAGAAATATTTTTGAGAGATTGTTAGTGTGATATTTTGTCATCTAACCTTTGAAATTGGTAAAGAAGATAATTATGATTGAGACAGATTTTTAAGGGCACTTCTTCATCAAACAAAAAGGTATGGGCACATCTTTCTAATGAGTGATTGTTAGATGTTGTGAATGCTAAGTTGGAGTGAAAAGGGTTGTTTGATAAGCATTGTTGAGTTTGATTGTTGAAGATTTTTCTAAGTGAGAGTTGATGATAAAAACCTTGTTTGATAAGCATTGTTGGAAACATTGAATGATTAGGGTTTGTGCAAAGAACATGAGTATCATTGTTATGTGAAGTTGTGAACTATATTGAACTAGGATTTGTGAAAGAACATGAGTATCATTGTTATGTGAAGTTGTGAACTATATTGAACTAGGATTTGTGAAAGAACCTGAGTATCATTATTATGTGAGATTGTTGGATAAACATTGATTGGAAATAATTGAGTGAGTGTTGGACTAGGGTTTGTGAGCAAGGATTTTTCATTGAGTGATTAAGACTAGCCAAGTGGAAGTGTTAAAGTGATAGTTCTAGTTCTGTGAAACAAATTGTTCCATATTCTGAATTGATTTGAGAAAGAGGTTGAGTGTTTGTGAGTGTGAAACATATTGAGTCTCTAATAATTCTCTATATGTTTATGTGATAAAAAGAGAGATTGAAAGTGATTGAGCATTGTGGTGAGTGTGAAGCATATTGAGTCTCTAAAAATTCTCTATATGTTTCTATTAGTTTGGACAAGTTCTAGTAAGAACTTGTCGAGCAGATTTGAGATAAGCCTTTGAGAAGACTTTGTAAAATCAGGAACATAAATTGTATTATTTTGCAGAGCTTAAATAAGATTACAAAGGCCGAGAATAGTCATCGGCGTGAACTGAATATGTTACGCAGTTGTAGCAGCAGTCCTAAATAATGTAATACATACAAAGTACGCTAACAATACAAAGTACGCTAACATCCCCATTTATTACATTATTTGGGTAATGTAATAACTAATAGCTATACTAACATCCCCTTACATCATTTTGCAATACAAAGTGAGCTGCGAAACAATTCAAATTTGACACGTCCAAGTGCCTTAGTGAAAATGTCTGCAACTTGAGCATCGATGGGAATGTGTTGAAGCTGAATTCGGTGCTTTGGAACTTCATCTCGAATGAAATGACATTGTGTGTCAATGTGCTTTATTCTTTCATGATGGTCTGGATTCTTGACGAGGTTCAAAACACCCTGATTGTCGCAAAACAAGTGTATTGGAGATTTTGATGGATGGCCCATACTTGTCAGAATGCGACATAACCATATCACTTCGCACACAGCTTCACGTGCGACGTGATACTCAACCTCTGTTGATGAAATAGCAACCACTCGTTGCTTCTTGTCGTGCCAAGAGACAGGACCGGATCCCAGATGAAAAATGTATCCAGAAGTTGACTTGCGAACATCAAATGATCCGGCATAGTCGGAGTCCGTGTATCCTTGCAAGAAGAATTTGTTGTTCCTCTTGTATTCTAAGCCATATTCCATAGTACCACGGACATAGTGAAGAACATGTTTTGCTGCTTTCCAATGAGTGGTCTTAGGCTCCTGCATGAACCTCGAAAGATAGTTGACAGCAAATACGAGATTTGGCCTAGTATTGGTCAGATATATGAGACTCCCAATCAACTGTCGATAGAGAGTACCATCTACCTGAGGTGAATCATCATATCATGATAATTGAAGTCCATTCTCCATCAGAGTTGCCATTGGCTTGCAATCGATCATGCGATATTTTTCCAGCAATGTCTTGGCATATTTTTTTTGAGACACTTTGATGGAGTGCTCCTTCTGGCTGAATTCCAGACCAAGACAGTAATGGAGAAGTCCGAGATCTGTCATCTCAAAAGATTTGCACAAGTTTCTTTTGACAGTAGAGATCATAGTTTCTGAACTCCCTGTTATGAGCAGATCATCCACATAGAGTACAAGCAACACTATCTCATAACCCTGTTTCTTGAAATAGAGGTTTGCATCTGACGGACATCTCTTAAATCCATGCTGCATAAGGTGATTGTCCATTTTTATATACCAAGCTCGAGGAGCTTTTTTCAGACCATACAAGGATTTGACCAACTTGCAAACTTTCTGCTCTTGGCCTTCCACTTCAAATCCTTCAAGCTGAGTCATATAGACTTCTTCTTGGAGATCACCATTTAGAAAGGCACTTTTGACATCCATCTGGTGAACTTTCCACCCATATTGTGCTGCCATAGCACACATAACCCGAATTGTGGTCATCCGAGCAGTAGGTGCAAAAGTTTCCTCGTAGTCAATGCCTTCTTTTTGAGCATAGACCTTTGCAACAAGACGTGCCTTATGCTTATCAATTGTTCCATCTACCTTGTACTTGACTTTATATACCCATTTGTAGCCAATGGGTTTCTTTCCATGCGGCAAATCAACAAGCTTCCAAGTTTTATTCTTCATCAAAGACTCATACTCTGTATCCATAGCGGCCTTCCACTGAGGCTCACTGAGAGCATCTTGCACTAATGCAGGTTCAAGATCATCTATGGTAGACATGAACGCCCTGTCATCATCAATATCCATATCCTCTACTTCTGTACTTGGAGTCACAGAAAGTTCCTCAAAAGATTGACAAAGATCATCAACCTCACCAGTTTCTCTGGCTTCTCTTTCCTTTTGAGCCATACTGCGTGTACGAGGTCTATCCAAATTCAAATTGGGAGGAGTGGATAAATTTGCATCTCTGATTGTATTTGTACACCATTTAGGATTCTTCTTCGGTGGAGTTGAAGAAGATGTAGAAGGACCTCCTGTCTGTGTTGACGAAGGAATCTTCTCTTCTTTAGTTTCCATAATATCTTGGTGTACTTTAGATGTGCTCTATGATGTGAAAGCTTCATCAAAGACAACATCTCTGCTGGTATGAATTTTATTGGTCAAAGGATCTATCAACCGATATCCTTTAGAGTGCTCAGAATAACCAAGAAAAATACATCTCAGTGTTTTATCATCTAGCTTCTTCCTTTTCTCTTTCGGTATGTGCATGAAAGCTTGACATCCGAAAATATGTAGATGAGATATGGAGGGTTTTCGACCACTCCATGCTTCCTGTGGAGTCATTCCTTTTAGGGCCTTTATGGGTGCCCTATTCAACAGATACACTGCAGTGGTGACAGCTTCTGCCCAATATTGTTGCCCAAGAGTAGCTCCTATGAGCATACAACGAACCATTTCCATGATAGAACGGTTCCTTCTCTCAGCAACTCCATTTTGCTGAGGAGTATAGGCAGTTGTTAACTGTCTCTTGATCCCATGCTTATCTAGGAATGTAGAAAATTCATTAGAGGTAAACTCTCCCCCTCGATCTGAGCGGAGGGTTTTAATAGAAGCTCCTAACTCCTCAATAGATTTCTTGAATTGCTGGAAGAATGCGAAAGCTTCAGATTTTAGTTGGAGAAATAAAACCCACATCTTTCATGAGTAGTCATCTACGAATAACTGAAAATACCTCTTCCCTCCACAACTGTTGGGTGTGAAAGGACCGCACAGATCGGTGTGAATTAACTCTAGAGGTTTTCATGCTCTTGTTGAGCTCTTCTCAAATGGTACTCTATGCTGCTTTCCTGCCAAGCGATCAGAGCACACTGGCAATGTGGCGTAAAGGGAAGGAAGACCCTTTACCATCTCATACTTGCCGAGCTCAAGTAAGTAGCCGTAACTAAGATGCCCATATCTCTTGTGCCATAGGGAAGTTGCCTCCTTGGTAGAGACAATCATGGCAACATGTGGAGTAGAGATAGCATCTAGTGCAAATAAGCCGTGCTTATATGAAGCTGTTGCAATCTTCTTACCCTTCCTGGTAATGGTACAACACTTCTTTCCATTCTCAACACGAAAGTTGAAAACCATATTTCTATCCAGGATTTGTGTCACTGACAACAAATTATTGGCCAATCCCAGAACATAGAGGACTTTGTCAATCTGACACTTGCCATCAGGAAGAGTGACTAAAACTATACCCTCTCCCTGAACCCTGTAGGTTTTATCATCAACAATGGTGACAGGTTTGCCCTCTTTGGCCACAAATGATTCAAACCACGATCTGTCGCCAGTCATATGTTTGCTAGCTCCAAAATCGACATACCAAATAGGATCCCTCTGTGTGGAATCTGTGGTAGTCATGAGCACCTTGTGTGCCCATTCAGAATCTGAGTCAGATTCTTCAACAACAACATTCACCTGGGGTTGCTTGTTTTTATTTTGTGGTTTGTTTTGGCCTTTTTGCTTGTTCTTATGCCAACACTCGTTGGTGTCATGGTTGTCTTTCTAACAGATCTTGCACCACCTCTTCTTCTGTTGAGGTTGTTTGCCTTTTCCTTTCGTATCCTGTTGAGAATTTCCTCCTTTCTGAAAGTTGCTTCCTTTTTGCCCATTACCTTTCTTCCTAGAACCCTGCCTGTTGGTGTATAGGGTTGTATTGGAAGAATCATCCTTGTGAAGTTGGCGTGCCTCCCGTTGTTGAAGCAGATTGACCAACTCGATGTAGGTAATTTGCCGTTGAGACACCTGGATGGAGGTTATCAACATATCAAATGAAGAAGGTAAAGCTCTCATCACAAGTGAAATGAGAAGCTTTTCGTCCACAGTATCTCCCAAAGAACTCAATTTCTCTTTCAACTCAGACACTCTGCACAGAAAGAGTTCAACTGTTTCACCCTGTCTCAAACTCAGGTTATGAAGTTGTTGTTGAAGATGAAGAATGGTGGATTCATTCTTTCCTTCATAGATGGTTCTAAGGGAATCCCATGCCTCTTTACCATTTGCTTTGTTAGCTATATGAGGTTGCACTTCATCTGAAACAACAAACAAAATGAGCACCTTTGCTCGATTGTCTTTCTTGTCAAAAGCTATCTGATCTGTCGAAGGACCTATGGATCCTGCTGTTGGTGAAGGCCTAGTTGCTACTCCAGTAACAATATCCCACAAATCTTCCATTTGGAGAATTGCCTTCATCTTATGTTTCCATGGTGTATAATTTGGACCTTTCAATAATTGATGTGGATCAGTCATCAACTTTGCAACAACGGCCATAGTGAAGGTTCCTTATATCACCAATTGGTCCCCCTTTCGATATACCTTTTGCTAGGCCAATATACCATACAAAATACCCGCCCTTACGTGAGGGAAACTATAGGTATTTAGAAAGATCAACAAAAGTCACCCGCCCTTACGTGAGGGAGACTATAGGTGAGTTTTAGAGATCATACGATACGTGGAACATAAGCGGTACTGAAAGGGAATCACCTTGTTGATGGCACCTACCATAGAAGATTCTTCTCATGCGTGGGGCGTAACTTCCCCTAAACACTAAGAAGAAAACTTCGTCAGGATTTACGCCTAAACACAAGTGTGATAAAGGGTAGTGGATGGAGTAAAAAAATGCAAAAATGGCTAACTTATCTCTCCCCGACGATTTATAGAGAACAAGCTCAGACGTCGTTGTAGCAGCTATATTAGGCGGCGGATACAGTAGCCAAATCACGACAGCTTTACCTGTAAGTGCTGGCCAGAGGTATCACAAATACCGAACGTTGCAGTGCAATAAATTGCACGAATGGGTTTTAATTATTCCGGGGACTTAGGGAGTGTTTTGATTTTAAGTTTTTAATGTTATAGTGCAAAAATGAAATATGCAACATACAACATAAAAAAAATGCCCACAAGAATAACCCACAAGGTGTCGGTCACAGCCGAAAATGCACCTTTTACAATTTGCCAAATTGCTATTTTTCGAAAAAATTACTCACTATCCCCCTTTGATTTTTTTGAAAAAATATCCCCCCTTAAAAGGCTTTCTTTAACAAAGCATTTTAATAATTATTATTTATTTAAAGTTAAAAAAAATAATTTTAATTTATAAAGTTTAAAAAACTATTAAAAAATAAATTAAAATTAAAAAATTTAACTAAAAATAATAATAATTAAAAAACGTTTGAAAAAAAAAAAAATTTATACCTTGGGGGGAGTCGACGGGATTTGAATCCTCGACCTGCAGGCTCCCTGAGCCTTACCGCACAGCTCACTGCCGAGTGAGCTAGCGGGCTGATCCGGAAGGATCAGTGGGCCAGATCCTCTTTCAACGCCTGCTACCTCCTCCTCCTCCTCTGCAGCAGCCTCCGGTATCCTGCTCCGTCCGGATTTTGCTGCTTCGCGACTCGGTGCTCTCTGCTTCTTTTTTTTTCCAAAAAAAAATTCTGCCGGGGGGGGGGGCTGCGTCGAGCCGCGCTCTATTTTTTTTTTTTAAGTTTCAGGGGTGCGTCCCCTGAAACCGAGGGGGGGGGGGCTCCTGTTTTTTTTCTCTTTTTAATTTTCTTTCCCGGCTGCGCGATTCGCGCTGTGCACCGGGGGGGGGTTTATACCCCTGCTGTGGTGCGGCGGGTGGGAATTTTAAATTCCCACGGCGTCATCCGTCTCCTCGTGCATCCCCCTACTCGTCGTGACATCCGTCTCCACGCGGACGTCTACGACCCTCCTCTGCGCATAGGGATGGTCTGTCTCCTCCGCGCGCAGGGACGTCTGTGCTGTGGGACAGAGACGTCTGTCTCCTCTACGCGCAGTGACATCAGTGCTGAGGAACAGAGACGTCTGTCTCCTCTGCGCTACGCACGTTCATTGCGTCCAGGAAGACTCTGCGCTGCGACCGTGCCCTTTTTTTTTTTTTTCAAAAAAAAACTTCGCGCCAGCGGCCTTCGAACGCAGCACGCGTTCAACCGGGGCTTCCGCCATCTCCACAGTCGTGCATGGATGCGTGACGACTGTCGCACGTCTGCGTGTGACAAAAAAAAATTTCTCTTTCCTTTATGCGCTCGGCTGCACGGCGGTGAGAAGAGATAGCGCACAGGCTGAGAAAAAAAATAACGCCCAAAAAAAAAAACTCCGGCTGCACTTCGCCCAAAAAATCAAAACAGCTCTGATGCCATGTAAAATTAGGAACATAAATTGTATTATTTTGCAGAGCTTAAATAAGATTACAAAGGCCGGGAATAGTCACCGGCGTGAACTGAATATGTTACGCAGTTGTAACAGCAGTCCTAAATAACGTAATACAAACAAAGTAAGCTAACAATACAAAGTACGCTAACAGACTTGTGGATAGATTAATGTGAGCTTTTGTGGAAGCTTACAATATAGATTTGAGGACAAATATTGAGAGTAGATTGAATAAGTCCTTGAGAGGACTTGTGGATAGAGTTGAGACAAGTCTTTGAGAAGACTTGTGAGCATAATTGATTGATTTGTTCAAACCTTGAGTTAAGGTTTGGGGCAGATCTAACAGAGTTGATTTGTGATTAAGTCAAGCTTTGTGTTAAGGCTTGAGGATAGAGATTGAGGATAGATTTGTGCTAGACCGAAGGACTGTGTTTAGTGTAGATTTGAGGACAGATTTTGGTGCATATTTGAGGATAGGTTTGTGCCATACCAGAGATAGATATTGAGCAGATTTGTGCTAGACCGAAGGACTATGTTTAGTGCATATTTGAGACAGATCTGAGAGTAATCTTTGGAGGTGACAGAGTATAGAGGATGATAGTCTCCAGTGGATAGAGATCCATTAGCCAGGGTAGTGAGGACAGGTCTTATGAGTGAGGATAGGAGTCTTCAGTGGATAGAGATCCATTAGCCAATGCAGTGGAGGTAGCAGTTCTTCTAGAAGATCACCAACCAGAGCATAGGAGAAAGGGAGTTCTCCTATGGATAGAGATCCATGAACTTGATTAGGGGATTGGTGTCTCCTTTGGATAGAGGTCCATAAATATTGTAATAGGGAAAGGATTCCCAAGATATTTATTGAGAAAATATTAGTGAAATATTTTCTCTGTGGAGTAGCCCACATTGGGTGAACCACGTTAAATTGGTGTCTCTATTGTGTGTGGTGATTTGTGCATTGCTTTGATTACTGTTGTTGATATTGCTATTGATACATTGCATAATATTGATTGGGAAAGAAAAGTAAAAAGTGGTCTTATACTGTTCACCCCCCTCTCAGTATAAGCTTGTGTTCTTCAATTGGTATCAGAGTGGGTTCCTTCGAAAGAGTTTAACAACTTGAAGGAAAATCTTACAAGAACACAATGGATTCTAAGAATGGATCCTCAGATAATTCAACACTAGTATTTGATGGAAGCGATTATATATTTTGGAGTATGAGAATGAAGATTCACCCGATGGCACTTGGCAATGAAATATGGGAAGCAGTTGAAAATGGATACACACCACCAACTACTCCACCTACAGATAAATATGGTAAGCTTCTACATCATTACAATTCAAAAGCAATGAATGCAATTTTGAGAGGTTTGCATAGAACAAAGTTCATAAAGGTTATGCATTGCAAATCAGCAAAAGGAATTTGGGATAAGTTGCAAAGCATATATGAAGGAGATAAAAGTGTCAAAAAGGCAAAGATACGAAATCTCAAAGGACAATTTGAAGAATTAAGAATGAAGGATGAGGAAAACATTAGTGCTTATCTACTTCGTGTAGATGAGGTTGTTAACGCCATGCAAGGACTTGGACTTGAGGTTCAAGAATCTGATGTTTGTGATAAGATCTTAAGATCTCTCCCAAAAAGGTTTAGTGAAAATATTTCTGCTATAGAGGAATCAAAATATGGTGATATTTTGACAAGAGATGAATTACTTGGTATTCTTACAGATTTTGAGATGAGAACAAAAGAGGAACCTAATCTCCGAAAGGAAGCAGCCTTCAAAGCTACTAAGAAGACAAAGGGTAAGAAGTCAAATTCAAGCAATGAGTCATCCAGTGATGAAGAAGCAAATTATGGCAGAAGGAATAAGGATCCAAGAAGATTTAAAGATGCAAAATCTGTTAGATGTTTCAATTGTGGAAAGTATGGTCACTATGCAACTGATTTTCAAGAAGCTAGAAATAGCAATGATGAAGAAAAATAGGATCATAAGAATAGGGAATCAAAAAAATACAGGTACCAAAAGAAAGGCAAGGATGGACAAGGCAAACAAGGAAAGAAGTTCTTTCAAAGATAGAAGAGGAGTTACTATGCAGACAAGGCAAGTAAGTACTCAAGTGATAGTGATAATAGTTTCTCATATAATGATAAAGATGAAGTTCTATTTCTGACAAAAGAAAAAGAAGAAGTTAAGAAAAGGTCACCAATAATTCTCAAGTGTTTTAGATGTGGTAACTTTGGACATCTTGAAGATAGTTGTACAAAGAGTGGTTTCAGTTTTAGTGATGATGAATATGAAGATACACTTGAAGGACCAGAAGAGAATATTCTAATGGCACTAGAAGAAGAAGGAGGTGATCCTATAGAAGACAAGTCAGAAAAGAATGAAGATGTTTTCAAAGGCAAACAAATAGAGGAAGAATCAGAGAAAGGAGAAGTTGATCTTGAGGGAGAGCTTATTTATGCTCTTAACACATTAAAGAAGGTAAGAAAGCAAAACTCCCAACTTAAGCTTCAGTTTCAAGAATGTGATGAAGAGAGAGGAAAGCTTATAGAGGATCTAAATAAGTCAATGGCTAAGACAAAGAAGTTCAAGGATAAGTTAGAAGCAAAGGTCTTAGAATGTGAAAGGTTAGAACATGAAGTAGCTCTACTAAGGGAAGAAATAAAAGAGTCTAAGGATAGGTTACACAAGTTTGGAAAGAGCTCAAATATCATAGATAATATGATCAAGGTACAAATACGGTCAACAAATAAAATAGGTCTTGGTTTTGAACAGGTACAAAAGAAACAAGGAGAGGAGTCAACCTCAAGTTCTAAAGAAGAAGAAACTTTAGAAGAAGAGAGTGTAAGAGAAAGTGAGACTTCTGAGGATGAGTTGGACAATAGAAAGTTCAACAAGGAAAAGAACAATGCACAAAAGAGGAACAGATGGAACAAGAACCAACATAGGGTAAAAGAGACTAAGAGACCAATGAGGTCAAGGCAAGGAAATTTCAATGGATGATGTTTCTCATGTCATAGATTTGGGCACAAGGCTTCACAGTGTAGGACACATGAAAGATAGGAATATGGGAACTTCAAAAACAGGTAGCTTTTTCATGGGTATTGCTACTCATGTAATCAGTTTGGTCACAAGGCAATGAATTGTAGGGTCCATGATAGGAATAGATATGGCTTCACCAGGAGAAATCCCAAGACATTTGCACCTCCAAGGAATAACAATATTAAGTGTTACAAGTGCAATAATGATGGACATACAACAAAGTGGTGTAGAGAAAAAATTCTAGAGACAAGCAAGAACAGGAACAGTCAGAGGAATCAGAAGGATCAGATGAGAAGGAAAGTGGACAAAGGTAAATATCAATGCATGTTGGGAGTAGAAATACTCCCACCCCAAAATTAACCACCTCAAGAGGAGGTGGGGGAGGGGCTAAGCTAAGAGTCTCATTCTTAGCCCCGAGCCCCAAAGGTGACCCTTTGCCATTGATGTCAAAGGGGGAGATATTTGAGTAAGGGGGAGAGATTTGATTTAAGGGGAGAGCATTGAGTCAGGGGGAGCAATTTCTCAAGGGGAGCAGAACAAAAAAAGGTTAAGGAAATGGTAAAAGGTAATTGGGTTGCCATCAATGACAAAGGGGGAGATTGTTGGAAATTTGAGCAAGTTTTGTTGTCATTGATGTCAAGATTTCAGCACCAGTCAGTGGCAGTTTCAATGGGCAACATCAGTTTCAGGTTCCACAATCAGTGCAAAAGGAAATCCGGTTCCAGGTGGTCAGATGAAGTCTAAAGAGCTATAAGGAGGCCCAAGAAAAATAATATTATAATATTTTATTATAATATTAAAAGTGCAAAGAGTTAATTTATTATAAATTAATTATAATAGTTTTATTATAATTTAATTTATAAATTAATTTAATTAAATTAATTATAAATTAATTATAATTTAATTATAAGTTAATTTATAATTTAATTAACCTAACCCTAAAGCTAGGGTTATAAAGGTTATAAAATTAATAATTCAAATTTTTGAATTATTCTCGTCGACATCGTCGAAGACTCTTTCCAATGCATATAAAGGAGGGAAGCCCCAAGGCTTTAAAAAATCATCCGTGATCTATGCTTTTGTTGAGATTTTCGTGTGCATGGTATAAAGTGAGATCGCGTGCTTTTCAGAAGGTGTGCGAGGAAGAAGACAAAGGGAAGGGGGTGTTGGTTTCTACCTCAAAGTGCTCGATAGCATAGCTGGCAGTGAGGGAGGCGCCAAGTCGTTGCTCGCGTGAGGTGCAGGGATCAAGTCCCACGGGTTGCATTTTTGCAAGGTGGGAGGTGTTTCATTTTTGAAGCACCGCACGTTGGGAGCAATACAAAGGAAAGGCATAAGCCTTTTCCTTTGTATTGAGGCATGTAGCCCACGTGGTGGGCTAGCACCTCACTAAGGCGCTCGACTAGGGAGTGGTCTCGAGGTCAAAACCCATCGAGGCCCTTTTGCATGGAATTTATGAGGTATGCACTCGATTTGCCAAGGTTGCATGTGATAACTGGAATTTGCTAAGGTTGGATTTAAATAAAAATTTTGGAGCTTTATAAAATAAATGTTTGCATTATTAAATTGGTGTTTTTGAGCATTTGAGGGAGATAAAAGGATAGGCTCCATTATTTTTGAGGGTTTGATTTTTGGAGGTTGTTAATTAAATATTGGAGATTATAAGGAGTAATTGAGTAATTAATTTTTATGTATGCTTTGATGATTGCTAATTTCAAAGGAGTAATAAGGTGTATTTGAGTTTGATTATTTTTGTAATTGAGAAATATTTCTGAGAGAGTGTTAGTGTGATATTTTGTCATCTAACCTTTGAAATTGGCAAAGAAGATAATTGTGATTGAGACAGGTTTTTAAGGGCACTTCTTCATCAAACAAAAAGGTATGGGCACATCTTCCTAATGAGTGATTGTTGGATGTTGTGAATGCTAAGTTGGAGTGAAAAGGGTTGTTTGATAAGCATTGTTGAGTTTGGTTTTTCTGGAATGAAAATTGATTCTAGAAACCTTGTTTGATAAGCATTGTTGGAAATATTGAATGATTAGGGTTTGTGCAAAGAACATGAGTATCATTGTTATGAACTATCTTGAACTAGGTTTGTTCAAAGAAATGAGTATCATTGTTATGTGAAGTTTTGAACTATCTTGAACTAGGGTTTGTGAAAGAACATGAGTATCATTGTTATGTGAGATTGTTTGATAAGCATTGATTGGAAATAATTGAGTGAGTGTTCATATGCTTGGACTAGGGTTTGTGAGCAAGGATTGTTTCATTGAGTGATTGGTTGAGTAGAGTTGATTAAGCCTAGTCAAGTGGAAGTGTTGAAGTGATAGTTCTAGTTCTGTGAAACAAATTGTTCCATATTCTAAATTGATTTGAGAAAGAGGTTGAGTGTTTGTGAGTGTGAAACATATTGAGTCTCTAACAATTCTCTATATGTTTCTGTGATAAAAGAGAGATTGAAAGTGATTGAGCATTGTGGTGAGTGTGAAGCATATTGAGTCTCTAACAATTCTCTATATGTTTCTATGAGATTGGGCAAGTTCTAGTGAGGACTTGTTGAGCAGATTTGTGGTAAGTCTTTGTGAAGACTTGTTGAGTAGATTGGACAAGTTCTAGTGAGAACTTGTTGAGCAGATTTGAGACAAGTCTTTGAGAAGACTTGTGGATAGATTGGTGTGAGATTTTGTGGAAGCTTACAATACAGATTTGAAGATAGATATTGAGAGTAGATTGAATAAGTCCTTGAGAGGACTTGTGGATAGATTTGAGGTAAGTATTTGAGAAGACTTGAGAGCAGAATTGATTGATTTGTTCAAACCTTGGGTTAAGGTTTGGGGTAGATCTAGCAGAGTTGATTTGTGATTAAGTCAAGCTTTGTGTTAAGGCTTGAGGATAGATATTGAGGATAGATTTGTGCTAGACCGAAGGACTATGTTTAGTGTATATTTGAGGATAGATTTTGGTGTAGATTTGAGGATAGGTTTGTGCTAGACTAGAGATATAGATTGAGTAGATTTGTGCTAGATCGAAGGACTATGTTTAGTACAGATTTGAGATAGAGCTGAGAGCAAGATTTGGAGGTGACAGAGTATAGAGGATGATAGTCTCTAGTGGATAGATATCCATTAGCTAGGGTAGTGAGGATAGGTATTTTGAGTGAGGATAGGAGTCTTCAGTGGATAGAGATCCATTAGCCAGTGCAGTGGAGGCAACAGTTCTTCTAGAAGATCACCAACTAGAGTAGAGGAGAAAGGAGTTCTCCTATGGATAGAGATCCATGAACTTGATTAGGGGATTGGTGTCTCCTTTGGATAGAGGTCCATAAACATTGTAATAGGGAAAGGATTCCCAAGAGATTTGTTGAGAAAATTTTAGTGAAATATTTTCTCCATGGAGTAGCCCACATTGGGTGAACCATGTTAAATTGGTGTCTCTATTGTGTGTGGTGATTTGTGCATTGCTTTGATTACTATTATTGATATTGCTATTGATAAATTGCATAATATTGATTGGGAAAGAAAAGTAAAAAGTGGTCTTATACTGTTCACCCCCCTCTCAGTATAAGCTTGTGTTCTTCAATTGGTATCAGAGCGGGTTCCTTCGAAAGAGTTTAACAACTTGAAGGAAAAGCTTACAAGAACACAATGGATTCTAAGAGTGGATCCTCAGATAATTCAACACTAGTATTTGATGGAAGCGATTATGTATTTTGGAGTATGAGAATGAAGATTCACCTGATGGCACTTGGCAATGAAATATGGGAAGCAGTTGAAAATGGGTACACACCACCAACTACTCCACCTATAGATAAATATGGTAAGCTTCTACATCATTACAATTCAAGAGCAATGAATGCAATTTTGAAAGGTTTGCATAGAACATAGTTCATAAAGGTTATGCATTGCAAATCAGCAAAAGGAATTTGGGATAAGTTGCAAAGCATATATGAAGGAGATAAAAATGTCAAAAGGGCAAAGATATGAAATCTCAAGGGACAATTTGAAGAATTAAGAATGAAGGATGAGGAAAATATTAGTGCTTATCTACTTCGTGTAGATGAGGTTGTTAACTCCATGGAAGGACTTGGACTTGAGGTTCAAGAATCTGATGTTTGTGATAAGATCTTAAGATCTCTCCCAAAAAGGTTTAGTGAAAATATTTCAGCTATAGAGGAATCAAAATATGGTGATATTTTGACAAGAGATGAATTACTTGGCATTCTTACAACTTTTGAGATGAGAACAAAAGAGGAACCTAATATTTGGAAGGAAGCAACCTTCAAAGCTACTAAGAAGACAAAGGGTAAGAAGTCAGATTCAAGCAATGAGTCATCCAGTGATGAAGAAGCAAATTATGGTAGAAGGAATAAGGATCCAAGAAGATTTAAAGATGCAAAATCTGTTAGATGTTTCAATTGTGGAAAGTATGGTCACTATGCAACTGATTGTCAAGAAGCTAGAAATAGCAATGATGAAGAAAAACAGGATCATAAGAACAGGGAATCAGAAAAATACAGGTACCAAAAGAAAGGCAAGGATGGACAAGGCAAACAAGGAAAGAAGTTCTTTCAAAGATAGAAGAGGAGTTACTATGCAGACAAGGCAAGTAAGTACTCAAGTGATAGTGATAATAGTTTCTCAGATAATGATAAAGATGAAGTTCTATTTCTGACAAAAGAAAAAGAAGAAGTTAAGAAAAGGTCACCAATAATTCTCAAGTGTTTTAGATGTGGTAACTTTGGTCATCTTGAAGATAGTTGTACAAAGAGTGGTTTCAGTTTCAGTGATGATGAATATGAAGATACACTTGAAGGACCAAAAGAGAATATTCTAATGGCACTAGAAGAAGAAGGAGGTGATCCTATAGAAGACAAGTCAGAAAAGAATGAAGATGTTTTCAAAGGTAAACAAATAGAGGAAGAATCAGAGAAAGGAGAAGTTGATCTTGAGGGAGAGCTTATTTATGCTCTTGACACATTAAAGAAGGTAAGAAAGCAAAACTCCCAACTTAAGCTTCAGTTTCAAGAATGTGATAAAGAGAAAGGAAAGCTTATAGAGGATCTAAACAAGTCAATGGCTAAGACAAAGAAGTTCAAGGATAAGTTAGAAGCAAAGGTCTTAGAATGTGAAAGGTTAGAACATGAAGTGGCTCTACTAAGGGAAGAAATAAAAGAGTCTAAGGATAGGTTACACAGGTTTGGAAAGAGCTCAAAGATCGTAGATAAGATGATCAAGGTACAAAGATGGTCAACAAACAAAATAGGTCTTGGTTTTGAACAGGTACAAAAGAAACAAGGAGAGGAGTCAACCTCAAGTTCTGAAGAAGAAGAAACTTTAGAAGAAGATAGTGTAAGAGAGAGTGAGACTTCTGAGGATGAGTTGGACAATAGAAAGTTCAACAAGGAAAAGAACAATGCACAAAAGAGGAACAGATGGAACAGGAACCAACACAGGGTAAAAGAGACTAAGAGACCAATGAGGTCAAGGCAAGGTAATTTCAATGGATGATGTTTCTCATGTCATAGATTTGGGCACAAGGCTTCATAGTGTAGGACACATGAAAGACAGGAATATGGGAACTTCAGAAATAGGTAACTTTTTCATGGGTATTGCTACTCATGTAATCAGTTTGGTCACAAGGCAATGAATTGCAGGGTCCATGATAGGAATAGATATGGCTTCACCAGGAGAAATCCCAAGATATTTGCACCTCCAAGGAATAACAATATTAAGTGTTACAAGTGCAATAATGATGGACATACAACAAAGTGGTGTAGAGCAAAAATTCCAGAGACAAGCAAGAACAGGAACAGTCAGAGGAATCAGAAGGATCAGATGAGAAGGAAAGTGGACAAAGGTAAAGATCAGTGCATGCTGGGAGTAGAAATACTCCCACCCCAGAATTAACCACCTCAAGAGGAGGTGGGGGAGGGGCTAAGCTAAGAGTCTCATTCTTAGCCCCGAGCCCCAAAGGTGACCCTTTGCCATTGATGTCAAAGGGGGAGAGATTTGAGTAAGGGAAAGATTTGATTTAAAGGGAAAGCATTCAGTCAGGGGGAGCAGAATAGAAAGAGGTAAAAGAAATGATAAAAGGTAAATGGGTTGCCATCAATGACAAAGGGGGAGATTGTTGGAAATTTGAGCAAGTTTTGTTGTCATTGATGTCAAGCTTTCAACACCAGTTAGTGGTAGTTTCAGTGGGCAGCATCAGTTTTAGGTTTCGCAATCAGTGCAAAAGGAAATCCGGTTCCAGGTGGTCAGATGAAGTCTAAAGAGCTATAAGGAGGCCCAAGCAAAATAATATTATAATATTAAAAGTGCAAAGAGTTAATTTATTATAAATTAATTATAATAGTTTTATTATAATTTAATTTATAAATTAATTTAATTAACTTTTTAAGTTATTAAATTAATTATAAATTAATTATGATTTAATTATAAGTTAATTTATAATTTAATTAACCTAACCCTAAAGCTAGGGTTATAAAGGTTATAAAATTAATAATTCAAATTTTTGAATTATTCTCGTCGATGTCGTCGAAGACTCTTTCCAATGCATATAAAGGAGGGAAGCCCCAAGGCTTTAAAAAATCATCCGTGATCTATGCTTTTGTTGAGATTTTTGTGCGCATGGTATAAAGTGAGATCATGTGCTTTTCGAAAGGTGTGCGAGGAAGAAGACAAAGGGAAGGGGGTGTTGGTTTCTACCCCAAAGTGCTCAGTAGCGCAGTTGGCAGCGAGGGAGGCACCAAGTCGTTGCTCGCGTGAGGTGCAGGGATCAAGTCTCGTGGGTTGCATTTTTGCAAGGTGGGAGGTGTTTCATTTTTTGAAGCACCATGCATTGGGAGCAATACAAAGGAAAGGCGTAAGCCTTTTCCTTTGTATTGAGGCACGTAGCCCACGTGGTGGGCTAGCGCCTCACTAAGGTGCTCGGCTGGGGAGTGGTCTCGAGGTCGAAACCCATCGAGGCCCTTTTGCATGGAATTTATGAGGTATGCGCTCGATTTTCCAAGGTTGCATGTGATAACTGGAATTTGCTAAGGTTGGATTTAAATAAAATTTTTGGAGCTTTATAAAATAAATGTTTGCATTATTAAATTGGTGTTTTTGAGCATTTGAGGGAGATAAAAGGATAGGCTCCATTATTTTTGAGGGTTTGATTTTTGGAGGTTGTTAATTAAAGATTGGAGATTATAAGGAGTAATTGAGTAATTAATTTTTATGTATGCTTTGATGATTGCTAATTTCAAATAAGGAGTAATAAGGTGTATTTGAGTTTGATTATTTTTGTAATTGAGAAATATTTTTGAGAGAGTGTTAGTGTGATATTTTGTCATCTAACCTTTGAAATTGGCAAAGAAGATAATTGTGATTGAGACAGGTTTTTAAGGGCACTTCTTCATCAAACAAAAAGGTATGGGCACATCTTCCTAATGAGTGATTGTTGGATGTTGTGAATGCTAAGTTGGAGTGAAAAGGGTTGTTTGATAAGCATTGTTGAGTTTGGTTTTTTTGAGTGAAAATTGATTCTAGAAACCTTGTTTGATAAGCATTGTTGGAAATATTGAATGATTAGGGTTTGTGCAAAGAACATGAGTATCATTGTTATGTGAAGTTGTGAACTATCTTGAACTAGGGTTTGTGAAAGAACATGAGTATCATTGTTATGTGAAGTTGTGAACTATCTTGAACTAGGGTTTGTGAAAGAACATGAGTATCATTGTTATGTGAGATTGTTTGATAAGCATTGATTGGAAATAATTGAGTGAGTGTTCATATGCTTGGACTAGGGTTTGTGAGCAAGGATTATTTCATTGAGTGATTGGTTGAGTAGAGTTGATTAAGCCTAGTCAAGTGGAAGTGTTGAAGTGATAGTTCTAGTTCTGTGAAACAAATTGTTCCATATTCTGAATTGATTTGAGAAAGAGGTTGAGTGTTTGTGAGTGTGAAACATATTGAGTCTCTAACAATTCTCTATATGTTTCTATGATAAAAAGAGAGATTGAAAGTGATTGAGCATTGTGGTGAGTGTGAAGCATATTGAGTCTCTAACAATTCTCTATATGTTTCTATGAGATTGGGCAAGTTCTAGTGAGGACTTGTTGAGCAGATTTGTGGTAAGTCTTTGTGAAGACTTGTTGAGCAGATTGGACAAGTTCTAGTGAGAACTTGTTGAGTAGATTTGAGATAAGTCTTTGAGAAGACTTGTGGATAGATTGGTGTGAGCTTTTGTGGAAGCTTACAATACAGATTTGAAGATAGATATTGAGAGCATATTGAATAAGTCCTTGAGAGGACTTGTGGATAGAGTTGAGGTAAGTCTTTGAGAAGACTTGAGAGTAGAATTGATTGATTTGTTCAAACCTTGGGTTAAGGTTTGGGGCAGATCTAGCAGAGTTGATTTATGATTAAGTCAAGCTTTGTGTTAAGGCTTGAGGATAGATATTGAGGATATATTTGTGCTAGATCGAAGGACTATGTTTAGTGCAGATTTGAGGATAAAGTTTGGTGCAGATTTGAGGATAGGTTTGTGCTAGACTAGAGACAGAGATTGAGCAAATTTGTGCTAGACCGAAGGACTGTGTTTAGTACAGATTTGAGATAGAGCTGAGAGTAAGATTTGGAGGTGACAGAGTATAGAGGATGATAGTCTCTAGTGGATAGAGATCCATTAGCTAAGGTAGTGAGGATAGGTCTTCTGAGTGAGGATAGGAGTCTTTAGTGGATAGAGATCCATTAAGCCAGTGCAGTGGAGGCAATAGTTCTTCTAGAAGATCACCAGCCAGAGTAGAGGAGAAGGAGTTCTCCTGTGGATAGAGATCCATGAACTTGATTAGGGGATTGGTGTCTCCTTTGGATAGAGGTCCATAAACATTGTAATAGGGAAAGAATTCCCAAGAGATTTGTTGAGAAAATTTTAGTGAAATATTTTCTCCGTGGAGTAGCCCACATTGGGTGAACCACGTTAAATTGGTGTCTCTATTGTGTGTGGTGATTTGTGCATTGCTTTGATTACTGTTGTTGATATTGCTATTGATAAATTGCATAATATTGATTGGGAAAGAAAAGTAAAAAGTGGTCTTATATTGTTCACCCCCCTCTCAGTATAAGCTTGTGTTCTTCAAGCATACACTTTGTAACTTATTAAAGTTGAATCACCACATGAATGACCTAACTCATGGAAGGTGAACCATCACATTCTTACATAAAGAGATATGTACCTCCAATCGTAAAGGAAGTATTCTTAGTATGAGTCTTGGCTTGTGGAGCTAGAGATATTGTGGAGTGATTCCTTCCTTAAGAAGTATTCTTGGTGTTGCCCTACCTCAAGGGTATTATCTATCTCTATTTTATTGTGTGGATTATTATTGTGGAATTTATTTGTGGATGCATGTTTGATATTTTTACATATTGATGAATGATTTTTGTTAATGAGAAGTAGAGGTTCATAACAATGGGCCCATTTCAAACACATGTAAAAAATAAAACATGAGTTACGTTTAACCAATTAAAAAATTTTAAGGTGAAAAGAAGAATGAATTGTTGGCAAAACCATCATCGACACATGGAGGGTCCATTTTAATATACTTTTAATTTTATCCAAGGTATTGTAGACTAATGATAAATAAGAAGGAATTGCATGAGCATAACCCAAGTTGAGATCTTTTCATCATGAAGGACACTTTTGTGATAGCACAATCTATGATAATATGACTTATATTACTTATATGACTTATAGCACAATCTGGGATTATTTTGAACCCATATAATCAATTAAAACTAGAAGACAATAACAAGATAACAATGAAAGTCGATGTAAATCACATTATTAAGGTAATTTCATCTTTGTTGTTACTAACATTGACTTAGATGTGAGACAAGGAAATGGGAGAGACCTAAAGAGAAATGGTAAGAGTAAATATGTATCTAACACACTTCAAGGGTAGTGGAAATAAAGAAACACTTTATCTTGGAACACAAATCTTATAATGATATTTGGGATAACTATGTTGATATATTAGGAGTATATTCTATGTTTGAATTGTTTGAACTTTGAAGAAATGAGAATAGAGAAGCTAGAAAAATTTATTAGCATGATTAGTAGCAAAAGGTCAACTTGTTTTCTTTTAAATGAATAAAATAATATATTGTGTTTGAGAATAAATATTTGTTGTCCCATAGGTTTTTTGGCCTCACAAATGTTAAATACTTCTATTCTATTCTTCTCCATAACCCAAGAAACTATATCTGTTAACAAACAATTGCTTGAAATTATTGAAAATACTTGTGTCAAAATTATTGAAATTATATGGACTATGTTACTTGCAATGGAAGCTCATATTGACCACTTTATACAATTAATAACATTTGTTATTAATAAATATTTAAACTATATAGATATATTATTGCATAAACATTTCAAAATTTTAAGGATATGAAAGGTGAGTCGCAATAATTTTACGTCTTGGTAGAAGGTTTTCTTTATGTCATAAGACTAAGGCTAATTATAGATTTCATAATGGTTCGTATAAAAACTTGGAAAAGAATGTTCCACCCCATGTAAGGGCCATACTTACACACCTAAAGGTAGTTCAATGAGTTTAAACTTAAATCTCTTAGAATAAGCACATCAAATATGACATATTTTAATGTTAATTGATAATACATTTAACATTTTTGGGGTGTGTATGTGTGTGTTATTTGAAAAATTATTTGTTGAATCTACCAGTATGTGTAAATTAACCAAATAATTACTTATATATTGTTTTAATAATGTCAAATAAATTTAAGCAACATCATAGGTGTGTGTTCTTTGAAAAAAAGAAAATTTGTAAAGTAACCAAAGAATTATATATTATTTTAATAATGTCAAAATAATTCAAGCAACATCATAGGTGTGTGTTCTTTGGAAAAAAGAAAATTTATTGGAGGATCTACATAGTATGTGCAAAGTAATTAAAGAATTACTTATATATTGCTTCACCAATGTAAAAATTATTTAGGTAGCATCATAACCGATACTACAAAAGGAATGGGAGGGTCATTATGAGTCTAGGGTAGGTGTCATATAGAGAATATAAATAATGATTGATAGTATAGGAAATGTGAAAGACAACAATAGAATAAATAACATTCATGTGACTACTTAGTTTTGGCAATTTCTCTAAATTAACTTATTTTAATTGGATAATTGGATGACTTGTGAAGGATCAAGGGTATATGGTTAGAAGAGCTCTTTTAAAGGCCCTTAACCATCAATTTTGTTTGGTATTGAAAGACAAGCAAATGGATGTCAAGCTATGGTGTTGTAAGTTGATTGTTATAAGAGTTTTTAAAGTGAAAGCATTAAATAGGATGCACTTTGAGCATGTAGTGTGTTATAAAAATGGAGGGGCATGTGCTACACACCATGTTGTCCTTACAAAAAGATGAACTAAGACTTATAATATGAGAGCAATGTTTATGATTACTTTTTGAACAAGTTGTCATTTTGAATATATATCTGACATACAAAGGAAAGTCTTTGGGTAAAGGATGATGGGGTATATATGAATATATATATATATATATATATATATATATATATATGTAATATAATTGAGAGAGTAATGGGCCTAAATCTACGTATCCACACAGTAAAACATCAAAGGCCAATGTCGACTAAGGGGTGTTGGAAGTTTTAATATAACTTTATTGGCCAAGATCGACATTACATAATGTAACTATGTGTAAGCCTACATGCAATCATTATGAGATCTAATTATTAATTGTTTATGTATAAGCCTAAGGGCCCACAATTGACCTTGTCATGGTTAAACCTTAACTTGTACTTAACCTTAAGCCTTTATGTTATGTTGACTTAAGGTTAATGATACTATGTAATTATGACTATTGGGGTTTAGGTATTTGTATAAAAACCCCTTCTGAACAATCCATTGCATCTAAGTGTTGTGATCTTTATCTACAAATAATTTAGTGATTGTTGGTGCTCAACGACACCCATCAATTCACGCCTATCACTTATTTTATTTTGCTCTTTTCCTTTTTATAGAAGGTTGAGTAAATGAATTGCTTTTGTTTATTTCTAGAAATTGGAAAGAATTCCAACATGGTATTAGAGTGGGTTTGAGGTGACCTTACTTGGCCACACAAAAGGTTTATCTGGAGCCTCTGAAATTTCTTTTGATTGTTGGAGTGATTTATTTCTTAGAGATTTATAATCACTTTCAACATAAGAGGCAAAGGGAAGATCCTATTTTTTCTTTCAATTATTTTGACTTTTTTGGAGAATTTATGCCTACTCGAGTTTGTATTCCATTATTATTGGAACACTTTTAACCTTTTTTTGGTAAATTTAAGCTATTCATAATGGAAGAAAAAGTATCACTTTGACTTCATAAGGGTGTTTTGACATTTTAACGAAGAGTCAAATAATATTTCTTCACAAAGGGAACTTGGTGCTTTTGCAAAGAAGGGAGGATTGTGATTTTTTGTCCCACTTGGGAGGTTTGGCACCTATGTTAGAAGGAAAAAGAGGCATGCTTTTTTTCCTTGGTTTGAATCCCATGCACCATGGTTGTTTGAATGAATGCCACCCTTTTTTTGTTATGGTTCATGATGCCCTTTTTAATAGAGAGGGCACACCTTTCTACCCACATAAAGATTGTGGCCCATTGTCTAGACAAGCATGGCACAAGGTTGTCTTTCATTTTGGTCATTAGTTTGAATTTCTTTCTAGTTGTTTTTCACTTACACAACTAAACACGGGCTAGGGGATAGGTGGCAAGTTATTAGATCTCTTTGTTGCATTGATATATGGCACATTGGTTAGAGAAATGACATGTTGATTATTTAGGGGGAGATCATGTGTCCAAACCTCACACCCTCCCTCTCAATTGACTTATGTTTTTGTCCTTGGAATTGAAAAATCATCACGATGTTGTTAGCAGTTTCAACGACATGGTGTTTGTGGCTTATGTGGCTATGTGGCATATGTAAAGTCTTTTTGTGGTAGGAGGTATTGGGTTCAAAACCTCTTGTGCATAGAAGACCTATGTTTGAATTGCAATAACTCTTCTTTAAAATGTTTCAGAATGGGTCAACATGATAGCTAGCATGTCATTCTAGTCTACACAACATATATATATATATATATATATATATATATATATATATATATATATATATATATATATATATATATATATATATATATGTGTGTGTGTATCGCTCCAAATTTTTCACACCCTTACCTTCAGGCTATAGGATCCGTGCCCGAAGGGGGATGTGAAAAGGATGGCGCGGTACCTCGGACTGAGAGGCCTTGCGAAGGTCCCGCCTCTCAAGGGAGGTGTATATTGGTGATTTTTCGACGGATGGTGGGTTCACCAGGAAACATTTAATGGCAGTTTCCACGCCTAGGTTGGGAATGTGTTTTATGTGTTCGTTTTAGCCTTAAGCATTCAAATCCTAGGTTTGGCCAAAATGCGTCTAAGCTATTCTATATGAAGATGCAGATTAAATGAATACAAAAAATAGAATTAAGACAGAAAATAGAGAAATTAAAGAATATTAAAAGAAAAATACCTGATCCGGATGTCTGATGAAGATTCTGATTCTTGAAGCAGTCAGGATCGCCTCTGATTTGACAGGATCGTCTGAGATCAGACAAGATCATCTGAGATCTGACGAATTCGTCAAAGACCTGCAAACAGAGAAATAGGTGCAAAACACAGAAAATACAACTATTCTAACAGAGGGAAACAATGTAAAATGAAAGCAATAATATCAAACTGAAACTTAAAAACAGAAACATGAATGAATTATGCTAATTTAATAACAATTATGACTTAATTATGCATTTAATCTAGATGGGTGAACTCCAAAATGCAGAATAGCATAAAATACTGAATAAACTAGCTAATTGCAGAATAAAACAACAGAGAAAAGATGAAGAAATGCAAACTTTAGGCACTGATTGCCTCAATGTTGACTGCAGTCAAAATCGTCTCGCATTGGTACGAAATCGTCTCTGATTCGACAGGATCGCCTCCGATCTGAACAGGATCGTCGACGACGATGTAAGCTTGCTCCGACTGAAAAACACTAAGGTACCTGCAACAAAATTTGTATAGAACTAATGCAAATATGAATTTGGGATGTCTTAACGTGTATGAAGTCAAGTTACAGAGATTATCAGCCAGGGGGTGCTAAGGGAAGGGCTTAGGATTAAATAGGCTTAGGAGGGAGGTTAGGAGGTTGGAGATCATCCCTATTTGGGAGATCTCCAATGGGGAGGGTCTCTAACGACGCAGACACGCTTCTGCCCGGATTAGAGACCCGTTGGAACAGAAGCTAATTGTGCAAAATCAGTTTTGGGACAAGATCGTCTGGACGTCCTAGCCCAGACGAAATCGTCAGATCTGGGGCGATATCGTCTGATCGACGACGATATCGTCAAACGGTCAAAACAACCTCTAAAAATGGCACGGGAAAGGGGGAAACGGATTACCCGACGGTTAACGGGCGGTTTGGGAGGTTAAAATTTGAATTTAAATTATTTACTAGAGTAAATGTAATTATTAAGATTTCACTGCACCAATTTTAGGGTGCTACATTTTGCCCCCTCTTTAGCAAATTTTTCGAAGAAAATGCGTTAAAGATGAGTTCTTCTCGATCTACGAGAAAGCAAAAATTATTCCCATTTTTAGGCGACGATTCTTGGTCGAATCGTACGACAACTTACTATGGTGCCCCCTCCGTGTTTTTACCCAAATCGAACGTTTGAGGTAAAAACGCGAAAAAGCAAAATTTTAAAAATGTTTTTAATTATGTTTTGAATAAAATTAAGAAAAATAGGGTAAAACCCTAATTCATTTTTACTGTTCATTTTTCTGGTTTTTAGAGCTCTGCAAGCAAAAATGGTGGAGACGACGCACAGATCGACAGAGGTCCGACGCGGGCTACGGGTAAGAGTCTAAACTTAGTTTAGAATGCTTTAATTTGAATTTACATGCTTTTTAGGTGAATTTTAAATGAATTTTGAGCATCGCGGCCATTTTTGGGCCGTCGACGTCGTCGGGACGAAATCGTCCCGATTTCGACGAAATCGTCTCAAGTTCGCCAATTTCGTCTAAGGGCGAAATCGATGAAAGGGGGACGATTTCATCAAATTAGGGACGATTTCGGCTTGCGAAATCGGAGACGATTGTGCTCAAATTGGGGACGATATCGTCCAATAGTGGACGATATCATCATTTGATGAAATTGAATTTATTTTAACTTGCATTATTAATTACTTGAATTGTTATTAATGATTGTTTGTTGTTTTGTTGTTTATGTTGCAGAGAGGATTGCTAAAGAGCAGGGAATGGAAATATGGAGGTTTGAGAGATGACTTGGCCGCTCTAACACAGGCAGAGCGGGATCAACTAGCACAGGTCGGCTTACTGCATGTGGCAAAAATGCCACAAGTGTCTACAGACATGGGGCTACTGACAACCCTAGCAGAGAGGTGGTATCCGGGTTCTTCCTATTTTTGGCTATCTATAGGGGAGATGACTCCCACTTTAGAGGATGTATGGAGGATTCTGAGGATCCCCATACAAGGACGGTTGATCACTCCTACGGCCAATCAGGGCCATGCTATGGGGCGGTTGTGTGGTGACCCGAGCTTCACCCTGGAGAAGGGCGGAGTTAACATCGAGGCACTACGTCAGATGCCTGGGGCATCTAGACTCACACAGGTTTTGGCCGGAGTGGTTGGTGGACTTCTGCTGTGCCACCAGAGCGGGTGCAGGGTACCATGGATGCTAGCAGATGTGATCTACGATATGCGAGACCATGGTTACAGATTTTCTTGGGGCAGCTTTGTTCTATGTCGGTTGTACAGGATCCTGCATGGGGTCGTGTACAAGGGCGGTCGATGTCTAGTTATGACATCGCTCCTACAGGTTTGGTGCTGGGAGCACATTGCAGTGCGAAGGCCGATAGGGCTTCCTTTGATAGGGATTGATGGGGAGAGGCCCCGAGTTTTCTACTGGTGGCTCCGAAGAGGGTCACAACGGCGGATTGACCTACCGATGTCCCGGAGACTACTGGATGACCTTGTCCCGGACCAGATCACCTGGAGGCCATGGCGAGAGCACCCAGGGTGGGCCGAGGATGGACAGGAGTTGGCTCACGTCAGGCGAGTTTGCTGGCTATGGATGGAGAGGGGAGAGGTGGAGCTCCACCGCTACGACCGAGTTTTGTGATAGTTCGGTCTACAGTAGGGGATCCCATCTCTCAGGGATTACGAGTTTTCTCGGACTATTCGGGATAACACCATAGTGAGCGGGGCTCTAGACATGCAGCGCTTCTAGAGTCAGGACTCGGATGATGCCCCCATTCAGCCAGTGGATGGGGACGATGCAGGGGTAGCCGATGGCTATGATGCCTGGTACGTAGGCATCCACCCTCCTCGGATGACGAGGGCTCAGGGTCCGATACACGTAGTTGTGCATCGGATAGGGAGGCGATGCCAGGCGGCTATGGAGGTGGCCCAGGGTCACGACGGGAGAGAGCAGAGGAGGCCACAGGCATAGGAGAGGCCATGGCAGAGGGAGAGGAGGGAGGAGAGACCCCCTTCTCCATAGAGAGAGAGGCCACCATCGCCCGATAAGGGCAAGGGTGTTGACATTGGGGAGAGTAGCGAGACAATGACTCTTCGAGCGGAGACGATCCATCTCCAGGCATAGGTGCAGACCCTATAGGAGGAGGCTGCACGACATCGAGCTGAGGTTACACAGCTCAGAGATGAGATTGCACGCCTCAGAGCACGGGGTAGAGGGGCGAGCACTGGGGAGCTGGCATGGGCTATTGCCCAAATCACTTTCTATCAGACATTATACTATCAGATGGTGCCAGAGGAGGATAGACTACTACCCTGCCCTAACATCGTAGATCCGATCAGATCGGGTCATCGAGGACTTCGTCTCGATCGACGACTAGGACTCGTAGTACTACACATACTGCGATGGGGCCACCTCGTCCACCTCAGGGCGGGGAGGAGATGAGGTCGAGAGCTCGAGGGGTTCTCGAGGCTAGACTACTGCATGACATTGTACAGATTGATATAATAGCATTTATTATTTTTTGATAGAGGATTGAGTATGCCGAGGTACAGATTGTGGCATACCAATCCAGTTTTGATTAGATGTATATATCTGTTGATATATATATGAGATGAGATATGTTTTTGATCATATGACTTGTGTTATGTGATTTTTATGATGCTTTTATGTTTGATTGATTGATTTGATGATTCATGTAATTATGTCATTGGAAATATTATAATTTTGATGTCATGCTGTAAGATTTTAAATGAAATAATCTGATGTAACAAATTGGTTGTTTGTGATGTAATGTGATAAAAGATAAAAAGAGACTTCTAACAATAATTTCAAAGGACATTGTCGCTATTATAGACCATTTCATGGAGTCGCCGCTCACTCGGTCGTCAAGCTAATCCCAGTATAGAAATATTGTTAAAAGTAAAAGAGTGCTTAAGAGACTGTCTTAAGACTTTGGTGCAATGGTGCAAATGATGATGATGATGGTTTGTTTTTCAGATTTTCATAAAAATAGTATGCATGAAATAATGTTAAAATGATTTTTGCTAGGCATAAATTCCTAAGTGTGATAAATTTTTTGGATAATTCCCTAGGAATTATACCATCATTGCAAAATTGAAGGTTGACATAATGACATGAAATAATGAAAATGTGTATGCTTTGTTTTAAAAACATAATTGTATAACATAATGATTTAAGTCATATGGTTTTCATGATTTTTAAATAAATGGGGAATAAAAATTGTTACAATGGTTTGCGCTAGGCATAGAATATGTAGGTATAGACTTATACCATCATCGCGAAAATCAAAAAAAGAGATAGTTTTATTGCATGGTTGATTTTTAATAAACAGAAAATATGAAGATGAGGACTTGCGCTAGGCATAAAATTCCAATTTTGGTTTTGGAACTATACCATCGTCGTGAAAGTCGATAATATATATATATATATATATTTTTTTTTTGTTTTGATTGGATGGTTTTGAAAGAAATTTTGATTTTTCTATTATGCATGTAGTTGTCTTTATACTAAACAACTGTACTTGAAAGAAGAAAATGAATTATTCCAAACAATTTGCAAAAAATATTTCAAAGTATTTTAAAGACAAAAGTTAGATTTATAAGGAATCCCATGTGCATATGTGAATTCATTTCCAATCTTGATTTATCATAATGATACACAAAATCTCTCAAATATAAAATGTGTGTGCAATTGCTATGTTCATTTACTAGTTTTGAGCAAGATAATATGATACAAGTGATTTGAAGAAACCAAATAAGTGTTCATTAACCATGATGTAGATGCATATAACCATACTAGACTACTATGTAAGTCGGATTATCAAGAGCTAGCTAATCCATAAGCAGACATAGGTCTGTACAAAAGAAGGTCGCTAATGTGACAGACATATCGCCACGCTAGGAGTTACCCAAGGCCAAGCAAGTTGGGCACAAACCACTTGTTATGGGGCTTACCTCACAGTTTTTGAATAATTGAGAATTCCGAGGATTCAAGCTCATCAACCCTTCTTTTCTTTTCAAAGGGTAGGGAAAGGGATTTTATTGCTTTTGCTTTTGCTTTCTTTTCTTTTCTTTTTCTTTTCTTTTGTATTTTTGCTTGATAATTGAGATAATGCTTGAAATATTGTTGTAATGATATAAAATAACATTTTTTCTTTTTCTCTTTTTCTTGAACTTTGCTTTTTCTTTTGTTCTATACTAGGGATACTTGCTCGGATTAGTTGTAGAGCAAGGGATTTTTATTCTGGGTAGGGGTGAGCTTGTCCTTTTGCCAATTCTCAAAGATTCTAGACCATGTGCATGATAGGATAGCAGGGGAAACTTTTCGCTCAAGAAACCACTTCTACTATGTAGCAAAGCATGGAAATTACAAATATAATCATTTTATTGTGAAAAGATGTGCTTGGTTTAAGTAAATAACAAGATCAATTCTCTATGCTCAAACTTTATTTAATTGAATTTTGTGGACTTTGATATAAGAGAGATTAGTAATCATGCCGGATAAAATCAAGATATTTATTTTTGTGATTGTGAAAGTGAGAGATTCCAAATAAATGCTAATTTATCCAAAATAATTTGAAACATATAATTGCAATATTTGTAAGAAAATATATATAAATAATTTTTGAGAAGTTTTGAGAATGTTGACTCTCTCTTTCTTCTTTATATTGTTTTGGTTTCGAAAGAGTCAAGAATATTGTTGTTTTTATTTTTATTATTTTTTGAAAGAATTAACAAGTGCCATAAATAAATACAACAAATAGTTTTGAAGATTTTGATGATTATGAATGTTTTTGGTGTTTTTGAATTTATAAATTGAAAGAAATACAAGATAGTGATTTTGAAATATTTTAAACAAATATATACAAGGATGAAATGACCAAATTTATACATAGTAACGTTTAAGATGCAAAATATTCATGGGTTCTTTAAGTTCTTTACCATCTAAGGTAGATAATTTGTATGCTCCTGATTCAAATTTAGCAGTGATAATGTATGGTCCAAGCCAGTTGGGCTCAAATTTACCTTTAAGGTCCTTAGTTGCATTAGTATTTTTTTGAAGATTTTGAGGATTTTGATTTTTTTGTATTTTGATTTTAATTTATGAATTGAAATTGGTGGTATATACAAGATGATCTATATACACTATACAAGGTTATTTGAGTATAGCATGTCTAAGGTTGCTTCAAAATCAAAGGAGGTTTTGAAGGATAATCTGGTTGAGGTGAAGGTAAGAATAAAAGGTGATGAATAAAAGGTAGTGATAACAAAAGCTTTGTTATAATGTAGAATAATGTAGCAAAAGATTTGACTTTTATATGTGGAAAATTGATCATGTTACAAAATAAAATGTAAGAAGGATAAGAAAGTTCTTCATTCTTATCACTATATTCCAAGTCTTGATAAGATGGAGGGAGCATATATGAAATATATGCATGGATGTTATTTGGTAAACAAGGATGATCATATATGGATGAAGAAAAGTGATGGATAGAAGATAATTGTGATAATAGAGAATGTATAGAACTTGATGTTTCAACCGTTAAATATTCTTCAAATGGTGTTGGGTCACCATGTATGGTAACAATTTTATTTGCAAGTTCAAACTTCAAACATTGGTGAAGAGTGGAAGGGACAACCCTCATCGTATGAATCCAAGGACTTCTGAGAAGTAGGTTGTAATGTGAAGGGCAATATCCTACATAAAATAAAGTATCCAGGATCTTGGATCCAATATTAAGGGGAAGAATTATAGTACCTTGAGCTTCTTGAATTTCATTGTTAAAAGATTTTATAATAACATTTGATTCATTAAGATCTTCTTCCTTTGATTTGAGTTTTTGGAATAATTGATAAGTGCATAAATTAAGAGAGGAGTCATTATCTACCATGATAGTTTTAACAAGTGTTTCTTTACTAGATCCTGTAATGTAAAGATAGGAGTCTTCTTGTGGAGTAGAGGAAGGAATATCCTCATCATAGAATGAAATATGGTTAACCTCAAGAGGGTTTACACCATTAATTATGTTCTTAGAGAAAATATGATGAGGAACAAATTGTTGGCTAGGTATTTTGAACAAAATTTCCTTGTGATAAATTTGTAATACTTCTAAAAGGGATATCTTTGCTTGAGGATTAATCACTTGTTGTTGGCTATCAAAGTGGATTTCAGATTGAGATTTTGATTCTAAAGATGAGCTTTCTATGCTTACATTCCATTTTGGATCATTCTCTAGAGCCAAAGATAGTTTTGAAGGTTGGTCAAATGAGGAATCCATATCTTGAATATCGGATTGAGTTGATTGAACTTGAGGTTGCTCATTTGTAGTTTTTGTTACAATATTAATAATATCATCATGATGGGACACATTAACATGCAATATTTGATTGGTTTCTTGTTGTTGATAATTGAATAGGGGTTCTTGGGAGATCCCCATGTCTTGATTGATTATTGGTATTTGTTGTGTAGGAGTTTGATTGTTTACTGGAGATTTATAATCAGTTGTAGATTGTAATTCCTTTATATTAAAAAGACCCTTATCAATCAAATCTTGAATTGCACATCTTAAATCTTTACAATTTTGTGTCATATGTCCATCTACTCTATGATATTCACAATGTAGCTCAGGTTTAAACCAATCTGCTGTGGTATCAGGTTGTCTTATGGAAGGGAGTTCAATCTTATTTGTATCAAGTAAATACTTGAGAATTATATCCATTGGTTGATTGAGCTTAGTAAATTTACGTGATGAAGGTTTTTGAGAGGTTTTTGATAAATGCCTTAGGAATTCAGTCATAAAAGGACCTAATGGTTTCTCACCTCTACTTTCTTTATTATGGGTAGAATGATGATAGGAAGATTGCGAAGTATGAGGTGAGTGCATGGTAGAATTGGAAGAATAAGTATTTTCTTGTTGAAATGGATGTGTTGTATTGAAAGAAGAATATTGAAAAGGTGGAGGAGGATTATATGTGGATTGATAGACATAATATGGATATATGGGAGAATAGATAATATCGTTATGAAGAGGATTGGAAAAGGGATTGTTTTGTTGGGTTATGGATGAAAAATGAGAAAAGTGTGATGGAGGTGATGTTGAATAGGGATGAGGTTGGTCATAATCAACAAATGTATTTGGCTGAATTCTTCCAACATTACTGATGGGCTCATATTGATTTGAGTAAAAACTCATGGTTTCTTTAGTACTTCTAAAAGTAATATTTAATATCTACTATTTAGAATTGAATCTAAAACATACAAACTTGAAATGATGATTTTGTTTTTGTTTTTCTTGTATACATATATATATATTTTTTTTTTGTTTTTGTTTTCAAAAGGTTTAAAATGCATTCACGTCGGGTTCACCAAAATGTATCGCTCCAAATTTTTCACACCCTTACCTTCAGGCTATAGGATCCGTGCCCGGAAGGGGGATGTGAAAAGGATGGCGCGGTACCTCGGACTGAGAGGCCTTGCGAAGGTCCCGCCTCTCAAGGGAGGTGTATATTGGTGATTTTTTGATGGATGGTGGGTTCACCAGGAAACATTTAATGGCGCTTTCCACGCCTAGGTTGGGAATGTGTTTTATGTGTTCATTTTAGCCTTAAGCATTCAAATCCTAGGTTTGGCCAAAATGCGTCTAAGCTATTCTATATGAAGATGCAGATTAAATGAATATAGAAAATAGAATTAAGATAGAAAATAGAGAAATTAAAGAATATTAAAAGAAAAATACCTGATCCGGATGTCTGATGAAGATTCTGATTCTTGAAGCAGTCAGGATCATCTCTGATTTGATAGGATCATCTGAGATCAGACAAGATCATCTGAGATCTGACGAATTCGTCAGAGACCTGCAAACAGAGAAATAGGTGCAAAACATAGAAAATACAACTATTCTAACAGAGGGAAACAATGTAAAATGATAGCAATAATATCAAACTGAAACTTAAAAACAGAAACATGAATGAATTATGCTAATTTAATAATAATTATGACTTAATTATGCATTTGATCTAGATGGGTGAACTCCAAAATGCAGAATAGCATAAAATAACTGAATAAACTAGCTAATTGCAGAATAAAACAACAGATGAAAAGATGAAGAAATGCAAACTTTAGGCACTCGATTGCCTCAATGTTGACTGTAGTCGAAATCATCTCGCATTGGTACGAAATCATCTCTGATTCGACAGGATCGCCTCCGATCTGAACAGGATCGTCGACGACGATGTAAGCTTGCTCCGACTGAAAAACACTAAGGTACCTACAACAAAAATTGTATAGAACTACTGCAAATATGAATTTGGGATGTCTTAACGTGTGTGAAGTCAAGTTACAGGGATTATCAGCCAGGGGGGTGCTAAGGGGAGGGCTTAGGATTAAATAGGCTTAGGAGGGAGGTTAGGAGGTTGGAGATCATCCCTATTTGGGAGATCTCCAATGGGGGAGGGTCTCTAACGACGCAGACACGCTTCTGCCCGGATTAGAGACCCGTTGGAACAGAAGCTAATTGTGCAAAATCAGTTTAGGGACAAGATCGTCTGGACGTCCTAGCCCGGACGAAATCGTCAGATCCGGGGTGATATCGTCTGATCGGCGAAGATATCGTCAAACGGTCAAAACAACCTCTAAAAATGGCACGAGAAAGGGGGAAACGGATTAACCGACGGTTAAAAAGTGGTTTGGGAGGTTAAAATTTGAATTTAAATTATTTACTAGAGTGAATGTAATTATTAAGATTTCACTGCGCCAATTTTAGGGTGCTACAATATATATATATATATATATATATATATATATATATATATATATATATATATATATATATATATATATATATTTTTTTTTTTTTTGAAAAATCAAGTCGAGATAACTATCATTTTCAAATTTACTTTTGACATCTAGTGGCACATAAATGATAAAATATTAGTGGTACTCATCAGTGAGTCAATATGTGCCAAGTGGCAAATTGTGGTTATTTGTAAATGTTATAAGATATGAGGAGCCAGTTTTTGTTGTCATTATTAGGGTAAACCTCCTAGGCCACAAATTTTGCATATGAAAGGGTTTTGAGCCTGTCTTTTTTCAAATTGTATGATTTTTTGGGCTCTTTGCATTGGCAATATTTGTTCAAGAACTTACTACTTATGCAAGAGCATCTCATTATGTGATTGTCTTTAAGACCTATAACACCTATTCAAAGGGGTAAATGCACAATATATTGTGGACTAAGAATTTTGACCCATATTCATGGGAGATACAATTGGATTTTAGGCATTGAAAGTAGTTATTGATTTTTTTGGATGTGCATAGAAAAGGGATTAGAATGTACTCTTGTCAATCCCTCATCTTACTATCAATGCTTGGGCTACTGGTTCATATTATGCATGAAAATATAACCCTTCATGATATCTTCTCTCTTCTATTTTTCAACCAAAAGCTCTTAGGGAGTTGTGATGGCTCTTCTCAAAATAGGTTCAAGCAAAGCCTCTTTTGGTGATAATGATCAGGTGGCCCAAGGGCAAGTCAAAGTATCTAAGAAGAAGTCTATAGTAAAAGGGAAAGTCTAGTTTCTAAGTCTTGACTTCTAAAACTATAGAATATTGGAGTAGTTTCTAAGAGGGAGTATCTTTGGCTCATCTTCCTCATAGAGTTACAAAGGAGGTATTATTTGTATATGTGCAAAAGTATCTAATATTGATAGTGGCAACTATGGTCAAGCCTTTTGAGATTCTTGTGCAAGTGGAGGGGCATCTTTATGAGCAAACTTCTAGATGATGAGGGGGATTCAATTGAGTCTTCCTCAAGAACATAGGTCCAATAGAGCATCTATTATGGGGAGAAGTTGTTATTGCCACTAATATCTTTTGTCCTTGGTGCCTTAGTTTAGATAATGAGAGGGTGTTGGAAGTTGTAATATGTTTTTTTTGGCCAAGGCCAACATTGTATAATATAATCATGTGTAAGCCTATGGTCAATTATTGGCAATGCAATTATTAATTAATTATGTATAAACATGAGGGATTACAATTGACCTTGTCATGGTTAAATCCTAACATGTAATTAAGCTAAGCCTTTATATTTTTCAATGAGTTTACACAGTTTTTATGAGGGGTCCTGGTCCCCTCATACTAAGTGGGGTTTGAACCTTGGACCTCTCAAAGAGAGGCCAAAGCTCTTACCACTGCAATAATCTTGTAGCTATAGCAAAGCCTTTATATTATATCATATTAGGGTAATGATATGATGTAAATACTATTATTGGGGTTTTGGAATTAATATTTAAATTCCCCCCTATCCACACAATCCATTGCATTAGATTGTTGTTATTCTTTATCTACAAATAATTTAGTGATTATTGGTGCTCAAGGGCATCCATCAATTTATTTTCCTTTCCATTTTTGTATAAGATTTGAATAAATGGATTGCTTCCATTCGTTTATGAAAATTGGTGAAAATTATGACAAAGGGCTAGGAAGAAATGCATAGGTGAAAATTATGATAAGCGACTAAGAAGAAATGCATTTTTTCATAGAAAATATTTAGTTCTCCCAAACTTGCTATTTGTTGAGTGTCCTGCTTCTTAATATGATTTCTTGTCTACAAGTGTCCTGCTTCTTAAATTGTTGTTGACATGCAAACTATCCAAGTGCATAGCCTCTTTTGGAGATATGAAACTTTATGTTTTCCCAAGGACCTTTGTGCACCTATTAATTGAAAAATTAAACTAAGGCATGAAATTGGTGGAGGATAAATACACTTCTATGTTGCCAAATTCACCTATTGTAGTGCATTTTGAGGGTGCACACTCAAATTCAAAATTGGGTATTTTTTAGGCTAGTTATCAAGGAATCAAGAAAACATTGACATAGAATACAACCAAGGAGAGAGACTTTAACACTTTCATACATGTTGTCTAATATGTAGAGAATATTTTGTAGAGGAATTAGGGTAAGAAATATTCAATTGGAGAACTCCTCAGGGACTAAATTAGAAGAGGTTTTGTGTGTTTGGAGAGAAACCTTCATGGAGTCATCAAGGAGATTGTAATGGACGTGGTGGTGGATGTTGTGCTTAAGTTGAAGGATGAGAAAGACTATATGAAGTGCATGCATTAAATGATGACATGCCTTTATGGAGATGATAACTTCAGTAAATCCTTCAAAACCTATTATTGGTCATGAAAGTACATATTTTAGTTTCTCTTCGAGTTGAGTCATGTGTCTCAAGTGTAGAATTTGGGTTTCAAGTCATCAAGATAATCAATTTTGTTTGAATTTTTATAATTGTGATTTATGCCTTTATAAAAGACTATTTAATTTCGGAGAGGTTGGTTTTTATGGTTTTAAGTCTTGAGGTTTTATGTGGCACAACCTTGGGAGAGATGCTTCAAAAGGGCAAAGGCTTATCATAGGGAGAGATCTTTCATGATCAATGGATCTATGATTGGTCAAAGACTACTTTTTTTTCTAAAAATTTGATATAGATTTAATTTTACCCATAAAAAAGATAGTATTCAATTCCTTATTTTCATGTTCAAGCAAACCACATGATATATTCATTCACATCTATATGAAAAAAAAAAATCACCTAATTTACGAAATGTGAGTTTTGAAATTTAGCATAATTTATTATTTTTTAAATGGGTTATATGGGATTGAAAGGGAACCACTTATGTTACATCATGACCATGTTATCATAATATTTCAACCAATCACAAAATGGTATTATAAAAGACCACATCAATATGACACCCATAAAAATTGAAACCTAGTGGGTTTCCTATGAGCCAATCATCAATCATATGCTACCCCATGAGCCCACAACTTCCCCATTATTTACCCTCTCTTCTATGCTAATACTTCTACATTGATACAAAATATCCATTTTTAAAAATTCAAAATAGCTAACATTACCCTAATTAAACAATGAAAATTTATACACTTTACAATAAAATATCCAAATTTAAATAGTTTCTTTTGTGTTATCCTAGAAGTTTGAGGATACAAAAAGTCATAACTAAAGATAAGACACATAGTTGGTCCATTATCAATATATGAATATGTCCTAATGCACATGGCTAGTGCATTATCATCCTAATAATATTAAACAAAAAATTATAAGACTATGACAAGATGTATGAAATTTTAAAAATCAAAGTTGAACAAAGCAAACAACTTTTAGGTTAAGTGAAAAATATAACACCTAAGCAAGTAGCAAACTACTTCAAGTAGAAGAAAAATGGTAGTCATCTAAGCAAGTAGCAAACTACTTCAAGTAGAAGAAAAATGGTAGTCATTGGCCTATGATAATGCAAATCACATGTATGAACATTCCTATGATAATACAATTATGTGGTCATATTGGAGAGGCCTCATTATGATCCCAAATTTGCACATAAAAAGACTAAAAAATGTATAATAAAATGGAAATTCAAACAAGCATGAGCATTTAATAATATAGTAAATCCTACCTACCCTAAAATGGCTAATTTATCATTAATTTTCTTTCTTTAAAAAACAAAACAACCATCAAATATCTATTTTCCTAATTATTAAAAAATATTTTTTAATACTAAAAATATTAACTTATAGTCTACACATTGACAAAACCATTAAATATCTATTCACTCTAGGATGCTTCAATATCAAACATTTGAGTTTAGTGCTAAGAACAAATAATGTTCTTACTTTCTTGCACTTACAACATATTATTTATAGTAGAATATTGTCCATATAGTAGAATACTATCATCTTTCACTTTACTTTCATGCACTTACAACATATCATTTATAGTATAATATTGTCCCTATAGTTGAATATTATCATCTTTCACTTTACTTTCTTGCACTTACAACATATTATTTATAGTATAATATTTGAGTCTATTCTTTGATTTATTATTTGGTCCTTTTGCATTTATGACCATTTGAATCTGAATCTTCATTTTTAGTTTAGAATTAGACATATATCTATCATAACATATTCTTCTATTTTCTTCTCAATTTTTTATGTTGGAATTTCGTTTCACTTTAACACCTCTGCTTCTTCTTCTTATTATTATTATTTATTACCATTTTTAATTTTGATTTTGATTTCTCGTGATAAATTGAACTTTTATTTGCAAGTAAATTATCCAAAGTCTTTTGCATAAAATCAAACTAATTCTTCAATGGATTTATTTGTTGGCCTATAACAATTTGTCAAAGCATTTATTTGTGGTTCTATATTTGGATGTTTAACTTGCAAATTGTTTGCCCATATTGAATCACGCTAGTTTTTCAAAGCACTAAATTGTTGAGCTATCTTTTTAAAGTCATCAATTCCTTGGATTATAATCTCTCCCAACTATGACAACCTACTCATTTCCCATCTTTAGGTAGTTGAAAAATCCATCTTCTATTGCAATACATAATTCTCTCAACTGATACAACTCTCACAACTTGCATAACTCTCCCAACCTAGCTCTAGTACCAATTAATGCAAAAAAAATTGAAGAACAATAATAAAAACAAACTTTAATAAATTTTGTAAATAAAAACAAATCCATACAAAAGCTTAAAACATATTATATTGTTTACTTACTCATCCATATTCCTGAAACAAATTTGCATATCCATTGTTCTTCACATCATCCTCAACTTACATTGCATCTAATTATAGAACTATAACTAATTTTATAGGAAATATTACATGCCAAAACCACAAATCATAAATCATGTACTAAAAAACAATGAGCAAAATTCATTCTAAAACCACCATCAATTTTAGTTAATACACCTCCCACTTATAAAATGCCATTAAATATATCAACTTACAAGGCAGAAACCTAGGTTCAAACCTTGCTAGGCAATACATAAATAATTGCCAAAATGTTATTGTAATACCACTATGTGGTTTGTTAAAATGCCATGGTAATGTGATATATTGTATGTGTATAACCAAGTTAATAAATGCACATGCCACCTATAGTGAAGTCTAATTCCATATTTATGTATATGGGAACTTAATCAAAAAAACCGAATAGGTGTACTAGTAGCCAAATCATTTTGAGGTCAACAAGAACATCAATGGCCATGCAAATTAAAAGCAATATTTAGGCCCTTTTTACTAACACGAATTTAGATTTGAAAAAATATATGCTATTTATATCATTTTCCAAGACTTTTCAATACATAAGATTAAAATTTGTCTTTCAGTCCTTGTCATCCTAAATTCACTTAGAGGCTTCTTACTACTTTATCCCATTATGTACATAAGCTTGACTTGAGATATTAAGATGAAACTATTTCCAACCTTCAATCATGGTTGAATTCTTTGACAAGAAAGTATACAATCACCTTCACATTAGCATCAACTTGCATGATCTTTCTTGTAATAACTCTGTGAATCTAGCAACAACATCACTTCCTTGAAGAAGGCTTCAACACATATATGGTTGGAAACATAACTTCTTACTTCCATCGATTTTAAATTCATTGGAGTAAAGGTTTCTTCATAGCCTTCCATTTCACTAGCTTTGAATCCCATACAATAAATCTAAATGTAGGAGCCAATTGGTCCAAGTATTCTCAGCATGGCAAAGAGCAAGTGCCTTTGGAGCCATACAAGAGGCTGCCAATACTATGTAGATTGGAATTTTCATGAAATTCAATTTTAAACTAAATCCTCTAAAATGCTAGCAAAATAATGTTCAAGTCAAATTATAAAAAGAAGATTAAGTGATTAATCATGTAAATTGTAATTACCTTGAAACAGAGGAGAAGTATTCAACGTAGAAAGCATCTAGTGCTCTCAGGTTCAAGATGATACCTTCTTTCTTGGTCCTTCTGGACCATAATGAACAAGAACTGTATGAGCTATTAAGCATATCATTTTAATCTTTAATTCTTCGTAGTCAAAAACTGCTTTTCTTATAGTAATTCAAAAGGATCTAAAGAACTTTGGCAGAAAGTGTCATAACAATTTGTAGACCTATTTACCCTTTTTCTCAAATGGATAAAGCTATCACAAACCATGATAAGCTCAGAACTTCTAGAACTGGGAAAAACTGAGAACACATTTATGCGGTATGCAGTTCTGTAGTGAAACTCAAACTAAGTTTCTTCGGTGAATCTTTGGTGAATGGATAAAAGGATAATTGGATTTTCTCTTTATTTTCTGTGAGTGTGTCTAAAGGAACCATCAAATCCTTGTGTCAGAGTTAACATAGACCTTGAAAATGCAATGAACTATGTTTATCAATTTAAAAATGCATGTGTCTTGTTCATGCAGGTTGTTGCTAACAACAAAGCTTTTCCATAGCAGACATGATCCCCTTGTATATCTCCTGTACACAGCCTTCCATATGCCAGGATTCACGTGATGCATAAGCACTATTTTTGCATTATCCCCTGGTAACCAGTGATCTGCAAATTTTATTGGAATGGTCTGGAACACATCCAATCCATGAAGAATGCATTAATTTCAGCTTAAAATGCAGTAATCTCAACCAAAAATAAAGACAAAAATCCTTTCTGAATTGCCTTTAAGATCAGTAAAACTTACAAGCCTACATTGATCCTCAACTGCAGTTTTGACTAGAACCACTGAAAACTTTGGGTCCATCAAATAGATAGATTTGAAAGCTGCAAAGATCTCTGTTTATAAAGGAGGAAATACAATATACTAGAAAAGAAATTGTGTGACAATAATTACTCTGTTCCTGATAAATTTTGGTTTAGAAGTCTTTCCAGCTTACCGTAATTATCATTTGTAATTGAACAAGGTGCAACATTGGCAACTGCACCTAAATTTCTTGGGCGTTTTTTGAACAAGATAACTTGGTTTTGAGAAATGTCATTCTGTGCCTTGCTAAGAATACTTTTTTTGGTGGAAACCACAGCTGCCACCGTACAGTCAAGAGCTTCTTTATCTGCTGTCAAACTTTTGAACTCAATTTCTTCATTTTTCTTTGGTTCAACAAAACTGTTAGGAGTGACTTTTGTTGGCCATTCAATATTCTTTTGATTGCAAATTCTTGGCATTATTGCTTCATTAAAACAGCATGATGTATAATTTTGATGCAAAGCAACACCCTGTTTCTCACAAAGTGTTTCTCCAAACACTCGCACAACAAAATACAAGTCAATGATATGTCTAAAAACAAGAATGTCTTTGGCTGCTATACCATTGTCATACACAAAGCTTTCCCAGCCATCTCTAAAAGATGCAGAAGGATTTGTACAAGAAAACTGTACACACCATAAGTAACCACTTGGCCCCTTGAGAATTGCATCCTTAAAAGACGTAGACTTCAATCTGATTATAAATTCAACAGGGATTTCCTGCAAGCAATAAAACAAAATTAATTCAACTCTAAATCACTATTTGAACGGCATTTTCAATGCAAGCAATCCAATTGGATTTCATCTGTCTGCAAGGATGAATTAAACATCATATCCCTAATTCTATTATAGCAAATCTCTCTTCCCAAGTTACCTTCCATTCTTATTTATAGAAACCTTCACTAAACAAGATACCCATAGTAACGGAAAATTATAAAAGTAAACTAACTTCGTACAAAGGAAGGTGCAGTCACTCCAGTGGACCAATGGCTTGCAAAACTGCATGCAACATTATAAACCTCAAAAATAATACCAACATGCCCATAATATATAGTCGGCATATACATTCCAGAAAGATGAAAGGGCACACCGGCAGGTCAATTGAAAAAAGAGAATACCTAATACCCATTTCCTACCACTTCGAAACCATAATTGAAGATATAAAGTATCCCTAGGATCTGATGTATCTAGGGATATTATATTATATATTATTGTTATAGAATAGTTCACATGGACCACACATAATTCAAAATTCATTGAACTGGTCAAATTGTGAAAAGGTTAATTAGTGGGTAAAGGGTTTTACCATCTTCTAGGATTATTAGGTCAGATGTATGCATATGCATGCTACCATGGTCTTTTTTAATTGTTACTACGAGATTGAAACAGGCCCTACCCATATTGTATCATCACCATGTTACCATGATATTTTAATAAACCACATATTGGAATTATATTGCCTCACAAGATTTGAACCTAGGTCTCTCCATTGGGAGCCTAAATTTATAACCACTTGAGCCAATATCATTTGATCTCTTGTGTTGATCTATTGCATGGTGAGTCTATTTGAAATTTTTGCATATTTGGTGATTGAAGCATAACTTATATTATTGGCTATCAACTTCTTAACATGATCTTTGACTTTTACCAACAAAATGATAATAGCTAAGCTCTTATTCTTGAACTTCATGACCATTTTACTGCCTAGAAACAATCGTGCATCAGACTCCACATAAACACTACAATCTAACACAAAAGCAAACTCAAAATACTAATGTCAACCTTTCTTAGAAAACAAAGCCAAAAAGAGGTCTAAACAACTCAATGTTAAACGAAACGGACAAAGATTATTTTGATCAGTTACAGAGGGTCCAAAAATCTTCTAAAGATTATTTTGATTAGTTACAGAGGGTCCAAAAATCTTATAATTTTTGTATATTTGGATATTCATGTTGATGGATGAAGATAGTAAAAAGAACCAAAAGCAAAATCTCTAAAGCATCCATACACAACCCATTTAAGGGGATTTAAACTTCGCTTTATTCTTGGGATTCACTCAAACTTACCTCCCACCTATAAACTTTCCCTTGTATGCTCCACACTATTAGACTATACCTATGGTGTAATATTTCTTACATTTCCTCCTTATTACATGTTACAAACAAGGGTTGATAACTATACTGGGACAAACACAACAGTCCATATCTAGTAACACCTAATCAACTTGGACATATATATAGTTTATCAAAGATACAAAAAGGTCATGGACAAACTCAACTGTTTACCTCAGTGAGAATAACCTCACTAAACTCTTAATCAAGGATAGGAACAAACACAACTATCCATGATTTTATATCATAAATGGAGAGAGGCACACGTTATCCATATTCTTAGTTGTAAACAAGAACACACATCTGTCTACAACATCTTTGTGACTAAGGACACACTCAACCAATCACAGGTACATCACTCTTATCGTGAACAAGACACACACATCAATTCACAAGATCATATACAAATAGGGACACACTCTACTATTTGCAAAACAGGGGCCTCCACTTGTCTCAAATGAAGCACTATCTCCATTAAATTACAAAATGTGTCATGAGTCATGACAAATACAATGTCTCAAGATCTTTGAATGCCTTTGCCCTTTGCCCTAGCAGAAGCTCTAGTCTCTCTTTGTCGCTGTGCCCGTGCTTCTTCTTGTGCCTTGGTTGCTAAAGCCCATCGCCACCTGTGTCGGGGGTCAAGGGGCAGCAAAACCATTAACACCTTCACTATCTGAACTGGATTTTTCTCGTTTGCATTTTGGTGCAGAAAGGATGCTGCCAATACTAAAATGGGACTCCAACAACTCATAGGCTGAATAAAACACCAAGCAATTAACTTAAATGATGATTGCGGCTGGTTTTAACTTTTTACTTGGGTGGCTATTGGTGGCTATTGGATTCCTTCAAAATGCAAAAAATCCACTGTTAGGATGCCCTAGTGTGTTTGGTTTGACCCTTTCTCTAGTTTGCAACAAAAAAATGAAGGAAATTGGAAAAAAAAACTTTATACTGTTTTCTCTACTCGTGTGGCTGCAGCTGATTTTTTCGGCAAAAAATCGTGATTCCCGATTTTTCAAAAGCCAAAAATTGCTAGAAAATCAGAAAAATCTGATTCCAAGCCAAGTTGACTCCGATTCCTAGCAGACTTGGGAAAAATTGGGAATCGTCAATTTCGTAACAAAGCTTTCAATAATTCACCTTTACCTCGATTAGGTGGGCCGTTCCATTATCTCAAGAACTGAACAAACATTACACGTCTAGCAAAAACGTGTCACCTCATGTTTTAGTCTTTATCACAGAAAAAACAACAATTTAATGGCATTTGCCTTTATTTGAAATAATGTTTACAAAGCCTATTTGCTGTCTTGGATGGCAACACTCTATAAGACGGTTCAAACACAGTATATACGCTGGACGTTCTCCTTTCTTTTTCATGCCTCTCAAACGTTGCGACCTCCACCAGACAATATCTCACATAGACAGCCCACAATTGTCAATTGTTGTTCATGTTGAACTTTGTTATATGGCAACTGGTTGACATTGTTAGATATCAGATGACCCAACTTTGGCATAGATGACTAGTGCCTTGTTTTCACCCTTGGCTAGAACTTCAACAAAAAACAAAATTAGTTCAAAGGCTCTTATCACAACCTGCGCCTGTTGACATTCCAGAATAACCCTGTCCAAAGAAGGTCTCTTGTATGCATCGATTCTTCCATTGAGTGTCCCTAGAGATGTTATGGACACATAATACAAGCAACACATCCTCCAGAGGTCTTCTATCAAGAAGTTAATTCTGGGTGGACAACACATTGCACACCCAAACTTCAAAACAATGCTCTCGTCCAATGCACTTCTTCGTGCAAGTGCAAGAACAAAGGGTTGTGCTGATTTATACAGGACTATGCATGTTTGAAGAGGCTTTGAGCACCCATGTTCTTGGTCAAACGTCTCCAAACTTAATGCATGCATCACTTGCTCTAGGAATAGCCAATGTAATATTTTTAATGTGCTCACATGCTCAAACGTTGTTCGACACACCCTACACTTCTCTCTACAAAGATATGCCCCATATTCATAGAATTCAAAGGAAAACATTCAACAGATAAAAACTTACTAAGGATGTCATCTATTCCTTGTTTGTACTTGGTATCATTGATTTGTTGTTTGTGCTCCCATTCACTTGTGTGTATCATCTAAAATGTGGTTGCTCCTTCCAATGCAACAACCATTCTTCTCCTTCACGCCTTTGTTGCACACTCATGTTCCCGAAAATGGCCAAGGAACTTAAAAGTTATGGATAGGTTTTATTAACAAAAAATGATATTCTTACACAAACAAGGTGGGTTAGTTCAGATAACTATCTACGACCAACTCACATATATGGGTCTAAAGTACAACCCATTATTATTCTAATAACATGATTAACTATAGTGGAGGTGACGTACAATATATTTAGGTAGCAAGCTCTACATTATTAGACTATACCTATGATGTAATATTTCTAACAAAACTATAGTCCCATCATGGTCTAATAATAGAGAGATGAGGTGGAGGACACTTCAAATCTAGTTGAGATTGCACTCTTCTTAGTTAGCAAGCTTGTGGTAGAAAGAAGGATAAGGAACTAAGGCTTTGGATTTCAAATCCTGTGCTTCCTAGGACATTTTATGAACTGATACTCCTTAAACAAACGAGAAAAGAAACAAATAATGAACTACAAGATCATCGAATTTTTTGCCAATCCTAGACAAATAAGAAACAACACAGTAGCAAAAATGTTCCTTTCCTCAAATTTTAAACGTCCAACAAAGCTAGGCTCCTTTCCTACCAAAATGGACATCATATAGAAACCAAGTAATCATAAGGTCAATTTAATCCAATAAGTGATGCCCTTAAAAAACATTGCTAGAATGCCCTACATCTATTCTAATCTGCTAAAATCCACCTGTAGCACAATGGTTTGGTATTGCGAATGCAAAGGAAATGTGCAAGAAAGAATACACAAAGCAAATGCAACATTAAAAGGAACAATCCATATGTATACAACAAAGATTGAACAAAGTAATTATAATGCAAGAAAATGTACAATACAATGTTTGCAACTAAAACAACAAAACAAACTATGGTCAATACTCAATGATACAACCAACAACAATATGTTATCAATGGTACCATCTCCAAAGATTGAACTACGGAATATATACAATCGACCAAGTGGAAGTAGAGTTGTGTAATGACTAACTACCCGCTCATACTCGTATACACAAACAACTACTAATTCTCCACTTTTCATTCAAAACTATGCCACACATCCTTATGCGATGTACTACATGACCTAAGTAAAAAATTATAGACTATGTACATCCAAAATTACTCTCATATGTGTCATGAACACATACACACACATATCTATTCATGGTTGTGGTGGTGCTTGAGTTGGTGCCACTTTAGTAATGCTGCCTACATTTTTCCTCTCCTCCAAATCGGTTGACGTCCTCGTCAACTACATCTCTAGAACTTGAGCGCATGTTGGTCCCCTACAAATGATACTTGCACTATTGCTAGAGTAGGTGCTAGCATGAGTGTTGTTGCTTAGCAAAAAGGGCCTCCCATATCTCAACCTCAGCAAGTGCAGAGTTATACCTCTCCTTCATATTTTTCCTATAGTAAGCATGGTTGGCCCATTCATGGCCACAATGCTTCAACTGCTAGGTCCATCTCGGAGCCTCTTGCTCAAGAGTGGAAATCTGTTCTTGTGCCTTTGTCTTTCCTACAAATTTCAACTTGATTTACATGCAATGCTACTTCTTTGTCTTTCAATGTTGCTTCGAAAGTTGCAATCCTCTGGTATTTCTCTATCATTTGTTGATTGCACTCTAAAAGGTGTTGTTGGTACTTGCGGCCCAAGGACTCAATCTCAATCCTTCATAGTATAACCTCAACTTTGACACTTTTTCCCAATAGCCATAAATTTTCTTCGAGCTTCTTCACTTGAGTTGCCTCCATGTCAACCGACACTTGTAAATATTTTATCTCATTCTTGTAAATATTTTATCTCATTCAAAGTGTGAGTGTTGGACCTTAACTGTTGGATGAGGTATGCAATGTAATTGACCTCTACCTATACGACTTCTCAAGGTTGTCAACAATAGTATATCTCTTCACATTAGGAGAAATGGGGTACCTTCTAGTATTTTTTTCTGTCATGTATATACAAGGAGAATGTCTATATAGGAAAGGTGTCCCTAGTGGCAACTCAAGCAATCCAAGCACGGATCTATTATACATGTCAAACCCTATCTCTCATGCCTACACAGCAGAAAATCTAGCTATGCTTTTCTAGTGTCACTATGAATCCAATTATATACCTTAACAATTTTATTCACCATGTGCAGTGATGACATGCATCATTGTCGTATTGATATTGCTAAGAAATCGTTGTATGCACGAGCCATGACATCTATCATCTGATCAAAGAAACTCATGACTCATTCATTGTCTATATCACCCAAAATTGTTGGGTTTCTTAGTGCTAGTAACTCATAACATCGTGAAGAAAGGGTGTTGCTCCTCTAACTCATTCTCAATATCCATCTCCTCATCTATCTTGCTCGCAACACACTTACCTTTCCAAGCATCCCAACGCAATGGCTATTGCTTTTTCTGCTCCAAGATTGGTTCCCCCCCAAATCCTGTCTCATGAGTATGTTCCTTCCGAATTGGCTCCTCACAAAGTGGCCCAAACCTTCCAATTCAACTCTCCTAATTGACCCATCAGCTAGCTCAATGGGTTGCACACTAGTCTCATCCTGACAAGCTTCATCCTTTGTAGCCTCAATGTGTGTGGTTTGCTCTAGGAATGCTTTCATTGCAGCTCCCATTGCACTTCATGCTACCATATTCATATGGTCATGCTTGTCAAGGACAACTTCAGGCATTATGTTAAAGTCATATCTCTCATCAGTTAATGCAACTTCGACATGTGCAATCTCTTGTGTGATGATGTCACCTCCTATCTCTTCGTTGCACTTTGTTTATGCAAACATCCTTCTATTGCATGGCCTGTACATGTTTTTCTTGTTGTGTGACCTCCATGTGTTGGGCAATCATTGGAACTTGCACAATCTCCAACCCCTACACAACACCTACTTGCATAGAGGGCTCTATAATACTCATGCATTTCCTCTCATTTGTATGTTCAACTTCATATTATATGATCTGTCCTTGGGGAAATGAGGGAGGAATGTTTCATATAGTGTATCTGCAACATTGCTAAAGTTGTCCCTCACTATTTGGTTGCTCCTCATCACTTTCCCCTTCTTCCTCCTCCTCCTAGACTTCCTTGTCATTGGCTGATGTAAGAATGGTATTTCTTTTCTTCCTATCTCTTGTGAGTTGTAAAGTTGTGACTTCTACCCAATCGAAGATGGTTGAGATACCGTTTGTAATAGCTAACGACCACCCCCTATAGAAATGGAATATAACCCATTGCAATACAATTCCATTACCAGTTATATAAACAAGTACACAATGGAAATACTTATAAATGCAAATGGATACACTTGCACACATTTGTCTTACACAATCATTTGCAATACATCATACTTCAACAAACAATCTATCAACAAGATATTCTTTGGCCAACTGCACACTTCGGACAACAAAAACAAACACTCTATCCCTCCTCCACATCTCTCACATAGATGCATACTTATAACAAGACCGGTAGGCGCTTGGCAACTACCCAACTACCTCCAAACTAACCATTTACATAAAACATTAAAAATACCACATGAAATTACATTATTACAAACACTTTCCACATGCAAATAATTACAAACACTTTGTACACACATATTACATTCCTACACTCTTGCATCCCTGTAGACGTGTCAATTCGTCTGCCTACATCTGTCCCCTCCTCTAGAGTTGTCCGTGTCGTAGTCAATACATGAACTGAACACTGGGGATAAAAGCATTGAACACAATATCGAAACCCTTGTTGAGCTCCTACCACTTTTTCTTGTTACATAAATCTTTCGCAATCGGCATTGGCTCAACCTATTGCCAACAATGCATTGTTCTTTGATTGCTCGGTCTACTTCCTGCAATCGGCTACATCATTGACATAATAAGCAATGCCTATAACCACTTGTGTCGGGGGTCAACAAGGTCAAAGGGCAGTGTCCTGCAACCTCAATAGTGAAACCATTGTAACCCTTACTATTTGAACTAAATTTTTCTCTTCATTTTGGTAGTCTTTCTATAACCCACTCAAACAACTTCTCCCAAGCTCCAGATGACCTCTCCCTAGCTCCAAACAACCGTGTCTTGGCTTCCGACAACCTACTTCCTAGGCTGAAGAACCCACCTCTTGGGACTAATGGCCCTCTTTCTGGGCCCAACGATTTTCCTCCTCCACCTAATGGCCTTGCCTAGTGGATAGACGACCTGGGTCGAGTCCCTAATGGCCTCGGGGTCGTCTGGGGGAACGAATGGCCTAAGTGGGGTCTAGATGGCCCCCTCTGGCCTGATGGATCAAGGGCCATTTGGGGCCAATGGCCTCTCTAGACAGCCAAGGAGGGGTCTAGATGACTCTTCCCTAGTAGCTGACGTACTATGGGTTGTTTGGGGCCTAGAAGGCTCCTCTAGACAGCCATGGAGGGGCCCTAATGGCCTCCCCCTTGGTCGGGACATCTTAGATGACTTAGGGGGCCTGATCGCCCAACCAAACAACCTTGGGGGCTTGACGGCCCACCCTGATGGCCTAGTGTCTCATTCACACACCTGAATGTCCTAGGCAACCTAACGGCCTACCCAAACGGCTTGGGAAATTAGTCAATTTTGGTAAACAATGCAAGGCTCTTGATTGCCCATGATACTACCGTCATTTAAACACTTACAATTTTTCAACTTTTTGACTTGCTTGTCTCCTTTGTCGGTCGAGACTCCAACTAAGCCTTACTACTCTTGTCCTACATCTGTTCGTTCTTAATTGTTCAGCCTTCCTGACACTTCTCCATCAAAGACGTTTTTGAGACAACTTTCAACTTTTTCATGCCTTGTGTGCTCAACTTTGTTATCTAGCAAATGGGTTGTTACTTGGTCATCGACAAACCTCCATGTTGTCGTCCTTGGCACTCCATGTCGATAGTAGTTATGAACATGCAATAACTTCCCATGGTGGTTATTGTAACTACCCCAATTATTCACTCTTCGCCTACTTAACCCCGAGCTTGAACTGACACTAATCCCGTCTTCTTCACTGCTTGAGATAACCAAGATTATGTTGGTACACTGTCAATGACCTATGCGTTCTATTGTTTGGCAAATGACCACCATGCAAGGGGTTATTTGGAAGCTTCGTTCCTGGCTTGTTGCTACTATATTGATAGAGTTATTTGGAACTTCATGCACATCTGTCTATCTTCCTTCAGCGCTTATTGATTTTGCCAAGCCCTAGATTGCTAAACTACTCATTAAACTTCTACTTGGCAAATATTCGCCAAACTTTGGCTCGAAAGATTGCTTGACAAGAATCTGCTACAATCTTTCCTCTTCCCTCTAAAATTTTGCTTTTGTTTTGGCAAAACTCTCACTCGTGCCCTCCAACATTCATCACTTAGACTCTAGGCCAAATGGTCTAGGTCCCATCTCAGATGGCCCATGTCCAGATGGCCGGGGCATGGGTTTGGACAACCCAAGATGGCCAAATGGCCTTAGTAGATGGTGAGACGTCAAGCCTCTCTCTTCATCGTCTACATCACTCACTTTGTCGTCTGCACCTAACACTTGGTGAATTTGTTCTCTGGAGGCTTGCGCACATCTTTCTTCTTGATTTGGACTAAGTTGCATGGTTATTGCATCTTCTACCGCAATCTCTTCATCTAACATCCACACAATTCCACCTAGTTGTGCAGTTTTAACCACCTACACAATCATAGCCACAAATGTATAGCCCGTTCCAGATGGGGCAGTTTGTGAACAAAAAGGCCTATTTTGTTCCAAATTACTACCACCCACTGAATGGCGTTGTTTGTACGGCATCAATTGCACTCACCCTACCATATGTCCCCCTCACAACTACACTTTTGCACTTCTACCTTATAGCGTTCCCATAGCTTTGCAATCTCCTTTGGGTGCGTCTGCACTTTGAAACCCTCAAGCATCCCTACGGCTAGTCCATACATTTGAAAATTTTCATTCATTTGTAACCTCTCCTTTATTGGAAATGTTGTATTCTTCGATGTCTTTTGCTTCCGACACTACAACTTCTACCTCAAGTCGCGTTCGTATAGCTCTCCTCCACTGCACTCTACATGTTGGCTCCTTTTGCTCACCGTCAGCACTGAGCATTGGAATGCTCATGGCCATCCCTTAGCATGTATTTATAAAATGGTAGAGTAGGGAGGACAACTAGCTTTCATGCAGTAGCTGCCTCCTAACTCCCACCTCGCCACCTTTGCATGTAATTGTATGGTGCATTTTTCTTTTTTACCATGCAACTAAGTCATCCTTGCCACGCAATTCGTACAATGACATAGACATCCGTTTGGTTTGTTTGCTCCGTTGACAACTCCTCATTTTCCTCTTGACTACCTACATCTCCAATTCGTCTTGGCCCTATAAGACGGCATGTCGTACGCGTCTCACTTGTACGGTAGTCTGTCATACTACTTGTACGACACCTTCCATTTGTATGTGCACACTTGAACAACGCCTTGCATTTGTACGACAATCTATCGTATGCACCTATTCTACCATCCTTTGCTCATTTGTACAACAACCTTCCATATCTTGCTATCTAGCTTCATGCCATCGTCGTTCATCATTTTGTTGCATACATCCTAGGTGGTCTAATTGCTCTCCATCTCTCCTTGACCGTCTTCATCTTAGCCTACTCCTTTGTGATGGTCTTTCAGCTCAATTGCACTCATTTCTCTACTCCTCTCAGATGACCTTCAATGACTTGTGATGGTCTGATCCTCACTTCAAATTGTCGAGGTCTGTCCTAGGTCTCCTATTTCTTTGTCTTCTTCTATTTTGGCAATAACCAAGAGGTGGTCCTGACGGGCCAACCTAATGGCTACGCAACATTTGGTTGTTTCTTATGCTGTCAAAGGGTGGTCTTGATGAGCCAACTTGCTAACTACACGACGTAGGGGCAGTCGAAGGGAAAAACCTTCCCCTCAACCTATCGGGAAAGAGGCCAACCAAACTCCCCCCTTGGCCAAGAAAACTCAAACGGCCCAAGGAACCTGATGGTCCTCCCAGACTGCCTAAGTTGCCTATTTCATGCACACACCTTGGATCGTCTAGTAGTCCTTGCAAACCACTTAGATTTTCCAAGGAATTGTTCAAATTTAATGGTGGATCACCAGTGTCCTCCTTGTCCGCCTTGCTTCCTCAAAGGTATCTTGTTGTCTTTCATTCATACTACCTGCAACTTGGGGAACTCGTTGTCCTTGGTGTATCTGTCCTTACTCTTCTTTTGAGTTCTCGACTTGAATTTTCACGACTCGAGTCTTCTTCATTGTAGCCTCTCAATTTCTTGGTCAGCTTGTTCCCTTAACTCTTCGTTTCTTTTTTACAACTATTCACTTTGCTCCTGCAATCGTTGTGTTTCCCTACACATTCTTTGTTGTGCAAGTCCAATTCTTGCCAACAAACTCATTCCTTCATACTCACTTCCATCATTCCAAGGTTCATGGTCTGGTGACTCTTCCTGCTTGTCATCCACAACCCCGTTATTTTTGTTTCCTCTTCTTCCAATGATCTCAACCTGTTTTCTTCTTCCATATCTAGGAATCTTACATGTACTCGTATTCTTCTATGTTCTATGGGGAGGGGTTCCAATTCCTCCTGTTCAATTACAAGTTGTTCGCCATTTCCATCTCCAAACAGCCAAGCTAACTCAGGGTCACTATCTTCTTTGGCACCATCTTTTTCTTTGGTCCTACTCAACTCATCTTCTTTGAGGACCAACACTCCATCAAAAGGTTCTTGTTGTCACATTTTGCACGGGGTGCAATGTCTTCAGTGTTGTAACAGTGCTGCTCTTCTTTTTCCCTCTTCCCCTATTTTCCTTCCTTCTCCTCTCCCTTTCCTTTTCCTTCCCGCATTCTCTTTCTTTCCCCCCTTCTTGGAGTCCCCGCTTGATTTTTCAACTTCCCAGCAAGTTACCTGAAAAATGGCTAAGTGTTGGTGCGAAGTTCGCACTTCGCCCAGCCTGGGTGCGAAGTTCGCACTTCGCCCAGCTTTGGTGCGAAGTTCGCACTTCGCCCGCTTTGGTGCGAAGTCTTCGCCCCACTTTCTGGGCGCACCTTGCAACAGTCGGGCAGTCGACGGAAGATGATAAAAGGCCGGAGCAGAGTCCGTACGGCGGCAGACACCAGTTTCCACCTGTGCGCAGCCCGACTTCGCAGTAAAGTCGGAGTGCGCCCTTGACAGGTGCGCAGTAGGGGAACAAACCCGGAATTTGACCAAGGCATGAAGGCCTTCCCGACTGCACTGTTTTCTGCCCGCGCAACCCGAGACGCTCTGATCCCAAGCGAAGTTGGACGGATCGCCTTCCAAGGCGTACACGTGTCACACAACATCATCCATCATCCGACAAGTGTCCAGCCTTCGGGATTAGAGCCGAAACGTGCCGAGCAAAAGGACAAGCATGGGCTGCACTGCCTGCGCCAGTAGCCTCATTTAAAGCTGATCTGAGGTTTCACCTGCTCCAGCTACCCGCATCACTGCCAGAGGGAGATTCTGCCCAACACACCGCCATGTAGCTGTCCAGCTTCCAGGAAGACCATGCCGCGGGTACAGTCCGGTCCGACAAAAGGTCAGCATTTGCAGCTCTTTCGCCGCTTTTGTCGCCTTATGTTTGATTGGGACCTTGTGCCCATTAATGTAATCGGGAGGGACTCGGGCTATAAAAGCCCACCGTGAATTCATTGTAAAGGGTGGAAGGGGAATGTCTGTTAGGGAACCACCGTGCCCATTGTAACCGTGCTTCTGCTTATAAATATAATCTGTATGCTTGGTTCTGTTCGTCGCTTCTGTTTTTTATGCTGCCTTTCTTTATATTCATGCCTTAGGCTAACCTGTGTCATGGCTCGTTGATTCATTTCAGCATTTGATGATCATGTGCCTCTAGCATTGCTTGTTTAAAGCACCCCCCGTACTTCATGAATTAAAAGGATACATAGAATAGATGTAGTAGCAGTTCCATCAGTTGTGTGTTTTGTTGCTGGTCCGTATCTGGTGATTGGTGCGCTGCCGTACTGTTAGTTCCTTGTAGGGAATGTCTGTTAGGGGGCCATTGAAGCTGTGCGGTTAAATTCTCTACATAAACACATATACCTGGCTCTGATATCTCTATGATTGCTTTCTACCCATGTTAGTGTCCGTAGGTGGTGATTGACGTGTTGCCGTATCGTTAGTTCCTTGTAGGGAATGTCTGTTAGGGAGCCGTTGTAGCCGTGCGTACACTGCTTGGGTATCGGAAGTATACGTTAGATTTTGCAGTTCTTTGTCATGCTTTGTGTTTATATGCAGTAAGTAGCGGTGATTGGTGTGTTCCCGTACTGTTAGTTCCCCCCACCAACCTTTGAATATATTTGTAAATTCCTTTCTGTTCATTTATTTCTTTCCTGTACTCTTAGCTTGAACATAAACCCCCCAAAAAGGAGCCGGCCTTCTCCGGAGATTGGCTCGTAAGGCATCTCTTCCTTCCGGCCTTTCATGCTGGTGGGCGAATCTGGGCGCATTAACCCAAAATCCTTTCCTCATGGCAGATTCGTAACCAACAGCTCTCGCACGCCCGTGGGACCCCGGTCCCACATTTGAAGAGAGATTTTCTGATCGCCTCCACCCGGCGCCGATGAGCTTCTCGAGCCCTCGGTGAGACAAGGAAGTTTCTCACCCCCGACGGAATTGAAGCACCGGTGTTCGCTTCATTGCTGTTCCAAATCTGAACACCCGGCGACTCTGCACGAACAAATCCTCTGAGTCTAGAAGACCGGTCCCAGCACCTTCATGCACACGAGAAGGTGGCAAGCAAGGGATCCGAGAAGCCCGCCCGAGTTCTACGAACCGGATATCAACGCTCGAGGCGAGATCCCCAGCCGGGCCGATCCGCGAGCTCGTTTCGACGAAGCCGAGGCCGAGATACAAGAAGAAGCCGAAGCCGAAGTCGGAGGAGCCGAGTACGAAATAGAAGAGGCCGAGGAAGAAGAAGATCCCGCATCCTCGGAAAGTACCGACACCGAGTACACAACCGACGGCGGAGAAGAAGAAGAAGAAGAAAAATGGCTGCTCAACAACCCGAATGATGATGATCTCTTCCCGACCGTGGACTCTACGGGGCCCTTGGCCCCGGTCGGACAGCAAGCCGTGCCCCCCGCCGCTTTAAAGTCTATTCCCACATACGACGGCTACGGTAAGACGGCGTACGAGCACATCCAGGACATCCTTGCCCTGGCCGCATTGCATACTATCACCGATGAAAGTGTGAAGACCCGTCGCCGGCCCTTTCCCCGAGGGGAAAGCTTCTCTACCGGTGGAGATCGCCGCCGTAGGGATCCATCACGAGGTGGCCCCAGCCTTGCCGTAAGGCTCGTAAAAGGATGCAACGAGTCCGCTGACCCTACTTCTCTACCGCATCGGCTCCAAGCTATCCAGAGACATCCTCAAGAGGAGGTGTCTGATTTTAACATTAGGTTTGCGAGATCCTAGAAACGGGTACCTCGCAAACTTTGGCCTTCAGCTAGCATGGCCGCTCACTACTATCTGAGATCCTTCAACTCAGACATATGCCTCGTTGCTGAAGATCGCCAGAATTGACGAGTTCCCTGCGCTGTACGAAGCTGCCCAGCAAGCTGAAGCTGACATTATCTCCATCGGCAAGCTCCCGTCCAGAGTGCAGGAGCCCATCCATCCCGACTTCCCCAGATCCCGCATCCTTCTGCTTCTGGCGGTTCGCCGTCCACATCAGGACAGCAACCCCAGCAGCAGTGGAATCCGGCGCCGGTCGTAACTCCTTACGGCCCGCCTCAATTGCATTACCCTCACCCGCCGCCTCCCGCTCCGCATTTTCCAGCACTTCCCGCTCCTCCACAGTACGCATCTTATTCTAACCCTCCTCCATTGGCCGCATTGCCTCCACCGGCACAATTGCCGCCTCCCGACAAGCAAGATCCGTAACACGATTCTACAAGAAGTGCGGGCTTTGGCCTCCGGATACCATGCCATGTCCAATGACATGACCGCTATGAAGAAGAAGCAGGCCCATATGGACCTCGCTCCTAGGAGGCCATATGCGCCCCCGGCGCTAACAAAAGACAAAGCGCCAGAAAACCAGCCGCAGAGGCGTCCGCCTCCGAGAAATGCTGCTATAGAAGACCCGCCTGGTCCTCCCGACCAGGTTAACTGGTGCACTACGTGCAATGACCCGCATTCGGAGGAAGACTGCACTTTGCACCAGCACTACATCCAGACCTTGGCCGGCAGCGCTATAGAAGACGATGAGCTGTACATGATCTTGGACGGCGAGGCCAACTTTGCCCTCCCCGAAGAGAATCTAGCGCCACCCGCCAAGGAAGAAAAGAAAGCCGCAGATGCGGCCAAGCCTTTGCAAGTCTACGCGAGAAGAGAAAAACCGCAGCCCGGCGGGCTGCCACCATACAAGCGGCTGTGGCCCTACACAGCCCAGGAGAAGGCATCCAAAGATAAAGCTCCAGTCAAGCCTTCTCCGGCAAAGGCTGCCGCTGTTCCACCCAAACCTCCAAAGAAAGGCCCCAACTCCGGCTAAGGCTCCGTACTTCAGCCTCCAACTGAAACCAAAGAACAAGCCCAGGAGAAGCTGAAGTACCCGTCTCTGACCAAGAGACAGCGAGTTGAGGCCACCCAACAGTACCGGACAAAGTATGAGCCGGCAAAACAAGCAGAAGGAGCTAGTACCTCGGGCTACAGCATTGTAGACGAGTTGAAGAGAACACCTGCTAGAATCAGCATGTACGATGCTCTTCTGCTCCCAGGCCAGGTAGATCTGCTGCAAGAATCACTGAAGAACATGAAGAACGGCAGACAGATGCAGCCCGCTGTCCTGGTTCAACCTTTGACAGCCTCCGCCACCGGGAAGAACAGACCGCCACCCTTTTATCCGTCTTTACGGATGCAAGGGCACATAGTTCACAACCGCATGGTGGACTCTCGGTGCTTCCTCGACCGTGATGCCGAAGGCCGTCTCGCGATGAGATCGGGATGGAATACACACGGAGCAGCCAAGGCGTGCCGCAATTAGACGACACCCCCGTCAAGACAGTTGGTGTCATAAAGGACATCCCTATCCGACTGCACAAAGCTCTCGACATCGTAGTCATCCAAGAGGTCGTGATTGTTGACCTGGAGCCTTACTTCGGCATGTGTCTCTCTCGGGAGTTCACTGCGAAGGTTGGGCGGGTACCTGTCTCTAGACTACTCACACATGGAAGTGCCCTTCAAGGGAAGGAGACCGAAATTTTTTAATGAGAAGCCTTCCCCCTTCCTAGTAGACAAGATACCCGGAGGAGAGATGGACTGCATGGTCCAGTTGTCAGAGGAAGAGCTGGTGACAGTGGAGCTGACTGAGCAAGCCCTCGAAGTGCTACACCTCGAAGATGAGTTCTCGTTGCGGGACTTCAATGCCGTAATCGGGACAGAGCAATGGTCGTTACTCCATTGTACAGCCCGAGAGGCTTGACATGTCGGCCGCAAAAGAAGTAGGACCCGCACCCGAGGAGTTGTGGAAGCTCTTCTTTGACGGCGCGCGATGCAAGAATGGCGCCGTGGCAGGAGTGCCGCTGGTTTCTCCAACCGGAATCCGTAAGGACTATGCCTACAAAGTTGGCCTCGGAGCCGCACTAACAACTCGGCGGAATACGAAGCCCTGTGCTTGGGTTTGCGAAAGGCGGAAAGGCTCGGAATCAAGCACCTCCAGATTTTCGGAGATTCAGAGCCGGTGTGTCACCAAGTTACGGAGAAGTGCGCATCCAAACAACACTATCTTAGAGCGTACCGCAATCGGGTGTGGGACCTGATGGAGTCATTCGACTCATTGAATGTCAAAGCGATATCGCGTGAGAAAAACAAGCACGCTGATATTCTGGCGTCTCGTTGGAGCCATGCACGTTCCGGCCGAAGACGTTGTCCGTAAACCGAAGCCGGTTCGGACCGTCTGCATGTGCCTTCCGTGCTCGATAAGGACACCCACCGGCAGTGTGTTCGGGCCATGACGAGGAAATCGTCACATTCCTGGTTAACGAAGTGTGTGTAATCGAAGGTAGAGACCCTGATGACGAGCAATATGAGGGGTTGATACAGTTACGGAATAATCACGTCCCAAAAGGATCGATTACATTAGAAAGTCTCTTTGATCAGAATGACAGAGCAATATCCCACAGATCAAAGTAGACCCGAGGCAGTATGCTGACCTAGAACTTGAACCTGATAAAACCATCAAGGTCGGAACAGACTGCACGTCGGAGGAATTGGAGCAGATCAAATCACTGTGCCAGGAGTTCCCCGACATCGTGGCCTGGTGCTACGAGGATTTGAGGGGGTATGACAGAATTGTCATCCAACGATACCATTGAGCTAGAGGATGGCGCCAAGCCATTCCGACAGAAGCAGAGGGCCGTGAATCCAAAGATTGAGGCCATGATGAAGACCGAGCTCTTGAAGATGCTGGAGGCCAAGATCATCTACCCCATCAAACATTCATCCTGGGTCGCGAATTTGGTGCCCGTGAGGAAAAAGAATGGCGACATTCGTCTCTGTGTCGACTTCGAAACCTAAATCAGGCTTCCTCCGGGACCACTATCCGCTTCCCCAAATCGACCGCATCCTACATATCGTTGTCGGAGCCCGTAGATTTTCACTTTTAGATGGATTTTCCGGCTACAACCAGATTTGGGTCAAAAACGAAGACCAGCATAAGACGGCGTTTACCACCAAGTGGGGGACGTTCGCCTATCAGCGCATGCCATTTGGCTTATCTAATGCCGGTGCCACGTTCCAAAGGGCCATGGACCTGGCCTTCCGAGAGCCGCTCAATAAGATTATCGTCATCTACCTTGATGACATGACCGTTTTCTCTCACCAACGAGGAGATCATGTTTCGCACCTACGGCAAATATTTGAGAGTTGTCGAGAATTCGGCATTTCTATAAACCCGAAGAAGTCCGTCTTCGCGGTAAAGGAAGGAAAGTCGCCGGGACATGTCATCTCCGAGGAAGGCCTCGCCATTGACCCCGACAGAGCAGTAGGCCCTCGTTCGCTTGCCGCCCCCATCGACAAAAAAGGGCTGCAGTCCTTCTTCGGTCAGATTAACTTCGTGCGGAAGTTCATTCCGGACTTCGCACAGGTGATCAAGCCTATGGCCGAACTGCTTAAGAAAGATACACGTTACGAATGGACTGATGAGAGAGAGCAAGCCTTCGAGGAAATCAAGGCCCGAATTGCACAAGCTCCGGTGTTGACAAACCCGGACTACTCCAGAGACTTCATCCTGTATGCAGTGGGAGAACCCGAAAGTTACGCTGCAGTCCTGACTCGTAAGGGAGACGATGGTGAGGAGCGCCCCATAGCATTCCTCAGCCAAGTGATTCTGCCGCATGAAGAAAAGTACAATTTTATAGAGCGGCAAGTTCATGCTGTCATGAAGTCCCTTCGAAAGTTCAGGCATTTTGTCTCCCAAAGCAAGACCACTGTCTTTGTGATTCACCCGGATGTTCGAAGCTTCATCTTGCAAGGAGAACCGGGTCACAAGAGAGCGGGATGGATTGCCAAAATCCAGGAGTTTGACATTGAAGTGCGGCCCACCAAGCTTATCAGAGGCCGAGCCTTGTGTCAGGAATTGGCCCGAAGCGCTGTAGCCGGCATCTCCGCCTGTAAGTGGGAGGACACAACGACACGCATCTACCTAGCCAACTCCTTATCGGAGGGGAGTGATTGGACAGATGAACCGGTGAGATACTTCGCACCGGAAGATGTCCCGATCACCCGAACGCCTCACAACGAAGGAGATTTCGGCTAGGTGCACTTAAGTACACTCTTCGCCCCGAGGGGCTTTACTTCAAAAACATTGACGGCATCCCGTTGCGGTGCGTCTTAAAATCTGACCAGCCTAGGGTCCTCTGAGAATTTCATTCCGGGATGCCTGGGGGTCACCATTCTTCAAGGCCAACGGCCTTAAAAATAATAAGGGCCGGGTACTATTGGCCCACTTTGTTCGCAGACGCGCATGCGGTCTGCTCTAAATGTGATCAATGCCGTAGGTTTGCTGGCTGAAGCAGAAAAGCACCCCCGCCCCTTCAACCGATTCAGAGCCGAGACTCCGTTCCAAAGAATGGGGTTTAGACTTTATTGGGGTGATTTCTCCTAACTCCTCCGCCGGCCACAAGTTTATTCTTACAGCTACTGACTATTTCACACGGTGGACGGAGGCGATCCCGACCAAGAACGCAGACCAAGAAACGGTCATCAGGTTCATTGAGAGCCCGATTACCCGCTTCGGGGTTCCGGAGTCGATTGTGACAGATAACGGTCCGGGATTTGTAGGCGCTGTACTCACGGAGTACACTGGCACACTTGGCATCTATCACAAGATGTCTTCTAACTACTACCCGCAGGGGAATGGCCTTGCCGAGTCCACTAACAAGAACCTCCTGAAAATCATCCGGAGGACCATTGACAGAAATAAGCGGACTTGGCACTTGCTCCCGAACCGGCGCTGTGGGCGGACAGAGTTGCATTCAAGAAATCCCTCAGAACGTCTCCCTACGCGCTCGTCTACGGCAAAGAGGCTGTCATGCCATCACACATTGAGATCCCTGCCCTGTGGATGATCGACGAAGACAGATGCAGCGGAGACCCGGTGGATGACAGACTGTGCCAACTCCTGCAGTTGGAAGAAGACAGAGAAAGTGCATACCAGGCCTTCGCGAATCACATTGCAGCCACTCAAGGCTGGTTTGCCAAAGGCACCACTGCCCGAGTTTTCGAAATCGGGGACCTGGTGCTGAAGTGGGACTCATATAAAGCAAAGCCAGGTAATCACGGGAAGTTTGATGCCCTCTGGGAGGGCCCTTATCAGATTGCCCGGGTGAACCAGTTCAATGCCTACATACTGATATGGAGGGTCAGCCTCCGCCTATCCCTGTTAACGGGTTCCACTTGAAGCTTTACCGCTGCTGAAGGTGCCCGAGTGGCCCTTCCTTGTAAAAAATTTCCTTGTGCTCTTTCATTTCCTAGCATGTACGCTTTCGTTTTCAGCTTTTAATTTGATTTTTCTTATTTTTTGAGCTTAATCGCGGCATGGAGAGAAAGACGGACTTCGCCGTGAAGTCCGTCGTCGCCCCTCAGGAAGGGCGAAGTTCGGCTGTGCAAAGGAGGAAGCAAAGAAAGAAGAAAAAAGAAGAAAAAAAAAAGGAAAAAGGGCAAAAATCGGCTAAGTGTTGGCCGAAGTCCGACTTCGCAGCGAAGTCGGGCTTCGGGCCAGCCAAATGCGAAGCTCGTCCAAAGAAAGAAGACTGCAATACAAAGGAGGACGGACTGCGCCCGACCTTGGGCGAAGTCCGACTTCGCACGCGAAGTCCGACTTCGGCCGGCTGGCGTGCGAAGTCCGAACTGCGCGCGACTTCCGCGCGAAGTGCAAACTTCGCGCGAAGTTCGCACTTCGCCCGAACTTCGGGCGAAGTCCGACTCATTTCAATGCTAAAGTTGCGCGGTTCGAGCAGTCAAAGGGAAACGGAGCAGTCCAACGCGCGCTTCGCGCGAAGTTCGAACTTCGCTCGAAATTCGGGCGAAGTCCGACTTCGCCGGCGAAGTCGGGTCGCGCCCAACTTCGGGCGAAGCCCGACTGCGCCTCGTTTTTTGGGCCAGTTTGGGGCAACGTTTTAAAAAATGAATAAAATATTCAAAAAAGGTCCCAAGCTGGGCCCAAGGCGCGTTGCGGCCGTTCCAAAGTGGGTTTCCGCACCAATGATTCTTTCTTGAGCAAGCAGTGCCCGCGTCCGGCAGAGGACGTCGCCCATGGCGCAGTCGTCCAAGACAGAATTGATGATTGCACGTTCCTCAACGAAAGTGCAAGCAAAAGAGCATGGCACGTCCGCCGGAGCGCTTTTTCCAAACATTCTCCCCGCGCAGCCCACCAAAGAGCCTTAACTCAGCCGACCTACCTCCTCCTCGCGCGGCATTAATGGCGCCGTCTTTATCTAGAAAAGGGGGTCGATGTTTTTAAACATTCCGGACTATGCGGATTATTCCTCGACAAAGGCAAATTATTCCCGTGACAACGAAATCTGCCGCGTACGCCTTGAACTTGCAATTATTGCTGATTCGGAGAGATGGACAGAGGAAAGATGCCGATGTCGCCGCAGTCCAAATGAAAGTGGCGAACCAAAGGATTTACCGCGGCCGGGCGTTTCGAAGTGAAACCCCGCCGTAGAGAAAGTCAAAGTCCCGGACGAAAAAGTACAGACGTGGGCAAGCCCCACCACCTCCGGTGAATTATTTGGCGGGATACAAGGACGGCTCTTTTTCTATGAGCCTGACGAAGCTGCGGGCAAATGTGGAGAGTTGGGCCGACAAAGTTTCGCCCTCCCACCATTTCGGAGCGGCGTACAAATCCAATCTGCTCGGATTCTTGTGCCCTCCCGTCCACCAATGCCCGGAACCGGTAGACCTAATTGTCGACACTACAAACCAGCCTACCCGGCAAATTTGCAGCTCCAACGGTAAACCCTTGTTCACACTCGCGCAGGAGACTCGTCCGACCGACTTTCGCCTCAGTGGTTGGAGTATGACTCCAACGCCATTCTCGTAAAAGATAAATTTGGGCGAGCAGACGGGACGTTTCACGCCAACAAAACGGATGAGGGATTTCCTCAATTCGTAGCCGAACGCCCCGCTTGTACCGGACAAAGGCCAACCGGCCCCATGCCCTTGGCACAATTCCATAACAAATACTTGTACATCATTTTGGCATCTATTCTTGGCTGCGATTCTGATGAGCTGGTACAGCCGTACCAGCTAGCGCTGGCAGAATGTCTCCTATGTGGAGAATCCTACGAACCGGCAAAGACAGAGAAGTGGGAAGCGTCCCATCTCTTTCGACTGGGCAGACTGGCTGGCTTACGCCGTTCATTCCAGCCTCGGTGAAAATCCGTAAGAGGCAGCTCACCGATTTTCGTTTCGGTTCCGTTCTAGCCTGGCTTTGTTTGTACCATTTGCACTCCCTGATGCCGATCCTGAACCTGAAGAAGGTCAACGAGAGGGGAGAGCCACGACCCGTCTATAACTGGACGGATGACTTATACCGGAAAGGGTCCTACTACAAGTTCAACATCAACTTTCTGGGATTCGTCATGTCAGTCTTCAGTGAAAGCGAAATTCCTCGCCCCCCGAGAGAAATGACGAGCGCTTTGATAAATCAGAAGCTCGGGGACGTTTTCAGACTGACGCAGGGAATTGTGGTCAGAATCTACGGATTCAAGGGCAAACCCCATTTGCTGCCCTATTGGTGCTCGGAGCACCTGTTCGGGATGGAGGTTGCCCGACAAATGGACTATGTTGAAGAGGAGTTCGGCCTAGGAAAGAAGAGAGGACAGATTTTTCAATATCCTCTTTCCCGGGCAAATGTTGAGATTTTTGAGGTAGGACAGCATGTCTACCTTGAGCAAGAGTTTTCCCGGATTGGCCTGGTTTTGTTGCCGCAACGCTGGAAGTATGACCCATATGGAATAAGGGGAAAGTTCACACATCTCTGCCCCCGGGCAGATATAACCGAAGATAGATGCGATGTGGTCCATGTGGATCTTGACTGGGAAATCGAATTGATGGAAGCTTCTCCTCCCTGGCAGGATTTCTACTGCGAGGAGGTGACATATGACCCCAAGCGAAACCCGGACCACCGCTTTCATCTCCGTGGTTCAAAAAATTTCTATCCAAGATAGCAGGCCTTAACCGGTCTAAAGAAAAGATTACCGAATGTCGGAAGATGAGATGCCGCACGCAAAGACGACAAATCAACAAGGAGAAACCCGGCCGTAGATGACGACTTTTCGGTTCTCTATGACCAAGCATCATGACAACCGGCGGCCGTTCGCATATCAAGGTTACGTTCCCCGAGGTCCCTTTGAAGACTATAAAGGAGGGTCTCCCTCCCAACAGTTGTACACTTCGGCAACTACCAGCGTGGGCCCAGCAGACTTCCAGGTCGATCCAATGCAGCCCGTGGCTTCCAAGACGGCGCCTGAGAAGGCGAAAGAATTAGTCAAGGCAACGCCCGAGGCAATCCCTCAGGCACGAAAAGCGCCGCCGCCGTCGGAGGGCGGACCGGTTGCGGCGGACCTTCCGCAAGTCAAACCCCGGCACAAGTTTACCGTGGGAGCATCGCGCCGTCGCACCTCGCTTCATCTCCTTCCCCGATCGAACCGTTATTCCGTAAGAGAAGAAGCGGAAGAGAGTTGAGAAAATCAGGCGACCTAGCCTGATAGTGCAGCAGCCATTCGCAGAGCCGCAGCCGTGCCCTGCCGCCGCAGAGACAGTTCCTCTGGGCAGTCCCAAGCCAGCCGCCGAAATCAGAAGCACAAACATCCATCCGGCATCGGCTCAGGCGGAGCCCGCAGGTACGTTTGCTGCCCCCGTCTCTTTGGTCTCACCCAGTCCCACTCCCACTCCGTCTCCCGCTCAATCCGAGCAAGTCATGGCCGCATCCCCCTCCCCGTCTCCACGCCCTTCTAGCGGCCCCCATTCTTTTGATCACCTTGCTCAGAACCCTAACGTCTCTCTTTCTCTGAGCACAACTCCAAACCCTTCGCCTGAGGTTAGTGCTGAGGCCGTCCGTTCACCGTCACATCCACCATCTCAGCCGCTTCAAACCCTTGCAGTGTCAGCCGCTCCCATCTCCATTTCCCGGTCGCCCCCACAAGCGACCGATTCTTCCAAGGTCCTGTCCGGTTCCTCCCCGGTCCCATCCCCGCAGGAGAGACGTCTCAGCGAGAACCCTAGGGCCGGGGGAACCAGATTTTATGGACGACCTCCGTAATACGTACGACTTGCCCCCGGCAACGAGGGCTGTAGAGTATTCTGTCTCTTTCCTCCAAGACCTGAAGCGGAGGAGACATGAAGAGATAGCCGCCCCGCAAAACGCGCAAAGTACGATTTCGGGAGGAGAGTGATTACAACAGAGAAAATAATCCCAAAAGTAAAGAAACCTCTCCGGGAAATGACCAGGGCGGACTACGAGCTCCAGACAAAGGAGAAGAGCTTTGACGACATTAACAAGCAATATGAGATTCAGTCAATCATGCGCAAAGCTGATAATCTCTTTGTCAAAAGTCTGGAGGAGCAGGAAGAACTTTTCGGGTTGCAGGATAAAACAAGGCAGCTTGAAGAGGACCTGTCTAGGTCCACTGAGCAACTGGAAGCGGCGCGGCAAGAAATAGATGAACTCAAAGCCCAGCTGGCCGCTTCTAAGCAACAAGCCGCAACCGAAAAGAAAGCAGCCTCGGAGCAGATTTCTCAGCTCCAAGAGTCTTTGAAGCAGGTGCAGTCGCAACTTGCAGAGAGAGCATCTCAAGCGACGGTCTTTTCAAAGACAAAGGTTAAGGAGATGCGGGCTGGTTTGCTGCGGGAATGCAAGCCCCATACCTATAAGGCGATGGCAGTTCTGGATTTCGCATCCAGAATTCAAGAAGTTTCTGCCTAGGGAAAGCCTGTGGTAGAGGAGGCCGAACGCCGAGCGAAGCAATGGCTGGACTCGGCGGTAAATCTTCAGGAGCGCGAGCGCAACGGCCTCCAATTTTCTCCCGTGTCCTCATTCGCTGCAGAATGGGCAGGTGCAAGGGTGACCTTGCACAAATATTTCAAAAAAGTTGAAGAGGTGAGAGTTGCCGCACGAATGCTTGATGCATTCAGACATGAAAGGGATATCTGTCCGGCCCCTTTCACGCTCTTTCTGAACTAGGGTGCCCAGGTTTTGTTGAAAATGGCGAGCTTCTCACCCTAGATCGGGTGAAAAGGAATTGGCAGTCCTTCGAAGCAGATACAGCTGAAATTGATAGCTGGACTGAGCCAATTCAAGACAATCAGGTCACTCGGATGGTGTCCAAATATTCCAAGATCAGCTCCTACTTCCAGGAGTTAGAAAAAAGATACCTCACCATCGACCTGCACGCGGTCGCTGCGTTTCCACGCAGCATTAGAAGATGTAGCTAACCGCCGGCCATTTGAAGCGTAAGCTTGGCGCCCACCAAGGCCGCATACGATCGCATTTGCGAGCGTAGCGTGGAGATGGAGAGCTTTCGGAAGGTAACTCTGAGGGGGCAACTGACAAAGATGAATCTGAAGAACAGTTGCCACAAGGAGGACAGTTAGAGCAGCAAAAGGCAGGGGAGGCAAGTTCCTCTGCACCCAATGGATGAAGGCATGGATTCTTTGCGCCGAGGCGAGCTCGACACCCCGCGAGCCGCCAGAAATGTTGTCACATTTTGCACGGGGTGCAATGTCTTCGATGTTGTAACAAAGTCGTTGCTCTTCTTTTTCCCTCTTCCCCTATTTTCCTTCCTTCTCCTCTCCCTTTCCTTTTCCTTCCCGCATTCTCTTTCTTTCCCCCTTTCTTGGAGTCCCCAGCTTGATTTTTCAACTTTCCAAGCAAGTTACCCGAAAAATGGCTAAGTGTTGGTGCGAAGTTCGCACTTCGCCCGGTCTGGTGCGGTTCGCACTTCGCCCAGTTTTGGTGCGAAGTGCGCACTTCGCCCAGTTTTGGTGCGAAGTCTGACTTCGCCCCACTTTCTGGGCGCACCTTGCAACTGGCAGATTGACAGGCTGGCAGGCTGACAGAAGATGATAAAAGGCCGGAGCAGAGTCCGTACGGCGGCAGACACCAGTTTCCACCTGTGCGCAGCCCGACTTCGCAAAGAAGTCGGAGTGCGCCCTTGACAGGTGCGCGAGGGGAACAAACCCGGAATTTGACCAAGGCATGAAGGCCTTCCCGACCGCACCGTTTTCTGCCCGCGCAACCCGAGATGCTCTGATCCCAAGCGAAGTTGGACGGACTGCCTTCCAAGGCAGACACGTGTCACACAGCATCATCCATCATCTGACAAGTGTCCAGCTTCGGGATTAGAGCCGAAACGTGCCGAGCAAAAGGACAAGCATGGGCTGCACTGCCTCGCGCCAGTAGCCTCATTCACAGCTGATCTGAGGTTTCACCTGCTCCAGCTACCCGCATCACTGCCAGAGGGAGATTCTGCCCAACACACCGCCATGTAGCTGTCCAGCTTCCAGGAAGACCATGCTGCGGGTACAGTCCGGTCCGACAAAAGGTCAGCATTTGCAGCTCTTTCGCCGCTTTTGTCAGCTTATGTTTGACTGGGACTTTGTACCCATTAATGTAACGGGAGGGACTCGGGCTATAAAAGCCCACCGTGAATTCATTGTAAAGGGTGGAAGGGGAATGTCTGTTAGGGAACCACTGTGCCCATTGTAACCGTGCTTCTGCTTATAAATATAATCTGTATGCTTGGTTCCGTTCTCGTCGCTTCGTTTTTTATGCTGCCTTTCTTTATATTCATGCCTTAGGCTAACCTGTGTCATGGCTCGTTGATTCATTTCAGCATTTGATGATCAGGTGCCTCTAGCATTGCTTGTTTAAAGCACCCCCTGTACTTCATGAATTAAAAGGATACATAGAATAGCTGTAGTAGCAGTTCCATCAGTTGTGTGTTTTGTTGCTGGTCCGTATCTGGTGATTGGTGCGCTGCCGTACTGTTAGTTCCTTGTAGGGAATGTCTGTTAGGGGGCCATTGAAGCTGTGCGGTTAAATTCTCTACATAAACACATATACCTGGCTCTGATATCTCTATGATTGCTTTCTACCCATGTTAGTGTCCGTAGGTGGTGATTGACGTGTTGCCGTACTGTTAGTTCCTTGTAGGGAATGTCTGTTAGGGAGCCGTTGTAGCCGTGCGTACACTGCTTGGGTATCGGAAGTATACGTTAGATTTTGCAGTTCTTTGTCATGCTTTGTGTTTATATGCAGTAAGTAGCGGTGATTGGTGTGTTCCCGTACTGTTAGTTCCCCCCACCAACCTTTGAATATATTTGTAAATTCCTTTCTCGTACATTTATTTCTTTCCTGTACTCTTAGCTTAAATCATAAACCCCCCAAAAAGGAGCCGGCCTTCTCCGGAGATTGGCTCGGAAGGCATCTCTTCCTTCCGGCCTTTCATGCTGGTGGGCGAATCTGGGCGCATTAACCCAAAATCCTTTCCTCATGGCAGATTCGTAACCAACAGTTCTAAAGGCTGATTTGGTGCTGCAATCAATCTTCCTATACTTGTCTCCGCTTCTACTGGTTCATGATTAACCATATGCACTTGAGGTTTTACTTTGTATGGATTTAATCTTGAGCCATTAACTGTCTCAGGATTTAGTTTCTTCAATTTTGTTGCACAATTTTCCATTATCTCTACAATCTAGAAGGGTCCAAGCCACAAGGTCTTCAATTTACCTAACTTGATTTCTCACTTGCCATTGAACTTCAATACCAAGTCACCTGGATTGAACTTCATCTTCCTCAGGTGCTTGTCATGCCAAAGATTCCTCTGACATTGAGCAATCTCCATTGCCCACTATGCCATCATCCTCTCCTCATCCAGTCCCACCAATGTCGCTAGCCTCTCCTCTAGGCTTTCTTGGTCACCCAAACAATTAGGCACCGCCACTATTAGACTTGGTACCAGGAACTCCACCGACACAACTGCCTCTTGCTTGTACATCGATTCAAATGGTGTATTGTTTGTTGTTGGCTTGAATGTAGTTTTGTATACCCACAGAACTACTGGCAATATCTCCTCCCAGCCAGCACCTTCAATAACACATCTTGTACATGATGGAAACCAAGACCTTGTTAGTTGCCCATTTCCCCTTGGGTAATATGGGCTTGTGTAGTGTAAGATCTTGAATTCGATGATAAGCTTCTAGAATATCTCAATGACAAAGTGACCTCCATAATCACTAGATAATTGTAAGGGAAAGCCAAATCTTGTGAGCACTTGTTCATACAAGAACCGAATCGTACTCCTTCCAAAATTGTGGGGCAATGTCGTTGCCTCGACCCACTTTGTCAAGTACTTTGTCACCACCACAATGTAACTACTATTCCTTTTGCTGGTTTTCATTGGTCCAACAAAACCCAGACCCCACCTTTCAAACAACTCCTCGAGCTATGATGGGTGTAATGGCATAAAGTCCCTCCTCAACGGTTCCTAGCTCGCTGGCACGTACCACATGTCGTCACAAACTCCTTTGCATCATGATAGAGGGTGGGCCACCATAACCTTGCTAGAAGCACTTTCCTCGCCGTCGCATCTAGCCCCATATGCCATCTTGCCAATCACTCATGAGCTTCTCTCAACGTTGCATTCACTTCATCCATTACACCTCCCCAATACTCCATCATGTCCAATTTTGTATAACAATCCAACTATCAGTTGGAATGGTGTTGATTTGATGATGAGCATTTTCTTCTTTGTTGTCGTCAACTCTTGTGGCAGCTCCCCTGTCGACAAGTATTGACCCACGTACTTGTACCATGACAGTAGCACAGTTATTGAAAACAAATGAGCATCCGGTAATTCATCCACTACTCCTCTTTCCATTGGTTCTCCCGAGCAAATCCATGATAGCTGATCCACTATTACATGTTTCTTTCCCAGTCTCACCACCACAAGACACACAAACTCCTACAATGTAATGAGCCACCTTCTAACTCATCCATGGATAGAAGGTTTGTTGATTAGGTACAACAACACTTGATGATCAACATAGAAGGCGAAGGGGTTGGCAAGCAGATAATGTCTAAACTTTTGAACTACATATACCATACCCAAAGCCTCTCGTTCCGTTGTGCTATAGTTCCTCTTTGCTCTCGACAACCACCAACTTGAAAAATAAATGGGCTGATCCAACACAAACTACCCTCCTAGGCCAATCCACATCTAATTGCCTATTTTGATGCATCCTCGTAGACATGAAATTCTTTATCCCAATATAGAAACACTAGAATGGGCGCGTAAACCAGCTTTGCCTTCAACTCCTTGAAGGCCCTTTGATGGCCCATCCATCGAAAAGGAACATTCTTGCGCATTAAAACATCCAATGGGTGGGACACTTATCCAAAATTCTTGATGAACTGTCGGTAGTATCCAACATGTCCTAGAAAGTACTTCAACCAATTGACAACGTATGGCTCCTCCATGCTCATGAAGACCCTAATCTTGTCGAGATTCATCAACCCTTCTTTGCACACAAGTGCCCTCACAGCTTCTCATATGGTACCAACAATTTGCACTTCTTTGGGTTTAAGGACAGCTGAGCATTCATACACAATCTCATGCATTCCTCCAATGCTTTCAAATGCTCGTCCTTTTTCCAATACAAGGACCAATCGTCCAAAAGACTTTGAACTTTCCAGTGGACATTTGTTAAAAAATATATGGAATGATTCTCTAGAATGTGGTTATGGCATTGCACAAACCGAATGGCATTATGCATAAATGCCATTTTCCACTACAAAAGCGGTCTTCAACTTATCCTCTTCAGCTATACTGATTTGATTGTAGCCTAAAAATCCATCCAAAAATGAATAGATTTCATGCCCGGCTACCTCCTCCAATATCGAATCAATAAATGGGATTGGGAAGGGATCCTTTATTGTTATTGCATTCAAACTTCAAAAATCAACATAGATGCAGATCTGGTTACTTTCCTTCTTCAAGCTTATCACGATCAATGACAACCATTCGCTCATCATGACTTCGAAAATTATGCCTGCGTCCAGCATCTTCTCGATCTCTGCATACTTCAAATTCATTTTGTACGGCCTTCTTCTCATTGGTTGTGCACCAAAAACCAATGAAATCTTATGCACACAGTTTAGGCGGAATCCCCTTCAAGTCTTTATATGTCCATGCAAAGACCTTAACTGCATAAAATTTTTGAAAGCTGCCACTTTCAACACAGGATCCCCATTGTCTCTGCAATGGATCATCTTCTCTTCATCACCTTCGCCGAAATTAACCTATATCATCTTTGGACCTTCATATTGTATGGTATCAGTTCACTTGCTACTTTAGCCACATCAAATGGGTGTGCTAGCTTCTCGTCAATAATGTCGCCAACACTATACTTTGCGAAATTTCATTGAAATGTCCACTTTTCTTCCTCTTCTTTAGGTACAGAATTTACATTTTTACTACACTCGCCCACTTCATACACACTTCTTCATGAATACACATGCAATTTGGTTGGAAGACTATGAAGTCTTCCATCTGGCAATGGACAAGTTTTCTATTTGAGTGCTCCTCGTATTCTATGCACTCCTCCAACTCCAACATGGCATCTTCATTCAACTCTTGCCTGTTACCATCTTCTACTAATGAGCTTCTTGATTCATCAAATATCATGATATCTTTGCTAACAGACTGGTTCTTTAGATTTATCATGTATTTGTGTTGGCCTTTCTAGAACGTCAAACGATCGTTCTTCCAATCGTGATTAACTTTCGTTATGAGCAACCATCCTTGTCCCAATAGCACATCCTATGCAGAATTCTGCATGGTGATTGATGAGCACCGAAAATGCTCATTTTATTTACATTTGTGAGGGCATTGCACTGGCTTACTTAACATTAGAAATGCATTTTTGTATGACTATTGTGTATAATTAATGAGAAAATGTGGTACTTATACTTGATTGGTGTTTTTAGTTGTATGTGTGTGTAGTTACAGGTTTTTGTTAATTCCTTTGCATTTTCGAGTTGAGGTCCTATACGGACCTGGCATTACGCAAAAGGATTATTATTTTTGGGGAATGATGATGTTATAAAGGTGATTTCAACGAGTGTAGGAGGCGCCTACACCCTGCCCAAGGTAGGGCGCCTACACCTCAAGCTCAGGAAGGCGCCTACACCCCGTTGACTGTGGAAGGCGCCTACACTACACTAAAGTGTAGCGTCTACATCCTGCAGAGTGTAGTATGCGCATGCGCCCAGCCGAAAGGCGATTTCAACGAGTGTAGGAGGCGCCTACACCCTGCCCAAGGTAGGGCACCTACACCCCGAGCTTAGGAAGGCGCCTACACCCCGCTGATTGTGGAAGGCGCCTACACTGCACTAAAGTGTAGCGCCTACAACCCACAAAGTGTAGTATGCGCATGCGCCCAGCCGAAAGGAATGATGCCTACATCCCATCAATGTGGATCCTACCCTCAGCAGCAATAACAAAGCCTACTCTCCAACTGAGGACGCCTACGCCCCGACTACCCGACGTTGACCGTTGACCACGCGATTTCCAAGAAAACGACGAAACCAGTTGTAATTTCCAGAGGAGCGTCCTTCTCAGCCACTGACGTCCGATTTTGGAGAACGACCAACTATTCTTGGCGAAGATCGTAGCGCTGCACTCACAACCGTTGTAACAAGACCAACAATATGTGATTTAATTTAGATTTCCAGTTGCATACGGTTGTAACAGGCGTTGCCTGCGTATTGTATAAAACGCAGGGCAACCCTGAGAAAAAGATCCTTGGTCCCCAATCTAAGTTTTATTTTTGTTGGCACTCTGTAATTAAATTTTTATCAATTAAGAACTCGAGAGTTTCAGTGTTTCAGGTGGATTAAGAGGTTCTCCATTAGCAACTAGTAAGGAGAATCATCTGCGGGAGCTCGAGCCCACTCCAAGCAGTAATCCTCCCCTGTTTTCCTTTATTTTTCTATTTCCATATTTGAGTGAGTGTGCTTTATTTCTTTTGTGAAGCTTAATTCTTTTCGTGCGCAATTTATTATTTCTGTAATTTTAATTCAGTTATCATTTCAATTATTTTCATCTACAAGTGTGTTAGTTAATATTTAATTTGCATACATTTATTTTCTATACATTTCCGTCCTTTGTTTTGAGTAAATCATTAGATTAATTAAAATTCTTTCGGATAAACAAGCATTCCCTCATCGGAACGTTAGGTCTAGAAAGACTCATCCTCCAAACTGCAAGCATATACTGTGCGTAGCACCTCACAAGTTTACGATCCCCAGATTGGTATGAGTAGACAGAACTCAACCAATTTAGAAAACACCGTTTTCGACTGTCATTTTGTCGATGTTGTCGGGGAGCTGCCAAAACTGTAGTGTTTAGGATCCACAAAGTAAGGTAGCCTAAAAGTGCACGTTCAAACTGCCTCACCCGTAGATCCACTACCTGATGCATGAGTCCACCAAGACCAAGAGGACCTGACGGACAATTTATTAGAATAGGAAGTCACCCCACAACCACAAGGTCATAATATCCCAGAAATACCTTCAAAAGAGTAAGAGACGTTCCCGAAATAGGAACAATCCCCTTTACTTGAGTCACCTTGGCATGAAAATCCATTATACAAAATAGCTAGTGGATCAAACTGTGACCAGCTTCACGAACTATTTAATACCCAAAGGTGGAAAGCACTTGAAGAGGGTACCATTTCAGACCTTGATCTGAGACTATTGTTAGAAGACAAAAAAAATGAGTGTGACACTCTATTAGCTGCCATAGAATAAGCTGACGTAGAACCTACACCACCTGTAAGAACAGAAATGGCTGAAAATGATGAAGCTTCCACAAGCTTTGAATTTCCAATTGAAGAACCTAGGGGAGAAACTAAAATGAAAAATATTTCTCCAGCACACCTCCCTACGTTTAGAGGATTACCAACAGAAGATCCTGATCTGTTTCTTTTTAAATTTGATGTCCTTTCCAGATCATTTGATTACAAAACAGATGCCAGAAATTTAAACTTTTCCCTTCCACACTAGATGACGCAGCATTACGCTGGTTTATTAGCTTAGGGAATAGACAAATAAGTACCTGGGAAAATATGAAAAAAATCTTTCTAGAGCAATACCAGGATTTTGGAAGGGCAAGGGATGCAAGAGAAGAAGTCCTAGAAATGACACAGAGGGAGGACGAATCATTAGAGGATTACTGGGGTAGGTTTAATTTTAATCTCCAACGCTCACCCCATGCAAAATTAGGAGAAAGATCATTAAAAAGTATATTCCTAAGGGGTCTTACAAATGAATCATTGGAAGCTTTAAACTTACTGGCAGGAGGTGATGTTTACCGAGCCCAAATATCAGATATCCAACAATTGTGTTGGAATTATTCTAGGAGAAAAGGTAAACCAGTCACACAAGGAACAAAAACAACAGCCTCAATAACTAAAGTAGAAATAGGCACCTTGCTAGAAGATATGAAGAGTGATATTTTATCATCTCTTGCGTTACAGTTAGATACATTCCAATTGCAAAAGAAAAAGCAAGAGACAGAAGAAGCATTGGCCTTTTTCTGCCCAAGGTGTAGGAGGAAACACGCGAAAAATGAATGTCCAAAAAACAAGGTACGAGTATGTGGGATTTGTCAAATGAACCATAAAACTAAGTTGTGTCTGAAATTAGCAACCATAAAAGAACCAGAAGGAGTTAAGAGTAGTTGAGACATATTTCATGGGTAATAGAAGGAATTGGCAACAACCTCCTATGGGAGGCAGAATGCCAGGAGTAGCACCACCATATGGTGGGTCTAATTTCATGAACCAAGGGCAGGCCCAAACACCCAATATGGGTTGGTGGGGTCAGCCACCTTGGATGAATACTACCCAAGGTCCTTCTCCCTATACACCATACCCATGGATGCCATACCAGCAATCTGGAATGTAGTGGAGAAATTTTAATACATGGACTCCACCTCCACAGACAATAACACAACCCCCACTGCATCCTAGTTTGTCGGCACCACCTACTTCGAGGCCACAACAGTTATCGGCACAACCAGCTCCAAATCCTAGCAACAAAACAAACCCAACAGCTTATCAGGTAGACATGGGGATGTATCCAATGTACCATATTAGTGTAGAAAATGTAGATTGTAGCCCAATTCAGCTTAGATCAGGTAGAGAAGTAGGAGTAGGTCAAACACCTCCGATAATGGAGGATGTAGAGATAGGAGTAGAACAGACACCTTTGGTAGTGGAGGAAGTAGAGGAAGAACAAAATAATATTGCTGAACAATTAATCAATGAAGGGATCCCACCGTATCCTAAAAGACTGCAAGAAACTAGGAAGAGAGTGCAACCCAAATTTAATATAATGGAGGAATTGAAAAATCTCACTGTTACCATTCCCCTATATCAAGCCATTAGGGACGTTCCCATTTATACAAAAGCTATCAGAGAACTATGCCTTAAGAGACCAGGGCGTAGGCAACAACCAAAAGTAGTGCAGGTGATAGGACAGTTAGCTGACTTAATGTTAGGAAACACCTACCACCCCAAATATTCTGATCTAGGAAGCCCGGTTTTAATAGTAAAAATTGTAGGCTTAATGCTACCCAATACTTTGGTGGATCTAGGTGCAGCTATTAATGTCATGCCTAAGGAAACCATGCATAGGCTACAATTAACAAATATGAGACCAACAAAAACAATGTTACAACTGGCACATAGGTCCACAATGCTTCCAAAGGGAATACTGGAAGATGAGATAGTAACGGTAGATGCATGGGAATACCCAGTAGACTTCCTAGTCTTGAAATCAAAGTCAGGATTGGGTGATTATCCACTCATACTAGGACGTCCTTGGCTAGCAACAGCTAAAGCCTACATTAGTTGTAGGACAGGGAAAATGACGATATCTGATGCTAGGAGTGTGAAAAATCTAGTCATTTACCCACCGACACAATCCACTGATGAATTGGGTGAGCCTAGTTCGGAAGCCACAGATGATGATGATACCCTTCCTATGTTACAACATGTGATGGCTCTAGATGAAGTGGGGGACGAAGCAGACGAGGATTTAGTCATAACAAATTTCCTACAAGGAGAGTCTGAACGTCCACCCATGGATTCCCCACTTGTTGGTAGAAGGGAACATCATGTTAAACAAATCGAAATAGAACCTAGTAAAACACTGAATATTAATAGTGCATTGATGGCTGCTCAAGAGGAAAAATTGAGAGAATTATTAAACAAACATAAAGCCACTTTTGCATGGGATTATAGAGACATGAGGGGAATCGCACCCGAGGTTTGCACCCACCGAATTTACCTAGAAAATGATGCAAGACCGGTTAGGCAACCCCAAAGGAGGATGAATCCAACCATTAAAGAAATAGTAAAAACTGAATTGCAAAAACTGTTATCTGTTGGATTTATCTATCCTATTTCAGATAGCCAGTGGGTGTCACCATTGGTAGTAGTACCCAAGAAAAATGGTAAATGGAGGATTTGCATTGACCATAGAATGTTAAATAAGGCAATTAGGAAAGATCACTTTCCTTTACCCTTCGTAGATCAAGTCCTGGATACCCTTGCTGGACGAAAGTATTTTTTGTTCCTTGATGGATACAATGGATACAACCAAATCCAGATAGGGGAAGAAGACCAAGAGAAGACCACATTTACCTATCCTTGGGGAACCTTTGCCTACCATGTTTTACCTTTTGGGTTATGCAATGCGCTTGCAACTTTCCAACGGGCAGTACTCAGTATTTTCTCAGACATGATAGGGGAAACTATAGAAGTATACATGGATGATTTCACCATTTATGGTGAAAATTTTGAAGAAGCTACAATAAACCTGGAAAGAGTACTCCAACGTTGCCAGGAGACTAACCTATCCTTGAGTAATGAGAAGTGCTTCATGCTGATGACAAAAGGGATAGTCTTAGGACATCACATCTCAGCTGAGGGAATAAAGGTAGACGAAAGAAAGATAGAGGTCATTAGAGAACTACCTACTCCCCAAAAATAGAGAGATGTCTGAAGTTTCCTAGGCTATGCGGGGTACTACCGATGTTTTATTAAAGATTTTAGTAAAACTGCCAAACCACTGCACACGTTATTAACCAAGGAATTTGAGTTTGTGTGGATTGAGGAATGTGAACGGTCGTTTCAGACATTAAAAAGAGAAACTGACTACTACTCCAATGCTGAGAGGTCCAAATTGGGACCTCCCATTCCATATCTATGCAGATGCGTCTAACAACGCTATAGGAGCAGCACTAGGACAGAAAGAAGAAAATGAAGCATACGCTATTTATTACGGCAGTATAAATCTCATGGGAGCTTAATTGAATTACACCGTCACAGAGAAAGAATTCCTTGCAGTTGTACATGCTATTAATAAATTCCGCCACTATATTATTGGCTACAAAATTTTTGTGCATACAGATCATGCGGCCATCAGATATTTGATGAACAAACCAATGGTAAGTGGCCAGATTATTAGATGGATATTACTCCTGCAGGAATTCAATGTCACTATCGTAGACAAACCCGAAAGAGAATGTTGCAGATTTTTTATCAAGATTAACATCACAGGACAACATGGCAACTGAGGACATGTTCCCAGATGAGCATCTCTTTGCCCTGGATGATTGGATTCCATGGTATGCTAACATGGCCAACTACTTAGCAACAGGTAAGGTATCCCCCACACTCACTCCCCGAGAAGCTCAAAAACTGATTGAGAAGAGTGTGGCCTTCTCATGGATTGATGGTTGTTTGTTTAAAATTGGTCCTGATCAAATCATGAGGTGTGTGGCAGAGGAAGAAGTCCCAGCCATCTTAAAAGCCTATCATGATGAACCATGTGGTGGGCACTTTGCAGGAAAAAGAACTACGTTCAAAATTTTACAGATAGGGTATTATTGGCCCTCACTATTCAAAGACGCAGTCAAACACGCCCACCAATGTGACCAATGTCAGAGAATGGGGCGACCAACAGCGAGAGATGAGATGCCACTCCAGCCACACTTGCATATAGAACCATTTGACAAATGGGGTATGGACTTTGTCGGACCTATCAACCCACAATAAAATGGTAAACGTTATATTTTAGTATGCACTGACTATGTTACTAAGTGGGTTGAAGTGCAGGCCTTACGAAGCGCAAAAGAGGAAAATGTAGCACAGTTCCTGTACGAGTTCATCTTCACCAAGTTCGGTGTCCCCAGGGAGATTACCACGGACCAGAGAGCTCAGTTCACCTGGAGATGATACAGGAGCTCATGTAGCAATATTGGATCCGGCGTAACCACCTCATATCATCTGCAAGCCAATGGCCAAGTGGAGGTCACCAACCGCGAGTTGGAGAACATTCTGACAAAGATAGTGCAACAACACAAGAACGATTGGGAGAAACGTCTTCCGAAAGCAGTCTTGTTGGCACAGTGGCTCTACCACTTTCCTAGTCTGTGTCATCTCTCGTACCATTGCAAAAAGCTCCAGTATTGCACAATATAAACTAGATACTTTTACTTCCACACTCATATTCAGTACTTGTGCTGCCAATTGTTGTGTTGGCATCTCTTCCTTTTTTTCACTTATGATGGATTTCCTTAGCTTTTTCTCTTGCAAAAACTTTTCTTGATTGCTCCTTCGATTTTCTTCCTCCACTCAGACATGTGCTTCTCGCCATCTCTCCTCCGTGACAAGATCCGGATATTACTCAAATTTCCTTGCTTACATCTAGCACATGTTTTTCTTTATTTTGCTGGTTTTTCAAAGGCTCTTTGATGTCATTAAAATTGAAATTCTGCAAGTTATTTGAACGTGCTTTCTTCAGGTAATTGGCCTCCCTATGATTGCCTGGTCTACACCATCGGCACATCAATCCATTGTTGTTTCCAATGTTTCCTACAACTAGTGCATTCTGACAGTTTCTCATGAAGTGTCCCCACTCTTGACATCTTCGACATTGTATGATCTGTCTCCCATCTGAATCATACTGTAATTGACCTTGCCCACCTTGTGGTCAATTCCCTTGTTACGGTTGACATCTTCCTTAGCTGTTATTCCTTTACCTGTCGCTTGTTACTCCTTGCCCGTTTTTTGAAGTGCTATGCTTCTCTTTTTGCACCGTCAAAGTTTGATGTTTGGTGCTCTCAAATTAAACAGACAGCCTGAAACAGCACGTCCCACAACTTCGCAAATATTGCATAATGAATTCTTCGGACAATTCACATTTGTGTGTCCCTCAATCTTGCAATTGGAACACCAAATGTCCTTTTCTTTCTTCTTGTCTCCCTTCACGTTGTTGATCATCCTTTCTAGGTCCTTCCTCATGGCCTGGATAGCAATATGCAAGTCATCTCGGTCACTATCCGAATCATGATCTCTATAGTGACCTACTATTGTTGTCTACTTCATCTCGCTCTCTAAGTTGAGAGCTCTATCAAAGGCTTCTTGATAGGTAATCGGTGGTCCTACCTTCAGCTTCTTTTTATATCTTGGTGGTCCTCCCGTGCCAATCTCCAAAGATGGGTTGGTTCCCTTGCTATTCTAACTAGGGGGATTTGAGGATAGAGAACAGGAAAGAGATTAAATGACTGAAAGGAATGGGAAATATGGCCACAAGCCAGATAGAACAGGGTGATGAACTAACAGCACAATAACTTAACCGTACATCAAATCAAATAGCACTCAATGCAGAGAACTAACATAAATTAAAACTAGGCACCTAAGATGCATAATCTCCAGGGCTATTCCAGGGTTCGCGTTTTATCAGAAGCTAAATCCAGATATTAGAATTCAAACCTACAGACAAACCAGAGAATTTAATAGAAAATAAGCAATAGAAGACATACACACAAATAAAAGTCCATAGTTAGAGCCAGACATTCTCTGTATTGATAGCAGAATTCAAGTTACAACAATCTTCTAGCAAACGTCCATCGTTTTAGAATAAAAGAGCAGGCTTATATAGGCATTTTTGTCGCTTGAAACATTAAAAGCACACCCATAACACATCATGGTGGCAAAGAAGATAAGAATTGAGGGATAAACACTCATCAAACAGTAATGAGGCATGGGCCGAAACCGATGACTCACTCGAAATGTAGTTGCACCCCTTCAATGCTCTGACAGGTTCATCTGGTGGCGCTGTCTCCATGCTTGTTGGAACCGCCTTAATGCGAGATAGGATTCTAAAATCCTGAAACGTCCAGTCTAGAAACTTCTCAGACCGACTATGCTTGGATGGATAAGGATTCACCTTGACTCGCTGATGGGAAGCGCTTCTGAGAAATTTTGGCAAGGGGGCTGGAAAAGAACAGGCGCTAGATGCAAGCGCTGCCTATGTCTTGTTGTTTCCTAGCCCGAAATTGTCTCGCGCTCCAAAACTGCAGTGACGGCACCTTGCTGCCTTGGGACCAGCGTCAGAGTTGAAAAGTCAAAGGGCGATGCGCCCAAACTCGCTTCGAAACTGCGTTGCGCTCAAGATATGGAGCGAAATGACTTGATCCACACTTAATGTTTTCTTCTGTTTTGTGGGCAGCACCGTGGAAAAGTCAAAGCGCGTTTCTCTCCTTGCCACCTCGAAATTGCTTTGTGCATGAAAAACTGGGCGAAGCGCCCCGCTGCATTGGGAGGTGCGCTGGCGTTGACAAGTCAACAGCCAAAGCGCTGCTGTATGGGAGCGAATGTGCTTTGCGCCGAAAGGTGGAGCGAAATGCCTTACAACCTCGGGAGCGATGCCAGAGTTGAAAAAGTCAACAGGCATTGCGCTCTCTCTTGCTCCAAATTTGCCTTGCGCTCGAGAAAGGGAGCGAAACGTCTTGGGGTCTTGGGAGCAGCGCCAGAGTGGAATAGTCAACGGCCCTTGCGCTCATACTTGGTGCAAATCTGTTTGGCGCTCGGAGATGGGAGCGAAACACTTTGCTGCTCCACTTTGCATCCTTTCCTTGGGAGCTACACTACGCTTTGAAAACTCAAAGTATGTTGTGCTCCTTCTAAACCCGAATCTGTATTGCAGAGCGCAAAGGCATTGCGCTTGGGAATTTGAGCGCAACACTTTGCGCTCACTTAGCATTTTTTTATGAAGCTGGGGTTTACTGCTTTCTGGCCCAAAATGGGCCTGCGCTCTTCTTCTCCTTCAAACTTAACCCGTGCTTGGGGACAACGCAAACTACCCTCGCCTTCCAAAATATGGGCGCCCTACATGATGAGTAAACAGAAACAACTGCACACCGCTTTAGGCGTAGTCAAGAGAACCTTGATAGTAAAACGTAGGAAAGAGAAAACACATCTTGAACAAGGACAGAGTTTCTGGGAAGCAGAAATTACTGGACAGCAAAATATACACAATGTTGCAGAAATGCCAGGCGGCTCGCAGGAAAATTAAGCTCGCCTCAGTGTTGAAATCCCAGGCCTTATCCGTTGGGCTCAGAGTCATCATCACTATCGTTTTCTGAATGCTCGCTGGTAGTAGCAAACTCTTCCTCCAACTTTTCTCTTTTTGTTTCTTCCTCCTCCTCTTGGTGCTCACTGTCTTGCTCTTCCTTACGCTCAGGTACTTCATCTTGGCGCTCATCTCCCTCCTCTCAAGGCTCTTGGCATGCACCTTCCTGGGGCTCGTGGCTTTTGCCTTGGTCTTCTTCCTGAGCCTAGTCTCTTTCGCGCTGCGCCTGATCATCCTGCTGCGGAGGGGGGTTGGAGGGTGTGAGACGCTCCTGAATGTGGTCATAAGTTGTCTGGACTTGGGCCCAGGCGTCTTCTTTGATCGGGCCACGCTCTTGGAGCTCTCTGACCAGGTACCCGAAGGCTTCGAGCTAGTCGACGTCAGCATAAATAAACCTCTCGCTGAGGTCTACCAAACAGGCTTCCATCCGCGCGAACCTAGCTAAAAACTGCATCACCTGAAGCTCTGAAAGAGGCTCCTCTCAATTGTCAATCTTTGAGGTATCATTTTCAAACACGTCCCAGATTGACTTTAGCTCGTCTTTTGTCAAAATGCGGTCTTCTTCGTCAGTGAAGCCAGGGAAACCCATCTGTGCTAGAGTTTCAAAGTACATCAGAGAAATTCGCCTTTCCCTGCCGAACATGTCCATTAGTCTTCACGCTTCTCGAGCTGCTTTCGTCCTTTTGAAGAAAGACTTCAGGGCCATCTTTGCGGTTTCCCATGATCGGGCAAGTGAGCACATAGGAGTTAGCTCAAGGTCCATATTCTCCATGGTTTGTACATTCATGGCCAACTCCATCCATCGATCAACGTCCCTCTCGGCATCCTCTACAATGTAAGCGTCGTGAGTGACCAACTGCTTGGCCTCCTAGATGAATGACAGGACTATCGTGGCCTTGCGTGCCCTGATCTGGAAGTTGGTCAGGAAGCGCCAGCCCATTTCCTTAACCCGGTCTTTTGATAAGACCTCTGCTTGCCCTGATTTCGCTGTCAGTTGGGCCTGCAGCTCCTGGAACTGGGCATTCAAAGCCTGCAACTAGTTTTGTGCTTCCTCCTGTACCTTGAGGCGGTGCTTGGATTCTTTCTTGTAGCTCTCCACCTCTTGTTCCAGACTGATTACCCGCTGCTGCAACTGCTCCGCTTTGGACTGTGCTTATTCAAGCTGCGCCCTCGTGAGCGCCAGGGTCTCTTCAAATTCTATATTTTTGGCCTCAGCCTCATAGCAGCGCGTTTTGAAGTGCTCTGTGTGGAAGTAGAGGGATCCCACCTCAACATGGATGTTTCCGACCTTCTCTGCGGGATCGAGTGTCCTCATATCTTCCACTGTATGACGGTAGGAGTAGTCTGCTGTCGTCATCTCCCCCAATGGCTTCTGGACCTTGGGCACTTTTTCCATCCTGTGGAGCTGCATATTTTGAGGGTCAAACATGGCCCTTTTTTCCACTTCCTGTGCATTCTTTCTCTTCTTGCCCTTAAGCCAGGTTGAGGAGTTTTGTTGTGCCCGACGTATACTCTCTACAATAGGGCCTTCTTCGCAAAACTCTCCTGCATTCCATATAGCGCCGCAAAGGGGAACAAAGCCCGCTGAGGGGTGGATTCAAGAGATGAGTCTGGAACGGTTGGGGCAAGAGTTGTAGCAACCTTAGGAGATGTCGGGGTTTGCACGGTTGCAGCTGAGATGTTAGGATCAAGGGGCGGAATCTCAAGGGAGGTTGTTGATGCGACTATGGGTGAAAACAGGCCAGGACTTACTGCGGCAACGGACGCTGCAAATGAATGGACTAAACCTTGGGGGCAAAGACGGATGTCACTGGGAAAGTAAATGCATTGGAGACTAACGCAAAAGCGTCGAACGACTGAGAAACCGAGGGAAGGGAAAAAAAGGTGCGGCGATTGAAATAGAGAATTAGGCGCACCTGCAGCAGGGACGCCGAATGCGATTTGGGTAGACAGTAGGGTTTCGACGTCAGAAGGGTAAGTCATCAGAGGGGCGGAAGAGAGAAAGAAAGGGATAGAGGACGCACCTGCGGGCTCGGACGTCGCCAGAGCCGAAGTGGTGAACTGCTGCGTTATTGGACTCACTCCTTTGTCTGACGTCTCTTTCTCTAGATCAATGAACTGGACTTTGGGTTGCGCCTGCTGCGTCTATTGGACTTGTTCCCTCTGTTGCACTGAAGCAAGAACTTCTGAAGAGCCTCCTCCCATGGCTGTTGATGTTGTCGGAGGGTTTGTACCAAAGGGGCGGGTCGGACCAGTCCGAGGCCTCTTTGCAACGTTTTGGGGCACAGGTGCAACAAGAGCGCTCCTCTTCTTTGGAGTGGCCTCTTCTAGAAGCAGCTGCTGAACCTTATCTTTGACAAATGGCGCTTGACTAGCATGTTGTTCCTGTACTACCGCCGCATCTTCAACCCTGCTGGGGCTTTGGGTACTCCTAGGCACAATGTTGGCGAAAAAGACAGGCCGGTAAGTTTCACAATGCACGTCTTATGTTTCGGAGAAATTCGCATCCAATATGAGCGTTGGGTCGGATGCCCCTTTTCCATTGTGGACCCTCATGATCCACCAATTCGCGATTTTCTCATCCGACCAGTCCGGCACTTTGTTTTTTATCGCCTTGAACACTTCGTCGTCAGGGTCATGCGCCGGGTTCTGTGCAGGGTTGTACTCGGCCTCCATTATGTAGAACTCATGCCACGGAGGGAAGGACACCATCCTTTCCACGTGCCATTCTAGGTCAAGCCCGGAGGGGTTATTGCGTTGTGCCTCGATGTCCGAGCGCGGACAACAGTGAAAGCTCTTTGCCCCAATCTTGTCTCTGAAAACATTTAGCGGGTCGTACCTCCACCGCTGAGGAAGGTCGATCAGACCAAACTCGTACAATGTTACCGCCAAAAAGGCGTTATGCCCGTTGACTGATACTTCAATGTCGTCGAGGCGGAATGGCCACAGGCAGAGGTGCTGCTTTCTTCGTCCTTTGCCGTAAGTATCATCGGTGAAGTCACACTGACGGGCGACTTCGAGGGCGAATAGGTATTCAGTTGTGTAGTACGACAACAAGAAAGGTTTGCCAGTAAACCCGAAGATTCGCACAACAAGGCCTTGCGTTAGCTGAAAAACGTCACCGAGCAGCCCTTGTACCACATAGTCTCTCATCTCCCTTGGAACTTGCTCGCAGACACCATATATGATTTCCAAGGCCGGGCCGAGGAATTCTCTGTTGAAGTTATAGTACGACTCGCGTCTTGACAGACTTGGAGTCCACTGGTAAACGGGGAGCGCCTTGCCTTCCTTGTTGGTGCGGTTCTTAGCGATGAAGGCGAAACGACTGTGCATGTGGTAGAAGTACCACGCCATGAACGAGCAGCTTCGGAACACCATGCTCTGCCCATTTTGCACTCCGCACAGCTGGATATGCAGTTGCCGCGACACCCAGTCTGCCCAGTCGAAAAAGACAGGCTTCACTCCCTGCGCCACGACATCGGGAGAATAGAATTCTCCATGAGATATACACTCGACAATCGATACCTGCCAGTTATACACTTGGGCGTCCGTGGAGAGCCCGGTGATCCATGCCAGCATGGAGTAGAGGTCGGGATTTTTGAACCTCCTCAGGGATTTGGGGAGTTCTAGCAAAATTTCGGGTGTAGGCTTCTCTGTCAATTGAGCTTCCATAAACTGCCTCATCTGCACTGTGTTGGTATATCTCTCATTTTGCTCAGTGCTGTTAATTTTTTTGATAGTAAAATCATCAGGAGGCCCTTGCCCACAGGCGAAAGCTTTGCGAACTTTTTCGGCAGAGATGGAGAACAACCTTTTCTCTTTTGCATCTCGGACTGTCCTGGTCTTGGGGTCGTAAAATTTGGCGATTGCACAAATTAGCTCCGGGCAAGGGTGCACAGGTACCAGTACAGGTAGGAGTGGTAGGCGATTGTCCGATTGCTCCCGGCAGACACCTTAGTCATCATGAGTTCAACACTCCCACGGAGCTTCTCTATGCTTGTTCGGGTGAGGACGCAGTCCCGGATTTTACTCAATCCGTCTTCAGGTGGAGGTGGCGGTGGTTTTTCCTTCTTTTCCTTTTTTTGCTTTTCCTCGCCTTCCGCCTGTTTCAGAGCCTTTTCCTTCTTTTGTTCAGCGTTTTTCTTGCCCATTTTGACTGATCAATCGTTCAAACTCTCGGTTTGAAAATAGCAGCGCACCCGCTCAGAAAATAGTGGCGCCTTGCCAACGTCTACCGCTCTGCCTCTCACCAGCAATAATCACTCTCTGAACTCTGGCAATGATAAACAATGCAACCACTTAAAGATTTCTCTAGGTCTGCTTGAGGCGCAGTGATGGCCTTCTTATAGGGCTGCATCTTACCCACCGTATTAATGGCGCTGGTGCGGGATTAATGCTTGGAGTGATTAGGAGCAAGGTGGAAGGTCTCCTGTGTGATGGTCGGTGGCAAAGCACACATCCCAATGCTAACTAACAACGTGGGCCGCAATCCTCCTCGAGAGACGAACCGCGTTTCTTTCCTGAAAACTTGTTTCATGATCCAACGGACCTCGGGATTGCCAAGCCTTACCTTGAGTTGCGTGCCTGAGCATCGGAGAAAGCACCCAATATTTTCTTCCACACACAATGGATGGGTTGCCCGTTCCTCCCCCATTCCACCCTCGCACCCCCGGCCCAACCCAAAAACAGGCGCCAGGGGGGGGGGGGGGGGGGGGGGGGGCACGCGGGGGGGGGGGGCAGCCTCGGGGTGGGCCCCCCGGAAGAGGTGCGGGCCCGGGGCGGTGTGTCGGGTCAAACCTTTGGTCAGCAAGAATGCGGGTAGTTGTGGCGGATGGAACTTCTAATCAGCCTTAAATGATGGCAGCTAGCGTAGATAGTGCAGCCCATGCTTTGTCCTTTTCCCGGTCATGTCTTGGCTCGAATCCCGAAGTTGAACACTTTTCGGATGCTAATGAATGACACGTGTCTGCCTTGAAAGGCAGTTTATCCAACTTCGCCCCCGATTAGAGCGCTGTCGGGTTGCGGGAGGGTTGGGGAGGCCTCGTGCCTTAGTCAATTCTCGGGTTTTGCTTGCCCACGCGCACCGGTCGGGGCGCACCCGACTCTTGCGAAGTTGGGTTGCGCCCGATACTTTGCTGTCTTCTTTGTTGTTCGGTCGCGCACCAAGAGGGCGCACCTTTCCTGCGAAGTCGGGTTGCGCCCCATACTTAGCTGATTTTCTGCCCTTCCCTAGTCGCCCCGGAAGAAAGGCGCCCCCGACTCGCTGCGAAGTCGGGTTCGCCTCAGCACTTAGTCAATTTTCGCTCATTTTCCTGTTTTGTCACACTTCGCCCGTCCCTACTTCGCTCCAATTGAGAGGGCGCACTCCGACTTCTCGAGTCGGGGTGCGCCCCGCACTCTGACCATTTTGGGGAACACTTGGACTTCTGGGGGAAGTAAGGGGAAGAGGGAAGAATGAGACCAAGAAGAGGGAGAAAGAGAGGAAAGAAGAGAAGGGAAAGAGAGGAAGGAAGGAAAAAGAGCAGGTCACTTACAAAAACTAGAAACATGGCACCCCGTGCCAAATGTGGCAACAACACCCTGCGCTTTGGAGAGCACGCAAGCCTTTCACCTTAATGACGCCTTCATTATTCCTTAGGGGCTAAAAATGGCTCTCGCCCCAAAGGGAGAGCGCAAAGCCCTTTCGCTCTTGAAAAGCCCGAAACAGAGATGCGCTCCTAGACTAAGGCGAAACAGCTGAGGAACCTTGGGAGAAGCGCCAGTGTTGACAAGTCAACGGGCAATGCGCTGCTTTTTTCTTCGCAACTGCCTTGCACTCTTAAACCTGGGCGAAACGCCTTTGGGGCGTGCTAAACTTTTTTCCTCAAAGTTGACGTTGTGCGTTGAAAATTCAACGGGCGAAGCGCACCTCTAGCCCCGAATAGACCCTGTGCACCCAAACTGCAGCGAAAATGCCCGACATAGGGAGACGTGCTGGCGTTGAAAGGTCGAACGCCGAATTGCTCATTTTTTAGCGAATTGGCCTTGCGCTAAGAAATTTGAGCGAACCGCCTTCGCCCACACTTGGCGTTTTTCATTGAAAGAGGCATTGTGCGTTTGAAAAGTCAACGGGAGTTGTGCCTAAGGCAGGCCCCAAAAAGGCTTTGCGCATCCAAACCGTAGTGAAACTGCTTTGCACTGGGTAGTAGAGGCGCAACGTCTTTTGACTTTGACTTTTAGCCTCCTTTGAACTACGATGGCACCGTTCTTCGAAAAACAAAGCATTTTCGCCCGATTTACCTCCGAAAAGGCATTGCGCTCATCAGTTGGGGCGAAATGACCAAGGCGCACTTACGTTTTATCCCTCGAAGGTGGGTTTTGCTATTGCTTAGCCGGAACAGGCCTATGCATTACCTTTGTCTTTTGCCTTTACCTCTTAGAGCTTAGAGCTCTGAGACGCAGCTTTGATCTTATGAGGGAGGGAAGCCCCTCCTTCCGAACTGCGGGGCGCTTTGAAATTGCGACATTATCCTTGCTTGGGAATGATGAAACAACGGACCTGATGCCCTTGCAAACCTGTCATTCCTGAGCGTTGGAAACTGCTATTTTTCTTACTATCCTTGGCTCAACAAAAGGACACAAACGGAACTGAAATAAAACAATTGGATCCCTTGGAACCCCCCCTCCCCGCCTAGCTAGAAATCTAGCCCAAAAATTGCGCTACTGATAGCGTGAAAGAGGGCGAAGAGACTTATACTTCGAAAAAGCAAATATGCGTAAGAAAATACAGAAAATAGGAATATATATAGCCTGATAAAACCTTTCATACTACCTCTCACTGGTAGTACGCCTTCAGATGAAGGCCATTAACAGATAATGGAAGAGTAAACCCGTTCAGATCTTGCAGCGTGAAAGGAGTTCACCGGATGGACCTGAGAAACCCGAAACGGACCCTCCCAGAATGCGTCAAATTTGTCATGATTCCCGGGCTTGGACTTTTTCTCATTCCATTTCAGCACTAAGTCGTCAACCTGGAAAGTCCGATCAGAGGTCCTTTTGCCAAACCAGTTTTTCGTGGTGACGACATGTTTCATTAAAGCCTCATAGGCTTTCTCTCTTTCCTCCTCCAACTGCAACGGTTGGGCCATCCTGACGCTGATAGGATCGAACTTTTTGTCTCCACCGTCCAACAATCGGAGAGACTGCAACGCGGGCAACTCAATATGCGCAGGGAGCACTGCTTCTTTCCCGTACACCAGGGAATATGGGGACGTCTTGATGGATTTCTTGATGGAAATTTGGTCAGCCCATAACGCAAAGTCCAGAAGCAGATGCCAGCTCTGCTTGTTGCTCTCCAAAGTTCTTTTCAAGATCCTAAGCAAGTTTTTATTGGTAGACTCCGCCAAACCATTGTCCTGCGGGTAATAGTTAGATGAAGTTTTGAGGTAGATACCACACTTACTTGCGAACGTGCACATTTTGGCACCGGTGAAATGGGAGCCATTATCAGTCACTATCGTGTTTGGTATCCCGAAACGAGTTATCAGTCCCTCTAAGAGGGCGATGACCACATCTTGGTTGGCTTGCTTGGTGGGCACTGCTTCTGTCCACCGGGTAAAATAGTCTGTGGCCGTCAAGATATACTTGTGCCCTGCGGAAGAATTGGGCTCTATTATCCCAATGAAGTCTAAGCCCCATTGCTGAAATGGAGCCTCGACCTGAATCGGTGCAGAGGCAAAGAAGCATTCCTAGAGCAGCCGACATACCTTTGACATTTGTCGCACTTCTGGCTAACATTGAAGGCATCAGCAAAAATGGTAGGCCAATAGTAGCCTGCCTTTATTATTTTCAAGGCCATAGGTCTTCTTGAAAAATGGCCCCCGGACATTCCAGAATGGAATTCTTCCAGGATTTTCTCTTTTTTTGTCCCCCTAACACATCTCAGGAGGACCCCGTCAATGTTTCGATGAAACAATCCGTTGGGTAGCAATACGTATCTTTAGTCCTGAAGCCTGAACCTCCTCCTTTGCGAAGAGTTGATGTTAGAAGGGCACCGTCCTGTAGAGAAGTACTCCACTAAGTCTTCCGTCCAATCTCTGCCGGATACAGAGTGATTTGCAAGATTGCTCTCTTGCGTCGGATCATCCCATTGGCAAGCTGTCACTTCGGATGCAACACTCCTAGCTAGCTCTTGGCATAAGGCTCGGCCGCGGACCAGTTTAGTGGGCCGGACCTCTATGTCAAACTCTTGGATCTTGGAGTTCCAACCTACCCTCTTATTGCCGAGTTCGCCTTGGATGATGAAGTTTCTAACGTCTAGGTGTATCACGTACACTATCGTCTTACTCTGAGAGACGAAATGATGAAACTTCTTCAGCGACCGCATCACCGCATGGACTTGTCTTTCAATGAAATTGAACTTTTCCTCATGCGGGAGGATAACTTGACTCAGGAACGCAATTGGTCGCTTGTCCCCGTCCTCGTTTTTCTGGGTAAGGACAGCTGCATAGCTCTCTCGCTCTCCGACAGTGTAGAGGATAAAATCCTTGGAGTAGTAGGGGTTCACCAGAACGGGGGCCTCGGCAATTCTTTCTTTTATCTCTTTGAATGCTCGCCTTCTCTCCTCGGTCCATTGGAACTCAGCATCCTTCTTGAGGAGTTCCGTCATCGGCTTGACTACCTGGGCGAAGTCGGAAATGAATTTCCGAACAAAATTAATCTGCCCGAAGAAGGATTGGAGGCCCTTCTTGCTTGTTGGCAGAGACAGCTTGAGGAGGGCTTCCGCCCTGGCAGGATCTATAGCTAATCCTCTTTCCGAGATGACGTGGCCCAGGAGCTTACCTTAACCGCGAAAATTGACTTCTTTGGGTTTATCGAGATCCCGAAACACCTATCATAAATGTAGACCGTGTTCCTCCCTTTTGTGGGAAAAAACAGTCATGTCATCAAGATAAATAACAATGATGCGATTGAGCAACTCACCAAAGGCTAAGTCCATTGCTCTTTGGAAAGTTGCGCCGGCATTAGAGAGGCCGAACGGCATGCACTGGTATGTGAAAGTGCCCCACTTGGTGGTGAAGGCGGTCTTGAACTTGTCTTCATCTTTGACCCAAATCTGATTATACCCTGAAAAGCCATCCAACAGAGAGAATCTCTGCGCTCCTGCCACTACATGAAGTATTTGGTCAATTTGGGGCAGTGGATAATGATCCTTCAGCGAAGCCTGATTAAGGTTCCGGAAGTCTACGCAGAGGCGGATGTCTCCATTCTTCTTCCGGACTGGGACAAGATTCGCCACCCAAGAAGAGTGCTTGATGGGATATATAATTTTTGCCTCGAGCATCTTCAGGAGCTCGGCCTTCATCAACATCTCTATCTTTGGATTGACAGGCCTTTGCTTTTTCCTAACAGGTTTGACTCCTTCCTGGAGCTCGATTGTATGCTGGAAGACATCCTTGTCATACCCCTTCAGGTCGCGGTAGCTCCAGGCGACAATGTCCGGATATTCTTTACAGAGGGTTCTGATTTGCTCTATTTCCAGTGGTGTGCAATCAATTCCCACTTTAATCGTTTTCTCGGACTCCAGTTCAAGCTCTTCATACTCTCTCGCATCCACCTTGATCTTGTGGGGGAGAGACCTGTCGTCCTGGTCAAACAAACTTTCAAGGGTGATCAAGCCCTTAGGGAGGTGGTTGTTCTTCAGCTGAATTAGGCCCTCATATTCTTCTTCGTCGAGGGCTCTCTCTTCGATATTTCCTGCTTCATCAATCAAAAAATTGACGATCTGCTCGTCACTGTCAAAAACCTGCCAATGAATGTTCTTGTCAGGCACCGAGGGCCTATAGATCACCCTCACTGCCTTTGGCTTTTGCATTATATTCTCGGCAGGGGAGCACCTGGCTCCAATAGACGCTAAAACATCGACATGCTTATTCCGCTCCCGCAAAATAGACTGAATATTGAGAGCCGAAAGGGACTCAAGCAAATCCCATACCTTATTACGATATGCTTTTAAATAGTGTTGCTTGGCAACACACTTATTCGTCACCTGGTTACAGATCAGCTCTGAATCGCCAAAGATCTGCAACTGCTTTATTCCGAGTTTCTCCGCCTTTTGTAACCCCAAACACAGGGCTTCATACTCAGCAGCATTATTTGTACAGCTCCACGCGAGTCTGTACGAGTAAGTCTTCTGATTTCCGAAAGGGGAGACAAGGACAACTCCTGTTCCAGCACCGTTCTTGCATCGGGCGCCGTCGAAGAAGAGCTTCCACAGTTGATCATCCATGGGGTCTGCGTCACTCGGGACCTTAGCCTTTTCAGGCTTGGTAATCGAGTAACACCCGATGTTTGATTCTATCATAGTGTTAAAATCGCACAGAGAAATCGTCCTCTATGCGGAGCTCATCAAGAGCTTCCTCCATCAGCTCTACCTTTTCTTCTACTTCCTCAACGATGTTGACTGAGTCCATGGGTTTCTCCGCATCCTGGATCCTTTCAATGTGAAAGGTAGAGGGCTTTTCATTAAAAATCTGGTTCCATCCAGTTGAAGCACTCCAAGACTGCTCCTGGTGTACTCCATGCCCATGATTTCGCATACAGCTTTGGGCATTACAGTGGTGGTCGCACCAGAATCAACCATGCAATTATGCACGACCCACCCTTCCATTCTGAGGGACAGAAAAAATGGCGGCGGCCCTTTCTTCCCAGTGGTGGAGGTAGTCAACGGCTGTGTCAAGTAGGTCTGGGTTGGTCTCCCCTTGCCCTTGACGGACCTAATGGAGTCCTGCAACAGGTCAACCTGACCAGGTAGCTGAAGCGCGTCGAAGAGGCTTACCTTAGTCGGAGTCTTCCTTAATTCTTCAACGACGTTGTATGTTCCAGCACCAGACTCGCCTCCTTCCTTAGCAATTTCGTACCGGGTCCGGTATTGTTGCGTTGCCTCCACTCTCTGGCGCTTGGTCAGTGAGGGGTATCTTAACTTTTCCCTCACCTGATCCCTCACTTCGGTTTGGGGTTGAGAGGTCGGAGCTTGCGGTTGAGGGATTCTCGCTTTCGCCCTTGGAGGGAGGTAGTCTCTTAACCGAGCAGCGTCCGCCGACTCTGATACTTGAACTGGCTCCTTTTCTGGTTGAGGGGGTGCCTTCTCACTTGGCAGTTTGGGATTGGCGGGCACCTTGAATGGCTCCATCTGAACCGGATTGACCTCAATTGGCTTCTTGCCTATCCTCATCAAAACGGAGACCTGCTCGACAGGGGGAATCATGCATTTACGGTTAGTTTCCCTTATCATATTTACTTGTCTGCCATGTGTGCTGTCTGCAAGTGTCTGCACATACTTCAGATGAACCATGCAAGTCTCTTTGCCATGCGGGTCATTGCAGGTGGAGCACGAGTAAGTTCTGCCGGATGAACCAGCTTCTTCGCTTTCTAACATCGCAGAGTTCCTCTTAGGAGCTCTATCGGTGGAGGCAGCTTGCTCCCTAGTGATCGGGGGAGGAAATCTCCTTGGCTGATAGCCTTGATCATTTTGCCTCCTCATGATGTTTGAGAAACGACTCCAACACCATCAGGAACATTCTCGCGTTGAAGGAGAAGCACGTGAACAAGTGCAAGATCCTGAGCAAGGTAGGACTCAAGGAAAGCAAATGCGTTCGAAGATAGTGATACCAGAGAGGAAAGAAAAAGAGGTTCGGCAACTTGAGAAGGACCACATACCCCTTAAAGAGATTATGTGGATTCATGCCACTGGGGACTACTGCAAACAGTGGTGGGAGCAAACACCACCGAGGATGCCTTTAAGCTTTGGTCGATGTCAATTTCATTTTACAGGTTCCTAATTTCGATAGAGTTTTATAAGGAGTATTTACTATAGATGTTACTGACGTATGATGTAGCCAAACATACCAGTATAGTGCAAGTGGGAGACAAGGAGATACAGATAGGACTTTCAGCCAAGGAATTCAGAAGAACTTTCAGATTGCGAAAGGAGGACAACCTGTGCTAAATGAACGAGTTGATCCCAAGAAAACTAAACAATTGATCCAAAGTATCACAACTGTGGAAAAGGACACTGTTGTCACATGGAAGTCGTGGGATCAAACGGAGTCAACTGTTGAATAAGGGACTTCAGTGCATTATGAATGTACTGATGGCTAGGTTATCTAGGGAACAACAAGCATCGAAATTGCCAGTATGGTTGATATTGTATTTACAAGGCATTGGGAAAGGGATCGCCTATGATTGGGCAGCCTACTTGGCGATAAGAATCCAGAATTTTCTAATGCAGACCAAGATTTTCTCAATGGTCTTCCAGAATCCACACAATCAGCTTATTCTTGGATGCAGTAAGTAGAGCACATGTGCAGGTTCCAGTAGTGGATCCTCCCAAAGAATTACCCGACTTAGCACCATCAATTTTGAGGTGGATGGATGCTAAACCACAAGTGAAGAAGGCTACCCCAACCAAAAAGCAGTGGGTAAAACAACGGTTTAGCAAGGTTTCACTCAAAGGTCTAGTTGAGGAATCCTAAGGGGAGAAAGTAGACCCAAGAGTACAAGAGGTAACACCACCAACAGAAGAAGTTGCACCACCATCAAAGGGACCTACACCTCCAACAAGGAAGAGGAGGAAGTTTTTGCCACCATCACCATCACAGTCATCGGAATCAATAGAAAGGGTGACAACAAAAAAGATTACTCAAAGTCAAGCCATGGTACGCAAAATTGAACAGGCAAAAAGCTCAAACTAGTCCATTGACTAAGGAGACGGGAATACAATAAGAAGACTTTGCAATTCTAGAACTTCTTAAGACAATACCAGCAAAAGGGACAAGTAGTGTCATTCATGTGGGGCCTATAAAATTCGGCAAAAGCTCAAGTCCAAGAATCCTTAGCATCACCTGATGTACCCTTGGAGATCCGGTATGAAAAGACCTCAATCACACAGACTTTACGAGCATTTTATTTGAAGATATGTTCACTGCTGCAAAAGTAAAGGAGGTGGGCCAAACTGTACACCCAAGCACCACACAGGAGGTAGAGTTGGAAAAGAGGAGTGAAGAATCAACACCAATGAATAAGGCTGAAGGAGATCCGCTGGTAGGAACGCAGCAAAATCCTATTTCAATGGAGGAAGAATTGCCCAATATGCAGCAGGAAGCAATCACAGTACACGAAAAGGATCCACAACAAACAATGCCTCAAAGGGAATCGGTACCAGCTACGGGAGAAAGTAACCAATCATATGTACCTTCAGATCAGCAGATGATCACGGAAGGGAAAGCGGCTAAGAAGCCTATTGACCTTTTAGGAAAAGGGAAGGAGTCGGAGGTAATTTTTGAAGAAGAAGAATTTGATGAGGATCTGTCAGATCATATAATGCTGGACGTACCTAACTTTCAAGATCCACCGGAACTAGGCGCACGTATTAACCAGCAAGCAATTGCTTGTTTTACCAAGTTAACCCAAGTGATGGATAGATTAAGGCTGGAATTTGAAGTGGGTTGTGTTGGGCAATGGAAACAATGGCAATTGATGGCAGAGGAGTTGGATAAGCTGGTACAATGAGCTGGAAAAGGTAGTTGGCGAGCAGAGATTTCCAGCATTTACCAAGAACAGTCATGGGATTTGCATACTAAACATCTTAAGACTATGGAAGGAGTTAAGAAACTACCTGACGGGATACCTACACTTTATCTTGAACCAGCCCAAGTGCATGTGTTGGGACTGGTACTCATCCCCCTTCCCAGATCATGATAGGACAACGGTCACGGGTGGAACTGGTAACTGAATTGCTTCCGATGTACAGCCAAATCAACTTTGTAGCACATTTGTTGTGTTGGCTAGCGAAAGAGATCAAGCAACTTAACTTGACCAAGAAGAATCTGACCCAACGATTGGAAAATACGGAAGGGCAACTGTAGGTAACAAGGGAAAAACTGCAGGTAACTAAACAGAAGATGGAGAATGATGTGATTCAGTTGCAACATGCTATGAGGTAAATTGAGGAAAAACAGAAGGAATTCCTAGATCTTCATGCTCAACTCAGGGAGAGGGAGCAGATTATTGTAAGCATGGAGGAAAAGTTGTTGCAACAACAATCAACAAAGGAGTTACTCCTGCAACAGCAAGTGAAGTTCGTAGCCTAGAAGAATCAAAACGAGAATGCTTTGGTAAAGGAGTTGGAACAGGCTAAACAGAGAGAAGAGGTATTGCATAGAGAGTTGGCTCAGACACAACAACGGGAAGCAGCTCTCAAGGATGAATTGGCTCAGAGGAAACCATCTTCCTCCACTCTGACACAGCAGAAAATGAAGGATATTTTTATCAGACGTGAATCAAAGTTGTTGATGAGGTTGTCGGAAATGGAGGATAAAGCCAATATGTATGGAGTCGAGTGGGCCAAATACTTTAACTATGCAAAGAAGCTCCATGATGAACAAGAAACCTTCAAACTTCGTGTGCAAGAACTGGAAGGAGGACTCCAAACAGTAGAACCAAAGGAGGCTGACAACAGAACGTCGGAAGTCGCTGAGGACATTGACCAATGTAAAGGGGAGGATAGATGTAGACAGCAGTTCCAAAAAGAAATAAAAGAGTTTGACGAAATGTCTACATTGTACATTGTATTTACGTATGGCATGCAAATAGTCAATTTGGTCAACAACAATGTCATTTAGCGATTAGTAATGAGAAATACAATGTAATCAAACACATGAGATTAAGCAATGTTAATAAAGTAAAACAAATGTAATCAGCCGTCATGTGTAATAAGTTAACTGTTGTTAATGCTGAAACACAAAGCAGTTTTGGTAGTTGGGGCTTGGTTAATTACAGTAACCACCAAGGCCACACTATATATAGACCCTCCTTTCATTTTGTAAAGGAGGCATAATCTATCATCCATCAATTGTCCATTGCATAGGAGAGCAGCCAAGAGGAAGTGTTGTACGTAATATAGTTGCAGTCAGACGACTAAATGTAACCATCTTCATGATAATGCAAGGATACGATCTGGTGCCAACTTTGTCTCTGTGAATGTTTTTGTGTCCGATCTATATTGTGTTACAATGTTACAGGGAGGAGCGCCAGACAAAGCGTAGCAGTTGCAAGGACAACATTGCTTAATTGTCTAGGGGAGCCGACATATAGCTAACCATCATGCTTGGAGCTGACATGGATCATGCCGACATGAAGGGCCGACATCCGTCATGTTGAGGAGCCAGCATCCATCATATCCTTGTCTGTCATGTCGCCTTGCGGAGAAGCTGACATCCGTCATAGTCTATTAGTCATACGTCTCAAGTCAATCTGTCATGCAGTCATCCTTCATGCATCAAGCCGTCACATGCTAAATCCGTTAGACATCAGAGCCGTTATAGAGCAATCCGTCATATCCTTGTCCGTCATGTCACCTATGAAGAAGCCAAAATCCATCATAGTCTCAGTTATCCGTCATGGAGTCATCTGTCTTAGGTCAATCCGTCATGCATCAAGCCGTCATATGCTAAATCCGTTAGACATCAGAATTGTTATAAAGCAATCCATCATAACCTAATCAATCATAACTGAGCCGTCAAGGATTAGTTGTCCAAACCATATAGACATGTTCCTTAGTTTGTATTCCCAATTCCCCTCCCACTAAAACTATCATTCCCTCGTCGCGGGAAGTCCTCACCGCTATCTACAAGTGTAACCTAGGTATCAAACACAACCCATGTACAAGGTAAAGACAACGGAAGAGAGCCCATGCCTAGATACACAAGAATAAAACAAAACAAGATAAAAATATAAAATGCAAGAAGTGCATGGCATGGAAAATTGCATGGATGCATTAATTTCATACCTACCTACAAATGAGTACCTAGTTAGCTATCTATGGCATGGAAAAATGCATGGATGCATTAAGTTCTTGATCTTGATTGATTCTTTCATCCGTCCCTTGTTTCATTCCATCTGCAATCATAGTCAATCATAGTGAGGTGCAGACAAATCCAACATGCTAAGAAAGACAAGACAATCTCCACATTGCATTGCATCGCACATTTCATTCTCTCTCAGGCAGACATACCGAGACAGATAGGGATCCAAATTGATTGATTTGTATCTAGGTTTGGCTCTAGGCTCTCATTAGTTCATTACAATTCTTAAATGAAAGTTGATTCAATACAATTAGGAACGGGCCACATATGAGGGTTTGGAGGTGTTGTGTTGTTTTGTTTGTTTGATCAATATCAAAACTAGCCCATCCATGGACCTAAAAATTTTAGACTACATGAGCATAAGCAGGAGCAGGAATAGGTCTTTCCCCTGTATAGAAAAATAAAATGAAACTAACAATAGGAGTTGGAGCTACCATCACCTTGGCATGGCTAGGAGGCATGAAACGTGTGTATATGCTTTGTTTTTTCTTTTTTCCCTCAACGTTGGATGTCATCCAGGATGCCCAACTATCCAAGGGAGAGCTTGAGGACATCTCAGGCATGTCCACACATCCCGAGGACACCTAGTTGTCCTAGGATGGCATCCCACGAACACCCCATTTTAGGGATGACCACCTCTGAGTCTCTAGGAATGGGGACATTTTGGCTTTGTCCCCGTGTCCCTAAAAAAGCGAGGGATGTCAAAATGGCACCTCGATGGGTAGGGACAAATCCCTACGGAATACTATTTATTAGAAACTTGTGTCATTACATACAAAAATGCCACAACATTTTTTGACAACACAACATATACAAGTCATACAACACAATTTAATTTGATAGTTCATGTGCTCATCAAAATGTGGTGTTTATGCACCAGCTCAACTACCTCCATCTACCCACTCCTTTAGAGTTGTCGACATCCTTGCCGATAGACGAACTTATTCAACTAGGATAGAGGTGCTGAATGAAACACTTGTCATGCTCCTATTTCTTTCTATTCTCGACATTTACAACCAATTGCAATGCAAATCTTTGCCCATGCAGCCTTGCTTTCCAATCGCTTGCTCCGGTTCATGCACCCAGCCAAATCGCAAGTCTGATGAGTAGTGCCCATCACTACCTATTTCAAGGGTCAAGGGGCATTGCCCATTGCAGGGTCGAACGAAAATGCCTATTGCATGCTTACACCCACTCAACCCTTATGCATGACCTACCCCTATTGGCACACTTGACAACAACCAAGACTCAAACAAATTTGACTGCTACATTCTCTTCCTAGAGGCATTCCCCAGCTAGATGATAAGGTGAGATTGGATGGCATTTGTGATGAAGAGGGCATACCCCAGCAAGATAATAAGGTGAGATTGTGGTCTTGTCTGAGACAAAACACCCCATACAAATAGTTGCGCATGCAACCTTGCTTTCCAATCGCTTACTCCGCTTTATGCAACTAGCCAAATCGCAAGTCCGATGAGTAGTGCCCATCACTACCTATTTCAAGGGTCAAGGGGCATTTTCCATTGTAGGGTCGAGAGGCAATGCCTATTGCATGCTTACACCCACTCAACCCTTATGCATGACCTACCTCTAATTAGCACACTTGACAACAACCAAGACTCAAACAAATTTGACTACTACATTCTCTTCCAAGAGGCATACCCCAACTAGATGATAAGGTGAGGTCAGATGGCATTTGTGATGAAGAGGGCATACCCTAGCTAGATGATAACATGAGACTGTGGTCTTGTTTGAGACGAAACACCCCATACAAACTGCTCCTCATTAGGTGGTTCTCACTATGATGGTAGCTCAAACTTCTTTTTTAACAATGTCCTCTCACTCTTGGATGGCTCAGGAAACTTGGATAACATCCCTTGCTTGAATGAAACTTACAATCTAGATGGTGTCTCTCTTTTGGACAACAGCCTTCTCCCATGGACAATAGAAATGAGTGTGGAAGGCAATTTCTTCTTAAAAGACACATGAGAATAACTTACAATCTAGATGGTGTCTCCCTTTTGGAAAACCTCCTCACATGAACAATAGCAATGAGTGTGGAAGGCATTTTCTTCTTAAAAGACGCACATGAGGATAACTCCTACTCAAACGATGACTCTAGCTTGGATGACAAATTTGAAACTATCTTAGAAAACTATCTTCAAGATAGATACTTAGATGGCAAACATGACAACATCCCTAACTTAGAAATATTTGTTTTGAGTGGGTAGATGTAGGTAGTTAAGTTGGTACAACCTAAGTAGCCTAACGGTGGAGACTTTGGAACTTTGAATAGAGGTCAAAGGTTCAAATCTTGCAAGGGATAGGGTTGTACACCATGCTTCAATAACTAGATTATGGTTGGATAACCATATATTGGATAAATCATAAAACAAGGTTCATCTCATATGGCCTATGGCCTTGCAAAAGCTCAACACTACTTTACCGTTTTTACCCTTCATTAGCTCTGTAACTTGATCTATATAATGGATGACACATTAGTAAATTTGGAAAACTTGGATGGGGTCCAAAGTTGGGCAACCTGCTAGCCTCGAATAATAGTCCCAAATTGGACAACCTCCTTGACTTGGATGCTAGTCCCAATTGGACGACACAACCAGTAATGTTGACGTCTCGGACAACACTAAACTCCTAGACTACAAGGAATATGAGTAGGATGATACACGAAGGTAGGACAACACTCACTAGGTCAACAATCACCCTACCTTGCATGACACAATCTTACTCCCATACAACACCCTCCACTATCTCTTAGACAACACTCTCTTTCTCAATGACAAGAATGGTAGGGTCTATGATGGTCAGGTGTCAAAAAACGAGCAGCAAGACAACAAGGTTTGTGATGGTTGTGTTTCAAATGGAAACCTCCCAAACAATACTAGACACTATACAAATTTGTTTCGTACTCATTTTGTATGACAGCTCCATGTATAATGACATTTTTTGTATGGACTATTGTGATGATATCTAGTCATAGGAAAAAAATCTCTCCTTTGACAACAAGCAACGGAATGACACAATGCAAGTTGCCCGAACAAATGATGACACCACATCCTCATACAAACAATAACCCATATGATGACTCTCTTTTCAGGATGACAATATGTGGGACGACATCTAATAAATTGACCTCTCCTCTACTCTACATGACATTTGAGCAACTACCTAGCACACCAAGCAAGTTGGCATTGCCTCCAATGTGGATGGCCTAGCATATGAAGACACCCATGTCTGGCAAGACAACATTATTCGCTTGGATGAATCTCTCTCATCCATTGACAACAATGAGTTAGATGACAAACCTACGATGGATGACTTCTCCTATTAAGATGACAATCCAATTGCTACTAGGGTCTATATGACACCCTCTCACTCAGATTTATAGAATTATAATTGGCATATGAGTGAAATAATGTCCTTTGCAGATTGGCAACAAACAATGGCCCCTTCTTTTTGGCAAATGTCTGTAGTAGAATTGCCTTTCTCGCATGGTCCACAAAATGCCCCTTTTTCTTGGTTCCAAGCTTGGATGGCAATGGGCAAGGCAACAATGAAGATAACGTTTCTTCCAAAAGAAAGAAAATGGACATTTAGAGATAGAATTTTTCAGCTCACTCTATATCATTCCTAATTGTGATCTCAGTCCTCCCCTTCGTGCTTAGGCTGACACTTGAAATAGTGAATAGAGCAATAATCACAATGGTATGATTCTGATAGTAGAGGGCATCCTCCATTGTCTAGCCAAACATTGTCCTCAGTTATGCAACTTGAGACCTCACCTTTATGGCAAAGCTTGTCTAGATGGAACCCTCCTCCATCTAGGCTACACAATTGCTCTCATTCATCATTAGACAACTTATTCGTTTCATCCTATTTGTGTCCTTTGCCTACAGACAAGCATTTAGAAGAAAAAATGACAAAATTTACCAAGGTCTACATCAAATTGGAGGTAGACATCTTTCTCAATTCATTTGTCAGTGTTTGCACCACGTGCTCTTATAATAGTCACTCTTCCATCATGATGTGCTCCACTTCCTTGACGTCTACTACAATCAAGTTGACACTTAGTTGTCCACTATCCGCATGATTCTCAAACCCTCCAAACATCATCAATTTATCTTGGTTAATATTGCTCTTATCATCTCGTATGAAGTGTCCCCATAGAGAACACTTTTGACACTACATAACGAATCTTCCCTTAGTATCATATACAAGTTAGTTGTTTTTGTTGCCTTAGCAATTGTTACAAAACGTGTCACCAGTAGCACTTCTCATTGGAATAGTATCCCTTTGTGTCGAATACACCTACTAAATGTTTCTTCAAATAAAGGAGCATTTCTTAATCGAACATCCATCCAAACAATTATCATGAAATATTTGTTTTCTCCTTTGGACCCATTGCACCTTGAGTCCCATTTAGTTTTGAATTCGTTCAGCATGCACATCATCTCCTTATGAAGAACGCTTGGCTATATTTGGGCTTCATCATGCTCGTTCTTAGTGTCACTCATTCTCAAAGTGATCACTCTCATGAATTTCATCTTCAAAGTCTTTCGTCAATAACTTCCCAATCTCAACATCTAGATAATATCCTCAAAATCACCCTTCAAGTTGCTCTCATTCTCGAATTCTTCACTCTCGTTTTCAAAATCATTCTCATCTTTGAAATCAATCTCATCACGAAGTTCCCAAACCTGACATTAGAATGATGTCTTCAAATCACTTTCTAGGTCTTGTAGGCAAACGAACCAACTATTTCATTCATGAGTGCTAAATTTAGTTACAATGGACTGGCCGAGATTAGTCAATAACAGAATTAAAAAAATAGCACACAAATATTTTCTAGCCCCTAATTAGTTCTCCCATATTTGGAACAAACTAAATAAAATATATTGCACGTTTTATTCTAGAAGCTAATGTAATACTCTATAGCATCTAGCCTATAGCCTACCATCCCCCCTTATTACATTATTTGATGTACATAGAGAGTTGCAAAACAACTCAAATTTGACACGTGCAAGGGCCTTAGTGAAAATGTCTGTAACTTGTTCATCAGTGGGAATGTATTGGAGTTGAATCTTGTGCTCTGGAACTTCATCTCGAATAAAGTGACATTGAGTGTCAATATGCTTTGTTCGTTCATGGAACACTGGATTCTTGACGAGTTTCAAAACACCTTGGTTATCGCAATTCAAGTGTATTGGAAGATTCTTTGGAAGACCCATACTTGAAAGAATACGATGTAACCATATCGCTTCACACACTGCTCCTCGTGTTGCGCAATATTCTGCCTTTGTAGATGAAAGTGCAACTTGTTGCTTCTTGTTGTGCCAAGAGATAGGTCCAAATCCAAGATGAAACATGTATCCTGACGTTGATTTTACGTCATCTATACTTCCAGCATACTTCGAATCCATGCATCCTTGCAAGAACTTATCATTCTTCTTGTAATCCAGGCCATATTCTGTTGTGCCATGGACATAGTGAAGAACTCGTTTCATTGCCTTCCAATGATTGACCTTAGGTTCCTGCATGAACCTCGAAAGATAGCTCACAACAAAGCTGATATCCGGCCTGGTATTAGTTAGATATATGAGACTCCCAATCAACTGTCGATAGAGAGTTCCATCTACCTGAGGAGATTTGTCGTATCGAGACAGTTGTAGCCCTGTTTCCATTGGAGTTGCTTTGGGCTTACAATCTATCATTCGATATTTTTCAACTAGTGCCTTGGCATACTTCATTTGTGTGACCCTGATGTGGTTCTTTTTCTGCACAACTTCCAAGCCAAGACAATAATGGAGAAGTCCTAGATCTATCATTTCAAATTACTTCTTCAAGTCACCTTTCACTGCTTCTATCATCTTTTTTAAGCTGTCAGTGATGATCAAATCGTCAACATAGAGCACAAGTATCACTATTTCAAAACCAACTTTCTTGAAATAGAGATTGGCATCTGAGGGACTTCTCTTGAAACCATGCTGCAGGAGGTGATTATCAATTTTAATGTACCAATCTCGTGGAGCTTGTTTCAATTCATAAAAGGACTATCAATTTGCAAACCTTTTGCTCTTGTCTTTCAACAACATATCCTTCAGGTAGAGACATGTACACTTCCTCTTTGAGATCACCATTCAAGAAGGCACTCTTCACATTCATCTGATGAAGCTTCCATACGAACTGAGCTGCCATTGCACAAAGTACACGAATGGTTGTCATTTTTGCAGTTGGTGCGAATGTCTCTTCATAATCTATGCCTTATTTTTGCACATATCCTTTGCAACAAGGCGGGCTTTATGCTTGTCAATAGTTCCATCTGCCTTATATTTGAATTTGTATACCCATTTGCAGCCAATGGGCTTTTTTCTAGTAGGCTGATCAACTAGCTCCCATGTTTTGTTCTTCATAAGAGACATATTTTCTGCATCCATAGTTGCCTTCCATTGAGGCACACTAAGTGCTTCTTGCACTGAAGCGGGTTCATGCTCCACAACTGAAGTCATAAAACCTCTATCTTCCTCTTCACTCCTATCTTCTTCTTCATCATCTTGTTCTCTTTCCTGGCGTGACATACTTCGAGTACGTGGCCAATTGGAATTGAGATTAGGAGGTGCATCCAATTTTGCATCTCTTATAGTGCTAGTATACCATTTTGGAATTTTCTTTTGTTTGGGGGGAGTCCTTGACTTAGGCTCCTCAAATTCCAGGTGTATAGCAGGAGATGTGTCTTTGCTAGATTTTGGTGTATCCAACTTGGGAGCTTCATCGAATACCACATCTCGACTTATATGAATTTTCTTGGTTATAGGATCAATCAATCGATATCCCTTGGATTCTTCATCATAACCAAGAAATGTGCATTACAGAGTTTTCTCATCTAGCTTGCTTCTTTTCTTCTTTGGAATGTGCATGAAGGCTTTGCATCCAAATATTCTTAGATGATAAATGGAGGGCTTTCTTCCACTCCATGCTTCTTGCGGTGTGACTCCTTGAAGAGCTTTTGTTGGAGCTTGATTCAATAGATAGACAGTTGTAGTGACAACTTCTGCCCAATATTGTTGCCCAAGATGTGCACCTGTGAGCATACAGCGAACCATCTCCATGATGGAATGATTCCTTCTCTCAGCAACTCCATTTTGCTAAGGAGTATAGGTTGTAGTAAGCTGTCTTTTTATCCCATGTTTGGTGAGAAACCTTGAAAACTCGTTGGAGGTGAATTCCCCTCCTCGATCTGAGCAGAGGGCCTTGATTGAACATCCTGGTTCTTTCTCAACACGCTTCTGATACTGCTGAAAATACAGGAATGCATCTGACTTCAGCTATAGAAAGAAAACCCACATCTTTTGGGAGTAATCATCAACAAACAACTGAAAGTACTTCTTTCCACCACAACTATTTGGCATGGGTCCGCACAGATCGGTGTGTATCAACTCAAGGCTCGTGAAGAGCTCAACTCAAATGGAACTCAGTGTTGCTTCCCTACTAAGCAATCCGAGCATACAGGCAAAGTATGTGAAAGGTTGGGCAGACCTAACACCATATCATGCTTACTCAATTCGAGTAGATAGCCTGAACTTAGATGCCCATACCGTTTGTGCCATAATGAAGTAGCTTCTTTTGAGTTGGCAGCCATGGCAACATGAGGGGTATAAATAGCATCTAAAACAAACAATCCATGTTTGTAGGAAGCTGTGGCGATATGTTTACCCTTTTTGGTAATGAAGCATCGCTTTTGTCCATCAACAACCTTAAAGTCAACCACCATATTTTTGTCCAAAATTTGGCGTACAGACAACAAGTTTTTGGCCAATCCTTCTCAATTTTGCAGTGTCCATCACTGAAACATCTCCTTCTCCTTGGACTCGATAGGTCTTATCATCGGCAATGGTCACCGGTTTGCCTTCTTTGGCCTCAAATGTGTCAAACCACCCTTTATCACCAGTCAAACCACCCTTGCTGGCACCAGAATCAATATACCAAACATTATCTTTTTGTTTGGGATCAATTTGAGTCATGAGCACTGTTGCCACATTTTGCACGGGGTGCCATGTTTTCCGTTTTTTGTAAGTGATCTGCTCTGTTCCTTCCCTCCTCCTTTTTTCCAATTCTTCATTTCTCCCTTTTCCTCCTCTTCCTCACAGTTTCATTCCTCCCTTTTCTTCCCCCAGTAAGTTTCCAGCAAGTGTCCCCTGAAAATGGCTAAGTGTCAGGGCGCACCCCGACTTCGCAGCGAAGTCGGAGTGCGCCCTCCAGTTGGAGCGCAGTAGGGACAGGGCGAAGTGCGACAAAACAGGAAAATGAGCGGAATTTGACTAAGTGCTGGGGCGCAACCCGACTTCGCAGCGAAGTCGGGGTGCGCCCTTCTTCCTGGGCGCACTTGGAGAGCAGTGTGGCAGGAAAATGACTAAGTGTTGGGGCGCAACCCGACTTCGCAGCGAAGTCGGGGTGCGCCCTTCTCTTAGTGCGCAGTCCGAACAGAAGAAGACAGCAAGTGCCGGTGCGCAACCCGACTTCGCAGCGAAGTCGGGGTGCGCCCTCTGACCGGTGCGCAGTTGGGGAAGCAAGACCAGAAAATGACTAAGCAAGATAACCTTCCCAACTGCGCCGTTTTCTACCTGCGCAACCCGACAGCGCTCAGATCCCGGGCGAAGTTGGATAAACTGCCTTTCAAGGCAGACACGTGTCATTCATCAGCATCCGACAAGTGTCCAACTTCGGGATTCGAGCCAAGACTTGACCGGGATAAGGACAAAGCATGGGCTGCACTATCTGCGCCAACTGCCACCATTTAAGTTGATGAGAAGTGCCATCTGCCGCACCTACCCACATTCCCGCTGACCGACGGTTTGACCCGACACACCGCCACGTAGCTGTACAGCCTTCAGGGACACCATGCCGCAAGTACAGTCCTGCCCGACAGAAGTCAGCATCGCAGCCTCCTCAGCCCGCTTGTGTCGCCTAATGTTTAGTCCGGGACTTTGTGCCCAAGAATGTAATCGGGGGACTTGAGGCTATAAATAGCCATGTAATTCATTGTAAAAAGGGGGAAGGGGAATATATTGCTAGGGAACAATTGTAGCTGTGCGTTTGCCTCTAATACAAGCACATACTTGGCTCTCGCTCACCGTCTTTTATCTTGTATGCCGCCTCTCCTTGTCATTTCTGCCTCATGTTTCTTGTATCATTGCTTATCGTTGTACCGAACTCTGGACTCTGGTATTTGGTGGTCAAGTATTCCTGGAATGCATAGATAGAGGATACATAGGATGAATGATAGCTGTAGTTTCAATGTGTGCTTTGTAAAGGAATGTTGTTAGTAGCGGTGATTGATTCGTTGCCGTGCTGCTTATTCCCCCCACCCCAACTCCAATCATATTTGGAATCTCTTTCTGCACTTTTATCCCTTTCCCTGCACTCTTAACCTAAAACACAAAAACCCCACAAGAAGCCGGCCTTCTCCGGAGATTGGCACGGAAGGCATTCCTTCCTTCCGGCCTTTCAATCTGGTGGGCGAATCTGGGCGCAATAACAACAAATCCTTTCCTCATGGCAGATTCGTAACCAACAGTTTCTCTGGCACGCCCGGTGGGACATGGTAGTTTCCCACCCCCAAACAGAATCGAAGCACGAGTGCTCGCTTCATTGCTGTTAAAAATCAGAGCACCTGGCGACTCTGCAAATCTGAATACTCTCTGAGTCCGTAGAAGACCGGTCCTAACGCCTTCATGCAAACGAGAAGGTGGCGAGCAAGGAATCCGGGAAACCCGCCTGACTTTTACGAAATCGACATTGACGCTCCAGGCGAGCGCGTCAGGCTGGCTGATTACCAAGCTCGCGAGAGGCTGAAATTCAAGAGGCCGAGGCTGAAATTGAAGAAGTTGAGGCCGAAGAAGAATCTACATCTTCGGACAGTTCCGACACCGAGTACACTACCGGGTCAGAAGAAGACATGGCTGCCCAGCAGGATGATGATGACCTCTTCCCGGCGGTGGACTCTACGGGGCCCTTGGCCCTAGTCGGACAGCAAGCTGTGCCCCCCGCCGCTTTAAAATCTATCCCTACGTATGACGGCTACGGCAAGACGGCGTACGAACACATCCAGGACATTCTGGCCCTGGCCGCGCTACATTCCATCACCGACGAAGGTGTGAAGACCCGTCTGCTGGCCCTTTCCCTAAGGGGAAAGCTTCTCTACTGGTGGAGATCACTGCCAGAGGGATCTATCACAGGGTGGCGACAGTTAGCCGGCAGGCTCGTGAAAGGATGCAACGAGTCTGCTGATCCCTCTTCTTTGCTGCATCAATTCCAAAGTATACAGAGACACCCCCAAGAGGAGGTGTCAGACTTCAATATCAGGTTTGCGAGGTCTTGGAAACGAGTACCTCGCGAACTCCGACCCTCGACAGGTCAGGCCGCCTACTACTACCTGAGATCCTTCAACTCAAACATTTGCCTGCCGCTGAAGGTAGCCGGAATCGACACGTTCCCCGCTCCGTATGAGGCTGCCCAACAAGCCGAAATGGATATCATTTCCATTGGCAGACTCCCACACAGGGTACAACCGCCCATCTACCCTGACTTCCCCGATCTCAGTATCCATTAGCTTCTGGTCCAGAGCCGTCCACTTCAGGGCAGCAACCCCAACAACAATGGAATCCGGCGCCGGTCGTGAATCCTTACGGCCCGCCACAAATTCATTATCCGCCTCCCCCTCCTACGCATTTTCCAGCGCTCCCTGCTCCCCCGCAGTATGCACAATATTCTACGCCTCCTCCATTGGCTGCATTACCTCCTCCGGCTCAGTTGCCACCTCCTGACAATGATATTCAGAATAAAATCCTCCAGGAGGTAAGGGCTCTGGCCTCTGGATATCACACCATGTCCAATGACATGACTGTTCTAAAAAAGAAACAGGCCCAGATGGACCTGGCTCCAAGGAGGCCATATCCGCCCCCGGCACTGACAAAGGATCGCCCCGCCGAGCAACAACTGCAAAGGCGGCCCCCTCCGAGAAATGCTGCCATTGAAGACCAACCTGGTACTTCTGACCAGGTCAACTGGTGCACCACGTGCAATGACCCGCATTCGGAGGGAGACTGCACCCTGCATCAACACTATCTCCAGACCTTGGCCGGCAGCGCCATAGAGGACGAAGAACTCTACATGATCCTGGGCGATGAAAGCAACTTCGCCGTCCCAGAGGAAGTTCCAGTGCCGCCTCCCGCCAAGGAAGATAGGAAGTCTGCTGAAGTAGCCGCAAAACCCTTGAAGGTATACGCCAGGAGAGATAAGGCGCAACCTGATGGGCTACCACCTTACAAGAGGCTGTGGCCTTACACAGCCAAAGATAAAGCTCCTCCAACAAAGACTCCCGCTGTCAAGCCTCCCGTTGCTAAAGCTCCCGCTGCTCAGCCTCCAGCTGAAACCAAAGAACAAGCTCAGGAGAAGCTGAAATATCCATCTCTGACCAAGAGACAGAGAGTTGAGGCCACTCAGCAGTACCGGACGAAGTATGAGCCGGCAAAAGAAGCGGAAGGAGCTAGCACCTCAGCCTACAACATAGTAGACGAACTGAAGAGGACCCCCGCAAGAATCAGCATGTATGATGCTCTTCAACTCCCAGGCCAGGTTGATCTGCTGCAAGAATCTCTGAAGATCATGAAAAATGGCAAGCAGATACAGCCCGCTGTCCTGGTGCAACCCTTGACAGCCTCAGCCACTGGGAAGAACAGACCGCCTCCCTTCTATCTGTCATTACGGATGCAAGGGTACATAGTACACAACTGCATGGTGGATTCTGGTGCTTCCACGACCGTAATGCCGAGAGCCGTCTGCGATGAAATCGGGATGGAGTACACAAGGAGCAGCCAAGGCGTGCTGCAACCGGACGGCACCCCTGTCAAGACAATCGGTGTCATTAAAGACATCCCCATTCGGCTGCACAAAGCTCTCGACATCGTGGTCATCCAAGAGGTCGTGGTTGTCGACTTGGAACCCTACTTCGGCATGTGTCTCTCCAGGGAGTTCACTGCGAAGTTGGGAGGGTATCTGTCTCTGGACTACTCACACATGGAAGTGCCCTTCAAAGGAAGGAGACTGAAAATTTACAATGAAAAGCCTTCCACTTTCTTAGTAGAGAAGATACCCGGAGAAGAGCCAGAGGACTGCATGGTTCAGCTAACGGAGGAAGAGCTGGTGGTGGTGGACATGACGGAGCAAGCTCTTGAGCCGCTGCATATAGAAGATGAATTCTCCTTGCGGGACTTCAACGCCGTGATTGAGACCGAGCAAGGCTGCTACACTGTAGTTCAGCCTGAAAGGCTCGACAAGTCAGCCAAGAAAGAAGTGGGACCTGCACCAGAAAAGCTGTGGAAGCTTTTCTTTGACGGCGCACGATGCAAAAATGGCGCCGGTGCAGGTGTGCTTTTAGTTTCCCCAACCGGGATCCAGAAGGACTACACCTACAGGCTGGCCTGGAGCTGTACCAACAACGCGGCGGAGTACGAAGCCCTGTGCTTAGGTTTGCGGAAAGCAGAGAGGTTGGGGATTAAGCACCTGCAGATCTTTGGCGATTCTGAACTGGTGTGCCACCAGATTACGAACAAGTGCGCCTCCAAGAAGCACTATCTCAAGGCGTACCGAAATCGGGTCTGGGATCTGATGGAGTCGTTTGACTCGTTGAATGTCAAGGCTATATCACGTGAGAAAAACAAGCATGCGGACATTCTGGCGTCTGTTGGAGCCAGGTACGTTCCGGCCGATGACACTGTCCAAAAGCCGAAGCCGGTTCGCACCATTTACAGTGCCTTCCGTGCTCGATAAGGACACCCACCGGCGGTGTTCGACTGTGACGAGGAGATCGTCACATTTTTGGTAAATGAAGCATGTTCAATCGAAGGTAGAGACCCTGATGACGAGCAATATGAGGGGTTGATACAACTAAAAAATAATCATGTCCCAAAAGGACTGATTACACTTGAGAGTCTATTTGATCAAAATGACAGAGCAATATCTCACCGGATCAAAGTAGACCCGAAGCAGTATGCCGATCTGGAACTCGAACCTGGAAAAACAATCAAGGTCGGAACAGACTGCACCACAGAGGAACTTGAGCAAATAAGAACATTATGCCGAGAGTTCCCTGACATAGTAGCCTGGTGCTACCAGGACTTGAAGGGGTATGACAGAAATGTTATCCAACATACCATTGAGCTAGAAGATGGCGCCAAGCCATTCCGAGCAGGCGTAGGGCCGTAGAATCCGAAGATCGAGGCCATGATGAAAGCCGAGCTCTTGAAGATGCTGGAAGCCAAGATCATCTACCCCATCAAGCATTCATCTTGGGTTGCGAACTTGGTTCCCGTAAGGAAAAAGAATGGAGACATCCGTCTCTCGTGTGGACTTCAGAAATCTGAATCGAGCCTCCCTCAAGGACCATTATCCGCTTCCCCAAATCGATCAGATCCTCCATATAGTTGCTGGAGCCCAGAGATTTTCCCTCTTAGATGGCTTTTCTGGGTACAACCAGATATGGGTCAGGGATGAGGACCAGCACAAGACGGCGTTCACCACCAAATGGGGAACGTTCGCCTATCAGCGCATGCCTTTCGGCTTATCTAATGCTGGCGCCACATTCCAGAGAGCCATGGATCTGGCCTTCCGAGAGCTGCTCAACAAAGTCATTGTCATCTACTTGGATGACATGACTGTGTTCTCTCACAGGAGAGAAGATCATGTTCCCCACTTGCGGCAAATATTTGAAAGGTGTCGTGAATTCGGCATCTCCATAAACCCGAAGAAATCTGTCTTCGCGGTAAAAGAAGGAAAGCTGCTGGGGCATGTCATCTCCGAGAAAGGCCTAGCCATAGACCCTGATAGAGCAGAAGCCCTCCTCCGCTTGCCTGCCCCAGTCGACAAGAAGGGGCTGCAGTCCTTTTTCGGCCAAATCAATTTCGTGCGGAAGTTCATACCGGACTTCGCACAGGTAATCAAGCCCATGGCCGAACTGCTGAAAAAGAACGTTGAGTTCTTATGGACTGATGAAAGGGGGCAGGCCTTCGAAGAAATCAAGGCCCGAATTGCACAGGCTCCGGTGTTGATAAACCCGGACTACTCCAAGGACTTCATCCTGTACGCGGTGGGAGAACCCGAGAGTTACGCCGCAGTCCTGACCCAAAAGGGAGACGATGGCGAAGAGCGCCCCATAGCGTTTCTGAGCCAAGTAATCCAGCCGCATGAAGAAAAGTACAACTTTATAGAGCGGCAGGTTCACGCAGTTATGAAATCCCTCCGAAAGTTCAGGCACTTTGTCTCCCAAAGCCGAACCACTGTCTTTGTGATACACCCGGACGTCCGAAGCTTCATCATACAAGGAGAGCCGGGTCACAAGAGAGCAGGATGGATTGCTAAAATCCAGGAGTTCGACATCGAAGTGCGGCCAACCAAGCTTATCAGAGGCCGAGCCTTGTGCCAAGAGCTGGCCCGAAGCGCAGCAGCCCGGATATCCGCCTCGTAAGTGGGAGGATCCAAGGAACAAACACCAACCTAGCCAACTCCTTACCCGAGGAGTGCGACCGGACAGATGACCTGGTGAAATATTTCTGCACCGGGAGATGTCCAGACCACCTGAATGCCTCACAAAGAAGGAGGTTTCGGCTAGGTGCACTGAAATACACTCTTCGCCCCGAGGGGCTGTACTTCAAGAATATTGACGGCATCATGTTACGGTGCGTCAAGAAAGCAGACCAACCCAGGATCCTCGGAGAATTTCACTCCGGGATGCCTGGGGGTCACCATTCTGCAAGGCCAACGGCCTTGAAAATAATCAGAGCTGGGTACTACTGGCCCACTCTATTCACAGACGCGCATGCGGTCTGTACGAAGTGTGATCAATGCCAAAGATTTGCAGGCAGAAATAGAAAAGCACCCCTGCCCCTTCAACCGATCCAAGCCGAGACTCCGTTTCAAGGAATGGGGTCCGGACTTTATCGGGGTGATTACGCCGAACTCGCAGCGGGGCACAAGTTTATTCTTACCGCCACCGACTACTTCACACGGTGGGCAGAGGCGATCCCTACAAAGAATGCGGACCAGGAGACGGTCATTAGGTTCCTCGAGAGCCTGATTACTCGTTTTGGGGTCCCTGAGTCAATAGTAACGGACAATGGTCCGGGGTTCGCAGGCGCCGTACTCACGGAGTACACCAAAAAATACGGCATTTATCACAAAATGTCTTCCAACTACTACCCGCAGGGGAACGGTCTTGCCGAGTCCACCAACAAGAATCTGTTGAAGATCATCCGAAGGACAATAGAGAAAAACAAGAGGACTTGGCACCTACTCCTGGATCGGGCGCTATGGGCGGACAGGATATCCTTCAAGAAATCCATTAAAACGTCCCCCTATGCGCTCGTATACGGCAAAGAAGCAGTCTTGCCGACCCACATCGAAATTCCCGCTCTCTGGATGCTTGATGAAGAAAGAGGCAGCGGGGATCCGGTAGAGGACAGACTTTGCCAGTTACTGCAGTTAGAGGAAGACAGAGAAAAAGCATACCAGGCCTTCACCAAACATGCTGAGGCAACCCAAGGCTGGTTTGCGAAAGGCGCCACCGCCCGAGTTTTCAAAATCGGGGACCTGGTGCTGAAGTGGGACTCGCTGAAAGCGAAGCCGGGCAACCACGACAAGTTTGACGCCCTCTGGGAGGGCCCTTATCAATTGCCCGTGTAAATCAGTTCAACTCATTCGTGCTCCGGGACATGGAGGGACAACTTCTCCCCATTCCCGTCAACGGGTTCCACTTAAAACTTTATCGCCACTGAAGGCGCCCGAAGGGGCCCTTCCTTGTACAGATTTCCCTTCTGCATTTTCAGTTTTCAGAATGTAAATATTTCAGTTTTTTAGTTTTTAATTTTTCAGATAGCCCAAGGGAAATCTAGAGGCAAAACCCCGACTTCGCAGCGAAGTCGGGTGTCGCCCCTCAAACAGTGCGAAGTCCGAAAGAAGGTAGCTGGAAAAGGGGCAAAATTGACTAACTCTGGGTGCGCAACCCGACTTCGCAGCGAAGTCGGGCTGCGCACCATCAGAAGGGCGCAGTTGGGTAACAAACGGCAAGAAAAGAAAAACCCGGGCGAAGTCGGATTGCGCCCGTTTTTCGGGCGAAGTCTGAGTGCGCTCCCATTATCGGGCGCACCCTGGATGATCCGGCACGAGAAGCCGAAAACGTCTAAGTGTAAAATCCGAAGTGCGCCCATCTTCCGGGCGAAGTCGGAGTGCGCCCATTTTCTGGGCGAAGTCCGAGTGCGCCCTGTTTTTCGGGCGAAGTCCGAATAACCCGCCACGGAGAGCAAAAAAATTATAAGTGTGGGCCCAGGCGAAGTTCGGCAACGCGAAGTTGGGCACATGGGCTTTAAAGTTTTCCTTGTAAAGTGTGCCCAGACGACGGCGATGACGTCAGCATTGGCACAACGTCCTAGGGGGTTTAATGATTGCACAACTTTCAAGAACGATGCATTAAAAAAGCAAGGTGCGTCTTGGACCAACGGCTATTGGGGTGCGCTTTCCAAAAATAAACCCATACCCAGCCGCCAAAAAATCATAATGCCTCCACCAACTCCAAGTTAACCGCCCTAACTCCCTCCCTCGCGCCATTAATGTTGCAGTCATTGTCTACAAAAGGGACCCTGGCGCAACCAGAAAATTCAAATTGTTCAAGCTGACTCCCTGACTGCAAGGAATAAAGCTGACAATTCAGAAGCTGAAATCCCCTGTAATTCCCGACACTGCCGTTTCAAAAGGATGGACAAGGGGAAAGCGCCCGTACAGGCGCAATCAAGCGAAGAGCGGCGCGAAGCTGAGGAATCACCGGAGTCAAGCGCTCATGAGAGCGGAGCGCCTCAGAAGGACCAGAAAAGAAAATCCCGGACGAAGAGGCGCGTAGTTGGGCAGACTCCACCGCCGCCAATTAATCGCCTGGCCGGATACAAAGACGGCTCTGTCTCCATCAGCCTCACCAAACTGCGGTTGAACATTGCGAAATGGGTGGATAAGGTTTCGCCATCTCACCACCTCGGAGCTGCATACAAGTCGAACCTATACTGGTTCTTGTGCCCTCCTACTCACTGGTGCCCGGAGCTGGTTGAAGCGATTGCAGAATATTACAAACCAGCTGCCCGGCAGGTCTGCGACAACAAAGGAAAGGTGCTGTTCACTCTTTTCCGGGAGAGCGTCCAACCAGCATTCGCCCCAGGGCTTCAGTATGAGCCTGGCGCAATTGTCAGAAGGGTAAATCTGGACGAGCAGACCGGCAGATTTGCGCAGACAAAGCGGATGAGAGAGTTTCTGGATTCAGAGCTGAAGACTCCGCCGGCAACGGACAGTGGCCAACCGGCCCCATACCCCTGGAAAAATTTGAAAATAAGTACATCTACATCATCCTGGCGTGGGTCCTTGGCTGCGACTCTGACAAAGTGGTACGGCCGTACCAACTGGCGATGGCAGAGTGTCTCCTGCACGGGGAGTTCTACGACTCCACGGCGCAGAAGAGCGGAAAGCGCCCTATCTTTTTCGATCGGGACCGCGCCGCATATGCGATACATTCCAAACTGTTAGACCGCAGCAGAGCAGTCAACGGACTTCCGGTTTTGTTCCTTCCTCGCATGGCTGTGCCTGTATCACATGCATTACCGGATGAACGTTCCAGACTTGAGGAAGGTGAACGAAAGAGGAGAGCCGCTCCCCGTGTACGAATGGACTGAGATTCTGTACAGAAAAGGCTCGTTCTACGAGTTTAATCTCAAATTTTTGTGCCAGGTCATGGGGTTGTTCAACCGTAAGGCATGTCGCCCACCGGAAGCCATGACCAAATACCTGTGGAGTAAGGAGTACGGGGACACTTTCCGGCTGACTCAGGGCATCATAGTCAGAATCTACGGGTTCAAGGGGAAGCCGTGCTTGCTGCCCTACTTCTGCACTGACCATCAGTTCGGGATGGAAATTGCGAGGCAGATGGACTACGTTGAAGAGGAATTTGGCCAGGGCAAAAAGAAAGGTCATATATTTCAATATCCCATGACCTGGGCGAATACCCAAGTGTTCGAAATCGGGCAGCACGTCTACCTCGAGCGGGAACTCATTGAAATGGGCCTAATAATGCTGCCGCAGCGCTGGAAGTACGACCCAATTGGGGTCAGGGGAAAATTCACGCACATCTGTCCCCGAGCCGAAATCATGCAGGAAAGAAGAAACAGGACAGGTGCAGACCTCCACTGGCGCATTGACTTGATGCAATCATGGCCACCATGGCATGAATTTTACTGCGAAGAGGTGACGTACGATCCCGAGCGTAACCCGGACCACCGGATGGAGTCAGCTGGCTTCAAAAAATTCCTCGCTAAGGTGGCGCCCCTCAACTGGCATAAAGACAAAATCACTGAATGCTGGAAGATGAGGTGTCGCACGCAACACGATAAATCCAACCGGAGGAATCTAGCTGTCGATGATGAATTTTCTGCCCTATATGACCAGTACGTCGACACGTGGCAGCCCTTCGAATTCCGCAATTGCGTTCCTCGAGGCGCAAAGATAAGGTATAAAAGTAGGCCCGCCCCCCAGCTATCGTCAACGCCTGCGACTTCCAGCGCAACTCCAACAAGCAGCCAAGTGGGCCCGATGCAGCCTGTAGCTCCTGAGGTTGTGCCCGAAAAGGCGCAAAGTTCAGAAAAGTCCACCCCTGAGGTGGCCCCTCCAGCAGAACAAGTATGCGCGCTGCCAACTAGCAGACCGAGTGCGGCAGGCATTCTTCCAGCCAGACCCAGGTACAAGTTTACCGTGGGAACATCAGCACCTGCCGCCCCGATATTGTCTCTCTCCTCTGGACCAGCCGCAGTACCAGAAGAAAGAAAGAGGAAGAAAGTTGAAAGGGCCAAGCGGTCTAGAGAGCCTGTACAACAATCAGCCGCAGAACAAACTAGTGCAGCAGCTCCAGAGGTTGTCTCTTTGGACAGCCCTGAACCAGCCGCAGATACCCGAGCTGCAAGCACCCCTCCAACGGCGGCTCAGGCGGAGCCCGCAGGTACGTCCACTATTTCTCTTCCCCAAGTCCAAGTCAGCCCTGCTAAAGTCCCATCTCCCATCTCATCATCAGGGCAAGCCGTAGCCGCGTCCACCGCTTCCCAAGCTACCCAACCCTCCAGCAGCCTACATTCATTCGACCAGTTTGCTCAGGATCCGAACGCTTTCCAATCACTGAGCCAAACCCTAGAGCCCTCTCCCGCAGCCAGTGCTGAAGCTGCGCCTTCATCACTGCGCTCTTCGCACCAGCCGTCCGAAGCCTTGCCGGCACCATCCACTCAGACTCCTGTTAACCCTAGGACCCGGTCGCCCTCAAAGGCTGATACCCCCTCTGGAATCCCGCCTACTTCGCTGTTCGCAGGGAAAATGCCGCAGCAGGACCAGACGTTGGAGGACCTCGACTTCATGAATATCACAGAGGACCAGCCTCTGGCAGTAAGAGCCGCGGGGGGTTCCGCCTCCTTTCTTCAGGGCGTCAAGCGCAGAAGGGCCGAGGAGATAGCTGCCCCGGTAAAACGCACGAAATTTGACCTAGACCGGAGAGTGCTCACAACAGAGAAGTTGATCCCGAAGGTGAAGAAGCCTCTCCGGGAGATGACCGAGGCAGACTATGAGCATCAGAGGAAGGAGAAAAGCTTTGACGACATCAACGAGGAATACGAAATTCGTGGTATTCGTCGTAGGACTGACAATCTCCTCGTCAAGCATCTCGAGACCCAGGAGGCGCTGTACCAGCTGCAGAACAACACAAGGCAGCTTGAGGAAGACCTAGCTAGGGCTACTGCGCAGCTGGGGTCAGCCCAGCAGGAAATAGAAGAACTAAAGGCCCAGCTGGCCGCCTCTCAGCAGGAGGCCGCAGAGCAGAAGCAGACAGCCAAGCAGCTGTCAGAAGAGAAAAGGGCTGCGCTGGAGCAGATTTCGCAGCTTCAAGATTCGCTGAAACAGGCGCAGTCGCAGCTTGCAGAGAAAGCATCACAAGTGACGGCCTTTTCAAAGAGCAAAGCCAAGGAGATGCGGGCTAGTCTGTTACAAGGTTGCAAGCCCAACCTTGTCAAGTCCCTATCAGTTCTGGACTTCGTATCCAGGATTGAAGAAGTATCTGCCCAGGGAAAGCCTGTGGTAGAGGAAGCCGAACACCAGGCGAGGCAACGGCCGGACTTGGCTATAAAACTTGAGGAGTTTGAGCGCAAAGGCTTCCAAATTGCCCCTATGTCCCAACTTGCCTCAGAGTGGGCAGATGCAAGGGTAACCTTGCATACTTATTTTGACAGACAGAGAGGATCAGAATCGCCAGGAAGGCGCCGGACGCCCTAGAGCATGAAAGGAACATTCTCCTGGCTCCCTTTCACATTCTGTCCGAACACGGGTGCCCGAGCTACGTCAAGGATGGCAGGTTCCTGACCCTTGAACAGGTGAAGCAGAATTGGCTGTCCTTTGAGACAGATACAGCAGAAGTTGACAGCTGGGCAGAGCCGATTCAAGAAGCTCAGGTCACCCAGATGGTGTCAAAATACTGTAAAATCAACTCCTCCCTGAAGGAGTTGGGAAGAAGATATAACACCATCGACCTGCACGCGGTCGCTGCATTCCACGCAGCATTAAAAGAGATCAGCGACCTCGCACCCTTCCAAGCAGCAGCCTGGGACCAAGCCGAGGCTGCATACCAACGCATCAGCGAGTGGGAGGCTGACAGTGGAGAACATTCAGACTCAGAAGGGGAAACCGAGGAGGCAACTGGTGAAAGTGAACCTGAAGAAGAACAGTTGCCCGGAAGGAAGCGGTTAGAGCAGCAGAAGGCAGGGGAAGGAAGTTCCTCTGCACCCAATGGATGAAGGCATGGTTCTTTGCGTCGAGGCGAGCTCGACACCCCGCGAGCCGCCAGGAATGTTGCCACATTTTGCACGGGGTGCCATGTTTTCCGTTTTTTGTAAGTGATCTGCTCTGTTCCTTCCCTCCTTTTTTTCCAATTCTTCATTTCTCCCTTTTCCTCCTCTTCCTTGCAGTTTCATTCCTCCCTTTTCTTCCCCCAGTAAAGTTTCCAGCAAGTGTCCCCTGAAAATGGCTAAGTGTCAGGGCGCACCCCGACTTCGCAGCTAAGTCGGAGTGCGCCTCCAGTTGGAGCGCAGTAGGGACAGTGCGAAGTGCGACAAAACAGGAAAATGAGCGAAATTTGACTAAGTGTTGGGCGCAACCCGACTTCGCAGCGAAGTCGGGGTGCGCCCTTCTTCCTGGGCGCACTTGGAGAGCAGTGTGGCAGAAAAATGACTAAGTGTTGGGGCAACCCGACTTCGCAGCGAAGTCGGGGTGCGCCTTCCCTCAGTGCGCAGTCCGAACGAAAGAAGACAGCAAGTGCCGGTGCGCAACCCGACTTCGCAGCGAAGTCGGGGTGCGCCCTCTGACCGGTGCGCAGTTGGGGAAGCAAGACCAGAAAATGACTAAGGCAAGATGACCCTCCTGCGCTGTTTTCTACCTGCGCAACCCGACAGCGCTCAGATCCCGGGCGAAGTTGGATAAACTGCCTTTCAAGGCAGACACGTGTCATTCATCAGCATCCGACAAGTGTCCAACTTCGGGATTCGAGCCAAGACTTGACCGGGATAAGGACAAAGCATGGGCTGCACTATCTGCGCCAACTGCCACCATTTAAGTTGATGAGAAGTGCCATCTGCCGCACCTACCCACATTCCCCGCCGACCGACGGTTTGACCCGACACACCGCCACGTAGCCGTACAGCCTTCAGGGACACCATGCCGCAAGTACAGTCCCGCCCGACAGAAGTCAGCATCAGCAGCTCCTCAGCCGCTTGTGTCAGCTAATGTTTAGTCTGGGACTTTGTGCCCAAGAATGTAATCGGGGGACTTGAGGCTATAAATAGCCATGTGATTCATTGTAAAAAGGGGGAAGGGGAATATATTGCTAGGGAACAATTGTAGCTGTGCGTTTGCCTCTAATACAAGCACATACTTGGCTCTCGCTCACCGTCTTTTATCTTGTATGCCGCCTCTCCTTGTCATTTCTGCCTCATGTTTCTTGTATCATTGCTTATCGTTGTACCGAACTCGGACTCTGGTATTTGGTGGTCAAGTATTCCTGGAATGCATAGATAGAGGATACATAGGATGACTGATAGCTGTAGTTTCAATGTGTGCTTTGTAAAGGAATGTTGTTAGTAGCGGTGATTGATTCGTTGTCGTGCTGCTTATTCCCCCCACCCCAACTCCAATCATATTTGGAATCTCTTTCTGCACTTTTATCCCTTTCCCTGCACTCTTAACCTAAAACACAAAAACCCCACAGAAGCCGGCCTTCTCCGGAGATTGGCACGGAAGGCATTCCTTCCTTCCGGCCTTTCAATCTGGTGGGCGAATCTGGGCGCAATAACAACAAATCCTTTCCTCATGGCAGATTCGTAACCAACAAGCACCTTGTGTGCTCTCTCAAAATCTGAATCTGATTCTTCAATAGCAACATTGCCTCTTTGTTGTCTATTTTTTCTTTGTGGTTTGTATTGCCCCTTTTTCTGTGGTGGTTGCTTATTTTTGTCACCTTTGTTGAAAGAATTGAACCAACATTTCTTGGTGTCATGATTATCCATCTCACAAATGTGGCAGTACCTCTTCTGTTGTTGAGGTGTCTTTTGTGAGGGAGTGGTGTTTGAACCCTTAGAGGAAGATCCCTTCTAAAAGTAGCCTTGTTTCTTAGCTCTAGATTTCTTAGAAAAGAATGCGGTGTTGGGATCTCTTTGATTGTTATTTGCTTCCTCTTGTTGTAGCAAATTAACCAACTCTTCAAAAGAGACTTGTCTATTGGACACTTGAAGGGAAGTGACCATCATTCTAAAAGAATCTGGTAAAGCTCTCAAAATAATGGAGGTTAAGAGCTTATCTTCTACTTTCTCACCCATTGCATGCAACTTAGCTCTCATATCAGCAACTCTGCAAAGAAACACTTCTACACTTTTTCCATTTTTCATGCTAAGAGTGTGAAGTTGGGATTGAAGATTAAGAATCATGGCTTGATTCTTTCCCTCATATATTTTTGATAATGTATCCCATGCATCTTTTGCATTCTCCTTTTCACAGATGTGTGGTTGAACTTCATCAGCAATGGCAAGAATTATGATCATCAGTGCTCTAGCATTGGCATCATCATATTTTGCATTCTTGTGTATCATCTATTGTTGTTGGGCGTGTGACTTTTTTAGTCACGATGTCCCACATCTTTTCAACCTGCAATATTGCCCTCATCTTTGTCTTCCATTGAGCAAAATTAAAACCTCTGAGTAGTTGTGAGTCTGAAAAATATGCTTTTGCAATGGCCATTGTGAGGGTTCCTTATAACACCAAATGGTCCCCCTTTCTTTATACTGCTAGTCCGATAGACCTGATCTGTCCGATATACCTGTCAATACGTGGAATAAGTTGGTCCCCTCAATATACACGGCCGTATACGAGGGAGACTTTAAGGTACGTGTAACAGATCGATCCGTGGCACATAAGCAGTACTGAAAGGGATTCACTCTATCTTTGACACCTGCTTAAAAAGACTTCCGCATACGTAGGGTGACAAGTCCCTTAAATACTTGGAAGAACTTAATTTCAAGATTTACACCGAGTAATAGTAGTGAATGGGGTAATGATGGAGTGAATATCAATATTGGCTTTCCTTATTTCTCCCCAATTGTTTATAGGGAACAATAGCCCAGACGTCGTTGTTGCAGCTATATTAGGCGGTAGATACAGTAGCCCAAAGCACGACAGCATAACCTGTAAGTGTGGGCCAGAGGTACCGTTATTACCGAACGCTGCTTTACACAATAAATTGCACAAAAATAGGGTATAAATTTGGGGTCTTTTTGCTGCCACAATATATATATTTTTCAATGCATAAAACAAAAAATTAAATGCATTTCACAATTTCATCATGCCCACAAATTTATAATTTTTGAAGGTGTCGGATTCCACCGAAAATGCACCTTTTACAATGCCAATTTTTACAAAATATTTTTGCAATAATTTTTTATTTGCAAAAAAATGATATTCACTAGCTTTTGCTTTGCCCTTGTTTTGAGTTTGATTTGCAAAATCCACTAAAAACTTGTGTTGCCCCCCTTGTGTTTTGGTTTTGCAAAATAACAAGGTTTTGTGCCAAATTTGTAGCCCTTTTTGTGAGTTTTGTTTTCAGCTGTGTGTCTCCTCTATTTTGCAAACAAAATAATGCAACCCTTTGAGATTGATTTTTTATCTCTTTTTTCTTTTTTTATTACATTAAATTCTAAATTTAATTTAAATTAATTAATCAGTAATTTATTTATGTTTAACTAAGAACTAATTAATTTAAAAAGTAAATTAACTAATTCAAAAGTTAAAAACATAAAAAAAAAAATTATTAAAAAATTAATCTAACTAAATTTAAAAAAAATGCATAAATATTTTTAATAAAAACAAATTTGGGTCAATGGAGACCTGTGGGAGCTCCTCCACCAAGGCATGCAGGTAGCAACAGCGGTCAAGGGTGGCTAACGGTAGAGACCAACTACGCACCACACAAGTGCCTCCAAGCGGCTTCGAACCACCAAGAAGTGATTGGAATTAATCATGTGTCACCGCACATATAAGGATCTCAAAGATCCGACCCACAACACATGTGGGACTAAATTTCCCACTATTCCTCACAAACAAACAGAAAGGCGCGCGCTCACGATTTCTCCACGCAAATGAAACAATATCTGCCACGTGTCAATCTATGAGTGGTTGCTTTGAGGGATTTCATTCTTTGCGTGTTAAACCTTAGCAATTGGGTTTAATAATTTTTCTCATTGCATTTTTTTCTGCACGCAAATCTGCTCGGCGATCTGCAGCAGCGAGCAAGCAATCTGCAGTGCGCGATCTGCAACTTTCGGGGCCTCCATCTGCTCAGTTGTGGCCTGGTCAGCGTGACGCATGCAGGGCTTCAGCCCTGTGTGGCATGTGCAATGGTATTTTTTTTCCGTTTTGCAATTTCAATCTGCCGCCTGTGAGATCGTGGCTTGTGCGCTCTGGGTTTGCAAGGCCCTTCGTTGGTTGTGTTGGGTGCAGCGCGGTCGGTCGTGTGTGGGATGTGCCCTAGCTGCGCACAAGGGCTACAACTAGTCCGATCCTGGCTGCATGTGGGGCTACGGCCCTTTGTGAATGCATCCTTTGTGGCGTGCGGGGCGACGGCCCCTTGTGGGGGTAGGGTTGCAGTGGGCTACGGGGATCGGGCTGTCTGTGGCTCACATTTTTTTTCGCTATTAAAAAAAAATAGGGGAGCAGCAAAACAAGGTAATTGCGGGCTGCGAATTCTTAACAGGGGTTGCAAACAAGGGAACTGCGTCAAACAACAACAGATGATGTGCCTTTTTCTGCGCAGCAGCAGACTCGCCAATGTGAGCTCACATTCAACTGTTGGTAGAGGCAAAATGTACACAGAGAGCCATGAATCCACGCTTTAATACCAATGTAGGAAAAAGAACCAACTATTTCATTCATGAGTGCTGAATTTATTTACAATGAACTGGCCGAGATTAGCCAGTAATAGAATTAAAAAAATAGCACACGAATATTTTCTAGCCCCTAATTAGTTCTCCCATATTTGGAACAGACTAAATAAAATATAATGCACGTTTTATTCTGGAAGCTTACATGCATTAATACAATAATGTAATAAACTATAGCATCTAGCCTCTAGCCTAACAGGTCTATGGCCCAACCGAAGGCCTCTTGATGTTCCACCAAAGAGACTACCTTGACCTTCTTCCTATATGTAGGAAGGAGGCCCTCCACAATCCACTTTTTCTTTAATACATTTATCAACTCCTCCAAATGGTTGGCCAACACTTTCAACCTCCAATTGTATGATCGAACAGAATTTGACTCATGTTGTTCTATTCTATAAATTTCTACAATGACCTTATTGTCATTTAGGCACAATTTGAATTCTCTCCCAAAGGCTTCCAACAACTCCAAGATTTTAGTACTCGCCCTCTAGAAATTCCATGTATCATTCTCCTATGGTTCCATGTAGTGTCACAAGGAATAACCTCCTCCAATCTGTTGCATTCCTTTCCCCATTAAATATCCAAATGATAATCCAAAATTTCCAAAGTTTGACTAGATCCTCTATTTCATTTCTATGAAACGTGGGACAATTTCAAACCATGCCAATATTGGTCGTTGTCTTTACCAATTGATTTGGCATAAGTGACAAGTTGCTCCTATGTCAAACTCTCGACATGCACATTGCATACTATTGGATGCACCACATTGCAATTCCTCCCATGTCAGACTCCCATTGCACACACCACTGAACACACCACCAAACAATTACTCCTATGTCACTTGTCACACTCATTGTATGAACACAATTGTAGTTGCTCCCCTGTCGAGCCCTATTCCATTCACTGTTGCACGTGTCACACTGCTATTGCCCCCATGTCATACTCTCGTCTTGCATACCATTGGGTGCACAACCTAATTCAATCACAATTTGCCTTTCTTGTCAAACCATTTTCTCTACGTCAAACTTATAACTTGGCCCTTCATCACTTTCCTCATCTTGAGGGGCTAAAAGCATACTTCAACTATTGTCATCTCTGGCTGCATTGTGATCTTCCCACTGTTGATGTCTACCTCAGAAACAAGATGATACTCCAAGTCACCAACTTTGGTCCAATTTTGCAGAGGCAATGACATCAAATGTAGTGTGTGAGAGTATTCCAATGATGCATAATGAGATACAATGCAACACAATACAATATAATTTCATTATATAAGAAATATGCACAATGGGAAAATCCAAAGAACTACCAAATAAATGCAAATACACAACACATGTTTTCCTTGAAAATGGTTTTCTAGAAATCACAAGGCTCCATGCTTGGTGATGTCCAGAATTTAGGTCAAGCTTATAGAAGTACTTAGCTCCTTCAAGTCGATCTAGAAGATCATCATCTAAGGAAGTAGGTAGCAATTCTTCACAGTAATTTTCTTGAACTACCAGTAATATGTGATTAACCGCTTTTCATTATGTTCTTTCTTAGCACCACAAAAGCAGGTCATCCACAAGGTAAAGTGCTAGGATGAATCTTGTCATCCTCTCTCAATTGATGATTTGATGCTCTATCTTAACATCCTCAATGGATTAAGTGTAATATACTGGTTGATTGGGCAACTAAGACCCTAGTACAAGCTCAATGGAATGTTGAACAAACCTCAAATGATGAAGACCTTTAGGCTCCTCAAAAAAGACAAAGAAAGCATCAATAGGAAATTGGATTGCTAATGATGACGGCATGTTAGCATTCTCATTCTTGGCTTCTCTACTGATACAAAGAGTCAAAAATCTATACAACTTAACTTACCTAACTGCATGTCTACTAGAAAGCAAAGGACTAACAAAAGAATAAGTGAATCGATACACATTACCATCATTCTGCAGCTAATACGTTTTATGAAGCCATCAAAAATAGCCTTCCATCCATATGATATGGTGCTCCAAGTAGCAAACAACAACAATCTAATGGAGTGGAATCACATTCCTCTATGTCCTAAAATGGCTTAATGGCAAATGTCACACAGCATTGACAAGTGACGAGTGTCAATTGCCCCTCCTTCTTGGCCCATCCAAATTGGTAAAGGTAAGTATGTTTTTTAGCTTGCAAAAAAAGATCAACCACTAACTTCTGTAAAATCAGGTTGTTTTGTTTGCAATTATGAAGGATAAACTACATTAATTTGTCCTTAATCTGGCAATTATGCGTAAAAGCTTCCCAATGTTTTGCATCATAATTATTGACTGTGAGAATGAGTTGAGGATTAAGATAATTGGGATTGATTATCTCAATCATGGAATATTTTTGATATGGTTGTGGCTACAACTAATCTCAAACTGCCTTGGCCTTGTCTACTTTTAAAGGAACAATTTGCTATATAATGTTTAATATCCTTATGATAAGCACAAAAACTCCTCTTCCCATTGCCAAATTAGTGGATACACCTTGAGAAGAAATTCCATTCTTGGATAGGTTCGCAAAGTTTGAGGATTTGGCAGGGTAAACATGCTTTTAATTTTCAATTTGGATGAAAGAAATGATTGGTCTTCCTTTTTTCTTGCCTAGGTTCCACCTTCAGAGCAATTTGGTAAGCATGCTCTAAGGAAGTAATAATGATAAACTCTATCTTCTCTTGAAGAAAAGAAAACAATTCGGAGATTTGATGCAAGGAACATCATTAGGTTGAAGTACATCCTACTTGATAGAAAGCCAAGTTAAATCTTTATATGTATTGCTTGATTGACTCGGCAGATTTTTAATATTTATGGAAGATAAAGACAAACAGCCTATAGTACCTTTGCATCCCTAAGGAGGTTAAATTGCACCCTTATAGTTGTTTTGAATTCTTTCCATGTTTCACTTTTGGTTTCTCTGTTGCTTGAAAAAGCTTGACGTGTGACTGCCACCAAGTGAGGGATTGATCATCCATATGGATCTCAATGACCATAATTTTGTTGTGCCTTCACGAGCTCTTTTGTGTCTTGAAATAAGCCTCCAAACTACAAATCCAAGCATATACTTTATCCCGATCAATGATGCCATCGAATGAAAAATGAATATCCTAGTATTCAACTTGAATGCACGTTGGGCAATCAGGACACTCATAGAGGGAGAACTAGCAAATTGTTGTCCCATGACGAGTTGGATCATATTTATCATTTGATCCATGATTTTCAGCTGAAACTCATTTTGTTGCTGCTATTGATAAATTAAATCTTGGATCAGAAATTGAATCAAGTCAGAGTTTTGGGTGGAGCTGCTTGTACTAGCCATAATAAGCCTTTTGGGAAGGAATAATAAAAGAAAAAAATTCACTACAATTGAAGGAAGAAAATGCAAAGAACCCTTTACAAAAGTAATTTGAGGAAAATATATTGAAAAATATTTTCTAAACTTAACTTGTTTTTTTGACTACACAATATTGGTGCTAGAGATGCTGAATCCAGAACTGCAAATTGTTGCCCCGATCAATGATGCCATCGAATGAGGAATGAATATCTTTGTGTTCAACTTGAATGCACGTTGGGAAATCAGAACACTCATAGAGGGAGAACCAGCAAATTGTTGTCCCATGACAAGTTGGACCATATTTATCATTTGATCCATGATTTTCATCTGAAACTCATTTTGTTGCTGCTATTGATAAATTAAATCTTGGATCAAAAATTGAATCAAGTTAGAGTTTTGGGTGAATCTACTTGTGCTAGCCATAACAAGCCTTTTGGGAAGGAATAATAAAGGAAAAACATTCACAGCAATGGAAGGAAGAAAATGCAAAGAGCCCTTTACAAAGGTAATTTGTAGAAAACATATTGAAGGAAATTTTCTGAACTTAACTTGTTTCTTTGACTACAATGATAGTTAAGAAAATCTTCAAAAGATCCCGTTTGAGCCGATTTTTCCAAATTCACCGCCTGGTCGATTTTTTGCCAATTTTTTGCCAAAAAATTGTGATATTCATGAAAAAAGTTTTTTTCAATGAAAATTTACATTTTCTTTGGTTTTTTCAATGAAACATAGCTGATTTTTTCCTGATTCCCAAATTTTCCTGATTCTTTTCTGATCTGATTCAGATAATATCAAGGATAAAATAGTAATCAAATAACAATGCATACAAATCTTTGATCAATATGAATCGGTATACCATTCATAAAATAACAATGTTTCAATATAGAAACTCACAATAATATTGATCAAATGTACAAGATTTTACATCATTTTTCATTACAATACATGGAGCTTTGTCTCCATAATATAACTTTAGAAGATGACTCTTCAATACTTTGTCTATTGCTCTCCTCACATATCCGAAAGATGCATCCTTTCCTATTCCACACATACGATAAACCTCTCATACCTCTTGACATTACATTTTACCACTTGTATACTTGACACCTACACATGACTCTTGACTTACTACACACTTGCACACCTAATTATATAATGCTTGCACACTCTACTATATGACACCTGGATTCATCCTACACATTGACACATACTTTGGGGTGTTGCCACATTTTGCTAAAGGGTAAAATTTTGAAAAATTCGAAAAAACTGCTGCATTTTTAGGACCAAATCTTCTCCCTTCCTCCGTCCAGATCAATTAATCCAAGTAGTCCCCGGCGTCGCACTCAGAAGCGAGGTGCAGGGGAAAGAATTTGAAAAATTCATCTAAGGCAAGGAGAAGCAGCGATTCCGAGAGTTGCTTCACTTTCTAGGCGACCCCTGTCTTCGCCCCGACTAGCAGCGATTCCGAGAGTCGCTTCACTTTCTAGGCGACCTCCAGCCTCGCCTCAAATCCCTGCAATCAAAAGCACACCAAAGTTCGCTCATTCTTCCGAGCGACCCCTGGAGTCATGCCATTCTCTGGTGAACCACAACAGCAGGGGATAAAAAACTTCTAAGTCGAAGAACCCGAGTTCGCTCCATTCCGGAGCGACCCTCTTCGTCGCCGCGGAAGCTTGGCGACTTCCAGGTTCGCCGAGGTTCGCGAAGCCCGCGCCAGAGTTCGCTCCATTCAGCAGCGACTCGCGAGGTCGCTCCCATTTCGGTGCGACTCCCGGGTTCGCTCCGTCGAGGAGCGACTCCTGTCGTCGCTCACCTAGCCCGGCGAACTTCGGCGTGCTTTCAAAAATGTCCCCTCCCATTTCGGCTCCCCGAATTCGCTCAAATACTGAGCGATTATCCGCCTCCCCCTTCCTACCTGCAACTTTTGGCTCCAGCAGGGGGTTTTGCGACCGTTAGCAATTTTAAGCAGACACGGAGGACAGAGGTAGGTGGCCGGTCAGACTGCATTAATGGAGCGCCAACTCAGCGTTCCTTCCCAAGACATCCTGTCAGAGCCCTTAAACATCCCAAGGGGCAGACCGTACCTGCGGCATAAGAGTGACGTGCCTTCTCAGCTACCAGATCTGTCCGGAATCGTATCGAATCCAGGAGAATCGTGTTGCAGGTACGCCCACGGCCAGTAAGGGTCAAATCTCTGCAGCTGTCACGGTTTTGGGGTTCTGTGCTTCAATGTAATTTGGGGGGAAAATTCTGCTATAAATAGCAGTGGCCTTTCATTGTAAAGGGGGGGAACATATTGCTAAGAGAGCTACTATAAACAAACATTTGCTTAAATACAAAGGATCCTTGGCTCTAACTCTTGTCTCTTTCTTTTATGCTGCCTTCTGCAAGTATTTCTGCTTCCTGTTCATTTATTTTTCTGATTGCTGTAATTCTGCACTCTGGATTAGGGCATTGGAAATTAAGTGAATCTGGAATTCTGTCCGAAGGATACATAGGAAGGAATCGCAGTGTTAGTTTCTGTTACATGCTTTGTTTTGATTGTTGTTGGTTTGGGTATTAGTTAGTGATTGTGTTGCTTGTTCTTCCCCACCACTATTGTAATGCCATTTACATTTCTTTCTGCATTTTTCAATCTCTTTCCAGTTCTCTTATCTCAAAACCCCCAAGTAGTATAGTATAGGAGTCGGCCTTCTCCGGAGATTGGCACGGAAGGCATCTCTTCCTTCCGGCCTTTCAATCTGTTGGGCGGGTCTAGGGCGCAAAAGACCAAATCCTTTCCTAGTGGCAGATTCGTAACCAACATGGGGAAATATAAAACACACTTCCTAATCTAATAACACACTCTCTAAATTATTACAACATCAAATAATGTAATACTTCCAACACCCCCTGTATTACATTATTTCATAAAACATAAAAAATCTAACTTTATGGTCTAAATAATACTTTTTGCCCATGTTGCAAATATCTCTTCGTGCCACTTTAATTTTGCTTCTGACCGTTATGATGTAGCGCTTCATATCAATCTTGTAATGCTCTAAATATCCGCATTTTTTAAATTCAAAACTATTTTGTTTCGAATTTGAACTGACCTTTGGAAGTTATGTGAAATATAAATACCTATGATATACTTGATGGCCCAAAGCTCACTTCCAAATGTGCTAAGCACTTCCAAAGAAAATCTCTTCGCTTTTTGGAAAAACGTTCTTGATTTGTTAACTGCTTTGTTCACATTTCCACCATTACGGACCAATAGAGCAAATGTCGTAATAACAAGGGCATCCTGAGGTTCACTCACTAATGCCAAATGAAATGCTAATAAACCGACCCATAAGTTGTTTTCTCTTTCCCAAAATGCAGGAATGACAGTGGCCACATCATCTGCCATGTTTTGAACGTCAGAGCAGGCACCATGCTCAGCCTCAGTGTTGTTGTAGAGATCGAGACCCTCTAGCTTGGGTAGAAATTTGACGACTTTGTCGTCGTTGGAGGACATGCCGAATCGGGCACCCTTTCCTTCAAACTGTTGCAATCCGTCTTTATTATTTTGTTAGCAATAATGCCATTGAATCTGAACGCTCTCCAATTTAATAGTGATTGACCCGACGGCATGAGTTTCATTTTACTGACTCCACCAAACATTTGAATTCCATCCATGAAGTTGCTATCTGGTGGAAAAACATTCTGGAGAGTGAGTTGGTACTGCACATGCAATTTCCATAGATGGAGATTCTTCCTGACAAGCCTAGCTACAGGAATTTTGCATGGATTCTCCTCGTCATCTGTCAACCATTTTTCAAGAACCTTGTAACGTCGAGGAGGTCTGCCATGAGCAAGATAATGCCCATACTCATCATTCTCACCAAAACAATAATAATATGCATTATCAAGAGGCTCTACCAGCAATCTATACTTTGTCATTGCTATCCTTTTCAAAATGTCGAAGCTTCCCATTTGCTAAAATAGTACAATCTCCAATGCTTCAAATCATCTTATGATGTTCTTATTGCTCCTCTATAATTTTCTACCTTTTTTAGTATGAATGGCGTTGCTCTCTAATCTCTCAAGAGTCAACATCAGTAAATATTACCCTAATTCATATACTTCTTATCAAGTGCTCATTTTTTTTTTCATTTGCTTCCAATTTCTTTAACGTAGCTTCTTTTCTACTTCTAATTACAGTCACTAACGTGCTGCTTTGCAAGTTCCAAGTGCTATCAAATCAACCTGGTTTCTCAAATGACCGAATTATAGCTCTTAATGAGATATAAAAACACTTTGGTGATTTTATCTTCACCAATAATTTTGCAAACTTAGGGTGATATATCAACCCAATCTTTTTCAATTTCTCCACCAAATACTCTTTGATATTCAATCAATATTTCTCAACGCAGGCAGAAATCTTAATAATTCTGCGTTCTTCTTTGCTTCCAACAAAGGCTTCTTATCTCTTCGTTCTTCCTTTAACAAGGGCTTCTTATTTCTCCAATAATTTTTAAAAAACTTTCTCAAATAAACTTTGCCTTACCTTGGCAATTCTTTTTCAATCTTCAGCAATGTGGGCAACCTCAGCCCTATATTCACACCAGATTCTGGTGCTAGCTTTCTTCAATTCTTCTGCAAATTTCCAGCAATCTTTTCAACTGGCTATCTTCAACTTTGGGCAATTCCAGCCCTCTTTTCTTCAATCTTCGGGTGCACTTATCAACCTAGCTTCAATCTTCTAATATTAGGCAATAAACATTCAATATTCAATTCTGTCATTCAATCTCAAGCTTCAAGCTTCAAACTAATTCAAATTCACACCAGAGTTCTTCTCCAATGCTAGCTTTTAAATCTAAAACTTATCTCTCCAAATTCTTCTTACAAATTCACACCAGAGTTCTTCTCTAATGCTAGCTATGAACCAAGATGGCTCCTCCCACTATGGCTTTGATACCACAGTTGGCTTTTTAGCCAGATTTAATCACAGGTCCTTTTATCAAGGATCAAATAGTAACAAAAAACAATGCATACAAATCTCTGATCAATATAAATCAATATAACATTCATAAAATAACAATGTTTCAATATAGAAACTCACAATAATATTGATCAAATATACAAGATTTGTACATCATTTTTCATTACAATACATGGAGCTTTGTCTCCATAATATAACTTTAGAAAATGACTCTTCAATACTTTGTCTATTGCTCTCCTCACATATCCAAAAGATGCATCCTTTCCTATTCCACACATAAGATAAACCTCTAATACTTCTTGACATTACATCTTACCACTTGTATACTTGACACCTACACATGACTCTTGACTTACTACACACTTGCACACCTAATTATATAACACTTGCACACTCTACTATATGACACTTGGACTCATCCTACACATTGACACATACTTTGGGGTAATATAAAAAACACCTCCTAATCTAATAACACGCTCTCTAAATTATTACAACATCAAATAATTTAATACTTCCAACAATTGGTGCTAGAGGTGCTGAATCTAGAACTGCAAATCGTTGTCCCAATAGGGAGGTGGAATATATTTGATTCATAAGTTTCAGTTAAACCTCTTTCATCTTTTGGGTCAGAAATTGAATCAAATTGGATTCTTGAGTGGAGCTACTTGTGCTATCCATAACAAGCTTTGTTTGTTTTAAAGATAATAAGGAAAAAAAAAATCAGTACAGTGAAAGAAAGAAAAAGCTAAGAACCTTTTAAAAAAAGTAATTTGCAGGAAACAGATCTGAAAGAAATTTCCTGAACTTGCCTCTTCTTTGACCACAAAATGTTGTTGCTGGAGGTGCTGAATCTGGAAGAGCAAAGCAAAGAGTTGTTCAAATGGCAAACTGAAATGTGTGCAACGCCCCCTCCCCCAGATTGGAAAATAAGAACAACTGCTTGTCCAAAGTCGCAAAAAAAATTCCATCATTGTATAAGACAGCCAATGCAAGAAAGCAACAAACAACGTACCAGACTTGGAGCAAGCCCTAACGAAACCCAATTCAAGGCTGAGAAAAATGATTCTCAGCAAAGATGGATCTTGAGTCAGATAAGGATGTAATAGTGTTAGACCTCAACAAGGCGTGGGTACCAAATGATATGAAGGTGAAGTAAAAGTAAGCTGAATTTACAAACTGATAAAATAAGGGAAGATAGCCACCAAAACTACTGACGGACATACTTCATTGCTATGTATTAAATAGATATATAAGGATAAAATGCGCCTGCAGGTTAAAGCCACAAGGTGCATGCAAACGCAAAATGACAGGATGTACTAATTACAAAGATGCTGATGGACATGAATACGAATAAAGAATAGAAACATTCTAATTTACAGTTACAAGTATAAAATGACTTGCTCAACTTCTTGGTTCTTGCAGTCCATCCAATTACCGTCATTTATTTCTACCCAAACCCTTCCAATATCCACTAAAAATTCAAATTCTAGAAGGGAAAAAAAATTTAAGTGCATTTTATACCATACATTTCCACAAGGAAATGTGCCTTCAACCATATTTGTAACAAATACACAAAGAAAATCAAATGACATGAGCTCAAGAGGTTAAAAACATGGAACTTCAAGGCAGAGATCTGGGTTCAAATCTTGCCGGAAGATATATGCATAATTATCAAACGGAGTTAATGTGATACCACTATGTGGTTTGTTAAAATACTATGGCAACATGGGCATGACATAATATGGATAGAACCTGTTTCAATCTGATATGACCAACTAAAAAACAAATAAATGAAGAAAATCATATTAATGTATCCACCTTAAAAATATCTTGAAAGCTAATGAGATTTTGAAAGAATGTAAATAAGTTGAGACTTAAATGAGTTCAAATCACTTCTGTTGTAGGCATTTGCCAAGGTTTATATGATAAACAACAGAAAAAGAAAAAAGAAAAAAAAAAGTATAATGAAGGGAGACCCATTGGTACTATCGTATGAAACTAGCATTTAAGGAACAACTAATACCCTAGTAAGCTTCTACACGTTGTATGAGGTGTAGTTTAGTGAATCATTTTAGGACCTACTTGAACAACCACTCAAATTTTCAACGCAGTTCATCCAAGACCCAAAATGAGCTTTAATGTTCCACTGCCATTGTTGAATACACAACACAAGGTTGTATTAGAGAAAACAAGAACTGTGGTCAAAATAAGAAAACCAACAAAATGGATGGAAGAGGACATGCTTTCGAAGGGTAACTGCCCTAGCTTTATGGATATTTCGTAGTTAATTAATGTTACATAAGGACACATGCCCCACCCTGAGACCCCCATTTCGTCATCCGCCACATTTTGCAGATGAAGGGACAAGGACAAAATGTCCTTAGGACACCCGAGTTTGGGGGACTATGGGTGGACCATCCCCTAAATATCTCTAGGCCCTCGAAGACATCCCCAAAATGGGGCTGTCCTCGAGACATTGAAACATCCCCACGGTGTCGCAGGGATGTTTGGGTGTTTCCAGGACACCATAGCATCCACAAGACGCAGGGAGGATGCAAAGGATACCCCATGACTGTCCTCAACACCCACCCCACTCCAACCAAACCCAACTCAAGGCTGAGAAAAATGGTTCTCAGCAAAGATGGATCTTGAGTAAGATAAGGATGTGATAGTGTTAGACCTCGACAAGGCTCTGGTATCAAATGATATGAAGGTGAAGTAAAAGTAAGATAGCTGAGTTTACAAACTGACTTAAAATAAGGGAAGATAGCCACCAAAACCATTGACGTACATACTTCATTACTATGTATTAAATAGATATATAAGGATAAGATGTGCCTAGGGGCTAAATCCACAAGGCACATGCAAAGGCAAATAGATAGGATACACTAATTACAAAGATGTTGATGGACATGAATAAGAATAAAGAACAAAAGCACTCTAATTTACAGTTACAAGTAGAAAATGACTTGCTCAACTTCTTGGTTCTTGTAGTCCATCTAATTACCGTCATTCATTTCTACCCATACCGAGTAGCCTAACAATGGAAACTTTGGAACTCTGAATAGAGGTCCAAGGTTCGAATCTTGAGGGGGATAGGGTTGTACACCATGCTTCGGTAACTAGAGTATGGTTGGGGATAACCATATATTGGGTAAACAATATCCATTTCATATGGCCTATGGCCTCGTAGGTATTAAAAACTACTCTTTATAGAACTCTCTCTCTCTTCCAATATCCACTAAAAATTCAAATTTTTGAAGGAAAAAAGGATGGAAGCACATTTTATACCATACAAGGAAATGTACCTTCAACCAAATCTGTAACAAATACACAAAGAAAATCAAATGACATGAGCTCAAGAGGTTAAAAACATGGAATTTCAAGGCATAGACACGGGTTCAAATCTTGCCAGAAGACATGCATAAACATCAAATTGAGTTATTGTAATACCACTATGTGGTTTGTTGAAATACTATGGCAATAGAACTTGTTTCAATCCAATATAACCAACTAAAAAACAATAAAACAAATAAATGAAGAAAATCATATTAATGTATCCACTTTAAAAATATCTTGAAAGCTAATGAGATTTTAAAAGAATGTAAAATGGTTGAGACTTATATGAGTTCAAATCACTTCGATAGTAGGCATTTGGCAAGGTTTGCACAATAAACAACAGAAAAGGAAAAAAAAAAGTATAATAAAGGGAGATCCATTGGTGCTATCATATGAAACGTTATACCATTTAAGGAACAACTAATACCCTACTAAGCTTCTACACATTGTATGATGTGTAGCTTAGTGAATCATTTTAGGACCTACTAGAACAACCACTCAATTTTCAACTTAATTCACACAAGACCCAAAATGAGCTTCAATGTTCCACTACCATTGTTAAATACACAACATAAGGTTGTATTAGAGAAAATGAGCATTGTAGTCAAAATAAGAAAACCAACAAAATGAATGGAAGGGGACATGCTTTAGAAGGGCAACTGCCCTAGCTTTATGGATATTTTGTAGTTAATTAATGTTACATAAGGACACATCCCCCACCCCTAGGCCCCTACTTCGTCATCCACCACGTTTTACAAATGAAGGGACAGGGACAAAACGTCCTTAGGACATCCCCAATTTGGGGGACTAGAGGGGGACCATCCCCTAAATATCTCTAGGTCCTCAACGACATCCCCAAAATGGGGCTGTCCTCAAGACATTGAAACATCCCCACGGCATCCCGGGGATGTTTGGGTGTTTCCAGGACACCATAGCATCCATGAGATGCATGGAGGATGCAAAGGGCACCCCTTGATTGTCCTCAATGGCCACCCCACTCCAAGAAAATTAAAATAAATAAAAGAAGTAAACAGGAAAAAGATATATACAATAACATTCTCGAACAAAATCAAAACAGACCCTTGACATGCACAAAAATCCAAATATTTCACCATGTTTTGCAAATTTTATTTACAAAAGAAATCCCAAGCAAGTTAACAATGGCACATCAAAGACATAGCAACATAATATACATGAGATGGAAAACTGAAATTCAATGTGGTCATCCAATCAATGCTTATAAAATTTGGACTACTTTCTTGCAAAGAACCTTAATATAACTTCAAGAAGGATATCAAATACAGGATTTGAATCGTAGATAATGCTCAGCAGAACTAAAAATCAAACAATTCAGGGATTTACTAGGAGGTTACAATGTATTATACTTCAACTAACACACATGCCAACTGCATATTGTGAATCCTAGATATCCTTAATCACATGTATTATAACTTCAAGAAGGATATCAAATACAGGACTTGAATCATAGATAATGCTCGGCAGAACTAAAAATCATACAATTCAGGGATTTCCTAGGAGGTTACAATGTATTATACATCAACTAACTGTTGGTTACGAATCTGCCACTGGGAAAGGATTTGGTCTATCTACGCGCCCTAGACCCGCCCAACAGATTGAAAGGCCGGAAGGAAGGAATGCCTTCCGTGCCAATCTCCAGAGAAGGCTGGCTCCTTTACTACACTACACTGGGTTTTAGATTAGGGAACTGGAAAGAGATTGGGAAATTGCTAAAAGGGATGTAAATAACTGAAAGAAATGGGAAATGTAGATTGTTCCAAGGGGAAGAACAGGCAGCACAATCACTAACTTCTACTTAAACCAGCAGCAATCAATATTAGGAGTATAACAGAAACTAAAACTGAACACATCCTGATACGTATCCTTCAACAATTCCAGATTTCGTTCTTCATCACACACTTAAATCCAGATTGCAGAATTCAAAGTATGCATATGAAAGAACAGAATTAATAGAAATAACAGAAGGCATCATACACAGGAAAAGAGTCCAAAATCAGAACCAGGAGTCTTAATATTGATGCAAGAAGTCCAAGTACAGCAGCTCTCTAGCAAATGTTCCCCCCTATTACATTACATTGGATTGCCTTTTATAGAGGAAAATCCCCTTGATTACATTAATGCTCAAACCCTAAAACTGGCGGAGCAGTTGAGATTTGACCTCTGCCAGATGACAGAGCATCCATGGAATGCGGCTCACTCGTGTTTAGAGCGGCGTCGGACGGGCATTGTAGTTGGGATAGCATGTCTCATTAATGCGGTTGGTGCAACTTGCCCTTTGGAGCTTTTTCGGGACCTGACATGGCCGTCCTGATGGGATGGGCTGGAGACCCAAACTCGTGCGCCATGGAGGCGCCTTAAATACCCACCTAACTTCTCTTTCTCGGGATGCGCGCCCTTCGGATGCAGTCTTAGCGTTAAAAAACGCTCGACGAAACTTCGCTGGAAATCGGGCCCGAAATGCAGTTTTCTGGCCGAAGTTGAGCATTCTGGCGAGGTTGGGAGCATTCTGGCGAAGTTGGGAGCATCCTGGCCGACATAGAGCATTTTGGCCAACGTTCACATTTTGGCCGACATAGGCACTTTGGCCGACTTCACCGGATGCCTAACGTTTGCCTCGCAAGGAGCCCGAAACCGGGGTTCGTTGGAGGTTTGAGCGAACTTGAGAGCATTTTGGCCGACATAGGCATTTTGGCCGACATTCGTCGGATGGCCGACGTTCGCTGGATGGCCAACGTTCGCCGCGCAAGGAGCTCGAAACCGGGGTTCGCTGGAGGTTTGAGCGAACTTGAGAGGATTTTGGCCGACATTCGCATTTTGGCCGACATTCGCCGGATGGCCGACGTTCACCGTGCAAGGAGCCCGAAACCGGGGTTCGCTGGAGGTTTGAGCGAACTTGAGAGCATTTTGGCCGACATAGGCATTTTGGCCAACATTCGACGGATGGCCGACGTTTACTGGATAGCCGACGTTCGCCGCGCAAGGAGCCCAAAACCGGGGTTCGCTGATTTTGGAGCGAACCTGAGGTGCCTTCGACCCTAATTGTTTCTTCATGGCTTGGGCTGCAGTTCGCCCCAAAACTGGAGCGAAGCCGGGATTCGGTGACTTTTGGAGCGAACCGGAGACTTTTCATGCCTTAGCTGATTTTTTGGAGCAGGTTAACCCCGAAGCCGAGGTTCGCTGGATTTCGGGAGCGAACTTGAGCGCGCCGGATTTCGGGAGCGATCCTGAGCACCGGGCGAACCTGAGCATCGGGCGAACTTGAGCATCGGGCGAACTTGAGCATTCTGGCCGTGCCTTAGCCAATTTTTCAAGCCCGAAATGGAGCTTTTTGGTTCTGCTTCCGGGGCCATAACTTTTGATCCGCTGCCCCGATCGCCTATTATAATATATCGTCGGAAAGCTTGCGAAAAGATCTGCAATGACGAAATATCCAAAGATCATTTCATCCACTTTATCATCCTCTTTTAGGGCCTGCGAAAATGCCAACACTTCTGCATGCCCTTTGCCGCTTTAAAGCTCCATACTTAGGCAAAATTTTGTCAAAAAATTTAATGTGGCAAAAATGCCAACATTTCTGGCGGCTCGCGGGGCATTTAGCTTGTCTGAATGCAGATCGATCCCAGGCCTTTATCCATTGGGCAACAAAGTCATCCTCGTTGTCCTCCTCTGAGTGTTCACTGACGGCAGTAAACTCTTCCTCCAACTTCTCCCCTTCTGCCTCTTCCTCCTCTCTTTGGCGCTCATGGTCCTCTTTGGCGCACAAAAATGCACGAACTAAACTAAAAAAAACAACTGAAACTTTACTTACTAGCCGGCCTATTTACATTATTTACACAAAAGTTTGCGACATGATTGGCATGCCGCCACCACAAACCTAGCTTCGGGTGCCTATCCGGTGAATCTGCAGTGTCCGGACCAGATCTGATTGTACTTCAGTCGATCTTTGAAGTCCGGCTGGCCTCCCAAAGTTTGCCAGGTTGCGAACAGGGTGCAACGTGGCAGGTTATCATGCATGCCAGTACCCATACAGTTGATGAATAATGTGGCAAAGAGGTTTGCCACATGAGAGCCTTCTTCGAGCACTGGTTGCAGTGATGGCTGGAGCCAATACCACCACTTTAGAGAGTCCACTGGCTGTGGGCTCTTGAGTACGGGTTCCTCCAACTCCTTGATGCGATAGCAGGATTTTTCCGGCGATAGGCCTTCTGCCGGGATCTCCTCAGGATCAGCCTCCTGATGAGGCATGCTTGTTGGGTTTTGGCTAAATACTTGCGTGCTATGCCCTGGGACACAAAAAGGGTGCAAAAATGTGCCCTCTTTGCTCTCAGAATCTGCCACTTGAGCCTGTTCCCCTTCTTGGCCCATTTCCTGATGGAAACTGCAAGCAACCATATTATTCATTGCTTGGGCAGTGCTTGCATATTCCCATCGTTGGCCTTGGACGAGATCCGCCTCTTGAGCTCCACACAGCTGCATTCCAGGTTTCTGCACAGTTTGAGGGATCTGCCATGGTGAATACTGCGCGGGATAGACGGGAGCAGCAACTACCGGAGAATGTGATGGAAAGGCAGCTTCTCCCCACGGTATTTTTCCTGAAAGGAGTAGAAGCCGCTCCGCTTGTACTGCTTCCTCAAAGATTTGAGGGAATCTCTGTTCCCCTGATTGCAGTAGGAGGAGGCTTATATCCGGGTGGAAAGCCCGAACATAGAAGAGGTGGGCCTGGGCGGGTGTCGGCTGGATTTCCTCTGGAATTCTCCTCCAACTCCTGCAAAATCGGACATTGAATTCTGTGATGCTCTCCAGAGGTGCTCTCGTGATGGTGGAGAGGTGCATCAAGAGTTGGAAGGGATCCTGAGAGCCGTCAAATGTGTTGATGAGTGCTCCCGCTAGGTCCGCCCATGAACAGATGCTCTTACGCCCGAGTATTTTGTACCACTGCAGCGCCCTTCCTTCCAGAGACAGGACCAGAAGTCTGATCATGACATCTTCGTGGGCTATGTCATGGAGGGTCGCTAGAGCAACAATATCTTCAAGGTGCTCTCGGGCCATTCCCTCAGTGCCATTGTATTTTGTTAGGGTCTTCAGGGCACTTTTGGGAATCTCATGCCAACTTTGGAGATTCAGAGGGCCAGGATCATCCCAGCTGGGATAGCATACCTTTGCCATTATAGCAGTGGTCTGCAGAGATCACGGTTCTCGCCACTAAGTCGGAGTCGCCAGGTGAACATTCTTTTCTCCGCTTGTGAGGTCAAGGCTGCTCACCAAACCTTGATTCCTCCGGGGTGTCTTCTTTCAGCTTAAAAGGCGCCTACGATCAAGAAATCTGGATCTTCAGCTCAATCAGAGTCGCCAGGTGATTTTGCCAGATGAAGGCAAGCCAGAGATTCACCAAACTCGGGCTTCCTTAAAATATGGAGACTGTTCGTCCCACCGGGCGTGCCAAAAAAAACTGTTGGTTACGAATCCGCCACTGGGAAAGGATTTGGTCTATCTACGCGCCCTAGACCCGCCCAACAGATTGAAAGGCCGGAAGGAAGGAATGCCTTCCGTGCCAATCTCCAGAGAAGGCTGGCTCCTATACTACACTACGCTTGGGTTTTAGATTAGGGAACTGGAAAGAGATTGGGAAATTGTTGAAAGAGATGTAAATAACTGAAAGAAATGGGAAATGTAGATTGTTCCAAGGGGAAGAAAAGGCAACACAATTACTAACTTCTACTTAAACCAACAACAATCAATATTAGGAGTATAACAAAAACTAAAATTGAACACATCCTGATATGTATCCTTCAACAATTCCAGATTCCGTTCTTAATCACACACTTAAATCCAGATTGCAGAATTCAAAGTATGCATATGAAAGAACAGAATTAATAGAAATAACAGAAGGCATCATACACAGGAAAAGAGTCCAGAATCAGAACCAGGAGTCTTAATATTGATGCAGAGTCCAAGTACAACAGCTCTCTAGCAAGATGTTCCCCCCCTATTACATTACATTGGACTGCCTTTTATAGAGGAAATTCCCCTTGATTACATTAATGCTCAAACCCTAAAACTGGCGGAGCAGTTGAGATTTGACCTCTGCCAGATGACAGAGCATCCATGGGATGCAGCTCACCCGTGTTTAGAGCGGCTCCGGACGGGCGTTGTAGTTGGGACAACATGTCTCATTAATGCGGTTGGTGCAGCTTGCCCTTTGGAGCTTTTCCGGGACCTGACATGGCCGTCCTGATGGGATGGGCTGGAGACCCGAACTCGTGCGCCATGGAGGCGCCTTAAATACCCACCTAACTTCTCTTTCTCGGGACGCGTGCCCTTCGGATGCAGTCTTAGCATTAAAAAACGCTCGACGAAACTTCGCTGGAAATCGGGCCCAAAATGTAGTTTTTGGCCGAAGTTGAGCATTCTGGCGAGGTTGGGAGCATTCTGGCGAAGTTGGGAGCATCCTGGCCGACATAGAGCATTTTGGCCGACATTCGCACTTTGGCCGACATTCGCATTTTGGCCGACGTTCACCGGATGGCCGACGTTCGCCGCGCAAGGAGCCCGAAACCGGGGTTCGTTGGAGGTTTGAGCGAACTTGAGAGGATTTTGGCCGACATTCGCCGGATGGCCGACGTTCACTGGATGGCCGACGTTTGCCGCGCAAGGAGCCCGAAACTGGGGTTCGCTGGAAGTTTGAGCGAACTTGAGAGGATTTTGGCCAACATTCGCATTTTGGCCAACGTTCGCTAGATGGCCGACGTTCACTAGATGGCCGACGTTCGCTGCGCAAGGAGCTAGAAACCGGGGTTCGCTAGAGGTTTGAGCAAACTTGAGAGGATTTTGGCTGACATAGGCATTTTGGCCGACATTCGCCGGATGGCCGACGTTCGCCGCGCAAGGAGCCCAAAACCGAACCTGAGGTGCCTTCGACCCTAATTGTTTCTTCATGGCTTGGGCTGCAGTTCGCCCCGAAACTAGAGCGAAGTCGGGATTCGGTGACTTTCGGAGCGAACCAGAGACTTTTCATGCCTTAGCTGATTTTTTGGAGCAGGTTAACCCTAGATTTCAGGAGCGAACTTGAGCACGCCGGATTTCAGGAGCTATCCTGAGCACTGGGCGAACCTGAGCATCGTGTGAACTTGAGCTTCGGGGCGAACTTGAGCATCGGGCGAACTTGAGCATTTTGGCCGTGCCTTAGCCAATTTTTCAAGCCCGAAATGGAGCTTTCTGGTTCTGCTTCCCGGGGCCATAACTTTTGATCCGCTGCCCCGATCGCCTATTATAATATATCGCCGGAAAGCTTGCGAAAAGATCTGCAATGACGAAATATCCAAAGATCATTTCATCCACTTTATCATCCTCTTTTCGGGCCTGCGAAAATGCCAATACTTTTGCATGCCTTTTTCCGCTTTAAAGATCCATACTTAGGCAAAATTTTGTCAAAAAATTTAATGTGGCAAAAGTGCCAACACTAACACACATGCCAACTGCATATTTTGAATCCTAGATGATGCTTGGCACAGCCAAAAACTTGCAATCCTAGGACTCTCTAGGAGGTACAAATGCTATTATTACTTTTACTGAAACATGTGAACTTAAAGAATTGAATCCTAGATGCTTGGCAAAGCTGGAAAGATGCAATCTAAGGACTTTTGGACTGTTATCCATATTTATGCTACTTATACTATTTCAGTTGCAGCATGACTAATGATTTACTGCAAGGTGAGTATAGGCCAAATCATAGTAATACTTAAATTTAATTTTTGGCCCTGTGAGGAAGTATAACTGTTTTGATTTCACATTATCTTATGTGGCATTAAGAAATTCCAATTTGGGGCTTAAATTTATTTTATCACCTATATTAATATATATATATATATATATATATATATATATATACATATATATATATATATAGAGAGAGAGAGAGAGACCCATCCTCAATAATCCTATCACCTTCTGAGAGTTTGGGGCCAAACCCCTGCCATCCCAAGTGCATGTCCCAATGTACAGTGCCATCCCTATCCTCAAAATTCTGTGAAGCGTAGTAGTTAATACAAGTTTGGGTAGCCAGAAACAAAATTACAAAGCACTGGCAGACAAGGAAGGTAAAAGCATTCAAAATGGACAATGCAAGAGATACTGGGGTGGTAAAAAGTGCCCCATGCTACATGCAATACAGTGCCATAAAATGAATGATTTATGCTTCATCATGGAGCCAAAAGAAGAATCTGCCATGAGTGAATCCTCCAAATATGTTTTGCATTGTTCAGATATGATAGTTCACCCTTAAAGTAAGACACTAGGATGTTAATTGGGTATCAAATAAGGTAGGGTGTCTCTCTGTAATGTGATTTCGATGGGTATCATGCCCACCCCAACTTGGGCATAATGAGTCAACATGGCTCGAATTAGTCATTCTATTGATCTTTTACTGAAATGATGCTTCTACAGGTGATTTGATTCTATTGGGTTTAACAAGGTATAATTCTGCAGAATTTGTTTCCACTAGGGTTTTACTAGAAAAGTATATCTCCCAATGATAGGTATAGCCTTGGAAAACGACTGGGCTTTATCAGCACTTATGTTCTTGGGTGTCAGGCTGTCCAAAAAAAAGAGGACACAACCACTAACTCAAAATTGATTGCCTTTGAGTGGTTGAGTGTTCAGTTTGATTCTGGTCCACCTCAGGCCATCTTTATTGAGAGTCGGTAGGGTTTATGGTGGCAATACTCTGGAAATCAAAACCATACATTGGCATAGATAATGATGGGGTAGTCACTGAGTGGTTGAGTGCCACTAAACCCTATACAATGATCGGTCGTCATTGACTGGTTGAGTGTTCAGTTCGAATCTGGTCCACCTCAGGCCATCTTTATTGAGAGTAGGTATGGTTTATAGTGGCAATAGTCTGGAATCAAAACCATAAATTGGCATAGATAATGATGGGGTAGTCACTAAGTGGTTGAGTGCTACTATAAACCCTATACAATGAATGGTTTCCATTGAACAGTTGAGTGGTGTTGAGTGGTTGAGTGTTCAGTTCGATTCTGGTCCACCTCAGGCCATCTTTATTGAGAGTAGGTAGGGTTTATAGTGGCAGTAGTCTGGAATCAAAACCATAAATTGGCATAGATAATGATGGGGTAGTCATTGGTTCTCCTATGCAACTTAATATATAGATAGATAGATAGATAGATCTATAGATAGACTAAGAAGGATAAGTTTCTCATCAAATGACATTGTAGGCAGGCAAATTGACATGTTTGCATAATCAATGAATAAGTGCGTTGGAAGTCAAGTATGCACACATTAAGAGTTTTGATATATTTGATGTTATAAAGTCGTGATGTAATATTGTATGTGACAATGTGTAATGTTAAGTGAAGTATTAGTTATGTATGGATAAGTCATAGTCATAACAGGAGCCATGAAATGAAATGTAAATGTAAGTCACATGCATGTCAAATGTAATTTAAGAAAAATATGAGGTGTCAAGTAGTTAGTAAGTTGGAGGACGCAACTACCTCCTTAGTTGTTTAAATAAGACCCTTCCCTCATTCATTAGTAGTGTTGTTATGGTTGGCCGAAGTGTGTTGGGGTTGTTGTGTGGTTGTGGTTGGCATTCATGTCATTGGCATGCAAGGAGAGATAGTGTAGAATGCATTGGAGATATTCCGCACAGGCATTGCAATGTGTATGTAAGATAATGTTGTATGCAGTTAATCGTACAAGCAAAAGTTAATGCAATATCTACTCATATTCATCATTCATCTATTGTATTTGTATGTACATTGCACATGTTATCATTGATGATTGTTGCAATGGATAGAATCTGTTAGTGTTTCCTTTCAAGTTCTGTATGCAAGGTTTAAGTCGCAGTACAAGAGTTGTCGTATAGCTAATGTTGTACAGCCAATGTCGTATAGTGCATTGCCCAAATGCCATACATTGCTAAATGTCATACAGTAATTGTCGTATAGTCATTGTCAGACAACCATTGTTGTACTAAGATTGTCATACCGTCATTGTCATTGTCATACTGAGATTGTCGTACAGTGTGGAAAGATAAGTTTGTACACTAAAAATTAGCAGTCTAGAAGAGGATAGACTTTCCTATTCGCAAACTAGGGCGTCCAAACTCCTAAAAATTAGCAGTCTAGAAGAGGATAGACTTTCCTATTCGCAAACTAGGGCGTCCAAACTCCTATATGTCGGGCAATTTGATATATGTTGTGCGTAGTGTATGCATTGTAATTGTATGTTATTCACATTGTATATTTTGTTCATTTAAGTAGAAATGGAATTGTGTTGCAATATGTTGTATTCAATTTCTACATTCTGGTGCCGTTGCCTAATCGAAGTTGGGTCAAGCCTGGTGACATGAAGTTGTGAGAAGCAAATTACTCGGAAAGGTGCACAACTACAGTGACGGAATGATTACAATGCAGCCAACAATGTAGATGAAGACACAAACTTGTTTGTTGACTTCGACGAAGGGCCTATGCATGAAGCAAACATGCAAGTGGATGCGCAACCAAACATGCAAGCAAACATGCACGGAGAAGACGTGCACCGGTTTGTGCACAAAGAGCTGCATGATGGCCATGAAGAGTTGCATGTCAGCGACGAAAAGTTGCATGATAGCAGCGACGAGTTGCATCTTGACGGCGAAGAATTGCGTGTTGATGGGAAAGAGTTGTGTGTCGACAGGAAAGAGTTGCTTGTCGACAGTAGAGATTTGTGTGTCAACAGTAGTGAATCACATGATAACGATGGAGAGTTACTTGACAATGGCAGAGAATTGCACGGCGTTAAGTTACACAGTGTTGAGGAATTGCGTTTACATGGCGGTAAGTTAAAAAGTGTTGAAGAATTGCATAACCACAATGTAAGTATGGCGTTAGAGCAATTGCAAGTTCATATGTTTGATGGTGAGCAAGACGGGAATTCGACATCAATACAAATGCAAGATGACATCTTGCAAAATGTTGTAATTAATTTCTACATACATTAGCTCAACCAGCTAAATTCCTTAACTTTCAAGGAGAAGACCAAAGTTCAAATCTTGATAAGCAATACATGCATAATAGCCAATTTGTTGTAATACCACTATGTGGTCATGATATAATACGGGTGGGACCCGTTTCAATCCCATATAACCAATTTAAAAACAAAAGGAAGTTTCTCTCTTAGAACAAAACCTTAGTGTTGTGTAACAAATGAGATGGGATGAGATGTGTTTTTGATGGGCATAAGGCCTAACACAACATCTATTAGGAAATAACCAGCCAACATATCTACAATTCAAATCAAGGGTGGTACAAGTTTTAATGGTTCTCCACGCAAGAATTAATAGAAACCGCAGTAAAACTCATAAAAAAACACATTGTTCATTGTTCTGCATAATGAACACACTAAATAAGAATTTTATTAATAACAGTGAAGAGTTTAAACTGCATTGTAGGCCACTTCTTCAAGGTCTATGAGCAAATCTCAATACAATATAATTTTTTAGGATAGTCTTCCTTACAATACAATATATAAAGATAATTCAGCCTACCCTAAAACTTAAGGATTAACTAAAAATAAATTCATCGAAAATAACTGTCAAAGCTGTCTAACACTAACCTTAATGAACCAAGGATCGCCTTTACATTCAAGAGATATCCACTAATTACTAACTAAACTATTACAATAAATGAAAAGGATTAGGACATCCTAACACAAGTGATTCTGTTGACCTTTCACTAGAAGGATGATTCCCCTAGTAATTTGATTCAATTGTATTCTACTAAAAAGTGTAATTCTCCCATGAGCCTATTCTATTGGACCCTTATCAGAGAAGTTGTGATTGGGTACTGGCCTAGCAGATTAAATAAAAACAAGATCTAAAGAAACAAAACACATAGATTCTCACCACAAAAAATAAACTGAAGCAACTTTACACTCAAGAATTTTTTAGAATATTTTAAAAATATATATATTATATCATCATATGTGTCATACTTCCCACCATGCCATATATAACCCCAAGTATACATTATAATTTTCTAAACCAACCTATGCTCAGAAGCACCGAGCTTCCTTCTATAGAGTAAATCATATCCAAAATCACAGTTCTAAAACCATACGCTAGAAAAAAAACTAGTTAAAAACCGCTATCCACCCACTGCCTTTATTTAGTGTGCCACCTCCACGACCTCAAACATTAAATACCGCCCACATAAACATTAAATTCACTATCATTCCATGGTGCTACTGCATTATGGCCTCTAGTAATACTGGAACTCTTTACCATCTCGCTTATGGAATTTGCGTTCCCCCAAAACCTCTTTCACATGGAATCTTGATCAATACAAGGCAAAATGCAGGCCTAAAATCAAGAATTCCATAGTTTTGTCTCTTTTTAAATTTTGCCTAAAAACCAAATAATTTCAAAAGCAGAACATGACTGGGCAGAGTTAATGGCAAAATTTTCACTCACCATTGAGGAGGAGAAGTCCCCTTCCATCACCTTGAAAAAGGAAGCATTGAAGTGTTCGGCTGGAGATGGATGGGTGGCCATGCAGCTCAGAGTGCAGGCTCCACATGCAGTGGACAATGCCTCTCTACTGATGTTTTCCTCAGTTGCCATTATCTTCTTAATTTAAAGACCGGAGACCATAAGCTTTTCTGAGACTCTAATCACGAAAAACTACCTTGAAATTTGTTGATCTGGGGAATTAAGTAATGTTAAATGAAAAGAAAAAAACATGGATGCTAGTCCCAGGGCGGGTACGAGAATCTCGTACCAAAACTGAACTGCTTGTAGATTTAGCCCATATGATTTAATGCATAACGAAATGCCCACTACTACACCATGAAGTTTCTTTTATAACGAAAAGGATGGCTTTTTAAATTAAGAAAACAAAAAGAAAAACTTGTAACTTCAATTTTTTTTTTCATTCTTTTGGGATACATAGGGAGTTATTACATCCACATTAATTGTCAAGTGTGCATCCCAACAAATAGCACCTCGTTAATCGTTATTATTAACGAGGCGTGAGGAGGTTCAAAACTATTTTTAATATTATTGAAGATGGAGTGTAGGGATGCATCGAGGGCTAGGTTATTATTGACCCGGCGTGAGGAGGTTCAAAACTATTTTTAATATTATTGAAGATGGAGTGTAGGGATGCCTAGGTGGATTGGTAAGTGCTTATGAGGCACTTACCAAGAACACTCAGGTTCAAACTTGAGGGAGCCTGTTTGTAAAGTAGTAGTTTGATCTGAATCCTTTGATGGCGGTATAAATCCAAGTAATCGGTGGTCCCTTTCACGAAAAATCAACAATAACGAGGTGGAATAGATCAATGATGACGGTATGAATTCTAAACAATCGATGGTCCCCTTCAAAATGGGTCAACAATAACAAAGCGAAATAGATTTGGTTCAAAATGGGTCAACAATAACAAAGCGAAATAGATTTGGTGGGAGTAGCCCTTGTGGTTTAAACCTTGCGCTTGTCAGCTACTAAAAATAGTAGTGTGGTTGTGACCATCTCTCCTATGTAACCCAAAAAAAAATGGTTGTGACCATCTCTCCTATGTAACCCAAAAAAAATGGTTGTGACCATCTCTCCTATGTAACCAAAAAAATAAAAGATGGAGTTTAGGGATGGGTCAATTGATAGGGGTAGGGGTATGGCCAAGTAAAATTAAATCTTTGATTAATAAGAGAATGACTTGAGGATATTTAATTATTAATTTTGTATGTAACAAAAATAATTATTGAAGTAACTATTGATGGATCAACAATAACGAGGTGGAATATATTGATGATGATGGTATGAATCCTAATAAACTGGTGGTCCCTTTCACGACGGGTTACCAATAACAAAGCGAAATAGATTTGGTGGGAGTAGCCTATATGGTTTGAACCCTGCGCTTGTCGGCTACTAAAAATAGTGTGGTTGTGACCATCTCTCCTATGTAATCCAAAAAAAAAAAAAGGAGTTTAGGGATGGGTTGGGTAGAGGTATGGCCAAGTAAAATTAAACCTTTGATTAATAAGAGAATGACTTAAGGATGTTTAATTATTAATTTTGTATGTAACAAAAAAATTTATTTGAATTTGAATTTGTTTAATATCCAACGGTGACCAAAAGAGGTCAATAGCACTGTAAAGTAAGACATATACAAAGCAATGGGAGTGCCTAATGCAGCTCCAGAGAAAATAAAGTAAGAAAAACAGTAAACAGAATGGCATATGATATAACACATATTGAAGTAATTAAATTTTTAAATTTATAAAAAATATTGGTGTAATATTAAAAAAATTAAAGATTGGGGTAGTTTGTTTGTAAAGGTAGCAGTCTGATTTGAATCCTCTCAGTACGCGTTAGACTCACGTTAGACTCACGGTGAAGGTGCAAATCCCAAGCGATCGGTAGTCCCTTTCACGACAAGTCAACAATAACGAGGCAAAATAAATTTAGTGGGGGTAACCCTTGTGGTTTGAACCCTACTCTTGTCAGTTACTAAAAATAGTGTAGTTGTGACCAACTCTACTATGTAAAACCAAAAAAATATGGAGTTTAGGGATGGGTCAATTGGTAGGGATAGAGGTTTGCCCAAGTAAAATTAAACCTTAGATTAATAACGTTGTGGTTTGAACCCTGCGTTGGCCAGTACTAAAAATAGTGGTTGTTACCAACTCTCCTATATAATCAAAAAAAGATTAAACCTAAGATTAATAACTTAAGGATATTTAATTATTAATTTTGTACGTAACAAAAGAAATTATTGAAGTAATGAAATTTTTAAATTTATAAAAAATATTGGTATAATATATATATTTTTTATTTGGTTAGTGCAAGAAACCCCTACGACCAAGGCACAAGGTTGAGCAGTCTCGTCCCAATCATGACTCCTTGTAAAGCCGAGAGATATGCTTACCTCACACACTCGCTCATGTCGCGGTTTGAACCTTGGACCTCTCGAAGTGAGAGGTCAATTCAAACAGAGGCAAAATAATAATTCCAAAATCTTATTATATTAAACCTTAGAGAGTACAAGCCATATTTATAGTTTAATCAAAAACTGAAATACGCAACGCCGGGAAGAATATTAGGAGATAAGGAATAAATGAGATGGAGGGATAAGGAGATAGATAGGAGGAATAAGGGGAGAAAGAATCGGGGAAAAATAGGAGGAATAATAGGGAGGAGGAGAAAAAAATTGATTGCCGACATTCAAAACAAAACTCATGCGCGTTCACACTTCAACAAGATATTTCTCGTCAGCTTCGAATGTGGATGTGTTCATACTGCAACACTCTCCCCCTTAAAGTTGAGAGGACTGACTAGACAGTTTCTCAGCTTTATAAATTGAGCTTTAGCCATCCCTTTGGTGAAGATGTCTGCAACGTTCTCCAAAGTGCGGCAAAATTTAAGCTCAACAATCTCTTGCTCCACCATGTCTCGGATGAAGTGATACTTCATATCAAAGTGTTTTGTTCTGCTATGGTGGATTGGATTATATGCCAATTGAATGGCACTTATGTTATCACAGTAGATTCTGGTTGGACCACTTTGTTGTTCTCCAATCTCTTCCAACACTTTTCTTAACCAAAGGGCTTGAGTACTAGCATATGTGACTGCTATATACTCAACTTCTGTAGAAGACAATGCTACAACTGTCTGCTTTTTGGAACTCCATGTAATTAGTCCTGACCCTAGACTAAAACAGTTCCCTGAAGTTGATTTCCTATCATCAATGTTGCTGCCCCAATCACTATCACTGAAGCCTACTAGCTTGACAGTTTTACACTTGTGGTAATGGATTCCAAAATCCCATGTACCCTTTACATATCTAAGAATTCTTTTAGCTGCTTGCAAATGCAGCTCAGATGGACTAGCCATAAATCGAGAGACAAGAGAAACAACATACTGAATGTCAGGCCTTGTGTTGGTGAGAAACATCAAACTCCCAACCATGCTCCTGAAAGTGGTCACGTCAACTTTCGGTGCTCCATCATTTTTGCTCAATTGGATCCCATGTCCAATTGGAGTTGCAACTGCTTTGCAATGCTCCATGGCAAACTTCTTAATCATATCCCGAGCATACTTATGTTGACAGATGAAGATCCCTGTATCTGTCTGGTGAACTTCCATGCCAAGGAAGTAGTGCATTAAGCCCAGATCCTTCATCTCAAACTGCTTCATCATGGAGTGTTTGAACTCCATATTCATATTTTCATTACTACCCATAAATATAAGATCATCCACATATAAGCAAACAATGAGGATGTCTTTTCCTTCCTTCAGGTAGTAGAGAGTGGGTTCATTTTTGCTTCTGGTGAACCCATATTCCTTGAAATAGCCATCAATGCAAGAGTACCATGCTCGTGGTGCTTGCTTGAGGCCATACAATGCCTTTTTCAGTTTATAAACAAGGTGCTCCTTACCTTGCTCTTGAAAACCTTGAGGTTGTTCAACATAAACCTCCTCTATCAAATACCCATTGAGAAAGGCACTTTTTACATCCATGTGTTGGATTTTCCATCCTTTGTGGGCAGCTAAAGCAAGAACTGTTCTGATTGTCTCCTGTCTGGCTACAGGAGCAAATGTCTCCTCATAGTCAATGCCATACTTCTGTGTGAAGCCTTTTGCTACCAATCTTGCTTTATGTCTTTCAATGCTTCCATCAGCATTGAATTTGGTCTTGAAGACCCATTTACATCCAACACACTTCTTCCCTTTAGGAAGCTCTACCAGCTCCCAAGTATCATTGTTTTTTATAGAGGTCATCTCCTCTTTCATGGCATCCTGCCATATCTTCTGAGTACAAGCCTTCTCATAGCTAGAAGGTTCAAGTTGTGCACTAGTCAACAAAGCATAGTTGACTACATCTCCCCGAGGTTCTTGGGAGTCATCATCTCCATACAAATGCATATTTTCAAGTCTTTGCAAAACTGAACTCATTTCACTAGCTTGACTTCTAGTATATCTTCTCTGAAAATTTTTATCCAACATCTGATAAGATGGATGATGTTGGAGTGTTCTCTTACCTCTAGATGGAGAATCAATATCCATCGATGAAGAACTGATTGATCATTGTGGAGAAGGACTTGGAGAAGTTGTTGATGAACTTGAAGTAGAACGTCTGCTTGGGCTTGGAGGGGGTGTGTCCTTGCCTTTCTTGGGTGACACCTGCTGAATTTGTGAAGAACCTGCATCATGGGACTCATCATCAATAAAAAATCTTGGATGTCCCCATTCTCCCCCTTCATCAAAAATTACATCCCTGGAAAGAATAAACTTTTGGGTCTTCGGATTGTAGAGTCTATAGGCTTTGGTGGACTCACAATACCCTACAAAAATACATGCTTGACTCTTGGGATCAAGCTTCTTTCTCTTCTCATCAGGAATGTGTGCATAAGCCAAAGAACCAAAAACTCTAAAATGTTTGACATTTGGTTTCTTGCCATACCATGCTTGGTAAGGAGTTATCCCCTTCAGACTTGAAGTAGGACTCCTATTCAAAATGTAGACATTGGTTCTGACTGCATCAGCCCAATACATGTTGCTCAAATGCTTCATTTGAAGCATTGATCTGGCCATTTCTACAATGGTGCGATTTTTCCTTTCTGCCACACCATTCTGTTGTGGAGTATAGGCAGTGGTGAACTACCTTTTTATCCCATTTTCTTTACAAAATTTCAAAAATTCATTGGAAGAGTATTCTCCTCCTCTGTCTGTTCTGAGACATTTTACATGATATCCACTTTGATTCTCTACATTTGTTTTGAAATCAATGAAGCAATCAAATGCTTCATATTTGTGTTTTAGGAAATAAACCCAACACATTCTAGAGAAATCATCTATGAAAAGAAGGAAGTAAGAATTGTTACCAAGACTTTTTGTTTGCATTGGACCACAGATGTCCGAATGCACTAGCTGAAGTGGATAGTTGGCCCTCCATGCTTGTCCTCATGGAAACTTGGCCCTGGCGTGCTTTCCCAAAGCACATCCTTCACAGACCTCCTTGTGATCCTGAATTTTAGGAAGTCCGGTCACCATCGCTTGAGAAGTTAACAATTTCAAACTGGCTGGATTCAGGTGACCATATCTCAAGTGCCACAGCATACTTGGATTCGCAATGGCAATATTTGCCAATTGAACTCCCCCTGGCTGGCCAAAATTCAAGGGAAATAACCTGTTCTTAGTCATTGGTACCTGTGTAATGATTCTATTACCATCATTCTTATCAAATATTACACATCTACCCTCATCAAATACAAGTTTATAATTATTTTCCATCATTTGACCAACACTAAGAAGATTGTGTTGGAGTTGAGGGGTGTAATAGATATCATTCACCTGTTTGATGCCTTCTTGTGTTGGAACCTTCATGGCTCCAATGCCTTCTACTGCCAATGACTTGTCATCTCCCAGCTTGATACGAGATTTGTAGGTGGAATCTATGGTAGCAAAGAGTTCTTCTTTGCCACTCATATGATTGGAACACCCAGTGTCCAAGATCCAGGTGTCATTCAAATTCTGATCTGATTGGCCATAAGAGAGAAAGAGATTAGATGCCCCTTCCTCTTCACCAAAATGGCCATACTGACTATTTTGACTGCTGCTGCCTTGTGAGGATTTGGACCAACAGTCACGAGCAAAGTGACCTGGTTTACCACAATTGAAACAAACCTTCTTTGACTTGTCACTTCCTCTTCCTCGACCTGGATTTCTTCCTCTGCTTTGTTGATTGCCTCTGTTTTGACTTCCACCTCTGTTGGGAGATCCTCCTCTGCTTGAATTTCCACCTCTTGGGTTGCTCTTGCCTCTGCCTCTTCGCTGACCTCTACTTTGGCCTCTGCCTTGGCCTCTTCCTTCTTGAGATGCGAAGGCTTTGTCATCGCCTCCATAGCTGGTTGAAGGAGATTCTTGCAATCTCTCTTCATGTGAAAGTAGAGAACCAATCAAAGCATCAAAGGATAGTGCAGAAAAATCCTTCGATTCTTCAATGATAATTGCAACATGGTTCCACTTTGGAAGAAGTGTTCTTAACACTTTCTTCACCACAGTCTCTGGCTTGATTTCATCTCCGAGAGTGATCATTTTGTCTACTACTGCTTTGACTCGCATGCAGTAGTCACCAAATTTTTCGTCTTCTTGCATCCTGAGATTCTCAAAATCTCTTTTCAAAGTTTGAAGCCTGACTTGCTTCACTTGATCACTCCCTTGGAAGCCTTCTTTCAAGGCCTTCCATGCCTCTTGAGCTGTTACACAGGATGCAATTCTAGGAAAGATGCTTTTATCTAGGGCTGCTTGCAAATGATACAGGGCAGAGGAATTATTTTTCTGTGCTTCTTTCCTAGCTTTTCTATCAGTAGCACTTAAAGCGATCCAGTCAATAGGAGAGGGTTCTGTGTAACCCTCTTCAACTACATCCCACAAACCTTTACCAATTAGTAAGGTTTTCATCTTTATTGACCAATACTCGTAATCACTACCATTGAATTCTAGAATTGGGAGACTTGTGTTTGAGGCCATAGCTACTGCTTAAAAATAAACTTTGATTTGACTAATACAAGCAATTACAAAGCAAAGTAATTACAAATTCAAATCAAATCTTGTTTTTTTAATTCTCTCACTGATTGCTTGTTCTTCTTGTTGTGGATCTCCCAGTACTGGATGCCCAAAATTATTGGCAATTGAATCCTCGTCGTCGTTGATGATGATGATTTCAAGGGCAACTGGTTCTAGTTTTGGCTCTAGCTCTGGAGAGCGTGGGGAATAACTATCATTGGCTTGTTCCTCTACTGAATCGGACTCCTCCACTCGTTGTCCAAATATATTGTCTTCAAAGTCAGCCTCGTAACCGAAATCAGGATTCCTTTGGTGGGCTATAACAACATTCTACAACTGACTGAACACAACGTGCAGTCCATTTCTCCGAACTCGCTCATCAAATGACTCGGTAGTTTCTCTCTGCAGTAAAGAGCATAAAGCGTGGTAACACCCGGTAGACCTGATCATCTACGCATCAATACAAAAAACTCCCTTAGTGCCTCTGAGATTACAATTTTCACTCTTCACGGTTCACAAATTTCACTCCTTTACAACCACTGAGGCTATTACAAAAAAAAATCAGATTTGAACGGGGTTCCAAGGGGCAGCGACCCTGGCTTCCCGTCACCTTTTTTGTTCCCTTTTGTTACACAATTTTGCAAGGTTTTTCAAGCCCCCTTGGGCGATTTTTGCCTCTAGGGCAATAGGTTCACAATTTCTCTTATAAAAGTTTACAATTAAACCTTATAAAGTTTTTCCTAGTTTATAATTTAATAATAAAATATGCTTTTCCAATTTTAATTTTTTTTAAATAATTAAAAAAGCATTATTAAATTATTAAATTAATACTAAAAAAAACTTTAATAAAAATTTAATGTAACCTTTTAAAAAATAATTAAAAAAAAAACCTTTATATGTTTTGGTGCAGAGAATCGAACTCGAGCCTTCGCGCTTCCAAGTGGAAAGCTTTGGCCGCTACACCCGCGGTCCCCTTTGAAACCAAAGTGGTGCTCCCGCACCTTTACTCCTTGCTCACCTGGCGAAAACAAAAAACAAGAAAAACTTTGTTAGCGGGACTTGGCGAGATTCGAACTGAGCACTTCACCCCTACAACACTGCCGACTTTGCCACGCGAGCTACGTGCTCCGATGGACTTCAAAGGTAACAATGCAATATTTAAAACCCATGACAAAAAATTTGTTTTTTAAAAAAATAATCCCACATCGATTGGGATAGAGGCAGAAGAGGATTTTAAAAACGTGAACGGGCGCATTTAGTTCTGATTGCCTTCGGGCAATCGTTCCCACCAGTCTTTTGCCACAGCAACCAATCGAAAAATGACACGTGTCGCCCTGCCAACTTAGACTTCTACCAACTCGTATTGCACATCAGATGACACGCCAAACGTTGACTCAAATGCCACATCAGTCTTGGATTATGTGCCCACATCAGCTCGTCTGCTCGTCATCGCTCACCACGTGTCGCTCCTCGCATCACATCACTGCTCACTGCCTTGTCAACTCGTTGCCACCTCAGTCAGCCACCATAGCACCTACCTCGATTTGCATGCCACCAGCTAGCATCCACCACATTAGCACTCCAACTTAGCGCCTGCCACATCAGCATCTAGCAATCATGATTTGCCACATGTCAGTCTACTTGTATCTCAGTGCCACCTCAACCTCGAACTTCGTGCTAACATTGTGCCAACAACATCCACTGCTAACTGCTCTGTCAGCTTCAGCTCGAACTTTGTGTGACCTCGGTTTCCATGCCCTCGTGCGGCCTCCACCTGCACCTGCTCTGATACCAGAATGAGAGGTCAATTCAAACAAAGGCAAAATAATAATTCCAAAATCTTATTATTTTAAACTTTAGAGAGTACAAGCCATATTTATAGTTTGAAAATCCTAAAGGTACCTCAAAAAAATTAAATTATATATAAGATATAGTTTTTTTCAATTGGTTATATGAGATTGAAACGGGTCACCCTTATTGCATCATCATCATGTAGTGGTATTGGTATTATAACAAAGCTTTTATATTATATATGTAATGTTTGGTAAGATTCAAACTTAGGTCTTCTACTTAAATGGTTTGAGGAATCTAAATAGTTGAGCTAATGTCATTTGATATATGTAATATATAGTTAAATTAAGATAAAAATATATTTTAATAAATTATATTTAAATTATTGATGAAATATATAATTGAATTAGAGATTAAAAATAAGTTTGATTGTACAAGGAAGACGTATCTAAGGTTGAACATAAAACTCTAGACAAGAATGTTGTCCCAAGAGGGCCTAATCTGGGCACCTCCATATCCCCTTTCAAATACATAAAATTTGTTTGCAAATGTATTCGAGAAAAACCTAAAACAACAAAGATTAAAGAAGCACAAAAAACAACACTAAAAATCCTAAAGGTACCTCAAAGGATAAATAGATATTTGTCATAGTCTAAATTAAGACTAAAGTTTATCATTCAACAGAGTATAGTAGAAGAAACGATCATATATAGAGCCAATCATTACAATGGGTATTCGTCCTACCTTGAACTTCTTGTATTCATGGGTTGGGTGGAGCCTCTTGGTGAGTATTCCTTGTGGTTTATCAATAATAGATATTTTATTGTTAGTTTTTCCTCACTAACCAAAAAAATAAAATATTCAAATCATAAAAAAGGAATCATGGCCTGACAAGATTATTTGTCCAACCATGGAGAGTGGGATTTGATCCCTAAATTGAACCCACTATGGTCTATGTTTGGGTTCAATTGTATGAACTTCCAATGGAGTTTTGGAGTGAGTAGGTATTGGAAACTATAGGTAATTTTATTGGAAGGTATTTGAGTGTCTCTAGAGACACATGGAAGGAAACATAGTTGTCTATGCTAAAATATGTGTTAAAATGGATCTCATCCAACCTCTTATAGAAGAGGTGGAACTCAAACTTGCAATACTATGTTGATTAAATAACTAGATTATGAAGTGCTACCCTTCAAGTGTAGAGTTTACCATAAATATGGGCATTTAGCTCGATCTTATCCAAACACTATGATCATAAAAATGGAGGCCCCTTTGGGAACACCAAATCCTCCTAAGAAGAGTAAGTCTATAGTCAACAAAGGAGTAGCCAACACTTCTCAAGGATGAGGAGCAAAGGGGGATAGTTTTGAAAGACCCAAAAGGATGCAAAAGAAAAAATATGGAAAAGAGCAAATCCAGCCCAAACCTCAAATAGGTATGAGATCTTCAAGACATTGGTGGAATAGGAAGAAGAAAAACTTATGGAAGGAGTGGATGGGAATAACAAAAACAATAACACTCATGTTCAAGCCCTTCCTTCAACAATAATAAAGTACAGTGAGTTACCACAACCAAATATGATAGGGGTATTGATAATGCATAACCAGGAGCAACCAATAGTAAGCAATGTAATCATGGATGTGGCAAAAAATATTACATAAAAGCCAACTCTAGGGATCAACCAAGTGGAGAAGAGATTGAGGAATAACAACTCTCAAGGAGTGGGTAGAAAATTAAACAAAGAATTAATAGCATCCCAAGAAGACAAGTTGTCATTGAGGGATCAATTAGGACAATAGACTCTCACTGATCTCAAGGTAACTAATGATTATACAATCACAGAATATTAGGGGTTTAAATAGAAAAATCTATCAAGATGATGTATGAAGACTCTTAGAGAAAAGTAAAACAATTTTTTTGCTTATCCAAAAGACCAAAATATCGTTGGATCTCATGTATAATACAATAAATAGACTTTGGAGGGATGCTAGTCATATAGAAGTGGATGCCCAAGGGGCCTTAGGGGGAATAGTTACTTTTTGGAACTCTCTTGAATGGATGGCTATAGAGCATAAAGCTTGGAGGGGTGTCCTTACATTCCATTTTAGGAACAATGTGATAGTTGATTAGGTTTTAATCATAAATTTCTATGGGACTTAGAACCTAGATGGACATATTCAAGAGTGGTACATAATATGAGAGTATCTTAGGAGGAGTTAGACTAGATTGTTGGTAGGGATTTTAATGCTCAACTATCATTTAGAGATCAAGGGAGAACTCTGATTTTAGACTCAGGAGATCAACTCATGATTTTCCAAGTCCATGCATTACACTTAGTGGATATTAAATGCCTTAGAACTAGCTATACTTGGGCTAACAAAAGGAGGGAGCCAAGGATCATTTTTTGGTTTAATGGAATCTAAAATTTATGATTTTAGAGGGTCTAGTATTGGATCACTTCCCCATTCTGTTGGAGAAGGGATTATGATGGGGTAACATCGAAAATTATTGAAATTTGAAAACTTTTGGTTATAAAAGGAGGAACTTCAAAAGAAAATCTAAAAATGGTGGGAAGATGGATGTCTATAATGTGGGACAACAATGTTTAGCTCTAGTAAGCAACTTCACTATGTCAAGGATCAACTAAAACAGTGGAGGTGATATAACAACTCAGACTTCCAAGCCCAAGGAGCTCCATTGATGGCCAAATGGGATGAGGTGCATAAAATCTTTAGGGAATGAACAATTACATAGTAGCTCAAAGAAGAGGATGATGATCAAGTGGTATTAGATCAACTAGTTATATTCCTCATTTTTAAAAGAGGAGATCAAGTTCAAATCTTGCCAAGCAATATATGGATAATATTCAAGCTATGTTGTAATACCACTATGTGGTGATGATGTAATACGGGTGGGGCCCGTTTCAATCCCATATAACCAATTGAAAAAAAATAAGAGGATGATGAGTTGTGTAAAGCAATAGAGGACATTGACAACCAAGAGGAGATCTACTAGAAACAAAGAGCAAGAACTACTTGGTTACTAGAAGGGGACAAAAACACTATATTTTTTCATTGGGTTGCTTGTGCTAGGAGACATATGAACAAGATGGAAGCTCTTCAGGATGAGAACGAGCTCTCATTTGATATGATCTAGGTATGCCTTCCCATTCATTGGATTATTTTGCTAAATTATTTAAGAAAGGTCCAATGTAGGACAAGGAGACTCAAAAAGAAGTTATTGTTCCCAATTCCTCTATCATCTCTAAACAATAAAACCAAGCCTTGCTTAAACCCATTGATAGAGAGGAGCTGAAGGAGGTAGTCTTTGGAATGAGTATAGGAAAAATGCTAGGTCTAGATAATTTTTCAATCAAGCTTTTTCAGGCCTTTTGGGACAACTTGAAGGAGGATGTAATGGTTTTCATAAAGAAGTCCAAGGGTAGTAAAAAAATGCTTAAAGCATTGATTGAGACATTCATTGCCTTAATCCCAAAAGGGGAGGAGGGAGTTCATATTTTACATTATATATCTATCGTCTTATGCAATATCATATTCAATATAATCATAAAGTCAATGGTCGAGCAACTAAAACCTCTCCTAGATAGCATTATATCCTCATAACATGGGAATTTTGTAGAAGGCAAGAATGTCTTGGATGGTGTGGTTCTAGCTTAAGAGGTAATCTACTCAATGCAAAAATATGGCAACAGAGGAATGTTCATAAAATTGGATATGTCAAAGGCTTATGATAGGGTGGAGTTGAGCTTCTTGTCCTGGATGATGGCATCCTTAGACTTCTCTTAGAATTATATAGAGTGGGTCATGAGTTGCATCTCTACTCTAACATACTCAGGGTTAATCAATGGTTTTCCCTTGCAACCATTTGGAGCCACTAGAGGCCTTCACCAAGGAGATTCTTGTCCCCCTTATATTTTTCTCATTTTGGTTGAAAGCTTGGGTAGACTTATCTTGAAGAGAAGACAATAGGGTTTACCCATATGTAGTACGATGTAAGGTGGGGGAGGAGATATTGTCTCACCTTCAGTTTGTTAATGACATAGGATTTAATGGAGTGGTCAACTTCAAGGAAGCAAGAATGATGAGATACTATTAATGTTTATCTTAGGGCCATAAGCCAAGTCATCAATAATAAGAAATCCATAGTGGTCTTCTTCAGTCTTGACCAAAGGCTTCAGGACATAATTGTAGAGATATTGGGATTCATAATGACTTATCTCCTAGTGGATTATTTGGGGGTCCCTTTGTATTTTAAAAAATTGATGATAGTTATATGGAGGAATATTTTTGATCATATCAAAGAAAGAATTAACCATTGGTCTCACAAATAGTTAATATTTGGTGGTAGATTAAATTTTTTGTAGTCAATTATTTAGGCCATGCCAATCTCTAATTGTTTTATCATGACTACCCCACATACCATATGGAAAGAGTTGGACAAGATGGCCAAAAAACAATTATGGGGAGGAGCAAAAGAAGAGAGGAAATGGGTATTAGTAGGCTAGAATAAAGTAAGCCAACCCAAGGATAAGGAAGGCTTAGGCTTGAGGAGATCAAAGATAAATAATAAAGCTTTGGTTGGAAAGCTTTACTAGAGGTGGATCTCCCAACCAACTTCTTTATTCAACAGAGTTTTAACTAGTAAATATTTGGGACATGTGAACCCAAATGAGGTGAGTCATTTTCCTTTGGATGGTAATGGGTCCCTAGTGTGGAAGACACTAAATCTAGGATCTTAGGTAGTGAAATATGGGTTATTTTGTGAAGTGGGGAGATGTGAGAAGGCACGATTTTGGATAGATTCATGGGATCAATATCCACCTGTTATTGTTGAACTTCTAGAATTATAACTACTTAAAACAACTATGGAAAGTAGGAGTTGGATCAAGATTGAAAGTTATTTCAACACCAACCAACTGGGGGATTATAAGTTTAAATAGTTTAAGAAGTTGGATGAGTGGCCAATTCCAATCCCTTTGGAATTGGCACCCGTCATGACTAAGATCTTGGCAAAAATATTTCTCATAGGTAGGGATGAGGAGGATGATTAGCTTCAGGATATGGGAGCATTTGAGTCTATATAATGAAGGATGGGTATGAAAATGTCCTTCTAGAGCCTCCTCCTCATGCTTATTAGGTTGAGGATTAGATAAAGATTTGGTAGTCTAACGGTTGGCTAATAGTAAACTTCTTTTCTTGGTCATTCATGCACAATGGAATTATTACCTTTGATAATCTGAGATGCAAGAGAATCATTGGTCCATCCTGGTGTGTTTTATGCTATATAAGTGGAAATATTTGATCACCTGATGTACGAATTCCCATTCATGTGTCAAATATGGGAGAGATGATTTTTAGCTTATAAAATCCAAGTCAACAATGATCTGAACCAGATTAATATTTGAGAAATATGGAAGAGAGGAATATTTAAATTTGAAGATCTCCATATAGGGTGGAATCTTGGATTAAAATTTATTTGGTGGTAATTGTGGTTGGAGAGAAATGGTAGAATATTTAGAGAAACCTTTTCATCCTTGGATGGAGTCTGATAGGTCATTTGGAGCAAAGTCATGGAAATTGTGGTAGTGTATGCTAAAAAGAAAAATTAGGTTGACATAGGAACAATGGAGAAAGAAGTTGAATTTTAGGAGGGGCATGATAAAGCTAGTTGGAAAACAATCCTAGAAGGTTGTATTAAAATAAAAACTGATGGATCTACAAAAGGCAATCTAGGTAGAGCTAGAAATGGAGTGGTATGCAAGAATCATGTTGGGATAGTGCTCTATTGGGAAGTACAGTGTTTGGGTAAGGCCATAAACAATGAAGTAGAAGCCTTAGCTATTAAATATGCTTCTATCTAGGCAGTAAGACAAGGTTATAGGAGGATAATCATAGAATCAAATTCTTAAATCCTGGTAGGAGATATAGATTGCATGAAGAACTTTGATTTGGAGATGTGGAGATTGAGGATTCTGGTCATCCAAATTAAAGAGTTGTAGAGGAAATTAGATGATGTGGTCCCAATTTATGTGGGTAGAGCTTTGGATATAATGGTAAACATCTTGGCTAAGATAGGTACTGAGAAGGAGGTAGGTATTCAATGGTACAATGGCATGACTATTGAGGACAAGAGGATTGGGCAAGTTAGTGAGCAAATCCAATGTTTGGCTAACTTGGAGAACCAATGTAGACATTTGTTTAGGAGATTTGGCTCCAATGTATATCTCCTTTTACTGTTGTAACCAAAAGTGGTTATTTCTTAGGATCTTAAGATTTAGAGTTATGGAGGTTTTTTGGAAAATTAAAAAGAGAAAATGATTTCTCTTGCTAGCGAAGGCTAGGAGGAGTTCCAACTTGTAAATAATCTTATTCTAATATATTTTTTTCAATTTGTTTAAAAAAAATAAGTTTTATAGTATTAGATAGCATTAGCTCAACCGATTAGATTCCTCAACATTCAAGGAGAAGACCTAAGTTCAAATATTTCCAAGTGATACGTGGATAATATCCAAGCCATTGTAATACCACTATGATTAAATGACATTAAATCAATTAGGTAGATTCCTCAACATTCAACAAGGAGACCCAGGTTGGAATCTTGCCCAGTGATACATGGGTAATATCCAAGTTCTTGTATACCACTTTAAATCAAATGAAATTAGCTCAACCAATTATATTCCTCAACTTAAGGAGTAGGCTAGGGTTTGAATCTTGCTAAGTAATACATGCATAATAACCAAGTTGTTGTCATGCCATTATGTGGTCATGATGTCATATGGGTGGGACCCATCTCAATCCCATATAACCCATTAAAAAATAAGTTTTATTGAAAACCATTTTGTGTATTTTACAATGTTATAATGTTTTAGATTATTATATTTCATTAAGTGCAAATAATTACAACTTTAAAAAATGTATAGTTATTTTCTACATTAAATAGTCAAATTTTAATTGAATTATTTATGTAAGATACATCTAAATTAAGAATAAAAATAGTTTTTTTATTGAAAAATATTTTATTATAATAAAATTACAAAAAATATTTATTTCCATACATAAAATTTCATGTAAACATGACAAGAAAATACTAATTATTTAATCTACTTAATAATTAATTTAATTTAATAATAGTATTCAATTAAAAATTATATTAGGTAATGAGGGGAGTGATGGGAGCAGGAGTGTGAGGGAGCGGGAGGAGTTGTTGGATCGACACTGTTTGGAGAGGATTTCTTCTACCTTGGTGCCATAGTGTTGGTTCTTCTACCTTGGTCCCAGTTGAACTGGAGGCTACCGAAATCGGGTGACTCCAACCCCCTTTTCCTTTGGCCTTTAGTTTGTCTCTGCCCAAGGATTTTGTATTTTATTCTGCATTTGAGGGTTCTTTTGGTGGTTCTTTCCCGATCCTTCCTTGGAAGGGAAGACTCTAGATTTTCCTTTTTGCTCTCCTTTTCTTCTTCGGCCTTCGACTTGTCTTTGTTGGATCTCCTCTCTTAGGATTCAGGCATGACTGTTGTTGCTTCTTTTGTGTTTAGGGGTTCCTTTCTGCCCCCCTTTCTTCTTTGGCATTTAGTTTATCTCTACTATTTTTCCTATCCTAGGATTCCAATAAGGCTACTATTACTTCTTCTATGTTTGAGGGTTTTTCTTCTCCTTTCTCGAGAAGCCCCTTCTAGGATTTTATGTGGTGTTCAATTTGTTGGCTTCATTCCTTTCATAGTTGATGAATCAATTTGTCTTAACAAGGCCCAGGAGGGCCCCTATATTCCATTGAGGATGTGGGAAATGTGCATCCTTGGAGAGCTTGTCCTACCAAGGGCTAAGAGGGTCCCCTATCTTCCTTTGGTGGTGGACCCCATGTCTTCCTTCAGTGGTGTGCGACTGCTTTTCCATCCTAGGAGAGCATCCTATGGTTGCGTGCATTATTAGAGAGCTTGTCTTTTTAGGGGCCAAGAGGACCCCCCATCTTCCTTTGGTGGTGTGTGACTGTTTTCCCCTCCTAGGAGAACATCCTATGATCGCGTGCATCCTCAAAGAGCTTGTCTGATAAGGGATCAGGAGGGCCCCCTATCTTCTTTCAATGGTGTTTGGTTGTTGTCCCTTCTTGGGCTTCCTATGGATGTGTACATCCTTAGAGAGCTTGTATTACTATGGGCTAGGAGTACCCCTTGTATTCCATTGGTGGTGTATGCTTGCCTTCCCTTCCTAGGAGAACATCCTATGGTCACGTGCACCATTGATTCCTAGAAATGATCTTTTGACTCTAGCTGAGTATTGTTGGGTTTGTTGTGCTCTCAAGGTGCTTATTTGCCTTTGGGTTTGGAGGAGTTTTTCTTGGATGATCAATCTTGAGGAGTCCCCCTCAAGGAGGGGGAAATTTTTCAAATTTTCAATTTTTTTTGTTTGAGTGGGGTTCCCCTTTTTAGGCACGATTTTTTCAAATGTGAATTTCTTGTTTGAGCAACACCCTTGCTTAGGTGGGAAACTTCAAATTTGAATATGTTGTGGGTATTTTCTGTTTTTAGTTTCATGTTTCTTTGGGCAACCCCTCTCTAAGGGCTTTCTCTCTTTGTAAAATATTCAAGGACCCTTTCAAAACCCCTCCCTCCAAACAATCAAAAAATAATAATTAATTTAATTTAAAACAATTGCAAAAGGTAGCAAATACTACACCAAAATCTATTATCAAGGATAAGATGATTGAGCATGACATAATGGTTCTTAAAACCAAAGGGTTAATATGTAAGTTCTATGGATACTAGCCAAGTTTTTTTTTAGATTCAAAGTTGGATAAAGTGAAGGTGGGGATTGAATTCATATTACTCTATGAGTTTTATGCTAAAAGGATTTTTCCTCAATATCTTTTCTAGTTGAGAAATAAGGGATAAAATAATAGATGATGGCCCTTGGTTTAAGGGCAAAGACGCATTATATTTAAGATCATGGAGTGAGAATTTTTGTGTGGAGACAAATACTATTAAAATATTTCTAGTATAGATTAGGCTTTTTGAAATTCCTTATCAACTCACCAATAAGGAGGTTTATAAGGATATTGACAACACTCTAAGGAGTTCATCTAGAAGGGACCAACTACTAAGGAGAGAAGGCACGTTGTATGAACTTGAATATGTGTTGCTATGGATATTTTAAAACCTTGACCACCATACATTAGGATTAAATCCGAATCAAGAGAATGAGATCAAGTGGATTATGAAAACATTACATTACAATGTCACAAATGTCATGATATTGGACAAAGGGCAAGAGACTACAAAATGAAAATAATCGAGAAAGATATGGAAAATATTGGGCATGAGGTAGACTTAAATATAAAACAAGGAGAACATATCATAGTAGAAGATGGGTCAAATCAAAGATTTTACACTCCTAAGAAAGTGGTGAGAAAAAACCCTATGCATCATCAAATGCAAAGGCTATTATAGTTCACCCATATCAATCATCAGAAGAAAAATATGATACAAGGAATAAGGAACTATAATTTGCAAGTTCAAAAATGGAAGAATTTAAAGGTGCAACGAAAGATGAGTAGCCAAATTTTAAGGTGAATGAGGTGAAGGAGGTCAAGGTTAATCTAAGTAAATCGTCTTTATTTTTCTCAAGTAGCATAAAATATTCTCCATATGGAGTAGTATAAAGTGTACCTATTGCACTTTAGAGTTTTAAAAACAACATAGTAAAGAAATGCATATGGAGGATATTCATTGAAATTTAAGGGTTTGAGGGTAGCATAAGAAAGTAATTACTATGGAGGATTGTCCTTGCACTTTAGGATTTTTTAGGCAACATGAATCTTTAGAAGAGAAGGACCATTATGAAAAATGTAGGAAAATAGAAGATATTGGTAAGGATAAAAGTGTTTGTGGAAATGGAAAAGGGAGAGGAATTTTGTCAAAGTTTAAACAAAGAGAAAAAAAACTCAAAGGAATAATGATTTGGTAAGCCAAATAAAAATATCATAGGTGTTAACAAGAAGTGGGGCTAAGACCACTAATAAAATAAAAAATGGTGAAAACAATATCATGGAATATTAAGAGTAAGAATAAGACCCCTAAACAAAGAAATATTATGGAATTAATAGGTTATAGTCTTGAGTTTACTTTAATAGAAGAAAAAAAAGTAATGAGGAATGTAAGGATGTTTTAAAAAGACTTGGAAGATCAATGATTATCTTGAAGATTATTCAATAGGATCTTTAGGTGGTATTGCAACAATTTGGGACAAATACAAATGGGATGGACAATTTTTAGAAGCAATAAGTAATTGTGTTGCTAGATTATTTTGTAGAACAAAGGAAAACATCAAATTTGGGGTTATAAATGTCTATGCTCCAAGTATAGTTGTTCCTTGTGAAATATGTTGGAAGGAACTTGGCATATTTTTGTTAAACATAATTATGATTCATAATTGTGATCTTTGGATTCTTGGGGGTGACTTCAACATAATTTTATCTCCTTTGGAAAAGAAGAGTGGTACTCCAAGATGATATAAATCAATGCTATATTTTACTTCATTTGTCAATTAAAATGGCCTTTGGGATGTTATTCTTAGAATTTTTTAATATACATAGATGCATTGGGCAAACTCATATAGCATAAAAAATTCATAGATTATTGTTATTCAAAATATAGTTGCAAATAAAGTATACAATTTTTTCAAATATTTATTACAAGCATGATTGAATCATAAACCCATTCTTTTGACTTGTGATTTTTCCAATAATGGTTAGCCAAAGCCATTTCACTTCCAAGCTATGTGGCTTCAAGACCCTTATTTCTTTCAAATGGGCACGTTATGGTGGGATGAAGCAAATTTTGAAGGATCATATATATGCAGGTTTGTTCAAAAGATGAAATATTTAAAGAAGCAAATTAAGATTTGGAATACCAATTTTTTGGTAACATTTTTAAAGAAAGGAAGGAAATTGAATCCAAACTCAAAGTTTACAAGAGATAGTAGAAATCAATGGAACGAATCAAGATTCTTATGTGAAAGAAAAATAATTACTTTGTAATTATCATAATGTATTGAAAAAGAAGGATTCATTTTGGTTCCAAAAATCTAGAAATAAATTGCTCAAGGAAGAAGAGAGAAATATAAATTCATGCTACAACAAAAATAAATTTTATTTTCTTCACATAAAAAATATTTTAACTCCATATGGAAGAAATATTTAGGAAGAAGAAGATATAAGGAAGGAAGCAATTAATTATTTCAAAAATATTTTGTTAGATACTAGGCAAGATAAGATAAGCTTTTGTAAAACATTTCATCAATTATCACATAGGGACAAAATGAAAGCTTAATGAAGAAGATATATATGGAGGATCTATATAAAGTAGTTTTCTCTTTCCATCCTAACAAGGTACTTGGTCTTAATGGATTTCCAACAATTTTCTTTCAAAACTCTAGGGATTTATAAAAGAGTGATATATGGGTTAGGGTTGACGAGGCCCAAAAAAGGAATGCTATAATAAGTGAGATTAATGCCACTTTTATTACATAGTTTCCAAGAAAGGCAAGATAATTTCTTTTTATAATTTATGTCCAATAAGCTTTTGTAATATGATTTATAAGAAAATTTTAAAATTATAGCAAACAAGTTGAAAGACATTATATATTAAATTATCTTAGAGGAACAAGATGGTTTTGTTAATGGTAAATCAATTCTTGGTGGTGTAATCATTGCATGGGAGGCCATACATTCTCCTCATTCCATAAAAAACTAGGTATACTTATGAAATTAGATATAAAAAAAGCATATGATAAGGTTTCCTAGAATTTTTTACATGATATTCTCAAAATGTTTGGTCTCAATTACAATTGGTGTGAATGGATTAAAAGTTTTTATAACACTACAAAATATTCTATTTTGATCAATGGTTCTCGTATTGATTATTTTAAGTCATCTTGTAAACTCTACCAAGGGGATAAACTATCTCCTTAAATCTATTCATTATTCTCACAAAGACATTAGGGAGAGCTTTCTTAAAGGTAAAAATGGAAGGAAAAATCAAAGGTATTCAGGTTGTAAAAAAATGGTCCTTTCAAATATCATCTCCAATTTGTTGATGATACATTTCTTTTGGGCCATCCCTTAGATAGTGAGGCAATATAGATTATATCAATATTATCATGCTATGAGAAGGCTACTAGATAGTTGGTTAATACTAAAAAATATAGGATTTTATCATTAACACTACCTTAGATTTACAATGAATTATTATAGATATTTTAAGGTTTAAAATTGAAAAATTTCCATCAACCTACTTGGATATTCCTTTGTCTCATAAAGAAAATAAAAAGGAGCTTTGGATATTTTGTTTGGATAGAATGAAAGCTTGTTTGGTAGGTTCAAAAGGTAATTTTTTAATAATAGGGGAAGGTTACAAATCAAAGACTACATTGAAATTCATCCATATATATATGATGCCACTTCCAATATTTCTAGTAAGTATAGCATCAAAAGTTGATTTAATTCAAAGAGATTTTCTTTATAAAAGATACCAGGAAAAATCTAGGTTTCCTCTTTGTAAGTGGGTTAGAGTTTGTAAAGCAAAGAATATTGGAGGAGTAGGCTTGCAGAATTGCATACTTATGAGTTTGGCCTTAGGGGTAAAATTTGGATGGAGATTATTTAAAGATCAAGGAAAAAACTAGAAAAAAAAGTTACTTAAAAAATATAGGTTCTCTTGATGCAATGAAAGTATTTAGGAAAAGAACCCTACCCAAAGGATCACCAACATAGAACTTCATATCAAATAGTTTTCAATTGATCAAGAAATGTATTAGATGGTCATCCAATGAGGGGAATTATGCAAACTTTTGGTTTGACGCTTGGTATAAACCTTATCCTCTTATATTTGATTCAAAATGGTAACCATTAGCTTAGGCATGCCCATATTGTAAAGGTCCAAATATCAAAGACTATATTAATGCGAGAAACAACTCTAGATCATGCATTTCTATTAGTAATATAGTAAAAGGAGAGGAACTCAAGCAAAATGCAAATGAACTTTAAAAGATGATTCAAGAGTTATACTTACCAAATTTTACACAAAAGGATGAGATGGTTTGGAATATATCAAAAAATGGTGGATACTCAATCAAGTTAAAATATGAGGATTTTGAGTAGTAAAAAAATTTTACTCCCAAATATTTCTTTGAAAGAATGTTTGGTCACTAGAGGCTCTCCATAAGGCCTCGACATTCCCTTGGTTAGCAATTCAAAGTAATATTCTTATAGGAGAGGGTCTACAAAGACGAAGATACCATGGACCTTTAAAATATGCCTTCTGTAAGGATTTAGAAAAAACAAATTATTTACTTCTTCATTGTCCCTTTGCTCACACCATTTGGGTTTAGTTTTTATAAAATGTAAAAATATAGTGGGTAGCTCCATCAACATTGAAAGAGTTGATGGAATATTGGATTAAAAATTTCAAAGATAAAGAATTATGTATTTTGTGGAGGATTGGTCCTACCATTATTTATTAGAATTTATGATTTAAAAGGAATAATATAATTATAAAAAAAACTCAAAATTATGTCCAAGTTTGGCATCATATTATTGCCTGTCTTGTAGAAGTTTTACAAATGTAATGTCCATCATGGGAAGTTTCAAGTGTGGGAAAAGAGGTGGTAACGACTTGGTTGCAAGATTTTAATATACATGGAAGAGTCATATGTGATAATGACATTAAAAGAAAGGATCTGATTTGATCTAGGTTAAATATAAATGTCTAGAGATTGGGTTTATCAAAATTAATTTTGATGGCACTTCCAAGGGAAATTTTGGAAAAGCCATAGGAAGTGATATTTTTTGAAATAATGAAGAAAAAATTCTCCTCACTTACTCAAAATCATATGCATCTTCAATTGACAACTATGTAGAGGCTAGGGCACTTTTTACACGGATCAAAATTGCAATTGAAAAAGGATGGAAATATTTCAACTGAGAGGGATTCACAAATTATAATTAATGTTATCAACAAAATGGATGTCAGTATTGGATAAAAATTTATTTTATTGCTATATTCATCATATATTATTGGAGGCATATCTTGGAAATGTGAGCATATCTATAGAGAAGGAAATTAGATAGCAAATAATTTAGTTAATTATGGTGTTGATATTTATCTTGGTGAAGTTGACTTTTAGAAGGAAACTAGACAAGTGAGATTTTATCTCTTAATGAAAATGAGGTCAAGGAGTTGATTGTGGAAACATAACACTTTGAGGAAGATGAAGAATATATTTGATAGACAAAGAAATGAAAAATATTTGTATATTTGTGATAAAAATGCATGTTGGATATGGTTTGATTGACTTAACAACAAATGTAAAATTTTTGGTATTTTCATGGGAGTGGCCCCAATTGAAGAGTTCTACCCAAAATTATTCCAGAATAATTAATACAGAAATAAATAACTCAGAAGGAAACAACAACTCACAATAAATCATGCACATAGAACACATGAGATTTACCTTGGTTCACCCAATATGGGCTACTCCAGCAAACAAGAGCCACACCTCCTTTGATATTATTATTCACTCCTTTTCCCGTAATGGGATATTACAATCAATATAAAGAAAACTCTTACAACCCTAAACCATAATGTGGTATTAGAATACCGTGGGTACAATACCATGGGCTAAAACCACCCATACCCACAAATCATGGGAATCCCACCAATGCCTCCAAAAATAGCTCCGATAATATCTTCGAAAAAATAGGGCCCGAAAAGCGGGGTTGCCAAAGTAGGGGCCTATTGTACAGTACTTCCTCTGCAAAGGATGAGACACATCCAACATTCTCCTACTTGTTGAATACTTTGCATAAAGGCTGTAATCAATGTTAGTTCCAACATCCAGTCTTTCCAGACCCATTTCAACTATACAAAACATGAACTTTTTTGTGCTAACTGCCTTGGTTAAAGCATCTACAACATCTACCTTGGTATCCACTTTTTCCAGTAACACTTTCTTCTATTCAATCATGTCCATACTAAAGTGGTACTTTGTATCAATGTGTTTTGTTCTTGAATGATAAGCTAGGTTCTTTGCCAAAAATATAGCACTTTGGTTGTCATAATTTATCTTCACAACTCCTTGAAAGAACCCAATATCAGCACATAGTATTTGTAGCCATACTATTTTCTTACTTGCATCAGTGGCTGCCATGTATACAACTTCAGTGGTTGAGATAACAACAACAATTTACCTTTTTATCATCCAAATAATAGCCCCTCCAAACAAGTTGAATACATAAGAACTAGTAGATCTTCTATTGTTAAGATCTCCAGCCCAATCTGCATCAACAAAACCTTCTATATCCAAGGCTCTATTTTTGTTACATGCACCTTCATAACGGATTGAAAAATTAGATGTACCACACAAATATCTGAAAACCCTTTTTACAACAATCCAATGCTCTTTACCAGGTTTAGACATGAATCTGCTCAAAACTCCCACTACATGGGCAATATCTAGTCTAGTACATATCATGACATACATTAAACTCCCTACAACATTTGCATAAGGAACATGGGACATTTCTTCTACCTCTTCTTTTATTTTTGGACATTGTTCAGCAGACAAATTTTCTCCCAAAGGAATAGGTACCTTCACTGGTTTGTAATCTTGCATACTAAATCTCTTCAATATTGTCTCAACATACTTCTTTTGATTCAGCCACAACTTTCTGTTTGAATGATCTCTGTTTATTTGCTTCCCAAAATAAAATTTGTAGGGCCAAGATATTTCATGTCAAACTGTGATTCTAATTGAGACTTCACTTCCCTGATCATTTCCTTACTGTTTCCAATTAGTAACATATCATCAACATACAAAACTATAATGACAAGTTCATTACCAATTTGCTTTGAGTATACACAATGATCAACATTGCTACGAACAAAATCAAGTCCTAAAACATAAGTATCAAATTTTTGATACCACATTCTAGGTGACTATTTCAGTCCGTACAGATATTTCTTTAACTTACATACAAAATCCTCCTTTTCTTCAACAATGAATCCTTCAGGTTGTCTCATATAGATTTATTTCTCCAAATATCCATGAAGGAATGCAGTTTTTACATCCATTTGCTCTATTTCAAGATCAAATGCAGCAGCCACATATAAAATAAATTTTATTGAGGTTAGATTTGTGTAGACACCAAAACAGCACCAATCCGATTATGTGACAACAAGCACTGATCGCACTAACACACAGCCCCCAGGGCAGCCCTCAGAGGTTAAACAGTGGTTCTAACCACTCACACAGCAGTTTTGCAAGTCAAAAATCAATTTGGCACCTTTTAGACACTTTATTTCTTATTCGTCCCACCCAGGGACGAGTGCGGGTTTTTACTCGTCCTACCTAGGGACGAGTGCGGACTGATACTCGTCTCACCCAGGGACGATTACCAGCGCTCGCTTCGGGGTGGGATGAATGTCAGGTTTGACCGAAAAAAAGTCAAATCTCGGCATATAACAACTCAGAACTGCCACTTAGCTTTTCCTGCATGACATAGGAGTGCGAGTGAGTTCTTTTGACAACTCATATCTGCCAATTGACGTTCCCTTCACTGCATGGGAATAAGAGTGAGCTTTTTAAGACAACTCAGATTTGCCACTTAGCTATTCCTTCATTGCATGGGAGTGCAAGTGAGCTTTTCTAAAACATACAAAGACATGCACAGAGAGAGTTAAGAATCCCTTGATCAAGAAGAAGTCTTCTTTTCACACAAAAAAGCATTCATGCAAAGAAACACTTTTGCATGTTAATTCAAAGAGACCCCTTGGGTCTATAAAATGGTGAGTTTCCTCACCCAAAAGATATACAGAGAAGGAGCATTTTGAGCGACGAAGTGCTGCTAATTCATTTACTTGCGATTTGTGTTTTCAACATCCATAATCTCTTAATCGAAAGAGAGGTTATTGGGTGACTTTTGAAGGCACGAATCAAGAACCAACACCGATTTTTTGACCACAATATTCTACCAATTTGTCGACAACACATCACATCAGGTTTCGGACCCATCCTAAGCGGATTGGTGTCGAAGCAAAGTTTCACCCGCGGGTGGTTTGCCTTCGGGCACCCCCCGCTTTATTTCTTTTATAGTATTTAGCTAGTTTCATGTTTATGCTTTTGTCAAGTTTTCATTTCATTTAGATTCATTTTAGCCATAGTTAGATTTATCTTTTATTTTTCATACACAGGTGCTACTGATTCTTTGTTTGTTTCTTTGAACGCAGATTTGCGAGCATTGGAGGAGCAGCGAGGAATCGACCTTTACCAACGCAAGCGGCGACAACGTTTTGGTTCGCCCATCTTATATGTGGGCACGCGGAAGAAGGAATTCTGAAACAAGTTGTAAAAGAGCAATATTTAACGCTCCTATCCCCTAAAAAGGAAGGAGACGCATTGTAACACGAATTTGCAAAGCATATCAATAAAAGGGCCGATTTTTATATTGCTTTAATATCTTGTGTTCATGTTCTTTCTTTTTATGCAATTTTCAATAACATAGGGTTTAAGCGTTATTTTAGTTTCATTTACATTGCAATTTTAGTTTATCCTTTTTGTTTCGGAATCTCGTGTTTTCAATGGCGATCACGGTGGGACCTCTGTCCTCTATTTTTTTTAGGTTAAATTACTGATCTAAAATTGCTTGTTTTTTTACAGGTACCTATTTTTCAACATCGATCGTTATTCGTCTCTGCAAGTGACGATTACAGAATTGGTATTCGTTTCACCCCGGGACGAATAAACTATTCGTTTCACCCTGTGACGATTACGGTTCTGATATTCGCCTCACCCAGGGACGAGTATAATTCTATGCAATTTTTAGAGCAAATCAGAAACATCCGATTAGGCAGAGAAGAGGTAGGGGTTTTTTTTACAGCTTCTGTCAAATTTCTGTTTTTCTGTTTTCTGGTTTTCAGTTTGTATGGCTTAGGGAAAGATTTCTTTTCGTTTGCCTGTTTCAATTTTGCAAAATTAAAACGAACCCCACACATCACGTGGTATTTTAAACCAAGGCGTTGGTCGTAAAACCCCAACCCTTGAGCAAGACCAAAGGTGGATTCCATTATCACTTTGGCTTGAGATATTGCATCCATTACCTCGATCGCGACTGTTGCTAGACGTAAATCCTGACGAAAGCTGACCGAGTGTAGCTTGGGGTGATTCCCAGCACGCGAGGATAAGTCTTCTATGGTAGGTGTCATAAACAGAGTGATTCCCCTTCCGTACCGCCTATGTTCCACGTATCATCTGCTCTCACGTACCTATAGTCTCCCTCACGTAAGGGCGGGTATATAGAGAGGTTGGTATATCGGTCCGACAATGGTATATTGAAGGGGCGACCATTTTGGGAGTCATAAGAGCCTTCATAATTGCATTTAAACGTTTCACAAAATTTTCAAAAACAAAACAAACAACAAAAACACACTAAACCAGATTTAGGGCACACTATTAATCTTTAAAAGAGATAATCATTGCTTGTGAGTGTGTATGCTATTTTCTGTTTAGACAAAAAAAAATCATAAAAAGAAAATCATAAAAAGAATTTTTGCATTTTTAGGTTAGCATTACCATGGTGAATACTCGTAGCCAAGCCCAATCACGGGCAAAAGCTGCAGAAAATGCACCAAGAGAGACAAATCATCTCCGATATAGCCTTGAAGACTTGGCCATCCCGCCTCGACGGCGGGGTACACCAGTTAGTTCACACCATGCAGAACATGGCTCTAGAGGCCCCTCCTTGAGAGGCACTCCAACCCATACAGTTATAGAACATGGTTCTAGAGGCCCCTCCTTGACGGGCTCTCCAAGTCAGGCCTTCAATAGACGAGAATTTAGAACCCCCTCCCTAAGGGGAACTCATGAGCAACAAGAATCTTTTCAAGAAAATAACCTATATGTACCACCTGGTCTAAGCACGAGGCCTCCTTTGGAAGTTCATTTTGGGTGGCCTAGTGATGAAGCATTGTGTACTGCTATGGAACAACAAAGGGTCCAAAAGGAAGAACCATATGATTTTGTGGTTCCTAATTTACCCCCAATTAATGTCGGACACAGTAGACCATATCCAGAACATCGAGTTCTCCCGACAGGGCAAGACAATTCCGCCTGCACTTTTTATGCATATCATAGAGAGAGAGAGAGGAAGATCACTACATTCCTCCAAAACAAGTATCCAGTGCAGAAACGATGCATGTCTGCACTCGCATTATATCCAGATCACTTATTGAGACCAGAGTTTCAAGTTAATGCGGCCAACCTCGACAGAGGGAAGCAACATATAGGGGTCTCAGAGCACCATGATCGAAACAGATATGTAGGAGAGACATCTAGGCCTATTAAACAAGAGACAACAGAACAAAATAACTTGGCATTTGCACAACTAGCCGCCCGCCAAGCACAAATCACGCGGCTTAGGCAAGAACAACAGGAATTAGAACATTTGTGTCGCCTTGATCAAGAGCGCATTCAGCGTCAGACAGCTGAATTGCTTCACAACCATGCGCCTGAGAAGGCCCCAGTCCCTCGCGCACAACAATCTGAGATGTATGTGAGGCACAACCCCTTAGTGCGAGACAGGTCTCCACGACTTCAGCAAGCACTGCCTCCAAGACCTCTTAGACCTGAGCGGGAGGCCATTCCTCGCAACTATGATGGGCATCCTCCGCGGGCACCCGTCCATGTTTACAGGCCTAGGCCAAACACTCCTCAAGAAGATTATGAGGATTATTACCAAGAAGAAGAGCGGGCTGAAATGCCCTATCAAGGCAGAAGGGATGCTACCCATTTATCCATTCAAAGGCCTCAAGTTCCCCGCAACCCACAACGGGAACAAACCAAGGAGGAGGAGATTACGTCCTCTGATGCATACAAAGTGTTGTTAGAATGCTTAGAGACTATGGAACTCAAGACTGTTGGGCCCCAAAAGCCTACCTTACGCCAACTCCGTAGTCATCCGAGTGCATCCATCAGTGCCAACACCTCCATACCCCGAACATTTCAAGCTGCCCCAGTTGGCACTCTTTAAAGGGGATGAGGATGCTCAAGAGCATGTGACACGATTTTTGAGCCAATGCTTTGGTATACAAGACAATGATGCATTATTATTGAGAACATTCATAACCACATTCGCAGGATCTGCCTCGGATTGGTTTACCCATCTACCGAAGCATAGCATCTACAACTTGGATCAACTAGTGGACGCGTTCCTAGAACGTTTTGCTTTCAATACAAAGAAAAAGGCGTCACTCAGTGATCTAGCTAGCCTCAAACAGTATGAGGAGGAGTCTATGGTAGCATATGGGAATCGATGGAGGACGATGCTTTCAAAGTTGTCCTACCTCCCTCCTATGTCCGACCTAACTCAAATGTTCGCAAAGAGTTGTTTGCGATCGATCTCTGTGCTATTGCAGCTGCAACAATACGCCACTTTAGAAGAAGCTCTGGCGCAAGCTAGACGTATCGAAGAGATCAAGATACAGGATGGCAAAATTGCCAAGCCTAAGAAAAAAGAGTGGAACAAGAGCACCAAAACAGGGAATACGCAACAGAAACCCGTCGCGGTCAATCAAGTTGCTATTAATGCCCCTACGCCTGCCCAAGCAACACAGCCTCCAAAGGCTAATTATCAAGCGGTGCCTCACAATAATTATGAGAAAGATAACAAAAAGCAGGATCAAAATCAGCAGCATCGCCCCAAGCGACAATTTACACCATACACTGAGTCTAGGGATTCCTTGTTTGACCGTTTGTCAACGGCAAACTTGATTAATCTGCCAGATATTCCAACAATTGATCCCAATGCGCCAAAGCCTAAGGGGTATAGAGAGGATATTTTCTGTAGATTCCATAGAAGGAAAGGGCATGACCTTAATGTCTCGTTGGACGTTTAAAGGTTTAGTGCAAGATCTCATTGATAATCACACATTGGTAGTGGATAACCCCATCGCACCCAACAACCAACAAATGGGTGTTTTCAAAGATCCTTTACCCACACATGATGCACAAACAAAACCTCTGCATGTCAACGAAGTGCAACAGAGTTGCCCCATGGAGGGGTATGTTGGAATGATTAGCATTGTGACAAGAAACAAGAGACACCCAGGAGTTGTCCCCGTGACAGCCACTAGGGAAGCTTCATCCACGTCACAACATCAACCAAATCCTACACAGTTGCCCCCACCTAGACCAGTGGCCACGATTCGAACTAGACTTACTCAAAGTCTACGGACCACATCGGCTAGGCTCTCCATTTATGAGCTTATTCAACAATCGATGCCCCATCGGGAAGCTCTTATGGAGATATTAAAGGCAATTGAATTGCAACCCCACGAAGCGGATTCGTTCAACAATTTTGTGGGGCATGTCAAACGATGTATCTTGAACCAGTCATTACCTTTAGGGAAGATGAGCTAAAAATGGTGACCGGAGATGTAGCGGATCCACCCTCGCACGTTATTGCGCGGGTCAACGGGACTCCATACAAACGGGTGTTGATAGACACTGGTTCGTCCAGTAACCTTATTACAACCGCTGCACTGAAACATTTGAAACTACCAACCTCTCACATTGCACCTTCCACTTATACCCTTCGAGCATTTAATGATGCGATATGCTCGACAGTTGGCACAATTGTCCTGCCCATCCAAGTGGGACAAAAGACCATTCATACGTTGTGCCACATTTTAGAAGGTGAGATGGCTTACAATATCTTGCTTGGGCGGCCTTGGATCCGAGATATGAAGTGTGTCCCTTCAATTGCTCATCAATGTTTGAAGTATACATTTGAAGGACAAGTGCACGTGGTCCCCACAGATTTGGAACCTTTTAAGTATTGCAACTCAGTGCAAATCATGCCGCAATCGACCCTTCCTTCAACGCACGTGGATTTCCAGTTAAATCCATCTAAACGGGGTCCGACTAAGCAAGAATCTCCATCACCAAATCAATCAAATTCTCAGGCGGGATCATCTTCTTCATCCAGTCCTCCCACAACGATGCCACCTACGGTGGCCACTCCAACGGACAAAGGAAAGAAGCCCCTGGAAGCGGAACCACCTTTAGTCTCCAACATCTCTACAGAAGAGACGCCTAATAGAATGGAAGTTGAGACGCCTAGTTCACCCCACATGGAGTGGACTCAAGGAGAACTCCCATTCGCTTCCCCTCAATCGCCAACGATTACTGTTGAGATGTCTAACACGGGCATGGGGGAGTATATAGTGCGCAATGTTGTTGCAACGCCCACACTTCAGTCTATGCAAGACATGGGAAGACCTCGACTCCCCATAGGCTCCGTGGTTCCTTTAGGCTACCCACCTAATCAGACAAACTTTATTTTTGGGGGCCTGGATCATGGCGTTGAACCTTCCCGAAAAGAAGAGGAAGATGAAGATCCCTTTGTGGAAGATGTCAACTATCCGGCTAACCCAGACTTCGCATTACGATATCTTAGCCAATGCAATTGGCATGGATACGGGTTAGGCCGGTATGAACAAGGAATGCGTGTTTTGTGTCAACCAAGATACCAAATGCCTTATGACAAGTCAGGAGTAGGGTTTAATCACCCTTTGCCCCTCGACATCTTGGTCGAAAACATGCAAGGCCTAGGGATAGGCAACAAGGATGGGTTGGCATCAGATCCATATGTCAATCCAAATACAACTTATACATTGGGGGATTATTTCCCATTACAAACAAATAACCTTGTTGACCTCAACAACCCTTTCCCTACGGCCGAACAAGGAGAAACCTCATGGACTCACCCACAAGGGGAAGATGGACAAGACCACGAAGGGTCTTCGAAGATGAGTCGGAGTATGATCATTCGCATGAATATCCAATGAATGACGATCAGGAGGACTTCTTGATGATGTTCCCATTGAATGATCCCAGTGAGCATAGGCTACCTCAACAACAACAAAATCCTTTGGACATAGATGACATGTTTGAACACTTACACATAGATCCAAGACCTAGGCGGCATTTCAACCTGGCGCAGTTATAGCAATTATTGCACCCGCCACTCCAGGCATACAACGAGCATCTTTCGCCTGGAGACCCTATCAAACCATCAGTACCTAGGGCAGACCCTGTTTGTCGGTCCGCGCATAGGGCTGATCCCTTTGTGCCAGTGCCTACAGAGCCAGATCCAAAGCACCAAGAACATCTAGAATGTCAGAGTTGTCACATTTGCGGTAATGGAGATTACAATCATTTCATCAACATGGTCTCCATTGACTTGACCGCCCCCATCCATGATCCAGCCAATCCAACACGATTATTGCATCTAGACATAGAAGCTATTGATTGGGATCGCGCTGACACACCACCATCTCCATCAGAGTATTGGCCTTGCGGTGGGATGTTTCATTTCACTCCAGGACAGACTCAGGATGTCTTCCATGCTGAAGAGGAACTTGACGTTCCTAATGATGATCTTAATTCAGCAAACGATATCCATCTGATCCCAATTCCACACCAGTTGGAAGACGGATCCCATATGTCAGTTGAAGCAACGACTGATGTAGACATCGGCACAGATCCAATGAATCCATGGATTCTCAAGCTGGGGGTAAGTCTTTCCCCCGAAGAGCGAGCCGATTATGTTGCCCTTCTTAAGGAAAAGAAGGAGGTTTTTGCATGGTCATACAAGGATATGCCGGGACTAGACCCACAACTAGTCACGCACAATTTAACGCTTGATCCGACAATCAAGCCAGTCAAGCAAAAACTACGCAAGATGCATCCAACAGTGGCCTTAATGGTAAAAGATGAGTTACAAAAGTTGTTGGATGCCCAGTTTGTCATCTGTGTGGATTATCCGCCATGGTTGTCTAACATGGTTCCTGTCAAGAAACCCGACGGGAGGATTCGCATATGCACTGATTTTTGAGATCTTAACAAAGCGAGTCCTAAGGATGATTTTCCCTTGTCGAGCATCGACGCGTTGGTAGACGCTACAGCGGGCCACGAAATGCTTTCCCTTATGGATGGTTTCTTAGGATACAATCGGATTCGTATTAATCCTGAGGACCAACTAAAAATGGCATTCACAATGCCTTGGGGGACATTTTGCTATAAGGTCATGCCTTTTGGCCTTAAAAATGCTGGAGCCACCTACCAACGTGCCATGACGTACATCTTTCATGATTACATGCACAAAACTTTGGAAGATTACATGGATGATTTGTTGGCCAAATCTCTTTTGCGCCCAGATCACATCGGTGACTTGAGTAAGGTCCTTGATCGCCTCATTGAGCATAAAGTCAGACTAAACCCCAAGAAGTGCGTCTTTGGCGTCACCTCTGGAAAGCTCTTGGGTTTCATAGTCTCCAAACGAGGAATTGAGGTTGATCCAAACAAAGTCAAGGCAATCCTTGAAATGCGTCCCCCAACCACCATCAAGCAGCTCAAGAGTCTACAGGGAAAGGTTGCGTCGATCAAGCGCTTCATAGCGCAGTTATCTGACAAATGCCGACCCATGAATAAATTATTGCATAAGGGGGTCACATTTCATTGGGATGACGAGTGCCAGTCAGCCTTTGACGACATTAAATAGTACTTGGCTTCGCCGCCAGTATTGGCACCACCCAGACCAGGAGTGCCGTTCTATTTATACATCTCAGCCACTGAGGTGGCATTGGGCGCCATGCTGTCCCAAAAAATGAACTTCACAGAGAACAGGCTACATACTATCTTAGCCGCACCCTGGTCAATTATGAACTTAACTATGCATATGTTGAAAAACTCTGCTTGGCAGTGGTGTTTGCTACCAAAAAGCTACGCCACTACATGCTTAGTAATAAGACGTATGTTGTGTCTAAGGAGAATCCATTGCGATACATGATGAGTCGTACTTATCATAGTAGCCGCACGGCGAAATGGATCATGTTGTTGACGGAGTTTGACATAGAGTTCATTGGACAAAAATCTATAAAAGGTCAAGTCATCACCGATCAACTAGTCGAGGCTCCTCTTGAAGATGATCAGCCTCTGACTTTTGAACTACCTAATGATGGGGTCTTCCATGTTTCAGAGTCGCCAGATTCTGATGAGCCTGAGTCAACATAACCCTATTCTTCGATGGTTCTAAATGTGAGCAAGGGGGTGGTGCGGGAATTGTATTCTTCACTCCGCAAGGTGCTCCAATGCCCTTGTCATTTAAATTAGACTTCCCGTGCACCAACAACAATGCAGAATACGAAGCCTTGCTCATAGGTCTTCAGACAGCAATCACCATGAACATTAAACGATTGAACATCTTTGGTGATTCGTTGTTAATTGTCAATCAAGTAAAGGGGATATACCAATGTAAATGTCCAGTTTTGCGGTCTTATAAAGTCCTTGTGGACAAATTCCTGGCACAACTTGAATGGTATGACATCGAGGCACTCCCTCGATCATCAAATCATTTTGCGGATACTATGGCCTCCTTGGGGTCACTCATCCCGCAAGACCCTTCTAGTGAAATGACAACCATTCAAGTTAAAACATTATCGCAATCTGCGATGGAGCGTGCAAGCTCTGATCTGACGCCAGGAATCCACATGATCCAGATTGAACCATCTCCGGATAAGTTCTCTCGAATTCGAGATTGTTTGATTCAAGCCAACTGGGGGTCCTTGTTCTCCCCGACCCCTCTTACTAGCAACACCACGTTGTTTTTACAAGTTCTTTCCTGCTCAACTTTTGTTCGGGATAGACTTCAAGAGGGATTGGCCGTTCATACTATCGAGGTTTCGATCAGCAAGATTGGTACACACCCATTCGGGATTACCTCAAGCTAGGTAATCTCCCACTTGGATTGACACAAGCCACGAAAAGATCATTCAAACAGAAAGCGGCAAAGCATGTCTTGTTAGGAGACATTTTGTATCGTCGAAATTATGAAGGAATTCTTCTTCGTTGTTTGGACCAACAAGAGTCCGCTTGGGCGATCACCCAAGCTCACGATGGTACATGTGGTGGCCACTTCAGCGGTATGGCCATTGCAAAGCGCATTCTTCGCATGGGTTATTATTGGCCATCTTTAGAGCGAGATTGTTGCGCATATGTGAAGAAGTGCGTGAAGTGTCGGCACCATGCTAATTTGACACACGTACCTTCTCAGGCCTTGCGGCCGATTCAATCGGTTTGGCCTTTTTTACAGTGGGGCTTTGATCTAATTGGAAAGATCTCCCCTACGTCGTCTGGTCGTCACACGTTTATTTTAACGGCCACAGAGTACTTTACCAAATGGGTGGAAGCAATTTCGCTGACCACTACGACTGGAGCCCGCATTGCGAAGTTTATTTTGCATAACATCATATGTCATTTTGGTATTCCATCCAAAATTGTCTCGGATAATGGGACACCATTCAAGAATAAATATGTGCGTGCTTTGACCACAAAGTACAAGATTCAAGCATAGCTTTTCAACACCCTATTATCCGTAGGCAAATGGGCAAGCAGAGGCGTCAAACAAAATGCTAGTCGCCATTCTCAAAAAGATAGTTGTAGACAATCATAAAGACTGGCACATTCAGATCCCGCTTGCCCTATGGGCTTATCGCACCAGCATTCGGATGCCCACTAGGGCAACTCCATTTTTGTTGGTGTATGGCTCCGAGGCAGTCATGCCTTTTGAGTTGGAAATTCCTTCCCTGCGCATTTCAATGCAAGAGTTCATCGATGATGACACTACGCGATAGGCCCGGTTAGATCAACTGACGTTGCTCGATGAACGACGCGTTCATGCTCTCGAGCATTTGCGTATCTATCAAGAGCGACTTAAGAAAGCATACAACATGAAAGTCCACTTCAGGGAATTTTAGGTTGGTGACTTGGTCTTAAAAGAGAACCAGCAGAATTCTAATTTGCCGTCCCATCTACGGGACAAGTTCGTAGCAAACTGGTTAGGTCCTTACATCATTGATAGTAAAATAGGACCCGGAACATACCGGCTTGCCTCTCTTGAAGGAATCAAGGAAACAGAACCCTTGAACATCATTCATTTGAGGCCATTCCACAGCTAGAGAGCCATAGTCCAACAAAAAGCTCCAAGGATTACCACAATCGCTTGGTCAACCCAAAAGCTCCAAGGATTACCACAATCGCTTGGTCAACCCAAAAAGCTCCAAGGATTATCACAATCGCTTGGTCAACCCAAAAAGCTCCAAGGATTATCACAATCGCTTGGTCAACCCAAAAGCTCCAAGGATTATCACAATCGCTTGGTCAACCCAAAAAGCTCCAAGGATTATCACAATCGCTTGGTCAACCCAAAAGCTCCAAGGATTATCATAATCGCTTGGTCAACCCTAAAAGCCCCAAAGGTATCTATAAACCCTTTGGTCAACACCAAAAGCTCCAAGCATTACCATAACTGCTTGGTCAACATAAATATTCAAAAATCAACAAAAACAACACAAAAAATCAAAATCACAAAAACAATTGCATTTCAATTCCATGCATACAAAAAAAAAAAAAAAAACAATCAAAATTACAAAAACATTTGCATTTCAATTCCATGCATTCTCATAAAAAATCAAAATCACAAAAACAATTGCATTCCAATTCCATGCATTCTCATAAAAATCAAAATACAAAAATATAGGTTCCATTAAGCATTGCATCCATACATTGCATACTTCGCTAGGTCATACAAGTCAAAAGCACCATAGGCTGTCATTATTTGGCAATTCCATCCTTTTCCACCTCAGATCCATTTTCATAAACGCCTACATCCAGCATATCACCCTTTTATTTTAGCATCGTCAGTTGTCGTCTAATGTATATAGGGTTTTCGTCATTCAGATGTCTTTAAATTTCTAGCCAATAACTGTACACAGTTAAGCAGATTTTACATGGGAAAGTTTTACTTGGATCCCACCTTGGTACGTAGCATCCCAACACAAATTAACACACATAAAATAATTCCTAAGTTGTGTGGACGAAAGATGAAACCTGCACCGTAATCCCGGTTACCATAAGCGAAACGACTATCTTGCTTATCCCCCTGTGCAATTGACCCTAGGAATGCTGAGAGTTGGCAAAAGGACAAGCATCCTCCCTACCCAATTCCCCATGAATCCCAAGTTCTCAAAAGTTGCAAAAACATCAAAAATTTGCAAAACGTCAAAACACTAAAATTTGACATCCTACAGTGCACACATCAAAAGGCACAAACAATAGTGATTCTCGTCACTCCATATTCAAATCCCTTGCTCAAAAAAAAAAAATAAACAAATAAAACAAAAATAAACAGTGATTTTATCACTATAAAGAGCAAGTATCCCAATACCCTTGAAGAAAAGAAGGGAGTCGAACTTGAATCCCTGGAACTCTCAGTATTTTGACAGGTCATGAGGCAAGCTTCAGTATCGGTTTGGTTGATAGCCTATTGGTCACTGGTGGTAAACCTCCCGCATGACGATATATCTGTCACATTAACTTGTGTGCAGATCAATGTTTGCATGTGGATGAGCTAGCTTATGGTATCCTAGATAGCATCGCAGATTAATCTGACTAAATACAATAAAGGAGTTAGTGGAGCTAATTAGGTGATCCTCAGTACAGGTTCGGTTGAAAGCCCATCTGGCACTGGCGGTATCCTGATGAATAACACATAAACGAACTCAATTGCACACACAGGGATGTGAAATAACTTGGTTAAATTCAAGTCGGATTTATACCTTGTTCAAAAAGTCTTGCGACATAAATGTACAGTCTTGGCTAGTTAGTTAAAAATATCTGCATCTCAGAAAAGCTTAACTACATTTTCAAACAACCGATACATTTCATTCCATACATCACCATCAAAAAAAAAAAAAAAATTGACAAAATACAAAAACAAAGTTTTCACATGCACAAGCATTCCACAAAGTTATCTCATTACTATAGCAGGTCAATCCAATCTTGTACAGTCTATGGTGCATCGACAAATCATCAACAATTCATTTCATGTGCATACATCATACAAATTAGAATCATCACATTCATAATCGCATATGCATACATCAATGTAAAAACATGTACATAAACATAAATCATGAAAAAGGATAAACACCAAAAAGAATAATCTATATATATATATCATAACAAAAATTGCCCGTAGGCTACAATAGCACTGGTCCTCGGACCTCGCTCCCATCATCCAAAATCTCAAAAACCCCCAGCCTAGGGCATCGGCCACCATGATCACGCAGGATCGGTGCGACGAGAGCTACCCCCTACGGTATCCGTCCTCTGAGATCTCTCAGGGCGACTGCTCGCCCCTGCATCCCGACCACTCGCACCGCCCTCCTCTCGTCGCCTGCGTCGAGATGATGTCGACTGCTCCGTCCCGCTATCTCTCGTCCTGTACGACGAGCCACTGGTCGAAGGCTCTGGTATTCGCCCACCCAGGCGGATGATCTCACCCTCCATCTCTGATCGATGTCGCCCCCAATTAGCCTCCCGTCACCTCCACTCTACCTCATGCCTATGGTAGTACGCGATGACATCATCATGCTGTGCTAGCTGCACCCGTAGGAGATCCCTCTCCCGTGCAGCATCCGTATCCCCCCCTGCTGGTGAGACGCAGCCCCTGCGCTCCCTTGCCCTGCCAACTATGTCCATAGGAGATCCCTCTCCTGCGTCATCTCCGCAAGCTCTCCATCCCACCTCTGTAGTAACCCCGTCAGTCGTGCTACCTCAGCGCGCAACCCCGCCTCTGTCTCCCCTGACCTAGCCTACTCTGGAGCATCCTGCATCTCCGGCTGCTCCTCCTCAACATCATCTCCCGCATCTGCCACCTCCACCATCTCCACATCCGCAGGAGCTCCCCAACCCTCTCCTGGTGCCTCTGCACCCTCTCTGCCTCCCACTGCCTCACCTCCTCCCAATGGTCCCTCACCTCGCCACTGTCGCAACGTCCACCACTCCTGATACTCGGTCGTCACTCCGACGTCATCTACGTCCGAAATGTCCAAAACTGTATCAGACTCCTCCCCCAATGGCTCGAGGATCGACGCAGCTAAGGTCCTCTCATCACTCCGACGTCGATAGACTATGGGTTCCCCAAGCAACCCCTGGCGTACCCCAAACTGTCGTGTCACTCGGAGGTAGTGGAAGTACTCCTGCTCTGTCCCATGCCGCCCAATCACCCATCTCCCCCTCCGAACCCGTCGAAGCCAATCATCCGCCTCTGGCCATGCGGGACAATCCCGATATGGCCTCCATACCACATCCCCGGGAGTCAGTCGTGCCAGTGCATCTCTGTAATGGTCCACGTCTCCCGCGAACCGTCGACTCTGCCCCCGCTCCTCGGACCGATACCATAGAGCACCATACCCAATATCTCTGTCCACCATGTCAGCCCGGGTAGTCCAAGGCAACCCTCGTGGTCGCTCTACGGCTATGTGCTGCCAGGCCCAACACTGCAACAAGAAACTGCACCCAATCCCCTTTCGCCTTCGACAGCGGACCTCATACAACTCATCATACAGCTGAGCCAAAAGCGTCTGGCCCCACCTCATAATCATCGGCTCTGTCACCGGACAATCCACCAGCTGCCACACTACCTCCAATAGGTTCCATGGGAACCTCGCTCCTGATGAGTCTGGCAGGAGCATGTTGGAAATGAGGCTCATGAGTAGTGCATGCCTCACTCCCAACATTCCCCTCGCATACCAATATCGCACCAAAATCCCCCCAATATGGCAATCCAGCTCCGCCCTCTCCAGCGAGGTCATCCCATCATCATCCTCTCCATATCCAAAATACCGCGTCAATACAGCCGTCCTCTGGCCCCGTGGAGTCGTCCGAATGGGAACCCCGTCTATCGAAATCCGGAGAATCCGATACACGTCCTCTAAGGTGACTGTCATCTCCCCTGTCGAAAGATGGAAGGTGTTCGTCCGAACATCCCATAGGCCGATCAATGCTGTGAGGTACGCCCGATCCGCCACAACTGCATCCAACCGAGCCACATGCTTGAGCCCTAAGGCATCAAGCCAATCCCGATCCTCATCACTCAATGCCTCGCGGGCATTAGAAAAAATCGTCGGCACCCGATGTCGACTCTTCACCACCTGCACATCACAGAAAACAACAAACATCAAAAACATGCATCAAATTACCATCACATGTACAAAAATGCATAATTGTACAGTAACATCTTTCATTCACATGTACATCCACAAAAAAAAAATAAAAATAAAATAAAATAATAACAAAAATTTGACATGGTTTACCTACGGTTTTACCTAAGTTTACCATTTCAACAAAAAAATTCATCTTTCATTTCATCAAAAAACGACAAAAAATTTGACATGGTTTACCTACGGTTTTACCTAAGTTTACCATTTCAACCAAAAAAATTCATCAATTTTTCATTTTAATTCATCAAAAACGACAAAAATTTGACATGGTTTACCTACGGTTTTACCTAAGTTTACCATTTCAACCAAAAAAATTCATCAATTTTTCATCTTTAATTTCATCAAAAACGACAAAAATTTGACATGGTTTACCTACGGTTTTACCTAAGTTTACCATTTCAACCAAAAAAATTCATCAATTTTTCATCTTTAATTTCATCAAAAACAATAAAAATTTGACATGGTTTACCTACGGTTTTACCTAAGTTTACCATTTCAAAAAAAAAAAAAAAATTGACATGGTTTACCTACGGTTTTACCTAAGTTTACCATTTCAAACAAAAAGATAAAAATTTGACATGGTTTACCTACGGTTTTACCTAAGTTTACCATTTCAAACAAAAAAAATTCATCAATTTTTCATCTTTAATTTCATCAAAAACAATAAAAATTTGACATGGTTTACCTACGGTTTTACCTAAGTTTACCATTTCAACCAAAAAAATTTATCTTTAATTTCATCAAAAACGAAAAAAAATTTGACATGGTTTACCTACGGTTTTACCTAAGTTTACCATTTCAAAACAAAAAAATTCATCAATTTTTCATTTTTAATTTCATCAAAAACAAAAAAATTTGACATGGTTTACCTACGGTTTCGACCTAAGTTTACCATTTCAAACAAAAAAATTCATTCATTTTCCATTTTTAATTCCATAAAAATAACAAAAAAATTTGGGCATGGTTTACTTATGGTTTCGACCTAAGTTTTACCATTCACATAGAAAAACATTTTTAACCATGGTTACCCTAAAAGTGTTACTCTAAGTTTCATTTTGGGTTTATCCTATGGTTTTCCATCTAAGTTTCCATCGGTTTGCATCCATGTTTCATTTGGTTTCATTCATTTACCTTTTAATTTAATTAATTAGGGTTTCATGTTTTAAACAAAAGAAAAACAACATAAAAACACATTTGCATTTTTCAAATTCACAATCGAGGAGATAGTGCACTTACTGGTCTCGCCTCGGCTCCGCCGCTCGACGACCCGGTCTGTGCACTCATGGTGGCTGGAAAATCCGGCAGCGCTTCGCGTCAGAAAATCTACCTCCTCCTCCCAGAGCTCCAAATCGCAATCGATGAACAGTGCAAATGAGCCAAATCCGTCATTTTCGCATATTTATACTTTTTGTTAGTTGGTAATCGTCCCTGACCGGGACGAGCGCTTTTGGCGCGCTCGTCCCACCCCAGGACGAGTACCATCGTGGAGCACTCGTCCCACCCCAGGACGAGTACCATCACGACACTCGTCCCCCCACGGGATGAATAAAAAAAAAAAAAAAAAAAAAAAAAAATTGCCGGACAAAAGTGCTCTTGCACTTAACCTCTTGGCATAAGAAAACTGATGTCGGGGTCTACCTTGTCGTTATCCTACTCCCTAAGAAGGCTACCATAGCCGGACCGCTCCACGGGAAGACGGATTTTCGCCAATGTTAACCCCAAATGGCATCTCAAAATGGGTTCACACTCACCAAAAATAGGTCAAAACAGTCACGAGCATGCTTAGCGGTAAACCATCTAAAGGCACCCTTGCACAAGTCATCTTGGGTCAAGCGACTCGTCGCTTTTCTCATGTCGGTCATTCCCTCATCGATTCGTCGCTTGAGGGGGTAGTCACACTTAGTTGCCAATCAACACCAATATACCCAGTCTTGGAAATGACACGCATTCAAAGGATCATTGCAAAAGACAATCGCGCCCCTGCTTGGGGCAGCAAACAAGCAATTATCACAAACTGATCATATACTTGGCATTCGTGAATCATGAACTCAAGGTTCCCACAACAAAAGGTTGCGCCCTTTGCCTCTTCATGACTGATCAATGTCTAAGTTCAAGTAATACCTCACCGAACCAGGTTAATACTTGATTTAAGTTCCTTAGCTCGTCAGAAGCAAGGATTCAAGAATGCGTGCCCTTTCCATACTTGGGGCATCAAGAGTTGGTTAGGTTACTGAGAAACCCTAATCATTAGTGCTTTGGTTATATATTTTTGCTCAGCACTGCACCATGTGCAGCGCTTCCCAAAAAGGGGCATCTGTAGACACCAAAACAGCACCAATCCGATTATGTGACAACAAGCACTGATCGCACTAACACACACAACCCCCAGGGCAGCCCTCAGAGGTTAAACAGTGGTTCTAACCACTCACACAACAGTTTTGCAAGTCAAAAATCAATTTGGCACCTTTTAGACACTTTATTTCTTATTCGTCCCACCCAGGGACGAGTGCGGGTTTTTACTCGTCCTACCCAGGGACGAGTGCGGACTGATACTCGTCTCACCCAGAGACGATTACCAGCGCTCGCTTCGGGGTGGGACGAATGTCAAGTTTGACCGACAAAAAGTCAAATCTCGGCATGTAACAACTCAGAACTGCCACTTAGCTTTTCCTGCATGACATAGGAGTGCGAGTGAGTTCTTTTGACAACTCATATCTGCCAATTGACGTTCCCTTCACTGCATGGGAATAAGAGTGAGCTTTTTAAGACAACTCAGATTTGCCACTTAGCTATTCCTTCATTGCATGGGAGTGCAAGTGAGCTTTTCTAAAACACACAAAGACATGCACAGAGACAGTTAAGAATCCCTTGATCAAGAAGAAGTCTTCTTTTCACACACAAAAGCATTCATGCAAAGAAACACTTTTGCATGTTAATTCAAAGAGACCCCTTGGGTCTATAAAATGGTGAGTTTCCTCACCCAAAAGATATACCGAGAAGGAGCATTTTGAGCGACGAAGTGCTGCTAATTCATTTACTTGCGATTTGTGTTTTCAACATCCATAATCTCTTAATCGAAAGAGAGGTTATTGGGTGACTTTTGAAGGCACGAATCAAGAACCAACACCGATTTTCTGACCACAATATTCTACCAATTTGCCGACAACACATCACATCAGGTTTCGGACCCATCCTAAGCGGATTGGTGTCGAAGCAAAGTTTCACCCGCGGGTGGTTTGCCTTCGGGCACCCCCCCGCTTTATTTCTTTTATAGTATTTAGCTAGTTTCATGTTTATGCTTTTGTCAAGTTTTCATTTCATTTAGATTCATTTTAGCCATAGTTAGATTTATCTTTTATTTTTCATACACAGGTGCTACTGATTCTTTGTTTGTTTCTTTGAACGCAGATTTGCAGCATTGGAGGAGCAGCGAGGAATCGACCTTTACCAATGCAAGCGACGACAACGTTTTGGTTCGCCCATCTTATATGTGGGCACGCGGAAGAAGGAATTCTGAAACAAGTTGTAAAAGAGCAATATTTAACGCTCCTATCCCCTAAAAAGGAAGGAGACGCATTGTAACACGAATTTGCAAAGCATATCAATAAAAGGGCCGATTTTTATATTGCTTTAATATCTTGTGTTCATGTTCTTTCTTTTTATGCAATTTTCAATAACATAGGGTTTAAGCGTTATTTTAGTTTCATTTACATTGCAATTTTAGTTTATCCTTTTTGTTTCTGAAATCTCGTGTTTTCAATTTGCAACAAGAGAAAATACTTCACCATAATCAATTCCTTCTACCTGAGAATAGCCTTTAGCAACCAAGCGAGCTTTATAACTTTACCTTCAACATTCTGCTTCTTCTTGAAGATCCATTTGCTACCTATTGATTTTCTCCCACCAGGTAATTTTACTTTATCCCATGTCTTGTTATTTTTCAAGGCCATCATTTCCTCATTCATGGCTTCTTCCCAAAGGTTTGCCTCTTCAGAATTAACAACTTCTCTAACTGTTCTAGGATATTCATTAGTAACAGATAAAACAAAGAAAGAATGAAAAGCAGATGGACTATACCTATCAGGTTGCCTTCTTTCTTGTGTTGATCTCCTTACCATATGTGTATGAACCTCTGGTTCATACTCTTCTTTTTCTGAGTAGGATCCTTCTTACATGAGATCAAATTGCACATTTTCAGGTTCTTCTTCTGTTACTTCATTCTTGTGATCACTTTTTATTTCTATAAAAACCACATCTCTACTGTAAACTGTTAGTTTAGTTTCTGGATTCCAAATTTTATATCCTTTAACACCATATTTATAACCAATAAAGATACATTTAACAGTCGTATTATCAAGCTTACTTCTTTTCTCCTTTGGAATATGCATGTATGCATCACAATAAAAAAATCTAAGATATGAAAGAGAGGGTTTCTTACCAAACCATGCTTCAAATGGAGTTTGATCTGACAATACTGATGTAGGAGATCGATTATGCAAGTAACATGCTACACTCAATGCCTCTGTCCAAAATTCTTGTGCCAGACCAGCACCACTGAGCATACTTCTTGCCTTTTCCATAAATGATTTGTTCAATCTCTCAGCAACTCCATTTTGTTGTGGTGTATATGGAGTAGTCTTCTGTCTTGCAATACCACATTGCTTACAAAAATCCTCAAATTTATTTGAACAATACTCTCCTCCATTATCAGACCTCAACACCTTAATCTTTTTCTCAGTTTGATTTTCAACAAGTGCTTTAAATTCTCTATACTTATCAAACACTTCATATTTACTTTTAAGAAAATAAATCCATGCATATCTTGAAAAATCATCAATAAAAGAATTATAGGACCATGATTTTCCAAGATATGGAACAGGAACAAGACCAAAAATATCACTGTGAATCAGATCTAATACTCATTTTGATCTTGCAACACTAGATGGGAAACTAACACAATTTTGCTTGCCATAAATACAATGTTCACAAAAATAAAAAACCATTGAGCAATTAGGGATACCTTGGACCATACCTTTCATGTACATGGTATGCAATCTCTTTTCTCCAATATATCCCATTCTTTGATGCCAAAGCGTTGAACTTTTGTCTAATTCAGACCCAAGAATAGTTGAGCTATTGCACTCATTTGTCATAGTGCTTCCCAATAGCTTATATAAGGTTCCAATCTGAACTCCTCTTGCTAACATGATAGATCCATGAACTATTTTGTATGAATCCTTATTAAAACCGATGTTTACTGCTGCATCCATCATTTTTCTTACAAAAATTAAATTTCTAGCAAGGCCAGGAATATGCATCACACTTGGGAGGGTTTTAACCCTACCATCCTGCAATAATATTTTCACCATTCCACGACCAATTATTCTAAGTAGTGAATCATGTCCCAATAGTACCTTCCCTCCATCATATCTTTCATATTCATTGAACCACCCCCTATGAGGAGTCATATGAAAAGAGGCACCAGTATCGATCAACCAATCATTTTTATATGAACGTGTGGAGCAAGATGCCAGATAGACATCCCCTCCTTCATCAATGGACTTATTTATCTCTGTGGAAGTGGATTCATCAGATCTCTTTCTAGAATCAATATTATTTGATGTGCAATCCTTCTTCATGTGTCTAGGCTTACCACATTTTCAACATTTTCTCTCAAACTTTTCTCAAGACTTGGATCTACCTCTAGACTTAGATCTATCAGCAAATATCATTTCATATTTTTTCTTGGCATGCCCTCTTATTGTTAGGGCATCCTTTGATGTGCATTCCATGGCTTTTGTCCTCATATCCTCTGATAATAGAGATGCCACAATATATTCAAACTTCAATGTGGATGAAGTTGTACTACCAATTGCTACAACTAGGTTATCCCACGAATCTGGTAAAGAGCATAGCAAAGTAATACATTTATCTTCCTCACTCAACTTAATTTCAATATATGTAAGTTGACTTACCATCGTATTGAATGCATTAAGATGATCTGCTACTAAATCCCCTTCATTCATTCTCAGATTATACAGTTTCTTTTAGAGGAATAATTTGTTCACCAGGGACTTAGATTGATACAGAGCCCCTAACTTATTTCAAATATCATTTGCAATAGCTTCTCCAAAAATATTAATTAGGACAGAATCTGCAAGACACAGTCAAATTAGACTCCTCACTTTCTGATTCAACTTTTCCCAATCTTCATCAATTGTACTGGCAGGTTTCATTTCAAATATAATAAACCACTGATCTCTATCCACGAGCAGATCCTCCATCTTTAAAATCCATAGCTCAAAGCTTTTTCCATCAAATTTATCAATCTCTATCCTTGAATTATTCGATGTCATTTTTCTTCAAGCTCCTTCTGCGTAAAAATCCCACTTCGAAATAGGTTTTCTATAACTCCTAGAAACCCTAGATCCTCTTCAAATGAATTGAAACCCTAGCAATAAAGGCATCCCTCTATGGCTAACAACCTCGATCTGATACCATATGAAGAGTTCTACCTAAACTTATTCCAGAATAATTAATACATAAATAAATAACTCATAAGGAAACAACAACTCACAATAAATCATGCACATAGAACACACAAGATTTACCCTGGTTCACCCAATATGGGCTACTCTAGCAAACAAGAGCCACACCTCCTTTGATATTATTATTCACTCCTTTTCTCATAATGGGACATTACAATCAATATAAAGAAAACTCTTACAACCCTAAACCACAATGTGGTATTAGAATACCGTGGGTAAAATACCATGGGCTAAAACCACCCATACCCACAAATCATTGGAATCTCACCAATGCCTCCGAAAATAGCTCCGATAATATCTTCAAAAAAATAAGGCCCAAAAATTTTTCTGGGGGCCTTGCCTGCCTGCCGTACAGTACTTCCTCTGCAAAGGATGAGACACATCCAACACCAATAGAATCTATATATAGCTTATTAAAAAAATAATTGATCAAAATATTATATTAAAATAACTTATATTGAAATCATAAACTATATATATTTTTAAAGCTATGGTGGCTTCTATTGGGGTCACTCCCATCAAAATAACAAAATATTACATTTGTTGTTAATCCAATTAAACTATAATCATTTTAATGGAAAATAATTATGAATCGACAAAGTAGGCCAAATTTTCTCAAAAAATGACTCATCTTTCAAGACCCATATATTTGCATAGAGTTGTTTGTTACAAACGAATCTTGTACCATTTTGTGTAGAAATTGTGTTGGAGAATATTACATTATTTGGTACTTGCCAATGTACCACCTTGGTAAATTATTATATTAGGTGTGGTCTTAAATTAAATTGTGAGTTTTATTTTATGTAATGTAATAATATGCAAGAAATTCACAAGTGTCATGTAATTATAAGTGCAAGTGTTATGTATGTAAATGTGCACAAGTGTTCAATATGTAAGTGTGCACGTGTCCTTACATTAGGAAAAGTTATGTGAAGAGTCAAATACAAGTGTGTGTTCAAGATAGAGTTGTGTGTATGCAAGTGGGAAGTATAAGGAAGAGTCATGGTAACCAAGAATCATTCTAGAATAGCCATATATTACTCCATAGAGGAGAAGGTGTAGTTGCGGTGATGGTTGTTGTCGTTATCTACATGGTCTACAAGGTCTACAAAATCTACATTGTATGAGAGTTTTGTAACACAAAGAGGAGTAATACAAGTTTGCATACATTTGAGAAATTGGTATTATATGCGATCTTATTGTGCATATTTTACTCCTTCTTTGTTGAATGTTATTATATATTAGTTGTTACATATGTCCTTGTTATATTGGATTATTATATTAAAACTTTATTATTTTTGATCTTGTGATTATATTCTTGTGAGTTTTGTATTTGTTGTAAGGCTTCAAAAGCCATCAATGGTATCATAGCCACAACAATATTGCTTACATAGGATTTGAAAGTTGCAAAAGGCTAGAGTCTTTCCACAGTTGTAAGAACAACTAGTGAAGACTAGGACTCAACAATAGAATTTGCAGAAGGCTAGAGTCTTTCCACAAGGTTAAAAATAACCCGTGAAGACTAGGACTCAACAAGGATCTTTCCACAAGGTTGAAGGATAATCCATGAAGACTAGGATCCCTATTTGGGCAAATCAACTTGAAGATAATTGATTATTTAGGGCATAGCCAGCCTTTATATTTATAAGAAATTTTAGGGATAGAAATCCCTTGATATCAATATTGGATTCTTAAGTAATGTTGATAAAAATTGTCTAAAATTTTATTGCAGTGAATATTGTTCTTTAGAAGTTGAGAAGCTTCCTATAATGGATAGAGAAGAATTTCATCTTTGATTGCATGGAGATCGGGAGATTTTATCACAAGAATTTATTTGAAGTTGCATTAAAAGAAGATACATTGAAGGTAGAAGGAGACCCACGAAAAGAGGTCCCATAGAAGATTGAAGAAAGAAAGAGGAGACCCCAGAATAAGAGGTCCCATAGATGTAAGATATAGGAGAACCAAAGAAAAGTGGTCCCATATAAGTCAGAGATAAAAGAGGAGACCTAAGAGAAGAGGTCCCATAATTTGTAGAGATAGGAGAGCTAAAAAAGTGGTTTCATATAAGTCAAAGATAAAAGGAGTTTCATGAAAGAAATTCCATTGATCATCAAAGATTAAAAAGTGATCATTAATCAAGTTTTTAAGAAGATAGAAGACAAAGGAAGGAGACCTCTAGAAAAAGGTATTTACATCAAGTTTGAGATAATCATTGCCATTTGACGATAAGCCCATGAGACATAGAAGAAGTTTCATTGAAGAAAGGTAAATATTATTTAATATAAAAGGTAAGAGACTCTATAAAAGAGACACATCATATTAGCTTATCAATAAAAAAATGAAGCCAATATTCAAGCTTAATAAAAGAGAAAAGGAGTTTATGTTATAAAAGTTTTTTTGAATCAGGTATAGAAGATTTGTGAGAGTTGCTATAAAATAAAAGTGATTGAAAAGAATACGAAGAACTATCTACTCAACCAATTAATAGTTAAGAGCTAAGCTTCAACATGAGCATCATAAACAATAAACATAGATGCATCTAAAGAAGTGCTAGAACAGATAGGTGAAGCAATCGAACAACAAGGAAAAAGTGAAGGGCCATAATAGTATCTTTAAAAGCAATATTCAAAGCAAGTAAGAAGACTTGAAAAAGGTTGAAGCAAAAGAAAAATTTGAGAGAATCTCTCTATATATTTAGACAAGGAAAAATGTTCGAAGGAAGGTCTAAAAGTATTATTTTTAAAGCATTATTTGTTTGGCAGCAAGCTTAAGTTTGCATAAGTTTTCTTGATGTCAAAGGTTGGAGAATGTGGTAGTAATATAAGCTTATTACTTGATCCAACACCAAATCACAAAAAAGACACATTAGGTATAAAGCCAAACACAAAACAAAATAGTGCAATAGTTGGACACCAAGCATAGAACGTAAGTCCAAAGTAGTGCAAAGTCAAAAATCAATGAAAAATAAGGTAGAGAATGAAGGATTCAAGGCAAGAAAGTGAGCAATGAAAGAGCACCATCCAAGGAATGAAGTTGAGTGCCAAGAGAGCAACGAAAGAGTGCCATCCAAGTAAGGAATCTAAGTGCCAAGAGAGCAATGAAAGAGCACCACCCAAGAAAGAAATCTAAACATCAAGAGAGCAACAAACACCTAGGAAGGGACCAGAGTGCCAAAAATAGTAATGATAGAACGCCACTTAAGAAGGAACCTAATAACCAAGAGATCATTGAATCATCACCAACCGAGAGGAGGAAACTAGAGCACCAGATAGTGACATACCTAGGGAAGCTAAAGGAGAAGTGAGAGCATCGAACGAAAGGAAGCACTAGTAAGTAATGTATCAGGCAAAGTGAAGAGACAAAACAACATCCAAAAAGAAGATATCCAAGTGCAATATTTAGGAGAAAACCTAATTTTTCAAATTGTCATTGAACAAAAATCGAAGAGCCATGCGCAAATCTAGAACGTTGAAGAAACTAATCAACATCTTCAAAGCATAGGTAGAAGTGAAGAGTTACCTGTTTGAGGTTAGACTAAAATAGCCACATTGGAGTATTCCAAATGATTCACATGGTAGTGAATATTTCTTTAAAAGTAGGAGTTATTACATGCAACATAGAGACACTCCAAGTTCAACAAGCTAGATAGTATGTAGAATAGGATGTGCCAAAGGGAGAGTTAATATAGTTTGAACGCATCAAAGAAAGACGAACATGCCAAAAGAAAATCAATGCACTAGAAAAGAATTTAGATGTGTCAAATCTAAGGTGAAGTAAGGTTGAATGCATTAAAGGACAAATATGCCAAAAGAGGATCAATGTGCCAAGGAAGAATGAGATACGTTAAAGATAAGGTACAAACAATTTAATTTAATTTTTAAATCTTTCTAAAGTCTAAAGGAGTAATAAGGTTAATTCTTTATTCTTAGGTTTAAGTTAAGTAAATGCAGGTGACTTCTTGCTTTGCGTAGGATGTCCCACTCTGCTTCCTTGCTTTCCCTCCCCTAGTTCTGCCCTAGTTTCAGGGCACATAACAGGCCCTTCTCTCTAGGCTTATTGTTGTGCAGACGATCTCCCTTGGGCAAGAGGTCCCTGATCCACTTGTTTGCTCCTTTCTCAGCCTGATTGAGGGTTTACTACTTGTGCCCCTGACCTGAAGTACCTTTGGGATATCCCTTGGGTTTCCTATCGAGTTTTTGGGATCCTATTTCTTGGTTGCTCTCAAGTCTTTCCCAAGTTTTCTACTTGGCATCGGATTCCAAAATTTTCTCAGTTACAGAGTGTTGTGGCTTCGATATGGGGTTTGACCCCATCCTTGTGCTTCTTGAGAGGTTTTCACTACATCCTTCTAGTATGGGAGGGGACCACATGCCTGATATTTAGTGAAAATTCTCCTTGGATTTCTTAGATCTGTTCTACATGGTGGATTCTCAGTGCATCTTTCTCGCCCTTGGAGGACGACCTTGTGCTTTTTTCTTGCTGCTAAAATGTTTCCATTTGTTTTCTATATCCCGTTCCCTGAATCCATTCATGTGTGGGGTTGGAAGGTTTTCATGCTCCCTATTTTTTTGGTTGCTTGGGATCATCTGCTACATCTTTCGATCTTTTTGGGGGACCTGTGCTTATTGTCTACAACTTTGATCACTGCGTGGCTCCCTTAGATTGGGTTCCATGGGACCTTCTCACCCCTTTTCTCATGGTTGGTATTTCTGTTTTCATTGCATCCTTGGTTTCATCTGGCATACTCGTAGCTCAACATCTCATGCAAGAGATCTCATGGCCTATGGAGATCCTATGACTTGCTGATTCATTTTTTAGACTCTGTGTGCTGCTTCTTAGACTGCCTTCCTAGGCCATCCCTGGGTAGGATCTAGGTTTCCCACTTTTTGAAGTGGTTTCTGGTTTTCCTGGTTAGGATTCCAGTTTTTCTTGTTTGCACATGTTAATCCCGGTCCTATTGGGCAGGATTGCCCATCTATTTTTGAACTATTTTTAAAATTTCCTACTTTGGGTGGGATATTTAATGTTTTTTAAATTTCTTGCATTTCTTACCTTGGATGAGATTTTCATGTTTATTTTCAAATTTCCTTATTTGGGCAGGATTTTCATGTCTATTTTCAAATTTCCTACTTTGGGTGGGATTTTCATGTTTATTTTCAAATTTCCTGCTTTAGGCTGGATTTTCAAAAGGCCTACCCTTTGGCCTTCTGGATGGTTTGTTGACATTTTTTTATAGGGTTTTGGGGCCCATTTCAAAACCCACTTTTAATGAAATTTTTATTGATAAAAAAAATATAGGAGAAATAAGGCATTTAATATTTTTAATAGTAACCTTAGTCATTCTAAGTGCAATTGGAGAAATAAATAGTTATAGTATTATTTGTTCAAAGTTTTTCAAAGTGATTTAAATTTGAAAGATTTATTTTTGAAATTTGAAACTAAAAGAATATTTGCAAATTATTAAATTATGGAGAGATAAGGAATTCTACATCAAACTTAGAAAACATATATTTGCAAAATTCTTAAGTTTTATAGTTTCTATTTGACTAGGGAGCCATAAGGTATTCAAATACAAAGCTTTTTTGAAAAACTTAGAAACTAAAAAAACTATCATTCTCTAGGGAGATACAAGGTAGTTTATATCAAAGAATATTCATGGATAAATTCGTTAAAAATACATTTAACCAGGAAAGAGAAGATATGTTGCACGAGCTTAAATCTTATTCTCAAAGACTAAATGAAGAGGATAAAGCGCCAATATGGTTAGAAATACAATTGAAGAAATTATAAGGTTTTATGATAATCAAGTAGACATACCTTTGGAGTCCATTACTACAAAGTCCATCTCAAAAATGGAGTGTACCAAAAATATTGAAGACCTTTATCATCTACAACATATATAAAGAAAATAAAGATAGAATAGTTTCAGTTGTACACAAATGGTTTTATTATTTTATCAAGAAAATAGATGAACTTGAAACTTCAAAAGAGATTAATAAGGAAGTGAAGATATCTTCAAAATGTGCTTATTGCAATAATATTGGTCATGAGAAAGCATATTGTTGGAACCTCCATCCATGTAAATATTGTGGAGGGAAATCTCACTCATCTATTTTTTGCAACTATAAGGGTAAGTACTACAAAAGATTTCAAAAGATATTAATATTGAGTTTGGATTGTCTTTTCATATTCTTATTTATGAAGCATTTATTAACAATGGATCCAAGTGTGAAATCTCTAAAGAACAAGAAGAAGAGTCATATAGAGAATCAAGACAAGAAAATTGGATTAATTATGATTCACTTCTGACTTGTAAGATAATAAGATCTCTTGTTCAACAAGACTACTTAGAGAAAGGTCAAGAACAAAAACCATATCAAAGACATTAGACTAAAGAAAGTAATAAAGGACAATACAAGTTCCAGGATCAAGACAAAGATTGTATTGAAGACTAAAGTCTTCAATAACCAAATAATGTAATACATGGGGATGTTAGAGAATATTACATTATTTGGTACTTGCTAATGTACCACCTTGGTACATTATTAGATTAGGTGTGTGTTTTAGATTAAAATATGAGTTATATTTTGTGTAATGTAATAATGTGTAGGAAATCCACAAGTGTCATGTAATTATAAGTGCAAGTATTATTTATGTAAATGTTAAGTGTGCACATGTGTCCTTAGATTAGGAAAAGTTATGTGAAGAGTCAAGTACAAGTGTGTGTTCAAGATAGAGTCATGTGTATGCAAGTGGAAAGTATAAGGAAGAGTCATGGTAACCAAGAGTCATTCTATAATAGCCACATATCACTCCATAGAGAATAAGGTGTAGGTGCGGTGATGGTTGTTATCATTATCTACATGGTCTACAAGGTCTACAAAAGCTACATTGTATGAGTGTTTTGTAACATAAAGAGGAGTAATACAAGTTTGCATACATTTGAGAAATTAATATTATATGCGATCTTATTGTGCATATTTTGCTCCTTATTTGTTGAATGTTATTACACATTAGTTGTTACATATATCATTGTTATATTGGATTAGTATATTGCAAATTTATTATATTTGATCCTGTGATTATATTCCTATGAGTTTTGTATTTGTTGTAAGGCTTCAAAAGCCATCAGTGGTATGAGAGCCACAACACGATTACTTACACATGATTTGAAAGTTGTAAAAGGCTAGATTATGTAGACACCAAAATCTAGGCATTTGCATTCACCCCACAATTTTGCATAATAATTATCATATGTCTAAAGTTTTACTTAGGCATATAATTCCTGCACATTATTCATTCACATAACACATTGCAATTTGCATAATAATAATGTGCCTAAGGTTTGACTTAGGCATATTAATTCTGCATATTATCCTATTTTCTAGATTTTAATAAATATAGAAAACTAGCCTAGGATACTCTACTTACCTACTAGACATGTGTCCTAGCCACCTCACTACCCCACCTTACCACATCCCATACACCCTTGTCCCCTTTATCCCTTTACATGGGACAACCCTTACACCTTACTCCACTTGCAACCACATCACCCTAGTTAAGTGAGGCACACTAAGTGACTCACTGAAACTACCCCTCCACTTGGTAGTCAAGAATTGCCACTTGGTAATCTAGGCTTGCCACTTTTCATTTCCCTCCAAAATCCTAAGGGGCCTATAAAGGCACCATTACCCCTACCAAACAAGGGGAGCTGAAGTCATACACCACCAGGCTAATGAAATTAATTGAGACCTCTGAGAAAATCACGAGTAGCATCCATTACCAGATCTTAAAGGCCTATTTTTTGAAGCAACCTATGTTTCAGCCTAAATCGCTAGTCCGCGGTTCCATAGTTATAACCATGCATCTGTGGTTTCACAACTGCAGTTTACAGTCTACCACTGTGCACCCGTGTTTTCAAAAATTCGAGAGCATGACACAACATGATCAATAAGTTTGTTTTGGAAAGGCTTTTTGTTTTATATGCTTCTATAATTTGGTGTATATGATTAATTACTTAGGGTTTAGGTGTAGCATTAACTTTATAATTGAATGTACAGGTGCCACTGATCCCTTTTCTAGTTTTTATGTGTGTAGGTGACTTGTTATTTAGAGAAGCTACTAATGCTGGAGTGGATCCGCGTTGGATACCAAAGCCCACTCACCCCTTTGAAGCTGTAGTGAAAGATTGGAAGAACACTATACACTATTGAAAAATTGGAAGACCCCATTTAGAAGGATTTGTAACATACAGAGAAAGAGCATTGTAACATTACCTCCAAACACATTTGGGGTAATTCAAAAATTCATTTGTAACACTATATCACATTATTAATACAAAAGCAATTTTTGGCAATACTTTGTCTCTGTGTGAATTATTTATTTTGTGTTCAGTTCTTTGGTTACATAAATGGTGATCACGGTGGGACCCCCCAAGGGTTACATTTTATTTTGCCTTGCTTTTATTTTATTTAATGATCTATGTTTTCTACATATATATGTTTCAAGAGCTCAAAGCATGTACAGATTCGATCTTGGGTCAACAGATCCAATAACACTACATTTGACCCTATTACTATGAAACCATGCACCCATGGTTTTAGATCTAGGAAATCATGCACCCACGATGGAAGAATCAGAGAAACACGAGCTCACAGTAGAGGAGCGACATAATCATGCTCTCGTGGTTGGTGATATGGAGAAACGTGCACCAAAAATTGGTGCATTGTGGAGCCATGAACCTACAGTTGAAATCTGGAGGGAGCAACGAAAGGATAAGAGGTCTGTACCCCTATCCCCTTTTTCTATTTTTGTTTTCTGGTTCTAGTATGCATCTAGGATAGATTAAAGGTATTTGTCCTGTGTGCCCTTGTTTGCATTTAGGTCCTAGGGTAGACATACTTATATTTGCATTCATCCAAACATAAAACATGAAAACTAAGAGGATCTACATTTTTCATAGTAGGAACAGATCATGCTGCACTACCTAGTTAGTGATAATTTGGGCATCTTTTTTAGGGATTAGGCTAGATTTATCGATTCCCGTCGTACAACTGAACCTGTAGACCCACGGTTGGGATATCCCAAACGTGCACCTATGGTTGGCAAACCGCACACCCATGGTTTACCAGAACCAACCATACACCCACGGTTGGCCTCTGTTAACAGAAGTTGCCAAAAATATTGCTTAAAATCAGCTTTTAGCCCCTGATATATTTTGTTAATGTTATCTGTTTCCTACATTTTTGCATTAGGCATAAAAATAGAATTGCATGTTAAATTTACATCTCACAATAAATTAAACAAGCCTCACACACTCACTTGAATGTTGGAAAATGGCTGGATTTCATCACCGTCGGGTTTGGATTTCATCACTAAACCACCAATATTATTACCCCATTTTTAGCCAAGGCCAGCTCCAACAACTATCTGTAGATTGGAAAATTTTCATGTATTTCTCTTTGGAGGGTATAACGCTGACCAAGTGATATTGGGTGATGATTGGTAGGACCTGTTCTCCTTGACCAGGTATGGGCTTCATCTCCATACTTTGGTGGAAAAATGTGAACTGGACTTCATCACCAGGCATGGGCTACAAGTATACAGGTGAAATCCTAGATTCATTTTAGGGCAAAACATTTGCACATGTATTTTTATTTTTCAAAACCTTAAAAACTTAAAAAAATAAAATAAAATAAAAACCTTCAAAATCCAAAAAAAAAAAAAAAAAACCAAATCAAAACTAATGCAAACTTAGGATAAAAAACCTTGCGTTTTATTTGCTTTGTGTGTTGTATTGCATTGTACTTTTATTTCACTTACATAGACTTGCATTTGTATTTCACACATCATTGCATACTAGCGTATGGTAACGACCTACAGTCAGGCCAAGAAGTTAGCATTAATCCAGAGTCAATTGTCTTCCCCCATGGTGTCTTAGTCTAGTGAGGTCCCTAACACTTCGATGGTAGGGCAAGTCAGTATACCTCCTCCTATGTTCGAGAGACTAAATGTAGGACCCTCTAATAGTGCCCCTATTTTAGACATAGATATTATGCATAGGGCTACACATACCACTATTCCTGAGACTCCTAGGAGTGAGCCACCTACCCCAATGGATGGTCTTGTCACACTTGTAGACATGGATACCGTTAGAATGTATCTGAATGTTTCTAGAATGGTTTTTCCATCATTACCATCACTTACCATCCCATACCATGTCATACTGTCATTGCATCAAGATTCCACCTTCATACACTCACACTAATCTGGAAAAGTATTTACAAATCCACTCTTCAAGTTGACTACTATAGCCCTAGCTGTACAACCATCATCTTCTAGCCAACCACCCCTTACATTTCCTCAACAAAGCATCACTTGCACTAATCCTATGTATGAAGTAACAACTCAGGTTGCTTCGTAGATTCCCACATCCATTTCATCTATCGCTCTTATAGGTTCCATGCATCATACCATCCCACATTCAATAGTAATACCTTTTGCTACCTACCCTCCAATCACATCCACTACCATGGTTTTCCCACAACCAACTCATCCTACCACCTCCTATATGGATATGCCCACATCAAATGCAATTGCTATGTAGTAGGCTTTCTTGTAGCTACAATAGATGATTTTGGATAATGCTAATCATAGCGTTAATCCTAACCCTAATCAACATCTACAGAGTATTGAGCATAACCTACCATCTACCTCTCACCAAACCCATACCTTTATCCAAGATCCATCTTGGATATTGCGTCCCCCAACCATAACCATACCCACACATCCACTCAATCACATGTATGGGAATCTAACACAACACACCATCATTCCACCATCTCCTCATCAACAACCACCACTTCACCAACCCACTATGCTCATTTTACAACAAATTTTGAATCGTCTCACAAACATTAAGCTATAGTTGAGTCAACAACAACCTCATAAACCTCATCCACCTCAACAACCTCATCAACCTCACCCACCTTATCAACCTTATCAACCTCATCAAAATTGCCAACCTCATCAACATGGCAAATCTCGTCCAAATTGTCAACCTCATACCTGGACCCCTCTGTTTGAGCCCATGTCAACCATCTTTCAAAAGTTGCAGGATGTAAAAATAATTTTTTTACCTGACACACATCATGAAAAACCTAAAATCCATAAACCTAAGTGGCATAGGGAAGATCATTATTGTCTCTATCATCGACAAGTGGGCCACAACATCAATGATTGTAAATCCTTTAAAAATGTGGTCCAAGATCTTATCGAAAAGGGGGCTTTTCCATCGAAAGTCCACTCATCGCATCCAATCAAAATCCTAGTAGTCAACAAAACCATTATGGGGATATTCAAGGTATCACACCTTCCTCACGCCCACCAAACACAAAACATCATGGGCATACTCAAGGTATCACACCTTCTCCAGGCTCACCAAACACAAAATATTGTGGGGATACTCAAGGTATCACACCTTTCCCATGCTCACAAAGCACAAAATATTGTGGGGATACTCAAGGTATCACACCTTCCCCATGCTCACCAAGCATAAAATATTATGGAGATACTCAAGGTACGTACCTTCCCCATGCTTGCCAAGCATAAAATATTGTGGGGATACTCAAGGTATCACACCTTCCCCACACTCACCAAGCATAAAATATTGTGGGGATGCTCAAGGTATCACACCTTTCCCATGTTCACTAAGCACAAAACATTGTGGGGATACTCAAGGTATTGCACCTTCCCCATGCTCGCCAAGTATAAAATATTATGGTGATACTCAAGGTATCACACCTTCCCCACGCTCACCAAGCACAAAACATTGTGGGTATACTCAAGGTATCATACCTTCCCCATGCTCACCAAGCACAAAATATTATGGGGATACTCAAGGTATTGCACCTTCCCCATGCTCACCAGACACAAAATAAATTAGGGATGATTAAGGTATCACACCTTCCCCCCTAAAAAAAAACACTCCAAAGGAACCATAACTCCTTTGGTCACATGCAAATCAAAAGGTTCCAAAGGAACCAAACTCCTTTGGTCACATTCAATTCAAAAGGATCCAAAGGAACTAAAAACTCCTTTGGTTACATGCAATTCAAAAGGCTCCAAAGGAACCAACCCGTTTGGTCCCATTTCATTTCAAAAACACCTTAAAAAAATAAAAAAAATAATAATAAATATTAAACACAAAAACATTTATATACACATTGCATTTTTTTTAAATACATCGCATTCACAACCCCACTTTCATTGCATTCACACATTCCACTTCCATTGCATTTGCACATTCGTATCATTTGCATCCATTCATGTTGCTTACCATATTAATTGTCATCCACTAATGTTAGATAATTGTTCATTCACTAAGTCTTGTTGCCTTAATTAGGGGTACATATGGTCTAGCATTAGCCCAATTTTACCATCCAAAACTATGTCAAAAAAAATAGCTACAATAAAACCCCATAGCACTTCATTTCTTTGGCGGTCTCTGGTTTGAGGAATCTCTAGGCATTTTTAATCACTCAACTAGTCCTAGTGTTTCAAACAACTTTAATTGAAATTCGAACAAACCTTAGGTGTTGTAAGTTGTTCCTGGTTAATCAAGATTTCTCTTGGATCACACACATCAAAAACACATTTAAAACATTATAAACCTTGGGAATAACAAAGTCAAAAGTTTCTATTACCATAAGTGAAAGGTTTCCCCTGCTCATCCAATTATGCACATGGTCTAGAATGCTACAGAGTTGACAAAAGGACAAGCTCCACCTTCAATTCCAAAAAAAAGAAGTCCCTTGCTCTTCCTAAAAGCGAGCAAGTATCCCAAAAGGCATTTCCAAAAAAAAAAATCCCTTGATCTCTCCAAAATTGAGCAAGTATCCCAAAAAAATGACTCAAAATAATTAAAAACCCCTTGATCTTCCTAAAAATGAGGAAGCGTAAGATAATAAAAATGCATGTTGCTCCATTACAAAAATGAGCAAACTCGAAAAAAAAATCAAATCCCCAAGATCCAATGTAATAAAATAAGGGAAGGATCTTGAATCCCTAGAACTCTTAGTTTCTCAAAAATTGTGGGGTGATCCTCATTACAACAATGGGCTGAATGAATCCCGCCTGGCAATGGGGTATCCTTACGTGTGGTGCCATGTATGTCACATTAGTGACCTTATTTTGTACAGAACTATGGCATCTCTTTGATGAACTAACTTATTGGCATAAGTCACCAATTGATTAGTTTGGCCTAGCTCATAATGAGAAATGAACAATCATTTCACACATAGTTGGTCCTTGAAGAAATTTGAAACCACTAGGACAACCTTAGCATCATGAAGATTTGTGATATCATAAGATGAGTTTGTTTGAGATCCATAGTATGTTTGAGTCTTTGCAAAACAACTCTAGATATTTTATCCCTAAGGAAAAGAAAATCATAAGCAAGGCCTCCATTCCATACCACCATCACATAGTCATAAATATCATAATCCATTTTATTCATGTGGTCACACTAGTAGTATCATATTGGTTCCCTGATTAAGCAATAAATGTATAGTTTGCTAAAAAATGGTCCATAACTTCTTGTAATGACAATTAATGAGGCAAAACCATTCATTAATTTGCATACATCACCACCAATTGTATTCATTCATAAACAGAATGGTTTCATCACATGCACCCAAAAAAAAAATCTAAACAATCCATCATTACACATGTACATAAAAATTACAAAAACACCAACTAGGGGGAGTTCAAGGTCTTACACTTTCCTCAATAATCACATCAAGTAGTCAACCAACTAGGGGATTCAAGGTCTTACACCTTCCCCATCAATCACATCAAAAAATCAATCAAGCAATTTGGGGGGTTTCAAAGTCTCACACCTACCGCAACAATCACATTAAACATTCACATTTCAAATCATCTACTAGGTTCAAAAGGTTGCACCCTTTTATCAAAGGTTGCACCCTTTACCTCGCATTCACAAATACAACACATCCAATTCCATTTAGATCCTTGAGTGAACCTCGTATCTAGTGATATACTCTAGTCACCTAGTGGTTGTAGTGATTGGTTATCCATGCAATCTAGTAGGATGAGTAGATTACCATAAGGACACTCGCAATTATATAAATTCAAAAGGATCCAAAGGAACCAAGCTCCTTTGGTCAAAATTCATTCAAAAAAAAAAAAAAGGCTCCAAAGGAACCCACACCCTTTGGTCAAAATTTCAATTCAAAAGGCTCCAAAGGAATCAAGCTCCTTTGGTCAAATTCACTTCAAAAGGCCCCAAAGGAACCAAAACTCCTTTGGTCACAATCAAACCAAAAGGCTCCAAAAGAACCAAACTCCTTTGGTCACATTCAACTCAAAAAGCTCCAAATGAATCAACCCCTTTGGTCACATTCAATTAAAAAGAAAAAAATCCAAAGGAATCAAACTCCTTTGGTCACAATAAAACCAAAAGGCTCTAAAGGAACCAAATTCCTTTGGTCACATTCAATTCAAAAATCTCCAAAGGAATCAACCCCTTTGGTCACATTCAATTCAAAAAAAAAAAAACTCCAAAGGAATCAAAATACTTTGGTCACATTTCAACCCAAAAGGCTCCAAAGGAACCAAACTCCTTTGGTCACATTCAATTCAAAAAGCTCCAAAGGAATCAACCCCTTTGGTCACATTCAATTAAAAAAAAAAACTCCAAAGGAATCAAACTCCTTTGGTCACATTTCAACTCAAAAATCTCCAAAGGAATCAACCTCTTTGGTCAATTCAATTCAAAAGGCTCCAAAGGAATCAACCCCTTTGGTCAATCCAATTCAAAAAAATCTCCAAAGGAATCAAACTCCTTTGGTCACATTTCAATTCAAAAGGCTCTAAAGGAATCAACCCATTTGGTCAAAATGCTCCAAAGGAATCAACCCCTTTGGTCAAAAAGCTCCAAAGGAATCAACCTCCTTTGGTCACATTTAAACTCAAAAAGCTCCAAGGGAAACAAAATCCTTTGGTCAATTCAATTCAAAAGGCTCCAAAGGCACCTACCCCTTTGGTCAAATCAATCCAATAAAGCTCCAAAGGTAACCCAATTTCTTTGGTCAAATTCAATATCAACAAGGCTTTCGAAAATTGAAATGCTATAATCTCAAATCCCTAAGAAATCCATGTGACTAGACTGCTCGATGGGATAGAGATGTGTATTTCCTTATTTCACTCAGCCTTAAGTGATCCATGTATCTAGTGATTTACTCTAGCACCTTAGCGGATGTAGCGATTGGCTATCCATACAATCCGGTAGGAGGAGTAGATTACCATAAGGACAATTATCATTAACACAATTCAAAAGGCTCAAAAGGCACATACCCCTTTGGTCAAATCAATCCAAAATGCTCCAAAGGTACTCAAATTCCTTTGGTCAAAAAAAATAAAAATAAATCAATCAACAAAACATAAAAACACAAAAAAACATCTTGTGCTTTCTTTCCATTTCAAAAACATCAAACACCAAAAGCATTTCCATGCATATTTTGTCTTACAAAAACATAAAAACAAAAAAAACATTTCCATGAATATTTTTTCATATAAAACATCAAACACCAAAAACATTTCCATGCATCTTTTGTCATACAAAAACATAAAACACCAAAAAAATTCCATGCATCTTTTGTCATACAAAAACATAAAACACCAAAAACATTTCCATGCATCTTTTGTCATACAACAAAAAAACACAAAACAATCATGCATTATCCAAAAATAAAAATAAAAAAACATATAAACCACAAAAACAACATAAAAAAAATATAAAAACAACAAAGCAACAAGTTTCAAAGGTACCCCAATTCCTTTGGTTCAAAAAAAAAAAACAATCATGCATCCTCCAAAAAAAAACAAAAAAAAAACAAAAAAAACAACAAAAAAGGCAAAAACATCCAAAGGTACATCAATTCCTTTGGTAAAAAAAAAAAACAAATTCAACATGCTCCTGAAAGAATAGAAGTGCTCTCATATTAAATCTCTAAGAAGGCCATAAGGCTAGACTGCTCCAAGGGATAGAGGTGTACATTTCCTTCTTCCACTTAGCCTCAAGTGATCCTCGTATATAGTTACTTATCCTATATACCTGGTGGTTGCAGTGACTGGAATACATGCAATATGATAGGATGGGTAGGTTACCTTAAGGGCCTTGAAAAGTGATTCCCCTTAAGCAAGAAATGTATTGTTATCGTCTCAATTCCCTAAGAAAGCCATATGGCTGGACTGCTCCAAGGTATATAGGTGTAAAATTATCCATAATGGTCAAAATTACAGTTGAAACAAAAACAAAAACATCCACTTCATTCCAACCATTGTCATATATTTCATCTCTTTCATAATTTCATATCTTCTCCATCGACTAATCACTTGAAGGGATAGACAAAATCAACAAATTCTAGTCTCAAATCAAGTCAATACTCAAAACACTCAATCATGCAAATTATGTTCATTAAAGAATCATTACCAAAGACTATCATACACCCTTTTTGCTAGGGCAGATCACAAGCAAAAATCTCAATCAAACAAACACTTGGTATACCTAAAGCCTAAAGTGTAGACTAAATCTTGTCTACCCATGGATAAAAGGATTACCAAAATTTTATTCATCAATTTTTCAAAAGTAATGATTCAAAAATGAGCATATTTTCTATTATTGCGACAATCCACATTGAATTTTATTTGTAACCATCTTACACAACTCTCCTTCAAAAAAAATGGATTCAAACCCCCCTCAATCAACACAAATGCATTCAAATCATCATCATCTCAAGTGAACCTTGTATTTAGTGAATCACCCTGCATACCTGGCGGTTGAAGCGATTGGCTATCCATGCAATCTGGTAGGATGGGTAGCTCACCATAAGGACACTTATTCACAATCATCCAACGTTATCAAATTTGAAATTTAATCAGGTTTATCCTTCAATTTTTGAGTGACCTACGTTTAAGCATATTTGCCCAAGGTTGTCATTGACGCCTACTTCATGGGGTTACAAAACATGGAAAACTTATACTTCATTTTACATTAAGGAATTTTCTATAGTCTCTAGGACAAGCCCCTAAGGTGATTGATTCCTTTACTTCATATTATTGCATGTCAATAATACCAAAAGGTAAATTTATGACAAAAAAAGTCCACCCCAAACTTGTGGCATCCAACTTGATCTTGATTTCTAACATTTGCATCACATCCACATCATTCAATCAACCACCTCCTTTCATCATCCATATTTGGTCAATTGGCTTGTGGGTTTCATTCTTTACCCATTCACCAATTGAGGGGGTAAGCTAAAATTAAAAATTTCAAATCATTCATTCTTGTGCCTTGAGAAGATTTGAGTCCATTCATCCAATAAAGATAGGTATCACTGGTTTTTGCACTGCATTGTATTCACATAACGCAATACAAAAAGGGGTATCTGTAGACACCAAAATCTAGGCATTTGCATTCACCCCACAATTATGCATAATAATTATCATATGTCTAAAATTTTGACTTAGGCATATAATTCCTGCACATAATTCATTCACACAACACATTGCAATTTGCATAATAATAATGTGCCTAAGGTTTGACTTAGGCATATTAATTCTGCACATTATCCTATTTTCCAAATTTTAATAAATATGGAAAATCAGCCTAGGATACCCTACCTACCCACTATACATGTGTCCTAGACACCTCACTACCCCATATTGCCATATATCATACACCCTTGTCACCTTTGTCCCTTCATATGGGACAACCCTTACACCTCACTCCACTTGCAACCACATCACCCTAGTTAAGTGAGGCACACTGAGTGACTCATTGAAACTACCCCTCCACTTGGTAGCTGAGAATTACCACTTGGTAATCTAGGCTTGCCACATTCCATTTCCCTCCAAAAACCTAAGGGGCCTATAAAGGCACCCTTAACCCCACCAAACAAGGGGAGCTAAATTCATACACCATCATTCTACTGAAATTAGTCGAGATCTCTAAGAAAATCACAAGTGACATCTATTACTAGATCCTAGAGGCCCATTTTTTGAAGTAACCTATGTTTCAGCCTAAACCGCTAGTTTGCAGTTCCATAGTCAGAATCGTGCATCTACAGTTTTACAACCATGCACCTGTGGTTTACAGTCTACCACCGTGGACCTGCATTTTTACAGATCCGAGAGCATGACATAACATAATTAGTAAGTTTGTTTTGGCAAGGATTTTTGTTTCATATGCTTCTGTCATTTGGTGTACATGATTACTTACTTTGGATTTAGGTGTAGCATTGGATTTATACTTGAATTTATAGGTGCTATGAATCCCTTTGTAGGTTTTTATGTGTGCAGGTGACAGGTACTTTGGAGAAGCTGCTGAAGCTAGAGTGGCCTTGCGTTGGATACCCAAGCCCACTCACCCCTTTGAAACTGTAGCGAAAGATTAGAAGAACACTGTACACTATTGAAGACCTGGAAGACCTCGTCTAGAAGTATTTGTAACATACAGATAAAGAGCATTGTAACATTACCTTCAAACACATTTGGGGCAATTAGAAAATTTATTTGTAACACTGTATCACATTATTAATACAAAAGCAATTTTTTGGCAATACTTTATCTCTGTGTGAATTCTTTATTTTGTGTTCAGTTCTTTGGTTATAGATTATTTCCATAGTTGCAAGAGCAACTAGTTAAGACTAGGAATCAACAACAAAATTTGTAGAAGGCTAGAGTCTTTCAAATAATACATGAAGACTATGACTCAACAAGGATATTTCCACAAGGTTGAAGGATAATCCGTGAATACTAGGATCCCTATTTGGGAAAATCAACTTGAAGATAGTTGATTATTCAGGGCATAGCCAAAATTTATATTAGTAAAAAATTTTAGGGATAGAAATCCCTTGATATCAATACTGGATTCTTAAGTAATGCTGATAAAAATTGTCTAAACTTTTATTGCAAGTGAAAATTGTTCTTCAGAAGTTAAGCTTCCTACAATGGATAGAGAATACTTTCATATTTGATTGCATAGAGGCTGAGAGCTTTTCTAACATAGAAATTGATTTGAAGTTGCATTAAAATAAGAGACTTTGAAGGTAGAATGAGACCTAAGAAAAGAGGTTCCATAGAATATTGAAGAATGAAAGATAAGACTCAAGAAGAAGAGGTCCCATAGATGTAAGAGATAGGAGACCCAAAGAAAAGTGGTCCCACATAAGTCAGATATAAAAGAGGAGACTTGAGAGAAGAGTTCCCAGAATTTGCAGAGATAGGAGACCCAAAAAAGTGGTCCCATATAAGTCAAAGATAAAAGGAGTTTCAAGAAATAAATTCCATTAATCATTGAAGATTGAAAAGTGATCATTAATAAAGTTTTTAAGAGGATAGAAGACAAAGGAAGAAGACCTTCAAGAAAAAGGTATTTACGTAAAGTTTGGGACAATCATCACCATTCAATGACAAGTCCATAAGGTATAGAAGAAGTTTCATTGAATAAAGATAAAGCTTCTTTAAGAGAATTTTAAGGTAGGAGACTCTAGGAAAGAGATACATCATAGTGGCTTATCAATAAAGAAACAAAGCCAATATTCAAGCTTCTTATTAAAATAGAAAAGGAGTTTATGTTATAAAAGTTTATTTGAATCAGGTATAGAAGATTTGCCAAAGTTACTATAAAATAAAAGTGATTGAAAAATGTGTGAAGAACTATGTACTCGACCAATGAATAGTTAAGAGCTAAGCTTCAACATGAGTGTCATAAACAACAAGCATAAATGCATCTAAAGAAGTGCTAGAATAGATATGTGATGCACTCGAACAAAAAAATGAAAGTGAAGGGCCATAATAGCATATTTAAAATAAATATTCAAAATAAGCAAGAAGACTTGACAAAGTTTGAAGCAAAATAAAAAATAAAGATATAATATCTCTATAGATTCAAACAAGGAAAATCATTCGAAGAAAGCTCTAAAAGTATTATTTTTCAAGAATTACTTGTTTGGCAGCAAGCTTAAGTTCGCATAAGTTTTCTCAATGTCAAAGGTTGGAGCATGTGATAGTAATGTAATTCAGTTACCTGATTTTTCACAAAATCATAACAAAGAGACATTAGGTATAAAGTCAAAGAAATAACAAAAGAGTGCAAGAGTTTGACACCAAGAATACAATAAAATTCCAACGTAGTGCAAAGTCAAAAAGTGATGAAAAAAAAGGCATAGAACGAAGGATTCAAGATAGGAAAGTGAGCAACAAAAGAGCACCATCCAAGGAAGAAAGTTGACTGCCAAGAGAGCAACAAAAGAGCACCATCCAAGAGAGAAAGCTAAACATTAAGAGAGTAACAAAAGAGTGCCACCAAGAAGGAACTAGAGTTCCAGAAAGAGTAACAATAGAGCACTGCTCAAGAAGGAACCTAAGAATCAAGAGAGCATTGAGTTATCACCAACTGAGAGGAGGAAACTAGAGTGCCAAACAATGACATACCAAGGGAAGTGAAAGGATAAGTGAGAGTGTCAATCGAAAGGAAGTGCTAGTAAGAAATGTATCAAGCAAAGTGAAGAGTCTGAATGCCATCCAAAAAGAAGATATCCAAACACCATATTTGGGAGAAAACATAATTTTTTAAATTGTCATTGAGCGAAAATCGAAGAGCCAAGCACGAGTCTAGAACGTTGAAAAAACTAATCAACATTTTCAGAACATAGGTAGAAGTTAAGCGTTACCTATTTGAGGGTAGAATAAAATAGCCATGTTGGAGTATTCCAAACGATTCACTTGGTAGTGAAAATTTCTTTAAAATGAGGAGTTATTGCATTCAACATAGATGAACTGCAAGATAATGAAATGTTCAACAAGCTGGATAGTACGCATAATAGAACATGCCAGAGGAAGAGTTATTATAGTTTAAATGTGTCAGAGAAAAACGAACATGCCAGAAGAAAATCAATGCACTAGGGAAGCATTTATATGCACCAAAGCTAAGGTGAAAGAAGGTTGAATGCATCAAAGAAGGATGAACATGCTAGAAGAAGATTAACATGCTATGGAAGAATGAGATGCCTTAAAGATAAGGTATAAAATATTTAATTTAATTTTTAAATATTTCTAAATTCTAAAGGAGTAATAAGGTTAATTCTTTATTCTTAGGTTTAAGTTAATTATAGGATAAATAAGGTGTTTAATATTTTTAATAGTAACCTTAGTCATTCTAAGTGAAATTGGAGAAATAAATAGTTATAATATTATTTGTCCAAAGTTTTTTTAAGGTGATTGAAATTTGAAAGATTCTTTTTGAAGGTTGAAACTAAAATAATATTTGCAAATTATTAAATTGTGGAGATAAGGAATTCTACATCAAACTTAGAAAACATATATTTGTAAAATTCTTAAGTTTTATAGTTTCTATTTGACTAGGGAGCCATAAGGTATTCAACTACAAAGATTTTTTGAAAAGCTTAGAAACTAAAAAAAACTATCATTCTCTAGGGAGATACAAGGTAGTTTATACCAAAGAATATTTATGGATAAATTCGTTAAAAATACATTTAATAAGGAAAGAGAAGATATGTTGTGTGAGCTTAAGTCTTATTCTTAAAGCCTAAATGAAGAGAATAAAGCACCAATATGGTTTGGAAATACAATTGGAGAAATGATAAGATTTTATGATAATCAAGTAGACATATCTTTGGAGTTTGCTACTACAAATTCCATCTCAAAAATGGAGTGTACTAAAATATTGAAGACCTTTATCATCTACAACATATATATAAAGAAAATAAAGATAGAATAGTTTTAGTTGTACACAAGTAGTTTTATTGTTTTATCGAGAAAACATATGAACTTGAAACTTTACAAGATATTAATAAGGAAGTAAAAATATCTTTAAAATGTGTTTATTGCAATAATATTGGTCATGACAAAGCAAACTGTTGGAACCTCCATCCATGTAAATACTATGGAGGGAAATCTCACTCATATATTTTCTGCTACTATAAGGACAAGTACTAAAAAATATTTGAAAAGATATTAATATTTATATTGGATTGTATTTTTCAAATTCTTATTTATGAAGCATTTATTTTATTTTATTTTTTAAGTGAAAAACCCCTTGCGGGGCTGCCTTGGTCTGAGAGACCACGAACATGGGGTTCTACATCGTCAAAGCCACTCGGGAGTCGCACCCGACCCTTCCCGCACCAACATTATCAATTGGATTTTGGATACTGTTGGGTGTTAATTTGTCATATTACAAATAATAACATGAAACTTAGAGTCTCGAACGAAAGACTCTTTCTTGCAAAGAAATAATTTATTTTATTTTCCTTCCTTTTATTATTTCTCCAAGTTTCTTTGTGAAACAGCTTTTACGTATATAAAACGAATTTCAATTTAATACATGCAACTGATATATCCCAGAATAACTCAAATCCTGCAGATAGCTGTTAACAAGGGGCCTTTGTTGATTCTCAATGAACTTTATAATCTTGACTTGTTTGATTAATCAAAAATAAAAAAAAATCCTTTTGATGTTCTAATATTCACAATTTATTTTAAGGTTAACCTGTTCATTTTATATCTATTCAATAGTTCTGTTATTTCAGTGTTAGTCTCTGACATGAAATTAAGCATATCAAGGAATAAAACAAAAATTGTTATTTTGAATCAGCTGGAAAATAATGAAGGATATTAAAATGGTTCACGATCTCCTCCCTACAAAATCCCAAGTTAAGAGATGAAATCCCTAAAACAACCCAACCGATCAGATCTGTACTAACACACAATCTAATCAGATCAGATGCAAGACTCTAAGGAAAAGAATATAACCGCATCATTCTACCATTCACCTATCGTAACCCATCCCATGGCGTAAACGAAATAGATACAAGACAAAATGATGCAACGAAAAGATTGACAGTAAAACAATAGTTTTGGCTTCGATCTCCTTTTGATTTTACACACAAAAGTCGTGTTACCAAAGAAAAATCCTTTATTTCAATAAGTAATGCTTTTTTTTTTGTTACAGTCTCCAGCCTCTGTATCCATCTACATTTTTGCTATTTAACCTTTCTGTCGCGCGTTCTCGTTTGCTCCATGACGCTTCGTTTCAACTCCCAGGACCCTTCGCTTCAATTCTCGCTTTTTGGTATTTTAACCTTTGCGTGCAATCGTAACGCTCGATCTGCGGCCAGTAACTGTTGTTATGAAATGTTACTCTGGTTCTGTCATTTCTACCACGTGTCCTGCGTCTCCTACACCTTTCGTAACGCCTTCCCGTGGAAATCCCGACAGAATTTGCATTTGGCCTCTTCCGTTTCCTAGCCGCGATAACGTGACATGTCGCGAAATCGCGACATGTCGCGATATCGCGACATGTTCTTGGTCCGTACGCCCGCAGTAGCTCGTTGTAGTGATATCGCTACCGAATTTGCTTTGCCTTCTTTTCAAAAAGTGGTAGCGATATCGCTACCACTTTGGTTCCGAGCCTTCCTTTCAAAAAGTGGTAGCGATATCGCTACCACTTTGGTTTTGAGCCTTCCTTCGATGAAGTGGTAGCGATATCGCTACCACTTTGGTTCCGAGCCTTCCTTCGATGAAGTGGTAGCGATATCGCTACCACTATGGTCTCGAGCCTTTGCTTCACGAAGTGGTAGCGATTCGCTACCACTTTTCCTTCGAGCCTCCGCTTCACGAAGTGGTAGCGATTCGCTACCACTTTTACTTCGAGCCTCCGCTTCACGAAGTGGTAGCGATTCGCTACCACTTTTCTTTCGAGCCTTCGCTTCACGAAGTGGTAGCGATTCACTACCACTTTTCCTTCAAGCCTCCGCTTCACGAGGTGGTAGCGATTCGCTACCACTTTTCCTTCGAGCCTCCTCTTCACGAAGTGGTAGCGATTCGCTACCACCTTCAACCTTGTGCTTCCTCTCGGCAAATCGTAGCGATGGAGAGACAGGTCGCAATTTTGCAACCCTTTCAACACTTAGGCATTTTTCTTCTTTTCTTCATTTTTAGCATCCGGGTCTTTGAGATCTTCCCTAAAACCTGCAAAAACAAAGGTGGGTCCCCACTTCTGGGGTGTGTTGTGGATGAACCACAACAAATTGCGACTCTATTTGTCACATGCTCTTGAGCATTTTAGTAAGAACCCAACCTAACACAAATCACAAATTTGAAAACATGGGTTAGCCCATAATCAATATAACTAATGCCCAAAATCAGAAGTACATGAATTATCAGAATCATCAAGTACTAGCTCGGTGTGTGCAATGAATTCCTTTCCTTATCATTTGAATTTGATCCACATTCCATCATCGGTTTTGCATGAATGCATATGCGAAATTGTGAATGATTTGCGTATCCTACTGAATATGCCATGAGAAAATGTATAGTCACTCTTGTAGTATTATGTGCAAACATTCAAGACTGCCAAACCCTCTTAGGATCCACTAGTGAACGGTTCATTATATCCCAAAGTTGGTTATGAGTCCCTACTATCTTGAACCCATGTGCAAGTGGATGTGAAATCAGAACTTTGGGGAATCAGACTCCCAACCAACCGAGATGAGAGTTTAACCCTATCCTTACTATTCTGATTTAGAATTATTTACCTCACTTTGAGCAAAATAACTAAACCAATTATGGAAGAAATGGTCATGCTAGTCTAACCCTCTAGACAATCAGTGGTCTTATTTTTTAGGCAAGACATGATGCCATGCATGGGCCTATCTAACCCCATAATCCAAAACTTATCTTCATTTCTTTGGACCTTGGGGATGACTACCCATCCCTTGCGAGAGGACAAGTAGTACAATCCTTACAATCCAATATAAGGATGAGATGGGAAAAATTTATTTATTTTACTTCTTGGTCCTTGGGGATGACTACCCATCCTGGTTAGGGACAAATAGTACGATCCTTACAACCCAAGATTTTAAATGTAAATGGAAAATATTAATCTTGTTACTTAGAATTTGGGGATGACTACCCATCCTTTATAGAGGACAAATAGTATGATCATTACAATCTAAGACTTAATACGAAATGAAACATAAGAGCTTTGGGGAATCAGATTCTCAACCAACCGAGATGAGAATTTATGCCCTATCCTTACTACTCCATGTGGGTCCAATCAAAGCTTTGGGGAATTAGATTCTCAACCAACCGAGATGAGAATTTAACCCTATCCTTACTACTATGATTTTAGGCTTTAAGCTCTATGGAAGTGGTCAAAACCACTGTTTTTAGGATCATGTTGCATAATAGGATAGACATGAAAACCATCTTCGCCCAACCTTTTCCTCCAAGTTAGGTTTTGATCATTTTGCTCAAGATACCTTTTAATGTATGAAACGTGCTTGGTCCTAGATACTTCAAGACTCAGTTTCCAACCTTAGGATTTAATTAGATTTATGTTATAACATAACCCTAAGAGGATTCAACATACTCAAATGAATTGCACCTAAGATGCATATGCCACTACGGTGAAATGTATGAAAAGTGAGATGGAACATGAATGCATTATTTCTTGAATTGCAAATGAGATGATTTGTCATGCAAAACTGAATTTTTCATGCATCACAAGCTTCAAATGATCTAAATTAACTATTTGTATTACATGTGGAGCTTTTACAACATGATTCCAATGTTTCATATTCTCCCAATCTTAGGCATGTGTTCAACATCTAGCTTTTATTCCCTTTTTTTTTTTTTTTTAAAAGGCAATGAAAAGGAAATCAAAGGAACACCACCGCCTAAATGTCCAACCTGCACACAAACGCAAAAACCCAACATTAATACAAGAAAAACCTGCAATAAAAAATGAATACATACTAACATATCAAATCTGCACATCAAGAAACTAAATTACAGCATTGACACAAAACTAGATATCTCCTGAAACACACACTTAAGTATCAAATATGCACACAAAGAAACAAATCACAACATTAATACAAAGCTTAGACATGTCAAAAAAAGAATAATACACACCTAAACATGAAAAATGAAAGCAAGAAATTACAGCGTTATTACATATAATACAAAGCCCAACTACCTCATGCTTGAAAGTAATGCTTCAAGTGCAACCCATTGATAGGTAGTGCCAAATCCTTTCCATCCAAGGTTTTTAGTCTAAAACTATTTTCCCCTAGGATCTCTAAAATCTGGTAGGGACCTAACCAAAGGTAATCAAATTTATCATGTTCCCCCTTCTTCTCATGTCTTTTGTCCCATAACAGCACTAAATCTGAAATTTTAAACGCCTTGGCCTTAGACCTTTTGTCAAACCATATTTTTACAATGTCTTGGTGTTTACTAAAATGAAGCATAGCTTCATCCCTTTTTTCATCCAAGCGCATTAATTGCGTTAGTCTAGACTCAAGTTTATCATTAGTTCCAAAATAATCTTTCATGAAGTGCAGCATTTGTAATCTGAGATTTGCAAGAAAAATGGGATCTTGTCCATAAACTAGATGGTAAGGAGATGTCCCTATTGCTTCTTTGACTCTAATTCTGTCAGCCCAAAGGGCCAACTTAAGCTTATTGTGCCAGTCCCGCGGATTCCTTTCCAACAATTTTTTTATGATAGTCAACAGATTCTTATTGGATGACTCGGCCAATCCGTTACCTTGAGGGTAATAATTGGAGGAGAACTTTAAACTCACGCTGTTATCAAATGCCCAATTAGCAAACTATAGAGAGGAAAAGGCCGAACCATTATCACTTACGATGGAGTTAGGCATCCCGAATCTAGTGACAATGTTATCTTCTAAAAATTTAATGACCACCTCTGCAGTAGCATTCTTTGTGGGGATAGCTTCGGTCCATCTCGTGCAATAGTCCGTAGCCGTCAGAATATATTTGTGAGCATCGGAGGAATTGGGGCTGATAATCCCAATAAAATCTAGGCCCCATTGCGCGAAAGGTCTAGACTCGATTACGGACTGTAAAGGCATGGAAGCGTTTCTATCTCTATTGGCTGTAGTTTGACATATGTGACATGACCTCACATGAGAATGGGCATCCTTGAATAGTTGAGGCCAATAATAATCGGCTCTGAGGATTTGATGGGCTGTGGCATTAGCAGACCCATGCCCTGTCCCATGTTTACCATGAAACTCTTCGAGTATTTGCACTACCTCCTCTTGATCAATGCAACGAAGGTAAATACCTTCATGGTTCTTTCTGTATAATGTGCCAGATCTAACTAGAAAATTAGCAGCCTTCAAACGCAAGGCTCTGCGTTGAGTAGCATTCAAAAATGATGGACACCTACCATTTAGTAGATAGTACACCACATCTACATACCACTCCTCCTTAGTTACATCAGCGACTTCATAATGTTGACAAGGAATTGCGAGATCCTGTTCTGCGATTGCCTTAGCTAACCCTTGCCCCCGCACTATCTTCATCGATTGAATCTCCAGATCAAATTCTTGCAAAGTTGAAACCCACTTACCATGCTTCTCACCTAATTCATTTTGAACGAACATGGCTTTGACAACAGGATCTGGGACGATAGCAAAGACCCTACTGTGGACTATGTAGTGCCTGAATTTTTTTACAGTCTTAACCAGCGCATACATTTGCTTGTCTAGGGTAGAATATCTCAGTTTCGCATCTTTGAGAGGACTACTCAGGAAAGCAATGGGATTTTCAATGCTGCCTTCACTCTTCTAAGTTAAAACACTCGCAAAGGAGTGATCTGAAGCAAATGTGTAGATATAGAAAGGCTTCATATAATCGAGACTCACCAAAACCGGGGCTTTAGAAATCGCATCCTTGATATTATCAAAAGCCTCTATCCTTTCATCTGTCCAAATGATCTGGACCTCCTTCTTTAGCATGTCGTTCAAAGGTCTTGCTATCTCTGCAAAATCTGCGATAAATTTTCTGACAAAATTGATCTTTTCAAAAAATGATCTCAACCCCTTCTTGCTATTGGGACGAGGAATTTGTTGTATGGCTTCTATTCTCTCAGGGTCAATGGAAATTCCATCCTTAGATATTATATGCCCCAACAGTTTTCCTTCCATTACCCCGAAGATGCACTTCTTTGGGTTGAGAGATATACCATGTTCCCTGCATCTTTGAAAGACTTTCTTAAGATCCCTGACATGGTTTTCTCTGTTCTTAGAAAATACGGGAATGTCATCGACATAAACAATGATGCACTTACCAATAAGCCCTTTAAAAGAAAAATCCATAGCTCGTCTGGAAAGTGGCACCTGCGTTCAATAGTCCGAAGGGCATTCTCTTGTATGCAAAGGTGCCCCATTTTGTCGTAAAAGCAGTCTTCATCCTATCACTAGGATGGATAAGGACCTGATTATATCCCGAATAACCATCTAGGAATGACATCATCTCCGACCTATTTACCTTTTGGAGTATTTCATCGATGGTGGGTAACGGGTAGTTGTCCTTTTGAGATGCCTTATTGAGATTTATGAAATCAATGCACAACCTTATTTCTCCACTCTTTTTCCTCACAGGGACTAGGTTAGCAACCCACGTGGAATGCCTAACGGGAAAAATGATCTTAGCTTCTAACAGTCGCTTCACCTCTTTCTCTATCAAGGGTTCTAATAATGGATTAACTCGCCTTTGTCTTTGCCCGAAGGGCTTGGACTACGGCTCAGTGGAATCGTGTGCATTATGACATTCTGATCATAGGTTTTCAACTCCTTATAACTCCAAGCAATGCAATCTATGTATTCTTTTAATGCATTTGCTATGGAATCCTTCTCCTACTTGGTACATGCTTTTGCTATGAATACCTCCCGGGGATTTTTTGCACTTCCAATGTTAACCAAATCACAGGCCTCTCTAGGAGATGGAACCCTTTTACCTTTTCTTGGTTTGCATCCGATATCAAAGATTTTTTCTAATGAAGCTATCTCATCAGGCATCCTGTTGTTTTTTACAGGATTTTTATCTTTCGAAACTACCTCCTCTACGTCCCTTTCTTCTTCATCTATGTACTACTTTTCAAATATACCAGAATTAGTGACAAAATGAAATATGTGCCTGTCACTATCAAATACTTGGAAGTTCGTAACATTATCTGGTATCGAGGGACACGGGACCAACTCTATAGAGAACTTCTTGCATTTCTTATGGTCCACTGGCTTCAACATACTCGCTGCTACAGCTAGGGAGTCTGCCGGATGATTGCCCTTTCTCGAGATCAGAGAAATGTTAAAGGCGTCAAACTCATCTATTAAATCTCTGACCCTAGTTCGGTAAAGCCTGAGCCGCCTTGTCTTTGCATATGTATTGTCCCCTCACTTGTTTCACCACCAGTTCCGAATCACCAAGGACTTTGATATATTTAATTTTCTTCCGAATGGCCAGTTGTAGTCCAAGAATCAAAGCCTCATATTTTGCCATATTGTTGGTGGTAGGGAACTGTAGTCTGTATGCAGCGAATATAGGCTCCTGGTCCGAACATGACAATTCAACACCGGCTCTTGCTCCTTGTCTAGACCTGGATCCATAAAATATTAAGGTCCAAATGTCTTGATGTCCTTCAGTAAAGTTGCACCCAATCCTTTCATCATGGGTATTTTTGAGTGCTTCTATGTCCAAACAGTATGCTCCCAACTCAGCTTCAATGTACTGGATCTCGTTCGGCTTGTTGTAATCTATGATCATCTCTTTGAGTCGGGGTTCACTGTCAATTCGAATTTGATTGGCCACTCCCCTCCAAGGCAGCCACATGTGTGAAGAGTCTATCACAATGTAACCATTTAGGTTCTTACTCCAATATCTTCCCAATACCATGCCATATTTGATAGGAATATCGAGCACCAATATGTCTATGCGTCTGTTGAACTCTGGGTTCGAATTGACTTGAATATGCACATCACCCGGCTCTCCTCTCTGCCTCCATGGTTGACTCTGTCCAACTGCACCACCCCTGCTCCTAGAAGGCTTTGGTGTAAGTCCCAATATTTTATAGATTTCTAAGGGCATGATAGTAGCCGAGGCCCCTGAGTCTATTAAACAATTGTGCAAGTTTTTACCTGCAATTCTAATGGTTACCAAAAAGGGAGGTATATCTCATTTTTCTTTTTGTACAACCACTTGGGACTCAAGCACTTTTAGCTTCATGAACTTGTGCGAGATGGATTTAATCCTTTTGGTGAACTCACTTCTTGGCCTAATAATCGGGCCATGTCATACATCGATACATTGGCCCTATTCTTCTTCATATCTTCCACCAAATCGTAAGTGAGCTTTTTGGATTTGGCAAGTTTTGCATCATCTTAGACTTTTCGACCTTCGATGGAGGAGGGGGATTGACATCTCCTTTAGGGTTAGGAGGGAGTAATTGATTATTAGGAGGAGCAGAGGAAGTTTTGGGCTCTTTAGAACTCCTAGTGTAATATTTGTGATTTGCTTTCCCAAAACATTTGTTTGCATGAACTTCCAAAGCTTCTTCATCTTCGCTTCCAAAAAATTCTACATCCTCCTCTTCTTCACTTTCATGGGAATGTATGACCTCCGTTAGCATAGACTCCGATTTCACATGGCCACAGTGCGGGCAATCATTATCACAAGATCCTGCATCTCCACAGTCTTCCGAAATGTCTACCTGGTTGGCAACGGGATTGGGTACCCGCCCGTTGTTAGGGTGCCGTGTTATACATTCTTTTTCCTCTATGATTGTGAGGTCGGTTATGGCCCATGGCTTGATCAACTTTTTTATTGACATTCCCCACTGTTACTAACACCTTGGCCAACGTTTCTTTCATATTTTCTATGGCTGCTTCGGACCCTTATGGTTGAGGCACTGCAATTACAGGTCCAGCTATGTTGGCTGCATTAGCCACCTCTGGACTGGGTACAATGGCTTGGGTTTGGGCAGGTGGATTCCATCCTGGATTCCCATTTTGAATGACTTGAGTTTGGGCAGGTGGATTCCATCTTGGATTCCCATTTTGAATGGGAGTGATTTTTGGATAAGTCGCTGAACTTGGCGTGTTAATTGGAGCAAACCCCGACATGGTCAACAGATTATTGCCCATATCGAACCCATGCAAACCCATCGAGTTATTTTGAATCAAACTCTATGTTTGAACAGCGACATTCGGATAACCTAACAATGGCGTAACTTGGGTAGGTGTTTGGAAGTTGTTCAACATCGGAGCCTATGGTGCTACTACCTGGTTCATCATGGAAAATTGGCTGTATGGGCCATATTGTCCCATCCCAGTCAATTGAGACAATCCTGCGCCTGGCAGGTTCATCTGCTGTTCGAGAGTCATTATTTCTACATAAGCCAAAGGAAGGGTTGTAACCTGAGGGTTCCTTCTAGTCAAAAAATATGTTAAAGGATCTAAGGCTCCGAAGTATAGCTGTAAGGCAATTGCAGGGTCTACTGCAAAGTGACGAGTCACATTCGTATATAGCTTTTGAAATCTCTGATTGAACATTCGAATGGGCTCATTGGTTTGTATTTTGCAAGATACAAAGAAATTGTATGTCATGGAGGGATCTACTAACTGTCTGAATTGACCTATGAACGCAGTTTCTAGTCGGGCCCATGAAGTTATGGACCCTGCTGGAAAATTTCGATACCATTCGTTAGCGATGTGGTCTAGAATAGCAGGGAAAACTCGACAGGCAACATCCTCATGAGTAACCCCCTGCCTAAACATGTAATCTTTATAGATTTGGAAATGATCTTCTACTATTGTTGGACCATCATGAATGAATTTGGGTAATCCCCTTTCAATGTTTCTAGGCAAGTCGTGGACTGCCCCGGGAATATCTAAAGGGGAACTCTGAGCACCATACCAAAGGGCAGGTGGCTGTTGTTGTTGTTTTTGGGCCATGTTATTCAAAGGTGTCAACCACTGTGGGAACAATTGGAACTCCTGGAGCTCGTGGAGACAAATACAACTGGTGTTACTATCCCACCTAAACTTAAGGGTTCAGGCCCACTAGAGGTACTTGAGTCCAAAGAAATCCCTAACTCAAGTATACTGGGTGGTATTTCAACTTCTAATGTTTTGTTTTTCAGTCTCCTAGCAGTGGGAGAAAGGCTTTGGAAGATAGTTTCCCCTGTGGTTTTAGACCTAGTAGCAATGTACTCAGGTTGGGCCAGCTTGGAAACTCTAGGACTCTAAAAGATTTCTCAACTCTGCTGCCAGATAGTATGTCTGGTGTTACACCTGCAAGCACAATAGGTGGAAACAAAACTACCCACGTTAATTGTTAGAACAAATCAAAATTGCAAAGCAATATAGAAGGCCCTCCTTCTAGCACCAAAATTTTGGGTGTTAATTTGTCATATTACAAATAATAACACGCAACTTAGAGTCTCGAACAAAAGACTCTTTCTTGCAAAGAAATAATTTATTTTATTTTCCTTCCTTTTATTATTTCTCCAAGTTTCTTTGTGAAACAACTTTTACGTATATAAAACGAATTTCAATTTAATACATGCAACTGATATATCCCAGAATAACTCAAATCCTGCAGATAGCTATTAACAAGGGGCCTTTGTTGATTCTCAATGAACTTTATAATCTTGACTTGTTTGATTAATCAAAAATAAACAAAAATCCTTTTGATGTTCTAATATTCACAATTTATTTTAAGGTTAACCTGTTCATTTTATATCTATTCAATAGTTTTGTTATTTCAGTGTTAGTATCTGACATGAAATTAAGCATATCAAGGAATAAAACAGAAATTGTTATCTTGAATCAGCTGGAAAATAATGAAGGATATTAAAATGGTTCACGATCTCCTCCCTGCAAAATCCCAATTTAAGAGATGAAATCCCCAAAACAACCCAACCGATCAGATCTGTACTAACACACAATCTAATCAGATCAGATGCAAGACTCTAAGGAAAAGAATATAACTGCATCATTCTACCATTCACCTATCGTAACCCATCCCATGGCGTAAACAAAATAGATACAAGACAAAATGATGCAACAGAAAGATTGACAGTAAAACAATAGTTTTGGCTTCGATCTCCTTTTGATTTTACACACAAAAGTCGTGTTACCAAAGAAAAATCCTTTATTTCAATAAGTAATGCTTTTTTTTGTTACAGTCTCCAGCCCCTGTATCCATCTACATTTCTACTATTTAACCTTTCTGTCGCGTGTTCTCGGCTGCTCCATGATGCTTCGTTTCAACTCTCGGGACCCTTTGCTTCAATTCCCGCATTTTGGTATTCTAACCTTTGCGTGCAATCGTAACACTCGATCTGCGGCCAGTAACTGTTGTTATGAAACGTTACTCTGGTTCTGTCATTTCTGCCACATGTCCTGCGTCTCCTGCACCTTTCGTAATGCCTTCCCGTGGAAATCCTGACAGAATTTGCATTTGGCCTCTTCTGTTTCCTAGCCGCAATAACGCGACATGTCACGAAATCGTGACATGTCACGATATCGCGACATGTTCTTGGTCCCTACGCCCATAGTAGCTCGTTGTAGCGATATTGCTACCGACTTTGCTTTGCCTTCTTTTCAAAAAGTGGTAGCGATATCGCTACCACTTTGGTTCCGAGCCTTCCTTTCAAAAAGTGGTAGCGATATCGCTACCACTTTGGTTCCGAGCCTTCCTTCGATGAAGTGGTAGCGATATCGCTACCACTTTGGTTTCGAGCCTTCCTTCGATGAAGTGGTAGCGATATCACTACCACTATGGTCTCGAGCCTTTGCTTCACGAAGTGGTAGCGATTCACTACCACTTTTCCTTCGAGCCTCCGCTTCACGAAGTGGTAGCGATTCGCTACCACTTTTACTTCGAGACTCTGCTTCACGAAGTGGTAGCGATTCGCTACCACTTTTCTTTCGAGCCTCCGCTTCACGAAGTGGTAGCGATTCGCTACCAATTTTCCTTCGAGCCTCCCCTTCACGAAGTGGTAGCGATTCGCTACCACTTTTCCTTCGAGCCTCCGCTTCACGAAGTGGTAGCGATTCGCTACCACCTTCAACCTTGTGCTTCCTCTCGGCAACTCGTAGCGATGGAGAGACAGGTCGCGATATCGCGACATGTCACAATTTCGTGACCCTTTCAACACTTAGGAATTTTTCTTCTTTTCTTCATTTTTAGCATCCGGGTCTTTGAGATCTTCCCTAAAACCTGCAAAAACAAAGGTGGGTCCCCACTTCTGGGGTGTGTTGTGGATGAACCACAACATATACCCAATACAACTTTTTGGTAGGGTTGATATTTGAACCTGGGACCTCCCTTGGAGGATTGCCCTCTCCTCCCCAACTCACCTACAACACCTGGGTAGAAACCTCTAAAGAACATATCCAAGTGTGAAATCTCTAAAGAACATAAATAAGAGTCATCTAGAGAATTAGGGCAAGAAAATTGGATTAATTCTGACCCACTCGTGACTTGTAAGATAATAAGATCTCTTATTCAAAAAGGCTACTTAGAGAAAGGTCAAGGAAAAAGACCATATCAAAGACATCAAAATATAGAAAGACAACAGAGTAAAGAAAACAAGAAAGGACAATATAAGTTCTAAGATCAAGACGAAGATTGTATTGAAGACTAAAGTCTTCAATAACCAAATAATGTAATATAGGGGGGTGTTGGAGAATAATATATTATTTGGTACTTGCCAATGTACCACTTTAGTACATTATTATATAAGGTGTGTGTCTTATATTAAAATGTGAGTTATATTTTATGTAATGTAATAATGTACAAGAAATGCACAACTGTCATGTAATTATAAGTACAAGTGTTATGTATGTAAATGTGCACAAGTGTTCAATATGTAAGTGTGCACATGTGTCCTTATATTAGGAAAAGTTATGTGAAGAGTCAAGTACAAGTGTGTGTTCAAGATAGAGTCATGTGTATGCAAGTGACAAGTATAAGGAAGAGTCATGGTAACCAAGAGTCATTCTATAATGGCTATATATTACTCCATAGAGGAGAAGGTGTAGTTGCGGTGATGGTTGTTGTCATTATATATATGGTCTACAAGGTCTACAAAAGCTACATTATATGAGAGTTTTGTAATGCAAAGAGGAGTAATACAAGTTTGCATACATTTGAGAAATTGGTATTATGTGTGATATTATTGTGCATATTTTACTCCTTATTTGTTGAATGCTATTACATATTAGTTGTTACATATATCCTTGTTATATTGGATTCTTATATTACAACTTTATTATATCTGATCCTGTGATTATATTCTTGTGAGTTTTTTTATTTGTTGTAAGGCTTCAAAAGCCATCAGTGTGTGAGAACCACAACAAGATTTCTTATATAGGATTTGAAAGTTGCAAAAGGTTAGAGTATTTCTATAGTTGTAGGAACAACTAGTGAAGACAAGGACTCAACAACAAAATTTGTAGAAGACTAGAGTCTTTCCACAATGTTAAAAATAACCCATGAAGACTAAGACTCAGCAAGGATATTTCCACAATGTTGAAGGATAACATATGAAGAATAGGGTCCCTATTTGGGCAAATCAACTTGAAGATAGTTGATTATTTAGGGTATAGCCAACCTTGATATTAATAAGAAGTTTCAGGGAAAAAAATCCCTTGATATCAATATTGAATTCTTAAGTAATGTTGATAAAAGTTGTCTAAAATTTTATTACAATGAAATTGTTCTTCAGAAGTTGAGAAGCTTTGTACAATGGATAGATAAGACTTTCATATTTGATTGCATGGAGACCGAGATATTTTCTCACACAAGAATTGATTTGAAGTTGCATTAAAAGAAGATACATCGAAGGTAGAAGAAGATACACAAAAAGAGGTCCCATAAAATATTGAAGAAAAAAGATGAGACTCGAGAATAAGAGGTCCCATAAATATAAGAGATAGGAGACCCAAAGAAAAGTGGTCCCATATAAGTCTGAGATAAAAGAGGAGACATGAGAGAAGAGGTCCTAGAATTTGCAGAGATAAGAGACCCAGAAAAGTAGTCCCATAGAAGTCAGAGATAAAAGGAGTTTCAAGAAATAAATTCCATTGATCATTGAAGATTGAAAAGTGATCATTAATCAAGTTTTTAAGAGGATAGAAGACAAACGAAGGAGAACTCTAGAAAAAGGTATTTACATCAAGTTTAGGATAATCATTGCCATTCGACGACAAGCCCATAAGGTATAGAAGAAGTTTCATTGAAGAAATGTAAAGCTTCTTTAAGAGAAATTTAAGGTAGAAGACTATAGGAAAGAGATACATCATAGTGGTTTATCAATAAAGAAATGAAACCAATATTCAAGATTCTTATTAAAAGAGAAAAGGAGTTTCTTATATAAAAGTATTTTTTAATAAAGTATATAAGATTTTCCAAAGTTGTAAAATAAAAGTGATCGAAAAGCGAACAAAGAACTATCTGCTCAACCAACGAATAGTTAAGAGCCAAGCTTCAACATGAGCATCATAAACAACAAACATAGATGCATATAAACAAGTGCTAGAATAGATAGGCGAAGCACTAAAAAAACAAGCAAAAAGATAAGGACCATAATAGCATATTTAAAAGCAATACTCAAAGCAAGCAAGAAGGCTTGAAAAATATTGAAGCAAAAGAAAAAGTAGAGATAAAATATCTTTATAGATTTGAACAAGGAAAAGTGTTCAAAGGAAGGTCTAAAAGTATTATTTTTTAGGCATTATTTGTTTGGAAATAAGCTTAAGTTTGCATAAGTTTTCTTAATGTCAAAGGTTGGAGAATGTGATAGTAATGGAAGCCTGTTACATGATCTTGCACCAAATCACAACAAAGAGACATTAAGTATAAAGCCAAATATAGAATAAAATAGTACAAGAATTGGACACCAAGCATAAAATGAAAGTCCAACATAGTGCAAAGTAAAAAAATGATGAAAAAAGAAGACATAGAATGAAGGATTCAAGATACAAGTCAGAAATGAAGGAGTGCCATCCAAGGAAGGAAGTTAAGTTCCAAGAGATCAATTAAAGAGTGCCATCCAAGGAAGGAAGTTGAGTGGCAAGAGAGCAATTAAAGAGCACAATCCAATAAAGAAACCTAAACGTCAAGAAAGAAATAAAAGAGCACCACCCAAGAAGGAACCAAAGTGCCAAAATATTAACGATAGAGCACCACTCAAGAAGGAACCTAAGCCTCAAAAGAGCATTGATTTATCACCAACCAAGAGGAGGAAACTAGAGTGCTAGACAGTGATGTACCAAGGGAAGTGAAAGGAGAAGTGAGAGCATCAACTAAAAGGAATATCAAGCAATGTATCAGGCAAAGTGAAGAGTCAAAACACCATCTAAAAAGAAGATATCCAAGTGCCATATTTGTAAGAAAACCTAATTTTTTGAATTTTCATTCAGCAAAAATTGAAGAGCCCAAGCATAAATCTAGAATTTTGAAGATACTAATCAATGCCTTCAAAGCATAGGTAGAAGTGATGTGTTACCTGTTTGAGGGCAGAATAAAATAATCACATTGGAGTATTAAAATGATTCATTTAGAAGTGAAATTTCTTCAAAATGAGGAGTTATTGCATGCATCATAGACACGCTCCAAGATAGTAAAATGTTCAACAAGTTGGACAATACACATAATAGAACACGCCAAAGGGAGAGTTAATATAGTTTGAATGCATCAAAGGAAGACAAATTTTCCAAAAGAAAATCAACGTACTAGGGAAGAATTTAGATGCACCAAAGCTAAGGTGAAGGAAGGCTGAACGCATCAAAGAAGGATGAACATGCCAGAAGAAGATCAACATGCTAGGGAAGAATGAGATGCGTTAAATATAAGGTATAAAAGATTTAATTTAATTTTTAAATATTTCTAAAGTCTAAAGGAGTAATAAGGTTAATTATTTATTATTCTAAGGTTTAAGTTAATTATAGGAGAAATAAGGTGTTTAATATTTTTAATAGTAACCTTAGTCATTCTAAGTGCAATTGGAGAAATAAATAGTTATAGTATTATTTGTTCAAAGTTTTTCAAAGTGATTTAAATTTGAAAGATTCTTTTTGAAGGTTGATTTAAAAGAATATTTGTAAATTATTAAATTGTGGAGAGATAAGGAATTCTACATAAAATTTAGAAAACATATATTTGTAAAATTCTAAATTTTTATAGTTTCTAAATGACTAGGGAGCCATAAGGTATTCAATTACAAATATTTTTTGAAAACCTTAGAAACTAAAAAAAAACTATCATTCTCTAGGGAGATACAAGGTAGTTTATATCAAAGAATATTCATGGATAAATTCGTTAAGAATACATTTAATAAGGAAAGAGAAGATATTTTGCATGAGCTTAAATCTTATTCTCAAAGACTAAATGAAGAGAATAAAGCACCAATATGGTTTAGAAATACAATTGAAGAAATGATAATATTTTATGATAATCAAGTAGACATATCTTTGGAGTCTTTTTGTTGTGAACCTCTCTTCTCATAACCATAAATCATTGAAAATTTCAAACATATACATAAATAAATTGCACAATAAATTGCTCATAAAAAATAGAAATTGATTATACCCTTGAGGTGGGCAACACCATACAATGCTCCTTTTGGAAGTAAACCACTCCACAAGATCTCTAGCTCCACAAGCCAAGACTTATCCAAGAATACATCATACATGCCTTCTACAGTGGGGGTACATCTCTCTTTATAAAAGAGTGCGATGGTTCACCTGCAATGCATTACAAGATCATCCATGTGGTGGTATGAGTTACAAAGTGCATTATGATATGACAATATTCCCCAATGGTTATATATATGATTCTATGACATACATATTTCTAATTTAACACATGGTCTTCCTTACTCAATAATTAATTTATGGCTCATACCATTATATAATCCTTGATTTTTTTTCTTGAACTTGAAACCTCTTAGTTAGACATATTGATAAAATTATATTTGCTACTAGGTTTAATGGAAACAATAATTTTTTGATCGCAACCATGAACTTGCAAGATAGAATTTTTATATTCAAATATTTTTCTTCACTCATGTTTGACCCTGACACATAAGGTGTAGTTTCCTTAGCCTGCACATTCTTATCATTTTATTTTGATCCCCATTTGCTTAAAAATACAACTTCAAATTCTTCCTATGTGTGTACAAAATCATGAGAACCAACAAAGTTGGAATACCAAGATGAAGCTTCCCTTTGAAAGGAAACACAAATTTGAAATCTTTAAAAGATTCAAAAGAATATAAAGACTTAAAATTTTCCCACCATTCCTTAGCATCAATATCATCTTCGCTAGAAAATTTTGGCAACTCCAATTTTTTTTTAAATAGCTAGGGTTTGAAATAATTGAAATTTCTCAAAAATTAAAATTTTGAGATCTCATCTATTTCTTTCTTCAAACAATTAAATCTATAGATTTTTCTCAAAATAAAACAAATGATAATTGATTTGCATACCCGAATTGAGAGATATGAATTTATTTTCCTTTTCCATGCGGCTCAAAAGCAACACCAAAAGCCTTACTTGCAACAATTTTAACTCCCTCAATACTTATCAGAATTTAACAAATGAATAATTATTTTTGTAGTAGTCAAAATAACCTGTATGCTAGTGCAAACAAATTTTGAAAATGACTCTTAAAATTTAATACAAATTTTTTCTTTTTGAAAAAAGTTTGTGCAACTAAAAAATAACATCAACAACCCAATTTTAAATAACTGTAACTCTCTCAATATGTATCAGAACTTCACAATTGAGTGGTATTTTTTATAGTACTCAAAATAATATACATGCTGGTGCAAAAAGATTTTGAAAATGAATGATAAAAAATTTAATGCATTTTTTTTTTTTGAAAATAATTCGTGCAACCCAAAAACAACCTCAATAACCCAACTTCAAATAGTTGTAACTCTTTTAATATGTATCAAAATTTCACAAGTGAGTGGTCATTTTTATAGTACTCAGTTTAAATCTACATTCTAGTGCAAAGAGATTCTAAAATTGGCTGATAAAAAAATTTAATAATTTTTTTTTTTATTGAAAAAATAAACAGAAATAACCCAACTTCAAACAACCATAACTTTCTCAATACTGATTAGAATTTAACAAATGAGTAGTCATTTTTGTAGTAATCAAAGAGATATAGACAATGATATAAACACATTTAAAGAATGACTTTTAAAATAAAAAATATGACCTTTGCAAAATGTGATGTTTTTTTGAAAAAATGTGCCCTAGCTCTGCAAAAACAAACCCACTTTGCCAAAATTGTTGCTCTGATACCAAATGTTGTGAACCTCTCTTCTCATAACCATAAATCATTCAAAATATTAAACATGCATCCATAAATAAATTGCATAATAAATTGCTCATAATAAAATAGATATTGATTATACCCTTGAGGTAGGGCAACACCATACAATGCTCATTTTGGAAGGAAGCCACTCCACAAGATCTCTAGATCCACGAGCCAAGACTTCTCCAAAAAATATCATAAATGCCTTCTACAATGGGGGTAAATATCTCTTTATACAAGAGTGTGATGGTTCACCTTCTATGAATTACAAGATCACCCATGTGGTGTTATGAATTACAAAGTGCATAATGATATAATAATATTCCTTGCGATTACATATGACAATATTTCCCAATGGTTACATATATTATTATATGACATACCTATTTCTAATTTGACATGGTCTTCCTCACTCAATAATTAATTTATGGCTCATACCATTATACAATAGAATATTAAAATATTAATTATCAAGTACCTATACTATTACTACAAAGTCCATCTCAAAATGGAGTGTACTAAAAAGATTGAAGACCTTTATCATCAACAACATATATAAAGAAAATAAAGAATAGTTTTAGTTGTACACAATGATTTTATTGTTATCAAGAAACATATAAAATTGAAACTTTAAAGGAGATTAATAAGGAAGTAAAAATATCTTCGAAATGTGTTTATTGCAATAAGATTGGTCATGAGAAAGTAGACTGTTAGAACCTCCATCCATGTAAATATTGTGGAGGGAAATCTCACTCATCTATTTTTTGTTACTATAAGGACAAGTCCTACATAATATTTGAAATGATATTAATATTCATATTGGATTGTATTTTTCAAATTCTTATTTCTGAAGCATTTATTAACAATGGATCCAAGTGTGAAATCTCTAAAGAATAGGAATAAGATTCATCTAGAGAATCAGGGCAAGAAAATTGGATAAATTTTGATCCATTTGTGACTTGTAAGATATTAAGATCTCTATTTCAACAAGGATACTTAGAGAAAGGTCAAAGGACAAAGAACATATCAAATACATAAAAATACAAAAAGACAACAAACTAAAGAAAGCAAGAAAGGACAACACAAGTTCCAAGATCAAGATGGAGATTTTATTGAAGACTAAAGTCTTCAAAAACCAAATAATGTAATACAAGGGATGTTGGAGAATATTAAATTATTTGGTACTTGTCAATGTACCACCTTGGTACATTATTATATTAGGTGTATGTCTTAAATTAAAGTGTGAGTTATATTTTATGTAATGTAATAATGTGTAGGAAATGCACAAGTATCATGTAATTATAAGTCCAAGTGTTAAGTATGTAAATGTGCACAAGTGTTTAATATGTAAGTGTGCACTTGTGTCCTTAGATTAGGAAAAGCTATGTGAATAGTTAAGTACAAGTGTGTGTTCAAGATAGAATCAGGTGTATGCAACTGGCAAGTATAAGGAAGAGTCATGGTAACCAAGAGTCATTCTAGAATGGTTATATATTACTCCATAGAGGAGAAGGTGTAGTTGTGGTGATGGTTGTTGTCATTATCTACATGGTATAAAAGGTCTACAAAAGTGACATTGTATTATAGAATCAGGTGTTTGCAACATTTAAGAAATTGGTATTATATGTAATCTTATTGTGCATATTTTACTCTTTATTTTTTGAATGTTATTACATATTAGTTGTTTCATATATCCTTGTTATATTGGATTATTATATTGCAACTTTATTATATTTGATCCTATGATTATATTCCTATGAGTTTTGTATTTGTTGTAAGGCTTCAAAAGCCATCAAATTGAAGAGCTTTGAAATGACTGGTCATATGCAAGAATCCAAGTAGTATTAAGAGAGATATATGTTAGTAAATATGCTAAATTCAATACTCAATAATGAATACAAATGTTTAAATAACTCTCACAATATACTAGGATGCATCACATATATTCAACCCATGACTCATAAAATGAACACACACTATATTCAACATGGATAAAAAAGATTATAATGCTTTACAATATAAGATAAAGTGCTACAAATTTACATTACAATTTACATTCTCACATGCTATCCTTATTAATAACCTTTACAAAGATTCTCTTGACATTTCAACTTCAACTTCTTGGACTATGGTCAAACATTAATCAACCAAGCCAAAACCTCAATGTATGCTAATCAAATTAACTAGAAATATGTAAATCAAAACATTAAACTAAAACTAAACACTAGGACTTAATACTTAGGACTAAGGAGGCAATGTTGAAAATATTCCAACATTCTCCCCCTTGATGCTAAAGACACTCATGCAAGAGTTCTTTAAGCATCACAAATTTGGAAGAAAATATTTCTCTTACGTTTCCTCCAATCTTGAATCAAGAAATCAGAATTTACAAAATACTTATGGTGGCACTCCTTCCACTCTTCATGTGGAATTTCTTGCAAATGCTTGAGTGCCTTCTTTTGTTGATTAGCTCCCCCTTCAACAAAAGTATCTCCTCTTGTGGTTTTCAGCAACCACTCTCTTACATCTTTATCATTATGGTCTTTAAACCATGCTCTCACATTTTGATCTTCTTTTACATCTTCAACACTAAACAATACTCCACATGAGTATTTACAATTAATCATCTCACATAGATGATTATACCATACAACTCTTTCACATATTTTCACACAAAATATCACAACAAATATGGCCATATAATGACCAACTACATATGCAACATAAAGTTGCTCCTCACACAAATATTCTCTCACAACAATGACTTTACAAGAATCCTTCTCCCAAGGAATTTTGAACACATAATTTTGATCCATGTGACCCAAGTTCTCCATCACTATATTCTCTCCAAGAAGACTCTTCATCAAAGTTGTCTCAATGAGACAATCACCTTTCTTTTCATTCCTGATCACAAAAAACAAATCATTAATCATAAAAACATTACCTTTAGTATGAGTAGATTTGGTGCTTCCCATAAAGTTATTTTGTAGCAGTTCTCCTTCATTATATGGTGCTTCAAGATCAACCATCAAATCTTCACTAATAGTTCTCCTCCTTTGTTCAATCCATGTTGGTGTGTTGAAACACCACTCATTCAAGCAATCATACATAGTTGCCTTTTCAAGACAACTCTCTTTCTGCAATGTAGTCACTCCAAGTGAGTGATCTTCATCCATGAGTGATGTTTCCTTTGCCATTACGATAAGAAAATCAGCAATCTCATTTCCATTTTCTGTTTCTATCTCATTTTTCACATTCTTCTCCCCCTTTAGAGGAACTCTAACAATTTTATCTTCTCCTTGTAGGAGATCTTCATTTTCTCTGTCAAGAGAGCATACATCCATTCCAAGTGAATGGTCTTCAAGACAATGGTCTTCCATAAACATTGCTTCTCCATCAACATGCCAACAATTTTGGTTGATCCTATTATCTTCTTTATTCTCTCCCATGAGAATTTTAGGTGCATTATCCATAATACACTCTTCATTTATCTCCTCCATGAGATATTTTTTATCACTTTTTCTTCTATCAACAACAAATCCTCTTCTTCCTCCTCGTCCTCTTGAGGAATACACACCTCTTCTTATATTTTCATCAAAAAATTTAGCAACATATGCTTCCTCCATGAAGTATTCTTCATCTTGTTGGTTTTCTACATACATGCCTTCCTCTGCAAGAAATAATTCTCCATTACAAAGCATGGCTTCATATGAGTCTTTACAAGACTCTTCAAAAACTCCTTCAAAAGGATCTAATTCAGAAACTGCTTCAAGGAAGCAAGGCTCCTCCTTGCTTAAACAATCTTCATGATTGTCACTCATGGCTTTATGGGTATCCTCATCAAACCCATAAGCATCCTTCAACACTTGCCATGCCATTGTAGCTGATCTACAATTGGCTATGAGAGGAAAAACATTCTTTTCCATTCCTCTCCTCAAATCCATTAGAGCTAAGCAATTTGCATATTGCTGCTCCTTCTTCTCTTTTCTCTCCTCGCCTTGTAGCTTGCTCCAAGTGGGTTCCTCATAGCCTTCTTGAACTATATCCCATAAGTCTTGAGCCTTCAATAAGGTCTTCATAATTATGCTCCAAATAGCATAATTATCTCCATCAAATTTTGGTACAACCAAGTCTGCATACATGGCTTCCTTTTATTTACCAAAGTCTCAAGCACCCAATTTATCATAAATCAACCAATACTGATTGAAACAAACTAAAATTTTTTTTGTAGACTTCTGATATACTTATCTAAAAATCCACTAAATTTCAGATCCAAATTCACACAAATGAGAAATATGTGATCAATTTACTTTTGCCCTTTCTATCACAATTTCGGATCTAGGATTGTTGAAGGAAAAATAAATATTCACATACATTAATCAATACAGATCCAAATGACCTGAAATTTTTTTTGAATTATGAATTTATCTAAATAATATTGCTCCCAAAATTTGAAAAGCAAATACCTTGTATTCCACCTTATAAAACCATTTTATTGAAAAACTCAAAATGCTAATAAAATTCCGTAAATTAGCTCCAAATCACCTAAAATTTTGACAGCATCCTCTTGATACAATTATCTAACAACCCTCAAAATTTCATAATAAAATACCTCAGGATGCATGAGATATTAATGATTTACTTGATCTCTTCCTTGCAAATCTGCTGAGTGCTGGCCACTTGAGTTTCTCTGAAAAAGTGTGTGCTTCAGATCTCTTCACACCACTCTCCACAGGTTTTGATCCGTATGAGCAAACCTGCTCTGATACCAAATGAGAAACAATGATGAAATTGTTCTATTGATCAACAATGCATTACATAGTTTTATAGTTCTTGAAAGAACTAAAAATAAACATGGTGGTTGAGAGAAATCCTCTTAAACTTATTACAACAAACTAACTTAAAGATAGCTCTTATCCTAACAACATGCTAATCTTGGACTATGGTCAAACATTAATCAACCAAGCCAAAACCTCAACATATGCTAATCAAATTAACTAGAAATATGTAAATCAAAACATTAAACTAAAACTAAACACTAGGACTTAATACTTAGGACTAAGGAGGCAATGTTGAAAATATTCCAACACAACTAACTCTTCATCTCCTCAAACTTAGGGGAGATACAACTCTTCATATTTCTTCTATGAGATTCAATAAATATATTTCTTCTATGAGAGAGTTAATAAATATTTCTTCTAATGATTACATTATTTGGTACCTCAAACATCTAATGATTACTAGATGAAAAATATTTACAAGATACCTAGACACTAAATATTTACAAAATTTTAACAATGTACTTGTAAGGTACCAAATAATGTAATAATCTCCAATACCCCCTCCCTATATTATATTACTTGATATATTGTTTTTTTTTTTTTTTGTATTTACATGGTGGAATCAGTAGCTGCCATGAATCTGGGCAGGCTGTCCAGCTTTTTATGACCACGACAGTATTCTGCATTGTCCGCCCCGAAAGCCGCCACACAGATCTTCATGCAGTCTGCCCCTATAACCACCATGACATAATCATTTTAAACCTTTTACGTTGCTAAAAGCACCAGGAAAGGGACAAGCATTCAGTTCGGTGAGGCCCGAGATTTGAACCATTACTTGATATATTGTTGATCTTTGATTTTGGTTCTAATTTTATAGCTTTGACTCTAGTAGTGACTTTATCTTTTGCATTATTTCTAGCTTTGGTTCTAACACTGATATTGACTCTGGATCTTGTCTTTTTTATTATATCTTTTTTATTCTACCTTGAACTTTATTCCTAGATCAATTACTAAATTACCATATTATTTATTCCCTACATGTTTAAATGTTATTTCTTCAATGAGCACAAATAATCAACCATCATTTATGGATGAACCAATGCTTATAAAGATATTTTTCCTTTTGTCGAAACACTTCAATATATCCATAATTCTATTCCATTCTATCATGTTTATCCATCCATAGTGTACATATATTTTGCTTTTCTTTTTGTGAATTTATTTTTTAGACTGATTATTTTCTCCATGAATTTTACAACAATGGAGGATCCAATGTTTCTCTGTTTTATGCCCATGTCTATTATGACTATTTATTTTACTAATTATTTTTAAATGAATTTTGTTTTGCTATTATATATTACATATTCAATGTCACTTGTGGCAACATTCCCTATTACAAATATGATATTAGCATTCCCTTTCACAAAATCACTCTCTTTAGCTTATCTTATAAATTTGAGGTCTTCGTATCTTGAGCTAAGTTCTTTCATTCCTTGCTTTGTTTCATTATATCCCTGTTTAGTACCAATTGCTTTTGTGTTATTTTTTTTAAAAGAATGAAAAATATGTTATATTTATAGAAATTGTATTACAAGGTAAAATGAGTTGGACATGCAGCAAGGGAGAAAGAAAATTCTCCTCCAGTCCATTTTGGATAAAAAATTACACATAAAACATTACCATACATAATGTATATATCCATACACCTCAACACTACCATAGTTGAATTCCAATTTATTTGAATTCAGTAAACCATCCATTTATTTTCATGTTGTGTTGCTCTATGGCCTAACTGTGATAGATTTATTAGACTCACTATCTACTCTTCCTGTTATGCTATCTGCTTGTATCACCTCTCACATCCCATGGATTATTTAGCACCAGTTTATCTAATTTTCCATCTGAGAGTCCACATATTTCCCTTCTAGCTATTTTCTCCATTTTGCTAAATAGTATGCCACCCTATTTCCATCTCGATTTATATGTGTAATAAAAACATCTTGAAAAACCTTCCAGATCTTCTGAAATGCTTCCACCTTCGTTCTCTCTCCAATTCCCAGCACTTGAAAGGGCCTTATTGGATCTAATATTCCAACCCATGTGTGAGAGTATCTCTATCCACAACTTATATAACTGTAGATTTGTAGCTATCACTGATTTTGAAAAGATCGCTTGTCCTTCCACTTCATTATTTTTTGCCTCCCCCATACCTTCTACTCTCTAGTACACTTTTTCTCCTTTCTAATTTTGCATGATAATACCAAAATCAGTTTTGCATGATAATACCAAAATCAGCTTTCCCAGGGTTTTTAGTAGAAGCCTCATCTGTGTTTGCCTTCACCCACTCTTTGGGAGGCGGCCTCTAGTCTATATTATTTGAGGGGATCTCACCTGTGTATCCATCCCTATGTTATTTCTCTATTACAGTTATTCCAAGGCTCTATAGAATAATCACTTTCTCCATTTTTATGTCCCTCCTATAATTTGATAGACAATATTTCTGTTACCTTGCTCATAATCCTCTCCCATACTTTCTCCCTTATTCTATGCTCTGATCTAAATATGCATGCATTTCATTCTAGCCATAACTCCCACCATATGAAGCTAGGTCCCAGTTTCAATGACATTTTCATTGTTTTAGTCTTAAATCTATACTATTTTCAATTCTCATAAAAGCTTTCCTGGCTATCAAAAACTTCCCAATGCTGTCTCATTTACCTCCACAAATTGATCCATATGTCTTTACCAAAAGGACAGCAAAAAAAGAGGTGATTCAAGGTATCCTCTGCCTTTCCACACAAAACACATTTGAAAGGCCCAAAGAAACCTCTTTTTCTCATATTATTAAATGTCAAGAACTTTATGTGGTTAATCAACCATGATAAAATGTTAATTTTTGGCCATCCTTCCTTTTGCCAAACAAATGCCCATGGAAGTGGTGCTGGGGTAATTTCATATCTACAAACTACCTTGTATCCGTCCTTTTCCTTATAAATTCCCAAATTACTTCCTACCCATCCAAGTATATACCTCTTAGAACCATCCTGAATTGGGTGTCTTTAGATATGTCTCCACAATTTTTTTGTTAGTTCCTCTATCCCCCTCACTAGCCATTATCGAGGATGTTTCAACTATAGCAAGTTTGGCACATGTTGATTCCATGATTTCATATAGTAAGAGTCTTTCCACCACCCTACTCTCCATATCTTGGAATGTCTGAATAATTGGTTCAGATTGATTCCATGAATCCTTCCAAAATAGAGCATCCTTTCCATCTCCTAACTGCCAATATAGGTATGGATTTATTAACTCTTGGCCTGCTAACATTGTCCTCCATACTATAGATCCCTCTCCTTCCACTCTATGTCTTGGAATATTTTTCTCAGCCACTCTTGGGTAATATTTCTTGTAAGAGTCTATTCCATAAACCCCTAGTAGTTGTAATCCATCTCCAATATAGCTTTCCAGCTAGTACCTTGCTGCTATGGGATGTTGATATTATCCCCAATCCTAATTGTTTTTTGGTTGGCATATCTTCTCCTAAACCACTAGTGCTATTTTTTATTCTTCTCTTGCACCTAACCATAAAATTTTCTTGTGTGTTTGTCAATATATTTTAGAATTCTCTTTGGAGCCTAAAGTAAGAAAAATTTATAAACTAGGAAAGCTTGTAGAAAAAATTTAATCATTGTAAGCCTTCCTCCCAAACTTAGCCATTTATGAGTCTAGTTGCTCAACTTAGCTTGAAGTCTATTCATCAACCCTTTCCACTCCTTGCTTTTTATTTTCTGTGTAGATAAAGGTACTCCTAAATACTGTATGGGTAAAGGAGTTTCCATGAATTTCAACAATTGTATAATTTTATCTCTCACCCTCTTTGTTGTATTGAAAAAATAATTTGAGATTTTTTTTATTATTTAAAAGTTTACCCAATAACTTGAGTATACCCATCTAAAAATACTTTTATGTTTCTTGCTACTATGAGATTGGATTGACTAATAAGAGCAGTATCATCCAAAAATTGGAGGTGATTTATCTCAATTTGAGAACTTATTTTTAGGTCCCTTAGCCTCCTCTCTTGTCTTCCTTTTTTTAACAGTCTCCTAAGACCCTCTACGTAAAGGATAAAAAGGTAAGGAGAGAGAGGGTACCATTGCCTCAACCCCATTCCTAATGTGAACATGAGAGAGGGACTGCCAGTTACCAAAACTAAGAATGATGTAGTATGTGTACATGCTTTTACCCAATCTCTCCACCCCTCAACAAAACCCATTTTTTTATAAAATCATTTGCATAAAGGACCAGTATACTCTATCATAGGCTTTAGAAAGATCTAATTTTATAAAAATACCTGGGTTTTTTTATTTTGACATTGCACGTATCACCTCTTGAGCCACTACTATTCCATATAGAATTTCTCTGCCTTCAACAAAACCACCTTGCTCACTTGAAATAAAATCTGGTAAAAACTATTTTAACCTTTCTACCATAAGATTTGTTAATATCTTGTAAACTACATTACATAGTGAAATAGGCCTATAATTATCAATTATCTCACTGGGTGGGCCCTTAGGAATCAAAGTGATAAAATTATGATTCAAGGCTTTTAACATTTGCTTACTCTGTCTGATTTCCTCCAGTGCCTCCACCGTTGCTTGGCTCAAAAATTTCCAAAAATGCTGATAAAATTCAATGGGGAATCCATATGGTCTTGGAGTCTTTCCTATTTGCATTTTTTGTATGATCTATGAGGTTTCTTCCAAAGAAAATTCCTCCATTAACAATTTATTGTGTTCATGTTTGACTAATTGTAGAATTACCTCTAGTATCTTCTCTTGCCATATTGCATTCAAATTTTCATTGCTACTAAAAAGAATATGGAAGTATTGATTTGCTATAATAAATATTTCACTTCCACTAGTTTTTACCTAACCCATCATATATGTAAGACTTGTAATTCTATTTTGTTATCTCCTGGTTATTGTTGTCTTATGAAAGAATGTTGTGTTTTGGTCTCCCTCCTTTAACCATGTGATTCTGGCTATTTACCTCTAATAGATTTCTTCTTGTTTATCTAAAGCTTCCTCTCTCCTAATAATTTCTACCTCACATTGCAACACTTCTTCTGTAATAGTTCCTTGTCTTATCTCCTGAGCAATCTTCTCCTTTTGATCATTGATTTCATTATTTTGGATTCTAGTTATTTCCTTCTTCTGTTTATTCCACTCCTTTAGTTGGGTCCTTACATATTTTAGTTGTTTGTGGAGTTTGAATTGGGCTATCCCAAATCTTGGTTTCCCTAATTTCCACCATCCTTTATACGGTCCCCCAACTCATCTTTCAACCACCATAGCTCAAATTTAAAAGTTCTCGTAACTTTATGATTATCTTATTCTATGGTTAGGCTTATTGGAAAATGATATGAAGAAAGCCTATCCATGAACCTCACTTGATGCTTGGTATGCAAATATAATTCCTGCCCATGAAGAAATGATCCAAGCAACATTTGACTGTCTGTCCTTCCTTTCTTCTATTTGTCTAGGTCATGGAGCTATTCACAGTTTGGATATCTATTAAATTCATTTGACATGTTATTGCTGAAAAAACCTATCCTTTTCCTCTATCATGACTCTTCCTCCTTGTTGTTCCTCTATTATAATATTTGCATTGAAGTCTCCTCCCACAATCCATTGGTCCTTTGGGTAGTTGTCTCTAAAATTTTGGATGGTTGCCCATTGATCCCTCTATAATCTAATTGTCTGTGCTCCATAAAAATTAACTATAGTCCAAATTTTCCCAGTTTTCCTATTTTGTAACCGAACCATCAACACCCCTCTCATAGAGGCTCCCCCTATATCTATGAATAGTTGGTGATTCTACATAGTGGCCAATCCATATGATTTCCCCTGTGTTGATTGAGTAAGGATCTCTCCTTTTTGCCATATCCTCCTATTTAATTTTTGTAAGTCTTCTCCTTGCATTTTGGTTTCCTATAACAAAATTATATCTGGAATTATATCTATGATAATATTTTTGACTGCCTTTTGTCTGGGGTGACTGCCTAAAACCCTTACATTCCAAGTGATTGATATAATTGAGAATTAGGAAAGAAAAAATTAGCCATCGATCTTACCTTTATTTTCTGGCTCAAATCTCTTCCTTGTTCCTCCATATTTTTCTTGTTTGACTTCTTCCCTGTAGATTGGTTCAATTTTTGTTTACTCTTCACTTGATGAATCCCTAGAGTAGGGATTTATTTGTTCTTATTTACTTATTTCATCTATATTTCTTGTGTCAGAATTATCCTCTACTCTATTTCCCCTCCTATGGTCTCCATTATGGGTTAAATCTCTTCCATGAGAGAGGTTGTGTCTGGTTTTGATCCTTGCTTGTTACTTGACACTAGATTGGAATATTGTTCCTGATCAATTGGTTTGAATTGCTGAGTATCCTCCTCTAACCCTTCCATTTGAAAATCTCCTTATGTTTCTAAGTTTCCCAATTGTTTGAATATCTCATATTTGTTGTTTGTTCTTATCACTCTTTCTCATTGTCTCTAGTTATTGTGTTGAATTCTTTTGTTTGAACTTCTCATTAATTTTTGAAAGCCCTCGGAGTCTATTGGGCCTTTCCATTCCTTAGAATTTCACTTTTGCTAAAGATATTGACCTTCCATGTTATTATTTTCTTTTATCCCCTCTTTTTCAGATTGATGATCCTGAACTGTTGGGCACATTCTAGCCAGATGTCCATGAGCGTGGCACATGCAACATTTGAATGGAATAGCCTCATAATCAGGTTGTTGGTTCCAGATAAAATCCCCTATTTTTAGGTCTATCTCTATTGGAAGAGGTTTTCTGAGGTTCATTTCTACACAAACCCTAGCAAACATTTTTGATCCTCCTAAAACTGTTTCTCTTGATCTACCTTGATAATGCCCTAGTAAGTTGCCTATTACCTCGAGTACATCCTCTTTCTAAAATTTAAAAGGAAGGGCAAATAATCTTACCCATATTGGTACTGTAGTTGATTGCACCCTTGGGTCGAATCCCATCTTCCATGGCTACAAGAATAGTCCCGCTGGCCCGTGATGATACGACCCTCTCTCAAATACTTATTGTTGATCTTCCATTGATGTGAAATCTACAGAAAAACACCCATTTGGAAGAGTTAGAATTTTGTATTCTCCTTATAGATGCCATTGTTTCTATATCCACATGTTGAGGAAGTGCACAAATGGTCTGAAACCCATGAATTTACCTATGAGGTTGTGTTTTGAATTATAAACAATATCCTCAGCTATCTAGTCCTCAGCTATTTCCAATACTAGTATTTCTTTTGCTTATGGTAGACATCCATTCACCCTCCCAGGTAGAGAATCCTTATTTTTTTGCTTCCCCATGGTGTTTATGATTTTATTTGCTTGTGTTTGACAGTCATTGAAGCTATCTTGGGTTCCACATAGCTTATATTAAAATGAGATTCCTATTTTTGGAGGATTTGGTATCGAAGTATCTATGTCCCCCATTCTTAACCATGATCCTTACTATTGATAGACCTTTTCCCTAGCTTCTAAATCCCTAGTTTTATACCTTAGATCTCTCAGGCACCTCCAAACTTTTGAAACCCTAACTTCTCTAGAAAAAACTTTGGTTTTTTGGTCTTGTCGCTTTTGTGTTCCTTTTAAGTTCATCACTGTCCTGATTTGAATGTTATAAGTAATTACTAGAATAATTATCACAAATTAAATTATTCCTAACAAATTTTGAATGAGTTATACCATCATTATTACTATCTCTATTTTAAGTCTTCAAACCATTAACAACACACTATCCATCAACTCTAACAATTTCACCTACATTTTGACCAACACACATTACACAATCAAAGCTAGCATTTTCTATAAAAGCACTCATATGAATACCCTTTGTTTTAACACATTTGAACCTATCACTATCAAAATTAGAAATCCTCATAACATAATTCTTTGAAGAAATCTATTTAGTGCCATAAATATTTCATTTATCATGACTATCATAGTACCGTTTGTCTCACAAACATTTTTTGCATGATCAAAATTATTTGATTCACAACCATTTTTTGTATCAATATTTTTACCAGAATTCAAAATTTTTGACTAGGATTGAGTGTATACCTATCTATATCACTTTTGTACTCGTGTTGTCCCTCAATTAATGTTTGCGTGATGTACCCATATTTTATTATCTGCCATAATATTTGAAACTCATTGTCACTCCTCTCCAATTTTATCACAATGGTGCGGTGAAAATGAAAGTTATTTTCACCCACCTTCTCCTTTTCACTCAAAGTTTCCACTCCCACTTGTGAGAAACAATTGTGCCTTCCTCCTAATCATCAATCCCCATGTATCAATCTCTCCATGGTTACAAAATGTTTTATTCTAGCCTCAAATCATCGATAAAAAAATGTGCCTACTCCAGTGAACCATGGGAAGGGAAAAAATATTTACCCATCTATACATGACAAGCACCATCAATTTTTGGATTGTCATATGCTCCCAAGCCCAGATCTGAAGAAGGGTATAATAAATCAAACTCTTATCCTTATGATATACCACTCAATATAACATATGGTAGAGTCTTACCAAGATCATTGGGCCCTATGCATAGATGGTTTTATCATCCCTCAACCCTGCAATAATGATGCCCCATACCCAATGCATGAACTTCCTCCTAGTGCTGCCCATCAAAATTATTAACACAATAGAATCAAACAATGCTATCAACAAATTAATATGCCCTACTATATAGGCATTATTGATCCTCAAAATCGACTTAATTCCTCAAAATTTACCCATTTCTAAAAATGTCCTCTTCTCAACTGCAAAATCCTCCCCAATATGAATAGCCTCCCCTTAGATAGAAGCTTGAAGGATGCACCATACATCCTCTAAAGTCATGGCCATCTCTCCCATTGACAATTTGAAATTTTTGGTGGATAGGTACCACCTCTCCACTAGTGTCATCAACACTGGTTGGTCAAAATTCAACTTGGGTATGTATGCCATATAGTGCAACCCTATCATAGCTAACACTCCTACCATCACCATACTAAGCTCATCAACCAAAATATTGTCCATACTCTTTGGATGATGCTTTTGACTCACAAAAACCTTCATTCCATATACAAACCACATTCAAAGGACTATTAGATAACCTCTCCTATCAAAATTTTGGCTCAAAATAAATTCACCATTGGTGAAAAAATACCAGTGATAAATTTTCCACTAGAGACAAAAATGCCAGTGGTAAATTCTCCACTGGTTATAAAAATGCTAGTGACTCCAAAAAACTTCAAAAAATTGACCAGAATTCAATTTTTTTGACTAGGATCGAGTGCATAAATATCTCTCACTTTAGTACTCATGTTGTACCTTAAAAAATGTTTGCATTATGTGCCCATATTTTATTATCTGCCATCATATTTGAAACTCATTCTCACTCCCCTCTCCAATTTTCTCACAATGGTGTGGTCAAAATGAAAGTCATTTTCACCCACCTTCTCCTTTTCACCCAATATTTTCACTAGTGATTCCTTGAGGGTCTTTGGTGCAGAATAATAAGTAGCTTATATTACCAAAATTTTGGATCAATTTGATTGACCGTTGAAAAGTTATGGCCTTAGCAAGAAAAATAAAAAATTACCAATTTTGGAAAATCAGTGCAAAATTTGACTAGGGGCTGCCAAGGACAATTTTTTCTAGAATAGAACGTAGAATTATTTGCTAAATTTTTGAGTCAATCTAAGCTTTGTGTGAATATATATCCCTATTTTAGTAAAAATTCAATGCCTTTTTTTTCTTGGTGAGGTTAGGTTTGCCTTCGAAGATTAGTTCCCAAAATTCTTCCAACTATCTTTGTCTTGTATGTTCTGATTACTGATATTGTTTTGTTCCCACTAATTAATTCCTAACACTATTCTATTTCCTATCTGATTTTGACTGTCACTAATATTCCCTGACTATTATGACTGGCATAGGTAACTATTCTGACTGTGTAGGTGACTGTTATGACACTGTTATCCTGACCACCCTGTATTCACTATTACTTATGAAATTTTTCTAATTGTAACTGAATTAGACCCCTTGTTTTAGACTCTTACGACTCTTGTCCACCTATTATTATTTTGGGAGTTTTTATTACCTATTATGCATGTAGAAATTCTGGAATAAGGATGTCTTCTTCGTATGCTCAACTTCTGTGTAGGATACTGTAATATGTTTAGGCTTTTCGTTGCAGGTTAAGCAGAACAAAAGACTTGAAGAACAACCTTGTTTGCAAGTTTAAACAGAATCAAGGTACTCTAGGCAAGGGTGTATGTAATATCAATAGGCCCTCTATTATACCACAATGACGAATAATAGTGCTCTAACCAATATTTCAAGCCACTACTCAAGGAGGATTCCACACATACCATTGAACACACTATCTACCTCTTTGACAGTACGGGAGGGTAGTCTTTTGGGATGCTATGTCCCGTGCACTATGGACAATACAAGGCTAAAAAATATTCTTAGGGATAAAATTTTGTTAATCCTAGATGGTCTCCTGATACACCCAAAGATACATGGGAGCTCAATTCTGTGTCCTGTCTAAGGCCTAGGTATTGGAGCTTGATCGCCCATCCCTTCACTAGATGCTTTATGGGCTATCTAGCTTAGCCAATAATGACAACTCCTTCATGATATGTTAAAAACCTTGGCATAGGGTTTCTAAACTACTCAAATACTATAAAATATTATAAAAATATTTTTTTGGCCCTTTTATTTTGGATATGTATTTTTTTATAAGGAAAAATTGCAAACAAAAAAATTGAACTCCAAAATATTATACCTAACAGATGAATTGACATAATCCGTTGCAGTCATAGTAGAACACAACCTTGGAAAGCACTCTGATACCACTTATTAGGAACCTAATATTAAAAATAACACTCTCACATAAATACTTGAAAATAAACACACATGCTCACAACACACTTGGAAATAAAATGCACAATACGAAAGTAAATTGCAGAAAAATAATAATCTCACAATAGCACTGAATCACAAGCCTCTTCAAGGGGGAAACCTCCTTCAATAATTCATTCAATTATGCAAAAACATGTGTACAATATTACCTCTCTTAGATTTAAGGAATTTCTCTAGCACCTAACTCCCAAGGTTGGCTTACATGCAAAATGCCACTCGGGATAGAATCTCCTACCTACAATCAGTTACATTCTTGAAAAAATGGTTACATAGAAGGGTGCCATTTGGCATAGGTTCTTTTTAATCTAAATATTTAATAAAATATTACAAAATACTAACATGGGTACTACCCACGTTCTACAAGGACTATTACATCAAGTGTTAGGATGGGGTCCTAACAACATTGAATACATTGGGTTGAGCTTAAATTATTAATTATCTTAGAGTTTGAATATTCCACTTTGATTGCAAATGGAATTTTTGAAATGATGAGTAAAACATCTCATTCTAGTATTATTTAAGGTAAATGAATTGAATGGATTAGTAGAGATAATTATTTTATTGACAAAAAAAAAGGTTTGAAATATTGAATCATATTTCTCATTATTATTATAAATTTGATGAATTAGTAAAGTTAGAGTTATTTAAATTACTTCTTTTATTTTTGTTCTTCATGATTTGTATGATCAAATAATTTGACTTATAATATAGCTTTTACATAAGTTAGTTTGGTATTGTCAAGACATTTTAATTAATGAAGTTAGTGCAATACGTCTTGAATAAAGACGATCCATAATCATTTGATAAAAGACAATATTGTTTGTAGGATTCCTCCTTGAGATACTAATTATTAAAATAGCTACTCCTATGTATTATAAATAAGATGCTAGGATTAAATAATAGATCAAACCATAGTAAAAGTGATTAGAAATCATTTTATGGTAGTAAGTCCCAAACCTTGAAGAATTTTGAAATATCTTCTTTAATAGGTTGCCCTATAGATTAACGTAAGATTTTACTCTTTGAGGAAAAATAAAACTTGGAATGAATGATTAAACCAAGAATAGCTTAGAAGGATTCCATTTAATTAATAAGATTCAACCTTATGAAGAATTATATATAGCCTCTTTTCACTATAGGTACTTAGGTATTTTGGGTTTCTAGTAAACCTTATATTTGCCAAGATTAGATCTTTGGGTGATTCGGTTATCCAAATGGGAAAAATAAAAACCTCAAATTACCATAGCTTCAACCTATCCTTGATTAATCTCATCGGTTAGGATGAGCAAAAAGATAAATCACCCTATATCATTGGATTATGGGATATAATCAATGATAAATAATAAGTTACCATTAAGGATGGGTAGTATGGGATGTCCATCTAGGCCACTATGCGAGTAGTAAGGTGGTGGAACTTGAAAGGGATTTTCAAGCAAGGGTCTTAATAGAAGAACTGGGTCTTTCAAAGAAGGATATCCAAAGAGGGATAATCTTAATGGGAACATAGTACCTCAAGATAAGACTCCTTAGTGGTTTGGTATAGGATAAATCACTATGTTTACAACCTCATCAAGAATTCCACATTTAGGTCCAGGTGATTGGCATGTCCTTGAATTCCCATGACATTGAAACATGGTCTCTAGTTAAGCATCATAGCATTCATGCTATCCTCACATATTTAGCAACTAGATGGGTTAAGTTACACTAAGGGTTTCACTAACTAGTAACAACTAATAGATGCATACATCTTGTACACATTACAATAACCTCATCATATCTTAAGTGCTTGTCTTTTATGTGGCAACATAGACCACCATTTAAGCAATATGAGATTATATTTCCATCTATGGAAATAAGCAAGTGTTATCTAGGCTTAAAGGATAACCCTTTTTTTCCAATATACATATGACCACTTGACCTTTATTAGGTTTAGAGACCATCACTCACAACATACACTTGAGTGTTTACCTACCAGTTGACTCTTAGGTATTCACTCAATAGAATAAATACTCCTATCTTAGTGTTTGATCATCATCAGACTTATGAGGTCATCTCTAAGAAATCCACCAATTTCTAATGCTTGCCATCAATTCTCAATGCATTGCATAAATCAAACCATCACTTTAACAAATCAACACCCAAATTAGATTCAAAATTAATAATAATCACAAATACTATAATTTCAAACCTAAATATAATATCATTACTATATAAATGCCTCACAAACATACATAACACCAAGGAGGGTGTATCACAATAAAAAACTGGTACATTCAACCCATATAAATAGGATGTACCACATGCTAAAATTGGTACACTCGCTCCAATATGCCTAACAACTAGACCCTATGTCTCCTTTACCAACTGCTAATGGAGGTGGAGGTGGATGAAAGTCATCTAATCATTGTGAGTACTCACTCAATGAATGAGTCCTCGATTGGGTCTTTGATGGTAAAGGTACTCATCACTTTATAAGAACCTTTGTGTGGTACAACTACCAATAGTAGGTAGTCCTACCTCTATCCCTATCTATGTGAAGCTTCACATAATATACTAACTCATGAAGACTATCCATATCTATCCTTGACTATTGAAGCTACCACTCTAGTGGACCTGTAATCATAGCCACTATTCCTACATCTATACCATGTCAAACACTCATAAGAGCCTCATATTTCTCATGAGTTAGCTACTCCAAATTTGACTAAAGGTTAGCCATAGCCTCCCTATCTGATGCTCTCTCCTCAACTATTCACTTCAACTCTAACCACAAGCTGGTAATTATCACCTAGTTCATATCTCATTCCTTGCTAACCCAATCCAAGTCTAACTGAATATGGGAAATAGTCTCCCTTTTTATGGCCCTCACATGAGATATCTCTTCTCTAACCCTTGAAACCTCATCTATCTGCATGGCCCTAGATGCCACAAACTATCTTTGAACATCCTCTAAGGTTTGACATAGAGTCTCTAAATTTACCTATCTACCCTCAACAATTGTCCTGCTAGACCCTGCCTCACCTATAGTATTAGGCTCCACCCCACTTAACGTTGTTTCTAGAAGAAGAATCATAGATAATGGGGATACATCCAATGGAGCACCACTTGTTACCTACATAGATGTCACTTTGTTCATCCAATCCATGCCTAGATACCATTGAACTCCCTTAAAAATATTATTTAGATCATAAAAGTTCTACATTCGATCTCTCGAATGTGGCTTGGGAAAAATTCAAGCAGGTCTGAATCTATCATACCATATAGTATACTCTATTTCCAACCCCAAATCACCCCTCAAAGGAGTGGGAAATATGGGATCATCCATGTTGACCTCTATGAAAGTGAAGAATTTAGTAGGATTCCATCATTTCTCCTAAGCAATTTGTCATACCCATATCTTGCCTGTGGTTAGTATATATTGTACCTCCCCATACTAGTGGAGCACTCAGTCATACCTATAGAGATCATAAGATTTAATTCAATCATCCAACCATATAATCCTCCTAATCCTACTCAAATTATCCTAATCATCAACACCCATGTATCGATCCCTCCATGGTTACCAAATGATTTATGCTAGCCTCAACTCATCAATAAAAATTTGTGCCTACTCTAGTGACCCATGGGAAGGGAAAAAAATATTTTCCCATCTATACATGACAAGCACCATCGATTTTTGGATTGTCATATTCTCCCAAGCCTAGATCTGAAGAAGGGAACAATAAATAAAACTCTTATCCTTATGATATACCACTTGATATAACATATGGTAGAGTCTCACTAAGATTATTGGGCCCTATGCATAGATGGTTTGGTCATCTATCAACCTTGCAATAATGATGCCCCATCCCCAATGCATGAACTTACTACTAGTGCTGCCCATCAAAATCATTGACACAATAGAACCAAATAGTGCTATCAACAAATCAATATGCCCTCCTATATAAGCATTATTGATCCTCAAACTTGAATTAATTCCTCAAAAGTTACCCATTTCTAAAAATGCCCTCTTCTCAACTACAACATCCTCCCCAAGATGAGTAGCCTCCCCTTAGATAGAAACTTGAAGGATGCACCATACATCCTCTAAAGTCATGGCCATATCTCCCATCGACAATTTGAAAGTTTTGGTGGATAGGTACTTGTTGGGCACTAAATTGCATCAAGTTTTTACTTAACACTGCGATTGTCTATCTTCCTAATTTTTGTCCAGGCTTGCACCCGATAGCTACAACTCAACACTCAACATTGGATGGACCAAAACAAAGTTTCTGATCCAACCTCCAGAGTAGGTTGGTTCCTTGTCAACTTAAATAGGGTGTTGACACAATTATGCTCACTTAGGGTTTTAGAGATTAGGGTAAGAAAATATTAGGGTTAGAAAGATGTGAACAATGGTGGACGGATAGGCTAACAACATTGCACTACAACAAAAAGCTCCAAAAAACAACTTAAGGACACAATACTCAGATCAACATTATCTCAAGTTAAATGTATTTTCATTCATTAACGAACAATAGAGAAATATTGCAGACAACAATTTCAATATCCAAACAATGATAATCCAAATAATAGAATTCACCACTATCTAGATTTTATAGAAATGTACTCCTTAGCAATAAAGATCAAATCTAGAAGCAGATTTCAATTACCTTAACAACTAGTAATCCATTAATTTGGCACAAACTAACCATCTAAGTATTCATAGAAATGCAACTAAAGAATCTGAACCTCTGATATCAAATATGAAGACACAAGCTTTGAGGTGAAAATCAGTGTAATGCTCCTTTCATTAGTCCTTGGGAATATTTACAGTAGCACAGGCAAACACACTAGAGCCGACCCTTTAAAAATGAGGGTTCGACCTCTACTTATAGTTTTGCAAAATTAAAATAACAAGGAACATTACAAAGATTAAAATTTAACAGCTCAGTAGAGAGTTCTTGTTGGCATTCTCTTACTGGTTCATCCTTCGAGAAACCCATTGCAAGTAGACCACCATGGCAACTGGAAACCTCTGCAACTTGCTGGTTGTTGGTTCAAACTAGAGTTCTATTTGTTGGAGATCTTATCTGCATCATGGATATTTCTTGGAAACCTCTCATCATCGTCGATCTGCAACCATCTCTGGTTCTGATCTTCTTGAAACCCTCGATGCTTCGACTTCCTTCTCCAACTAACTGTTCTTCAATCCTGGTGAGAAAGCTTTTATTTTATTTCATTCTGCTCAACAATTCTCAACCGTCGATCTCTTCCATCGTATGGCTATGATCTGTTTGAAGTAAGCTTTGATAAATGATAGGAAGAGATCACTGTGCCATTCCGCTTTAAAATATTTGATGATGTCATCCTCCATTCTTCAGAAACCTCAGAACGCCAATCCGCATAAAAATGCATTGTAAATAGGGTGGGATAGAATCCACCACTTATTCCTTGTTCTTTCCCCTTTGGCATTTATGTTGTAGTGAATCCGCACAAACAATCTGATGACGTCACATTTCCCTTGAAAATCCTATGGATTTCATTCCGGACCCAGACAAGAGCATTAGTCATGAATTTCAATTTTGGCCCCACCATAGTGTAAACAACTATGTTTTCATTCCGCACTGGCCTTAGATAAATATTACTTGTTGCCATTCCACTGAATAATTAGACAAAATTACCCTTTTGCGAATCCGCACATCTTTATATCATCTTCCACCTTATGTCACCATTCCGGGCCAAAATACTCTATGAGTCTTCCGAAAATAGTCTTCCAACACTTAGCCGCTTTGAAAGATTTTATAAATGCAAAGCGATCACCAATCCACACAAATTTTATGCTTACGTCACCTTTCTCCAAAAACTTTTGCGGATTCAAATCCTTTGTTGCTAATCCGGAGCCAAAAACAAGGGACGCGATGCGGATTTTCACCAAGTGCAAAATTTGACTAAGTGTGGGTGGACTTCTTACCTTTGTCGCGGATCCACTCCAAAACATACTGGAATGCATGCGGAATGGAGCTTTCATGCCTTAGTAAAATTTTCAAAAATATTCTAAGCATATGTGGCCATTTTGGGCCTACATTCTGGCACCTCCTGGGTGGATTTGCTTGCAAATCCATAGAACTCAAAGTCTTATCCATTGGGCCTTAGGAGTCAAAAATTGCTCATCTTCAAAAATATGCTTTAAAGAATAATTTCCATACAAACATTACCCTCTGAAAAAATTAACAGTTTGTTTAGAGGGTAAAGGTTCATATGGAGATCATGCCAAAACATCAAGACTTATCTGCTTACAAAGAAACTATGCCAAAAATATAGGCTTGTTGCCAATGTCTTCAAAAATCAGGCATCTCTCTACTCCTCTTATAAGGCCTTATTGCAAAAAATTGCCTTCACACAAAATATGCTGCTCTCTGTGCCTCTCTAGGCTTCATGCCTTTATTGCTTATTTCTGACAACTGTCAAAGAAAAAAACAAAAATGCAAAACTTGTGCATATGTACAAAATAAAAGTAACCTAAGTGTGGGCCCCATATGGACCTGTAACAACTCCATCCTATTCTTCTTCTTCTTTGTTCTCTTCTTCTTCTACTTCTCCTTCTTCTTCTTCTTCTTCTTCTTCTTCTGGAGAAGGCGATTTTTGATTCCTTCCTCTAGAAGTATCACCAAATAACCAAATCATCAATTTTAAATATTGTAAAGCCTGTTTCTAGGCTGCTTCAGAGGGGTTTGATGTCTCTTTGAGCTGCTTATAAACATATTGTAATTCTCCAATGTCCTCATAGTTAGCAACATTCCCTCTATTCACTAGATCTTCCATGAGATCTCTTAATCTAGTAAAATTAATAATTAATTGGACAACTTGCTCTTGGGGTAGTGGCTCTTCAAGAGAATCAATTCCATATTCATCCAACAAACTTTCATTAATGCTTTTCTGGATCTCTTCCATGGATAGCAAGTTGTGATCCTCCATCCATAGGCCTTTGAAGCCAACTTGAATCATTTATTTATTTATATCAACAACCTCCCTAATCACACCCTCAATCTTGTCAAACAACAACCAGGCTCTTTGAAGTGCCCTATGCTTCTTAACCACAATTTTGGCTACAACTCTGGCAAGATTCCATTCCTTATTAGGAATTGGTTTAGTAGAATCATTGAGTCTGCTATCAACCAATTTGTACATTTGTTCTACCAGAATCACCATAGGCTGCAACTCTCCTGTGATTTGATCTAGGTCTCTCTGAACATTGGGAAGTAGGCGACTGGCCTCATCAAGAAAATCAATCATGAATTGAAGCCCTGAACATTTCTCTTGGACTTCGGAGAGCATCTCTTTTCTAATCCTTTTCAGTTCAGTTTTAGAAAATCCAGAGGCCTTAGCCTTCTCTATTTGAAGCTATTGCTTTAAACTCTGAATCTCTTTTGCTTGTTCTTCATTCAACTTCTTTTGCTCTCCTAGTTGATCCTTGAGTTTGTTGGCCTCTTGAAATTTTTCTTGCCAACCCTTGACCTCTTTTTTCAGAGCCTTTTCAACTTCCTTTTGATTTCTCAGAGTCTTCTAAAGCTTCTCAATTCATTTCTCAAGCTTGCTCACCTTCTCTCTGAATATATCATTTTTCACATAGAAGGTGTCTAAATGGGCTCTGGCCATAATCAGTTCATCCTCTTCAGGAAGGTTATCAATATCTTCTGTGACCTCCTCCACTCTATAATATTGGATAGTCATTTCATTTTTGGGCTTATTTACAAGTGGAGTCATAGATCTAGATACTCTTTTCCTAGCCACTGGATCAACAAACATACTTCTTCTTGTGACAACCATCCTGCTGGAAGGCTTAGAAAGCTTCTCTACCCAGAAATCATTTGTTCTCTGTGTGGTTGCCTACTCTTTTGGCAAAGTGATAGGACTTGAAAGACTAGCAACCAGGGGAGATGAAGATACCATAAATGATAGGGTAGATTGAACTACTGACAATGGGGGTGTGGGAGTGCTCACAATAGTCTCTGTAATGATAGTGGACTCTGTGACTACTATTGTTGTTGCTATTGGTAAACTCATAGAAACCGACACAAGACTATCAATTGGATGAATGGTGGTACTTGGAACGCTGTGTCCCATTGATGGTGGTGGTGGTAATGATGAAGATGAAATGATGGGATATGATGAAGTGGGAACCTCAGATGCTGGAAGTGGGATTTGGGGTGACTGTGGGGGATCAGGAGTGACTTGTTCTTTAGTGACAACCAATGAAACATGGGGTGGACTGTGAGAGGGAGAAGGTACCTTTGTCACATTTTCTTGACCAAAAAGGGAGGGAGACTTCTTTGGGGATTCAGGAGGATGTAGAGGAGAAGAGGGATTAGAAATCATACCTTCACCTACAGATGTAGGGTGCTCCTATTCCATTTTTATTTCTTGTTGTTGTTCGTGGTGAGTCAATTCTTCTGCAGCAGAAATAGCTACCTCTTTTGCACTCTCCTCCATATCCAATTTTTGCTTCTTTGAAACTTCCTTTTCCCTTCTCTCCGGGGCTCTTTTAGTTCTTCTATGGATTAATTGAAAGGAAGCCATCTCACTCTCAGAGTCTTCTTCTGATGTATTTCCTTGCACTACTCCAGAAAGCAGAACTTGCTCAAAAATGGGACGTAATTCTACTGATGTTGCAGGGGTAAAAGGAAGGGGGTGAACCTAAAACTCTCATCCTTCTTCTTCTAGTCGATTTCTGTGTCTGGAGGCTGACCCCCTAGAGCTAAGCATTTAGGCCTAGATACTACTTCAATAACTGGAGTACTGACAACTTTTTCACTAGAATAATACATTTTTCTCAGAAGCTGAGCTCCCTTAGGAAATTTCTCCACTTGTTCAGTGGTAGGATGAATTTTTTTTGAAACTTCAGCTATTTTCAAAGGAGTTTCCTGCTCTTCTGATAGAGCTCCTTGTTTTGTGGGTGAGGAGAGAGATTCAAAACTAGTTTGGGACTTTTGCACTATTAATACTATGTTTCTGATGTCCTTTTGTCTCCAGGTTCTGATATTTTCATTATACCTCTTGGAAAATTCTTTATCAATCTTCATTCCATACCTGGACTTAGGTTTTCCAATCTCAATCCTCATTCTCCACAAATATGAGATCTTCACTACATTCCACTATTCTTCTTCCTCAACTTCTTCAAAAGCATCCTCCTCAGGCTGAGGGTCCTTTTTCTTTGAGGTTTTTCCTTCCATGTCACTGATGGTGGCTTCTGTAAGCCGATGACTCTTCTTCTTGTCAGGGTCATAATCAACAACCTGCTCATAGAAATCCAACCATGGAGGCAGTTGACTCATTTTTGAAACATTCCACTCCAAAAGAGCGGTCTCATCATTATTTCTTCCTTGTTCAAAATGAGCCCTAGGCCTCTTTTCAAATTTATAAGCCTTTTCTCCATTTACGGCTACATTTCTTGTAGTGAAGATGCCATCAGGGTCATAACTCCATCTTTGGGGAATATAAAATAGACCTAACCTATCAAGGTATTGGTCAATTAGTTGACTCTGCCCCTTCTTAGTGATGGTAATATCCTCCATAGTGCGGTGTGTAAGAAAATATTTTTGCTTTCTCCCAGAACCATAATTCAAATCAATATATTCTACCTGCCTCAAATATTCTAGGGCAAAAAGCCTTTCTGTAACAAAATGGGGTAGGAGAAAAGGTTTTCCCATGAAACCATACAATCTAATAACTGTGCCCTCGGTCAAAAAATACCAATCTCCTTCTTCAGCACCCTCTGCTCTCAGAATTTTCTTAGCTAGGGGTGGTAATCTAGGGCACTCTCCATACATTATTTTTAAGGTAGGTCCAAGAAATTCCAAGTTGAATCTGTAATAAGACTCACTGCTTCTCAAGTGACTTGTCCAGTAATAAACCGGTAAGGGTTCCCCATCATTGTTTTTGTCCTTGACTAAAATCCAAGGCATTCTATCCTTAGTGGTAGCATAAAACATCCACACCAGACTTGAGCAATACCTAAAACTAGGAGCATCAGAGCCCCTTTTCATACTTACTAACTGCTCATGTATCCTCTGTGCAAGAAAAGTTGGCCAGTCAAAATAAATCACCCTAGTCCCCTTTTCTCCAACATCTTTCTCATACATTATTTCATTAGAAATACAATAGGCTATGATGATTTTCTAGTCGTATACCATTCTATCAGAGTCTAAACCCTCCATGCAGGCCAACATAGAAAATAGCTCAAGGTTTGTAAATTCATCAATATGGATAGGAACTTTAGGCATTTCATCCTTTTCCCTTATCCTTATGAAGTTAAGATGAAGCCACTCTCTATAGCCCTTTCTATTATGAGCTCACTAATTTAGTATAGCCCTTGCTAGCTCTACTATGTTAAATGGTCTAGGCTTTGAAGGAGGACCTACTCCTATGATGAATAGTTCATGGTAAAATTCTTTGGTGATTGAGAATAGGGGAGTGCCCTCAGAGGTTTTTATGACTTTATTTTCAGAATCATAGAATTGGATTATTGCAGATATTAATTTAGGATAATGATGTGCAGAATCACAGATATAGGAGAATAAGAAAGATTTTATAGCTATGGTACCTTGTCGATGCATTGGATTTCCTTCAAAATATGGGAATTCGAAACTCGTCCTTAGGAGGGTCCTCCTTACTCTCGTCATCACTGTATCTGCAACTTGTCTGGTCTGATGCACATGTGCCTGCAACTTTGCTCCCATATTTTGTGCCTCTGTGAGTACTTCCTTAGGAGCCATTTTGATAGCAGTAAGACTTTGTTCTCTATAATTTGTAGCAAAAAATTTTAGAGTCTCGTTTCACCCTTTACTGCTTTGAGGATGCAATTGACTAGAAAATGGACTTCGAGTGCTTTTTTTGGTTCTTTTATTTCTTGGAGCGTGCGTATCTTCCACCATTAATGTGGCTACTACACGATCTACCCACTGGCACACTTTCCAACTTCCACTCATTCTTTCGATGGCTCAATGGTGGCATTCTAAATTTTCATTGGCCATCAAATTGAACTGCCACCTCACTGTATCCCTTCGGCTACTCTTTGGATTGAGTAGGAGTTCGTTAGCATTGATTGAGGGATCTCTCTTGTATCTCCATGTGGCATGGTCATAAAATCACTACTTGGCTCTGCTTTGGTTTTGAAACCAGTGAATTAAAGGCATCTTCGATTCCATCGACACTTAGCAAATTCCATGCATGAATCATCACCTTGGTTCCGCTCCATCATACTTTAGCTTTGAAAGGTTCCCGAATTGGAGACACCCTTGTTTCTTTTGATACTTGGCTCTCTTCATCATGTGGGATAAGAACATTTGCACCAATCCATGGGGATCTCAGTGTATTTTGATGTGGATTCAAAAATGCTCGCCATTCTAGAAGAATTTTCATACATTTGAGTGCGGAATGGAGCATTGTTGGATACTTTGTCAACACTTAGTCATTTTTGCAAGTTTTTTCTTTTTCCAAGATTTTTCAAAGAAGACTGATTACAAAGTGCAGAAAGAAACTAAAATACAAAGTGCAAAAAGAAGGGGAAATAGTAATACAATGTATATACATATGTTACAATGAGCTCATATTTTACACATAGTAGAGCTTGAGATGAAAACCATTCACTGGAATCGGTAGTATGTTCCCCTCTAGGTCTTCCAGCTGAAACACATTGGACTCCTTGGCTTCTACTATTTTGAAAGGACCATCCCAAAAAGAATCAAACTTTTCATGCTTGCCTGGCTTTGCTCTATCAACATTCCACCTGAGAACTGAGTCTCCAATTTGGAATTTTTTGAATCTGGCCTTCTTATCGAACCATACCTTGATATCTAAGGAATGCTTTTGAAAATTGTCATATGCCTGAGCTCTATTCTCTTCCAATTGCAGCAAGTGGGTCAACCTAGTTTTTACCGGATCTTCCTCTGACTCTTCCTCTGTATTGACAAGCTTAAGTGTTGGGATCTCCAAATGGATGGGTAACACTGCCTCCTTGCCATATACCAGTGCATAAGGGGAAGTCTTAATGGAATTTTTTATAGTAATCCTGTCTGCCCATAGAGCTTGGTCCAGCAATAGATGCCAACTTCTTTTATTTCCTTCAAGTGATTTTCTCAAAATTCTTAACAGGTTTTTATTGGTAGATTCTGCAAGTCCATTACCCTATGGATAATAATTTGAAGTATTCTTAAGAGTGATGCCATACTTGCTAGAAAACTCTATATACTTGGCTCCTATGAAATCTGGGCCATTATCACTTACCAAGGCTTCTGGAACCCCAAACCTTGAAATCAAATTTTCCATAAAATTGATCACAACATCTTGATCTGATTTCTTAGTGGGAATAGCCTCTACCCATATGGTAAGATAATCTATGGTAGTTAGGATAAACTTATGTTCTATTGAGGAATTGGGGTTGATGACCCCAATGAAGTCCAGCCCCCATTGTTGGAAAGGTTCTTCAACTTGTATGGGCTTGAGGGGGAATGAAGCATTCCTTGTCCTTCCAACATATCTCTGACATTTGTCATAGGCCTTGGTGATCCTGAAAGCATCAGTGAATACAGTAGGCCAATAATAGCCTACTCTTATGATTTTCAAAGTTGTAACTCTACCTGAGCTATGTCCACTAGCTGGTCCTCCGTGGAACTCTTCCATGACCTTCTTTTGTTGATCATATTTTAAGCACTTTAGAAGAATTCCATCCAAATTTCTTTTATACAGGCCTTCTGGTAGTAATACATATTTTAAAGCATGAAGCCTATATCTCCTCCTTTGGGAAGTATTTATATTGGGGGGGCATACTCCAGTTTGGAAATACCTGATCATCTGGTCATCCCAATCGGAGTCTACTGTTTGTGCCTCTTCCATCTGATCTTTATCTATTGTTTGGCAAGCTATCATTTCTGCTAATGTTGCAACCTCTATTAGACCTTGACATAGGGCTCTGCCTCTCACCAACTTGGTGGGATGTATTTCTACATCATATTCTTGGATTTTGGTAATCCAACCAACCCTTTTATCTCCTAGTTCACCCTGAAGGATAAAACTTCTTACATCTGGATGAACCACATATACCAGGGTCTTACTCTGTACCAAGTACTGTCTGAACTTCTTCAGTGATTTCATCACAGAAAATACTTGTCTTTCAATGAAGTTATATTTGACCTGGTAATCATGGAGTGTTTGGCTCCAAAATAATACATGATGCTCTTCACCTTGATTATCCTTTTGAGTAAGCACTGAGGCATAACTTTCTTCAGCTCCATACGCATAAAGGATAAAATATTTACTGAAATATAGATTTATCAGCACTGGGGCTATTGCAATGGATTGCTTGATAATTTGAAAAGCTTATTTTCTGACTTCAGTCCATTTGAACTCAACATTCTTCTTGAGTAACTCAGATATAGGCCTTACTTTCTGTGCAAAATTAGAAATGAATTTCTTGATAAAATTGATTTGGCCTAGAAAAGACTGTAAGGTTTTCTTATTTGTAGGCAAAGGGAGGGCAAGAAGGGATCTGATTCTATCTAGATCTATGGCCATACCTTCTTTTGAGACCACATGATCGAGCAACTTTCCTTCATGAACCCTGAAGAATGACTTCTTAGGATTTAGTGAAATTCCAAATTCTCTGCACTTCTGAAAAACTTGCTCTAGGTGTGATAAGTGATCTTTCTTATCATGGGAAAATATAGTCATATCATCTAAATAAATCAGAATGAATTTGTTTATTAGTGCACCAAAGGCATAATCCATGGCTCTCTGAAAGGTGGCTCCCGCATTGGATAGCCCAAAAGGCATTCTCTGGTAGGCAAATGTGCCCCATTTTGTGGTGAATGTTGTCTTATACTGATCTTCATCTTTCACCCAAATCTGATTGTATCCAGAGTAACCATCTAGTAATGAGAACCTCTCTACCCCTACCACTATCTATAAGATCTGATCAATCTATGGGAGGGGATAGTGATCTTTGAGGGATGCTTGGTTAAGATTTCTGAAATCTACACACAAGCGTATATCACCATTCTTCTTTCTTATAGGTACCAAGTTAGCTACCCAGGTAGAATGTTTTATTGGATATATGATCTTAGCCTTTAATAACTTTAAGAGCTCCTCTCTCATGATGGCCTCGATCCTTGGATTCACGGGCCTTTGCTTCTACCTAAAAGGCTTTGCATCAGGCTCTAGCTCAATAGTATGTTGGATAACCTTCTTGTCATATACCTTGAGGTCTTCATATGACCAAGCCACAATATCTTGGTATTTTAAGCATAAGGCTTTGATATCTTCAGCTTCTTCTGGTGAACATTTAATTCCAACATTGAGCTTCCTTTCAGTACCAATTTCAACTTCTTTATATATTTTTCACTGACTTTCATGACTTGGGTCCTTTTTCTATCCTCATTATCAAACAGGCTCTCAAGGGTGACCAACCCTCTAGGGATGTGATTGTTATTTAGTTGGATAATATCTTGTTGATCAATTTATTCTGAATATTCTTCTTGGATAGTGGAGAGACATGCTTCTCTCACCAGAAAGTCAATTATTTGTTCATCATTCTCAAAAACCTGCCAAAAAATTTGCTTGTCTGGTACTGCAGGTCTGAAAATCATTTTGATTCCCTTGGATTTTTTGATTCCATAGTCTACAGAAGGGTTGAAGTTAGCTCCCTTCATTTCTAATGAATCTTCCAGAGTATTCTTTTCTCTGGGAATAAAATTTAAATTTAGGGCATCAAAGGATTCCATCAGATCCCATACCCTATTTCTGTAAGCTTTTAGGTAATGGTGCTTACTATTGCACCTGTTTCTTACTTGATGGACTATTAACTCAGAATCACCATATATATTCAAAATATTAATGCCCATGCTTTCTACTTGTATCAATCCAAGACACAGGGCCTCATATTCTGCAACATTATTAGTACATGACCATGTTAATCTGTAGGTAAAATTCTTTGTCCCTTCTGATTGGGACTGTAGAACTACACCAGCTCCTGCACCATTTCTGCATTTAGCACCATCAAAGTGCATGATCCATGTTTCTTTCTCTCTCAAATATTGGTTGGATATAGCAAGGATTTTCTTCTCCAATTTAGTTGAGATACTATATGTTCCCATACCGGTTCCAAATTGACTGTAATCCTCTCTGAAAGGCAACTCATCCTCAATATCCAATTCCTCAATGTTTTCCACCAGCTCAAATTCTTCTAGGGGATTAATATTGCACATGTCTTCTTCAATATTTTCAATGTGATAAGCTACTAGTTTTTTAGGTGTTATCCTTATTCTCTTTCCTTTGAAAGGAATTACCATACTAGAATAATCCATGTACATGCATCCACCTAATTTTGCAGTAAACTCCCTTGAAAGACATAACCCAAAGTAAGGTTCTAGGTCAACCACAACTATTTCTTGTACTATTGTCACCTCAGGGGCTCTATGTAGTCTCATAAAAACATCCTTTATGACTCCAACTATCTTAACAGGGGTCCCATCCAATTGTAATACTCCAGGACAAGATCGGGTATACTCCATACCCATCTCTTCGTAGACTACTTTAGGCATAACTGTAGTTGATGCTCCTGAATCTATCATACAATTTTGGACCACCCAACCTTCCATCCTCAGGGATATATAGAAAGGAGGGGGCTTATTATTTAAAATAGTAGGTGATATTTCTTTCTTTTCTGATGGCATACTAAGGATTGTAGTAGACTGCTTATCTTGTGGATACTTGTTGAGGGAAGCCTTAAGAAGATCAATCTGACCAGGAATGAATAGAGTGTCATACAGGCTAGCTTTTGATGGAATATTTTTCATCTCTTCAACAATATTATACTCAGATTTAGTCAGGGTAGGTCTCTCAAACCTTCTTTCTAGCTCACCATATTTCCTTTTATACTGCTGAGTGGCTTCAATTCTCTACCTTTTGGTAATGGAGGGGAATCTGAGCCTTTCTTGAGCCTCATATTTAGATTTTATTTGGTCTCTTTCAGTTTCCTTATCCAACCTCTTAGGGAGACTGTCTGTCCTCTCATTACCTTTAGCTTGAGGGATGGGGAAAGCATCACTACTCTGAGGAAGGGAATCAGTTCTTTTTTGAGAAGGGACTTGGAATTGGCCCATTTTTTGGGGATCCACTTGTAAAGTTTTCTTTCCAGACCTTGTCATAACAACAATTGGGCTTTCTTCATCCAGCTCTTTTCCAACCATGATTTGATCAGACTGCCATAACATGTTTACTCTTCCCTTTTGATTTCTTTCAGCTTGATCCATAGCTTGTTGTACATGGTGTTGGTACATAACACAAGATTGAGAGTCATGGGGATCATTGCATACTAAACACCAAACATTTGCAAGAGTAGTATCTGAAGAACATTCTGGTTCCTCATATGTTGCATTCACTCTGACCCCAGTACTATTACTAGGGCCAGGTCTCTGATATTTATTTACATATGGAAACCTCCTCTGTTGTGACCTTTCTTGGTCTCTCCTTTCCATCGAATTCATTCTATTACTCAGAGTTTTTAGAGTATTTTGTATATCAAGAATAGCAAAAAACTCCTGAGATGGTTGAGAAGGAAGGGGAGGAAAAGGAGCTATAGAGGATGTTGGATTTGGTTGAGGGATTGCATTCATTTGTGGAGATGGAGATGATAAAGAAAGAGGATCGATGAAAGAGGGGTTTGTGGATTGACTTTGGTTATTGGTAGTCTCTGAGTTGTAAGGCAGCACAGTTTTGGGGGGTAGTCTTCCCACATTAATCAGGATATTTTCAGCATGAACTGCTGCATTATAAACTTGGGGGAAGGTTTCTACTCTAGATTGTTGTGTCTGTAGACCTAGCTCTGATCCAAGGGCTCTAATGTAATACATATAGGCCAAACATGTAGTTGGTCTAGCTGTGGGAGGTATTCTCTTCCACGTTCTGCTGAATCTCAAATTAAAATCTGAGACAGTTTCCTGTTGAGACTTCTGCATGGATGTAAACTGGTTAAGCAAGGAGAAGGGATCAACAGATTCATTAAATTCTTCAATAAATGGTTCATCTAGTGCTTGCCATGAAGTGATAGTGTTATCTTCCAGAGTTCTAAACCAATGTAATATCTTTCCTCTGAAGGATAGGGCTAGAATTCTTACAATAATATCCTCCTCTTTTATGTTGTGAATAGCTGCCAGATTCAAAATATCTTGATAGTGCTCATAAGTTGTCTTCCTAGATCCATCATAAGTGGGGATAGCTTTGGACACAGCCTAGGGGATGGCATTCATTTGGGCTAATCTTAAGGGACCGATTGTATTCTAGTTGGGATATTTCTATAATGGCTGATTAGGGGCCACATTTTGTGCCATATTTCTAGGTGCAGATCTTGTCGGAGGGACTACTGGGTTAACTGCAGGGTTTTCTTCAGAAAACTCTTCTTCCATGAGGAAGTCTTGATTCAAACTTCTGATAACCGTAGACCCTCTATAAGGTAATTCACAATAAAAATAGGAGTCAGGGTTATTCCTTTTGAAGGACCTGGTATACATGAAAGGACACTGGTCTATAGGGATAATTATTTTTCTGGGTTTAAGAACCAGGGAGTCGCCAGGTGAACTTGCTCTTCTCCACTTATAAGGTCAAGATAATTCACCAAATCTTGATTCCTCTGGGTTGAGATAAACAATAACTCATATGATGGGTTTTCATGTTCCTTGTGAACTGGTCCCATCGGGCGTGCCAAAAATTGTTGGGCACTGAATTGCATCAAGTTTTTACTTAACACTATGATTGTCTATCTTCCTACTTTCTGTCCAGGCTTGCACCCGATAGCTACAACTCAACACTCAACATTGGATGGACCAAAACAAAGTTTCTGATCCAACCTCCAGAGTAGGTTGGTTCCTTGTCAACTTAAATAGGGTGTTGACACAATTATGCTCACTTAGGGTTTTAGAGATTAGGGTAAGAAAATATTAGGGTTAGAAAGATGTGAACAATGGTGGACGGATAGGCTAACAACATTGCACTACAACAAAAAGCTCCAAAAAACAACTTAAGGACACATTACTCAGATCAACATTATCTCAAGTTAAATGTATTTTCATTCATTAACGAATAGTAGAGAAATATTGCAGACAACAATTTCAATATCCAAACAATGATAATCCAAATAACAGAATTCACCACTATCTAGATTTTATAGAAATGTACTCCTTAGCAATAAAGATCAAATCCAGAAGCAGATTTCAATTACCTTAACAGCTAGTAATCCATTAATTTGGCACAAACTAACCATCTAAGTATTCATAGAAATGCAACTAAAGAATCCGAACCTCTGATATCAAATATGAAGACACAAGATTTGAGGCAAAAATCAGTGTAATGCTCCTTTCATTAGTCCTTGGGAATATTTACAGTAGCACAAGCAAACACACTAGAGCCGACCCTTTAAAAATGAGGGTTCGACCTCTACTTATAGTTTTGCAAAATTAAAATAACAAGGAACATTACAAAGATTAAAATTTAACAGCTCAGCAGAGAGTTCTTGCTGGCATTCTCTTACTGGTTCATCCTCCGAGAAACCCACTGCAAGTAGACCGCCATGGCAACTGGAAACCTCTACAACTTGTTGGTTGTTGGTTCAAACTGGAGTTCTATTTGTTGGAGATCTTATCTGCATCATGGATATTTCTTGGAAACCTCTCATCATCATCGATCTACAACCATCTCTGGTTCTGATCTTCTTGAAACCCTCGATGCTTCGACTTCCTTCTCCAACTAACTATTCTTCAATCCTGGTGAGAAAGCTTTTATTTTATTTCATTCTGCTCAACAATTCTTAGCCATCGATCTCTTCCATCGTATGGCTATGATATGTTTGAAGTAAGCTTTGATAAATGATAGGAAGAGATCATTGTGCCATTCCACTTTAAAATATTTGATGACATCATCCTCCATTCTTCAGAAACCCTCAGAATGCCAATCCGCATAAAAATGCATTGTAAATAGGGTAGGATAGAATCCACCACTTATTCCTTGTTCTTTCCCCTTTGGCGTTGATGTTGCAGTGAATCCACACAAACAATCTGATGACATCACATTTCCCTTGAAAATCTTATGGATTTCATTCCGGACCCAGACAAGAGCATTAGTCATGAATTTCAATTCCGGCCCCGCCATAGTGTAAACAACTATGTTTTCATTCCGCACTGGCCTTAGATAAACATTACTTGTCACCATTCCATTGAAGAATTAGACAAAATTACCTTTTCATGAATCCGCACATCTTTATATCATCTTCCGCCTTATGTCACCATTCCGGGCCAAAATACTCTATGAGTCTTCCAAAAATAGTCTTCCAACACTTAGCCGCTTTGAAAGATTTTATAAATGCAAAGCGATCGCCAATCCGCACAAATTTTATGCTTACGTCACCTTTCTCCAAAAACTTTTGTGGATTCAAATCCTTTGTTGCTAATCCGGAGCCAAAAACAAGGGACGCGATGCGGATTTTCACCAAGTGCAAAATTTGACTAAGTGTGGGTGGACTTCTTACCTTTGTCATGGATCCGCTCCAAAACATACTGGAATGCGTGCAGAATGGAGCTTTCATGCCTTAGTAAAATTTTCAAAAATATTCTAAGCATATGTGGCCATTTTGGGCCTACATGTACCACCTCTCCACTAGTGTCATCAACAATGGTTGGTCAAACTTCAACTTGGGCATATATGCCATATAGTTTAACCCTATCATAGCTAACACTCCTACCTTCACCATACTAAGCTCATTAACCAAAAATTGTCCATACTCTTTGGATGATGTTTCGGACTCACAAAAACCTTCATTCTATATACAAACCACATTCAAAGTACTATTAGATAACCTCTCCTATTAGAATTTTGGCTCAAAATAAATTCACCATTGGTGATAAATTTCCAGTGATATATTTTCCACTAGTGATAAAAATACCAATGGTAAATTCTCCACTGGTTAAAAAAATGCTAGTGACTCCAAAAAATTCAAAAAATTGATGAAAATTAATTTTTTTGACTAGGATCGAGTGCATACCTATCTATCTCACTTTGGTACTCGTGTTGTCTCTCAAATAACATTTGCATGATGTGCCTATCTTTGATTATCTGCCATCATATTTGAAACTCATTATCACTCCCCTCTCAAATTTTCTCACAATGGTGTGGTGAAAATGAAAGTCATTTTCACCCCCCTTCTCTTTTTCACTCAAACTTACACAATGAATTTATTGTTATAAAGAAAAAATATGAACTTGAAACTTTAAGAGAGATTAATAAGGAAGTAAAAATATCTTCAAAATATTTTTATTACAATAAGACTAGTCATGAGAAAGTAGACTGTTAGAACCTCCATCCATGTAAATATTGTGGAGAGAAATCTCACTCATCTATTTTTTTCTACTATAAGGACAAGTACTACATAAGATTTGAAATGATATTAATATTCATATTGGATTGTATTTTTCAAATTCTTATTTCTGAAGCATTTATTAACAATGGATCCAAGTGTGAAATCTCTAAAGAATAGGAAGAAGAGTCATCTAGAGAATCAGGGCAAGAAAATTGGATAAATTTTGATCCATTTGTGACTTGTAAGATAATAAGATATCTTGTTCAACAAGGCTACTTAGAGAAAGGTCAAGGACAAAGACCATATCAAAGACATGAAAATATAAAAAGACAACAAACTAAAGAAAGAAAGAAAGGACAATACGAGTTCCAAGATCAAGATGGAGATTGTATTGAATACTAAAGTCTTCAAAAACCAAATAATGTAATACAAGGGATGTTGTAGAATATTACATTATTTTGTACTTGCCAATGTACCACCTTGGTACATTATTAGATTAGGTGTATGTCTTAGATTAAAGTGTGAGTTATATTTTATGTAATGTAATAATTTGTAGGAAATGCACAAGTATAATGTAATTATAAGTTCAAGTGTTAAGTATTTAAATGTGCACAAGTGTTCAATATGTAAGTGTACACATGTGTCCTTAGATTAGGAAAAGTTATGTGAAGAGTCAAGTACAAGTGTGTGTTCAAGATAGAGTCATGTGTATGCAAGTGGTAAGTATAAGGAAGAGTCATGGTAACCAAGAGTCATTCTAGAATGGTTATATATTACTCCATAGAGGAGAAGGTGTAGTTGCGGGTATGTTCATTGTAATTATCTACATGGTCTAAAAGGTCTACAAAAGCTACATTGTATGAGAGTTTTGTAACACAAAGAGGAGTAATACAAGTTTGCAACATTTAAGAAATTGGTATTATATGTAATATTATTGTGCATATTTTACTATTTATTGTTTGAATGTTATTACATATTAGTTGTTATATATATCCTTGTTATATTGGATTATTGTATTGCAACTTTATAATTTTTGATCCTATGATTATATTATTATGAGTTTTGTATTTTTTGTAAGGCTCCAAAAGTCATAAAATTGAAGAGTTTTGAAATGAGTGGTCATATGCAAGAATCCAAGTAGTATTAAGAGAGATATATGTTAGTAAAGATGCTAAATTCAATACTCAGTAATGGATACAAATGTTTAAAGAACTCTCACAATATTCTAGGATGCATCACATATATTCAACCCATGACTCATAAAATGAACACACACTATATTCAACATGGATAACAAGATTATAATGCTTTAAAATATAAGATAAAGTACTACAAATTTACATTACAATTTACATTCTCACATGCTATCCTTATTAATAACCTTTACAAAAAGTCTCTTGACATTTCAAATTCAACTAACTCTTCATCTCCTCAAACTCGGGGGAGATAGACTCTTCATATTTCTTCTATGAGAGAGTCAATAAAATATATTTCTTCTATGAGAGAGTCAATAAATATATTTCTTCGATGAGAGAGTCAATAAATATATTTCTTCTAATGATTACATTATTTGGTACCTCAAACATCTAATGATTACTAGATGAAAAATATTTACAAGATACCTAAATACTAAATATTTACAAAATTTTAACAAAGTACATGTAAGGTACCAAATAATGTAATAATCTCCAATACCCCCCTCCCTATATTACATTACTTGATATATTATTGATCTTTGATTTTGGTTCTAATTTTCTAGCTTTGACTCTAGTAGTGACTTTATCTTTTGCATTATTTCTAGCTCTAGTTCTAACACTGATACAGACTCTGGCTCTTGTCTTTTTTATTATATCTTTTTTATTCTACCTTGAAATTTATTCCTAGATCAATTACTAAATTACCATATTATTTATTTCCTACATGTTTAAATGTTATTTCTTCAATGAGCACAAATAATCAACCATAATTTATGGATGAACCCATGCTTATCAAGATATTTTTCCTTTTGTCAAAACACTTCAATATTTCCATAATTCTATTCCATTCTATCATGTTTATCCATCCATAGTGTACATATATTTTGAATTTCTTTTATTGAATTTGTTTTTTAGACTGATTATTTTCTCCATAAATTTTACAACAATGGAGGATCCAATGTTTCTCTATTTTATGCCCATGTCTATTATGACTGTTTGTTTTTACTAATTCTTTTTAAATGAATTTTGTTTTGCTATTATCTATTACATATTCAATGTCACTTGTGGCAACATTCCCTATTACAAAACTGATATTAGCATTCCATTTCACAAAATCACTCTCTTTAGCTTATCCTAGAAATTTGAGGTATTCGTATCTTGAGCTAAGTTCTTTCATTCCTTGCTTTGTTTCATTATATCCTTGTTTAGTACCAATTTCTTTTGTGTTTTTTTTTTGAAAAAATGAAAAATATGTTATATTTATAGAAAATGTATTACAAGGTAAAATGAGCTAGACATGCATCAAGGGAGAAATAAAATCCTCCTCCAGTCTCTCTTGGCTCAAAAATTACACAAAACATTACCATACATAATGCAGATATCCATACACCTCAACACTACCATAGTTGAATTCCAATTTATCTGAATTTCGTAAACCATCCATTTATCTTCATGTTGTGTTGCTTTGTGGCCTAATTGTGATAGATTCATTATACTCACTGTATGCTCTTCTTGTTCTGCTATCTTCTTGTATAACCTCTCGTATCCCATGGATTATTTGGCACCAACTTATCTAATTTTCCATCTGAGAGTCCACATATTGCCCTTCTTCTAGATACTTTTCCCATTTTTATAAATAGTCTACCACCCTATTTCACTCTCTCTTGATATGTGTAGTAAAAACATCTTGAAAAACTTTCTAGATCTTCTAAACTGCTTCCACATTCCTTCTCTCTCCAATTCCCAGCACCTGAAAGGGCCTTATCGGATCTAAGATTCCAGCCCATGCATGAGAGTCTCTCTATCCACAACTTATATAACTATAGATTTACAGCTATCACTGATGTTGAAAATATCATCTGTCCTTCCACTTCATTAATTGTTACCTCCCCCATACCTTCTGCTCTCTAGTACAATTTTTCTCCTTTCCAATTTTGCATGATAATACCAAAATTAGCTTTCCTAGGGTTTTTAGTAGAAGCCCCATCCATGTTTGCCTTCACCCACTATTTGGGAGGTGGCCTACAGTATATATTATTTGAGGGGATCTCACCTATGTATCCATACCTAAGTTATTTCTATATTATAGTTATTCCAAGGCTCCGTAGAATAATCACTTCCTCCATTTTTATGTCTGTTTCCTCTTGTAATTTGATAGACAATTTTTTTGTTACCTTGCTCATAATCCTCTCCTATACTTTCTCCCTTTTTTTGTGCTCTGATCTAAATATGCATGCATTTCATTCTAGCCATAACTACCACCATATGAAGCTAGGTCCCAGTTTCCATGACATTTTTATTGTTTTAGTATTAAAGCTACACTATTTCCATTTCTCATAAAATATTTCCTGGCTATCAAAAACTTCCCAGTGCTATCTCATCTACCTCCACCAATTGATCCATATATCTTTAGCAAAAGAACACCCAAAAAAGAGGTGATTCAATGTCTCCTCTGCCTTTCCACACAAAACACATTTGAAAGACCTATTTTTCTCAAATTATTAAATGTCAAGAACTTTTTGTGGTTAATCAACCGTGATAAAATGTTAATTTTTGGCCATACTTTTGCCAAAAAAATACCCATGAAAGTGGTGCTGGGGTAATCTCATATCCACAAACTACCTTGTATCCCTCCTTTACCATATAAATTCCCAACTTACTTCCTACCCATCAAAGTATATCCCTCTTAGAACCATATCAAATTGGGTGTCTTTGGAGATATCTCCATAGTTTTTCCATTAGTTCCTCTATCCCCCTCACTAGCCATTATCGGGGATGTTTCCAACTATAGCAAGTTTGGCACATGTTGATTCCATGATTTCATATAGTAAGAGGCTTTCCACCACCCTATTTTTTGGAGATCTACTTTTCAACTCTCCATCTCTTGGAATGTATGAATAATTGGTTGAGATTGATTCCATGAATCCTTCCAAAATAGAGCATCCTTTCCATACCCTAACTACCAATATTGGTATGGATTTATTAACTTATGGCATGCTAACATTGTCCTCCATACTGTAGATCCCTCTCCTTCCACTATGTGTCTTAGAATATTTTTCTCAGCCACTCTTGTGTAATATTTTTATTGTAAGAGTCTACTCCATAAACCCCTAGTAGCTGTAATCCATCTCCAATATAGCTTCCCGACTAGTACCTTGTTGTATGGGATGTTGATCTTATCCCCAATCCTCCTTGTTTTTTTGGTTGGCATATCTTCTCCCAAAACACTAGTTCTATTTTTTATTTTTCTCTTGCACCGAACCAAAAAAGCTTTCTTGTGTATTTGTCAATATCTTTTAGAATTTTCTTTGGAGCCTAAAGTACAAAATTTTTATAAACTAGGAGAGCTTGTAGCACAACTTTAATCATTGTAAGCCTTCCTCCCAATCTTATCCATTTATGAGTCCAGTTGCTCAACTTAGCTTGAAGTCTGTCCATCAACCCTTTCTACTCCTTACTTTTTATTTTCTTTGTAGATAAAGGTACTCCTAAATACTGTATGGGTAAAGGAGTTTCCATGAATTTCAACAATTGTATAATTTTATCTCTCACCCTCTTTGTTGTATTGAAAAAATAATTTAAGATTTTTTTTATCATTTAAATTTTACCTAACAGCTTGAGTATACCCATCTAAAAATACTTTTATGTTTCTTGCTACTATGAGATTGGCTTGACTAATAAGAGTAGTATCATCCACAAACTAGAGGTGACTTATCTCAATTTGAGAACTTATTTTTAGGTCCCTTAGCCTCCCCTCTTGTCTCCCTTTTTTTAATAGTCTCCTGAGACCCTCTGCGTAAAGGATAAAATAGTAAGGGGAGAGAGGATACCCTTGCCTCAACCCCATTCCTACTGTGAACATGGGAGAGGGATTGCCATTTACCAGAACTGAGAATGATGTAGTCTGTGTATAGGCTTTTACCCAATCTCTCCACCCATCAACAAAGCCAATTTTTTATAAAATCCTTTGCATAAATGACTAGCCTACTCTATCATAGGCTTTAGAAAGATATAATTTAATAAACATACACAAGTCCTTTTATTTTGAAATTGCCCGTATCACCTCCTGGGCCACTACTATTCCATATAGAATTTGTCCGCCTTCAATAAAACCACCTTGCTCACTTGAAATCAGATTTGGTAAAAAAATGTTTTAATATTTTTACCATAAGCTTTGTTAATATCTTGTATACTACATTACATAGTGAAATAGGCCTATAATTATCAATTATCTTACTGGGTGGGCCCTTAGAAATCAAAGTGATAAAATTATGATTCAAGGCTTTTAACATTTGCTTACTCTATCTGATTTCCTCTAGTGCCTCCATCACTGCTTGGCCCACAATTTCCCAGAAATGCTAATAAAATTCAATGGGGAATCCATATGGTCTTGGAGTCTTTCCTGTTTGCATTTTTTGTATGATTTGTGAGGTTTCTTCCAAAGAAATTTCCTCCATTAATAATTTATTGTGTTTAGGTTTGACTAATTTCAGAATTGCCTCTAGTATCTTCTCTTGCCATATTGCATTTAAATTTTCATTGATGCTAAAAAGAGTATGGAAGTAATGATTTGCTATAATTTTCATTTCACTTCCATTGGTTTTTACCTAACCCATCATATCTGTAAGACCTGTAATTCTATTTTGTTGTCTCCTGGATGTTGCTGTCTTATGAAAGAATATTGTGTTTTGGTCCCCCTCCTTTAACCATGTGATTCTGGCTCTTTGCCTCCAATATATTTCTTCTTGTTTCTCTAAAGATTCCTATCTCCTAATAATTTTTGCCTCACATTGCAATAGTTCTTCTGTAATAGTCCTTTGTCTTATAATAGTCCTTTTGATCCTTGATTTCGTTCTTTTGGATTCTAGTTATTTTCTTCTTCTGTTTACTCCACTCCTTTAGTTGGGTCCTTACATATTGTTTGTGGAGTTTGAATTGGGCTGTCCCAAATCTTGGTTTCCCTAATTTCCACCATTCCTTTATGCGGTCCCCCAAATCCTCATATTTCAACCACCATAGCTCAAATTTAAAAGTTCCCGCAACTTTATGATTATCGTATTCTATGGTTAGGCTTACTGGAAAATATTTTGAAGAAAGCCTATCCATGACCCTCAATTCTTGGTATGCAAATATAATTTATCCCCCATGATGAAATAATCCAAGCAAGATTTGACCATATCCTCTTCCTTTCTTCTATTTGTCTAGGTCATGGATCTATCCACAGTTATTGCTGAAAAAAACCTTTCCTTTTCTTCTATTTGTCTAGGTCATGGATATCTATTAGATTTATTTGACATGTTATTGCTGAAAAAAACCTTTCCTTTTCCTCTAGCATGGCTCTACCTCCTTGTTGTTCCTCTATTCTAAGATTTGTATTTAAGTCTCCTTCCACAATCCATTGGTCCTCTGGGTAGTTGTCTCTAAAAGTATGGATGACTGCCCATTGATACCTTTGTAATCTAACTATCTGTGCTCCATAAAAATTAACTATAGTCCAAATTTTTCCAATTTCTCTACTTTGTAACTGGACCATCAATACCCCTCTCATAGAGACCTCCCCATCTCTAGTAATAGTTGGTGATTCCACATAGTGGCCAATCCACCTGATTTCCCCTGTGTTGATTAAGTAAGGATCTCTCCTTTTTGCCATATCCTCCTATTTATTTTTTGTAAGTCTTATCCTTGCATTTTGGTTTCCTGTAACAAAATTATATGTAGACTCATATCCATGATAATATTTTTGACTGCCTTTTGTTTGGGGTGACTGCCTAAACCCCTTACATTCCAAGTGATTAATATAATTGAGAATTAGGATAGAAAAAATCAGCCATCAATCTTACCTTTCCGTTCTGGCTCAAATCTCTTCCTTGTTTGACTTCCTCATTTCAGATTGATTTGGTTTTCATTTCTTCTTCACTTGATGAATTCCTATAGTAGGGATTTCTTTGTTCTTATTTCTTTCTTTCATCTCTATTTTTTATGTCAAAATTATCCTCTACTCTATTTCCCCTCCTATGGTCTCTCTTTTGGGTTGAATCTCCTCTTCCATGAGAGAGGTTGTGTCTGGTTATGATATTTGCTTATTTCCTGACACTAGATTAGAATATTGTTCCTGATCAACTAGTGTGTCTGTTTCCATGTTTTTGAGTTGTTTGAATATCTCATATTTATTGTTTATTCTTATCGCTATTTCTCCTTGTCTCTGGTTACTGTGTTGATTTATTTTGTTTGTCCTTCTCAATTTTTTTTGAAAGCCCTCAAATTCTGTTGGGCCTTTCCCTTCCTTATTATTTCTCTTTTTCTAAATAGATTGACTAGCCATGTTAATATTTGCTTTTATCCCCTCTTGTTCATATTGATGATCCTTAATTGTTGGGCACATTCTAGCCAAATATCCATGAGCGTGGTACACCCAATATTTGAATGGAATAACCTCATAATATAGTTGTTGGTTCCAGGTAAAATCCCCTATTTTTAGGTCTTTCTTTATTGGAAGAGGTTTTATAAGGTCTATTTCTACACAAACCCTAGCAAACATTGCCGATCCTCCTAAAATTATTTCTTTTGATCTACCTTGATAATGCCCTAGTAAGTTGCCTATTGTTTCGAGTACCTCATCTTTCCAAAATTCAAGGGTAAGGGAAAATAATCTTACCCATATTGGTACTGTAGTTGGTTCCACCCTCAGGTCAAATCCCATCTTCTATGGTTGCAATAATAGTCCCATTGTCCCGTGATGATACGATCCTCCCTCAAATACCTTTTGTCAATCTACCATTGATGTGAACTCTACAGAAAATACCTATTTGGAAGAGTTAGAATTTTTTATTCTCCTTCTAGATGCCATTGTTTCCATATCCACATGTGGAGGAAGTGCACGGATGGTCTAAAACCTACGAATTTACCTATCAGATTGTGTTTTGACTTATAAATAGTATCCTCAACTATCTAGTCCTCAGCTATTTCCAATATTAGTATTTCTTTTGTTTGTGGTAGAAATCCGTTCACCCTATTAGGCAGAGAATCCTCCTTTTGTTGCTTTCCCATGGTGTTTATGATTTTATTTTCTTGTGTTTGACAGTAATTGAAGCTATCTTGGGTTCCACATAGCTTATCCTAGAATGAGATTCCTTCGTTTGGAGGATTTGGTACCAAAGTACCTATGTCCCCCATTATTAGCCATGATCCTTACTATTGATAGATCTCTTCCCTAGCTTCTAAAACCCCAGTTTGATATCTTAGATCTCCTCTCAGGAACCTCCAAACTTCTAAAAACCTAGCTTATTTAGAGAAAACTTTGGTTTTCTGGTCTTGTCACTTTTGTGTTCTTTTTAAGTTCATCATTGTGCTGATTTGAATGTTATAAGTAATTACTAGAATAATTATCACAAATTAAACCATTAATAACAAATTTAAAATGAGTTATACCATCATTATCCTTATCTCTATTTGAAGTCTTCAAACCATTAACAACACACTATCCATGAACTCTAACAATTTTACCTACATTTTGACCAAAACACACTACACAATCAAAGCTAGCATTTTCTACAAAAGAACTCATATGAATACCTTTGTTTAACACATTTCAACCTATCACTATCAAACTTAGAAATCCTTAAAATATAATTCTTTGAAGAAACTTATTTAGTGCCAAAAATATTTCCTTTATCATGACTATCACAAGTATCGTTTGTCTCACAAACATTTTTTGCATGATCAAAATTCTTTGATTCAAAACCATTTTTTGTATCAATATTTTTAAGAGTAATGTTCAAAGTGTCACTTTTAAGTAGGTCACATGTGTCATTGTTTTCACTACTCAATATTTCATCTTATTCTTCTCTAGAATTTTCCTTGCAAGATTTTGGTGTTAAACTTGTTTTAAACTTTGCCATAAGCACTTTATGAGTTTATTCATAGTCTTCCTCATAGTTAAATTTTGAATCTTATACCTCTTGAACCATGTGATTTTTTTTCCTTTTTGAATATTATTGTTGTGTTCATGTATATCATTTTTGATTTGATTGATTTTATGTTTGTTGACATCTTTGAAAGGGTCTATGCATTTGATTCCATTGATTGAATAAATTATACCTACAAAATCGGGTGATGTGTCCTCCTTTGTTACATATATGAAAATATCTTCTTTTTCATTCTAGTTGATTTTGTGATGATGAGATAGAAGATTTTTTTGTGTTATTTGGTGATCTTTTTGCTGAAATAAAAGCATTGTTTGATAGTTAATATCTTACTTGATTTTCTATTTCATATTCTTAAAGGATATTAACTAACTCTTCAAATGACACTTTTTTGTTTGACACTTGGAGAGATGTGACCAATGTTTTAAATGATTCTAGAAGTGCTCTAAGTGTAACTTGGACAAGAAAATTTTCTTCTACTTTCTCTCCCATAGTTTATAACTTCAATTTTTAAATATGCTATCATTCTAAGAAAGTATTCTATATTTTTAGCATGTTGAACTTTTAGTAAATACAATTGTGATTGCAAGTGTAGAACATTGAATTCATTATTTCCCTAAAATATGGTGCATAGTTTATCCCAAGCCTCTTATGAAGTATTGGCCTCACTTATATGTGCTTGTATTTCATCTTGGAATATTTTTATCTCTAGTTACTATTCCCCAAATTTTTTATTAATAAGTATTGACTTCATATTATTTTTCCTAGGAGTGAAACTTAGTCCCTTTAGTAATTGGTATTTTTAGAGATTTTTGTATTTTCCATATTGCCCTTAAAATTTTTTTTTTCTAAAATGTCTTCATAAATTTCTTAAAAATATGATCAAATTTTCTAATGTATTTTACAATTTTCTTGGATGGGGGTAAGTTTGAAAAAGTTCTTTAAATTATCAAGTAGAAAATCATTTAACTCCCTAATTTAATATTTTTCTTCTTTGAACTTTCTTTTCTTCAAATTTCTTTTCAAGGTTTCCTTGTATTAAAAAATTCCTTCTATTTTTTTCTAATATTTCAAATGGATGTGGATTCTCTAATGTCTTTTTCAACTCTTTTGATTTTTGTCTTATCATTTTAATTTCAAACATTGTCCATTAAAATTCCTTATGGACCAGTATTTTCATTCACCAATTTCCTTTTTAATTCTCATAAAAGGAACATTCTAACTTTTTTGGAAAGGCTTTAAATAATTTCTTGAGTTTGATTCTTCAAATATTTTTTCTTGCTTCCTTTTTAATTTTTTATCATTTAGAATGTTCCATAAGAATTCCTTTTGTCTCCCTGATTATTTTCCTTCTAGTATTTCAATACACTTTGGAGCCAAAAAATATTTCATACCTTATAAAGCATGCTCAATATATTTTTTTGATTATTCTGTGAAGGGGATTTTGAAAGAGCCTCAACCCTTTTACATCCAAAAATATATATCAAGAGACCACCAATCGAGACCAACACAAAGGGACATACTCAAATTGCTTTACAAAACAAAACATGCAACCCTTCAAAGGATACAACTTAAACAGTGACTATAAGCAAGCTAGAACATTAAATCAAAGCTCAAAATAAGAGAAAAAAAACTAGGAGTCATATTAATAAAGGAGAATCATGACCTTTGGCCATCCTCTCTACTTTATTAATCATCTCTTTGGATATCAGTGCAATGATTATCCTCCTATTGTCTTCATTATCTTGACATCGCCAATTAAGCCAAGCTGACTAGACCGACATGGGTCCCAACATAGCTAGAGATACCATTGCCAGATCTACCAAGATGAATTCCACATCACCTAGAATAGTTTTTTCATTATTTGAGGATGATAATTTGTAGAGGATCTAATATTGGTATTTAATAGTTGTGATTAGGCACCATAATAACAAGCCTAGAACTGCTTCAAGCTTAGGACCCTATAAGGGTAAATCTAATTTTTCTTCAAATTTCACATTTTCCTTCACATTTCGTAATTATTGTTTCTCCTTATTCACCACATCCAATGATTCACTTAGGAAGTCTATCTCCCAAACCTTGAGCTCCTCTACATTTACTCCTAAGTTAGCCATGATATTTATTGCTTGGTTCTCCTTGAGAATTTTCTAGACTCTATATATTTATTCAAGATGTGATAATCATATATTTGATACTCTAGCTTGCCACCTATAAATTGTTAGCACAAAATATAATGTTGATCAAGTCTCCTTCAACTACCACCCTTATGACATTCAACCTATCCAATAAGAGGACCCCTTGGAACAAGGCCCTAGCCTTTGTGAAATGACTAGTTTGAGTTCCCAACCCCTCTGCATAAGCAAGGAGAATCTCACCTTCATGATCTTTGATAAAACCCCCTACACAAGCCCTTATTGGGTTACCCTTTGCAGCCCCATTGAAGTTCATATTGGCCCAATCCAATTGAGGCTCTTTCTAGTCTATTTGAGATTGGATCAAAGGATCAAAATGGGTAGGGAGGAAGGAGCCCCATCTAATCCCCATTGGAAAGTAATCTTTTCTTCCACATTACTCTCCCAATAGTCCTTGAAGTTTATACCTTGCATATTTTCTACTATAGCTACACTAATTCTTGCTTCAATGGACTTGTAGTCCTTTTTCAAATCCTTAAAGGCTTTGTTATTTATTTCTTTCCAAAGACCCCAAAAAAGGTGGGGTAGGCTAAGATTCCTTAAGGTTTTCAACCTTTTGCTTTAGAATTGGGGCTCCTAGGTGATATTAAACTTACCTAGGATCATATTGAGCACTTCCATCTAATACATGCAATCCATAAATAAAATCTTCCCATTCTCCCAAGATAGCATCAATTGGGAATTATAATACCCTTTTTAAGAAGGTTATCAATGGTGAGAACTTTGTTTTGAACAACTAACCAGTAGAATAAATTGATCTTGGGGACCATGTGCTTGAGCCATATTTTTGCAACTGGATGCCACCTCCATCCTTCACCTTCCATGAGGTAATAAGTTGATTTCATAGTATAGAGCCCTCCTTTCTACATCTTCCAAAATAAAGATTCCTCTTCTCTTTTTGGGTTAGGATAGTAAATCTAAGCATTTAATTGAGCTCTTTCTTGTCCTCTTTGCTAGTCCAAGCTATTGATATGGATGGATTTCCATCTTCTTCCACCTTCCTCCAAAATATAATCAAAAACCAAATTACTGAAATGCTAAGATAAGATGGACTCAAAGGGAGCTAAATTTGGATCTTCAATTAGTGGTGTTTGCTTGAGCCAATAGTCCTTCCAAAAGTGAATCTTTCTTCCATCCCCAACCTTCCATCTAGATCCTTTCAACAAAAAATACTTGGCTTTATGGAGATGGTTCCAAAAGTAGGATCCCTTGGGTGGATTTTGCTCCACTAGATTTCTTTTGTTTCTATTATATTTTGCTTTAAGGATTTGGATCCACCTTGCCTTGTTTTTTATTAACAATTTTCAATCTATCTTAGCCATGAGGGCTTTATTCATCCTATGTAGTTTCCTAAACCTGAGGACTCTCTCTTATTTCCTAGAGCATACATGGTCCTAGGCCACTAGGTCTAGCCTCCTTCTCTCTTCCATGCTAGACCATAGAAAGGATTTTTGAATTTGTTTTATTTGTTCACTAATCTTGACAAGCATTTTAAATAAAGACAAAAAATAAACTGAGATGCTTTAAAGCACTAATTTTACAAATTGGGCTTTCCCAACTTGACTAAGGAGAGAACTCTTCCATATTGCTAATTTCTTCCTTGTTTTTTCAATCACTAGGTTCCATAAATTAACCTTCATTCCCACTTTGAAGAGAGGTATTCCCAAATAGGAAGCAAGCAATTCCCCTATTTCACACCCAAAAATTCTTGCTATTCTACCCTATCTCCTTAGGGGAGTGTTGAGAAAGAACACTTTACTTTTTGTGTAGCAACCTTTTCATAACATCACAATAAATAATTTATCTCTTTATCTTGAGGTATTGAAGAGAAACTGTCCAATATGGTATCATCAATGAATTGCTGATGAGATACTAGGATAAGTGTAGTAGCAGGCCGAATACCATCACTAGAATCATCTAAGATAGCAGCTATAATCATTCTTACCAAAGCCTATACCATAATTATAAATCGGTAGGGGTGCCCTTGGTGTAAACCTCTGTAGCTCTTAAAATACCCAATAACCTTCCCATTCACTAGGACCAAAAAATATAGCTAAGGAGATGCATTCATTAGTTAGGTTGATCCAGTCTTGATGAAACCTAAATTTGGTCATGATTTTAAGCAAAAACTCCCAGGACACCCTATCATAAGTCTTATTCATGTATAATTTAGTAATAATCCAAATTTACCACTTTTTTCAATGGAATGTATTACTTCATGGATTGTGATGATCCTATCTAGGATTTGCCTCCCCATAACAAAGCCTCCCTAATTGGGATCAATGATGAATGGAAGAATAACTTTAATTTTGTTAGCCATTACCTTGGTAAGAATTTTGTATAGTGTATTACAAAGGCTAATGGACCTAAAATATCTAAATTTCTTAGCCCTAGCCACTTTGGAAATGAGTGTCAGGAAAGAAGAATTGATGTCATGGGGGATATGGTAGGTAATTTCAACCTCATAGACTATTGCAAAAACCTCAACACCCACTATATAACAAAACCTTTGAAAGAATATTATCAAGAATCCATCAAGTCTTGAAGCTTTCTCTCCAGCCATTGCAAACACAACACTTTTGACCTCATATTCCTTAAAGGGGTTGACCAAATATGAGTTATGTTCTTTAGTAACTAGAGGAGGGATGTAATGTAGAAGATTGTTCATAACATTTTCTTCCACATTCTCTAAAGTTCCAATGAGATTCATGAAAAAATTTACTACTTCGTCTCTAATCTCAATAATATCATCAATACTTGAGCCATCCTCCTTTAGAATTTCTTTGATTCTATTGTGACTTTGATGTCTAAGGATAGTAACATGGAAAATCTTGGTGTTCTAGTATTCTTATTTGATCCATAAGACTTTGGATTTTTATATCCAAAAATTTTTCTCTTAGGCCAATGTGTTATGATAATAAAAAAGGAGCTAAATTTAATTATCTTTGGCTTCCTATGATAAGTGCCCCTCATTTTCCATGGTTTTAATATCCATTAATTGTTGTTTTAACTCTAATTTCCTCTAGTTCTTTCAATGAAATAAAAGGTTTAAAATTAATTTGACATGGTGGTTATAGAGACATACTACACGGAGTATTGTGTGGTGGATTGTAGGATGGACAACGTAGAATACTATGGTGGCCATAAAAGATGGAAAGTGTACTTGGATCATTGTGGTGGCTACCGATTCCACCATGTAAAATAAAAACTTTAATTTCCTCTAGAATAGGTACCCAAAAATATTATTGTTCCAATATTTGAGTTTGTGTTTGATAAATCTAAGCTTTTTGGCAATTTGGGCCATCAAAGATCTAGTGAATTCATTCCCCCACCATTCCTCAATGCAATGTTCAAGGATTTCATTTCTAAGAAACATCACCTCAAACCTGAAAGGGCTATAAAACCTCCTTCTAATAGTCTGGTAATATAACACTAGATGGTTATGGGCAGATCCTACTTTGGTTAGCATGATCAAAGTGGCATCTCCAAAGTGGTATCAAGTCTTATTTGGATTACCTGGTTTCTAATTCTTCTATTACTCCACATATACTTAATCCCTCTGAGGTCAACATCCTTCAATCCATTATTTATGACAAGTTATTCAAAATCTTCCATACATTTAGAGGTATTGGGGTTTTTGCCCTTCTTGTATGATGGATACAAAGGGGTGTTGAAGTACCTAGCTAGAACCTAGGCAATGTCATGGAAAGCCTTCCTCATTGAAGTTAAATCCCTCCATAATTATCTTCACCCTATACAGGTGTTTGGGACATAGATATTGGTCAAAACCCAGCTAATTTTAGTTTCTTACAGTGGAAGAGCACATTGATCAATCTATTCAAAGTTGAGATGACCCTCCCTTCAATAAATTTGTCATCATACATATACAAAAGCCCTATTGCAACACCCTTCACATCACTAGCAATAAAATTGGCTTCTTTCCAGATACTTCCAATTATTTTTAGCTTTTTACTATCCAACTTGGTTTCTTGTAACAACAAGTATTGAGGCTTCAGGTCCATCCTTAATGATGACACCAACTGATGTTTGGAAGGGGCATTGAGGTCCCTGACATTCTAGGATATAATTCTCATTTTTTAATTTTGGTTGGGTGTTTCTTCCCACCCAATTTGAGGGTCATTTGTGTTCCATTTGCAACCTCTTTCATAGTTTCCCTTTCCCTAATTTCTAACTAAGAAGGTCTTCCCTATTTTGCCTCATGCCCAACATCCACCCCAATTTTTCTAGAGCTCTTGGTGACTTGATTAGGGCTCCCCTGTTCCTTCCTAGGTTATTGAGCCCTAGGTGATCTATCCAGAACACCCAATTTGAGGGTCATCTATGTTCCATTCACAACCTCTTTAAAGTTTCCCTTTTCTTAATTTTTGATTGAGAAGGTCTTCATTGTTTTTCCTCATGCTCAACATCCACCCCAATTTTTCTTGAGCTCATGGTGACTCAATTAGGGTTATAGGTTCCTAATACCTAGGTTATATATATTTAATCTCAATGTTATCCTCCAAGGTAAGAGGAAAATAGTTCTTGATTTGGGTTCCAACTTCAGGGATGTTTTGCTCCTATTCATTATCAAAAACTAAAGCATTCTGATCTAAGTCTTATAAAATGATTTGGAGATATACAAAATGATTTTGAATAGTTAAATTAGTTCAAGAAATAGGAATAATATCAAGGGCATTACTTACCTATTGGGGTTCTATAATTTATCCTTCATTCTACCTTTCTCCTCCATATTGGATGAGGGAATTTTCTCCATACTAGAGTCGCCTGCTTCTACAACTAATTTCCCTGTTGAACCTTCCTTATCTCCACCATAATTTTTTTTTTTGCCATCATAGATCTTGGTTTTTATTCTTAGGGTAATCCTAATTAAAGTGCCCAAAATGATGGTAATAGTTACACTTGACCAAAAGGTTTTCATACTTGATAATATGGTTCCATGACCCATATATGGATACCAATTCAATTGAATTAACATGTGGTTTCTACATATTCATATTTATCCACACCCATGCATAAAGAAGTCTTCATATGGATGCCATTACAAATTCAATAGCCATTATGTGTCCAATCAATGGGAAATCCTTACCAATATATCTTCATGCCAAAATTACAAGGGAAGGCTTGGTAATTTGATCTAAACAAAGGCTTGGTTGATGTTCTAAGTGAAAGGGCCAAAGTCTATGGACAACCTCTTGAGAAAAAAACCTTGATGCTCAAATAACCAAGGTCCTTAGTGGATAATCCTTTTTGAGTCCTCCTCACAGTTCAACTAGATCAAGCAAAAGTTTTTAGGCATTACTACTATTTCCATGTACCCCAAAGGTCACCATTTTTTTTTTGTTGCCCACCTCTAGATTGCATCGAGTTTAGGATGAATGCCCATGAATTTACCTACCAAGAAATAGTCTCCTTAGGCAATAACCATTCATTCTAGGTCGTTGGGCACCACAATTCTATCTCCTTCTAGTGAAAGAATGAAATTACATATTGGAGCCTTTTGCTTGTCCCTCGTAGTCTGAAGCCATGAATATCTAGGGTCAAACAATCTTGTACAAATTCCAACCCCATCATAGTTAGTACCTATAGTAGAAGTTCCCTCCTGAACCCCAATTTCAAAATATTTATTGCCTTCTCCCTTCTCATAGACACCTAGGGTTTCTACATGCTCAATAATTTATCCTTTTCTTCCTTTCTTTAATTAATCCTTCAATATCATTGCTAATTTCCAAAAAGATCCTTTCAAATATTCCCCTTGAAAAATACCTTTTCCAAAAATACATCTCATAAAAAATTTGTATGAGCTTTCACCTCTTAATAAAAATTTTAATTAATTCTTCTCACTTTCATGATTTTGCTCTCCTTTCCTTCCCTTAAAAAAAATCAATAATATAAATGTCTTTCTTCTTTAAATTTTCTTTTGCTCATATTTATATTCTCCTTTCAATATACTATTTAGCTTTAATCTCCTCTCAATAGCATATTAAGCACTTTAAATAATTTTGAACGTAAATAATTATCTTTCAATACTCCAATCTCCTACACTTTGTGTAATCAAGCCTAAACCTTGATCTTCCATTAAATATTCTCATTTATTCATGCTAATTTTGAACCATGCTATTATAACTCTTGACTTTTGATATTTCTAAGTGTGTTACACTTCTACAATGTCCAAATATTAACTACATTCTACATTTGATTTCTCTTTTCTTTATCTGCTTAGCTTGATGTTACTATGTTCTACATGCTCCTAGCCTCTTGGATCAATGTTTTCTTATCTCTCATCCAAAAACTCCTGACTCCTATTTATTTAATGACTTCTCTCCCATATTACTTGCTTCTACGACTTCTTTGACAACCTCTCCAACATAATTCTAGATTCTATCCAATGTATCACTTGCTTCTAGCTTGGTCAATCCATCAACTGCTATCTTTTCTACACTCTAGTCTTCCAATATTTTGATATCTCTAGCCAATTTAATTTTTTAATTTCTTATCACAAACTTTAACATCATAATGAAATAAGTATGGGGTAACAACTATGACTTGCTTGGACACTTTCACAACTCAGGCGATATTTTACAACTTATGGACACTTTCCTATGACCTGGTTCCTACAATGGTGGCTCTAATACCACTATTAGAAAATATGCTAAATTAAATAATCAATAATAAATATAAATTTTCAAATAAATCTTAAAATATTTTAGGATGCATCACATATATTCAACCCATGACTCACAAAATGAATATACACTATATTCAACATGGATAACAAGATTAAAATGCTTTACAATACAAGATAAAGTATTACAAAAACATATTACATTTTACATTCTCACATGCTATGCTTATTAATATCATTTACAAAGAGTCTCTTGACATTTAAACTTCAACTAACTCTTTATCTCCTCAAAATCATAGGAGATATGACTCTTCATATTTCTCATAGGAGAAATATATTTATTAACTCTCTAATAAATACAAACATCTAATAATTACTATGACAAATATTTATAAGATACCTAGACACTAAATATTTATAAAGTACTTGCAAGGTACCAAATAATGTAATAATATCCAACAATATGACCATGTGAAGACAATTGTCAAAAACAAGGGCAATGTTAGGGCAAATTTTTTTAGAAAAATATCTCATATTTCAAGAGCCATATATTTGTGAAGGGTTGTCCAATTCAAATGATTCTTGGACCAATTTGTGTGGAATTTGAAGATATTTAAAATGAGTGGTCATATGAAGGAATTTGAATAGTATTGAGGGAGATAGAGAAGATCTATCAGCTCAAGGAATTTCAAAAAGAGGAGATAGAGGCCACTCAAAAAGAAATGGTTGTAATGCAGGAAGAATTGTAGAAGAGTAAGGCTACATCAGAAGAGAAATTAAATAAATTGGAAGAACTGCTAAGTAACAAGGTTGATTTGGAAGTCAAAATTAGTTCACTTGAGGAGGAGAATCGATAGGTCTCACAAACGGTAGAAGATAAGATTAAGGAGTTAGAAGCTCAAATCAGAGCAAAGGATGAACAACTAAAAATGTAGTTGGCCAAGAAAGATGAGCAACTGGCGATGCAGGCTAAGAAAACATAAGAGATCACATAGGAAAATAAATGATATAATGATATAGTCATGGATAAGCAAGTGCAATTAAGTGCTAAGGATGCAACTGTTCATGCTTTGGAGGCAGATATTAATCACCATATGCAAAACATTGTAGACAAGAATGAAGAATTACAAGCAATAGCTTGAACATAAGAACATTTGTAAGAGAAGTTGAAGAAGACTGTCACTGATCGTGAAAAACCATTGAGGGAACTCCTGAAGACTACCGAAAAGAAAGCCAATCAACATGGGATGAAAGTAGTAGAAATGGGCAATTACACAACCAAGTTGAAGAATCAATGCATAATTCTTCGTACATAGGTGGAAGACCTGAAAGCTATAGTCATGGATTACGAGGTGTAGCTAAAATAGAAATATGAGTTAGTGAGGATACCAACAAAAGTAAAGGGGAGGGTAGATGTAGGCAACAAATCCACATCCCAGAAGAAGTGATAAGAGGATTTGCCCAGTTTGATAATTTTGACAAGTTTTGTAAACTGTACAGGTAGGAGTAAAGCGTATAAGCAGGAGGAAAATCATACAACTTGAAGGGCAAATCATACAATATGTAATGAAATGCTCAAGAAATGCAATTTAAGTCATAATTGCACATGAATTTGATAAATAAGGTGTTTAGACTTAATAAAAGTCATAATTATGTATTCCATTATGCATGGGTAGTTGTGAGTAATGAATTGAATTAGGAACCACTTTGGAATAGCCTAGGCAATGCTATATCGGCCCCATTTTTTATTTTTGATAGTTTGGTTAGTTTGGGAATACTAGGAGTTTTGTCTATGTTCTGATGCGAAGTATTGTTGCATATCGATGATTGTTGAATAATTTAAGTGATTGTAGGACATTGTTGAGTAGTAATGAAGAGTAATAACAATTGATAGTTTCTCTTATGTATTGTATGATCTTGGAATGGTAGAATAGTATTTTACAATTTATCTCTATTGCATGTACTTTTTGGTTGTTATTGCTACTTAAAGCATTGCTATGGAGGAATTGGATTAAAACAACACTGGTGTGGACCTGATGAATGATATGTGATGATTATTATATAAATGAAGATGTATTGAAGGTTGTTGTATGATTTCTGGATGTGCCATTGTATATAGAACTCTCTCAAACCCTAATAAAGTAACTTATCTATTGGTAGAAATAGGATTGATTTCCATATTAAATCCTTACAAAAATTATATGAGAGATATTGGTCCAATCTAAAATCCAATTTGGCACTTGGTTGTATTTTTGTTTCATACATATCGTACACCAAAGCTCTTACAAATCATACAAAAAAAACTTACCCATTTTGGCAGCATTGGAAAATTGAACAGTTTAGTTACAAAACTGTGTATGACAGCTTGCAAAAATGAATTTGAAAGATTGGCTGAGTGTGAAATCATACAATATCCATCACTATATGATTTAGGATTGTATAGTGGTACGATTTGGAATTCGTACAAGTTCTATTGTCACAAATTAATAGTTGTAAAGACTGTATGATTTGGTCCATCGATTGGGAATAACAAATTGATCATTCTAAGCCCTTAAGAACCACATCCCCACCAGGAATACTACATCCCTATGCTACACATTGGTGGTGGCTTGTACCAATTTTTTCTTGGTCATGTGCAGCTACGAACTCAGTAGAGGCTCTACTTTCCAATTCAACATTTAGTGCTTTTTGTGCTTGGGTGAGATTAGCTATAGATTCTTGCAATTCTTGTATGCTTTTGTTAAACCTAGACATTAATTGGTTGCCCAAATTGTCCACTTTGGTTTGAAGTTCCCTTTCCATAAATTGTTGGCGAGTTCCCTCAACCATAATTGAAGGTTTGGATGCTTTTTGTGGGACTTACTAAAAATAGATAGGTAGCTTTTAGGAGTTACTATTTTTAGTAAGGGTCCAAAAATTAATTTGGGAAATAGGTTGCAACACTAATTTTAGGATAGGTTCCACTTCGGTGGCTGCTTTATCTGAGCGCTCAATGAGGAGATATACTAAATTCTTTGACTTTTTATGATCCCTAGTTGGTTGCAAGTCGATGTCAGGGTAATTTCTTCCACTTTGACTAAAATTTTTACCAGTGATTCCTTGAGGGTATTTTATGCAGAATAATAAGAAGCTTATATTCCTAAAATTTTGGATCAATTTGATTGACCGTTGAAAAGTTATGGCCTTAGCAAGAAAAATAAAAAATTGACAATTTTAGAAAATCGATGCAAAATTTGACTAGGGGCTACCAAGGACAATTTTTTCTAGAATAGAACATAGAATTATTTGCTAAATTTTTAAGTCAATCTAAGATTTGTGTGAAAAGATATCCCAATTTTAGTAAAAATTCAATGCCTTATTATTTTTTTTGGTGAGGTCGGGTTTGCCTCCGAAGATTAGTTCCCAAAAATCTTTCAACTATCTTTGTCCTATATGTTCTAATTATTGTTACTATTCTGTTCCCACTAACTAATTCTTGACACTGTTTAGTTCCCTATATGATTATTATTGTCACTGATATTCCGTAACTATTCTGACTGGCACATGTAATTGTTCTGACTGTGTAGGTGACTATTATGATACTATTATCTTGACCACCCTGTATTCACTGATATTAATGGATTTTTTTTTATTGTAACTAACTTAGACCCCCTATTTTAGACTCTGATGATTCTTGTCCACCTGTTATTATTTTGGGAGTTTTTATTACCTATTGTGCATGTAGGAATTCTAGAATAGGGATGTCTTCTTCGTATGCTCAACTTCTATGTAGGATATAGTAATAGGTTTGGGCTTTTGGTTGTAGGTTAAGCAGAATAAAAGACTTGAAGAACAACCTTGTTTGCAAGTTTAAATAGAACCAAGGTACTCTAGGCAAGGGTGTATGTAATATCCATAGGCCCTCTTTTATACAATAGTAATAAACAATAATGCTCGAACCAATATTTTAGGCCACTACTCAAGGAGGATTCCACACATACCCTTGAGCACACTATCTGCCTCTCTGAAAGTATGGGAGGGTAGTCTTTCAGAATGCTGTGTCCCGTGCACTACGGATAATACAAGGTTGAAAAAGCTTCCTAAGGATAAAATTTTGTTAAATCCTAGATGGTCTCATGATACACCTGAAGATGCATGGGAGCTCAATTCAATGTGCTATCTAAGGCCTAGGTATTGGAGCTTGATCGCCCCTCACTTCACTAGATTCTTTATAGGCTATCTATCTTAGCCGATCATGATAGCTCCATGAAATTTTAAAAATCCTGGCACAGGGTTTCTAAACTACTCAACTACTATAAAATACTGTAAATTTTTTTTTTGGCCCTTTTATTTTGGATATGTAATTTTTTTTATAAGGAAAACTTGCAAACAAAAAAATTGAACTCGAAAATATTATACCTAACAGTTGAATTGGCAAAATTTGTTGCAGTCGTAACAGAAAACAACCTTGGAAAGCACTTTGATACCACTTTCTAGGAACCTAATATTAAAAATAACACTCTCACACAAATACTTGAAAATAAACACACATACAACACACTTGGAAATAAAATGCACAATACAAAAGTAAATTGCAAAAAAAGAATAATCTCACAATAGCACTGAATCGCAAGCCTCTTCGAGGGGGAAACCTCCTTCAAAAATTCATTCAATTATGTAAAAATATGCATACAATATTACCTCTCTTAGATTTAAGGAATTTCTCTAGCACCTAACTCCCAAGGTTGGCTTACATGCAAAATGCCACCCGGGCTAGCATCTCCTACCTAAAATCAGTTACATTCTTGAAAAAATGGTTACATAGAAGGAAACCATTTGGCATAGGCACTTCTTAATCCAAAAATATAATAAAATATTACAAAATATTAACATGGGTACTACCCACGTTCTACAAGGACTATTACATCAAGTGTTAGGATGGGGTCCTAAAAACATTGAATACATTGGGTTGAGCTTGAATTATTAATTATCTTAGAGTTTGAATATTCCACTTTGATTGCAAATGGAATGTTTGAAATTATGAGTAAAACATCTCATTCTAGTATTATTTAAGGTAAATGAATTGAACGGATTAGAAGAGATAATTATTCGATTGACAGAAAAAGGTTTGAAATATTGAATCGTATGTCTCATTATTATTATTAATTGGATGAATTAGTAAATTTAGAGTTATTTAAATTACTTCTTTTATTTTTGTGCTTCATGATTTGTATGATTAAATAATTTGACTTATAATATAGCTTTTACATAAGTTAGTTTGGTATTATCAAGATATTTTAATTAATGAAGTTAGTGCAATACGTCTTGAATAAATACAATCCATAATCATTTGATAAAAGACAATATTTTTTGTAGGATTCCTCCTTGAGATATTAATTATTAAAATAGCTACTCCTATGTATTATAAATAAGATGCTAAGATTAAATAATAGATTAAACCATAGTAAAAGTGAGTAGAAATCATTTTATGGTAGTAAGTCCCAAACCTTGAAGAATTTTGAAATATCTTCTTTAATAGGTTGCCCTATAGATAAACTTAAGAGTTTAATCTTTGAGAAAAAATGAAACTTGGAATGAATGATTAAACCAAGAATATCTTAGAAGGATTCAATTTCATTAATAAGATTCAACTTTATGAAGAATTATATATAGCCTCTTTTACTATAGGTACTTAGGTATTTTGTGTTTACAGTAAACCTTATCTTTGCCAAGATTAGATCTTTGGGTGATTCAGTTATCCAAATGGGAAAAATAAAAACCTTAAATTACCATAGCTTCAACCTATCCTTGATTAATATCATCGGTTAGGATGAGCAAAAAGATAAACCACCCTATATCATTGGATTATGGGAAATAATCAATGATAAATAATAAGTTACCATTAAGTATGGGTAGTATGGGATGTCCATCTAGGCCACTATGCGAGTAGTAAGGTGGTGGAACTTGAAAGGGATTGTCAAGCAAAGGTATTAATAGAAGAACTAGATCTTTCAAAGAAGGATATCTTAAGAGGGATAATCTTAATGGGAACCTAGTACCTCAAGATAAGACTCATCAGTGGTTTAGTATAGCATAAATCACTATGTTTACAACCTCATCAAGAATTCCACATTCAGGTCCAGGTGATTGGCATGTCCTTGATTGCCCATGACATTGAAGCATGGTCTCTATTTAAGCACCATAGCCTTCATGCTATCCTCATATATTTAGCAACTAGATGGGTTAAGTTACACCAAGGGTTTCACTAACTAGTAACAACTAATAGATGCATACATCTTGTACACATTACAAGTACCTCATCATGTCTTAAGTGCTTATCTTTTATGTGGAAAAATAGACCACTATTTAAGAAATATGATATTATATTTCCATCTATGGAAATAATAAAGTGTTATCTGGGCTCAAAGGATAACCCTTTGCTTCCAAGCTACATATAACCACTTGCCCTTTATCAAGTCTAGAGACCATCACTCACAACATACACTTGAGTGTTTACCTATGAGTTGATCCTTAGGTCATCACTCAATAGAATAACTACTCCTATATTAGTGTTTAATCATCATCAGACTCATGAGGTCATATCTAAGCAATCCACCAATTTCTAATGCTTGCCATCAATTCGAAATGCATTGCATAAATAAAACCACCACTTCAACAAAGCAACATCAAAATAAAATTAATAATCATCAAAAACACTACAATTTCAAACCTAAATATGATGTCATTACTATATAAATGCCTCATAAACATACATACCACCAAGGAAGGTGTATCACAATAAAAAATGATACACTCAACCCATATAAAGAGGATGTACCACCTGCTAAAATTAGTACACTCACTCCAAGATGCCTAACAACTAGACCCTATGTCTCCTTCCCCAACTGCTAATGGAGGTGGAGGTGTATGAAATCCATCTAATAATTATGAGTACTCACTCAATGAATGAGTCCTCGATTGGGTCTTTTATGGTAAAGGTACTCATCACTTTATAGGAACCTTTATGTGGTACAACTACCAATAGTAGGTAATCCTACCTCTATCCCTATCTATGTGAAGCTTCACATACTATACTATCTCATGTAGAATATCCACCTCTATCCTTGAATATTGAAGATCCCACTCTATTGGACATATAATCATAGCAACTATCCCTACATCTATACCATGTCCAACACTCACAAGAACCTCATATTTCTCACAAGTCAACTACTCCACATTCGACTAGAGGTTAGCCATAGCCTCCCTATCTGATACTCTCTCCTCAACTATTCAATTCAACTCTAACCAGAAGCTGGTAATGATGACCTATTTCATAGCTCATTCCTCGTTAACTTGATCCAAGTCTAACTGAATATGGGAAATAGTCTCCCTTTTTATGGCCCTCACATGAGCTATCTCTTCTCTGAACCTTGCCACCTCATCTATATGCATGGCCCTAGATGCCACCAACTATCTTCGAACATCCTCTAAGGTTTGACATAGGGTCTCTAACTTTACCTCTCTACCATCAACAATTATCCTACTAGACCCTACCTCACCTATAGTACTAGGCCCCTCCCCACTTAACATTGCTGCTAGAAGAAGAATCATAGCCAATGGGGGTATTTCCAATGGAGTACCACTTTTTGCCTACCTATATGTCACTTTGTTCATCCAATCCATGCCTATCTACCATTGAACTCCCTTTAAAACATTATTTAGATCATGAAAGGTCTACGTTCGATCTCTCAAAGGTAGCTTGGGAAAAATCCAAGCAGGCCTAAACCTCTTATATCATATAGTATACTATATTTTCACCCCCACATCACCCCTCAAAGGAGTGGGCACTATGGGATCATCCATGTTGACCTCTATGAAAGTGAATAATTTAGCAGGATCCCACCATTTCTTCTGAGCAATTTGTTATACCCATATCTTTCCTATGGTTAGTATATCTTGTACCTCCCCATACTAGTGTAGCACTCAGTAATACCTATAGAGCTCATAATATTTACTTCGATCATCAAACCATAGAATCCTCTTAATCCTACTCAACTCCTCCTAATCATCAACCCCCACATATCAATCCCTCCATGGTTATCAAATGATTTATGATAACCTCAAATCATCAATAAAAAATTGTACCTAATCTAGTGAACCATGGGAAGGGAAAAAACATTTGCCCATATATACATGACAAGCACCATCGATTTTTGGATTATCATATGCTGCCAAGCCTAGATTTGAAGAAGGGTATAATAAATCAAACTCTTATACTTATGATATACCACTCGATATAACATATGGTAGGGTCTCACCAAGATCATTAGGCCCTATGCATAGATGGTTTGATCATCCCTCAACCCTGAAATAATGATGCCCTATACCCAATGCATGAAATTCCTACTAGTGCTATCCATCAAAATCATTGACACAATATAATCCAACAGTGCTATCATCAAATCAATATGCCCTCATATATAGGCATTATTGATCCTCAAACTTGACTTAATTCCTCAAAAGTTACCCATTTATAAAAAGGTCCTCTTCTCAACTGCAACATACTCCCCTTAAATAGAAACTTGAAGGATGCACCATACATCCTCTAAAGTCCTGGCCATCTCTCCCATCGAAAATTTGAAAGTTTTTGTGGATAGGTACCACCTCTCTACTAGTGTCATCAAAAATGGTTGGTCAAACTTCAACTTGGGCATATATGCCATATAGTGCAACCCTATCATAGCTAACACTACTACCTTCATCATACTAATCTCATCAACCAAAATATTATCCATACTCTTTGGATGATGCTTTTGACTCACAAAAAACTTCATTCCATATACAAACCACATTCAAAGCACTATTAGATAACCTCTCCTATCAATTGTTTTTTCTCAAAATAGATTCACCACTGGTGAAAAAATGCCAGTGATACATTTTCCACTAGTGATAAAAATTCTAGTGGTAATCCTCCACTGGTTACAAAAATGCTAGTGACTTTAAAAAACTTTAAAAAATTGATCAGAATTTAAAAATTTTGACTAGGATCGAGTGCATACCTATCTATCTCACTTTGGTACTCGTGTTGTCCCTCAAATAATGTTTACATGATGTGCCCATATTTTATTATCTACCATCATATTTGAAACTCATTGCCACTCCCCTCTCCAATTTTCTCACAATGGTATGGTGAAAATGAAAATCATTTTCACCCACCTTCTCCTTTTCACCCAACCTTCCCACTCCCATTGGCTATATCATCACACACCACAATAATTTTCTTCAATAATTCTTCCCAAAACCATCAATTTGGTGACAATTCTTGAGGGAGCATCCACAAAACAAATCCTTTTTACACGGGGAAACATTTTTAGACATCAACAAGGAATATATCATTAGAAATGAGGCATACATATAGTAATGACATAAAGCAATCAAAACAAACACAATCACAATAATTTCTTCAAAACAACATTACAACACAATAACAAAGCATCACAATGTCAAAATTGAGTCTTACTACTTACTTTTGATGTAATCTTGTAAACATCATGTCAAAACTAGGGAAAAATATAGACACCCAATTTTGACACACCAACAAAGCAAAAGATATCAAACAAGTCACCCAACATCATCAAACACTCAATCAACCCTAACCTAGCAATTTGGGCATCATTTTTAGCCTCTAACAAAAATACCACTGGTAAATTTATTCATCCAATGGTGAATTTGTAAAATATTCAAAAGTCAAAAATTGATAATTCAAACTGACTGTTGAACAAAAACACTAAATTGGGAACAAAAATGCCATTGGAAATTTTGTTTTGAGTGGTGATTTTTATAAAAATGGCTAGAACACTTGGCACAAGACAGGAGCAAGTGGATTCCTTCATCCCACTACCTCCTTTGACCCCACATACTTTAGCAACAAACAAAACCTGCAAATTTTGAATTTGTCCTACCTAATTATTCCTCCTAATATCCCCTCCAAATTATTTAAACAACCCTTGGGGAAAGCATTCAAAAATAAATTCCAAGCTGATTACATTCTAATCATATTCTTCTCTCTCTCTTCCATTAGCATTCTCCCTTGGGCATTTTGCAAGCATTTATGTGGAGGCATGACAAGCAAGGCTTAGAGGATGTTTTAGAGGTAAGGAGGTCTTCTTGGAGGTATTAAGAAGCTATTTATAGGTGATAGGGATCCTATAATTCCTCATTTATTCATATCTTATGCTTTCATTTTGCATTTTATTCTCTTATCATTTACCTTGCTAACTTAAATTTCCATTTACTTGTATTTTTCTTATTTTTTTTTTGCTTCTAATCTCTATGCGCAAGGCATATCTTAGATTTACCATATTAACACTATTATTGTAGGTTCTATTCAAGAATTTCATCTCTTTTCCTAGCATCTAGAATCTTCTTGCAAATCCATTTTGGTCCATTTTGGCTTACCCATATTTCTAGCATTATCCTTCTTCATTATAGGATTTTGTTTCGCCCATTTGCCTCATTTGCTTCATAATAGTTGTTTTCATATTTATTTATAGTATTATTTCATCATATTATAAGCATAATAATACTTTCATTTCCATATCCATGCATTTATATCTCAATACATTCTCATTTTGTAGGCATTAGCATCATCATTTCTCTTTTTCAAGCATATACATATTTATTTTGGTGAAGATTTTCAATATGTAAAATTTTATATTTAGTCCCAATCTATTGTGGTGTTGGTTACAAGGCTATAACTTCATTTTATATCCCACTAAAACACCTTCTTATCATTCATTTCATGCATTCATATCCCTTGTTGTTATAACAACACTTGTTTTTCATAGCATTTAACATCATTTAACATTGTTCTTGTTAATTTTACTCAAATTAGGGATTAATTAAGTTATCTTATCATATTATTAACTTTTTCATAGCTATTTTCCATCCATTTACATTCTCTTATTTCTTGAAAAAGCCATTTAGAATCCTACCCCTATACTTTGAACATATGCTCATTTTGATCACAAATTTGTAAGAATTCATAGCAAAAATCCTTGTTTTCGTGAGCCATAGACTTAGTAGATCCTTCTAGAAATCCAATCCTACCATTTCATTATAAAAATCCTCAAAAAAAACTCTAAATTTTTCCTCAAAATCATCTAAGCTCCATTTTGGAACAAAATTGCCACTCCCTACAACCACTAGTGATTTTGTCTCTCTAGAATCCATAGAACAAATTCATTGAGTACAAAAATACCACTGGTATTTTTGTACCTGAACTGGTAATTTTGTATAGCTTTATTTTTATCCATATGAGGTAATAATAATCACTTTTTTCCATAAATAGAGGGTCTGATCAGCTGATAAGATATAAATTCACCTTTTCTAGCACCCAACAGACCCCCCAAAATAGAAAATCTAATTTTATTTTGTACTTAGTGGAATTTTTGTATAGACACCAAAAAAAGTAATCCAATCACTTGGAATCATCCCAAACCTTATTTTTTAGTATTTTCAAAATTCTACTTCTTGTTAGTTATTTTTTTTTGTCTAGAAATTACATTTCATTTGGTAAATCAAGGAACCCTAATTTAGCTTTTATCTTTCTTACAAAACACATTTAAAACTGGTCAAAATCAAGGAATCTTAGCTCAAACTTAGGTTTCTTCTTATTTTCAAGTACTTAGGCAAGAAATAAAAAGTCATATAGGTTGCATCTTAGATTAGCTTGTCTTCTTGCATTCACTCCTTGTTTGCCTTGGAAAGAAAATACCTCCTTAGTTAGCTCATTGTCAAAATAAAAAAGCATTTAAGTTAGCTCTTATTTTCTTGCATTTGTATGATATAGGCTTTTGCATGCATCATTAGTGATATTCACCTTTAGTTTAAATAACCTTTTAAGGCTCGAAAAAGAGTCAAATTAGCAATCCAAACCTTAGGTTTTTTGTTGAATAAAACTTATAAAAACATCACTACACAAGCATAACATCAACATTGACACCTTGAAAAACTGCATTGAGTAGAACCTATTCACATAGAAGATATCCATATCTTATAAGCCTCATTTGGAAGGAGGCTCTCAAGTGGGGAAGTATGGGTTCCAGTGAGTCCCCTCTATACTTATGACTTGGGCATGGTTAGGTTGGAAAACAATATTTTCTCATCTCTACAATATCCAAATAGGTAAATAACCTAGAGGCAACAACCCAAGCAAGGTGACCTAGAGACTGAATAACCTAGAGGTAACATCCCAAGTAGGACAACCTAGAGGTGGAATAACTTAGAGGTAATGACCTAGGTAGGTCAAACCAAAGATGAATATTACCTATAGGTAGACTAAGAGATAGATGAGAAAGGTAGACTAGGTGGAGATTGTTTGATCTAGGAGAACTAGAGCTAGTAGAAGTCAACCAATGACAAAGCTAGTACCAAAAATCAAGAGTAAAAAATTAATCTTTATACCAAATAATTTAATACATGGTGTGTTGAAGAGTATTAAATTATGTAATGATTAGGGTTATAATTATAATATGGAAAATAATAACAATAGAAATTTGAGAAGACATATCTCTTGTGAGAAAGAATATGAAGATGAAAGAACAAAAAAAAATTGAAGAGTCTCATGAATACAAAGAGAATCCATCTTCATTATCTATAAAGATATGTCTAAATAGAAATAATGCAATCTATGAAAAATATGTATTATATATGAATAATATTTTGTGAATTTATATTGTTTATGTTTTGATTCTATGAGTGAAAATTATTATTGAACCTAGGCCATAATATAACACTTCTAAGGGCTTTGCAATGACTACCATGTCTAAGAAGAAGTAAATTTTTGAATCCTTAGAAATAGAAAGGATCTCAACCAATCCATTCACCACTGAAATTACACTATTCATCCTCTTTTGCTCAAATTTCATCATTTTTTATAGGTAAAAAATATGGGTGATACACTATACTTATATCTCCCCTTAATGAGGTGATCATGGCAAGACCAAAATAATTACCTAATCTAGTGATCATGGAAAAATAGATGTAGGCATGGATGATACATGTAGAGTATAATTTCCCCAAATTAAATACCTAATCTAAGCCTCGTAATGAAAAATTAGCTACATATATGACAACCTTTAGGTAATATTTGGTCTATTAGCTATATAGTTATAGGTGTGATATCAAAAATAAAATGGAGGATTATAGAAGATAAATGGACTTCTAGAAGAGAAAAATTCAAACAAATATAGGATTTGTTGACTAATATTACTTAATTCTTTAGTTTTAATAGAAACCCTTTAGTGTAAGGTATTATCCCCCCTTCAATATTGAACCTAAATTCTCATATTCATTCACCTCCCCTAGCTAACCCTAGAAAATTTTACATACATCAATTGATTCTATTTTGAAGAATTATGAAATCTAATATCTAGTCTTTGATATGAAATCTATAGACTTATCTGGGCATGTTCTTAAATTATTTTATGATGATAAAACCTAAATATTAATTGATAATTTTATGGCATATTATAGGGTTTAGTTGCACAATGAAAAATATTTATTGAAACTAATGGCTAGGGCTTTTTGTAGGTAATAACCTTGATTGGTTTTCATCCCTACCTAAACACTCCATTGACTCCCTAGATAATTTTGTCAAAAAGTTGAAATACAAATTTGATGATGACATGACTATAATGGAGGAAATAGATGTTTTTTTAACACTAAATAAGGCCCTAAAAAATTTATTATTGTTTTCCATAAAATGTGGGGAACACTTTAGTGTCATGCTAACATAATATTAACTAAAGAGGACACAATGTTAATGTTTGTAAATAATATTAGGCCATATTTTCAAGATAAGATCTAGGAACACAATCCTTGTGGTTTACCCTCCCTTGATAAGGTTATACATTTTCTTAAAATCCTTGAGCATTGTAAAAATATAGAAAGCCAAAAGTCCTTGAAACAAAAAAATACTTACAAAATTGATTTAGGGGATGGGGTTTGCATTGTAGATATCTAGGATATCTATGATGAGTTAAAGATAGTTGGAGCTCTTGTGCATATGATAACTAAATATATGGATGGTTTAAAACCCAAGACTATGATGCCTCAATGGAATCATAAAGTTATTTTAAAAATATGTCCACCATTGTAATGGTCCTCCATAGAACATTTTGTGTTATTACTATTTTGATCTTTATATTGTTTCCTATGATATGGATGATTATGATTGATCAATGGACATATACGCTATTGTTGATTATGATTGATTAATGGATATCTATGCTATTATTGATTATGATTGATCAGTTGTGATATTACAGATTGATAATATATGTTATTGTTGTCTATGATTGATGGATATGATATTAATGATTATACAAGGTACTATTATTTGTAGCTATTAACCATTTTTTTTTAGCATGTTTTATTATTTCAGATATGGTACTGCTAATGGTATCTATTTTGCAAGTACAGGTTGCTAAAAAGTATGAGTGGGAAACGATGACAGTGGGGAATCTGTATGGATAAGGGTGAAAGAAATAAAGAGTCTTATCAATGGAAATTTTGTGGCTCCTGTATATGTATTTCATGTAGTTGCATTTAGGTTGTATGATTGTATAATATGTATGCTTTGTATTTTTATATAATTATTTCCTTTTTCTTTATGCTTCAAAAACCTAGAGAAAAGTATTTTAAATGGGAATCTAAAACCATATTAGATCAGATAAAATTATATTTCTTATATATATTAAAGGAGACCACAAATGATTATATATATATATATATATATATGAAAATACAAATAGTGAAAAAATAAAAAGGTAATCGAATAATAAGAAAATATATGTTTCTTTATTGTTATTATTATACACATAAACACCTTTATTTTATTTATATAAAACTTGGATTTCAAAATGGCACGCCACCTAATCGTTCGGTGTGTTGATAAGTGGCCTCCCCTACCAAACCATATTCTATATATGGAGGCAGTAGTGGGTGCATTGGGGATGGTGTAAAAGTATTGTGTGTGTGCATGAATGATATTGGATGTGCACAGATAGAGTTGGGGGCCCCAGGATTATGAAATTACTAGCAAATGGTTGTTAGACATAGGTCATTCCATAATTCTTTGAGTAGTCTATTTGTTTTTATATGATGCCTGTGAGCTTTATTCATTTGCTTTGCTATGATGCCTATGAGCTTACACATCTGCTTATTGTTATGTGATGGTTATGAGTTTTAGTTATCTGCTTGTTACTATATGATGTCTAAGAGCTTTATCTATCTGCTTGGCTGCAACATGATGACTGTGAAACTTTATCTATTGCTACAAATTGATATCAAATATTTGTATTTTTCTTGTGTGTGTAATACCCAAAAATCCACTCATTTGAATTAGATGCCATTAAGTGTGAGGAAGAATGTTTGGGTTGGTTGTTACTATAATAATGATTTTGGATTGATATATGCTTCTCATGCCTCGATTGACCATATTTTATGTGTTCTATTTTAAATTGTAGACACTCCTAGGGTAAAGGACTAGTAGACAACCATGGAGTTTTGAATTGTTTCCTTTTTAGAAAAGAGAAAAAATAAAGTACTATCAGTTTGCAATATTGCACTGTGTGTGTTCGGTGTTATATTCCATCACTACTAAAACAAAAGTTGTAGAATATTTAGAATTGCTACTTATTTTTATGAACATTGTGTACTAAAAGAATGTGTGTATGAGATGCCTTGTAGTAGTTTCTATGAGAAAATTATATGTGGTAATTGGGTGCATAATTAGATTACATATTAGGACCATGCATTATAGGGGCCACCTGATCCCACTCCAATAAAAAAGAAGAGGTAGTCGACTGTTCATTGAAATTAGGTTTCTTGGTTGAGATGCGATCAAACCAACTATGTCAATGAATATTGGATTGGGGATTGATGGAACCTAACACCTCCTATGTGTGTTTTGATAAATATTACATTTTAAGTTCACACATTATGATGTAAAAAAAAAGTAGCAAAACCTGGGGTTGTGTAATTAATTCTGGGCATGTGAAATGTTGCTTTGATTTGAATTTCTACCAATGAATTATATTAATCCCTTAGTATAAAATTCATATGGAAATGCTTAGTCTACATACCCATTCATTTAGATTAACGATGGAATTAATGTTTTAGCTGTTGTGTGAGGAACACTATGCATATGGTTTAAGACTTCTCTTAGGATAGCAAAATAAATCTTGTTATAATCATTTGATTACCCTTTTTTTTATAATATATTGAAAGACAAATTAGTGTCTTCTTTTGTTATAATCATTGTTTATTTCATTCAAGATGAAATATACTAAATCAAAGATGGTTATCACCTTACTATATCATATTAATTTCCTGGGTAAGCTAACTCACTCCTGATAAAGACTAAATATTACTACATTGGAAAATAAATTAAGTATTGTATAAAATAAATGAGCCCTTAGTTCATAGTAAAAAAAATTTCTAGAGCTACCCTCATTAGTTATTTTGAAAATGTTAAAATATAATTAATGGTAGGTAAACTGATTCTAACCAATGTGAGATTACACAGATAAAGAATGATTCTAATTTAAAGCTTTTATTAATCAATAAAATAGATGTATAGTATACTTCATTGAATCACTGGGAAAGGGTCCATATGATATTTGATTAATAATTGAATAATTATTTGTTGCATTTAACCATTATCACTTCTAGAAATCAGATAGATCGTTTGTTTTGGGATCTGAATGATAGTGGTAAATTTTAAGTCAAGTCTGCCTATCTAATCCTTTTGAGCAATGAGGATCAATCCTTCCCTTACAACATGGTCTACCCAAAAAACCTTGTGCCTAAGATATCCTTAAAGGAATTCACGAAGCAATTGATTCTTCTCATTAACTCCAAATATAAGGGTTACATGCGGTTACAAACTGGTTAAACCAACTCGGTGGTTAGATAACCAAATTGGAGAGCGCCTATGAGCACTACTTTTATTATGCCAAGAATGGAATAACAACTTATTCTAACATCCCCCCTTATTACATTATTGGCAAATCCCAATTGTATCCCGAAACTTTTCATATTTGATACGTCCAAGTGCTTTGGTAAAGATATCTGCAACTTGTGCATCAGTAGGAATGTATTGAAGTTGTATATGGTGCTTTGGAACTTCATCTCGAATAAAATGACATCTGGTATCAACATGTTTGGTACGTTCATGAAAAATTGGATTTTTGACAAGATTCAAAACACCTTGGTTGTCGCAAAACAAATGAAGAGGAAGATTCTTTGGAAGGCCCATGTTTGTAAGAATGCGACTTAACCACATTATCTCGTAGAATGCTTCACTGGATGCACGATATTCTGCTTCTGTAGAAGATAAAGCAACCACATGCTATTTCTTACTGTGCCATGAGATAGGTCCAGATCCTAGATGGAAAACATATCCGGAGGTGGATTTACGATCATCAAGGGATCCAGCAAAATCTGAGTCTGTGTATCCCAGTAAGAAAAAATTATTATTCTGTCTATATTCTAGACCATAATTTGTAGTACCGTGAACATAATGAAGAACTCTTTTTGCTACTTTCCAGTGACTCATTTTAGGCTCTTGCATGAACCTTGAAAGATATCCTACAAAGAAACTGAGATCTAGTCTGGTATTTGTCAGATATAGGAGACTCCCAATCAATTGGCGATAGAGAGTACCATCTACCTGAGGTGACTCATCATATCGAGATAACTTAAGTCCTTGCTCCATTGGAGTTGCTTTTGACTTACAATTAGTCATCCGATATTTTTCTACTAAAGTCTTGGCATATTTCTTTTGTGTTACTCTAATATGAAACTTTTGTTGAGTAACTTCTAAACCAAGACAATAGTGCAGAAGTCCTAGATCTGTCATATCAAATGATTGCTTCAAGTCATCTTTTACTAAGTCAATCATTCTTTCTGAGCTTCCTGTGATGATCAGATCGTCAACATAAAGTACGAGAATCACTATATCAGAACCATTTTTCTTAATATAGAGATTTGCATCTGAAGGACTTCTAATGAAACCATGCTGCACAAGGTGACTGTCTATCTTGATATACCATGCTCGAGGAGCTTGTTTTAGCCCATACAGTGATTTGATCAACTTGCACACTTTTTGTTCTTGCCCCTCAACCACATATCCTTCTGGTTGAGTCATGTATACTTCTTCTTGTAAGTCACCATTCAAGAAGGCACTTTTAACATCCATCTGATGCAATTTCCACCCAAACTGAGCTCCCATGGCACAAAGTACTCTAATGGTAGTCATTTTTGCAGTAGGGGCAAAAGTCTCTTCATAATCTATGCCTTCTTTCTGAGCATATCCCTTTGCAACAAGCCGGGATTTATGCTTATCAATAGATCCATCTGCCTTATACTTCACTTTGAATACCCATTTGCAGCCTATGGGTTTCTTTCCTGTTGGCAGATCGACTAATTTCCAAGTATTATTTTTAAGAAGAGATTTATGTTCTACATCCATAGCCTGTTTCCACTATGGTTGATCAAGTGCAGATTGAACCGTTGTGGGTTCATTTGTATTTAATGTAGACATATAAAGTTTTTCTCCATCCTCATCTTCTTCCCCGTCATATTTGGTACTCACTGACAAATCATCAAAGTGTTGACAAAGTTCGTCAACCTCCGAAGTAGATTCTTCTGCTCTCTTCTGTTGAGTCATACTGTGAGTACATGGCCTATCAAGAGATAGATCTGGAAGGGATTTCAACTTAGCATCTCTCAAAGTGCTAGTATACCATTTTGGAACTTTTTGTTTTTGCTTTGGGAGTTGAACCTCCTTTTTAGGCTCTTCTTCATCTATGTATACAGTTGTGGATGTGTCTTTTGATGTAGGAGCTTCATCAAATACAACATCTCTACTTACATGTGTCTTCTTGGTCTTAGGATCAATCAATCGATAACCTTTTGAGTACTCATCATAGCCAAGAAAAATACACTGCAGGGTTTTCTCATCCAGCTTCCTCCTTTTCTATTTTGGAATGTGCATGAATGCTTTACATCCAAACACCTTCAGATGAGAAATGGAAGGTTTCTTATCACTCCATGCTCCTTGTGGAGTCTTCCCTTGTAGAGCTCTAGTGGGTGCTCTATTTAGGAGGTATGATGCTGTGTTTACTACTTCTGCCCAATATTGATCCTCAAGATGTGCTCCTTTTAGCATACATCGAACCATTTCCATAATGGAACGATTTCTTCTTTTTGCAACTCCATTCTGCTGAGGTGTATAGGTTGTAGTCAGTTGTCTTTTGATCCCATGTTCTTTAAGAAACTCTAAAAACTCTTCAGAGGTGTATTCCCCCCCTCGATCTGAGCGGAGGGTTTTTATCAAACATCCCGACTCCTTCTCAACAAGCTTCTTGAACTGTTGGAAGTAGAGAAATGCTTCTGATTTCAATTGAAGAAATAAAACCCACATATTTCGTGAGTAATCATCAACGAATAGTTGAAAATACTTTTTCCCACCATAGCTGGTTGGCATAGGACCACACAGATCGGTATGTACCAGCTCTAAAGGTTTTGCAGCTCGAGAGGAGCTTGCTTCAAAAGGCACTCGATGTTGCTTCCCTGCTAAGCAATCCGAGAAAATCGGCAAGATAGATGAGAGGGGCGAAAGACCTTTCACCATCCCATATTTGTGTAATTCAAGCAAATATCCAGAACTGAGATGCCCATAACGTCGATGCCAGAGAGAGGTGGCCTCTTTTGTAGTTGCAGCCAAAGCAACATGGGAAGTGGAAATAGCATCGAGAATAAACAAGCCATGTTTGTAAGATCCAGTTGCTACATGTTTACCACTCGTGTGTGATAAAACATCTCTTCTGGCCATTGACAACTCGAAACATGACTTCCATGTTTCTATCCAACATTTGTGTGACTGAAAGCAGATTATTGGCTAAGCCTGGAACATAGAGAACCTTTTCAATTTGACAATTACCATCAGGAAGAGACACAAAAATATCCCCTTCTCCTTTTACTTGATATACCTGATTGTCAGCAATTGTGACTGGCTTACCCTCTTTTTCAACAAACGTATCAAACCAGGATTTATCCCCAGTCATGTGTTTGCTAGCTCCTGAATCAATATACCATACAACATCTATCTGGGAAGATGAAGTATGAGTCATGAGCACCTTGTGTGCTCGTTCAGAGTCAGAGTCTGAATCGGACTCAGGAGAATGTGAGTCTGAGTTGGATTCAGCATAAGCAACATGGCCTTTAGATTGCTTATGCTTATTGTATTTTTTCTTGTGCTTGCCCTTCTTTTGGGAACCTCTTTCATTTGGTTGCTTGTTTTTGAACCAACATCTCGTTGGTGTCATGGTTATTCATGTCACAAATTTTGCAATATTTTGTATCTTTTTGCTGAGATTGCTTCCCTTTTCCTTTGGAAGAAGCACCTCCTTTTTGAAACTGGCCTTGTTGTTTACCACTTTGTTGTGTGGAGAGAGCATTATCTGGCATGTCATCTTTCTGGACCTGAGTTGCCTCCTCAGTCTGAAGCAAGTTTACCAGTTCTACAAATGAGACTTGTCTACCGGAAACATTGAGAGAGGTGATCAACATCTTGTAGGAACTTGGTAATGCTCTCAAGATAACAGAATTCAAGACATCATCATCCACAGGTTTTCCCATAGCATTCAATTTTGCTTTCAAATCTGCCACTCTGCATAGGAATATGTCAACTGTTTCTCCAGAACTCATATTGAGATTATGTAGTTGAGTTTGAAGATGGAGAATAGTGGATTGATTCTTCCCTTCATATACTGTGAGCAAAGCATCCCTCGGCTATCTTACTAGTTTTTGCATCACAAATATGAGGCTGCACCTCATCTGTGGTAGCAAGTAAGATAAATACAAGACTCTTCTGGTCTTTCTTATCCCAATCATCTTGATCTGTTCCTGTTGTTTGAGGACGTTTTTTAGTGCCAGTCACTACATCCCATAAATCTTCCAACTGAAGTATGGCTTTCATCTTTGTCTTCCATGGAACAAAGTTAGGACCTTTCAACAATTGGGAATCTGAGAGATACTTATGAATTGTGGCCATTATGAAGGTTCCTTATATCACCAATTGGTCTCCCTTTCTTTATACCTGCCAGATCGTTATATTGTAACCATTCAATATACACCCGCCCTTACGTGAGGGAAACTATAGGTATATAGGAATAGTATACTACTCAATATGTACTCGCCCTTACGAGAGGGAGACTATAAGTACATATGAGAAGCACAATATATTGAACATAGGCGATACTAAAAGGGCATCGTGTTGTTAATGACACCTACCATAGAAAGTTTTATTCCGCATGCGTGGGGCGTAACTTCCCCTAAACACTTTGGAAAAAAGAGCTTTCGTCAGGATTTACGCCTAACAACAATCACGATGTGGGTATGAAATGAGAAATAAAAAAAATTGGTTTGCCTTATTTCTCCTCGATGATTTATAGAGAACAAGCTCAGACGTCGTTGTTGCAGCTATATTAGGTGGCGAATACAGTAGTCCAAAGCACGACAACATTACCTGTAAGTGTGGACCAGAGGTATCTCAAATATCGAACGCTGTTGTGCAATAAATTGCACAAATAGGGTATAAATTTGGGGTCTTATATTTGTAATTTATGATTGATAATGCAAGAAAATAGAATATTTAAATGCAAAAAATAACAATCATAAATGCCCACAAATTTTAGCACCTATTTTTATTCTAGAAAATTCTTTCCAAATAGTTTGATTTCCCCCCTTTGTCTGACAATTTTGCAAATGAATATGTGAAGAAACTCTCCCCCCTTCAAGTTGCAAATGAGACAAGAATTTGGGAAAAAAAAACCTAAAAATAAGGTATGCAGCCATCAAAAAAACCATGTGCGGGCATCAACTGTATTCTGTCGACATCAATAGGCTTGTCCGTTGTCACTGGACCATGTTGGGCATCAAAAACACCATGCCCACCGTCACTGGGACACGCAGGGCATCAACAGCGTGTTCCGCCATCACAGGGACATGAAGGGCGTCAAATGGCAGGTACTGGCATAAAAAAAAATTCCTCGTAGGGATTGGAACCGGGAACCTTCCGCCAAACAATAACCTTACTTACCGCCTGAGCCAGAGAGCCCGACGAGAAAGATAATGCATGCGGTTTGTATTGACAACACTAGGGCCATAGAATCGGGGAAAAAAAAATAATCCCACATGGCCTGTGCGGCCAATGTGGGGGGGTTTAAAAAATGCCGAAAGCGTCTAATGCTTTCGGTTGCCTTCGGGCAACCACCCCGTCCCCGTCCTTTTGCCTCCTTGCCGTCGAACCTTCCCCGAGCCACGAATCACCTCGATCCGCGCTTCCACGTCCCGCCAGTCGTGTCTCCTATCTGTGTCAGGGTCTATCCTCGGTCTGCGTTCCACGTCCCACCAATCATGTCTCCTTTCTGTGTTAGAGTCTGTCTTCGGTCTGTGTCCTCGGTCCGTCAGTCTTGCTATTGTCCGTGTCAGGGTCTGCTATCTTCAGTCTGCATCCTCGGTCTGCCAGTATCTCTGTTGTCCATGTCAGGGTCTGCATCCTAGGTCCGCCAGTCGTTCTGTCCGTAGCTCTGATACCATAAAGAATTTCACGAAGCAATTGATTCTTCTCATTAACTCCAAATATAAAGGTTACATGCGGTTACAAACTGGTTAAACCAACTCGGTGGTTAGATAACCAAATTGGAGAGCGCCTATGAGCGCTATTTTTATTATGCCAAGAATGGAATAACAACTTATTCTAACAATCCTTTTTATCTTGGTTGGTTTTTGAAAACAAGATCCTTACTATAGGAAATTTTCTTAGGAGAGGCATTGTTGCCCCTAATAGATGCTACCTATGTCTTTCCAATTGGGAATTTGTTCACCACCTTTTTCTTACTTGCTCTTTATCTAAGGATGTCCCAAGCAAGATTTTTTAGACCTTCTCCATATTGTGGACAAAGCCTAATTATATTTATGACTTGTTATTCCAATTACCTAGTTCTTTTTGCAACCCTAGACTGAAATTCGTATGGACTTCCTATCTTCACATATTCTTGCGGCAAGTTTAGCTTGAACAAAACCACAAATATTTCTCAGATACCTGTTCCAATACTTCTATTTTTTATAGAATCCTTTGTTTTTATAAATATAATTCCATGCTTATATCCCCCTCCTCCAAATTGATATCCAGCTTAGAATTATCCTTACGAAAGTCTCTGAATATTCTTATTGAGGATAAACCTATCAATCCTAGATCGAACCAGAAAAATTCTTCTAAGTGGATTCCACCTCCATGAGAGGATGGATTAAATTGAACTTTTATGGAGCTGCCAAAGGTAATCCAGGAATCACAGGGGTAGGAGGCATCCTCAGATATCACTTCGAAAGAGTCCTTTTTTCTTTTGTTAAATTCCTTGGGTCTCAAACCAACAATGTTGTTGAAGCTAGAGCTTTGTGGAGGGGGCTAGAGTTAGCAAATAATTATCCCAACAATATCATTGTAAAGGGATATTCCTTGATTACATTAAATTACATTAGGATGAACAAAAATCCACCCTGGAGAATTGAAGATTGCATCAAGGAGGCCAGGATCCTCATCCTAAGTCATTCACAGAACATCTGCTAGCATAATTTTTGTGAGTCTAATAAGGCTGCTGATTGGTTAGCCAACAAAGGTGTTACCACCAATGGGATAACCATGTGGATAGGAAACATTCACCAAGAAGTTGAAAGGATCATGGACAAAGAAACAATTCAAAATGTTTGAGCTTAATTTTCCCATGCAGACTGAGTTCCATTGCAATAAGGTCATGCTTGATTTGACAAGTTTTTTGGAAACTCACACTAATAATTTTTTTAAATTATGGCAAGTTTCTTTTATCATGTTTTGTGACTCAGGTGGTGCTCCAATTTCCAATAGTGGGCTACTTCATGAAGAAATTTACTCCAAGAACATCAATCACTTCTTCCCTCGACGCTGCGCCAACATTGGACAAAACAACAATCAGTTCCAAGATAGACCAAACCAAGGTACCTCTATCTCCAAAGGTCTGATTTCCAATAATAATTTAGTTCAAATTTGGTTGGTCCTTATAGGATGTGGTAAAGGTCCTATGTCAAAGACTATGCATAAATTTTTGGAGCACATCTTCTTGGGGGTAAATGTTGGTTGCATCGACGATTATTCATATTATAAAAGTAAATTCCATGGTCGAATGCGTAATTAGAGTGAAGGACAAGGGATAATCATCACCAACATTCAAAATATTCCATGGGATACTCTCTCTAGGTAATCATAACAAAAAAAGTATTGGGAAATCAAAATCTTCATTGCCAAATTCAAAGTGCTTTGTACATCATAACACCGACAAGTCTTGGAAAACTACCCAATTTTATTGGGTTTTTCCATAAATTAAACATAGGCACTCTGAGTTTCCTCTTTGCCTATAAACCTGATATCTTACCTCTTTTGAAATTTCCTCTTGCTCATCGGTGCAGAGTGCAAGTGTTTCCCACCCAAAATTTCTTTGTTTTCGACCTCAACCCTATTGGTCCTTTTTCCATCCTCGAATATTTATGCACTAAGAGTTTTTTTGAGCCAAGTAAGGTTGAGTGTGAAATCCTAGCTGAAAAAATTCTGATCGAGAGGAATTTTTTTTCCTTCCTAAAATTTTTTATCGATGATAAAATTGACATAACCATGCCCTTCTTTGATACTTGGGGGAATGAATGCATCACTGTCTGAGGGAGGAGCTTCCGCATTAACATTAATATCTTGTCAAACATCATAGGGTAGCCAAAAAAAGGGTGTTGTATCCACTGAGAGAAACACAACTAGAAAATTAAGTTGAAAGAGTTCAAGGATAATGAAAGAACCTTCAAAAGGGTGAAACAAGGGATTTTTAGGAAGGATATCCTCACACCATGGAATGATGTGATGAAACCCGTTATGGAATTCATCACTGTTGATGATCCTTTGAAAGTCCTATGTAGTTTCCACTTGGCTTTTGTCAACCATTTTTGTGATGTGAATCCCATCAATATCCCTCAATTCCTCATCAATTCTATGAATTACTCCATTAACTCCTACAGAAAAAAGAAAGGAATTGACATTCCTTCCCACCAAGGGCTTTTCAATATCATCTATAGTCACATCCTAAATCATAGCCCCTAGGCCCACCCAATTCCTTTAAGTAAACCCAGTCCAACTATGAAATATACTAGGGCCCCTGCCTGCTTGTCACTTTCAAAAATAAAAAGAAAGACTATTGAAGCTGTGCATAAATTAAAGGTAAAGAAAAGCATCAAATTTGACAGAGCTGAAGGACCTATCAAGAAATCAGCCAACCTATAGGACCAGTTTGTGAAGGGTAAACAAAAGGTGATATAAATCAAAGCGTGTTGGACATTTTGAGTCCCTAAGCTAAAATGTTGTCATTGATGTCAAAAGAGCATTTAATGTCAAAAGGATCTATGAAGGGTTTTTGTGAAAACCAAGGTAGAAAAAATAAAAGGTTTTAGTTAAAACCATGGACAACAGATTTGATCTGGGTTTTTATTAAAACCCAAGTCGGGCTTTCGTTTCATCGAAAAAAGGTGCCCTGGTGATGGAGTTATTTGAGTTTTAATATTTGGTTTAAATTTTAATTATTTAAAATTTAAATTCAAATTTAAATTTAAATGCAAAGTTTGCTGTTGATGTCATGAAGCAAACATAAATTCATATTTCCACCGACATCTTTCAAGTGTTTTAAACACCATATAAAGGGGTGGTAAATGAATCAAAGTTTCATACTTGCTCTCGTGATAAATGTTTGGCATTCTAATAAGTCTATGAGCTCGTGCAAATTTTGAGAAGAGAAGTAGCAAAGAAAACAATAGCACTTGGAAAGTCAAATTGTAGTGGGAAGCGTGGTGCATTGGAAAATCATTTTGGTTTAAGGAACAAGGCAACACAAACACCAGGGATCAAATCCCTTGGATGGCATTTTGGAAGGCATGTGGAAAGCACTTTGGCGCTTTGTCTTTTGCAAAATGTGGAGGAAGGTTTAAGGCACTTTGGGCCTTTGCCTTTCCAACGAGTGCCTAGCTCATGTGGAATATTAGTCATGGCTAAGATGCTCACGGTGTGGCAAGTCGGGGGTTCGAATTCCCTTGAGGAGGTAATTACATTTTGCATTTAAATAATTTTTATTTGCCCTAAATTTTGGAGTTATAAGTTAGTTAATGGAAATTAAAGTTTGTTATTAGGGCTGTGATTATTATTGCAAAGCATAATTGGTTTATGATTTATTTGATGGTTATGGATAATTAATTTTAGGAGAAATAAGAAGTTGTTTTTAAAAGCAATTTTGAGAGGTTTATTATTTTTGATAAGGTTTTTAGTAAAATGGACTTTGGTGGATGTGTTTATTAACTTGGAGTAAAAAGGGTGTAATTTGAGCAATGCTTTATTTTGTGATTATTTGAAGTCCATTAACCCTTGTTTAGATTGGAAAGGAAAGTTGTGTTTAAGTGTGGCAGATTTTGTGGACAACTTATTGGCATCAAAAAGGTATGGGCACATTCTCCTATTGATTTTTTTATGGTGGTTTATTTATGAAATATCATTGGAGAGAAAAGGATTGATTGTGGTTTCCTTTGAGAAAATGATTGGTTGAATGCTTCAAGGTTTTCTGGTTTATGAGTTGTATTTAAACCTTGTTTTATTAGCATTTTTGTTGAAGCCCATTGATGATGAAATGAAATTGAACTTGAGTTAGAAAATAATATGAGTATCATTGCTATGTGAGATTTGTGCTTGAGCATTATTGGAAACATTTTGAGTTGGTTAATACATGCTTGGACTAGGGTTTGTGAAAAAGGATTGTTCCCTGAGGTGATTGGTTGAGTTGAGTTGGTTAATACATGCTTGGACTAGGGTTTGTGAAAAAGGATTGTTCCTTGAGGTGATTGGTTGAGTTGAGTTGGTTAATACATGCTTGGACTAGGGTTTGTGAGAAAGGATTGTTCCTTGAGGTGATTGATTGAGTTGAGTTGATTATGCCTAATTAACTGGATGCATGTGGTTGTTCAAGTTCCTAGAAACAAACTATTCAATATTCTGATTTGAGTTGAGATTGAGGTTGATTTGAGTTGAGATTGGGATTTGAGTATAGAACATATAGAGTCTCTAAAAATTCTCTTTATGCTTCTATGAGATTGATTTGAGATATTTATTGTACATTGAGATTAGAACATATTGAGTCTCTAACAATTCTCTTTATGATTCTATGTGATTGAGATAAGTCTTTGAGAAGACTTGTGGACTATTTTGAGTTAAGCTTTTATGAAAGTTTGCTATGTAGATTTGAGCAAGTCCTAGAGAGGATTTGTTGAGCATATTTGGACAATTTTTGTGTGAACTTGTTGAGCAGATTTGGACAAGTTTTGTGTGAACTTGTTGAGCAGATTTGGACAGGTTTTGTGTGAACCTGTTGAGCAGATTTAGACAAGTTCTATGTGAACTTGTTGAGCAGATTTGGACAGGTTTTGTGTGAACCTATTGAGAATATTTGGACAGGTTTTGTGTGAACCTATTGAGCATATTTGAGTAGGTTCTAAGTGAACCTATTGAGCAGAATTGTACTAAATTGACTGTACTATTTTTAGTGCAAGAGATTGAGTAGAACTATGCTAGACTGACTGAACTGTGTTTGGTACAATATTGATACAGAGCTTTGGAGGTGATAGAGTATAGAGGACAGAGTCTCAGTGGATAGATATCCAGTAGCCATGACAATTGAAGATAAATTTGAGTGAGGAGTATTCAAATGGAGAGAAATCCACAAGTCAGTGCAGTAGAGAGATAGAGTCTTCTAGAAGATCACTAGTTAGAGCAGAAGGGGAAATAGTTCTCCTATGGAAGATATCTATGAACTTGAGATTAGGGGGTCAACATATCCTTTGGATAGAAGTCCATAAACATTGTAATTTGGGAATATTCCCAAGAAATTATTTGAGAAATATTTAGAAGAAATATTTTCTCTGTGGAGGTAGCCCACATTGGGTGAACCATGTTAAAATGATGTCTATCATGTGTGTGATGTTTTATGTGATGGTTATGGTTTCATTAATGCTTATGCTTCTATTCGGGAAAAAGTTTTATGTTATACTGTTCACCCCCCCTCTCAGTATAAGCACATGTTCTTCAAGGCTAATGATGAAGACATGGAGGATGAAGTTAGAAACTTGAAGGAATTCATAATATCTACAATGAAAATCATGATGAATGCTATGGTTAACTCCATTATTGACCTCAGAGATGCCCTCCACATGCTCTTCTTCGATGAGCAGATAGGGCAAGAGATCGAAGCTTGTTCAGCAGATGAGGACATGATTACAATCAAGAAAGGAGCCCAAGGATCAATCGAAGAATAAGGACGAGGATGAGGAAGCCACTAAGGACTGGCTTCCACAATACTTTTTGTTCTATTTTTATGGCTACCCTGTGTGGATCCTATTCATCTATTTTATGGTTTGTTTTGCTTGGGAAGTGTACCTTTCTTCTTTCTTCTTGATTTTAAAGTGAGGCTGCATCCTCTGTTAGACTTCCTAATATTATAGGCATGGGGCTGCATCCCCTGTTGGTTTTTAGCTCTTCTTGTAGAAGTCTGTGCTATTTTTATAGAAAGGTTTTGGGATCCTTAAAACCCGATTCTTAATGAAATACTTTTAATTTACCAAAATAAATAATTGAATAATCGGGTAAGGAGTTTGTAAAATTTGCATAATGAAATAATAATTTTTTTGATCACAAATTAAATAAGGAATTGACAAACTTAGTCCATTTAAATAAGCATCTCTTGAATCATCGCTTGAGGATAAGAAGAACTCAATAAAACTCATATATGTTTTAGACACCACCCGCGTATTAAAGAAAGCAAAAACCCACTCATTAATATGGTTGGTATTACATTGTAATAAATCCAATGAACTATGACTATTAGTTATAATAATCTACATTTAGTTGAGCATTGAATATGTTGGGTTGAGCTTGAATTATTAATCATATTAGAGTTTGAATATGCCACTTTGATTGTAAATGAAATGTTAGAAATGATGAATAAAACATCTCATTGTAGTATTAGTTAAGGTAAATGAATTGAATGGATTAGTAAAGATAATTCTTTGATTGACAAACAAAAGGTTTGAAATATTAAATCATGTCTCATTATTTTATTATGAATCAGATTAATTAGTAAAGTTAGAGTTATTCAAATACTTCTTTTATTTTCATGCTTCATGATTTGTATGATTGAATAATTTGACTTATAACACAACTTTTACATAAGTTAGTTTGGTATTATCAAGACAATTTAATTAATGAGCTTAGTGCAATACACCTTGAATAAAGACAACCCATAATCATTTGATAAAAAGGCAATATTGTTTGTAGGATTCCTCCTTGAGATATTAATTATTAAAATAACTACTCCAGTGTCTTATAAATAAGATGCTAAGATTAAATAATAGATCGGACCATAGTAAAAATGAGTAGAAATTATTTTATGGTAGTAAGTCCCAAACCTTGAATAATTCTAAAAGATCTTTAATAGGTTGCCCTATAGATTAACTTAAGAGTTTACTCTTTGAGGAAAAATGAAACTTGGAATGAATGATTAAATCAAGAGTAGCTTAGAAGGATTCCATTTCATTAATACGATTCAAACTTATGAAGAATTATATATAGCCTCTTTTCAGTATAGGTACTTAGGTATTTTGGGTTTATAGTAAACCTTATCTTTGCTAAGATTAGATCTTTGGGTGATTCGGTTGGCAAAATTGGAAAATTCAAAACCTTAAATTACAATAACTTCAACCTATCATCGATTAATCTCATTGGTGAGGATGAGCCACCCTATATCATTGGATTATGGGATATAATCAAAGATGAATCATAAGTGACTATTAAATATGGGAAGTATGGGATGTCCATCCAGGTCACTATGTTAGTAGTAAAATGGTGGAACTTGAAAGGGATTATCAAGCAAGGGTCTTAATGGAATAATTAGGTATTTTGGAGAAGGATATCTGAAGAGGGATAATATTAATGGTAACCTAGTACCTCAATATAAGAATCCTCAGTGGCTTGACATGGGATAAATAACCGTATTTGCAACCTCATCAAGAATTTCAAGTTTAGGGCCAAGCAATTGGCATGTCCTTAACTACCCATGACATCGAAGCATGATATCTAGTTAAGAACCATAGCCTTCATGCTATCCTCACATGTTTAGCAACCGGATGGGTTAAGTTACTCTAATGGTTTCACTGATATGTTGGGGAAGGGAAGTATGTATCCCCCTCTAGGTGTTATAGGCCCTAGAGGATAACCCATGTCGTGATAACTGGATTCACCGGAATATGGGTGATATGGATAGGATCACTAAAAGGCATTTCTTTAGGATCTGGCTAGTCTCACCCACTTGGGAGGTCGACTATAGTGATTATAATCCCAAAAATGGAGATTAATGCTATGTACTGATACAAAAAGGGTATAAAACTAAAACTGTAAATAAAAAAAATATCTTACCCCCTCACAACTACTATTCTAGTTTAACTAATCGTTTTGTGAATTAGAACACTACAACCAATGGTTTATTAACTAGCTTGTCACATCCACCTAAGGTTAATACTACCATAGTAATGAAAATTTTGATGCACCTATGTGGAATAATCCTAAAGAAAAATATTTTTGGCATGGAATAATTTTAGTTGGAAAGCTTGCATAAATTCTTCCTTAAGCAAGCTTTTGGACCTACTTTAACATTAATCAAGTCAAGAATGATGTGATAATTTTTCTTCATGAAGAAAAACACCTCTATAAAATGCATAATCACCCTCATAATCAAAGTTTAGGTATCTATAACATCCCATTCCCCGATAATAGGCAACAAGCTCCCAATCAACAACAAGAAGTGAATCATAATTAGGTTCAAGGTTTAGTCAGGGTGACTATTAAAATTGTTAAAATTAAGGATATAATTCTAGTCAAGGCAACCAAGGAGGGGTGAGAACCATGAAAATCAAAATGATAACTATCCATAAAATTGAAATTGTAGAACTAGTACTTCTCAAAATATATCTCAAGTTAACCAAGTATTTGCCCAACCTAGCCCAAATGGAGAGTATATTTGTATCCAACAAAATGTGACTTATTATGTCAATATTATAGAGGTTCAAAGAGAAATAATTGCATACTTGGAATAAAAAATTGTTATTAGTACTAGGAGTGTATCTCAATACAAAACTGGAAACCTTATAAAGAGGAAAACAAAAAGAAGGGTAAATGAGAAGAATATATCAAGGAAATGGTTAATACAACCATCATAGATAAGATTTGAAACATTCCCTTGGTCATAGAAGAACATGCCATAAATAAAAATTATAAAAAAACATAGAAAATATTCCTAAGAAGGCCTCCACCCAATCTATAGAACCTGTCATTATTTAAAAGGTTGAAAGACCATGATTATTTCTTAAAGTGGTTATTTAAAATAACCATAAGAAAAAAATTATAGGATATCACCCAACCAAAGGAATAACTACTAAAAATAGTAATGAGAAAAATTAAAGTGTGGGACCCCATTTAAGAGTTTTGCACAACCCTTGAAAGGTATTATACTTGAAATTACTTTGAATATCTCATAATTAGTGATAATAGTTAAGAGACTTACTAGATGAGATGGAGATGATTAGACCAAGAACTACAAATATTATGTATACTATTTTAGGTTCTTATGAAGTGCAATAAATTAAATCATATAGAGAAAACTATTGTATTGATGCATGTATTATGTCATGACCCTCTCTTAGCAGAATTTTTTGGTTGGATTTATGTTAGGATATGCATGATGGATATTTTGTTGCAGCTAGATACCTTTTTCTAACCAAAGGAATGATTGACAAATTGATGTTCAATTTCTGCAAAACATGGGTTTTAATGATAAAGTATGATGTTGCTAACATATTTGCATTGATGTAGGATCAAGTTGTCTTATGAAAGGGCATATTATTGGTAGAAGAGCAACTGGATAGATGCTCTCTTTTCACATAAGTGACTTAGCATAATTTACACATAAGGAATAGATCAAATTTTGCTTGCATGGTTACTGATTACAAACTTTAGTGGTTATGATTTAAGTCTTATTATGTTCTTAAATATAATCTCTTTCGAGAAAGAGAATGAAGGGAAGTTTTGGCAAAGCATAATTAATGAGGTTGATTTCATTATTATTTTTTAAAAAATTTTTTTTTATTAAAATGGGTTTTGAAAGGACTTGTTACAAAAACAACACAAGTTGATTTCATTTTCAATTATAAGACAATATCTATTTGGGTTGGCTTTTCCTTTTATTAGATTAATGTTTAATTAAAAGGATAATTGTTGCTAAGTTTGGGAGATGTGGAACCTAGCATAGATGTGAGAGCAAGGGGAGAGAACTTGATGTTATTCTCAGTTGAGAGCCCACGTTGAGACTTCCAAAATGTAAGGTGATGGAGTAGTGGAGAAGTGAGGGCTCGGTGGTTCCATTTGTGATACCCAAGAAAACTAGGGGAGAAGAGGAGAAAGGTGGTTGTTGTTCTTGGAGTGCACTGGGAGGAAAAAGGAGAGTTGCAGATGCTCCATGGAGAGAGTTTGGAGTGGTGACACTATGAAAAGGACCCGGTTCACTACAATCAACCATCGATCACAGGTAGGCATGCACTTAATAAGCTATTGTCTTGACTTACTTATTAATGGTAGTGGAAGAGGTTCTAATGCTTTAGATAGGAGTATTAGTATTTTATAACAGTGATAATAGTCCCTTCATTGCACTCACTATTCCAGCAATTGGTGTGTGTTTGACCTATGAGTTAATTTATTTTAGAAAAACCTTGGAGTTGGCTTGGTCGAGCTAACAAGTTGATGGTATGTTTTACTTTGACAAGACTCTCCCTGTGGTGTAGTAGTCCATCTGGTCATTGTGTTGGATGTTGGAGAAGTGTTGTCTGTGTGAACTATCCAACCTGTAACTTTGCATGTGTTACTCATTGTGTCTTTTTGGGAAGTGATGGATTGAGAAGTCTAGAAACCCTTTTGACTTAACCAAAGGTTTTTAAATATTCCTCTTAGATATAGCACCCGAGCTAAGGGTGATGTTCTTGTTAATGAAGAGACAAGAATTACTTCTAGGTTCTTGTTGAGATCTCCATGGTTTGGAGGTGCGTCCGAGATAAGAAAATATTTGGAATAACCTGTTATGCATTCTTGTTGATGTTCTTGTTGGGTTGGGAGAGTGTTACTCTTATATACCTAATCAATATTAGTTGTTGTGAAGAGTTGTCTTTAACGCCAGAATGACTTCCCTTGAGAATATTTTGGAAGTCGCAAGTGGAGGTTTTTGTGAGTACGTAGGGATTGGTGGTATAGATGTGGAGTCCCTCTATAGGTTGGGCATGGCCCAATTGAATTTGTGATTCCTCTTAAGCTGGTAGTAATTCCCTTTGTTGATGAATGCTTTATTTCTATCACCAATTACCTTTGTAGAGTAATGTTGCTACCATTATGTTGGCTGAGTCCATCATCCTTAAATTCAAAATTCATTCTCTTATGCTAAGGAAGGAAATCTATGTTTGTAGCCATGCATTGCTTGGAAAACTAAGAATGCTGAAAATATTTTGTGAAATGGTTATATGTTTCTGGTTTCTTTATGAGGGATAGCATAAATGAATTTATGAAGTGGATATGCATTCCATATTTCTATATGTTAGATAGCATAAATGATTTTGTGAAATGGTTATATGTTACCTATTTCTTTATGAGGGATAGCATAAATGAATTTATGAAGTGGATATGCATTCCAGATTTCTATATGTTAGATAGCATAAATGATTTTGTGAAATGGTTATATGTTACCTGTTTCTTTATGAGGGATAGCATAAATGAATTTATGAAGTGGATGTACATTCTAGATTCTATATGTTAGATAGTATAAATGATCTTGTGAAATGGTTATATGTTCCGGTTTCTTTATGTTGGATAGCATAGATGAATTTAAGAAATAGATATGCATTCCAAACTCTTTATGATTAGATAGCATAAATGATTTTATGAAATAAATATTTGTTCTAGTTCTATTTTTGCTTGGTTAGTCTAAGAGAGTTTATACGATGGTTGTCATGGTTTGGGGGAAAATTGATTGTGCCTATATTAGAGTAAGGACCCCAAATTGGGTGGCACCGGATTGGTCTTGCTTGGAGGATAGTATCCACTCGACCACTATAGTTGTTGTACTCTTAAATAAAAGATATGTTTTGGCCAAGTGATATTGCTAGGATGGGATGCAAGAGTTTTTACCGGACTACCTTTGGGTGCTTGCTGAGTGAGATCTATGTAACCCAACTCTGTCATGACAACAATATTGGAGATGGGAACAGGTTTCCAAGATGTAGATATCATGATGAATTTATGTGATGATGGACTATCTCATAAAGGGGAGCTAGAATGATATGATAGGATTTTATTTAATTAAGATTTTGGACAATATGGGTTGTCCATTTACAATGTAAAGAAATAGCTTGATTAATGAAATAATGGTGGAATATTTTTGAGGTTGGGTTTCCCCACGGGGTTTCTCCCAGGATAAACTATGTTTTGATATGGTTGTGTGATTTATATTTTATTCAAATGTTAATTTGTTAATTACATTAGATGTGTTTCCTTTGCAAACTTCTTAAGGAGTTGATCGATATGTAAGGGAAGTAAAGGAAAATAGAATTGTTATGTTACTTGGTAAAAGATAAACCATGGGAAGCTTAATATTGTACTATTTTAAGTATTAGTTGTATTAAATATTCTAAGGTGTTTGGAAACTAAAACCTTATATTGGTAAGTAAATGGAGTAAACTAAGTTATTCAAAGGGATGTGGGCAACTTAAATTATGTCCCTTTTTAAAAGAGACAAAGGTATGGATGATAATTATTAAGTTTTAGAGATGAATAAACCTTGTGGTAATAGGTAATAAATAGTTGAAGGTAAGGTTAATTAGGTATTCATCATTGCACATCATAAACGAGTTTTATGGGTGTGCTTTGGTTAGCAAGTTGAGAGTTCTCAATTTAAAAAAAACTAAAGGATTATTCATACTCATCATAAAGGATTTTGATGAGTGAATTTAGATAGGAAGTTGAATACCCACCTTGACCCTTAGTAGTTGGCATTGACTTGTTCTAAAAAATCTAAAGGTGTTATATAAAAAGGAATTATTGAGGTAATTAAAGAATTGATTAGCTCATCTTTTAGATGAGAGGGATAGTCAAGTATTATACACTCTAACCCTTCTTAGATAGACATGAGTAGTAAATGGTATTATTTTAGAGTGCTTCTTTCGATGGAATGAAAGGAAAGACAAGTTAGCTTGAGTGGCCAACAAGAGAGATAACTTGTAAATTATAACTTTGTACCTAATATATTTGTGTAAACATATATACGCATGATGTAGGTATGGGTGTGCCTCGAGTAAGTTAAAGAATTAAGGTAAGTGTAAATAAAAAATGAACAACAAAAAATCAAATATAAAGTAACAAAAGTTCTAACAACACTAAATCTCATAAAATAAATGAACTTGTTAGATCTCTATGTTGTACAATGAATATGCCTTGATATGGGATTTTACAATGCCTTTCATACAAGTTTTACAAATAGTAGGGTTTTCAAAGCCCTAGTTCATTGAAATAACTGGTGTCTTCATACTCATCCTTGATCCAAACAAGGGTGCGGGTGGGCTTGTGTATCCTCAATAGGACCACACTATCTTCAATAGCTTATAGAAATATGATCCCTATACCTACAAACAGTAAATAAAAAGAGATTAGAAGCACCTATGAGGGCTCCACTGTGTGAGGCCCTCAAAAAGATTAAACTACTAAAACCCTAAATGTCGTAATATAAATTGTGAACAAAAAGTACAAGAATATAAAATAAAATGCAATGGATACCTTATCTTCTTGATGCTAAATTTCTATTTTTGCTTCTGTTATCGAGAATCATGCAGATGCCTGAACAACACTCGAAGGTTGAGGGATTTCAAATTTGGTGTGGGAAATTCACCAAGGCATTCGACGATGGTTGTGGATGCACCAAGGTATTCAAGAAATACCCACAAGCATCCAACTAGCTCTAGAGTGTGTTCATATGTTGTGGATGTACCAAGGTATTCAAGAAATGCCCACATGCATCCAATTGAATATGGAGGGTGTTCGGGGGTTGTGGATGCACCAAGGTGTTCAAGAAATGCCCATGAGCATCTGGCTGTCTTTGGAGGGTATTTGGGAGCTAAAGGAAGTGTTGCAAAATCATATCTGGTTCACAAGGGTTTGGCAAGGATAGAAATGGGGGATGCATTGGTGGCAACGAGGGGTGAGGATGATAGTGAAAGGGGCTAGGGAAAATGTTCTCCTCAAACTCTTTGATGTGCTTAAGGATTTATCCAAGGGATCAAGAACTATCAGGAACTAAGGTGCTTAAGGGTTTGTAAGACTTTCCAAGGTTTTGATTGACTCCTCTTTTATAATCTACCCTTGAACACGTTAGGGTTTCAATGATACAAAATGAGCGGTAGAGATGAAAACATGAGGAAGGGTGAAGATTAAGTTTAGGCAAGTGGCATGGATTGAGATGGATGAATGATAGAGATTAAAACATGGTGGATAGTTAGGATTAATTCATATAAATACACATATATTTATTAAATATATATAATATAAATATAAAAAATTAATATATATATATATATATATATATATATATATATATAATGGGCGGCTATGATTTGAGGCTATGGATGGATGACAAGTGGCTATATTTTGGTGTCTACAGACACCCCATTTTGTATCACGTTGTGTGAAACATAATACGATGTAAAAATATGAGACACCTGGTTTGGCATGAAGAAGCAGCTTTCTTTCATTGGAGCGCAAAGACAATTTTGAAGACAAAAGAATTTGTATGTGTAGCTTACCCCCTCAATTGGTGAATGAATGAAAAATGAATCTCACAAGCCAATTGACAAAATCATGCGATGAAAAATACAGTTGAATGGTGTAAGTGCAAATGTATGGTGTAAATGCGAATGATATGAATGATGTAAAGTGATGCCATTTTTGCCCCAACGGAGAAAGGGGTTGTAAAATGCAGGTGATTGACATTGTTTTTGCCCCAATAGAAAAAGGGTTTTTTCCAAATGTATATGTCATGATCATGTAAGATGTATCCCACTATGGGAAATAAAAAATTAAATTTGGTTGCCCTAAGTTTTGGGGTGATTCTATGCTATTGAATAAAGTGCCTTTTGGTGTCATTGAAATGCAAATATGCAAATGCAAAAAAAAGAGAGGAAATAGTCTGTTCTCGGGGCCACTCATGAAGGCAGGTAATTCCCACATGGATTTCCTAAACGGTTTCTAAATCACTTTAGCTGGCCTGCATCCTGGGAGACTGGTGCAATTGCAAAGGAAATAATGAAAGTTATCCATGTTGGGAACCCCATGGAAAAGGGCATCAATAATAGTTGTTGAGCAAATTGGTCTTGGCATATTATTACTCAAAAATGAGGGACCAAAAGTAATTTTTTTTTTTCAAACAATGAGATATTGGATGATGAATATGGCCAAGTGTCCTTATGGTGATTTACTCATCTTACCAAATTGCATGGACAACCAATCACTGCAATCGCCAAGGAGATAGAATAAACCACTAGATACAAGGTTCACTTGTACTTGCAAATGTACTTGGCAAATATTGAATGAAGGTGTGATGATGAATGAAATTGATGATGTTGAATGTTGATGTATGGATAATGCAAGGAATGATTCTATTTTTTCCCCAATAGATGAAGGGGTTTTTGAAAATGTAGATGATTGATTCTATTTTTGCCCCAACAAAAAATGGGCTTGTGATAATGTAAGATGATTGGATCTATTTTTACCCCAATAGAGAATGAGTTTGTGAAAATGTAAGTATCCTTATGGTGATCTACCCATCCTATAAAATTGCATGGATAACTAGGTGCTGCAATCACTAGGTGAATAGGATAAAACCACTAGATACAAGGTTCACTTGTACTTGCAAATGTACTTGGCAAATATTGAATGAAAGTGTAATGATTAATGAAATGGATAATTTTGAATGCATATGTATGGTTAATGCAAGGAATGACTCTATTTTTGCCCTAATAAATGAAGGATTTTTTGAACATGTAGATGATTGATTCTGTTTTTGCCCCAACATAAAATGGATTTTGTGAAAATGTAAGATGATTGATTCTAATTTTGCCCTAATAGATGAAGGGGTTTTTGACATGGGAAAATGCAATGACTGTGAAAAGTGCAATGATTAATTCTATTTTTGCCCTAACAAAAAAAGGGGGTTGTGATTGAGAAATATGCAATGAAAGCTAATGGTGCAATGATCGATTCTATTTTTTCCACAATAGAAAAGGGGTTTTAGAAAATGCAAATGTTTGAGTCTATTTTTACCTCCAAAAATTAAGGGGTTTTGTGAAAATGCAATTGATTGAGTCTATTTTTACCTCAAAAAATGAAGGGATTTTATGAAAATGTAAGTTATTGAGTCTATTTCCCCCAAAATTAAGGGGTTTTGTGAAAATGCAAGTGATTGAGTCTATTTTTACCCCAAAAAATGAAAGGATTTTATGAAAATGTAAGTTATTGAGTCTATTTTTGCCCCAACAGATGAAGAAATTTTTGACATGTGTATGATTGATTCTATTTTTACCCCAAAAAATGAAGGGATTTTATGAAAATGTAAGTTATTGAGTCTATTTTTGCCCCAAAATATGAAGGAGTTTTTGACATGTGTATGATTGATTCTATTTTTACCCCAAAAAATGAAGGGATTTTATGAAAATGTAAGTTATTGAGTCTATTTTTGCCCTAAAAGATGAAGGATTTTTTGACATGTGTATGATTGATTCTATTTTTAACCCAATAGAAAAGGAGTTTTGTGAAAATGCAAACGATTGAGTCTATTTTTGCCCCAATAGATGAAGGGGTTTTGTGAAAATGCAAGCGATTGAGTCAATTTTTGCCCCAACAGATGAAGAGGTTTTGTGAAAATGTAAGTTATTGAGTCTATTTTTGCCTCAATAGATGAAGGAGTTTTTGACATGTGTATTATTGAAACTATTTTTTCCCTAACAGAAAAGGGGTTTGTGAAAATGCAAATGATTGATTATGTTTTTGCCCCAATAGATGAAGGGGTTTTTGATATGGGAAAATGCAATGACTGTGAAAAGTGCAATGATTAATTTTGTTGTTTCCCCAATAGAAAAGGGGTTTTTGAAAATGTAGATGATTAATTCTATTTTTGCCTCAATAGAAAAAGGGGTTTTTGATGTGGTGAGATGCAATGAATGATGATTTTTCTGAATGAAATGTGACCAAAGGAGTTTGGTTCTGTTGGAGCCTTTTGAATTGAAATGTGACTAATGGGGTTAGACCCTTTGGAGATTTTTGACTTTGATGTGTGTTTGCGATGCAAAGGGCTTAACCTTTGACAAAAGGATGCAACATTTCAAAAATAGCAATTAACTTGTTGATGTTGTAATGTGTATGTGATCAAAGGAGTTTGTTTCCTTTGGATCCTTTTTAAAATGATGTGTGTATGCGAGGTAAAGGGCTCAACATTTGATAAAAGGACATTACCTTTTGAACCTAGTAATTGACTTGTTGATGATGTTATGTGTATGTGACCAAAGGAGTTTTGTTACTTTGGAGCCTTTTGAATTTAAATGTAACCAAAGGGGTTAGGCCCTTTGGAACATTTGACTTTGATGTGTGTTTGAGGCAAAAGGGCTTAACCTTTGATAAAAGGATGCAACCTTTTGAACCTGGAAATTAACTTGTTGATGATATGGTGTGTATGTGACAAAAGTAGTTTGGTTCCTTTGGAGCCTTTTGAATTGAAATGTGACCAAAGGGGTTAGGCCCTTTGGAGATTTTTTACTTTGATGTGTGTTTGCAAGGCAAAAGGGCTTAACCTTTGATAAAATGATGAAATATTTTAAACTTAGAAATTGACTTGTTGATGATGTATGTGTATGTGACCAAAGGAGTTTGGTTCGTTTGGAGCCTTTTGAATTTGATGCATGTATGTGAGGCAAAGGTATCAAACTTTGAAAAAATGATGCAACCTTTTGAACCTAGCTATAGACTTATTGATGATGTAATGTGATTGTATGATTGAGTTATTTGTTGAGTGCACCAAGTTGTGTGCTTATTTATTTTATTGGGGGAAGGTGTGATACCTTGAACACACCCAAGTTGTGCTATTGTTTATTTAATTGGGGGAAGGTGTGATACCTTGAACACCCCCAAGTTGTGTTGTTGTTTGTTTTATTGGGGGAAGGTGTGATACCTTAAACTACCCAAGTTGTGCTATTGTTTGTTTAATTGGGGGAAGGTGTAATACCTTGAAAACTCCCAAGTTGTATTGTTGTATAGAATTTTCTAGCGATCTTTGCATATGTGAATTATATATATATATATATATATATATGATGTTTTTTTTTGAATGCATGTGTATATGTGTGATGGATGATAATACAATTATAATGTGTATGAATGCAAATAAATTAATGCTCTAATGACCATTTGTAGTTTAGATTTTACTTGACCATGTGTAGCATTGTTTTTTAATCAGGGGTACCAAAATTGTGGAATGTGAAATGTAAGACTCATGTAATGATATGGATGTTGATATGAAATACTAATATGGATGTTGATATGGATAAATAATTATTTTATAGAGACTCATACCTACTAGTGATATCTAAAAAACTCACTTAATACTGCCAAATTTTTCTAGGACGAAATGTATGTGCGGTGAATGTTCAATTGCTAAATCATGAGAATGGTAAATCAAGAACCAGTATGTGTGCAAGTGAGTTCATTAACCCATATTGAGTAAATTGAGATAAAACCTATTATGTAGAATACCAATAAGCTAGCTTGTCCTTATGTGTGGTCAGAGGTATCTTTAAGGGAGATGTGTTACCACAAATGAGTGTACTCCACTACTAGTCAAGTGTCTATAACCTTAGTGGAGATTAGCTCCATAATCCAAGAACTTGATCTCTAAGCTTTTGAGATTCAGAATACCCTACCATATGACTGGAAATGTAGTTCTATCCTTACAACTTGAGGATCTGTGGTGTGTGATGTGTAAAATATTTAGATTTTTGGGGATTTTACCCTACTTTTTCTTTTTTTTTGAAATTGTGATAGTAGTGAAAACCACTATTTTTTATTTTTGGACTATGTGCCTAATGAGACAAGAAAGGAATACTCTTTTCACTTTGAGGTTCAACCCAATCATGGTATTATCCATCTTTGACACAAGATGTTTTTAAGATATGTGATTTATGTTTGGTTCAAGCGTGTTAGAGTCAATTCCTAGAACTCAAGATTTTCTTAGTGAAAATATGTTGATCTTAAAGAAAACTCAACATGTATTGGAGGTTTCTAGAAACACTAGGAGTGGTTGAGTAACAAAAAATACCTAGGGATGATGGACATGTGGTTTTGCAAATGACAATTTGGAATGGTGCAATGAAATGGATGATTATTTGAAGGTACCCTTGATTAAGGCAACAAAACTATATTGGACCAATTATTGTCTAAATTGAATAAATGACCCCTAATATGGTGAATGAAATGTGTGAAGGTGAATGTAATGTGTTAAATGCAATTTGTGAAATGTAATGTTTGCAGTGCAATGTGTAAAATGCCATGTGGAAAATGTAATGTGTGAAATGCAATGTGTAAAATACAATGTGTGAAATGGAATGTGTGATGCAAAGTGTGAAATGTAATGTGTAAAATGGAATGTGTGATGCAATGTGTAATATAATGTTAGAATTAATGTAATGTGCACTATGCCTTCCTTGAAACTTGTCAGTTTCACTTGACAAGTGTCATGCATTTCATATAGGCTTATGCCTATATATTGTAACCCTGTTTCATTTGTAATTAATATCATCTTTGTTCATTACAATATCAGTCCCAACATTTGGTATCAAAGCAGGATTTCCTTGCCCTATGAAACCCTTGAGGGGGGATTTCCCTCATGGAAATCCTCCCTCCCCCCTCATTTTTTCCCTATTTTTTAATTTTTTACCGAGGGAGTATGCTCTCCATCATTTGATGGATCAGAAACCAGATGGTCAAAAATATTAAAATTTGGGAGGTTCTTTTTTTTAGTTATTTTTTTATGGTTTTCTGCACAGATTGGTCTTGAATCTCTCGCAAGGATTTGAAGCTAGTGATTCTCAGTTTCTGCCCTCATGACACTGTTGTTTCCGTCATCCAAACCAAGTCATGGATTTTTTTTTGGTTTCTAGTGCAGTGGAAGCGTGCTGAGCCAGGATCAAGAAATTGGTGGGAATAAATGCCATCATGGTCAGGGAGGGGTTCAAACCCACGTTTGTGCAAAGCAGTCACTCGACTATCATGTGCCCACTTCACCTTGAAGTTATTGATCAATAGTGAATTATAATGCAAGAGGAAATAAGATCGACGTCGTTGCTCAACTTGTGGAGCTCCTGCACAGTGACAAAGGTGGTGAATGGGAGCTACATTCTGTGGAGAATCAATTTTATTTACCTTCGGCTATCTTGCAGGATTCGTACAGTGTTATTTATGGTGTTTATGCTGGGTTCTATCCTATTTTTTTTGACACCTGTATTTGTGACAATTACGGATATTGTCATCCCTTCTGCTTTGCTTTCGACATTCAGATCACGACATGGCCTGAAACTAGACTGGAATGCCTATAATTTTTTGCTCATCTTTGATCGATATACCTCTCATTTCTTTGATTTGATCTCTGATCATAATTTCTCTTTGTGATATGCCGGCCTTGTCTCATGGAAATGTGGCCATATGTCTCCACATCGATACAAGAAAGTTCTGAATGCTAAGTGCAGTTTCCATTAAGCTAGAAAATGCCGTTAAATTTAAAAGGATTTTAGTTTATGTTCGGGGAGGCAAAGGTAGAACTAGAGACAACGACGCTCCATGCCCTGTTATCGTTCCTTTTACTCATCCAAGCTATGGATGGCAAAAGGTTACGGGTTCAAATCATAGACTTCCATTCCAATACATGGCAAGCTATCAAAACTACGAACCAACTCAAGGAACTTAGGGATGAAGTTGGGATTAGCAGATCACTGGAAGAGTTTCTAAGCTATCTTGGAGATTCCATGGTGATTATCCCATTCCTGCCTGAGTCGTTCCACTTGTATTCATCCATGGAGGGCACCGATGATGAAAATATAACACAGCTGGACTGTCGCTTCGAACTGAGGTCATTATGGTTGTTTCTACTACTACTACTACCATTTTCCAATGTCAAAGAAGGAAATCTTTGGGCACCAGGATTTGAACCCTACTGGCTGGTCAGGATAAATTTAGAAGGGGCGTAAGAGGAGATGCAACAGGAGGCTATTGAATGCACTTCTTTGGCCTTGAAAAATCATACAGTGGAAGGTGACATAGGTGTGGCCCTCTGGTCATCCCAGAACTCCATGTGGAATGCCAACACATATTAGTAGAACGACGACGGTCCAGGTGCTGCAGCCCTGTGATGTGAACAGCTCCACCAACACCATGCCAATATCATCAATGAATTGAACGTCGTCACCGTCGTCAACAGAGGCCCATTCCTGCTATTTTATCTTTACTTAAGTTATTAAGTGTAAGGGAACACTTTATAAATTCATGGGGGACACAACCCATGGATAATGTTATGGGAAACCACTTTATGGAGTGGGGCATTTTATTTTTCCACATGCAGAGTGGAAGTGGAAGGCCTAAATGGTCCATGTAATTCCCCTGCGTGGGAAATTTTAATGTTATTTTTTTCGCCTGAGAGCGATGCCGCCATTGAGCGATGTTGTCTATTTACTGCCTAGATAGGCATGCTATTGTTTTCCACATGTTGAAGGCCCCATTCACATAAAAGTATAGGGGTATTTATAGTCATTGGAAACAGTTTTCTATGATGGACACAATGGTGGTGTCATATTGTAATTTTGAGGTTGTTTCAATTGAGTTTTTTAGCCTCAAAGTTTTTCTACCTTGGAGTGCACTCTCGGTTGAACCCGACACTCCCAAGGTACTTGTAAGTGAACCTAGTATCCAGTATTCTCCTCTTTCTACTTGGCATATGTAGCGGCTGGTTACCCATGCATTTCGGTAAGATGAGGTGACTACCATAAGGACACTTATTCTAGGGACTACAGACATAGACACCCTAGACTCTATCCTAGATCTTTTCGGATCTACTTCTGAAGACTATAGACGAAGACACTTCAGAAGATTCTCTTCTATTCTTCTTTCTTCTCCTCCACACTTGGATTCTAAGGCTCAATTTTATTGTATTTCATGGCTCGTATTTCTTTTGTATTAAGGTGCATTTTCGGTAGAGATCGACACCTTCCTTGATACTTATCAGTTTCACTTGACAAGTGTCATGCATTTCATATAGGCTTATGCCTATATATTGTAACCCTGTTTCATTTGTAATTAATCTCATATTTGTTCATTACAATATCAGTCCCAACATATAATGTGTAAAATACAATGTATAATGTAATGTGTGAAATGCAATATTGTTTTTGTGCATTAGCCATGTATATATACACATATATAAATCACAATAAGCATGAAATGCTTTTAAGTGTATGATGTTCAATGGTTCAGCTTATTTTACTCCCCTAGACTCGTAAGATTATTTGCTCCTAGAATATTGTGAACTAAGATAGTAACAAGCAACATGTATAGATGTAAATGATAAAATTATGCAAATGCGATGCAACAATTTTTGTTTTTGCTTTTTTTTTAACTGAAATGTGACCAAAGAAGTTTGGTTCCTTTGGAGCCTTTTGAATTGTATATAACCAAAGGAGTTTGATTCCTTTGGATCCTTTTGAAATTGAGATGTGACCAAAGGGATTTTGGTTCCTTTGGAGCTTTTTGAAATTGAGATGTGACCAAAGGGATTAGGTACCTTTGGAGCTTTTTAAAATTGAGATGTGACCAAAGGTATTAGGTACCTTTGGAGCCTTTTGAACTTGAGATGTGACCAAAGGGATTAGGTACCTTTGGAGCCTTTTGAACTTGAGGTGTGACCAAATGAGTTTGATTCCTTTGGAGCCTTTTGAAATTGATATGTGACCAAAGGTATTTTGGTTCCTTTGAGGCTTTTTAAAATTGAGATATGACCAAAGGGATTAGGTACCCTTGGAGATTTTTTAAATTGAGATGTGACCAAAAGGATTAGGTACCTTTGGAGCCTTTTGAAATTAAGATGTGACCAAAGGTATTAGGTACCTTTGGAGCCTTTTGAAATTGAGATATGACCAAAGGATTTGGGTGCCTTTAGAGATTTTTTTGAAATTGAGATATGACCAAAAGGATTAGGTACCTTTGGAGATTTTTGAAATTGAGATGTAACCAAAGGTATTAGGTACCTTTGGAGATTTTAAAATTGAGATGTGACCAAAGGGATTAGGTACCTTTGGATATTTTTTAAATTGATATGTGACCAAAGGGATTATGTACCTTTGGAGCCTTTTGAACTTGATATGTGACCAAAGGTGTTAAGTACCTTTGGAGTCTTTTAAAATTGATATGTGACCAAAGGGATGTTAACTTCCTTTGGAGACTTTTGAAATTGAGATGTGACCAAAGAGATTAGGTATCTTTGGAGCCCTTGTTTTTATGAGGAAGGTGTGATACATTAAGCATCCCCGATTTGCTTAATGATTGATGGTATGTGTGACTGGGAGGATGCAATATCCTGAGAATCCCTAGTATGTTTGATGATTGACTTGGTACCAATGTCCTGATCATATGAGTTGAATGGACCATTTTTGGGAAAGAATTTCCTATAAATAATATCTTGGATAATGTTTTTAATGCATAGAAATTTTTGATGTCATGGTCTACTTGTTGATGATAGGGATAGTACAAGTGCTTCTTAGGATCCTTGTTAGGATCCTTTGATTTGATTTTTGGAAGTAGAATCTCTTGTGCTTCATAAAGCCTTCAAAAAATGGTTGCATAAGATTTTTAAAGCATCGTGTGGTCACGAGAGGGCTTTACAAGATGCTTGGTGTGTTTTTTTGATTGTATTGGATGTTGAATTTGTGGTACATGTATCGTATCCTGAGATGTGGATTGTGGAACTAGATGTTACAACTATTATGGTTGCTGAAATGGATGATGATGAAATTGATGATGACTCAAATGTAATCCAATATTAGTGAGTCAAGTTAAAATTTGTTGCAAAATTAAAGTGTATTGACAATCTAATTGTAAGACATGGTTTTTTTGTTGAGTGCATTGAGGTAGGATGAATGGATTGATGAATGGATGATATTGAGTGTGTTGTTGGTGGTGTGATGAATTGGGGGGCATGGGGATGGTGACTTGGGAAGATGGTGATACCCAAGTTTGATTGGGTGTGAAGTATGCTTGATAGTTGGGAATGGAGTGGGGTTTAAAGTTTTAAATCGAGGTTTTCTTTTGAGGGCTAGAACGAGTGTCTCATTGAATCATAAGCAATTGGTTGAGATTTTGCCATGCTTGTTGTATGGCAATTTTGAAAACAAGTTGTGTGGAAGTGGAAGGGGGTGGAGGTGAATTGTGGATGTTAGCAATGTGGGTTGAAGTTGATGGAGGATAGGTTGTGAAAGGTATCACAACTAAATGTGAAATGGTGGATGAAATGGTAGATGGAATATGTGAAGTAGCATTGACTTATGCTTCATAGAGTGGATTAGAATGGGTAGTGGTGTGAGTGGATGGGATGGAAGTATTTTGGCTATGTTGTGGTAAAAAAGTGTGATGAGATGGTGTGAAGGTTACATCAGAAAGAGGGTTGGTGAAGACTTGGTTGTGATTGTTGAGGTATGAATGAGCATTTTCCTACTGGAAAGAAGAAGCTTGCATGGATGGAATATGAAGTGGTTTGGAGATAGGATTGATGGGGTTAGGAGTGGAGAACTCCATGGATGTGGTGGGTTCCTAACTCATATTGTTGGTTCGATTTCTAGTCAAGACACTAAACTATGAACATTTGATGAATGTGGGTGATGTGTGAAATAGAAATAAAAATGAAAACACTCTGAACAAACAAAAAAAACATGCCCCAAGTTTTACAACAAATTTTTATTTTTATTTTTATTTATGGAGCTTGTGTGTTGTGGATGTGCTAATTTGAATTATTATGCAAGGTGAAATCTAAGGCTGGATGGCAAATGAGATTCTTCCTGGTGATGAAATATAGAAAGTTTGCTTATGAATGACTATGGTTGCTAAGGGTAGATATTGACAGATGGAGATGAAGCCCACCATTGCCAAATATCAAACAATGGTTGGTGATAATATCCAACTCACTATTATTTATTGTGAAATGTGCAATGTGTGATTTATTTTAAAATATGTGTTATCTATTGTGTTCACTCAATGTTGAAAACACACCTATTTCACTCATATAAGATAGAAACCAAGAACATGAACACTAATATCCTCAAAAGAACTTAGGGGTACACCATTTGAGACCCACCTTGAATCATCAAGTGACTCTAACAATGGAGGGTTCACCCAATTATTTTACCTTGAACCATCAAGTGATTCCAACAACAGGAGTATGCTTTAGTATTGCGATCTTGTTCCAAATTAGAAAAGTAAAAATGGAAGCTTTCAACTCTATTATGTAGCTAGTAATGCTTTTGTAATTTCAAATGCAAACAACATACAAAAATAGTGAATGAATACACCATAAAGCAACATAAATCTAAAATAAATGTGATCTATTGTGAATGCAATGATGTATATGCCTAAATGCAAATAAAAAATATAAATAATTTGAATAGAAAAATAAATGATTTTCTTTTTGTTGATTTTATTGTAAAAAGCTTGAAAATAAAGACAAAAATGGGTTAGGGTTTGAAGCAGGCTTACTAGGAAGCCTACGTATTTCTTCCCCATTATGTGAAACATACCCCAAAGCCTCTGAAACATTTTAGGGTGTTCCCTGAATGCACCAGGACATCCCTCACGCACTAAAGGGTATCTGTGCAACCTTTGATTGAATTTTGCAACCTCTAAAAACCCTAGTTTTTTATCATTTTTATGTGATCAAATTTTTGGAACCTACAAGATGGAAATAGAAACAAAAAATAGTGACAAGATAAATTAACATGAAGAACCCTTTGGGGGTCCCATCATGATCACCATTTTATAAATAAAAAATGAACAACACCAAAGTAAAGATAAAGTAACAAAAGTGCTAACAACACAAAATTGCATAAAATAAATGAACTTTAACTATTATTGGTAGATCTCTACATTGTACAATGAATATGTCCCAATATGGGATTTTACAATACCTTTGATATAGATTTTACAAATAGTAGGGTTTTCAAAGCCCTAGTTCATTGAAATAGCTAGTGTCTTCATGCTCATCCTTGATCCAAATGAGGGTGTGAGTGGGCTTGTGTATCCTCAATAGGACCACCCTAGTTTCAACAATTTACAGAAAGATGATCCTTGTACCTACAAATAGTAAACAACAAAAATATATTAGAAGCACCTACAAGGGCTCCACTATGTGAGGCCCTCAAAAATATAAAATAACTAAAACCCTAGATGATACAATATAATAATGTGAACAAAAAGTATAAGAATATAAAATAAAATTCAATGGATGCCTTATCTTATTGATGCTAAATTTCTATTTTTGCTTATGTGACCAAGAATCGTATGAATGACCGAATGACACCCGAAGGTTGAGGGATTTTAAATATGATACAAAAAATGCACCAAGGCATTTGACGATGGCTATGGATTCACCAAGGCGTTCAAGAAATGCCCACAAAAATTTGACTGACTCTAGAGGATGCTTGAAATTTGTGGATGCACAAAGGCATTTAAGAAATACCCATGGGCATAAGGATGGCTCTAGAGGGTGTTCTAGGGTTGTGGATGCACCAAGGCATTCAAGAAAATCCCACATGCATCCAATTGGCTTTCGAGTGCATTAGAGGATTGAGGAAAGTGTCACAAAATTAGATCTGGTTCATGAGGATTTGGTTGTGGTAGAAATGGGGGATGTACTGGTGACAACGAGGGGTGAGGATGATAATGAAAGGGGCTAGGGAAAATGTTCTCCTCAAATTTTCTAAGGTGCTTAAGAAATTCTCTAGGTGATCAAGAACTCTCAGGAAGTAAGGTTCTTAAGGGTTTATAAGGCTTTCCAAGGGTTTAATTTGTCAAAAATACTTCTCTTTTATAATATGCCCTTGAACATGTTAGGGTTTCGAAGACAAAAAATGAGCAACCAAGACAAAAACATGAGGAAGGGTGGAGATTAAGTTTAGGTAAGTGACATGGATTAAGATGGATGAATGGCTAAGATTAAAACGTGGCAAATGGATAGGACTAATTTATATAAATACATATATATATATATATATATATATATAATGAGTGGATATGATTGGAGGCTATGGATGGATGACAAGTGGCTAGATTTTGGTCTCTACACTAAGTCTTTCCTATAAAAAAAAATTAGGGAAAAATGGGTTGTGACATTTGGTATCAAAGCTTAGGTTCGTACTGGAATAGGCTCACTATGCAAGGTTAGTTATGGTGTATGATAGGAAACATACATTAGTAGGGTTACTACTCTTCTAGATAGAGTGACTAGGAATATAGAATGAGTAGGAATTTAGTCACTATAATGAATTGACTCCTAATGACTCTTTTGTGTGTGGCCAAGGACAATGCCACTAAAGAGGAGAGGAAGTGCTACCCCAATAATGAGGCAGACATGATAGACCAATGTAGAGGGTAGAACCCTAGATGTAGGTTCAGATAACCCTAGTGATGAAAGAGAGGATCTCATAGCAATAGTGGCCCAACTTCATGAACAAGTAGAAACATAGTGTAGACACCTAATAGTCACACATTGCTATACCTATGTACTTGTAGATCCTTTTGGACACTTTTAGGTTAACATAGGCCACCCTAGGTACACCTAGGATATTGTAGACCAGTGTAGACTATTGTAGATCATCCTAGACATGCGTAGATTGCTATAGTAATGCATAGACAACTATAGTCATGCATAGATCACAATAGATTATCGTAGCATTGCATAGACTTCCACATACCACTTTGCTACTTTTCAGGTCCAAAACCCTAATAAGTTATAAAAATCACATCACAAAAATCTCACATGCATCAAGATACCTTCCATAAGCTTCCCAAGATGATACAAAACCCATTTGCACTCAATTGAGGCCCCCACTGGCTATTAATTGGCAAAAGCAATTATCAAGTCAATTCCCAAAATCTAATTTAATGTTGACTTCACTTAAGTTACCTTTTTAGGGAAAAATTGATTAATTAAACTCTTAATTCTTAATTAACACTAATTGCACCCTCCCACATGTGTGTAATTAGGGTTAGCTAAGATATTTTCCTAATAATACTAATCAAGCCCTAATTTGACTTAGGACCTCCTAATCCTAATTAGACCTAATCCTTCCTCACACATGTGAGGATAGGATATTTCCTATGAGGAATGTGAGGCTTCCACCTCACAAACCCTAACCTAAATTTGGTCAGACTTCAACCTAGGGTTAGTTTCCTTAACTCTACCCCCTAAACCTTACCATTTTCTATATATAGTGGGTCCAAACCCTAATTTAGATCTCTCTCCAACTTATGTCCAAAGTACATAAAATCTGCCAAAATATGTACCAAAGCACAACAAAGCAGATTTGAACCTGCACATCGATAGTACAACAACAAAGGGACCTCTCCATTGAAGGGTTTTTGCAGAATAGCTCTCAAGTTTTGATTCACCCCCCACCCCATGAATCTAGTACTAGTTGACCCCTCGGGTGGAAAATTGGTCCTAGAGGTCCCAAATCAGCTCAAATTTGAGAGGTAAGCTTTGTTTTGATATTTTATGAGCTTCTGAACCTTTTTTTAATGCATTCTTGCCATCTATTTGTATTTATAAACATGGGTCCTGACTAAGGCAAGCCCCCCAACACACTAACACCCTTTTGTAGGCCTAGCATAAGAGCAAGGAGGAAAATCAACTACAAACTACAACCCCATGGTGGTACGCAAGCCCATCTACACTGAGGAACACAAAAGGACGACATCAGGCCTATTGTATCATTTATGAAAAGAAAGGATAAAGGGAAATTTTCCCCCATTGTAACCTATGCACTCTTTACATGAATAAAAATACATTTTCTTGAATAAAATTTTTCATTAATATGTTTTTAGATCAAATGCCTCTTTTTGGACGTTTCATTATGGCACGCCTAGTGGGACCCCCACAATGGATACTATCAGGCTAACTATTTCTTGTGAATCTGATAATATCCTTTGCTTCTATGTTTTACAAGTACTGAATCTAACTATCACAAATATTTTTAAAGCCCTGGGAACCCTCTCAAGCCTTCAAAATAGATATTTTGGGCCTCTAAATCGAATTCACCCCCTACCCCACGAATCAGATCTCAATTTGCCCCCCGAGTGGTGAAGTCAACCAAATAGCCTCAAAAGCCCCCAAAATTGTAGGGGTGAGCAATACAAGACCTAATCAGACCACTTGTAGCATCAAAGTCTAGGTATTCCTCTTTATTTACTCTGTTTGCTAATTTTTGGGTCCATGTAAAATGCTTACTAGTTAAGGCACAATAGCTAGTAAAAAATTTCGTTCTCTTCACATCTCCATTTTGTTTAAGTATCACTGTAATTATAAAACCCATCAAAATTCTAGAAACTTCAAATTTCAAAATCCCAAATAAATTGTACTTTTCCCTTTTCTAATTTGCATGTACAAAGTTCTTATAAGTGTTTGTTCATACTTGTACACATTTCCAATGCAATTACTACAAGTTACCACACATATTTAGGGTCACTTAAACCCCTTATTTCACACCTTCATATTACATATTTCTATGCTTTGAAAATTAGAGTAAAGTTCCTTTCCTAAAAGCATCTAGGATTAGGTTATTTTTTTACAAAAAGCATTGCATTATAGTCTTTCTGCTTTCAAAAAGTGCATATAGGGCTAGCTTTCAATTTGAAAAGGCAATTAGTTAGATTTCTTGTTTTACATAACATCGTTAGAAAAATGCAAACCCACACACACTCATGTGGTATTTAAACAAGTGGTGAGATTTGACTTCATACCCAATACATCTCTTAAGATTGGTGTGGTAGGTATTTTACCCTCCACCAACTCACCCCCTAGACACATAGCAGCCCCAAAGGAGTGGTTTTTTGGGTGTCATCACTGGAAAACCCCCCACTTTTAAGATCGAACTTCTAGATTTCATCACCAGTTGTTACCTTCAGAGTGGGATAGGATTAGACACCTTTTTTCACAAGGCTTACATAATTAGTGAACACGATAATTGTTGTTATTGACTAAGCCCGCCCGAGGGTGAAGCGAAAGCATGGGTATACCGGTAGCAGGTCTTAGATAGTGCCACCTCTTCTCATGAGAGGATATAGTGAACTCACTTCAACATAGTGGGTTACCCCATTTTAGGATATCATTTTATAGTGCCTTCCATACAGGTCACCATTCACACGTTGTGATATCATTCTATTTTGTGTATCTTTGGGTGTTGTAGGAGGTTCGATACCGATGATATTCCTGATTTACTAGAGTATTCACTTCACTACCTGTGATACTACCTAGGAAGTACCAACATCAAAACACACATAAATGAAAAAAACACTTTTTATTCTTAGAATTTATAATTGATTCCAGTGTACCATTGTTTGCATGATCAGAAACTAGTCTCAGCACATCACACCATATATTGTTTAGCTATTAACATCACTTCACTTATTTACACTTATATCAGGCACAATCAAGTCCACACCATGCCAGGGTTATTCCTAAACCCCTTCACACACTACACATAGAATTACAAGATTTTATTCCTACATAATTCTAAACCCTTATGACACCACACATGCTATCATGCCTATTATCACCCGTAGTCGGGCGCGTGAGCAAGCATGCCTTATAGAGGAAGTACCTACCACTTATTCTATTCAGTATCCACCCACTCCTTCAATCATGAAGGGGAAGACCATAGATACATTATATTTACTCATAGAATTTGATGTACATTTCACACACATGGTGCCTCAGCATGAGACGCCCACCCTAAGTGAAACCATAACTAATTCACTTGTATATGATTATCCACTTCTTTCATCCCCATCCTTGCCTAATCCACCCACCATGTTATGCAACCATGTGATCTACACAACACCAGGATAGCCCCATCAATTCTTCACTATAGATGAGGAGGTCATACATACGTCCCCTACCTTTGCACACCCATTTTTTTAGAGTCTATCTCAATACCTATTTGAGAATGAATCCTCCCTATTGAATCATACCTACCTGAAGGTGACATCATTTGCCCCTACTGTAGGAATGGTTTCTGATCCTTCTTACTCTACCACAGGTACCCAGAGGTCAAAATTACAAACTATACAAGAAACAACTTTTCTACATGCATAAAAAACACCCCCTCAAATATCATACCCACACTCTTCCCAAGAGTCCCAACCATCATCATCCCAACATTTTTACAATGTTTGGGAATCTAACACAAGAACCTCTTCAAACCCAAACCACCCAGTGTCAACAATGACAACCCACAACTGAAACTCACTCAGGAGGGGATACATGCACCACCTTCTATTCCCAAGCTCCTACTTCATAAGCTTATCCTTACCTCTCTGTAGCATTCCCACCTACATCTTAAATCCTTGAAACATACAATACCCAATCTTGCACCTTACCTTCACTGATACCAACCTTTAGGATACCTCCTCCTCCTCCCTTCCAAGCACCGCTCACTAACCCTATTCCTACCTATAAAATAAAAATATATATATTACACGCCCACTTCCCCAAGCTATTCCACCCAATTTAGCTTCACTACCGCCTATCCCCTAGGATAGAGATAGGTTCCAACTTTTGACACCATACCTTGATCATCCCTACCACCAGTAGCATCAATACCTCCACTTCCACCTATTGGTGCCACATTTTTCACACCTCCTCCTTTGTGGTCATCACATACTATGGCCCAAACATTATTGTAGGCTCCTACCCAATAGGAATCCATGCCACAACAACACACATCCCAATCACAGTATTATTATCCTCAAAAAACATTCATCCCATAGCCTAGTGTTCCACTAGCCCCTATAGTATATGTTGCCCAATACCCAGCATACAAAGACTAGCTAGAGTATTTCCTTGCACAATATGGGGATGAATAGTAGCAACTTCACTATCCACCTCACTCCCAGGCTTAGACAACTATAGCTCAATCGCCTACACCTTTAACACCTAAAATTCAACTCTTACAAGATGAAGTAAAGATGGTGAACCTACGTACCATAAGCTACGGGCCAAAAAAACCATCCTACGATGAACTATACAATGAGCTAGTTCATCCTTCCATTCATATCCCACCTTACCCCTACCACTTTGAGATCTTGAAGTTTGAAAAGTACAAAGGTAAGGAGGACCCTAGAGAGCATGTTAGTAACTATCGCTCAACTTGCTACCAGCTCCATAGTATCAACCCCCTTATGTTGCGAACCTTCTCCCTCTCCCTTTTAGGACAAGCCTTAGATTGGTATAACATGCTACCATGACATAGCCTTTATATCTTCGAGCAATTATCAAATACATCCTTAGAACACTTTTCAATTAATATCAAGAAGAAGACAACCTTTTCAGATGTCTATGCCTTACGCCAGGCTGATGACGAACCTATCACTGAGTTTGTATCTAGATGGAGAGTGATCATTCATGACCTCACCCATAGCCTTCCTACTACAAAGTTAGTAACACTCTTTTCCAAGAGTTGCCACAAACATATTTCTACCTCTATACAACTTCACCAAAGCTACACCTTCAAGGAAACCATTTCACAAGAAAAGGTTATCGAAGATATTAAAGTCCAATATGATAAAACTAAGTTAATATCAAAGCCTAATTACAATTCAAACTTCCATTTTAATATGAATACGCCCAACCAACCGTATCCTTGACCTCCACAAACCAACCAAGTGGTAGTTGCTACCTTAGCACCAACACCAAACCCACCACCTTATTCTCCACAACAATAAGTATTCCAAACCAATGCACCTCTCCCACCTAGGAATCAACTGTCTCATGGTATGCATATATAGGGTTCATAGCATAACATCACACTACTATCCAAACCTTTACCTACCATTTTTCATAGGTTACAAGACAATGGACATATTATTCTACCCAACATCCAACCATTAGATCCAAATACACCTAAGCCTCATGGATACAATGAGCAACTCTATTGCCCATACCATAGATATTATGGCCATGACACTAAGTCATGTCACTCATTTCATACTCAAGTGCAAGAACTAATTGATAGGGGTATCATTTAGGTATCAAACCCTTTAGCCCCATAAAACCAAAACCTAGGGATCTTTCAGAATCCTCTACTAGACCATAGAGGAACCAATCCCCAAAGACCTCCAACCAATCCACTAGGACCACCTCGCCAAGTTAATAGTGTACAATGTGATCCTCCATAATGTGGAGTAGTAGGTATGATAAACCTTACCATGTGGAACTAATGATACTCGTCATGCCAGACCACACCTATTGTATCTCCACCTACCCAATTCACATCGCCACAAGTTTCCCAAAATCCTAATGCTATACCACCTCCACCTCAAAATATGATTACCATCCATGGTAGCCTCACCCATCAATTATGTATAGCCCTTGCATGATTATCCATATTTGACCTTTTACAACAATTTCAACCCCACCGCAAGGCATTGAATAATATTTTATGATCTATAGATTTAGAAACACATGATACAAATGTATTTGTAAATTTTGTAGGGAACATTCCACAATACCTCCAGCCATCCAATACTTTCCACGACCATGAGATAACATAAATTGTAGGAGAAGGAGTTGATACCCATCTCCACATACAAGCCAATATCACTGATATCATATACAAATGGGTCCTTGTTCATATAGGCTCATCCATTAGTATCATATATACAATAGCCCTACACCATTTACAAATATCGCCAGCCCATCTCACCACACCTTCCCTTGATCTATGAGCATTTGATAGTTATATGAGACCTACAGTAGGATCCATAGTACTACCTATTCGAGTAGGTATCCATATCATTTCCATTCTCTTCCACATAATCTAAGGGGAGATGCAATACAACATCCTTCTTGGTCACCCATGGATCAGATATATGTAATGTATCCCTTCCATGCTACACCATTTCCTCAAATGCATCCATAATAGACTTGTCCATTGCATCCCAATTGATGGATACCCCTTTAAGTTCTACAAAATTATAGACCTCCTACCTACACCGTCCTTATCATCCACATAGCTCTTCCTTGTTTCTTCCCATCAGTCAGTTGGAGCATTGATATCTGCTCCTAAATCCATCTCATTATCCCAATATTCATCAAGGACACATGCATCATAATAAGCACCCTTAGCACCATATTTAGCAGTGCCTAATCCCCCTACCATACCATTTTTACCTCCTGCTTTATGGCCACCACCACCATCCCAACCTTCATCCTCTACGAAATCACCTATAGTATCGACACCGTAGCCACCATCCACATCATGCCCTATCACTTCACCCCAAGCATCATATTTTATGGAAAAACCTATTCTCCCTACACCATGCATACCTCCTCTTCCTTATCATCCATAACCTAGGTCATTTACTTCCCCGCATTGTCCAACATCCACTCCATCGCCTTCATAATTCTCATAGGACAATCACCCTATACCAACTACTACGGTCAGATGCCATGAGTGGGAGCAACGAGAATCTCACTTGGACAACCAATTGTTACACCCTTCTAGTGCTACCATTAGAGACTCATAGAATTCATCTTTGTCATTTGATTTAGATTCACCACCTAGTGCACTAGAACATGCAACACCACACATATATGTGTTTATGAAAAAATCAGGCCTAGAGGATTATAATATGCATGAAGCCCATGTATGCCCATCCATTATCAAATCCACCCAAGAATTTGGTCGCCCTTCAACCTTGGTCTTAACTATCAGAATAGTCATGCAATTAGGATCTACTGAGAATCATACCAACTTTGTCTATGCTGGAGTCGACTCCTCACTCCCACCTATACTATCTCCACTACCACAATCTAGCTTGTGTGGTACAATCTATCACTTGGCTAATCCCTACTTTACCTTATGCTACCTTTGACGCTTCCATTGGTGTGGATTTGGGTTAGGCCATTATGAGCAAGGGTTACATGCACCCATAAACCCTCATGTCCAATACCCTATCAATAAATTTGGCTTAGATTATCGCCCAACCGCTATCTATACAATAAAAAATGAGCTCCAATATTTATCCCTACATCCTTCCCCACTTTCGACACACACCTTGGAAGAATATATTGATATGGACATCTTAGAGGACACCCCTTCACCCAACTCTACCATGACAGTCCCTAGCGATTTCTTCCAACGGCCCTTCATATCTGACACCACCTTGTCATGTTTTGTTGATGAGTTGACAAACTAATTTTCTATGCTATCTTTAAACATGCACTACCTAGAGCATGAAATGGTATCCCCACCATAAGTGACATGTTTAGCTCTATTTTTGCCTATACATCGATAACTTTAATGAGTTACCACTTGACCACATTATCCACCAGTCATCTTACGCCCTTCGCTAAGCCTTCTTGAAGAACACAAGCTTATACTGAGAGGAGGGGGTGAACAGTATAAGACCCCTTTTTACTTTTTTCTTTATATTTCAAAATAGTAAAGCAATATACCCAAAGCAATATCAAAGCAATGCATAAAAAAATCCACAAAGTGACATCAATTTTAACGTGGTTCACCCAGAATGGCTAGGCTATGTCCACAAAACTTTCCTCTAAAAGTTATCTCAAAGTTCTTTGGGAATCCTTCCCAATTACAATGTTTATGAACCTCGGCTCAAAGGAGATACCTTCCCATCTACTCTGGAAATGATCCCTCAAAAGATCAACCACCTCTACCTCTTTCCAGCACGTGGAACTCCTTTCCATCGAAGACCTCCTATCCTCAATGCTTACCCTAAGAGACCTCTACCTTCTATGATCACGTCCACAACAGCTTAGCAACCTGTACCAAACATAGTCAGTCGGTCTAGTACAAGTCTTCCTCTGTCTGTCAGATCTGTCCAACTTTGAACAAATCAATCCTCTGCACACAAGCCTTCTCAAAGAATTGCAAAATCTATCCTTAGGTTCTTCTCAAAGAACCAATGCACCTCTATCCTCAAGCAGTAGCACTCCACATTCGTCTTTGCCCTTTGTTCTCTCTACGCCCTCTGCTCTCTTTGCACAATCACATCCGCACTTGGTCGAACTTCAACCTTTGCACCTCTATGCAATTACAATGACACCGTCTTCATACACTCTGCTTCCTTTGTGATCTTTCACACTTATAAATTCAATGAAATGCACTCTACACACTACGATCGAATTTCACACTTTGCTCTTAACGATCAAACTTCTTACTCTGCGCGCTATCTATGAATGTCGCACTACAACGACACCTTCAATCACCCCTCAACTCTCCAAACAACCCTCCTTTTATAACAAAATTTTCATGATGAAAACTTTAATCTTAGTCGGCTGTTAACATAGAAACAAACCCTAATCTTCGTCAGCTGCAAGCCCTAATCTTCGTCGGCTAAAATTTGACTTTGTCGGCTTCACGGCCTCTGTAACTCTTCTGTAGCTTCTACCGCAAAACTACAACATGTTGTGATATCATGACACCTTTTCAACCATACACTTTCTTTTGGCTTTTGTCATGATATCACGACACTTTAGCCTTTGATGAATTCAACTAAGCTCTTGTCGTGATATCGCGACACTTTTGTCTTTGTCAGCATCAACTTTGCTTTTATCGCAATATCGTGACACTTCTCCCTTCGTCGACCTCCTTTCTGCTTATGTTGCAAAATCGTGACACTTCTGCCTCTGCAGAATTTTACTTCACTTCTGTCATGATATCGCGGCACTTCTGTCTTCATAGCCTTCCTCTCTGCTTTTGTCATGAAATCATGACACTTTTGCTTCCTTAAACTTCCTTTTTGTTTTTGTCACAAAATCGTGACACTTTCTCCAATCGAACACTGCCATCTCGATTTGTCATGAAATCGTGACACTTTCTGCATCTATTTGCTTTCTCTTCAACCTATCATGAAATCGTGATGCTATCAACTTTCATACGTCTTCTTTGCAACCTGTCGCAAAATCGTGACGCTTTCAGCTTTCGTACAACTTCTTTGCAACTTGTCATGAAATTGCAACACTTCTCATTTTAGACTCTTCCCTTTGCTGCATGTCGCAAAATTGTGACAGTTCTCATTTCGAGTTCTATAGCATGTTGCAAAATCTTGACACTTTATCTTGCTTCCACTTTGTCTTCTGACTTGTCACGAAATCGTGACACTTTTTCTCCTTAGCACTTTTCTTTTCTTCGGGTCGCGAAAACCCGACATGTCGTGATATCATGACACTTTTTCTCTTGGACTCTCTCTCCTGCATTATGTCCTAAAATCACGACACTTTTTCTCTCGGACTCTCTTCTGCAACATGTCGTGAAATCGTGACACCTTTTCTTCCGTACAACCTTCCTTGCAATATGTCGCGAAATCATGACACTTTTCCTTCTTTGCCTTCCTGCACTTTTCGAGTCGTGAAAATGTGACATGTTGTGAAATCGTGACACTTTTCTAACTTGCTTTCTCTCTCCTACTTAAGTCATGAAAATGTGACATGTCGCGATATCATGACATTTTTCCAACTTACTTTCTTTCGAACCTGTCAGCTTGGGGTTTGCAAAAGACCTTTGAAACTGTCATGCTGAAACCTTCATCAAAACAAATTATTTGACATCAAATCAAATTCGTTCAAAAGCTTCTTGACATCAATGACAACTTATACACTTGAGTAAAGGCAATGTACCCAAAGTATCCAAAATTTCCAACAATCTCCCCCTTTGTCATTGATGGCAAACCTTTACTAAAAACACGTCTCAGGAGCCAAAACTGAAACCAACTGTGCTAACAACTGAGACTGTGCCCACAACTGAGAATCTTCCTTTGAAGTTTTGCTCCCCCTGACTTGAAGCTTTCCTCTTCACTTGAAGCTCTCCCCCTTACTCATATATCTCCCCCTTTGTCATCAATGGCAAAGGGTCACCTTTAGGGCTTGGGACTAAGAATGAGCCTCTTAGCTTAGTCCCTCCCCCACTTCCTGATGAGGTGATTAATTCTTAGGTGAGAGTAAAACTCCCATTAGGCACTGATCATCATCAACGTCTATCACTTCCTTGTCGGGCCTTCTCTTGAACTCTTTGTCCATATTCCTGTTCCTGTTCTTGTTATCATTTCTGTTCTTATCCATGCCTTGATCCTTGGACCTATTCATACCACTGTTCCTATTCCTGTACCTTGGAAGTTTAGCTCTAAACTGTCTAGCTATGTGACCTTCATTGTTTCACTTATAACAAGTAATAATGTTATTTCTTTTAGGCATACCTGTTCTTTGAATCCACCTATTCTGACTAACCCTGTTCCTGTTATTAGCCTTGCAAAAAATTGCCTTATGCCCAAACTGTTTACAAGAGTAGCAATACCCTTGAAAGAAATTACCACCTCTGAAACTATCATTTACCTTCCTTACTTGAGTTATGCAATGCAAAGCCATGTGACCAAACCTGTGACACGCAAAACATCTGTCATAAAATTTTTCTTTATTCGACCTCTTGGGTCCTGAAAACTTCTCATTTTTAATTTTGTTTTCTATTTTTGTGCATCTATCATTCAAGGACTCATGATCTGAAATACTTTCCTCATCAGAACTCTCTTCCTTTTGGAATCTCTTACTAGATTCCCCAACCTGTTCCTTGCGTTTCTTACAAAAACCAAGACCTGTTTTATCTATTGTCTTTCTTTGACCTTTGATGAGAGATTTAACCCTTTTAGAGCTATCATGAAACCTGTAAAGCTTATCCTTGTACTCTTTAGTTTCTTCTTTCAAAGAAGCCATTTTCTGTTCTAACTCACTATACTCAAGAACCTTAGACTCTAACTCATCCTTGAGTTCTTGCATCTTAGCTATAGAGAAATCAAGATTTTCTATAAGATCATATCTCTCCATACAACATTCATCTAACTTATCCTTCAGTCTAGCATTCTTCTTTCTTTCCTTTTTCAAAGCACTAAGAGCACTACTAAGTTCACTTTTATGATCCTTTATTTGTTTGCTTTCTGAATCATCAAAGCCTTTTTCAGATTTCTTATCACTAGAGGTGCTAACTTTTTCAAAAACCATACACGCATCTTCCTTATAGTTTTCTGAAGCATCCTCATACATACTAGAAACCAAATCATTATTTTTACAATAATCCTCAAGGTGACCAAAATTTCCACATCTAAGACATTTCATGATAATGAATCTATGTTTCGGTTCTTCCTCCTTTTATGATATGAACAACATCTCATTTTCATTATCACTTGAAGAACTTTCACTATCACTACTAGAACACTTACTTGCTTTGTCTAGGTAGAAACTCTCCTTGTGCTTGTGAGAATACCTCTTTCCTTGATTGTTGTGCTCATCTTTGTTTTTCCTGTGATGCTTGTGCTTTTCAGAATCCTTGCTCTTAGAATCCTATTTATCTTCATCACTTTCATTCTTGAGAATAGTACAGTTAGTAGCATAATGACCAAACTTTCCACAATTGAAACATCTTATATTTTTCATGCTTTTGTGCTTTTTAGAGAACTTGCCTTTCTTGCTGTAATATGCCTCTTCATCACTAGAAGACTCATCACTCTCTTGAAGCTGTTTACCCTTGGATTTCTTGGTAGCCTTGAAAGCTGCCTCTTATTGAGAAGCAACACACCCCCACTAAAAAAATGAATTCCCACCCTTTGAAAATTTTGAGCTTTCATTTTTGCAGTAGGGACCCTCTAAAACAGGTTTTAATTCCAAATTTGCTTGCCTCCTTTTTCAAGTTGTGCTTTTATTTGCATCTAGCTTTGATTTATTCCAGAAATCATTTTTCACATGTTGGAATCATTGCTTATTAAAGAAAATCTTTCACCGGTGTGAAAAATGCAGATTCCAGATAGATGAGTTCATTGAAGGCCAAAAATTTCCATTTTTGGCAAGGTAGCGAAATCGTGACACTTCCATTTTTGGAAATGTCACAAAATCACGACAGGTTTCAGAAAAGTTGGCCAAGTCGCAGAAACGTAGCGAAATCACGACATTTTCATTTTTGGAAATGTCGCGATATCACGACACTTTCCATTTTTGGAAATGTCGCGAAATCGCGACGGGTTTGGAGAGAGAAATCCAGAGTGTACGGAACGACGCAATTTCACGACATGTCACGAAATCGTGACATGTCACATTTTCGCTACTGCAGGAGGAAAAAGGAAGCTAAGACATGAAGGACGTCACAATTTCACGACATGTCATGAAATCATGACATGTCTCATTTTCATGGCGTCAGAAGAAGAAAAGCACGCAAGTCAGGAAAATGTCACGAAATCACGACATGTTGCATTTTCACAGCTGCTAGAAAGGGCCCAGGGCGTACGGACTCTAGAGAAATCACGACATTGCGAAATTGTGATGTTTTTCATAGAAAGGGCCCAGGGCGTACGGACTGTCGCGATTTCACGACATGTCACGAAATTACGACAGGTCCAAGTCAAAGCACAGCAAGCAACAAGTTGCCAAAAGAATGGAAGAGAAAATGGTTAAGGCAAGAACATGTCATGAAATCGCGACGTCGCAAAATCGCGACGTCGCAAAATCGTGACATTTTTCGGAGAAACGCACAAGGCATGAAATTGTAGCGAAATCGCGACATAATTTGGAAGAATGCAAGCCTTGGAGAAAAGGGGCGCGATTTCGCGACATGTCACGAAATCGCAACATGTCGCATTTTCGCTGCGGCAGAAGCAAAAAATTGGCTAAGGCACAAACATGTCGCAAAATCGCGACGTCATGAAATCGTGACATTTTTCAGGAGAAGGAGCTAAGACGTACGGACCGTCGCGATTTCGTGACATGTCATGAAATCGCGACAGGTCCATGTCAGAAGAAAGCCGCCAAAGCCAAAGGAATCAAAGGCAAATATTAAGCAAGTAAAAAGGGTGTCGCGAAATCGCGACACATTTGAAAGAAAGAACAAAGTGCCAGAGCACGTCGCGAAATTGCGACAGGAAGTGCACAGAAGGAACAAGTCAGGGAAACGTCGCAAAATCGCGACGTCGCAATTTCACGATGTCGCAAAATCGTGACATGGTCCGGAGGAAGATAAAGCTGCCAAAAGAAACGCCAAGGCAAGGAAGGGTCGCGATTTCGTGACACACGATCGTGGTGAGCAAAAGTGCTTAAGGGCAGAAATGGTCGCAATTTTGCAACATGTCACGAAATCGCGACATGTCGCATTTTCACGACTTATGAAGAAGAAAAGTTGCTGAAGGCCAGGAAGGGTCACGATTTCACATGTCACGAAATTGTGACATGTCACGTTTTTGCGGCAGCGACAGGGAAACAGGTCACAATTTCGTGACATGTCGCAAAATCGTGACATGTCACATTTTCGCGGCTTAGACAGCAAAGAGCCCGAAAGTGAAAATAGGTAAAAATGGACATGTGTCATGATTTTGCGACACGTGTCAAGACAAAGCAAGCTACGTATCAAATAATCAGGCTGACATGCAAATAAACTTCAGGGTTTCATTCTAATATTTAAGGTTTTGATTTAATAATTTTAAAATGCTAATCCTTGTTTGTCTTTCATGCAGGAAGCCATCTGGCACTTACATGATAACGAAGAAATGGCCATAAAGACAAATTCAAGTGCAAATTAATCGAAGACAGCCATATTGAAAGGAAAGATGCCGAGAATTGCTGCTTCATCCAAATTTTATAGATCTGGCCGCAAAGAGACTTTATGGTGACTAAGCAGCTGCCCATTTAATGGAGTATGTCGAGAATTGGCCGAAAAATGGAAATATCTACACATAGTTACCGAAATTTGCTGATGAATGCATTTAATGATAATTTATGACAGAATTAATGGCTTGCAGACATTTTCAACTCAGGGATGGCTCGACGAAGATGAAATGTCAGAGAAGTGGTGACTCATCCAAATTTTTGAGGGAATTAATGAGGGCATTTACTCACAGTTGCGGGTGAATGCAAGTGGCATTCGAATTCTATTTTCTCCATTTATGGCAAGTGACTGCACTGAGTTGTAGAATGGTTAAGTTTTATCAAGACTTTATTTTAAATGGCTTTATATTGTAAAACCCGGGTACTAGGGTTTAAGATGATAAGATTTACGATTGGAGAAGAAGATATTTCTGAAAAGATCAGGGTCTGTCCTAAGTCTATAAATACTTCTGAATGTAATCGCAGGAGGCGAAGACTTAGAAATAAAAGGCTATTAAAGCAATTTCTTAAAAAATATTGTTAAATACTTTATTTCTGGACTTGGAGTTGATGTGCTTTTGTTTTCTGTGATAGCATGGCCAAGAGCCTAATATTTTTCAAATTGTGATAAGTTCATCTTCTTTTGTTATCCGTTTCTTTAAATTTTATTAAATATATGCTGTAAATCTGTGTTATCAATATTAAATATGCTGTTAGGCTTCAGTTGTTCTATTGTATGCTAGGAAAAAATTACAGATTTAAGGTTCAGGCTTGTTCTAATTGCTCTATCCTCACTGTGCGAGCTAGGCTACCAGTGAAAGATATCAATTTTAACCGACTTCCCTTATGTTTATAATTTTTCTGTTAGATCTGTTCTATATCTGCCTTATGCTCTTAGTAGAAAGTGATCTTAAAAAGCTGGACACTTTCTTCTTTGATTTGTTTTGTTGTGAAGCTAATAGTATTAATAAAATTGGTAGTTTGTTTTACAGCTAAGTTTGATAAACTTCTCTTTCTGCCTTATCCTACCCTCTTTGTTTTACCGTGAAATGATCCATTTTTATTTTCTTTTAAATTTGTCTTTTATTTAAATATGCTGACCCATAAGAGCTAGATCAAAGAATTAATTTTAAATCTGATTGTCAACAAGTGACAACTTCTAAACATTACTGAACAAGTTCAGTGAGCCTATTGTAAGGTAACAGACAGTCCATATTGAAAACTATTCCAGAAGTGAAAAAGAGTGAATAGACATTCGACCCGACTCTGTAACTCACACCTTGGATAACCAGCTAGATCCTAAAGTGAGTGGGATTTATCATGTATAAGTGTTATCAGAGTTTCATGCTCATTCTTCATAGGGTGTGTATAAAAGTCGGACCAACATTTAAAAATGGCGCTAGAAGGAGGGCCCAGTGAACTCCGGTCAGTATTGTAAGTTGTCAGTACAATATTTAAAATTTTCAAAAAAGAGGACCTCAAGTTTAGTACTCTGTTAAGGATTGTAAGGTTGTAAGTGCTTGTGAAAAGCTGGATTCTACATATAGTGTAACAAGGTCCCACCCCAGAGCTGGAGAGCTCCTTGTGCCTGAATTAGAAACTCTGAGAAGAAGTAGCCTCAGAAGGGCCAAGTCTCTGTCTCAAATAGTTTTATCACCACTGATAGTTACCCCAACCACAACTCAGAATATCACCGTCAACCAAGTAGTAATGGTAAATTGGTTGGGTTCCACTGCTTTGAATATTCTGGGTATAGCCCATGACCTGCCCAGAAATCTAGAAATATATCTCCCCAGATATAAACATGAGGGGACTAGAACAACAAAAGAACATCTGGTTGCATTCAAGAATGCTTTGAAATTATTAAATGTGCAGCATGAAGATGTTGCTTGCAGGTTGTTCTCGTTCACTCTACAAGAGGGAGCTTATGATTGGTTTCTAAATCTCACTAATGATTCTATCACCAGCTGGAATGACCTGGAAAAGGTTTTTGTGTCACAGTTTGGTGAGGTGATAGATCCTAGTATACTATATCAGCAGTTTTCTGGCATCAAAAGAGAACTAAGTGAATCTATCAGATCTTATAATGTTAGATTCTAGAAAGCTTATGGTAGACTTACTGGTATTATGTACCGAATGCAGACCTGGCATTAGAGATTTTTAGAAATTCTCTCGACCCAATGACTTCAGTTTTCTTAAAAAGAGATCCCTCTGTTACTAATTTAACAGAGGCTTATAAAGAAGCTTTGATTCTGGAAAGACAGTTGGGACCCCAACCTTTAAATGCTCAGCAAATTCCTCTGGTTACACAAGCTCCCCCTATTTTTAATCCCATTCCACATCAGGTGATGTTGCCAGCATGTCAGACTCTACCATCAGCAAATCCATTGGCTGTAACACCTGTTGAGAATGTACAAAACCCAGGCAAAGAGGCTGACAATGCAAGAGTTGAAGAAGTCTCAAAAATAGTTCAAAAGTTGGCCAATGATTTTTTGAGTTTTAAAAGGCAAGTTTCTACTGGGGACAACTCGAACAGGTATTCATATCAACCGAACAGATTCAACCGGCCCCCATATGAACCTAATAAATATTACAAGGGTAAAGGCCATGATGTGAATATTAGCGATTTAGCTCTACCTAACTGGTGCAGAATACATGCTACTTCTCAACATGGGGAGTTGGATTGTTTGGAATTTTTTAATGCATTTGAAGCTTTGTCTGGGGATTTGATTTCTCTTGAAAATAAAAGAACTACGGATGGCCCAAGTTCATCCAACCACAGTGCAGATATGGTCTTGGATTCTTTCACTTTTATGAATGAATCTAAGAATGTAGTTGAAATGCCTATGGATGAGGTGTAGGATTTCCAATAGTACAAGAGGGATAACTACAACCTGAGAAATAGAAATCCGGAGCCCAACACTACATCCACCCCTCCGGACAACTCTCACAATGTTCCCCCAGATCCATCTTCAAACAATAATCCAGCTCCACCCAAGGGAGGAAATTTGAGAGGACCAGATGCTTTTGTCCCTCCACTTAATAAGGGATATAACATAGTGGAGGATATAAAAAATATTAAGGCCAACATCACTCTTCATGAGTTGGCCCAGATTTCAGAACAAAGGGACAACCTGATAAAAACATACTCTGGCCTTACTACGAAACCTGTGGACAAAGGAAAGAAGATGGCAAATGCCAATGTAGCCATGTACAAGGAGAAAGCTGAGGTTCCACATTTTCTACTAACTGTACGTATTTTTGGGAAGAACTTGCACAATTGTCTGGTAGATTCGGGTGCATCAGCTAATGTTATGCCTTTGGCCATTTGTCAACAGTTGGGTTTGACCCCAATGAAATCTGAAAGAAGAGTTGTCCAATTGGACAAATCAGAGGTTAAAGTAGTGGGAGAACTTCAGAACATTCATATCCAATTAGCATCTGAGCCAAGGGCTCAACACAGGATTGAAATTCAGGTTGTGGATATTCCCGTGGGGTACGGGATGCTTTTGAGTAGGGATTGGTCGAGATCTCTGAACGGATACTTGGCAACATATTTTTCACACATGTGGTTGCCATGGAAAGGAGTGGCAAATTAATTACGGGTTGAAAGAGAACCCAGGTACAAGCATACAATTACTGAGTACAATGCAGAGAATGAGACTGTAAATATTACGGAGGTAGATATTGGAGTTTACAATTTAACAACGGAACAAAGTAATAAGTTTAGTAAAGCTCATCCTGTTCATAATAATGAAGTCTGGATGCTTCATGTGGATGGGGCTAGATCTAAACAGGGTTCTGGCACAGGGGCAGTCCTTAAAGGGCCTAAAAGTCAGACATATTTTATGTCTTACCGCCTACAGTTCCCTTGTATAAATAATTTAGCAGAGTATGAAGCTCTGGTATTAAGATTGAAGTTTGCTTTGGACAAAGGGGCAAGAAATATTCAAGTTTTTACTGATTCAGAATTGGTGGCTAATCAAGTCAAAGGTAAATTCTAGTGTAAAGAATCTTATTTAAAAGGATACAAACATCGAGCTTGGGATCTTGTAGAAGACTTTGATGCTTTTAATCTGACACACATATCCAGAGAGAAGAATTCACGTGCAGATGTCTTGGCTTCTTCAGCCGCAAGTTTAAAACCACTGGAAGAATTTAAATGGAACAAGTTTTCAATTGAGTTAGTCCCTTGTCCTTCAGTCCCAAATAATATAGATAATTTTCAAGTTTTCTCTGATGATCAACAGATTGTAAACTTTTTTGCAGAGTACTAACACATTTGAAAATGCTATAATCGATGAGGGCCAAAGGGATACTCTGCTGGAGCAGTTAGATGATGACAGGGGAATAATGAGGTTGAAAGACAATAGAATTCCAAAAGGGATGGTGGAGCTGGAGCGGCTCTTTGATGTTGACAAAATCAAGCAAAAGGTGAATTCTAAGGATTATGTGGGTGCCACAGACAGTGAGACTGAAAACCTGAACATAGGGACTGAAGAAGATCCCAGGAACATCAAGTTGGCTAAGAACTGTGATCCAGAAATAAAAAGAAGTATGATTGATTTTCTTCACAGGTCTAAGGATGTTATGGCCTAGTCATACAAAGACTTAAAGGTATTTGATCCTAAAGTTTACACTCATATTATACCTTTAAAAGAATTTTGCAAACCTTTCCAGCAAAAGCAAAGGCATGTCAACGCTCTATTAGAGCCCCTCATCCAGAAAGAGGTAGAAAAACTATTGAGTGCCGCCATTATTTTTCCCATTAGGCATTCTACTTGGGTGGCCAATCTGGTGCCAGTCACAAAGAAAAATGGAGAGATCCGCCTGTGTGTGGATTTTAGAAATTTGAACAAGGCATTTGAGAAAGATAATTATCCACTGCCTTCTATGGATGAGGTGTTACAGATTGTCAATGGTTCAGAGATGATGTCTTTCTTGTACGATTTCTCAGGGTATAATTAGATATTGGTTGAGAAGGAAGACAGAATGAAAACTGCTTTCACAACTAAGTGGGGAAATTTTGCTTACAAGAGGATGCCATTTGGATTAATAAATGCCGGAGCTACATTTCAATGAGCAATGGATCATGTCTTCAAGGGCCTTATGGGTAAATGTATTGTTGTTTACATTGATGATTTAACGGTCTTCTCTAAATATCGGTTTGACCATGTAAAACACTTGGAGTCTGTGTTTAAAAAATGCAGGGAGTTCGGCATTTCTTTGAATCCAAAGAAGTGCATCTTTGGTGTAACGGAAGGAAAGCTCCTTGGGCACTTGATCACAAAAGATGGCATTTCCATGGATCTGGACAGATTTGAAGCCATAACCGGCATACATTTTCTCAACTCCAAGAAAGAGTTGAGGTCCTTCTTTGGAAAAATCAATTTTGTCAGGAAGTTCATCTCCGGTTTTGCAGAGATAGTCAAGCCACTGAATGACATGTTAAAGCAAACTGCTCAGATTTTTTGGACCATAGAAGCTAAAACAACTTTCCAAGAAATCAAGACTGTCATCAAACAAGCACCAGTTCTGGTAAGCCTAGATTTTAGTGCAGATTTTTATCTGTACACCTTTTCTTCTGAACACACACTTGCTACAGTTCTGACCCAACGGAGAGAAACCGGGGAACATCCAATTGCTTTCAAGAGTACCAATTTAAAGGGGGCTAAATTGAAATATTCTCATTTAGAAAAACAAGCTTATGCCTTGGTGAGAGAAGTTAAGCAGTTCAGGCACTACATACTAAGAAGCATAATTCATGCCATAGTTTCAGACCCAGCTGTTAAATACCTACTAAGTCAGAACGAATTGGGTGAACTAAGAGGCAATTGGGTTACAAGGCTGCAAGAGTATGATTTAGAAATTTAGCCTGCAAAATTGATTAGAGGACTTGGTTTGTCTCGACACATTGTCGCAGTACCTATATAGGAAGAAGTTAATCAGTTAAATTTTGAATATGATGATTGGTATGGAGATATTATTCATCTGCTGCAATTTGGAGTTTGCCCGTCTCACTTGAACAGAACCCAAAGGAGAGCACTAAAACTGAAAGCTGCTCATTACCTCCTCAAAGAAGGTAATTTGTACAGAGAGAATTATGCTGGCATTTTCTTAAGGTGCATTTCTTAGAGTGAAGTCAATGAAGTCATGTCCAGTTTTCATGAAAAGTTAGGGGCAGGACATTCCTCAGGATCTACTACTACGCACAAAATATTGAGAGCAGGCTATTATTGGCCTACACTATTTAAATATGCCCATCAGCATGTGAGAACCTGCCATCAGTGCCAAACTTTTGCATCCAAAGAGGCCAACCAGGCTCTACCATTACAGCCTGTTGTAATAAATAAACCTTTTATGCAATGGAGACTTGATTTTGTGGGAGTAATTAATCTAAATTCTTCAGCAGGGCATAAGTATGTTCTAACAACTACTGATTACTGCACAAGATGGGTCGAAGCAGCAACCACCATAAGAAGTATAGCTCATGAAGTGATTGAATTTCTAGAGTCAAATGTCATAACCAGGTTTGGGGTTCCTTTGAATTTGGTGTGTGATAATGGACCAGCCTTCCAATCATTGGAGTTTGTAGAATGGGCATACCATATGGGGATAGTTATCAGATTTTCATCCAACTATTATCCCCAAGGCAATGGACTGGCTGAGTCCACAAATAAGAATTTAATGAATGCCATTAAGAAATCTATAGCAGACAAACCCAAGCAATGGCATACATTATTGAAATATGCACTTTGGGCTAACTAGATAAAATATAAAGTGGCTCTTAAAACTTCCCCCTTTGCTTTGTTGTATGGTACCCAGCCAATTGTTCCCATCTCTTTGAAATTACCTACTTACCAATTTGTCTTGGACTATTTTGAGGATCAAGCTGATGCAGAGGCTCGTGTTTTGGATCTAACTAATTTGTAGGATGAAAGACTCCAAGCCCTGGAACACTTCAGTCGGCACCAAGAAATCGTCAAGCACTGGTTTGACAAGAGGGCCAAATTGAAAGCTTTCAGACTGGTAGACCTGGTGCTCCTATGGGACAAGGCCCATGAAAAGAAGGGTAAGCATACAAAGTTGCAGTCGTTGTGGATAGGCCCGTACCAAATTGCTGAGATTCTGGGTAATAACGCATTCCGTTTACAAGACCTTGATGGTAATTTTCTGGACCTCCCTGTTAATGGTCAATACTTAAAGCATTATTTCTCTGTTGTTCTGTCCAATGTATCATTTGAATGAGTCACAAAGAAGTTGTAACATGTGTATACATTGTAAATAATTCTGCAGTTTTATTTTATTTTAGCTTTTTTTTCATGTCTGTACAGTGTTGTTTATTTTAGTTTTATTCTAAATGCCTGTACAGTTTTTAGTTTATTTATTTTAGTTTTATCTTTAATTTCTGAGTGGTGCAGTTTTGTTTTATTTCTTTTAAAGTTTGTGTAGTTTTATTTCCTTAAAAGGCAGTGCAGTTTTATTTTATTTTAAATGTCTGTGCAGTGTTGTTTTAGTTTTTAGTTTCCTGTATAGTTTTTAGTTTTATTTTATTTTATTTTGTCTTAATTGTCTATACAGTTTTAGTTTATTTTAAAGTTCTGTATTTTATTTTTTTTAAGGTCTGTGCAGTTTTATTTCCTTTGCTGTCTGTACAGTTTTATTTTATTTCCTTTGCTGTCTGTACAGTTTTATTTTATTTCTTTTGCTGTCTATACAGTTTTAATTTATTTCTTTTGGTGCCTGTACAGTTTTATTTTTGTTTTATTTTATTTTGGTTTATCCTTGGAAGTCTGTACAAAGTTCTTTAGCTTTTAAAATTTTGTTTTTGAGTTTTGCCTGAGCATCAATAAAAAAAAAGTCAGCCTTCTAAAAATTGTTTTGTTCTGAGTCCAGAATCCAGTGTTCATTATCATAAGTGTGAGATAGTCTGTTTAAATTAAACAGTGGAACTATTTTTTTAGTCAGAACAACAGTGGAAGGATGATTGGATTTGTGTCTTGCTTGCCATAGTTGTTTTAATTACAAAGAAACTGCTATGCTGTTTGGTTGGAGAAACTCCCGAGGAATCTAAGAAAAGTTGGTCATAAGAGGGGACTATGATTCATATAATTATTTGAGTATCCACAGAGGCTATCAGTGCCAGTCGAAGCGGCTTCAGATCGATGAAATATTAAAAGAAAATTGTTATTCTTTCTAAGGCTTTTCGGATGTTGATATATTTCAAGAGAGAGAGAGAAGATAAAAGTTGAGCAAGACAGCATGAAATTGGCACTCTGTTATTTCCAATATATATAAAAAAAAAGAGAAAAAAAGTAATGTAATGAAAGAGGCAGCCAAGATTTCAAAAGATGTTTTTCTTCTACCAAGTTGTAGATTCTACCTTATAGTTGTAAATATGGATCGTGTAAATCTAAAGGGTAACTCTGTCGGGGCTGTAAAAGGCTAAACTAGTAAACAGAGCTCTACTCGGTTTCCCCTTTTTTACAATCTAGAAAAGCTGATCAATCCAGAGTTCAACATTCGAAGGCCCAGTCATTCTTGAAGAAAGTTTTATATGCTTGTAATTGCACATCATAATCTTCCTTAAATGATTCAGCCTAGTATGTCCTTGGGAAATTTTAACAACTATCAGTTAGTAGTCAATTTATTTTGAAGAATATCTGTGGCAAGGCTTGATGCATGGTCTATGTTGTTTTGAAACTAGAGTCCTGGGTTCTAAAATAATGCTACTATTTTATCCGCAGATATCGCCATTTGTTGAGAAGCAACACACCCCCACTAAAAAAATGAATTCCCACCCTTTGAAAATTTTGAGCTTTCATTTTTGCAGTAGGGACCCTCTTGATGTTTTTCAGGTTTTAATTCCAAATTTGCTTGCCTATTTTTTCAAGTTGTGCTTTTATTTGCATCTGGATTTGATTATTCTAGAATTCATTTTTCACATGTTGGAATCATTGCTGATTAAAGAAAATCTTTCACCGATATGAAAAAATGCAGATTCCAGATAGATGAGTTCATTGAAGGCCAAAACTTTCCATTTTTGGCAAGGTAGCAAAATCGTGACACTTCCATTTTTGGAAATGTCGCGAAATCGTGACAGGTTTCGAAAAAGTCGGCCAAGTCACGAAAACGTAGCGAAATCGTGACACTTCCATTTTTGGAAATGTCGCGATATCGCGACACTTTCCATTTTTGGAAATGTCACGAAATCACGACGGGTCTGGAGAGAGAAAGTCAGAGTGTACGAAACGACGCGATTTCACGACATGTCACGAAATCGTGACATGTCGCATTTTTGTTGTTGTAGGAGGAAAAAGGAAGCTAAGGCATGAAGGACGTCGCAATTTCGTGACATGTCGCGAAATCGCGACATGTCTCATTTTTGCGGTGTCAGAAGAAGAAAAGCGCGCAAGTCAGGAAAATGTCACGAAATCGTGACATGTCGCATTTTTGTGACTGCCAAAAAGGGCCTAGGACGTACGGACTCTAGCGAAATCGTGACGTCACGAAATCGTGACGTTTTTCATAGAAAGGGCCTAGGGCGTACAGACTATAGCAAAATCGTGATGTCACAAAATCGTGACGTTTTTCATAGAAAGGGCCCAGGGCATACGGACTGTCGCGATTTCATGACATGTCATGAAATTGCGACAGGTCTAAGTCAAAGCACAGCAAGCAGCAAGTTGCCAAAAGAATGGAAGAGAAGATGGTTAAGGCAAGAACATGTTACAAAATCGCGACGTCACGAAATCACGACGTTTTCAGAGAAACACACAAGGCATGAAATTGTAGTGAAATCGTGACATAATTTGGAAGAATGCAAGCCTTGGAGAAAAGGGGCACGATTTCACGACATGTCGTGAAATCGTGACATGTCGCATTTTCGCTGTGGCAGAAGCAAAAAATTGGCTAAGGCACAAACACCTCTTTCTTGACATCAACCTTCACTTGATTTCTCAACTCAAATGCTGCAAGTATACTATAGAGCTCATCCTTTTTCAAATTATCCAAATCTTTAGCTTCCTCAATAGCAGAAATATTTTCACTAAATCTATTAGGAAGAGATCTTAAAATCTTATCACAAACATCATTTTTAGCAAGCTCAAGACCTAAGTCTTTCATGGAGTTAACAACCTCATCCATATGAAGCATGTAGTCACTAATATTTTCATCATCATTCATCTTGAGTTGTTCAAACATATCTTTGAAGTGTCTCAACTTGGCCTTTCTAAAATTTGTATCACCTGTATGAACCACCTACAACTGTTTCCACATTTCACTAGCTGTCTTGCAGTGAATCACTTTGGTAAGATCTACTTTCTATAAGCCTTTTAGTATTGCATTCATTGGTTTTGAATTGCTGTGATGTAGGAGCCTTTCTTCTTTAGTATTTGGACCATGTACAGGAATAGTGTATTCATCCTCAATTACTTCCCATACATCATTACCAAGTGCCATTAGATGAACCTTCATCCTTGCACTTTGAAGACCAAAATTTGACCCATCAAGAATAGGTGCTGCATTGCCACTTGAATAATCCATTGTGTTCTTTACTAGCTTTTCCTTCAAGCTGTTAAAATTTTCTAAGGCACCCGCTCTGATACCAATTGAAGAACACAAGCTTATACTAAGAGGGGGGTGAACAGTATAAGACCCATTTTTACTTTTTCCTTTATATTTCAAAATAGTAAAGCAATATACCCAAAGCAATGCATAAAAAAATCCACAAAGTGACATCAATTTTAACGTGGTTCACCCAGAATGGTTGGGCTACGTCCAAAAAATTTTTCTCTAAAAGTTATCTCAAATTTCTTTGGGAATCCTTCCTAATTACAATGTTTATGAGCCTCGGCTCAAAGGAGATACCTTCCCCTCTACTCTGGAAATGATCCCTCAGAAGATCAACTACCTCTACCTCTTGCCAGCACGTGGAACTCCTTTCCACCGAAGACCTCTTGTCCTCAATGCTTAGCCTAAGAGACCTCTGCCTTCTATGATCACGTCCACAATAGCTTAGCAACCTGTACCAAACACAGTCAATCGGTCTAGTACAAGTCTTCCTCTACCTATCATATCTGTCCAAATTTGAACAAATTAATCCTCTACACACAAGCCTTCTCAAAGACTTGCCAAATCTGTCCTCAAGTTCTTCTTAAAGAACCAATGCACCTCTGTCCTCAAGCAATAGCACTCTGCATTCATCTTTGCCCTTTGTTCTCTCTATGCCCTCTACTCTCTTTGTGCAATCACAACCACACTTGGTCGAACTTCAACCTTTGCACCTCTACACAATTACAATGACATCGTATTCACACACTCTGCTTCCTTTGTGATCTTTCACACTTATAAATTCAATGAAATGCACTCTGCACACTACGATCGAATTTTGCACTCTGCTCTCGACGATCGAACTTCTTGCTCTGCACACTATCTATGAATGTCGTAGTACAATGACACCTTCAATCACCCCTCAATTCTCCAAACAACCCTCCTTTTATAATAGAATTTTTATGATGAAAACTTTAATCTTAGTTGACTATTAACACAAAAACAAACCCTAATATTCATCAGCTATAAGCCCTAATATTCGTTGGCTAAAATTTGACTTTGTCAGCTTCACTACCTTTGTAACTCTTCTGTAGCTTCTACTGCGAAACTACAACATGTCACGATATCGTGACACCTTTGCAACCGTACACTTTCTTTTGGCTTTTGTCATGATATTGTGACACTTAAGCCTTTGATGACTTCAACTAAGCTCTTGTCACAATATCGTGAAACTTTTGTCTTTGTCAGCATCAACTTTGCTTTTGTCATGATATCGTGACACTTCTCCCTTTGTCGACCTCCTTTCTGCTTATGTCACAAAATCATGACACTTCTGCCTCTGTAGACTTTGACTTCACTTCTATCGTGATATCGTGACACTTCTGTCTTCATAGCCTTCCTCTCTGCTTTTGTCATGAAATCATGACACTTTCTCCAACCGAATTCTACCATCTCGATCTGTCATAAAATCATGACACTTTCTGCATCTGTTTGCTTTCTCTTCAACCTGTCACGAAATCATGATGCTATCAACTTTCGTACGTCTTCTTTGCAACTTGTCACAAAATCGTGATGCTTTTAGCTTTCGTACGACTTCTTTGCAACCTGTCACAAAATTATGACGCTTCTCATTTCAGACTCTTCCCTTTGTTGCATGTCACGAAATCATGACAGTTCTCATTTCGAGTTCTGTAGCATGTCGCAAAATTGTGACACTTTATCTTGCTTCCACTTTGTCTTCTGACTTGTCGCGAAATCGTGACACTTTTTCTCCTTAGCGCTTTTATTTTCTTTAGGTCGTGAAAACCCGACATGTCATGATATTGCGACACTTTTTCTCCCGGACTCTCTCTCCTGCATTATGTCATGAAATCATGACACTTTTTCTCTCGAAATCTCTCTTCTGCAACATGTCACAAAATCGTGACACTTTTTATTTCGTACAACCTTCCTTGCAATATGTCGCAAAATCGTGACACTTTTCCTTCTTTGCCTTCCTGCACTTTCCAAGTCATGAAAATGCGACATGTCACAAAATCGTGACACTTTTCTAACTTGCTTTCTCTCTCCTGCTTAAGTCACGAAAATGCGACATGTTGCGATATCGCGACACTTTTCCAACTTACTTTCTTTCGAACCTGTCAGCTTGGGGTTTGCAAAAGACCTTTGAAAATGTCATGCCGAAACCTTCATCAAAACAAATTATTTGAAATCAAATCAAATTCCTTCAAAAGCTTCTTGACATCAATGAAAACTTATACACTTGTGTAAAGGCAATGTACCCAAAGTACCCAAAATTGCCAACACTTCTAAGATTCTCACAAGTTATCGAGATATCATCACCAGAATCTTCACTTCCTACATCCCCCACAACATCAATTAATATTGTTGAAGTGGACCTCTTCTCTCCATGATATGCCAAATACTAATTTTATCAATCTTGCCCACATCTCACCCATACTAGCATCTCGAGATTTCTTACTCTTGCCACACATTCTACATACTGCAAATGCTTCCTCATCATCTATGCCACTTCATATACCATAGGTCCACCACATGGACATCTACCTAGATGACAAATATGAACTTACTAAGGCCATCGACAACCTCCATCTTATCCCAATTTTAGAACAATTACGTGATGGTTCCCACATGCTTATTGAGGAAACCATCGACGTTGACATAGGGTATGATCCTAAAAATCCTCACATAGTTAAATTAGCCACTAGTATATCACCTTAGGAGTGCATCCTATTCATGAATTTCCTTTATGAGTATATCCAGGTCTTCGCATGGTTATACAAGGATATGCCAGGACTCGATCATGCTCTAGTAGTTCACAAACTTACACTCTATCAAAATGCCAAACCTGTAAGACAAAAGTTACGTCGCATGCACCCTATCGTTGCATTATTAGTAAAAAACAAGCTCCAAAAGCTCTTAGATTTAGACTTCATAATACCCATAGACTACCCTGAATGGGTCTCTAACATGGTCCCTGTACCCAAGCCTTCTAGCGATATTCGTGTTTGTACATATTTTCATGATTTAAATAAAGTTTATCCCAAAGACAACTTTACTCTAACTAACATTGACTCACTCATAGATTCCATTGCTGGCCATGAGATGATATCCCTAATGGATGGATTTTTATGTTACAACCAAATCAAAATCAATCTTGCTGATCAACACAAGACATCATTTACAACCCCCTGGGGGACCTTCTAGTACAAGGTCATGCCGTTTGGCCTTAAGAATGTTGGGGCAACCTACCAGCGTAGAATGACCTACATTTTCTATGATCACATGCACAAAATTGTGGAAGACTACATAGGTGATCTCATCGCTAAGTCCAAGAAACACTAAGAACATCTTGATGATATTCATTGAATCTTTGACTGCCTACTAGAACACAATATCCGCCTTAACCCAAATAAGTTTGTCTTCAGTGTTACCTCAAGAAAAATCCTAGGATTCATTATCACCCAATGAGGTATTGAAGTCAACCCTAATAAGGTAAAAACCAACACCGAGATGCCTACACCTACTACCCTAAAATAGTTGCACATTTTTTGAGGCAAAATCACCTCTATCCACCAATTTATAGCACAGCTATCAGATAAGTGCAAACCCTTCAACCAAATCCTACAGAATGGAGTAAAATTTAAATGGGACGATAACTACTAGTAAGATTTTGTTGATATTAAAAATTATATTACTTCACCCCCAGTTATGTCACCTCCATACCCACAACTACCACTCATCTTGTACATTTTTGCTATAGACTTCACACTAGGTACACTTCTAGGCCAAAAGAATGTACTCAAAAAAGAACAAACCATTTACTACATCAGTCGCATGCTAGTTAGCTAGGAAGCTCGATACTGATACATGGAGAAACTATTCCTACCTGTAGTATTCACCACCCAAAATTTTTGCCACTACATGCTTAACCATACCACTTTTGTCATCACCCGAGACAATCTCCTCTGTTACATGATGAACAAGAGCTACAACAATTCTTGAACAACCAAATGGATCATGCTTCTAACTGAATTCAACATAGAATTTTTTTCACAAAAGTCCATCAAAGGACATGTTATAGCTGATCAACTTGTAGAAGCTCCTTTGTCTGATGACCATTCCCTCCTCATTCAGCTCCTGGATGATTCCATATTTCACATAAAAGAAGATGAAGAATATGTGGAACCAGAAGTGACAACCGAATTAACACTATTATTTTATGGCTCTCAATGCATGTATGTTGGGGGTGCAGGCATATTTTGCACACATGAAGGAGAACCACTACTATTTTCATTCAAGTTGGATTTCCATTGTACAAACAACAATGTAGAATATGAATCTCTAATCCTCAGATTGAGACAAGTGCATTCCATGCACATCAAATGCTTCCACATCATAGGCAATTCTATTTTAATCATAAACCAAGTATAGGATATATGGCAATGCAATTTCCCAATCCTCCAACAATACAAGCACATTGCACAACTCATCTATCAATTTGAATGATATGACATCGTAGCCATGTCATGATCCTCTAATAATTTTATGAATACAATGGCTTTCTTAGGATCATTAATACCACAAAAACCAATATCAACAACCACATCTATAACATTTCATGTCCTCACTCAATTTGCCATATCACCTGCATCTCCTAAAGATGATGGTGGCATTCATGTGGTTGATACCGAACCACATGACCCATGGTTTGTGTAGATCAAATATTATATTAAACTAGGATTTATACCATGTGCATTACCCCATGCTTAGTGCTGAGCATTTAAACAAAGAGTAATCCACTACACTTTGCTAGGGGACATCCTCTATCACCATATTTATTATGGCATGCTCTTGCATTGCTTAGAATTGCATGAATCTCAGTGGGTTGTACAAGAAAATCATGATGACACTTGTGATGGCCACTTTAGTGGTATGGCAATCATGAAACACATTCTTCGTATGGGCTACTATTAGCCAAATATGGAACATGACTATTGTGAATACATGAAGCATTGAATTAAGTGCCAACAACACAAACCTCACACATATTCCATCTCAAGCACTCCAACCAATTCAATCCATGTGGCCATTCTCCCAATGAGGCCTTGATATTATTAGACAAATTACACCTGCTTCCTCTAGCAATCATAAGTTCATCATCACTGCTACATAATACTTTTCAAAGTGGGTCAAATCCATCTCACTTGTCCAAACCATAGGGGCAAAGATAGCAGCATTCATCATAAATCATATCATATGTCATTTTGGAATCCCTTCCCAAATCATCTATGATAATGGGAAATCCTTAAAAAAAAAACCATTCAAGCACTTTGTAACAAGTTTAACATTCATCATAGCTTTTCTACCCCATATTACCCATAGGGTAATGTCTAGGAAGAACCCACAAATAAAACAATTTGCTCCATCCTATGCAAAACAGTAGTAGAATCACATTGTGACTGGCATAACTAAATATCCCTAGCCTTGTGGGTCTATCATATAAGAATTCATAGCCCCACAAGGGCAACTCCATTTTCACTTGTCTATAAGGCAAAAGCCATCATGCCCCTTGAGCTTGAGATTACCTCCCTACAGGTATCCATGAAAGAATTTATAGATGATGTCACCACTCGTCAAGCATGCTTAGATCAACTTACACTCCTCAATGAACATCACATCCATGCCATAGAGCACACACGAGTTTACCAAGATCACCTTTTTTGTGCCTAAAATAGTAAGGTACATCAACATGAGTTCCAAATTGGTGACCTAGCCCTCAAAGAAAACCAACAGATCACAAGTTAGCCTTGCCAACAACAAGACAATTTTAACCCAAACTGGCTAGGCCCATTCATCGTCACACACAAATATGGTTCAGGTGCCTATCGCTTGGTTAATGTTGAAGGCCTCGATGACCTTGAGCCCATTAACATTTTAAACCTTCATGCATTTAACACCTAATACAAATAGGTATTCACTATCACAAGTGGTACATACCGCCACACACAAACACACCACTCACTGAGCACATCACGATAAACGCATGTCCTTTTATTTTTACTCTACATATTTTACATGTACTTTCTCCTTTGTCATTTTTATGTTGCTGGTATTTGTTTTACTTCTTGTAGGATCTACATAATTTATAGATACACCATTAGCAATGAGATACAATAGCATCTACATACATCATCATGCAGGACCCTCCACCACCATAGACTATACCAATCACACCGGTTGACCTAGCCCGACCACCAGTCATTCATCACACTAGGTGATCTTCCCATTCCTCCCATTTAGACCATAACACTTCACCCCAACATCTCTCATCTCACCATCGAGGTTCATCTTACTCACCCCATTCAAAAGACAACTAGATCACCCTATCCTCTTTTGATGAAATGGAGGAAACATCCCATCCCCAAGCACAGGGATATCCTTCTCATCCACCCGAAGATACTATGAATCCTTATTCACCAAATAATTCCCCCCATCAGCCTCTAGGAGCATACCGACCTCCTAACATAGGATACACTCCTCATTAAGCCCGCCTTTCATGCCTACTGGTCCCACTCCCCAGTGGAGAATCATCTTATGCACAAGCCTTACAAGCCTGTATGACTCAAGTTGCTCAAGTTGGCCATGTGAACATGCCCCCATCCATTCATGTCACCAACTAAAATGATCCCCTGTGCCACCTATTCTTAATATACCACCATCACCACTACGAGACCTACCTTCCCAAAAAGCTTACCAATCCCTAAGGCCATTCCACTCTTCCCCCTCATCATCACAACCTCATTCATTCTCTCGTGCATACCAGGCCATTCCATACACACTAGAGTCTCGATCACCACCTTCCCTAATATTTTCACCTCCAAACAATGACATGCAACATCTCATTTCCCATATCAAGGCTCTCAAGCTACATATGACCTACATGTAGCTATTATCATGTCCATCCACATGAGTCTCCCATAGCTTGTGCATCATCATCTCCATGTAGATCCATTCCTCGACCTAGGATTCAATCCACATCGAATTCTTGACCTACACTCCCACTATAGGATTCTCCTTCATCCACCCCTTGATCACCTCCACCAGAACCATACATTTACCCTATACCCATGCCACTCACGCCATTATCAAAAAAAATTTATCATCTCATGCATCAGGGCCTTATTGATTTACCTGAGATTCGACCCATAGACCCCTCACATCCTAAAATGCATAACTACCATGAGAACCAATATTGTATCTATCGTCGACAACCAAGTCATGACATTGAGGAATACCAAACATTTGAAAACCTGGTCCATAATATGTTGCATGGCCCTCAAAATCCATCACCTGAATGATCCATCCTGTATAGTCAACTCGTGAGTCCTCCATACCACAATGTCACAAGAACTTTGCCACCTTGTGAAACATTGAAATTTCCAACCCACTACATCCACAACATCTCTAATCACACCACTCATCGAAGTCCAAGTTGTACCATCACTTCACCACTTCATTCCTGACCAGACCCACGACACTTTTCCCATTAGTAGCTCCCATATTATATTACTCCTATCTTATTATTATTCTTATTTCCTCACATAGTTGTATGGTCATGCTTCGAGTAGCTACATACCTACACTGATCTACGCCCTCTTCTTCTATTATATTTTTGACTTTGGCAATCCCCTTTTCTTACTGGTTGCCAATTACTACTTCTTCTAAACTTCTTCTAGTTGTACATTCCACCTTCATCCATTTCTTCCTTTCACCATTACCACAAGCATCTAACATACTACATCTTATACACCTACTACACACACACCCCACATGCTAGGGCAAACATCATTACAAAATCGCACCTTTTGGTCATCATGATACACCATAGTCATTTGTAAATAAGTTTTCTAAACTTCTCTTTCTACACATCGTAAATTTCCTCTTATAGATATTGTATTTCTCCACTTGCATCATTTACATTACACCCATTGCACATATCCATATGTTTTTCATGTTAATTTAATTTTAAATTTGTACATTCTTCCTCTCAAAAACAAAAATAAAATGCGCCTTCAATAGGAGTAATACATGCACTTGTTAGCATCACCACCTGGATGTCCATTCCACCTTTTTAGGAGTAGGGTTTACATAGGTGTCATGTTAAGCTTTGACTACTTACTAGTTAAATCAATTAAATGTCACCCCTAGCTGACAAGTTTTACATTCTTCTTATGGTTATTTAGGTTGGTTCAACTTATCTCATGAACCATCCACAACAAGTTACACATTAAACACATTTTGAGTCTAGGAAAGAAGACACCTTGAGTAGATGTCTCCATATAGCGAATGGTTTCCCCCGCTTTTCCTATCACTTGCATGGTCAAAATATGACCTAGGGATAAACAAAGGTATAAGCATAAGAAAAAGTAAAATAATGGGACAGAAAACAAAATCCAATGCCCGTAGAATAGAAATATTGAGAAAAAGAGAATAGAGAAAAAGAAAATAGAAAAAGAAAAAAAGAAAAAAAGCAAAAAAGAAAAAAAAGAAAAAGATAAAAAGAGCACCACAATAAATAGGTTAACAATATATGAGGGGTAGAAAACAAAAGGAAAAGCCTCCTAATATCACCCATGTTATGCTTCATCACCTTTGGTCCTTAGGTTTAACATAACACCATGGGATGATTTCCATCACTAGCAATAGGCTCCAAGAGCCTGCCTACCAATGGAATAGTATTACAAGTGGTGATATATCTATTGCATTAGCTATCTGCTTTTGTACATATCATTGTTTGCATATGGATGAGATAGCTAGTTTAGCCATGTCTACAATGGGTTAATCCTAACTGCCTCAAAATGGATAAATGAACCTCACTCATTTATACACATAGGTCCATGATAGATTTTTAACCAACCCGACTAGTTATGAGTTGCCACATAAACTCACACAACTTTGAGTCTTAAATTTGATCATCAAAACTACATTGGTCAAAGCCATTACATGCCTTCTATACCATTATACATCTCTAAGATAATGGAATGGATAACATCCACATAGGTACATGTAATGATACAAGTTCTTCCTTTGCATATTTTAACATTACCATACATGCATACATGCATCTATGTTACATAGATTTAGCAAGGATTACATTATCGCATTTCCATTACATGCATCACATCAAAAGATCACATTATTGCATTTACATTACATGCATTCACTACAAATATCATTTCACATTTTATTACTTCACATTGCATTTGAAATAGAATCATGCAAGTCTACTCTACATCATATTCACACTATAGACACAATACACATGAATATCCACTCATCATAAATACCTATAAATAATGTTGTGATATCTGTGCAAACATAAGGAGAACACATTGCAAAAACCCTAACACATGTATATATAACAACCAAAATCAAAATGTATATATATATATATATATATATATATATATATCATCCACCAAAAATGCTCGTAGGCTACAAACTGGGACCATAACCCATCATACATCATCCAAAAATACCCATAGGCTACAATCAATAATAATACTAGCTACCACCAAGAATATCCCCACATTCCTCATGTCTCAACTGCACTTTTAAGCTCTGCTCGACTCTGCCCTAAATCCTGTAGCCTAAACCATCATAGGTGGATCTCGCACCTCAACCCTAGCACCTACCTGCTCCATTGAAGCAACACTATGCTAACTATGATGAGAAGGCACCCACACTCATGATCCTAACTCATCCTGAGTCACCACCCAACTATAATTAGGAAGTGTGATCCCATGCACCATAAAAGCAAACTCACATAGTGACCTCTTCGCTAACTCTACAACCAACACACTGGTAAATCGCTCAATATCTTGGGAAGCCTCCTATTATGCCTACTGTAGGTTGAGTATATCGAACCTCATATGCTCTATCTCTATCCTGTACCTCTCCTCCTACCTATGGAGCTTAGTCTCCAACTCATAAATCCTATCTCGCATCTCTTGAGCCTCCACCTTTGCATCCTACCTCTCCTAGAACTTGAAAGGAATCTCCTCCATATCTATAAAAATACCAATCTCAATGGTGTCATCCACACCATCCCTAGCAGCAGACCCACCTACTTCCTCTATACCATCCATAGTAGAAACACCACCCCCATCCTCTATTTTCCTACTTGCCTACCCCATAGCCATGGCAACATATACAAATGCATCCTCCACCCTCACTCCTTGAGTACTCGATGCACCACCTAAGCATCATCATGGCCATCATAAAGGAACCTCCCTCTCACTGCCAACTACATCCTTCGACCTAGCCCAAGTCCTTCTCTCTGGTGGAGGTACCCCAACATCAAGTGCCACCCATCGATCAACTATGCCCCTACTAGGCTCGCAAATATGCATCGCACACAAAGCCTCAAACTCTAGTGTCATCTTGATATTATCAAAATTTGGGATAACCATATGTGGGACACTCTCACTAATCCAAGGTAGCACCATAGGATGCTCTCCCCTATCACATTATCACCTGAAATACATGACAGGAGCCCTTGGAATATCTTGTTGTAACCCAAACTGTCGCCTCACTCGATCAAACTGGATACTCGACCTACTGAGTATATCTCCCCACTAGCCATCTATCCTGATGAATGGTATGAAATTACTCACCATCCTCATCCTAGTTCATCCCACCCAACCATGACCTCCACTTAAGGTCATTAGATGTCAAGTATCCAAACTTGACCCTCCATAAAAAAAGATCACCCTCATGCAGCCTCTTCATACCCATCTCTACCTCTATACTCCACCTCAAAGCATAGGATAAATACTCCTTACCCCTAACATGAACATGTTGAGGCAATAATGATGACCTCTCAATGGTTATATGCTCCCAGGACCAAACCTATAACAAGGGAGTCAAACTCAAACTCTTCTACCCAACACACACAACATCATGCAACTCTCTATACACCTAGGCTAACAACATAGGCACCCATGCAAACACAACCCTGTGCTCCACCATGTCACTCACCACATCCAACATGTTCTAGGTGAAAAATACACTAGAAATATCAGGTAAGACATAGGTAGATATCATCATCATAGCTGCACATTAACACTTAGATATCTTCTCTTGCAACCATAACCACTCATAATCCATCTTTGAAGCATCAATCTCCTCCATCCCTCACTAAAGAACCTCTCCAACACTGTTGCCCTACTATCATCCGGTGCTGCTCTAACCGACACACCCTCAATCGGTAGCTTGTAAATACGATAAACATCCTCCAATGTGATCATCATTTCCCCAATAGGAAAATGAAAGGTGTTCCTATCTGCATCCCATCACTCATATCACATGGATATATATGCCCGGTTGGCATGTATACTCTTACATTTCCATACACCCCAAAACCATATATCATTCAACCACTTGAGATCATCCTCATTATTCATTGATTCATCAAAAGTACTCTTCATATTTAGAACCCGATGACGGTGTTGAGTATATTCACTTGTTCATCCAACTTGTTCATCCACAAAAAAATGCAATAAAACATACATTAGTCATCAATACAACGATGCAATATAATAAAAATCAATCAAATTTATAAACTAAACTATTTAATTTGCATGCACTTCGAGACATAAACAGTGCATAAGTCACATATCAAAACATATCAACAAAATAGTCATATATTTGGATACCCATTATGTCATTTTATAGCAAAAGTTCAAAAAAATGCAAAAGAAGTACATATTTGGATTCCAATAGTCAAAAATAAAATCACCCACATACCCACTGTGGCACAAAATTCAAAACACAATCAATTCATCCAACATACAAAAAAAAATACATTTTTGAATACCCATTTGCCCACTTTGCGATAAAAATATCGATAAAATTCAAAAACAACATACCAATCAACACATATTTCAAGGTCAATTTCACCACATAAACACCAAAATAGAACACACATCAATACACACAATACAAAAATAATAGTCATATTTTTGAACATCCATTTGCCCACTTTGTGGTGAAATTTCAAACAAATATGGAAAACAGTACAAATCAGGCCCCCCACAACTCATGTTCAATTTAATACTACCTACATCATGGCACGCAAATCAAAAGCAAGCCAAATGAAATCATATACAAAAACAAATAATATTTTTGGATACCCATTTTGCCCTTCTTTGGTGAAAATATCATCCATTTCTACAAATACTATCTCTAAGGTGGCAAATCTAACAGTCAAATTTACTACCTTACACCCAAAAACAACACAATCAAAAAACACGCCAAACGAAGGCAAAAAAATATAACAGTCGCATCACAGGATATCCATTCCCTACTTTTGCGGATAAAATCAAATAACATATCAACTATACACCAATGCTTCAAAAATGGACGGTCAAACTTTACATATACTCTACCCATTACCCGATCAAACTAGCACGAAATCAGTCAAACCTAGAAACAAATCATGTTTTTGGATACCCATTTGGCTAGTTTTGCACTATGTGTTCGAATTTCAATTAAAAATTGCAAAAAATTTCAAAACAAGATGAAAACCTCTCCCTTAATTTACTTTTCTCTGGAAAATTAAAACATAAAAAACAAGGTAAAGAAGAGCACTTACCACTGGATCCCCATGCCTGCTGTCGGCTCCAACTTATCCTCTCACCATACTTGTGTCCAAACTCATCAATCACCTAGTCCACACCTCGCCAAATACTCCTCTCGAATACGCCACACAGCTCATCTTCGTCCAAATGAGCCCCTTTCGACTAAAAATTACATTAAAAATACCTAAAACCCTAATTCACCTCCTGCCCCACGATTTAGGCCTAATTCGCCCCTGCCCCATGAATCAGGATCCAATTCGCCCCCTACCTCGTGAATTGAGCATATGACCCCCAAATTCAGTCAAATTCATTCCAAAACCCTAGGAAATCATTCAAATGTCATCCAAAATCTTAGGAACCTTCCTAAAACTATCCTCTCACCTGCTTCTTTACCATTTTTCATCATGTATTGGTATTCTATCAATCACTGCATCACCAAATCACCACATTCCATTCACCTCATTGTTGATTCCTCGTTTGAGGGGGTATTCATATCCAAAGTCAGCTTTGCATGCAAAAGTGTGGATATTGCATCTGTCTATGAATTTGTTTGCTGAAGATTATCTTACGGTTATAATCTCAATCCCAACCAGATATTTGTTATATCACGAGAGCTATACGTTTCAATGGAGAAATAAATCTAAGCATTCAAGTACATTGAGTACATAATGAATGATATGTTTGATGTAATCCTAGCGCAATATTTGGAAAAGGATTTCTTGACCATGCTGAACTAGTCACGTTTGAATAATCCAAATGTCCCTTTAGCTCAAATGGTTTGACACTTATCACCATGTGCTCATCAATCAATCAACAAAAAAGATTTGAATAGGTATTTATTCTATTCATAATTTTGGACCACGCTGATCTGGTTGCAAAAGCAAAGCAGTCAAAAGTTGCCTACCCCAGGCAACTAGTATGAAATAAAAAATGTCATACGGACTCAACAAAACCACGATGTTGCATCCGCAAGTATCCATTTCTATTTACCGGTATTGTTTTCATTGCATTTTATCCCTTTCCTCTTCTCTTCTCCTTCCTCCTTCTTGGATATTGATCAAGTTGGTATGGTCACACTTCGAGTGTCTACACACAAAGATAAATGTTGGATATTGTGTTGAACTGGAAAACATCGGCTAGAAACTCTAGAACAAAATAAGTAAATGAACCACTTACAGAAGCACAACAAGCTAGGATTTTTCTAGAGGCTGATTTGGGCAAATATATAAAGTATATAGGATATTCTAAGTTTATTGTAGAAGAATATGGTGATAAATCCAAATCTTGACTAAAGAAAATAGAAAACTATTGTGTTATGAAGAACTACTCCTCTGGTACCCAAACATCCTATGCCACTTTGCACCTTTAGGGTGATGGCGCAAGTTGGTGGGAAACATATAGTGATGGACTAGGACTTGTGGCTATAGTTGATTTGAGTTGGGAAGCATTTGTTAAGGCCTTTAAAGATAGGTTCCTCACAGAGCACTTCTACTCCTGAAATTTTGAAGAGTTTACTAAACTTCAATAGGGAATTAGGATAGTGGAAAACTACCATTAAAGATTTGTTAAACTCCTAAAATATGTTCTTGCTTACAATGAGAAAATGAAGATCCATAAGTTCATATTAGGAGTAGACCCAAGAATAGGATGGGAGGTGGATATGTGAGAACCTGTTATGCTACATAAGGCCTATGATTTGGCTAAGAAAGATGAGACCTATCTCAAAACCTATTTTGACTATGAAAGGTTGGATGAACCAAGAAAGGAGGCACTAAGGAAAAGGAATAGTGTAGGTTTTGTAAAGTGGGAAGGAGAATAGGTAAATAAAGACTCTTCTAGGTAGGATCAAAGGAATGATAGGAAGTAGGGGAGATTCAAAAAATAATTTCAAGGAAATAACCACAACTCCAACAATCACAACAATGGTAACAACAAATTTTCTCAAGGATAAGGTAGTCCTCCCATCACAATAGAGAAAGTAGTTGAAGGGTAGATATAGAAAACACATATAGGACCCAAAATCGGATGTTTTGACTATGGTGGACCGTATTATGCTAACCACTATCTACGTAGTTTAGGATTGAGTTCAAAGGGAAATAAACCAATGTATAAGGAACCTGCAAGCAAGGAACCAATGCACAAGATTCATGCAATGATAGTGAAGAAAGATCTAGATGGGCAAGCCACTCTGTTTATTATTAAGGGTAAGGTATTTGGTAGGAATGTTAAAATTTTGATTGATAGTGGTGCTACAAATAGTTTTTTTTCCACTAATTTAATTAAAGATATATACAAAAGACCTAGGATCTTGGCACAAGGGTGGAAGGTTGAGTATGGCTCATAATAAACCTACTCTGTGAGTCAGTGCTACCCTATAGCATAAATTACCTTACCTAGCAAGATGACCATGGGATGTCTATATGTAGCACCATTGCATACCTTTGATGTAATCCTAGGAATGGATTGGCTATAAGCACATAAGGCTATAGTCAACTTTCAAGATAGATGGATAGAGTACATGGAAGGTAGTGGGAAAGTGCAAAGGGTGTACAACCTACAAGGGAATTTCCAACCTCAAATTATTTTAGCAATGCAACTCAAGAAAGCCATGAAGAAATGGGGAATGGTATATGTTGTGAAGTTAAATGAGTTAGATGATGAAAAGAAGGAAGAGGTGTTTGGAAGATACCCACTTCTACAAGAGTTTAGGGATGTATTTCCAGAAGATTTACTTGAATTACCACCTAAACAAGAATTTGACTTCACAATTGAACTCCAACTTGGAGTAGAACCCATACATAGAGCTCCTTATAGAATGAATCCCATAGAAATGCAAGAGTTGAAAGTGCAACTATAGGGGTTACTAGAGAAAGGACTAATCAAACCAAGTGTGTCACCTTGGGGTACACTAGTGCTATTTGTGAAGAAAAAGGATGGTTCCTTGAGATTATGTATAGATTATAGGATGTTAAACAAGGTGACTATCAAGAATAAATATCCCCTACCCAGGATCGAAGACCTCTTCGATCAGCTAAAAGATGCCATAATCTTTTCAAAGATTGATTTAAATTCTAGATACCATAAATTGAGGATTCAAGATGAGGATACTACCAAGACAACCTTTAAAAATTGCTATGGACATTATAAGTTCACTATTTTACCTTTTGGTTTAACAAATGCTCCAACTACATTTATGAATTTGATGAATAGTATATTTAGGAAGAATTTGGACAAATTTGTGCTGGTATTCTTGGATGATATTTTGATATATTCCTAGAATAAATTAGAGCATGATAAACACCTTAGGATTGTGCTAGAACTACTAAGGAAAAATCAGCTATATGAAAATCTATCCAAATATGATTTTTATGTGTCAAAAGTGCAATATCTAGGACACATTATTTTGATAAAAGGGATCATAGTAGATCCTAAGAAAATAGAAGCTATTTTGAATTGGCCATCACCAACAAATGTGATAGAGATTTGAAGCTTCTTGGGGTTGATTGGATACTATAGGCATTATGTAAAGGACTACACCAATATAACCTCTCCAATGACTAACCTACAGAGGAAAGGAAAGGAATTCAAGTGGATAAATAAATGTGAGTCAAATTTTGAATTTCTTAAGCAAAATCTTACTATGCCCCCTATTTTAAAGGTACCCGATCCTCAAGGGAGTTTTTCTATTTGTACGAATGCATCTTTGGAAGGATTGGGTGGAGTGCTCACTCAGGAAGAGGTAGTGATAGCCTACGGATCAAGGGAAATGAAGTGATATGAGGTCAATTATGCAACCCATGATTTGGAGCTAGCCACGATGGTATTTGCTCTTAAGAGTTGGTGATACTATTTGGTAGGGAGACCATTTGAGCTAAGGATAAACCATCAGAGTCTGCAATACATATTTACCCAACCTCTACTCAATGCTAGACAATGAAGGTGGATGGAATTTCTCACAAAGTATGATTTTGACATTGAGTATATCAAAGGAAAGGAGAATAAAGTTGTTGATGCATTGAGTAGAAGGAGACACATAGTTGTCTTATCTCACATCCATGTAGACTTGATGGAACAAGTCAGGAATATGCAAAAATAGGATGCATACTACAACCAAATTATTGAGAATATGGGAAGGAATCCTAATGATAACAAAGAATTTAGCTTCAAATATGGTTTCATATACATCAAGGATAGGGTAGTTATTCTTGAAACTGGTGATTTGAGAAATATGGTCTTGAATGAAGTGCATAGATCACCATATTTTGCTTACCTGGGGGGAGTAAAGATGAGAGAGAATATGAAGAAAAGTTTCTTTTGGCATGATATGAAGAGGGACACAACTAAATTTATTGCTCATTGCATCTAATGCTAGAAAGTTAAAGCAAAGCATAACATCCTACAGGATTGTTGTATCCACATGATATACCTATGCAAAAATGGCAATGGATTTTATTGTAGGGCTTCTTAAAAATTGGTTCCAGCATGATGCAATCCTAGTGATGGTCGAAAAGTTGACCAAGGTTATGCATTTTATACTTGAAAACACTAAATATGATGTCATGATTGTGGATAATAGATTTTCCAAAGAGATATTTCAACTTCATGGTTTTTTGAAAGTAATTATATCAGATAGGGATTTGAGATTTACATCCAAAATTTAGTGAGCTTTGCATCATGCCAATGGTACCAAACTGAATATAAGTTCTTATTATCACCCAAAATCTGATGGATAGATCAAAAGAGTGAACCAGGTGTTAGAGGACATGCTTCACATGTACTATATGGATCAAAAGACTTGTTGGGAGGATTACTTGCATCTGGTGGAGTTTACCTACAATAATGATTACCATTCAACTTTAGGTATGGCTTATTTTGAAGCATTATATGGTAGGAGATGTAGGACACCCTTATCATGGGATAATCTAGAATATTGGATTGTACTTGGTCTAAAGAGATGGAGCTTTAGTTAAGGATGATTAGGGAATGATTGAAAGAAGTCGTAGATCAACAAAAGAGTTATGCTAATTTGAAGAGATCACCATGTGAGTTTGTTGTTGGTGATAGAGTGTTTTTAAGGGTGAGATCAATGAAGAGTGCTATTAAGTCCACAAAACTAGATCCCCACTTTGTTGGACCCTTTGAAATAATAGAAAATATTATTCCTATGGTTTACTGACTTGCCTTACCATCCAGTATATCCAATATTCATGACACCTTTCACATTTCTTTGCTTAGAAATTACATTAATAATATTGATCATGTGTGGGACTTTTCTAATTTGTAGATGGTGAATCTAAAGGCCATAGAGGTTTGACTAGTAAGGATCCTTGAGTTTTGATCCAAATCGATGAGGAAAGGAACTTTGGAGCAATGCAAGGTCCAATGGGACCTCTACTCAGAAATAAATGCTACTTGGGAAAAAGTAGTAGACATGCAAAAATATTTTCCATTTTTGTTTGAAAATGTAATTTGAATGATGTTATTGTCTAAAAAAACTATGATGATACACAGAGGACTGTGTTAAGCCTATGGAGGGGAGGATGTCATGACCCTCTCTTGGTAGACTTTTTTTGGTTGGATTTATGTTAGGATATGCATGATGGATATTTTGTTGTAGCTAGATACCTTTTTCTAACCAAAGGAATGATTGACAAATTGATGTTCAATTTCTACAATACATGGGTTTTAATGATAAAGTATGATGTTGGTAACATATATGCATTGATGCAGGATCAAGTTATCTTATGAAAGGGCATATTATTGGTAGAAGAGCATCCAAATAGATGATCTCTTTTTACATAAGCGACTTAGCATAATTTAAACATAAGGAATAGATCAAAAATTTCTTGCATGGTTACTAATTATAAACTTTAGTGGTTATAATTTAAGTCTTATTATATTATTAAATATAATCTCTTTCGAGAAAGAGAACGAAGGAAAGTTTTAGAAAAACATATTTAATGAGGTTGATTTCATTATTTTTAATTATAAGACAATATCTATTTGGGTTGGCTTTTCCTTTTATTAGATTAATGTGTAATTAAAAGGATAACTACTGCTAAGTTTGGGATATGTGGAACCTAGCATAGACGTGAGAGCAAGGGGAGAGAACTTGAGGTTATTCTTAGTTGAGAGCCCACATTGAGACTTCCAAAATGTAAGGTGATGGAGTAGTGGAGAAGTGAGGGCTCAACGCTTCCATTCGTGATGCCCAAGAAAACTAGGGGAGAAGAGGAGGAAGGTGGTTGTTGTTCTTGGAGTGCACTAGGAGGAAAAAGGAGATTTGCATATGCTCCATGGAGAGAGTTTGGAGTGGTGACGCTAAGAAAAATGACCTAAATCATTGCAATCGACCATCGATCATAGGTAGGCATGCACTTAATAGGCTATTATCTTGAATTACTTACTTATGGTAATGGAAGAGGTTCTAATGCTTTAGATAGAAGTATTAGTATTTTATAACAATCATAATAGTCTATTTGTTCCACTCTCTATTCCAGTGATTGGTGTGTGTTTGACTTGTGAGTTAATTTATTTTAGAAAAATCTTGGAGTTGGCTTGGTCGAGCTCACAATTTGATGGTATGTTTTACTTTGACAAGACTCTCTGTGGTGTAGTAGTCCATATGGTTATTGTGTTGGATGTTGGAGAAGTGTTGTTTGTGTGAACTATCCAACCTGTAACTTTGCATGCGTTACTCATTATATCTTTTTGGGAAGCGATGTATTGAGAAGTCTAGAAACCCTTTTGAATTAACCAGAAGCTTTTACAATTCCTCTTAGATATGACACCCAATATAAGGGTGATGTTCTTATTAATGAAGAGGCAAAAATTACTTTTGGGTTCTTGTTGAGACCTTCATGGTTTGGAGGTGCATCTGAGATAAGAAAATATTTGAAATAACCTATTATGCGTTCTTGTTGGGTTTGGAGAGTGTTACTCTTATATGCCTAATCAATATTAGTTGTTGTGAAGAGTTGTCTTTAATGCTAGAATGACTTCCCTTGAGAAAATTTTGTAAGTCGTAAGTGGAGGTGTTTGTGAGTATGTAGGTATTGGTGGTATAGATGTGGAGTCCCTCTATAGGTTGGGCACAACCCAATTGAAATTGTGATCCCTATTAAGTTGTTAGTAATTCCTTTTTTTGATGAATATTTTATTTCTATCACCAATTATCTTTGTTGAGTAATGTTGCTACCATTACGTTGGCTAAGTCCATAATCCTTAAATTTAGAATTCGTTATCTTATTATAAGGAAGGAAATATGTGTTTGTAGCCATGCATTAATTTGGAAACTAAGAATGCTGAAAAGATTTGGTAAAATGGTTATACGTTTTTGATTTCTTATGAGTGTAGACACAAAAAATTGACCCACTTTAGTGGGAAATATTCCTTGAGCTCTTTGGGAGACCCCTTATACTTTCTTAGAGCAAGGGTTAGGCCTCTCCCCTCTTTTGTATTTTTTCTATCTCTATGCAAAACCACACTTGCTCTTGATGGGGCACAATTTTGCATAGGCGAAATCATAGTCGCCCTTGATGAGGTGTGATTTGGTCTTTTTAGGGTTTTGTCTAAGAAAAAATAATTATTAAAAATTGGCATATTTTACATTGGCTCTCTTCGGTTTTCCCGCCCATATCTCCTTCAAATATGCTATATAAGGAGGGTTTGAATTCACTTTCCACACATACTCTCATGATGATGATAATTGGTGATTATTATTACAAAGTATTTTAAAGTGCTCACTAATTGATCCGCATTCCTCTTATTCTCTCGCAAGCAAGTTAATTCTGAAGTGCAAAGTTTGATTAGTTCCCTAATGCATTGGATTATTGATTGTTATTGCTCACTTTGGTGGTTGAAGCCCTAAGGAGAGATCAACTACTTGGGAGGTCTCAACCCTTTTTCTTAGTTCCTTGCTCTCTACCAAGTGAATTTGTTTTGTTACATGCTTATTTTCATTCATTGAATCTAACATTTATTATTCCACATTGATCTAAGACGTTTCATCTCACTTCTACGAAATCATGCCTGAGTCTCTTTGGGGTGCGATTTCACTGGTGCGATATCGTGGTCACCTATTACGGGGTACGATTTCACCTAAGTTGTATCTATGGGTAAATTGTTGTTCTAATTTTTATCATTACATTTTAGGCTGCATCTAGAGCATAGTGTCATATTATGTTATGTGTTTTTATCATTTTATTTTGTTGTACTTTGATATGCTTGATTTCTTCCAAAGGTCAATTTTAACTTTTGTTTCTAAAGGTCAGCTAAAAGGACCTAGGGGGCTTGACTACTACACCTCCAAGCACTACTATACAGTGGCCTAAGCAGGCCCCCTAACATTTATTATATTTTTTAAAGTGTTTTCCAAGTTATCTTGCAAGAACATGAATTGTTGATATCATTGGACAAAGTATAAAAGCAAAGATAAATCACCAGATGAGATAAGTGTTCTAGTTAGTCTCTAGGTTGTTTATTGAGTGCCTTATATTTTTTTTGTAATCCCTAGATCTAATTTCATAGAAGTATATTTAATTGATTTATAGATATTGAAAGCTAAACAACATATAGTTTGCACTTAGGGTTAATTTTGTTTGTGCATATTCTTTTGAGCCCTTCCTTAAAGGTTTTTTTGTCTTGAAACCCTTGGGTTAGAAAAGCATTCAAAGAAATAATCATTCTAAGGTTATATTTTATTGTAGCACCCTAAAATTGGCAAAGTTAAACCTTAGTTAAAAGATAAAAATTCAAATTTTAACCTCAAACCGTCCGTTAACCGCCCGTTGCCTGCTTTCCTCATTTTTCATGCCATTTTTAGGATTTTTTTTTACCGTTGGAAAATATCATCGTAGATTAGATGAAATCATCCACTATCTAATGAATTATTCTGGAATAGAACATCCAAATGATTTCGTCCCAAAACCAAATTTTCATAATTAGCTTCTGTTCCAACAGCCTCTCTAACCTGGGCAGAAAGCGTGTCTGCGCAGTTAGAGTCTCCCTCATTGGAGATCTCCCAAATTGGGATGATATCCAACCTCCTAACCTCCCCCTAATCCTATATAAACTAGGATTTTCTCAGTTTATCCCCCTGAACCTCCTAGCTGATGGATTTCCCTGCAAATTTGGTTCCTTATGCCTTAGAACACCTTCATACTTTTGTTTGCATTTTGTATTTCATGTTTTCTTGTAGGAACTTTACTATTTTTTAGTCGAAGCTAGCTCAGATCATCGCAAGCGATTCTGGACAATTTCAAATGATCTTGTCGAGGAGCGTAGATGATCTCGTATGATTGGAGATGATCCCTACTGTAGTCCAAATTGGGTGTAATCAGAGTCTAGAGTTTGCATCTCTTTATTATTTTTTTGCATTTCTTTATACATTATCTTAGTTATTATGTTTATGCATCTTGGAGTTCACATCATTTAGCATAACCGCATGATAAAGTTAAAATCAATCATTAAATCTACTGCATTTCTCTTGTTTGTTATTTGAATCCATTTTTTAGGCACATTTGCTGTTATTACTATCATTCTTCTCTGCTTTAGCAGTTGCATCTTTGGTATTATGTATCTATTTTTGTGATTGTAGGTTTCTAAAAAATTCATTAGATTGACGATGATCTCGTCTGATCTCAGACGATTATGTATGAGTTGAGACAATCTGGACTACTACAAAACTCAGAACCATCATTAGACATTTGGAATCAGGTATGTACTATTCTAGTTAGTATATTCTTGGTGTTTAGCATTCATTCCTATTTTTTGTATTCATCTAAATCAGCATTGGCATATAGAATAGTTTAGATTCATCTTGGCAAAACCTAGGAGTTGAATGATTAAAGCACAAAATGAATACATCAAACTTCCTATCAACCTAGGTGTGGAAACTGCCACTCAAAAGTTTCCTGGTGAACCCACCATCGTCAAAAATTCACCTTTATACCCCTCCCCTGAGAGGCGAGACCTTCAAAAGGCCTCTCAGTCTAAGGCATTGTCCCATCCTTCTCGCATCCCCATTTTGGGTGCAGATCCTATAGCCTGAGGGTAAGGATGCAAAAAATTTTGAGTGATACATTTTGGTGAACCCGACGTGAAAACTAAAAACCTTTTGAAAACAATCCAAAAAACAAAACATAAATGCATTTAGAACCAAAGATTGCATATCATATTTAGATGGTAGATTATAATAAAAGACGAGTTGTCACCATTAATTTTGAGAATCAATTAGCAGCTATAGAGGTTACTTTTGTGCTTAGAGTACCTCAAACAAATAGTGTTCAACCTTTGTGGGACGAACTTGATAGGAGATTGGGTACCATTGGATCTAGGGCAACAGAACTTAGGTAAATTAAGAGGTTTGTCCTAGATAGAATCCTGGATCTAGATCAAGTGACCTTATATCATGAACTTCAGAGAGCTTGCCATAGGTGGTTAGCAGATAAAAGAGCCCATGTGTCTCCAAAGCTGTACACCTTTGAGGAATATCTTGAGAATGCAGTTGTAGTACATAAATTTCTATCTCATATAGAGGATCAAAAGGTTGTTTTTACAGATAGAAAAATATGGAATAGAGTTCCTAGAGTTGTGTTATATCGAGAGTATTGCCATGAAATTTATTTCTACTAGTCAGTGTATGAAACAGATAATATCACTATAGCACATTTTATCAAGTTCTTGAAAAACCATTTCCAATTTGAAGAGGAGCATTTCATGACTCTTGATGAACTTGATCCTATCAATGAAATCTATAAAATATTTATAGAAAACTAAGCTATTCCTTTATTGTTGTTATTTCTTGCATTCAGTGTGCTGTTTGTTGTCTTTGTAAACATTAAAAAAAAAAAAAAAAAAAAAAAAAAAAACAAAATCATAACAAAAATCAAAACATTTTTTTTATTTTTATTTTATTTTTTATAGTAGGTATATAATTAAAATATATACCTCCCAAATCTGTTGCAAATATATTAATATATATTTGCTAAAATCTAAATTTAGACATATTGACTAGACTCAGGAATGGAAAATAGATTGAAGTAGAAGAAGATTGCTTAAGAAAACCAGAAAATAACCTAGATGTCCTTCCTGAAGACCCTATTCAGGAAGAAGGAACCTTCGACCAAGAAGAAGAATAATTTGATGTAGGAAATGAACAAAAGGAAAATGATAGAGAGGAAGGATCCTCATCCCATAAAATATCTCCAAAAGGAGCTGTTACTTTTGAGAACATGGAACATTTCTAGAAGTTCCTCAATACTAATATTGGCACTCTTAATAGAGCAGTCCATATGGACAAAGATAAAATTAGTGACACTCAAGCAACCCTAGAAGACATATATCACACATGCACTAATCCCTTGTCCTTCGTTGATCAATAAAGTGATCAAGCTGGACCATCCAATTTGGATGTGGCTACTATAATTCAAAACACGCAACAAAAATAGGTTACCCAACCACCTAGAGTGCCTGTTACTAAGCCTAGGGTTATTCCCACACAAAAGAAACCTTCATTCACTGCTCTATTTCGCCAAGCTATTGATCAATATACCTCAAATCAACAAAAGCCTAAAACAAAACCAAATACCAATTTCCAACAATCCGGGATACAACATAATGCTACAACAAATCTTCTTCATAATACTCTTCCTACCAACCATTTGCATAACAACAATATAGCATCTAATCCTTACGTCATGCCATCCTACGCTCACAAATCCCATACTCATGTACCACCGAACCAATATGGTGGACAAACTAGTAATATGGAAGCCATGGTGAAACAATTAGTCTCCCGCATGGACCAGATATATCCCTACCGTCCCTCGTACAATTATTGAGAGATGTGTAGTCAGCCTCTAGATCCTATAGTTGTAGCACAACCATATCCTAAACACTTTCCTATGCCTATCCTACCTATATAAAAAGGAACTGAATATCCCATAGAGCATCTTTGAATATTTTGGATAGCATGCCATGATATATCCCATGATGATTTGTTATTATTAAAAATGTTCCCAAAAAGTTTAGGGGGGATGGCATTGGAGTGGTATTATCAATTGCCCACTCATTCTTTGAGAAATTTCGAAGAAGCCGTTGAATATTTTGTGCATCAATTTAGTGCCTATATTGAAAGGCATGTAACCATTAAAGATTTGTACATCCTAAAACAAGACAAAGATGAGTGTTTTGTTGACTTCTTAGCTCGATGGAGGTAGTTGATAGGAAAATTACACTTTGTGTTACATTATCGGGAAATGTTGGATATTTTTATCAATAATTTACAAGAACAACTATCCTATGAATTATCAACTACTACCTTGACCACCTTCGATCAAGCTATAGATTTAGCCCGAAGAGTGGAAGATGCTCTTATTAGGAGAGGTCAACTTAAAAGGAAAGATGATGAGAAAACATCCAGAAATCAATATAAAAATAAACAAGTTGTGGGTGATGGAGTCACTGATAGCAAAAACATTGCCAATGTTAATACTGCAAAAACAATAGAGAAGTTCATATTGAAACCTCTTGATAAACCACCCCAAGAATTTACTAGGTTAAATCAACCTTTATCAACCATTCTCCTGCAACTATTAGCATGAGGTTTGATTCAATTACCAAATATCCGGGAACCTGATCCAACTATACCCGAATACAGAGCTGATTTACATTGTGATTTCCATAGAGGACCTGGACACGCTACCAATTATTGTAAAATATTAAAACATAAAATACAATACCTGATTGATAACAATGAGATGGAGGTGCAAGCCTTTCAACCTAAATAAAATCCTTCTAATAATGCTCAAAAGAACATCCCCCAAAATCAGGATCAGAATGCCAATTAGTCATTGGACATATTTCAACATCCTTTACCAAAGTATGGTAAAGAGGTGGCTAATAAAATTGAGCATCATAATGTTCCCCCTCCTACTCGATATGTAGGAACTATTAGTGGACATTCACCTACTCATGATGTGGAAGTATTTGACACAACTTTATCCATTGTTATGACCAGACCTCTATATAATACTCTGACACCTGATCTTAGTGATGTAGAATATGAGGCTCGAAAGTGACATGGAAATCACCTCAAATCAATCGAATAGCTCTGAAGATGAATCAGATCCTATTCAACCTATCACAAGTTTTATGGTTCCAAAAGAACCATTTCCTAGAAGAGTCACTACTAGACCATCTTCTCACCAATTACTTTCTAATGAACAAGCCATAAACGCTAGACCAAGACCTATTCATCATCCGCAAAATAATATTGTAGGTACCATCGGAGCCATTACCAGACAACAGGCTCAAAAATATCAACAAGATCAAACTTAGAATGATGGATCAACTCCATTTGTTTTGAAAAATCCCAATAAAGGGAATCATGCACCTAATGTTCAACCTAAGCCTCCTTATAATATTAATGAACAATTATCAAATACTACAGCTAGAATTTCCCTTTTGGACCTTTTAAGATCTTCTCCTACCCATAGGGATGAATTAATGCTCACATTAAGCCAAATTATGGTACCACAAAATATTCAACCTAAAGCCATATCCAATACTATCATAACTCGAGAAGTCGATTGTATTGAATTTTGGGATAGAAATATACCACAACATAGTTTACATAAGGATAACCCCTTATATATTATTGCCCTAATTAGGGATGTAGCAGTTAAACGAGTCTTGATTGATAATGGTTCATCTTTAAACATATGCACTTTTGACTTCTACCAAAGATTTGGGTTTAGAAGTGATGAAATGAAAAGAACTGATATGATCATAAAAGCCTTCAATGACGAAACACAAGAAACATGTGGAGTTATTTCTATCCCCTTGCAAGTTGGTCCGAGAACCTTGGACACGACCATGTTCATTGTACATTGCCCTACATCGTACAATATACTTTTGGGTCACCCTTGGATCAACACGATGCGAGCTGTTCCCTCCATTTTACATCAGTGTGTTAAATTCAAATTTAAAAGTCAGTTGGTTACCATTCATGGTGATCCTAGACCCTTTGATATGTGTGCTTTGGCAGAACCGGTTGGAGTTCAATTTTGCCCTGCTCTGTCATCCACACATCCTAATTCTCATCAACCGTCTAAACGTGTGAAACACACACCCATAACATCATCTAATTTTTCCCCATCAACTACACCTCTACATATAGCTCAACCATCTTCCGAACAAACCACACTAGGACCTCGAAAAGATCATAAAACTATAACCAATGCTTCTTGTTTTACTCCTATAACTTCCATACCTATAGACTCATCCATCGATATCTTTATAGAATCTACATCCACTACAGGCATCCTTTCCACATTCGACGATGTAGGAAATGTTCCTTCTACCTCTTATGCTCTTACTAATGAGCTCTTACCCGATTTATCTAAAATTCTTATATCAAAAGAAACCAACACTGCCATGCAAGATGCCCTTATTTTAAATAAACTCCCACCCTCTCCTCGTACCTTGGGCCTCCCACAGCCTATGGGAAGTATCTACCAAGTCGGGAGTTGTGCTTTTATTTATAAAGGATATGACTAGGGAAGAATACCTAGAAACATCAAGACACATTGTGATGGATATGCTAGATGCTATTATGCTAATGAGTATATTAAAGCTAAGACCATAATGCTTAAATTGGGATATAAAGGGAAAGGTTTGGGACATTTCTAGAATGGTATGAAAGAACCTTTTGAGGTAGAACCATGGCCTACCCGATGTGGTGTGGGCCTATTTCCTAGTAAAGGTCAGCCCTTCCCATTTGAGAATGATAACCACTTCATATGTTACCAAGATTATCTGGATAAACGGGATGTCTTGCATTTTAAGCCTCTTACATGTAATATGTTATCCATAGCTTACCCTAAGATGATTGTTGAATCCAATGATGAGTTGGAAGGGGATATCTTTCATGATGTCTCCATTGAGGAATTGTTACATAACAAATTTTATTTCGATGGCTCTATACCTAGTATAGCCTAGCTTGAGGCCACGACTCCTCAAGACAAATTATCCAAGCTAACCTTGGAAGAATTACAAGAATTAGGCGTTTCACTTGCACCACCTAATTTTGAGAGAGATCTACACATGGAAGTAGAAAACATCATAAAAATTAGCATTGGAACCAAATATAACCCTCACATAATCAACATTGGATCAGAATTGAGCCAAGAAAACAAGATAAATACATTTCATTCCTTAAACAATATGAAGATGTATTTGCTTGGACATATGAAGATATGCTAGGATTAGACCCTTCTGTAGTTATGCATCACCTAGTAGTCCACCAGGATGCTAAACCTGTTAAACAAAAACTTAGAAAAATGCATCCTAAAGTGGCCTTATTAGTCAAAGGAGAATTAGAAAAAATCTTAAATGTTATTTTTATACAAGCCATTGATTATGCTGAATGGATCTTGAATGTAGTTCCAGTAACTAAGAAAGAAGCCACTAAAGTTAGGGTTTGCACAGACTTCAGATATATTAATGCTGCATGCCCTAAAGACGATTTTCCTCTTCCCAACATGGATCAAATTATTGACTTTACTACTGGAAGTGGAATGATATCCCTGATGGATAGCTCCTGAAGATCAGGCTAAAATAGCCTTTATTACCCCTTGGGGGACATTTTGTTGGAAAGTGATGCCATTCGGTTTAAATAATGCAGGTGCAACTTATCAATGCGTTATGACTTATATATTTCATGATATGATGCATGATATCCTACATGATTATGTAGATGATATTATAGCTCATTCCATAAAAGAAGATGATAATTTAGATGACTTGTGAAAAGTGTTTGATCGGTTAAGGGAGGATCTTATTCGATTGAATCCAACTAAATGTATATTCAGAGTTAAGTCTGATAAATTATTAGGGGTTATATTTTCCTTACGTGGCATTGAAATTGACCCTCTCAAGATCGTAGCTATCACTGATATGCCCGCACCCACAAATATATCAGAATTACGAAGTCTACAAGGTAAACTTCAAGCTATTCGTTGCTTTATTGACAAGTTGGCAGACAAAATCAGTCCTTTTCTTAAGCTTCTTAAGAAATATGTCTCTTTTCATTGGGACGATGAATGTCAGAAAGCATTTGAACTCCTCAAATAATATCTCCTTAAACCACTGGTGCTTTCCCCACCTAGATCTGATCGTCCATTTATATTGTACATTTATGCTTCAGATTGTGCCTTAGGAGCTATGTTAGCTCAGATTGATGATGAGAAGAAAGAACATGCTAATTATTACATTAGTAGGACCTTAATCAGTTATGAAACTCGCTATACCATATTAGAGAAGTTATGTCTAGCAGTCATATTTTCTACACAAAAACTATGACATTATATGCTCAGCCAAAAAACATATGTTATTGCTAAATTTGACCCTTTGCGATATCTCATGAGTCGATCGTACTTATATGGTTGCACAACAAAGTGGGTTCTTGCGCTAAGCAAGTTTGAACTCACGTTTATAGGACATAAGTATGTTAAGGGTCAAATCATAGCAGATCAATTAGCTGCTGCACCCTTAGAGTCTACCTATCCCCTCATCATTGAGTTTCCCAATGAATGCCTTAAACTAGAGGCAGACCATCCAGGGCAATGGTCCCTATACTTTGATGGAGCCCAATGTATGAGTGGGGCTAGTGCAGGTATTATTTTAATATCTCCATAGAAACATATTATACCTCTATCCTTCAAACTAACATTTGCTTGCACCAATAACACTACTGAATATGAAGCTCTTATCCTTGGATTACGAGCTGCCTTGACACTGAAAATAAAAAATTTATCGGTTTTCGGTGATTCTCAACTTGTCATAAATCAAATCAATGATGTTTATCAAACCCAAGATGATAAATTGTGTCCATACAAAGCATATGTATTACAATTATTATCTTTATTTGATCAAGTTACCTTGGAAGCTATTCCTCGAACTAGCAATCGTGTGACTGATGCTATGGCTGCAGCTGCATCTCTTTTGCCCTTGGAGTTAGATGATGAATATGCTACCATCATTATTCATCGACTCCAGGAACCCGATTTAAGCAAATCATGCTTAGAACCTTTGGATGTGTTTCTAATCAACGAAACTACTCCTAAACATTGGTACACTGATATATTTAATTTTCTTCAAAATGGGACCTTTCCTGAAGGTTGTAATAGCAACCAGCATAGGTTATTACGTAGACGAGCAAGTCGCTTCATGATTATTGGTAATACCTTGTATAGGAGATATTTTGAAGGCATCTTACTAAGATGTTTGAATCTAGCAGAATCTAAATCAGCTTTGAGTGAAGCCCACAATGGATCTTGTGGGGGCCATTTTAGTGGTAGCGCCATTGCTAAAAAACTCCTTAGGATAGGATATTTTTGGCCTACCATGGAGTATGATACACATGCTTATGTTCGCCATTGTGACAAGTGCCAGAAACATGCTGACCTTGTCCATGCGCCTGCACAAGAGCTGCAGGCCATTTCATCTCCTTCAAAATGGGGCATAGACATCATTGGAAAAATCAACCCTGTGTCATCCGATGGACACAAATTTATCATAATCGCATTGAGTATTTCATGAAGTGGGTTGAAGCTATGCCATTAGCTTCTTGCACTGGAACCCAAGTTTATTTTTAATCAAATTATTTATAGGTTTGGAATTCTTGCAAATATCATTTTAGATAATGGAACTTGTTTTAAAAATAAATATGTCAAAAAATTATGTCAAAAATATAAAATTCAACATCGTTGGTCCACTCCCTATTATCCTCAGGGTAATGGCCAAGCAGAAGCATCTAATAAAATATTAATCAAAATCCTTAAAATACTGGTCAACAAATTGGGTCGAGATTGGCACATCCAATTATATCTTGCTTTGTGGGCTTATCGAACTAGTGTTCGCACCACCACAGGCACTTCACCTTTTGTTTTGGTATATGGTGCTGAAGCATTTTTTCCCTTTGAATTAGAAGTTCCTTCTTTAGCTCTACTACTTCAAGATACTGAAGTAGGAGAGGAATATCGTGCTGGCAGATTTAGTCAGTTGGAACTTCTAGATGAAAAGTGCATCAATGCTTTGGAGCATCTTCGTGCCTATCAAAACAAGATTAAACGAGCATACCTCAAGAAAGTTCATCAATGATCCTTTGAGATCGACGACCTTGTCTTAAAATAAAATCAAAAAAATACTAATGCAATTAAAGACCTTAGAGGTAAATTTGAGCCCAACTGGCTTGGACCATATGTCATCACTGCTAAATTTGGATCGGGAGCATATCGATTAGCTACCTTAGATGGTAAAGATCTTAAAGAACCTATGAACATTATGCATCTTAAGCATTATTATGCATAACATTGGGTCATTTCATCATTTTTATATATTGTATTTTGCATATTGTTTCATTTTAGCCATTTCTATCAAAATATTTTTCAAGAACAGTAATAGTATTTCTTCTTGCAATTCATCAATCAAAATCAAAATATAAAAATATAAAAACATCAAAATCATCAAAATCTTCAAAAACATATTTTATTTTCATACCTGTTAATTCTTGAAGTGTTGCAATTATATTTTCAGCTATTTTGGATAAATTAGCATTGATTTGGAATCCCACACTTTCACATTCACATGAATAAATATCTTGATTTTATTTTGTATGATTATTAATCTCTCTTATATCAAAGTCCACAGTTGAATTAAATAAAATTTTGAGCATAGAGAACTAATCTTGTTATTTACTTGAACCAAGTATATCTTTTCACCTTAAAATGATTTCATTGCAAATTCGATATGATGCTACATTGTAGAAATGGTTTCTTGAGCGAAAAGTTTTCCCTGCTATCCTATCATGCACATGGTCTAGAATCTTTGAGAATTGAAAAAAGGACAAACTCACCCCTACCCAGAATAAAAATACCTTGCTCTATAGCTAATCCGATCAAGTATCCCTAGCATAGGAAGAAAAAGAAAAAGTCAAAGCAAACGAGAAAAAGAAAATATTATTTTGTACCATTGTAGCAATATTTCAGCATTATCTCAATATCAAGAAAAAATACACAAAAAAAAAGGAAGAAAGCAAAAGAGAAAAGAAGAAAGCAAAAGAGAAAAAGCAAAAGCAAAATGCAATAAATCCTTCCCTACCCCTTGAAAAGAAAAGAAGGGTGAATGAGCTTGAATCCCTGGAATTCTCAATTATTCGAAAACTATGAGGTAAGCCCCATAACAAGTGGTTTGTGCCCAACCCACTTGGCCTTGGGTAATCCCTAGCGTGGTGATATTTCTGTCACATTAGTGACCTTATTTTGTACAGAACTGTGTCGGCTTATGGATTAGCTAGCTCTTGATAACCTAACTTACACAGTAGTCTGGTATGGTTACATGCATATAAATAATGGTCAAAAAACATTCATTTGGTTAATTCAAATTACTTGTATCAAATTATCTTGCTCAAAATTGGTGAACTAACAATACAATTGCACACACATTTGTATTTGAGAGATTATCTATCATTATGATAAATCAAGATCGGCAATGAACTCACATATGCACATGAGGGTTCCTTACAAATCTACATTTGTCTTTGAGATAATTTAAAATATTTCTGCAACTCTTTTGGAATAAATTTTATTCTTATTTTAGAACATCTATTTAGTATAAAAACAATTACATACATTGTTTTCAAAAAATCCAAAATTCTTTTAAAACAACATATTACAAAATCTAGTAAATAAAGTCAAGTTATATATTATTATTTTCTGTTTATCTCAAAATAAAAATAAATCATGCAATAAAACTAAAATATCAATTTCTTCTCTGGATTTCGCGATGATGGTATAAGTCTATACCTATAATTCTATGCCTAGCGCAAACCATTGTTCTAATCTTATTTTCCATTTATTTTAAACAAATTCATCAAAACATATGACTTACATCATTATGTTACACAATTGTGCTTTAAAAACGAATGAACACTTATTCTATTTCATGTCATTATGTCAACATTCAATTTTTGCAACCATGGTATAATTTCTAAGGAATTGTTCAAAATTTTATCACACTTAGGAATTTATGCCTAGCAAAATCATATTTCTTTTAGTATCTCACGCATATTATTTTTATGAAAATCTGAAAACAAATCATCACCATCATCATTTTCATCATCACAACACAAAGTCTTAAGACAGTCTCTTAAGCATTCTTTTAATTTTAGCAGTATTTCTATACTAGGATTAGCTTGACGACGGAGCGAGCGGCGACTCCATGAAATGGTCTATAATAGCAACAATGTCCTTTGAAATTATTGTTTTTTTTTGAAAAAAATGAAAAAACTTGTATTAAAACAAAGAACAGTTACAAGAGGGAGTAGAAACATCCTGGTCGAGAGCAGAGAAGCAAGATTACAACAAGGCACAAAAACGCGACATGTCATGATATCGTGACACCAAACCAACCAAGGCCGCGCCACAGCAACAAGTCACGAAATCATGACATGTTGCAAAATCGCAACATGTCACGAAATCACGACAGATAGTCACCGTGGCTGCTAAACACCAAAATTGTCACGAAATCGTGACAACACAACACCAAAGCGCCCAGTCACCAAAAGTCTCATGAAATCACGACAAGAAATCTAGAAGGTGCCTATTCTCCAAAAGTGTCGCGATATCGTGATGAGTTCTCCTCTTGGTGCCAAATTAGCAAAAGTGTCACGATATCGCGACGTCTTTTCCCCATGGCGCCAGTTCTCCAAAAGTGTCACGATATCGCGACGAGATTTCCCCTTGGTGCCCCTTCAGCAAAAGTGTCATGAAATCACGACGAGTTATCGCCTTGGTGCCCATTCCTCAAAAGTGTCGCGATATCGCGACGATTTTCCCCCATGAAGCTTGTTCTCCAAAACTATTGTGAAATCGCGACGAGTTTTCCCCTTAGCGCCCTTTCTTCAAAAGTGTCGCGATATCACGATAATTTTTCTCCTTGGTGCCCAATCTTAAAAAGTGTCGCGATATCACGACTTTTCCTCTTAGTGCCAGTTCTGCAAAAATGTCACGATATCGCGATGATTTCCCCCCTGGGCACCCATTCTTCAAAAGTGTCGTGATATCATGATGGATTTTCCCTTTGGTGTCTATTCACCAAAAATGTTGTGATATCACGACGATTTTCCCCCTTGGCACACATTTTCCAAAAGTGTCACGATATCGCGATAACTTCCAACCAAAGGCTACGGCGATGAAACATGTTGCGAAATCATGACAACTTCCCACAAAAGGCCGTGACGGTGCAACAGGTCACAAAATCGTGATAGCTTCCCTCCAAAGGCTACAACGGTGCAACAGGTAGCGAAATCGCTACAGCTTCTCTCCAAAGGCTGCAACAGTGCAACATGTCACAAAATCGTGATAGCTTTCTAGCAAAGGCCGCGACAGCGCAACAGGTCATGAAATCGTGACATCTTCCCTCCAAAGGCTGCGACGGCACAATAGGTAGTGAAATCACTACAGCTTCTCTCCAAAGGCCACGACAGCGCAACCTGTCATGAAATTGTGACAGCTTTCCAGCAAAGGCCACGATGGCACAACAGGTCACGAAATCACGAGAAAAACCACCCTTAGCATTTTTCTTACTCATTGTCCAAGGATCGTTCCAGACCCTACCTAATCACTTCATCCACCAAAGGCATGTCACTGTGTAGCTGCACCCCTACCTCTTTCTCAGCACCCATATTCGCAAGGAAATCGACCACCTTATTTAAATCTCTACTCACATAGACAAGGATCACGTCATCTAATTCCATCCATAGTTCCTTGATTTGAGAGATCAAAATCTGCAACCTCCATGCTTTCAAAAAAAAGTTCCTCATGCAATCAAGAGCACCAACCATGACTTGAGAATTGGATTCAAGAATTATCCTCCTGTGACCCTGCTTAATAGCCTAGATGGAAGCAGATTTGATAGCAATGGCTTCGGCTTCATTGTTTATGGCTTTGCCCAAGCCTTGTAGTTCCTAATAGAGCACTGAACCAGCATGATCCTGGCAAACTACACCAATATCGGCACTGCCCGGATTGCCTTTTGCAGCTCCATCAGTATTGATTTTGATCCAACCTTCTAGGGGAGGTTTCTAGCTAGCTCTGTCTTGTCTCTCTTGCCCTTCAACTCCCTCTTCCAGAGACCCAAGACCAACCTAATTTTCCTCTTCAGCATAGATGGCAACAGTTTCTGTGACTTTGCTCCAGATGACCTGCCAAACTCCGTCTATCGAGGAGAAAGTTTCTCTAAAAATTTGGGCATTTCTCTCCAGCCACACTTGCCACCAGATGAAAAGTAAGCCAAGCTCCCAACCAATTCAGAGAGCTATAGATTTAAATCTGCCCCTTTTCCATTTTTCCCAAATATTGGCATGATTCAGATCACCATTAGCCTGGAGTTTATAGTGAGAGAACCAGCGCTTCCAAATCTGACGTGTTAAAGGGCACTCGAACATCAGGTGATCAACTGTTTCCTCATGCTTGTGGCATAAAGCACACTGAGAAGGATAGATGATTCCTCTACTTCTGAGATTGTCAAAGGTGAGAATTCCATTGTGCATAAACTGCCAGGCAAAGAAATTTACTTTCGACCAACCCTTGGAATGCCAAATCTTTCTCCAATCCTGAATCAGAAATGAGTGTGGGGGAGGCTCTGGGAGGATCTTTTCGTATCCGTACTTTACTGTATATACCCCAAGGTTCCCATAGCCCCAAGCTAATTCATCCTCCTCATCCCTCCTTGTAAGGAACCTTTCTGTCAAGATTTTGTTCAAGATGGGTGCCAGCTCCGGAGGGATTGTAATTGGCCACTCATCCCACCTCTTAAACTTTTTAAACTTATACTCCCCCATTTTGCTGGTGTTAAAATAGATTTCAATTTGAATCCAGCCCTTGGATTCTATGGCGGTTTTGATTGGTTGTAATTCGGGCAACATAGCAATGATGGGTGGATACTGGTCCCATGAATCAGTCCAGAAGCATGCCTTATCCCCTCTCCCCACTTTCCAAAATAATTGGTCTTTGATAACCTGAGATCCAAGCTTGAGAGTCTGCCACACTAAGGATCCAGTACCATCCAGGGGGAAATGGCCCACCTCATTAGGGTGGACATGACCCAAATATTTACTGGTGAGTATTCTGCTGAATAAGGAGGTTGGCTGGGAAATCCACCTCCAATACAATTTTCTAGCCAAAGCTTTGTTATTAAGCTTGGAGCTTCTCAGTCCCAGCCCTCATTTATCCTTGGGTTGGGTAACTTTATCCCACCGAACCAAGGCCCATTTTTTCTCCCCTTTTGCACCTTCCCATAAAAATCTTCTTGCCATTTTGTCCAGCTCTTTCCATATAGTATGAGGGGCAGCCAGGATAGAGAATTTATAGATTGGCATGGCCTGAATAACTGACTACAAGAAAGTTAATCTACCCCCATAGCTTAACCATTTATGAGACCAATGGTTCATTCTATCTTTGATACCTTCCAATAGATCCTTCCAGATATCTATTTTTAATTTTTTGAAATGCAAGGGAACTCCCAAGTAAACTATTGGAAGAGAAGTCCTTGTGAATCCCAGGATCTCAATAACTCTGTCCTGTAGCCTTTGGTCAAGATTGAAAAATACCACTTTGGACTTCTTGTCATTGAGGGCCTAGTTTGAAGCCCTAAGGTAGACATTAAGAGTATCTCTAATTCCTCTAGTTTCCCTAAAACTGGCCACACCAACCAATCCAGTATCGTCCACAAACTGCAAGTGAGTCAAAGTTTCCTCCCCTACCTTGATACCTGTTAGCAAGCCTTGATGCCTTCTCCTCAAGAATAGTCTACCTAATCCTTCAGCCAAAATGAGGAAAAGATAGGGAGAGCAAGGGTCTCCTTGGCAAAGACCACGAGTGGCTCCAAAAGGTTGCGAGGGAAGACCCTTGATAAGAATAGAATAAGAGGGCGTAGAAACACAGCTCATGAGCCAATCAATCCAGTCCTCGGGAGAAGCCAAAGGCTGCCATCATTTTAGAAAAGAAGCTCCACTCCACCCGGTCATAAGCCTTGGACATATCCAGTTTAATGAACATTCCTTTATTACCAGATTTTTGCATTGTATGGATAGCCTCCTGAGCGATAACCACCCCATCTAGGATTTGTCTTCCCTCCACAAAACCCCCTTGTTCTGAAGAAATGATGTTATGAAGGAGAGGTTTGAGTCGCTCAGCCATTATCTTAGTGATTATTTTATAAATCATGTTGCATAAGGCAATAGGTCTGAAATCAGAGATATGAGTCTCCTCCTCCCCTTTTGGGAATTTTCTTTCGAAGGTCCTCCTTTTGTAACAAAAAATTCTCAAATTTAAAAGGCCTGTGATGCTGCCCTATCATAGTCCCTCCCTCCAACAAAATGGGAAAGTGATCTGAAACTGGGCCCTCCAAAATTTGGAATTTAGTATTCCACTTTACAAATGCCTCCTCCGAGACCAAAAAACGATCTAACTTGACCTTCCTGTTGTGAGGCTCCTTCCTCTTGTTAGTCCAAGTAAAGTAGGTTCCAGGACCTTTAACATCCACTAATTGAAAGGCCTGGACTTGGGCAATCAGAAGCCGATCCCCTAGATCCAAAATTGGGGTTCCACCTTCCTGATATCGAGCAGATAATTTTGCATTAAAATACCCTGTAATAATCCAGTCTAAGTCTTCCTTGGAGGACCTCATGTTATGTACAGCTTTCCATTGGAGCCTCTGGCCATCAAGGTCTTGGGCCCCATAAAAATTAGTGATTAAGACATGTTCAGCTATGACATTATTCCTAAAATGAGATGTGAGAACACCCATCTAAGCTATATGTTCTAGTGCAGTCCATTCCAAAGGGTTCCAAAGAGTAACAATCCCCCCTGAAGCACCTTGGGTAGCCACATCCATATGACCAATGCCCCTCCAGATTCTATTAACTATTTTACACATAAGATCTAGAGACATTTTCGTCTCTTGGATAAGTAAAAAGTCTGTTTTACATTTTCCTAAGAGTCTTTGAAGAGCAGATTGATGGGTTCTACTGTTTAAACCCCTAACATTCCAAGATTGAATAATCATTGAAAACCTTGAGAGTAGTAAGAATCAATTGTCCTCACCGATCCTCCATTGATCAGCTTGTCTCCTTGAGCTGCAATCAGGTCCTTATTTGACTTTCTGCCTGCTCCTTGAGTGTTGCTGTTTTTGGATCTCTTTTCCACCTGAAATATCCCCAGGGCTGGCATTTCTCTATTTTTTTCTATAATTCCCATGCTGACATCCTTAATTACTGGCGACGCTTGGGAGTGCACTATCAGTGCCCCTGCATTTTTTGGCTGCAGTAACTCAGTGGGCTCAATTACCTGTTCTAAGACGGGAGGAGATGAAGGAGAAACATGAGTGTGGATGTTATGGACCTCAATATTCCCATCCACTCCTTCCATGTCTTGGTCCTCCTGATCCACTAATGTCTTAAAAATTTCATATCTGTTGGTTGGCTTGGTTTGTAATTGTTCCTTACCATTTTTCTTCTCGCTTTCTCCTTCTTTTGGCCTGTTCAAAGCCATATTTCTGACCCTCATTACCCTGAGGAGTATTGGATGTTTCTTTGGCAGGAGTAGACTTACCCTCTCTGGGGCAATTTGGCATTCCAAGCGGGGATTTCGTTTTAGTGTTCAAAATATTTGGACAAAATTGGGCCAAATGCCCATGTTTGTGGTAGACTCTACATCTAAAAGGCAGAGCCTCATAGTCTAACTATTGGATCCAAGATATTCCTGCCAGTTCCAGTTCCACCTCTATCGATAGAGGCTGGCTAATATCCATTTCCACGTAGATTCTAGCAAAGACACCAGAGTTACCTTCAATGGTGTCCTTGGAGATGCCCAGGAGTCTACCAAGGGAGTTATCGATCATTTCCAAGACCTACTCCCCCCAAAACTCCATAGGAAGAGCATACAGCCAGATCCAAACCAGGATAGTTGTGGGTTTGATGCGAGGATCGAATCCCACTCTCCAGGGTTGAACAAGTAACCCTACCAGACCATGGTTTCTCTTCTCTAACTCAAACGCCTTGTTTCTATCAGCTAAAGAAGAAAAGCTAACAATGAAATAGCCATTACTAATAAACCACAGGGAGTACTCACCATGAGGCTCCCAATTCTGTCTGACCCAAGTGTGCAAGAAATTTAGGGTAGGTCGGATACCCTTGAATTTACAAATCAAATCATGGTTGGATCTGTATAGGATTGTGTCTTCGACTAGCTTTGGTTCGATTACAATCTTGGGTTGTGAGGCGGATTATGGGAGACATTCGTTAACTCGATGCGCTGCTGAACTCTTTCCAGCGTTCTTGAATAGCTTATTAAGATTATTTCTCTGAGCTTCACCGTTAGAAGACGAAGGATTGTCTTTAGCAGTTCAACGTAAGAGCTCTTTCTCCCAGAGAGAGGGTCTGGAGGAGACCCCATTGGGCCCTCCTGAGACAGCAAATGTTCCTTCAGATTCACAATAAAAAAACACTATGGTAATCCACCTGATGTCCTAGATTTTCCTTTGCTCCACAAACCCTAGAACATCGCCTGTCGCTTGCGTAGAGAATTTCTCGCCAAATCGCCAGAGCTCAAATTTTTCTCCACCTTCTAACGATCATTTTCCATTTGAAATTATTGTTAGAAGTCCTTTTTATTTTTCATCAAATCACACCAAAACAACCAATTGTTTACATTAGATTATTTCATTTTTACAACATGACATAAAATTATAATATTTCTAAAATGACATAATTTCATGAATCATCAATAATCAATCAAAATTCAACATTAAAGCATCATACAACAAATTCAACAAGTCATACCATCAAAATACCATATATATATCAACATATATACATCATATCAAAATTGGACTGGTATGCCACAATCAATAGTTTGGCATACTCAATCCTCTCAAACAATATATAATAAAAAATAAATACAATCTTTGTGCCATGAGTGTCTAGTATTGCAAAGCCCTCGAGCTCTCAGCCTCGTATCCTCTCCCACCCTGAGGTCGAGAGGAGGCCCCATCGGAGTTCACCCTATGTCTTGGGTCCTCGACATCGATCGTGATGATGTCCTCAATGACCCCATCCTAATCAGCCTTGTAATGTTAGTTGGCAACTGTAACCTCTGGCTCTCTAGAACCATCTAGTAGTATGCTCCCTAATAGAACATAGTCTGAGCCATAGATTGCACCAAATCCTACATGCTTGCTCCTCCACCCTGAGCTCAGAGTCGTGTAGCCTCATCCTGTAGTGTTTGCACCTGAGCCTGGAGGCGGGAAACCTTAGCCCAAAGAGTTGTTGTCTCACTGCTCTCCCCTACCTCGACACCCTTGCCCTTATCGAGCGATGGTGGTCTCTCCCCTTACTAAGAAGGAAGTCCCTCCTCCCTCCTCCCTGGCTACTGTGGTCTCTGGGGAGCCCGTGCCATCCTCTGGCATCTCTCATATGAAGACCGTCACTGCTCTCTCCCACCATGACCCCGCATTGCCTCAATAGTAGCCTAACGCTACCTCCCCATCCAGTGCACCACGGTGTGCACTGGACCCTGCACCCTCATCATTTGAGGAGGGTGGATGCCTATGTACCAAGCATTGTATCGATCGGTAACCCCAACATCGTCACCATCCACTAGCTGGATGGGGGCATCATCTATGTCCTGACTCCAGAACCACTGCATTTTTGGAGCCCCACTCAGTGTAGTACTATCCCAGATAGTCTGAGAGTATTCATAATCCCTAAGAGAAGGGATCCCCTATTGTAGACAAAACTATCGTAGAACCCGATCATAGCGATGGAGCTCTACATCTCCTCACTCCATCCTTAGCAGTAGACTCACCTGATGTGAGCCAGCTACTGCCCATCCTCTGCCCACCTTGGGTGCTCTCGCCATGGCCTCTAGGTGATCTGGTCTAGGATGAGGTCATCCAACAACCTTCATGACATCGGTAGATCTATCCACCATTGTGACCCCCTCTATAGCCACCAGTAGAAAACTCGGGGCCTCTCCCGATCAACCCCTATCAATGGGAGCCCTATCGACCTCTGCACCACGATGTGCTCCCAACACCAAACTTGTAGTAGTGATGTCAAGACCAGACATTGACCTCCCTTGTATACGATCCCATGTAGGATCCTATACAAGCGGCATAGTATAAAGTTGCCCCATGTAAACCTGTACCCGTGGTCTCTCATATTGCAAACTATATTTGAGAGGAGCCTTGGTAGTCTGCATATGCTCTGGTGGCATAGCAGTAAGTGACCTACCACCCCTACCAAAACTCGAGTCAGCCTGGATGCCCCAGGCATCTGCCTCAGAGACTCGATGTTCACCCTGCCCTTCTCCAAGGTGAAGCTCGGGTCTCCAATCAATCTCATCATAGCCTTGCCCTAATTGGCCATAGGCATCATCAACCATCCTTGTATGGGGATCCTCATGATCCTCCATATGTCCTCTAGAGTGGGAGCCATCTCCCCTGTCAGTAGCCAAAAATAGGACGACCCTAGATACCACCTCTCTACTAGGGCTGTCAGTAGCCCCATCTCCGTCGATACTTATGGCATCTCTGCCACATGTCGTAGCCCAACCTTTGCTATTTGGTCATGCTCTGCCTGGTCAAGAGTAGCCAAGTCATCTCTTCACCCATCGTATTTCCATTCCTAGCTCTTTAGTAATCCTTTCTACAAAACAAACAATAAAACAATAAAATTTATTAATAAACCAATCATTGCAATCAAATTAAACACATTTCAATCAAGCTTAAAGATGATATCGTCCACCATTGGATGATATCATCCCAAATTGGGCAACATCGTCCTTCGTTAGGACAAAATCGTCTCCGATTTTGCAACTTGGGGATCACCCCTTGTTGGACGAGATCGCCCCTAGTTTGCCAATTTCGCCCTCAGACGAAATCGATGATTTAGGGATGATTTTGATGAAATAGAGACGATTTCATCCTGACGTCGTCGATGGCCTAAAAACGGTTGCGATGCCCCAAACAATCAAAATTTAAATAAAAAAATTGCATAAAGTAAAATCAAACCTAATCTACTAGGATTAGATCCTTACCCATAGCCCGCGTCGGACCTCTGTCACTCTGTGCGCTATCTCCACCATTGTTTCTCTCTACAGAGCTCTGGAACAATAACAATGAACAGTAACAATGAATTAGGGTTTTACCCTATTTTTCTTAATTTTATTTAAAAACAACATTTTTTTAATTTTTTGCTTTTTCGCATTTTTTCCTCAAACGTTCGATTTGGGTAAAAACACGAAGGGGGCACCATAGTCAGCAGTGTACGATTTGACCAAGAATCATCATCTAAAAAATTGAGTACATTTTTTACTTTCTCATAAAATGGGAAGAACTCGTATTTAGCGCATTTTCTTCAAAAAATTCGCTAAAGAGGGGGCAAAATGTAGCACCCTAAAATTGGCACAGTTAAACCTTAGTAAAAAGATAAAAATTCAAATTTTAACCTCAAACCGCCCGTTAACCGCCCGTTACCCACTTTCCTCGTTTTCCATGCCATTTTTAGGATTTGTTTTGACCATTGGAAAATATTGTCGTAGATTAGATGAAATCATCCCCTATCCAACGAATTCGTCTAGAACAGAACGTCTAGACAATTTCGTCCCAAAACCAAATTTTCATAATTAGCTTATGTTCCAACAGCCTCTCTAACCTGGGCAGAAAGTGTGTCTGTGCAGTGAGAGTCTCCCCCATTGGAGATCTCCCAAATTGGGATGATCTCCAACCTCCTAACCTCCCCCTAATCCTATATAAATTGGGATTTTCTCAGTTTATCCCCCTGAACCTCCTAGATGATGGATTTCCCTGCAAATTTGGTTCCTTATGCCTTAGAACACCTTCATACTTTTGTTTGCATTTTGTATTTCATGTTTTCTTGCAGGAACTTTACTGTTTTTCAGTCGAAGCTAGCTCGGATCGTCGCAAGTGATTTCGGACGATCTTGTCGAGGAGCACAAACAATATCGTACGATTGGAGATGATCTCGACTGTAGTCCAAATTGGGGGTAATCAGAGTCTAGAGTTTGCATTTCTTTATCATTTTTTTGCATTTCTTTATACATTATCTTAGTTATTATGTTTATGCATCTTGGAGTTCACTTCATTTAGCATAACCACATGATAAAGTTAAAATCAATCATTAAATCTACTACATTTCTCTTTTTTATTATTTGAATCCATTGTTTAGGCACGTTTGCTATTATTGCTATCATTCTCCTCTGCTTTAGCAGTTGCATCTTTGGTATTATGTATCTATTTCTATGATTACAGGTTTTTGACAAATTCATTAGACAAATTCGTCAGATTGACGATGATCTTGTCTAATCTCAGATGATTACTTATGAGTTGAGACGATCTGGACTGCTACAAAACTTAGAACCTTCATCAGACATCCAAAATTAGGTATGTACTATTCTAGTTAGTATATTCTCGGTGTTTAGCATTCATTCCTATTTTATGTATTCATCTAAATCAGCATTGGCATATAGAATAGTTTAGATTCATCTTGGCCAAACCTAGGAGTTGAATGATTAAAGTGCAAAATGAATACATCAAACTTACTATCAACCTAGGTGTGGAAAATGCCACTCAAAAGTTTCCTAGTGAACCCACCATCCATAAAAAAATCACCTTTATACCCCTTGCCCGAGAGGCGAGACCTTCAAAGGGCCTCTCAGTCCGAGGTATTGTCCCATCCTTCTCGCATCCCCATTTCGGGCATGGATCCTATAGCCTAAGGGTAAGGATGCAAAAAATTTGGAGCGATACATTTATATTCTTGCATTCTATATTTTTACATTGTCCTTTATCTTTCATAGCAAATATCTAGAAAGGCCAAACATAGGTGATTGTCTTCAAAAGAATACATCAAACATTCCTAAAATTCTAGTGGACTTGGAGTGAGTCCTTAAATCCATTCCTAGTGAACCCTCCCCCCCTTTAGCACCTAGTGTAGAGAATAACATACCCCCATGGTTCACCTCAAGGATCTCTCTTGTGGATCCAGTATTGAGAATTGTACGCGGTAGGCTAGTTATATCCCTCTACATATTTGGTGAACTTGACATGAACACCTCCTTTATTTTTAAATATTAAGTAAGATCACTAATTCTATTTGTGTGGTTGAGAAATCCTTAATAACATCTTTAAGAATCCTTTTCTAGTGTTTTTGTTGTTGTTGGATATTTTGAGTCCCTAAGTCAAAGTTGTCATTGATGTCACCGGATGAAGTCATCATTAGTTTCAAGGACTTCGTCAAAGTTATCAAGGTTGTCATTTGATATCCAGGAAGAAGCTTCAAATAACGCCAAATATCAAGAGAATCAGTGCATAACTTAAAGGTAAAAGGGCTCCATAATATTTTAATTTTATATATAAGCTTAGTTTAAAATGCATTTCATAAAAACCTAAGGAGGCTTATTGCAAAGTTAAAAAGGAGATATAATATTTATTTTATAAATTATTTAAATTCAATGTGAATTTAAATTTTATAAATAAATGTTACTTATACCAAGTTATGCAATGAGAAGGACTTAATAAGCCCAAAGGTTTTGAAAAGAATTAATTTATAATATTTAAATTCAAAATAAATTAAATAAATTAAAAATTAATAAAGTCTAAAGCGCCCATGTTCTATAGTTGGAATAAATTCGAGGCGTTGACATCACGTGGTTTAAAGAAAATTCGAAGCATTGACGTATTCAAACAAAGGTAGAAATTATTATATAAACCATGCCCAAGGGGCATTAATTTTTATCCTTGCTCGAAAAAAAAAATTGCATGTGAATTGGAGCTCATGAAAAATACAGTGAAATTCGTGTTTGTGTATGCCAACAAATACAGATAAAAGGAAAGGCGCAGGTCAATTGGAAGCCATCTAGGTAGCATGACCTAGTGGCAAGAGGGTAGTGGATAGAGTGATTGGACGCAAGGAGACCAACATTTTAAACATGGTGGTTTTACTTGGTAGTTGTGTTGGGTTGAAGGCACCAAAGGCGAGGCACACATTTTGCAAAATGCAAGGATACTTTTGAAGCATGTGGTGCTTCCACACTCCAAGCGAGCGCGTAGCTCATGCGACGGTTGGAGTCATGGCTAAGGCGTTGGTCGTGGGTTGCATTGAGGGTTCGAATCCCTCCAAAGGTAAGGTAATTAAATTTTGATTATTTTTAATATTTCCTAAAGTTGAGTTAAAAGGGGTTACTAGTTGAAAATTGGTGTTTGTTGGAAATTGTTTTTAATAAAATTTGGAGTTATAAGGAGTTTGATTTTATTTTTTATAAAGTCTTAATGATTATATTTGCATATTGGAGGAGTAAGAATTTAAGAGTGTTGATTTTATTTTTAAAGGGACTTTTGCCAAAGAGATTATTATGAAGGTGTTGGATATTATTTTAAAGTTGGAGTGATAAGGTGTATTTTGTTTGATATCATTTTGTATTGTGATTTATTGAGAAAATTATTATCTTCTAACCTCTCTTGAGATTGGCAAAGAAGTGATTGTGAGTGTGGTAGATTTGTGTGGTCTACAATTTGTCAAGCAAAAGGTATGGGCTTGGTTGAGTTGATTGGTTAATTTTTGGAAAATAAATTTGGAGTGAAAAGGACTTGATTAGGGTTTCCTTTTGAGTGTGTTTGGGTAATTGCTTCAAGGTTTTTGAGAATAAAGAGTTGTTATTAAAACCTTGTTTTATAAGCATTTTTATTGAATCCATTGGTTGTGTGAAGAACTTGAGTTAGAGTTGTGCAAAAGAACATGAGTATCATTGTTATGTGAATATTGTTTTATAAGCATTGCTATTGAAGAGAGTTGTTATGCAAAGAACTTGAACTAGGGTTTGAAAAGAACATGAGTATCATTGTTATGTGAGATTTGTTGTTGAGCATTGTTGAAAAATTTTTGAGTTGGTGGTTATATGCCTGGACTAGGGTTTGTGAGAAAGGGGTGTTTCATTAAGTGATTGGTTGAGTAGAGTTGGTTGAGCCTAGTCAAGTGGTTGTATGAAGTGATTGTTTAAGTTCCATAAGAAAAACCATTCTATATTCTGATTTGAGTTGATTGAGCATTGAGTGTAGAAAATATTGAGTCTCTAAAAATTCTCTTTATGTTTCTATGAGATTGGACAATTTTTGAGTGGACTTGTTAAGCAAATTTGAGGCAAGTCTTTGAGAAGACTTGTGGACTAATTTTGTGTGAGATTTTTGTGGAAGCTTACAATACATATTTGGTTAAGTTCTGTGTGAACTTATTGAGCAGATTTGGACAAGTTATGAGTGAGTTTGTTAAGCATAGTTGAGCTTATTGAGAAGATTTGGACAAGTTCTGAGTGAGCTTATTGAGTAGAGTTGAGCTTATTGAGCAGATTTGGACAAGTTATGAGTGAGCTTGTTGAGCAAGTTTGGACAAGTTCTGAGTGAGCTTGTTGAGCAAGTTTTGAGTGGACTTTTTGAGAAGATTGAGTAAGTTATGAGTGGACTTGAGCAGGTTTGGACAAGTTCTTAGTGAGCTTATTGAGCAGAGTTGAGCAAGTTTTGAGTGGACTTGTTGAGCAGATTGAGCAAGTTTCGAGTGGACTTATTGAGCAGATTGAGCAAGTTATGAGTGGACTTGTTGAGTAGATTGAGCAAGTTTTGATTGGAATTATTAAGTAGAATTGAGCAAGTTCTAAGTGGACTTGTAGAGAAGAGTTTGTTGCAAATTTAAGGATAAGTTTGTGCCAGACTAGAGACAAATATTGAGGAGATTTGTGCTAGCCCGAAGGACTGTGTTTAGTGCAGATTTGAGATAGAACTTTGGAGGTGATAGAGAAGAGAGGACAATAGTCTATAGTGGATAGAGATCCATAATCTAGGGTAGTGAGGATAGGTATTTTTAGTGGGGATAAGAGTCTTCGATGGAGAGATATCCACAAGCCAATATAGTGGAGGCAACAGTCTTCTAAAGGATCACTAGCCAGAGCATAGGAGAAGGAGTTCTCTTGTGGATAGAGATCCAAGAACTTGATTTAGGGGATTGGTATCTCCTTTGGACAGAGGTCCATAAACATTGTAATAAGGAAGGATTCCCAAGAGATTGATTGAGAAAATTTAGTGAAATATTTTCTCCGTGGAGTAGCCCACATTGGGTGAACCACATAAATTATGGTGTCTCTATTGTGTATGGTGTTTTGTGCATTGCTTTGATTAATGTTGTTGATATTGCTATCTATACATTGCATAATATTGATTGGGAAAGAAAAATAAAAAGTGGTCTTATACTGTTCACCCCCCTCTCAATATAAGCTTGTGTTCTTCAACTGTTAGTATTCTCTTCTATCCTTTCGCCTCTTCTAATAGATTCCTTCATTATAAGTCAGTGAAAGTACATTGAATCTGATTATGTTCCTCAAGAAGATGATCAGATTGATAGAGAGGATCCTAACATAGATCCAAAAGAATAAGATAACATGAAAATTGAAATGAGTTTTTATCCTTATGAAGGGCATGATGGTGGTATGTATTTTCTTAATTTAAGCATATTTTGGGCTTCATGAAAGCTAATAGAGATAATATATTGGAAGGTATGGATCAAGAGGGTCATCTCAAAAGAGGTGAGACTCCACCTCCTCCTCCAATAAGATCTCCTATGCTTAATAGAAAACCCCTTGCCCAAATCAATGCATCTTGATAATTTAAGAAACTAGGCAATTGATACTACTACTACTACAACCACCAACATTGGAAGGAATCTACAAGTCCCTCCAATTAGTAGTGTCACTCAAAATTATTTTTCAATTTCCTCCTCAATATTCTAATCTCAACACTTTTACTTCTATTCCACCAAATGTTAGTTGTCCCTTTTCACAAGGCACCACATATAATAATAGTATCCATGCATCCAACTTGAATCAAGCATTGGTTCCTCAACACACATATATTCCTCCTTTAGGAAATTTGGGGATGATCCATAATAATAATCCAAAAGTACAAAATTTGATAAATATGGTAAAACAATTGGTTTTAAAATTTGAAACCAACTAGCCCCCAAACTTGAAGACCCACCTTTAATTTTTGAAATTTCTATTGAATTTTAGTTTCTTTGCATGATAATTTTGATGGGTTGGTGTGTTGACTAGTGTCTCCTTTTGGTTTCTTTTAAGTTTTCTAGTGCATTGGTTAGGTTCTTTCTTATTTTTGTTATTTTATTATTTTGGTTAGTTTTAATGTTTTGAATTAAACCAATTCAAACATTTGAAATTAATTAAATCAAATTTAAATAAAAAAAAAGAGAGAAAACAAATAAATTTCAAATAAACAAATAAAATAAAATAAAAATAGAAGAAAAACAAAAAAAAAACAAATAAGAATTATATATATATATATATATATATATATATATATATATATATATATATATATATATATATATATAAATAAAAATAAAACAAAAGAATATCATTTCTTTTTCTCATGGCAGGTTAATATTTCTTTACATATTGGTTTGGTATTAATTTCTATGTTGACTTTATGATTTTATTAAAGTTAGTTTGAATTAATTTTTATATAGATGTTGACAGGTTTATAAATAAAAGAAAAACATTATTTAATTCATTGCTGGAATTATGGAAGAAGCTTTTCAGTTGGAAGATATTTACCAATTTATTGTTCACAAAAATAATTATGGAATAAGCATTTCATTTGAAAGATATTTACCATTTTATTGTTGGCAAAAAGTATTATGGAAGAAGCATTTCATTTGGAAGATATTGCAGTTACAAAGAAGAAGTTACATGACTAAGCCAAATGAAAAGGGGGGAAAATGAAATGAAGAGTTTCCTTTATTGTTGGAAATCTTTAAAAGGCCATGGAAGCAAAGGAAAGAGGGACTGTAATTTTTTGGAGCAGAAGCATGGGAAGAGGATTGGAAGATTTTTTTAGTTGCTGCTATGGAATTCCTCACCTTGTAAACAAAGACAAAAGGTTTTGAATGAAAGTTTTTATTGAATATTTTTCTCCTCCATATGTTGATTTCATTAGATGATGTTTATGCATGTTAATGGTTGCATAATTTAAGGTGATTAATGTATGGTTTATTTCCTTAGACTCTTGCACTTAACCCGATTTAGATTGTGTGGATGCAGGTCTAATTTGGTTTCATTTTTTTTTATGTTCATGATCTCTTTTTTGTAGGACAAAGAGAAATAAAATTTACAATATCTCACTTTTATTTCTTTTTTGCATTTTTGTTTTCATTTTATTTGAAATTCATTTTATTTCTTTTCTCTAACCCTAGCTTTTGTTATATTTTTTGTCTTTTTGTTCAAGTTCCAATCAAGCACTCAAAGCCCTAAAATAATATTTCGTTTTGCACAAAAAAAAATAATTAATGAGGGTTTTGGAGTAATAAGAATACCCAAATAATTTTGTTCTTAAGGTTAACTAATTAAATTATTTGGGTGCATTTTCTTTGATTAAATCATTTTATTTAAAGTTCCAAAGCAAATTTTTTGCACTTCACTAGTCTTATCATTTTCTTGATTTAACAATACAAGATTAAAAGTCTGTTTAAACAATGCAAGACTAAAATATGTTTAATCGTGCAATATAAAATAAATTGAAGCATCATTTAGGATTCACATTTCACATTTAGATTCAATCACTTTATTTTCTTGCTCAGATAGAGCTTAACCATCCAAGATAAAATAAATTTACATTCAAGGGAGGGATTTACTAACTCCAATATCACATTAAGGCAAAGATAAAATGAAGTGGTTTTCCACAACACTTGCTAACAACAAGTACTGACTCCAATTTACATTAAATCAAAGATAAAATGAAATGGTTTTCCAAAAAATTTGTTAACGGAACATGTTTAATTTAAGATAAAAGAATCTGTTAACAGGGATTCAGAGATAGATCACTTTAACAAATCATAAATAAAAAATTAATTAGGATCAATTTCATGCATTCATTCATCATTTTATTTTTGCACATAAGGGAAATCAAGCCCTTTTAATTAATGAACAATAAAAGCATGGAAAAATCAAAGTAAGACCAACATAGGCCCCTTGTTAATAGTTGCTTGCAAATCACTAAGGTATTCTAAGAATTTATTTTAACACATTTTCATAAGCACAAAAACATACATTAAGTAAAAGGAACCTTGGAGAAATTTCAATTTCTTTGCAAGAGAGGGTTTTTCTAATAAAATCCTAACTGTGAGTGTGGTTTTGCAATAGGGTAAAATTATCACTCAAAAAGTATCCATGCATCTAACTTGAGTAAAGCAGTTGTTCCTCAAAACACATATATTACTCCTTTAGGGAATGTGGGGATGATCCATAATAATAATCCAAGAATGCAGAATTTGACAGATATGGTAAAATAGTTGGTTTCAAAAGTTAAGATAATTCAGCCTTCAAGTTTTACTTACAGTTATAAGGAAATGTGTAATCAACCATTGGATCCTATTGTTTCTACTAGGTCTTATCCTAAGAATTTTTCTATGCCATTTTTGACTATTTATATGGGGACAAAAGATCCAATAGAGCATTTAAGAAGATTTAGAACAACTTGCCATGCTCTCATTAATGATGACATGTTATTACTAAAAAAATTTCCTAAGAGTCTTGGTGGAATGACATTAGAATGGTACTATCAGTTGCCTACCAAAAAAATTATTTGTTCAACAATTTGGTGCTTATATTGAAAAGGAAGTGACAATGAAAGATATTTATAATTTAAAGCAAATTAAAGAGGAAAAATTTTCAGAATTCTTGGCTCATTGGATAAGTTTAGTTGGACATTTAAGATATACTTTACCTCCAAAAGATATACTTGAGATATTTATTAAGAATTTGCAAGAATAGTTATATTATGCATTAGAGACTACTACTATTACGTATTTTGATCAAGCAATTGATTTAAAAAAAAATGTAGAACAAACCCTTATAAGAAGAGGCCAACTCAAAGTTAAAGAAGAGAAACCTACTAAGTCTTAACATAAGAATAAACACATTGGAGGTGATAGTGGAATGGATAGTAGGCTTGTTAATAATTTTAATAACAACCTACAAAAGATAGTACTTCAAAAACCTCCATAAAGGAATTTTAAAAGACTTAATATTTCTATGGAAATAATTTTGAAATAGCTTTTAGAAGCCAATGCAATTTAATTACCTCCTATAAGATAACCAGATACTATAGCTCATTGGTATAAGGTAGGTCAACATTGTGCATATCATAGAGTGGAAGGATATTGGATAAATTCTTGTAAGAAGTTAAAACATGTGGTTCAAGATTTAATTGATGCAGGATGTATTGATTTAGGAATTTATCAAGTAGGAAATAATCAAGTTCCCATTCAACAAAATACAACTACCAATCAAGATATGGGAATATTCAAATATCTATTGCTAAAATATAATCAACAAGTAGCAAATTAGGTGGCCCATCAGAATGAGCCTCCTCCCTATGGTAATATGGTTGGCATGGTTAGGATAACCACAAGAAGGTAAGCTTAGACTCAACATCCTCAGCAAGGATAGAATTTTGTATTACAACTTGGTTCATTTTTAAAGAATAATAAAAAAATTTAGATACAGGAGTTCCACATTTAGTGTTGAAACCACAACCTAAGGTTTCATTTGATCTCTAATAGCAGTTGGCTAATACTCTAGCAAAAATATTAGTTTTAGAACTCTTAAAAACTTCTCCCAACCATATAGATACTTTGATGGAATTTCTAAAGCAACAATCATTTCCCTAAAATATTTCTCCTAATGCTATAGTTGATTCCGTAGGTTCTTTTGGGATACATCACATCTCATTTTTAGATTATGATAAACCTTCCTCAAACCTGCAAGAAGATTATTCACTTTACATCATTGCACTTATTGGGGATACCTTTATGAATGAATTTTGATTGATAATGGTTCTTCCCTCCATTTGTGTACATATCAATTCTTTCAAAAAATTGGATTAAAAGAGGAAGATTTAACAAAGTTTGATATCATTATAAAAGCTTTCAACAATGGGCCCCAAGAGACCTGCAGTGTTATATCTCTTCCATTTAAAGTTGGACCAAAAATATTGGATACTTTATTTTATGTGGTACATTGTCTTGCATATTTTAATATTCTTCTTGGATGTCCTTGGAGCCATGCAATGAAGGTTATCCCTTCTACTCTTCATCAGTGCTTAAAGTTTGAATTTAATAATCAAGTTATCACCATTTTGGTCGATCCTCGATCATTTGAGTTTTGATAAAATGTAGAGCAAGTTTAATCTGAGTTCAATCATTATCCTTCTATTTCTTCAATGGTTTCCTCATGTTCCTCATCTCAGATATCAGAGTAATTTTAAAATTTAAAAATAAGTGAGGAACATATCTTTAATTTCTCATCTCAGGATCTAGCCAAGCTACCACCATCACCAAGAACCATGGGATTGCCCCATAAGAAAGGTGATGTTGTACACATTGGAACATGTATCTTTATCTTCATAGGAACTGCCTTCAAAGAAAATATACATGGTAGAAACCCATTTCCCATTGAGCATTCTTTTGCTCACTGTTACCTTTCCAATGATTATCCACTTCCTAAACAGATCCTATTGAGTATGGGATATGTAGATAAAATTTTAGGGCCACAACATAAAGGTATTCAATAGCCTTTGGATGTTGAGACCTAGCTTGGGAGATGTGGCATAGGTTTCATATGTAGTAAAGACCAACCTTTACCATTTGATAATGATGATCATCTTATGACTTATGCTGAATATATGGATTATAAAAAGTTAGGAATGGGTGATGAGGATGATGGTCCCCCTTCTTCTTCTTCTGAGGTTCTATTTTGTAATATGATCAGTTCTGTATGCTCTAAAAATAAGCCTTCTATTTTAAAAGAAGATCCTACTTTGCTATCTTATAATAATATTTATGTTAAAAAGAATGGTTTTGTTCAATAGTGTATTGATTTTCGTGCCATGGCTATTAGGGAAAGAGCTATGAAAGAGATTCTCCATGATTTTAATTATTTATATGACTTGATTTTTAGAAATTTATTTGATGAAACAGCTCATGACATGCTTATTTCTTATACCAATAAAGGTAGCACACTTATATTTTGTATCGACTATCATCCTACTTGTTTAAAGTAAAAAAATGAAATAAAATTTTCATAAAATCAATCATCATAATTTTAGCTATGCATTTGCATTCCCATTGCATAAATCTACTTGTTCATATTGCATTATTGCTTGTCATATTTTGCATTGATTTCCTCACATTTAACACAACCCGCATGTTTTGAGTATCATATTTTGTATGATTGCTTGTTCATGACTACTTGATCATATAGATTTTGGGGATCTTGTGACAATGGCATGTGATGATACCTAGTTAGGTTGTAGCTCACATGCATTGCACTTTCACTAGGATTCTGATGCCTAGTGAGATCCCCACCTAGGGTTTCCTCTTCTTCTATCTTGCTTCTCTTTGTTCTATCTTCCTTGGTCTTAGGAACATTGATTTGTCATATTTCCTAAATCAAGGATGATAATTTATTAATACTTCCTTGTCACTTCTTTATTGCTTCCAAATTTTTCTTCATTGTACCTTTTTTCTTTAACAAGGAAGTATGTGTATTTTTCAAAGTTGTCTTCTTATGCACTGTTGCACACATTCACCAAGTGTTTTTCAAACCCTTATTAGGGGTATCACTTACATAATATATATTATCCTTATATTGCATCCCACATGGGATAATCATACATCCTAGTGGGTATCTTATTGGATATGATCTCATATCGGGTATATAATCCATTTTGACTCAGTGGGATCAACACCCCATTATAGGATAAGCTCCTTGGCCATTTTTAGTAGGACTAAACATACATCCTAGTGGGTAATCACCCCACAAAATTCAATTAGTGATCAACCACCCATAGCAGGTCAGAATCCAACACTTCATCCTTTTACAGTGAGTATTACATCCATAGTGGGTTTTGCTCCCCACTTCTGGTATGATTTGTAGTATTTAATCACATTGGTTCATTGCAACCTATGTTGGTTTAAATACTATGTTTTTCTGATCCTTATCTATTTCATATGGTTGGTCTTTGGATCTTCTTTTTCTTCTTTTCTTCTTCTTATTTTTTTTTTTCTTCTTCTTCTTCGTCTTCTTCTTCTTGTTTTATTTTGTCTTGTATTTCTTCCTTGCATCCATTTCATCCGTACATTTCATATAGTTATTGCATTAATATAGTTTTCATACATAAAATATAAAACACAAAGAACTCTTAAATAAATCATACCATATACACACATATTTCACACAAAATATAAAAGAAACAACTATGTATTACTCGATGAAAGAGAAAGATACATCAGTGTCTGGTTGATGTTCCACAGTCCAATATTAGCACAATCAACCAACCCTCAGGGATGCATACCAAGATTAAAATTTATATGTCATCCTGATCCCTAGCCCTAGCTCTGAGAGCCTATCTCCACTGGTCCACCTAGAGGAGGAGGTGGTCCAGGAAACTACATACCATAGATGGTAAAGCTGATATTATCCATGATCGAGATCATGACCTACTAGATGACTATAGGGATGGAGGGAGTATAACATCTACCCCTCTAGTACTACCTAGAAGTACATGGTATAATAGAAGGTAGCCCACTAAATAGCCACCTCCAACCTCTCCCTTACCCTCTGTAGCTCTACCTATAGAAGGTGGATCTTATTGCTAGCCTAGCTATTCCTTATGATAGCCATCCCCTTTATCTGAGTTCTCTGTAACTCAATTTTTAGATGGCTCACCTTCCCTCAAAGATAATCACCCTCTACTAGAGCAACATCCCTCTATGTCCCTACAATTTTCAAGGAGCTCCATATTCCCTTAATCCTCTTGGACCTATCCTCTTAGAGCAGGTCTACCTATCTCTGTAGAATCACCACTTGTGCTCGTAGCACATCTGCCTCCCCCCTTGGGTCCCCTTGTCTTGAGGCTTAGCCTCAACTAATTATTGTTGATGTAGAGGCCTATCCCAATCCTCTACATGATGGTACCCTGGCCTTTATGGGGGCAAATCTAGATGCCCCTACCTCCTTGGACCCTACAATAATGGTGTCCTTTATCACCAAATCAATACAAACCCATGCCTATCTCTATATCAAAGTGATCTAGCCCTACTATGCCCTCTTTGTGGTCCTAAAAGTTGCCTCTTAAAATACTCATTACATGCCTATATCCATACTTGATGCCTCTGTATCGACTCTAGTGGGGAGACCCTCCATGGCATGACTCCTCTATACCACCATCTATAGTCGAAGGCCACTCCTATGTTGTCAACCTGGGGATCCATGTAAGGAGGATCATCCAAGTCCTTCTCTACCCACTTGGCCAATTCAAGTTCATATCCAACCCTTGTTGGGTCTTGGTAGACTCTCTGGTACCAGTAATTCCTCAGGTTTAGGATGCCCTGCAAGATCTTGAACTGCCTCAGGACTTTGTCAAATTGCAATACCTCTAGCTTCCCTCTCTTTGTAGTTAGCCACCTATTCAACCTGAATATGGATAGCTCTATCATGTACTTAATCCATCCTAGGTGTAGATTCTAGGGTCACCATATAATATTGGCTTCCCTCAGCTCATCTATTACTCGCCTCGCTAGTGGCAGGTTTACAACATAGATCCTTACAACCTGCTCTAGGGATCTGGACCATATATATGTTGTTGGCTACTCTACACTAGGTAATGGTCCTTGAACTGCATATAATATCTACATCACTATATGCTTCCATCTCCATACCTAGAGAAAAGTCATACACACTATATATATACCGCTTGTATATGATATTGTACAACATTCTATATAAGAAGGCTAGCACATATAGACCCCATGTGAATCACATTCCTTGGTGTTGCATATCTGCTACTACAACCACCATCATACATGGTAGATATCACCTACTCATGTGGTACATCAATAGTCCAGCCACCACCACATAGAGAATGATCATCAATGGGTCCACCCCATATTGTCCCACCAGGTCATCCATAAAAATGGTGCTCTCTCGCACCTGGTGGGTCTAGCATCCTAAAAATCATTACAATGTCATTGGCCACCCTAACGCTCTGTAAATAGCTATCCCTATGATAGATATGCACAAGATGCACCACACATCCTCTTGTGTGACAACCATCTCCCCCATAGGTAATCATAAGGTAGACAACTTCGAGTACCATCTCTATGCTAGAGCCATCAGTAGTGCCATATTCGCCTCTACTCGAGGCATCCTCACCAAGTTGTCTAACCCCACCACTCCCAGTATGTCTCTCTCTACCTTCCTGAGTGCATATAGCTCCACCTCCAAGGAGCCTACTGACCACTCATGGCTCTTGAGTACCCTAAGTTGCATTCATAAAATAACAATTTCATCAGTTTCATTAATTAATCAAAAATTACATTAAATTTAATTAATTTAAAAACTTTAAAACTCATTTTCAAAAATCAAAGTTTGCAATTCTATGATATAGCTTGCTTGATTCTTTCCCTCTTCCCTTCTTTCTTTTCTTCTTTATTTATTTATTTATTCTGCTTTTTCTCTCTCTTTGGTGAAATCATGCCTGGTTTTCTAGGATCGTGATTTCACTGAGGTAAAGTCGCACCCCACATTTCATAAGGTATGATTTCATGAAATAGTGCATGGTCCTTTCCATAGGGTGTGATTTCACTACTAATAAACCTAGTTTGTGTGCGGTAAAACCATTGGTTTTGGTGGAAAATCGCTCAAAAGCATGCAAAAATTTAAATTTTTTGAAAATGCTAGGAAGATTTTCAACCCTACCTTTACTTGATCCACCTTTGTGCCAACCTTCTCCCTCACTATCATCGAACGGTGAACCTATAGTACCATATCCTATTTTATCTAGAGCCCCTTTATCCTCTTTCGTGTGATAAAAATGAATTAGGGTTTTACCTCTTTTTTGACTTTTATCCCCATTCTTTTTGCTTGCTTCTTTTTCTTTCTTTTTGCATATTTTTTCCTCTTTTTCTTCTTTTACGTCTGCATTTTCAAGTTTTCATGAGGAATGTGCCCCTAATAAAACTTGAGGGGGCACCTTGGAGTTAGAGGTATTAATGTCAAATGCCTTGATTTATGTGCAAAATAAAAAAGTTTTTAGAATAACATCATTTTTGCACCACCCTTTTCTTCTACACCAACCATTCCATTTTTGCTTGTCATCCTTCGCTTGTGAGTGTTTACATATTTTCTTTGACACATTTATTAGGCCATAAATGCATAAAATATGGGGTAAAATGTAGGCATGGAATTAGTGGGTAATATTCATTGAGCTCTCTGGGAGACCTCTTAGACTTGCCTAGGGCAAGGGTTAGGCCTCCCCCCCTCTTTTGTATATTTTCTTTCTATGCGAAATCGTGCTCACTCTTGATGGGGCATGATTTTGCATAGGTGAAATCATGGTTGGCCTTGATGGGGCACGATTTCAAATTTTTAGGGTTTTGTCTAAGAAAATTCTAATTCTTTAAAGTTGGCATATTTTACATCAACTTTCCTTGGTTTTCCTACCCATATCGCCTTCAATTCTGCTATATAAGGAGGGTTTGAATTCACTTTCCACACATGCTCTCACGAAAATGATAATTGGTGATTATTATTATGAAGTGTTTTAAAGTGCTCTCTAATTGATCTGCATCCTTCTTCTTCTCTTGCAAGCAAGTTAATTCTGAAGTAAAGAGTTTGATTAGTTTCTTGTTGCATTGGATTATTGATTATTGTTGCTTGCTTTGGTGGATTTGTGTTGAATCCCTAAGAAGAGATCAACTACTTGGGAGATCTCAACCCTTTTGCTTGCTTCCTCATTCTATTCCAGGTGAATTCATTCTATTACATGCTTATTTTCATTCGCTGCATCTAACATTTATTATTTTGCATTGATCTGAGATGTTTCATCTCACTTCTACGAAATCATGCCCAGGTCTCTACGGGGTACGATTTCACTAGTGAGATATGGTCAAATGTTATGGGGTGTGATTTTTATCAAGCTGTATCTAGGGGTGAATTACTATTCTATATTTTTTCATTGTATTTGAGGTTGCATCTAGAGCATAGTGTCATATTATGTTGTGTGTTTTTATCATTTTATTTTGCTATAGTTTAATATGCTTGATTTCTTCCAAAGGTCAATTTTTGCTTTTATTTCTAAAATTTAGCTAAAATGACCTAGGAGGCTTGATTGCTACACCTCTAAGAACTGTTATACAATGGCCTAAGAAGGCCCCTTAACACTGATTATATTTTTCAAAGTATTTACCAAGTTATCTTGTAAGAATAGGAATTGTTGATATCATTGGACAAAGGATAAAGCAAGGATAAATCATTAGATGAGATAAGTGTTCCAATTAGTATTTAGGCTATTTTTTGAGTGCCTTATATTTCTATTGTAAACCCTAGATCTAATTTCATAGGAGTATATTTAATTGATTTATAGGCATTGAAATATAAACAACATATAGTGTGCACTCAGGGTTAAATCTATTAGTGCATATTCTCTTGAGCCCTTGCTTAAAGGTTTTTTGTATTGAAACCCTAGGGTTATAAAAGTATTCAAAGAAAGAATCATTATAGGGTTAGATTTTATCTTATTGCATTCTGTATTTTTGCATTGTCCTTTATATTTCATAGTATAGATCTAGAAAGACCAAACATAGGTGATTGTCTTCAAAAGAATACATCAAAAATTCCTAAAATTCTCGTGGACTTGGAGTAAGTCCTTAAAGTCATTCTTGGTGAACCCTTCCCCCATTTAGCAATGAGTTTAGAGAACAACATACCCCCATGGTTCACCTCAAGGCTCTCTCTTGCAGATCTAGTCTTGAGAATTGTACACGGTAGGCCAGTTTTACCCCTCTACAATGAGGGATAGAATAAATGAATTTATGAAGTGGATTTACATTCCAAATTTCTATATGCTGGATAGCATAAATTATTTTATGAAATGGTTATATGTTACCTATTTCTTTATGAGGGATAGCATAAATGAATTTATTTAGTGGATATGCATTCCATATTTCTACATGTTGAATAACATAAATGATTTTGTGAAATGGTTATATGTTACTTATTTCTTTATGAGGGATAGCATAAATGAATTTATGAAGTGGATATGAATTCCATATTCTATATGTTAGATAGTATAAATTATCTTGTGAAATGGTTATATATTTTGATTTCTTTATGTTGGATAGCATAGATGAATTTAAGAAATAGATATACATTCTAGAATCTTTATGATTAGATAGCATAAATTATTTTATGAAACAAATATTTTTTCCAGTTCTCTTTTTGCTTGGCTAGTCTAAGAGAGTTTATTCGATGGCTATCATGATTTGGAAAAAAATCACTATACCTATATTAGAGTAAGGATCCCAAACTGGATGGCATCGGATTGGTCTTGCTTGGAGGATAGTATCCACTCAACCATTACAACTATTGTACTCTTAAATAAAAAACATGTTCTAGCCAAGTGATATTTCTAGGATGAGATGTAAGAGTTTTTATCATAATACCTTTGGGCACTTACCAAGTGAGATCTATGTAATCCAAATCAATCATGATAGCAAGATTGGATATGGGAACAATTTTCCAAGATGTAGATATCATGACAAATTTATGTGATGATGGACTATCTCGTAAAGGGGAGCTAGATTGATATGATAGGATTGCTTTTAACTAATATTTCAGACAATATGGGTTATCCATTTACAATGTAAATAAATAGCCTGATTAATGAAATAATGGTGGAATATTTTTGAGGTTGGGTTTACCCACGGGGTTTCTCCCAGGATAAATCATGTATCGATATGGTTGTGTGATTTATATTTTATTCAAATATTAATTTTCTAATTACATTAGATGTGTTTCCTTTGCAAATTTATTAAGGAGTTGATTGATATGTAAGGGAAGTAATGAAAAATAGAATTGTTATGTTACTTGATAAAAGATAAACTGGGTGAAGCTTAATATTGTACTATTTTAAGTATTAGTTGTATTAAACCTAAAACCTTATATTGGTAAGTAAATGGAGTAAACTAAGTTATTCAAAGGAATGTGGGAAACTTAATTTATGTCCCCTTTTTAGAAGAGACAAAGGTATGGATGATAATTATTAAGTTTTGGATATGAATAAACCTTGTGGTAATAGGTAATAAATAGTTGAAGGTAAGGTTAATTAGGTATTCATCATTGCACATCATAATCAAGTTTGATAGGTGTTCTTTGGTTAGCAAGTTGAGAGTTCTCAATTAAAAAAAAACTAAAGGATTATTCGTACTCATCATAAAGGATTTTGACGAGTGAATTTAGATAGAAAGTTGAATACCCACCGTGACCCTTAGTAGTTTGTATTGACTTGTTCTAACAAATCTAAAGGTGTTATATAAAAAGGAATTGTCAAGGTAATAAATGAATTGATTAGCTCATATTTTAGATGAGAGGGATAGTCAAGTACTATACACTCTAAGCATTCTTGGATAGGCATGAGTAGTAAATGGTATTCTTTTAGAGTGCTTCTTTCGATGGAATGAAAGGAAAGACAAGTTAGCTTGAGTGGCCAGCAAGAGAGATAACTTGTAAATTATAACTTTGCACCTAATACATCTGTGTAGCCAGACATACACATGATGTAGGGATGGGTGTGCCTCAAGTAAGTTAAATAATTAAGGTAGGGGTTTACCTTGTAACTAAGACTTTCCTATAAAAAAGTTAGGGAAAATGGAGTTGTGACATATTATCCCTTTTAATTATAAATTAAAAAACAATGATCGCTATTGATTATTTATCGATAGTTGATGATCCACAATAAATTTTAAGAACTATTTATAATAATATAATGGTCCTTAGGGATTCAATGTATGAAGGGAGTAGCACATGTATTATATTATTTTCCTTTATAGATAAATTAAATATCTTATGGGTTGCATTTGGTTGTCAATTTTAGTTGTGCCTAAATAAGTGAGAGTAAATTTTATGATGCTTGATTTTTAAACCAACTATAACATGCTATTAGGTAGGCCTTAGAATAGTAAGATGACAACTGTATCTTCCTCTACTTGTCAAGTGGTTAATAATGCTTATGATGATAATGTTTTTACCATAGAAGGATATAGATCATTGGGGGCCTCATCCTCTAAGCCATGAATTTTTTTTTATTCCTTCTATAAATGAGGTCTAAAAAGCTCCAATTTATGAACATGATCCTTAGTGGACTTCTACAACAAAATTATACAAGGGGCATCCTAAATTTTGCTTAAATTTCCCCCAAGATAGATATGAGTTTGAATATGATCAACTTGATATGAATATTATTATCTCCTTTTCTCAAGAGATAGTTGAAAAATTGTCATCATTATTGAAGCAATATAGAAAGAAGATCCTATACATTTTTATCATTGATTGACCAAATTACATCAATCCAACGACGAAGCTGCCAAATTAAAAAAGTAACATTTTGTGTAGATAATGATAGCATTGTGGAGGAAACTAATAGTGTTATAGATAATTATTTTTGTCAATCCTTTAACATTAAAGCTGATAATTCTTCTTAAACTACTATTTTTGAGGTGGGTGTTGGATATTATCAAGTAGGATCAATGTAAGTTACTATTTTAGATAATGTTAATAATGATGTTTAATATATATATTTTTAAAAATGATAACAATAGTTTTTTTTCCTATTGCATGTTTAGGAACTCTAAATGTAGTCAATACAAAACTAGGCTAGATAGGCATAGAGAAATTAATGTTTCTATTATCACTAGATCAAAAAATTTAGATAGAATAAGTGAAACAAGAATCATTCCCTTGCCTATACATTTATCAAAGCATAAAATACATCTATTTCAAAACTATTTTGAAGATAAATCAGTTGGTTGTTTTATGTCTAAAAATATCAAATTTTGTATTATTTTCAATTGTCCTAAGTTAGAACCCACTATTGGCTTGCCTTGTATTGAAGTTTCTTCAACAAATCTATGATTTTATCTTAAAGTGATGACCTCATATGGTACTATTATTTCTACTATTTTTTTGCTTGTTCTTGTTATTTTGATAGTTACTGGTGTCTGTTTGAGCTATAAGACCCCTATTGTGGCTAGAATATTTAATATTTTAAATGAAATTTATTTGCAACTATGATTACCTCTTAATTTAGTAATCCTAGCTTTATTTAATTTCTAGAAAATAGTAAATGCCCAAGTATTTAATACTATCCTTGTTAGCCTATTTCTAGATCTAGAAATATTTTTCTACTTAGATATGTAGTCTTACAAGTGGTTGAATAATTTGATAGATCCTATACCCTCTTGTTAATAACTTGATGAAATTTTATAAGAAATTAAAATCATAACTTGGTCTCCACATACAAGTATTTCTCAATACCTAATCACAAGCTCACATCCTCCCTAGGATTAGGGGTGCAAGGGGCATGTGAAAGATCTAATAGTACGAATCCTTGAAAATGTCTTCTTTCTCCAATCATTGCCCAAAAATGAATCCATATTAGATTTATTATAAGCTAGAGAGGTAAAAGTCCCCTTATAATACCATAAGAGAGGTTTCTTGCAAGAGCCCAATCCTAATAGGGGGAGGCACAAGTGGTCTGAATATATTCATTAAGTTAAGATTAATTCTACAATAGATAGTCTTTCCCTTATTGTGGACCATTTAAAGAAGGTAATGTTATGAATGCCAAACCTACCATAAATATTAACATGGGTATCCCTAAGAAATCATAAATAATAAAAAATGGGGCTAGCCTATCTACCCAAGCGAAAGCCATCTTTACTTCCTTGCTTAAGTAGTACAAGGATATATTTAGTTGAAAATAATCTGATATACCTAGAATGGAAGAGGATTTGGTTGTCCATAATATTATTATGAAGACATTACTTCTATCTAATAGAAACAAAAAAGGTTCTATCCTCTAATTCAATACCTGTGCAAAATTGAAATATAAAAGTTATTAGATGCCATTTTTATAAGACCTATTGACTATTTGGGCTAGGTATTTTAATATTGTACCTATGAAAATAAAGAAATTAATGTTATCTATATTTGTTATGGTCTTAGAAAAATCAACCTAGCTTGTCCTAAGGATAATTTTTGTTGGAAATATTGAGTACATTGGTTGTCATTGATGTCAAAGGTGAAATAGTTGAGAAATACCTTCAAGGTTGAAATATCAAAGTGCAAGGCAAATATCTTCAAAGGGTACATGAGGCAATAATTGTCAAGGCAAAAGCATTCTCCATGGTTGTGTGAGCAAGAAAAAGACAAGGTTATCCACGGTTACATTTGCAAGAAAAAGAAAAGGTTTAATTAGTTCTCCATGGTTGCATTTGCAAGAAAAAGAAAAGGTTTAATTAGTTCTCCATGGTTGCATTTGCAAGAAAAAGAAAAGGTTTAATTAGTTCTCCATGGTGGCATTTGCAAAGAAAAAGACAAGACTTTATTTTGTGAGAAAGAGGCCCAAAGGTGAAAAGTCTAATTTATAATATTTAAATATTTTAAGATTTAAAATATTATAATTAATTAAAAGGTTTAAAAGTTGGGTGCCAAAAGGTTTTAAATTTAAAAATATAATTATATTCCAAGCGCCGACGTCAAAGTTCCAAAGGGCAAGAAAACGTATATAAGAAGGTAAATTATTTGCATGGCCTAAGGTTGAGATAGAGCACCATTCGATATCCATTCGAGCATGCGAATCATGGAGGCAGAGAGAGGTAAAAATATTTACACCATTCATCGAGGGTAGTGAGGCTAAGGTTGAACATGCCAATCAAGATTCGTATTCAGGGAAAGCTTGCGTGGGTAGGGAGAGAAGAAAAATCATAGCGCACACATTTCAAGAAGGAGCAACAAACTAATAAGGAGGTAGCGCATGATCTGTTCCAAGTGGGCAGCTAGCCCATGTGGTTAACTAGCTTGCTAGGATGCAGGCCAACGAAAGGTGGAGGTTCGAGTCATGGTGGTAGCACTTGAGGCAAGGCAAAAAAATTTAATTAAGGTATGCATAGCGCTTGACCTAGGGAGGCATAAGGTTTTAATTTTGCATTGTTTGGTGTGCATATTGCTTGATCTAGGGAGACATAAGGTTGAAGTTCTTGAAATCAAAATATTGTGTGCATTTCAGATTTTTGTGTGTGGCTTTATAAAGATAAAATAATTTTTAGAAATATTGGAGGTATAAGGTGTATGAAAGTGGAATTAAAATTGTTGTATGAACTTAGGGTTTTGGTTGATAATATTGAAAATTACTTGTGGCCTTTACAAGTAGGAGTTATAAGGTGTTTTGTGGTTTAATTATTGTGTGTATTTTTGCATGGTGAAAGAAAGTTTGAAGGATGTTGTTCATTGATTAAAAGCCTTGTCTTAGGAAATTAAAAGGAGTTGTAAAGCAATATTTTTGTGCACATTTTTTGAGGAAAGGTTTTCATGTGGATGGTTGAAAAAGTGTTATGCTAACTAACCCTTGAAGTGGCATAAGATAGATAGAATATTTTGAGACAGGTTTTGAGGGCTCATCTTCATCAAAGCAAGCTAAGAGGTATGGTGACATTATTCCTTCTTTAAGGTGTTTGGTTGAGCAAATATTTCTGAATCATAAGGTGGAGAAATAAGGATTATATATGTGCATTATTAGAAATATTTGAGTTAGGGTTTGTGAACAAAATGTGCTTCATTGTTTGAATGAATTTGTGAAGCTTTTGGGCATTTGTTTGAGTGACATTGAATGTGAATGAACAAGTGTTAGAAACCAGTTTTGTGAAGCAATTTGTGCATTGGACTTGAGTGATATTTGGAAAGAACATATTGTGAAATTGTATTGCATATCATTTCCTATGTGTTCTTGAACAAGAATTTTGGGTAGAATATGTCTGAAGTATTATGATCAAAGCATGTGTTATGAGCAATTTTGAACAAGTGTTATGAGCAGTTTTGAGCATGTGTTATGAGCAATTTTGAGCATGTGTTAGAGCAGAGTTGAGCAGAGATAGTAAGCATATTAGAGCAGGATTGTGAGTTGTTGTGAGAAGGCCTTTTGAGAGGGCTTGTGAGTAGTTCTAAGCAGGTTTTATGAGCAGGTTTGAGGTAGACTTGTGAGCAGGTGTGAGATAGATCAGTACATGTAGTTGAGCAGATTTGATCAGAGTTATGAGTAGATTTGATTAGAGTTGTGAGTAGATTTGATCATATTTGTGAGCATATTTGATCAGAGTTGAGCAGAGTTGAGAATAGGCTTTGGAGCCAACCAACACAAAGGGGATAGAGTTCTCCTATGGATAGAGGTCCACAAACCAGAGTAGTGGGGACAGAGGTCTCCTGTGGATAGAGGTCCACGAACTTGAGCATAGGGGATTGGTGTCTCCTTTGGATAGAGGTCCATAAACATTGTAATAGGGATTTGGTTCCCAAGAGATTTGTTGAGAAAATTTATAAGAAATATTTTCTCCGTGGACGTAGCCCACATTGGGTGAACCATGTTAAATCCATGTCTCTCATGTGTGTGATGATTTATGCATTATTTACTACCTTGATATTATTGTTGTTATCATTTGGATTGAAAAGTAAAAAGTTTTATCTTATACTGTTCACCCCTCCTCTCAGTATAAGCTTGTGTTCTTCAATTGGTATCAGAGTGGGTTCCTTCATGAAAAGCCTAATAGTTTGAAGGAAGATCCTACAAGAACACACAGGACCACAAAATATGGAGAAGAAGCCATGATTGACATGAAAGAGGAACTTATTGCTACTCTTGGAAATTTGGAAAGAGTTAGAGAGAAGAATTCAAGTTTGAAGGCTCAAATTCAAGAGGATGAGGAAACAAAGACAAAGCTTCTACAAAATCTCACAGAACTTAAAGGTGAAGGTTGAAGAGGCAAAGAAAATTGAAAAATATATGGCTAAAAAGTTAAAGGCAAAAGAGTTAGAATGTGAAATATTGGAACTTGAAATTGTCTCTCTAAGAAAGGGAGTTGAAAAGTCTAAGGATAAGTTACAACAAAATATAAGGTTAGGGAAATAGAAAGAGGAGTCAAGCTCCAAAGGAACAAAGATATCAAAGAAAGAAGAGCCCATGACCTATGCTGATATATTGAAAGGCAAAAGTATCGAGGAAGAGGAAAATAGAGAAACATCATGGACAAAAGTCAATTATAGAAACAACAAAGGAAGAATCATGCGACCATATCATTCAAGGCAATCTAACAGGTTACAAAATTTCTTCCATGGTTATTGTTTTTCATGTAACAAATATGGTCATAGAGTTGTACATTGCATGGTCCATGTGAGAAATAATGTTGATAGAAATTTCAATTCATTTGCACCTCTCATGGATAACAATATCATCTATTACAAATGTAATAATTTTGGGCACAAGGCCAAATGGTGTAAAACAATGTTTCTTGAATCAAGCAAAAAGAAGGAGGATCAAAAGGTTCAAAAGAATACAACTTCAAAAGTTTGGAAAAGGAAAGAGGAACAAGAAAAGGAGAAGTCAATGTTGGTACAGATAACTCTTCATGCACAAGATAAGGGAAATCAGTGGTATGTTGATAGTGGTTGTTCAAGTCATATGATAGGTGACAAAAGTAAATTTATTTCACTTAAAGAAATCAATGGAGGATCAGTAAAATTTGGAGATAATGCTTCAGCAAAAATTGTTGGAAAAGGGACTTTGAGTTTAGATAATGGAAAATCAAAGACAGAAAATGTATTGTATGTTAAGGGATTGAAGCACAATTTACTAAGTGTAAGTCAGCTTTGTGATCAGGGGCACACAATCACCTTTCACCCAAATAGATGTGAAATCAGGAAATCCAAGACAGGAAAGCTTATTGCAGATGCCAGTAGAACTACAAACAATCTCTACATGTTGAGTGAAATTAAAGGAGAAAAATATTTTCTATCACAAGAGGATGAGAGTTGGTTATGGCATAGAAGAATGGGTCATCTGAACTTTGAAAACATAGTGAAAATAAGCAACAAATAGGTAGTCAGAGATTTACCTAGGATAAAAAGACCCCAAAGCACAATTTGTGCACAATGTCAGCATGGTAAGCAAACAAGAACAAGTTTCAAGTCAAAAGAATTTTCTTCATCCGAACCATTGAAACTAGTTCACACTGATTTATGTGGTCCTACAAGGACAAAGAGTTTACAAGGTGAAAGTTACTTCATGCTATTTATAGATGATTTCTCCAGAATGACTTGGGTAGCATTCTTAAAAGAAAATTCAGAAGCTTTTGAGAAGTTCTAGGTATTCAAGGTTTTAGTAGAAAATAAAACAGGTAAAAATATCAAGTGTCTAAGATCAGATAGAGGAGGAGAATTCACTTCAAATGAATTCATAGAATTCTGTGAACAACATGGAATCAAAAGAGAATACTCAGCAGCAAGGACTCCACAACAAAATGGAGTAGTTGAAAGAAAAAATAGAACTATCGAGAATATGGCCAGAGCTATGCTAAGTGAGTCTAAGATTTTAGATGGTTTTTGGAGAGAGGTAGTTCATACAACTGTCTATATCATCAATAGAGCTCAAGTAAGAGTAAATCATCACAAAACCCCATATGAGCTTTGGAAAGGAAGACCAACTACTGTGAAGTATTTCAGAGTTTTTGGAAGCAAATGCTACATTAGATGAGAAGAGAAAAATTTGGGCAAGTTTGATTCAAGGTGCGATGAGGGTATCTTCCTTGGCTATTCCACTAAGATCAAATCCTATAAATGCTATAATAAAAAGACACATACAATTATGGAAAGTACAAATGTGATAGTTGATGAACAAATAGGGTCAAAAGAACCAGCTCAAGAAATTGTATATCAAGAAGAAGAAAGTTGCCAAGAAGAAGTAGGTGAAGAATCAGAAGAAGATGAAGCACAAAGAACACCACCTAAGACTCCATCTAGGTATGTGCAAAATAATCATCCAAGAGATCTGATTATTGGAAATCTAGATGAAAGACAAACAAGGAGGAAGATAATAGGAATAGGTGAACATGCAAATCTTTCTTTGCTATCTAAAATTGAGCCCAAGGATTTCAATGAGGCAAGAGAAGATAAATTTTGGGTCAAGGCAATGGATGAGGAGTTGGATCAAATAGAAAAAAGTGAGACTTGGGAACTTGTCCCATGACCAAAAGATAAGAATATAATTGGCACTAAATGGGTTTACAGAAATAAGTTAAATGAATATGGTCAGGTAGTCAGAAACAAAGCAAGACTGGTATGCAAAGGCTATGCACAAGTTGAAGGGATTGATTTTGATGAAACATTTGCTCTTGTTGCACGACTTGAGGCCATAAGGATATTTTTAGCTTTCTCAAGCTTCAAAAACTTCAAAGTATATCAAATGGATGTAAAATCAGCTTTTCTCAATGGCTTCTTAGAAGAAGAGGTCTACATTGAGCAACTTGAGGGGTTCAACTTGACTGATAAGCTAGATTATGTATGCATATTAAAGAAGGCTCTTTATGGACTAAAGCAAGCCCCTAGGGCTTGGTATTCAAGGTTGGATAAGTATCTTCAAGAACAAGGTTTTAGAAAAGGAATAGCTGACAACAATTTATACATAAAAAATGAAGGAAATGACTTGTTGATTATGGTGGTCTATATGGATGATATCATTTTTGGAGGTAGTAATGATAAGATGTGTCAGAAATTTTCAAAGTGTATGCAAAATGAATTTGAAATGTCAATGCTTGGTGAGTTGTCCTTCTTCCTTGGATTACATATTTCACAATTAGAAAAAGGTGTATTTCTCTCACAAACCAAGTATATAAAAGAAATGTTGAAAAAATTTAAAATTGGAGGATTGCAAACCAGTGAGTACCCCCATGGTTACAGGATGCAAGTTGAGTAAATATGATGAATCTCCTGAGGCAAATCAGACATTGTATAGATCCATGATTGGTAGCTTACTATATGTCACAACTACAAGACCAGATATAATGCAGGTAGTGGGACTAGTGGCAAGATTTCAAGCAGTGCCAAAGGAAACACATGTACAGGTAGTAAAGAGAATCCTCAGGTATTTAAAAGGAACTATGGAATTTGGACTTTGGTATCCCAGAAGTAACTGTTGTGGAGTTTTCCCGCTTACCCTTAAAATATCTATCACGTCATGGGAAACTCTTAAAATCACAACCAGCACTGTGGATTCTAGCTAATCCACCTCTTTAACCTAGGAATAGACTACCTTGGACAACTCTAAACAGACTAGGTTGGGTAAGGAAACCCCAATCGGTGGGTTCTTTGACTAATGCTTCACAATGCACATGCCCACAATGCCAAACAAAATATTATTTAGTTATTTTTGGTATTTTTAGTGACCAAACCTATCGATATTAAAGCTTACAAAACCTAGACCGGTGCCTTATCCATTACAGAGTCGTAGCACATTGATAAATGACTTTAGAAAAGATAAAAGCAAGGAGAACCAGTTCGTTTCACTCCATTAAAATAATGTAATGTAAATAAAATGATTTAACTGGAAAAATAGAAAGCGTCATTCACAGGTTTTGATTACAAGAACACATGAATGAACATTACACAAACCACAAACACACATAATTCCAAGGGAAGAGTTGAAGCTTATATTTATATTCAAAAGATTACATGAAATAGACCTAGTAGAATGGTTGGGTCCTGTGATGTCACTAAGTTACAAGAGCCCCTGGTTTGAATATTCATAACAAAGGGCGATCTCCCTCCATCCTAATTGTAGTGACGTAAGGTCCTACAAATTTGGTGCATCCAAAATAATCTCGATGAACAATACTTCTTGGAAATCCTTGGAAATGGCAGAAGGAAGGGCGATAAGAAACATACGCAGGAGATACAAGGGAAAATACGACTCAAAAAATAGACAAAGCTATACCTGGATTTTCTCTCTCAGAGGTTCGATAAAAAATCTTCATTTGTAGCATTCTTCTCCTTTATAGTGCGAGACCGCCTAGATTTTGTAATCGTCTGTTCTAGCTGGAGGAATCTTGTTGTACCAAAAATTGAGATGCATTCAAAAATGGGCACGTAGCCCATGTTTCCTTTCATGCAGGTGGTGGTTGTGTATCACCACCAGTACTACCCTGTGCTTGTGGCTGTGGTCCTCTTGGCATGTGTGTTCCTGTGGCAGTGGGCCCCACTCCTGCTCTCAAGTTTTGAATGGCTTGGTCAATGAATTCCCAAGCCTCATCGTGAAAAGTTAGCAAGAAAAGTAGCAGGTTCAAGTCCTACATGGCCTTGTTTATTCTATCCCTGGCCCACTGTACATTGTTATCGGTAAAGCTACACAGGTGGTCTACCATCTCCACCAAAGCTGCAAAGCACTTAGACGGTTTGTCACCAGATTCTAAGTCAAAATTCTAGATTCTTTGAAAAACAAAATATTTAATTACTGGGGCCTACCCAAAGTCTTCAATGGAGAGATTGCAGTCTACCAGCTCATCGTTGGCCTCATACTCAGCATTTGCCACCTCTTGGTTCCACTTGAGCCAGCTCTACTCATTTTACAAAAACAAGAAGACCTTAATATATTCCTCCGCAAAGAAGTAGAAAGAGTCGTCAGACAGGGTGGCTGTCATTCCAGCAATGGGTATGTAGTCCTCCTAAAATATTTGGTAGATCGACATGATCACATTTATCCTCTGCCTTCCTTGCTGCAGGTTGTTTTGGATGAGGCCTACTGTATGCCAAACAACATAGATGTCTACAAGACTAGATTCTAAATCCCCCATCTTCTCTTGGATCTTCTCCTTCATTTCTTTCTTGAGCTCATCTGTCGAACCAAGCTGGATACCAGCCTGCATAGTGGAAGGGGCGGGCATCTTCAATTTGTCAACCTCCCCCTGAAGTTGTTTAACTTTGAGCTGTAATTCCTTGACCTCTATAACCTTGGCCTTCCATTATTCAAGTTATTTTTCCATCGCTTTGGCCACCTATGCCTGGGTAGCCACCTGGGACTTCATCATTTGGATAGGTGTAGCAGATGCTCTGATGACACCTTCACTCACATCAATGGTGGCCTCCTTCATGCTAGGTGGCAAGGGTATCTCAAAGGTGGCAACATGTGTGTCAGTGGCCCCTTTTCCAATTGTCTCCCTAGACCTTACTATCCCCTTGCTAGGAGATCTTTGCTCTTCCATGTCTTGAATCTGGTCCTCCTCATCAGCTATAAACTGGTAGGTGTCAATGACCCTTGCCATGGTCAAAATTTCAATTCCTTATCCCAAGGACTCAGTTCTAGCTCTTTTATGGGTGGGGGACTACGTGGGGCTTTGCACCTCATAGCCTCTTAAGATATTGGATAACCCCCTAGCTTTGGTTATCTTCTTCATAACTTTGGGATGTACTCGACGTTCCTCTTGATTGATTACTAAGGTGGTAGAATATAAGGAACGCTCACCTTGTGCTAACTATCCTCGTTCTTGGGGGTTTATCAAAGTCAGTGTCGAGGAGGTGGTAGTTTGATGAGATGGGCCAATAGCCAACTCCTTCCCTTTTGAAGTGGCAACGGGGAAACTGGAAGAAGAAGGGAGTTTGGCCTACTCCTATTGGGTCTCTTCAATGATTTGCATCATGACCTCAAAGAGGTCAATGTCCTATTGGACAATCTCAAATGTGGGGTCCTCAAATTCTTCTAGAGGGGCCACCGGGACTAGTGGGACCACCTTATCAACTAGTAAGCTCCGGTGCAATCTCAGCTGAGTGTTGTAATCACCAACGACCTCTAATTTACTGTAAGGCCGATTGGTCATCCTCCATACCAAGTCCAACTTTTGGTTGTTCCTAAAGGCCTTCTGCATTTCATCTTCAAAATTATTGACACTGTGCATGACTTTCAGAAGGGCAAGCTTACCGGTAACCTCTCCCTTATGGTGGCCTTCTGGGTCATAGGCCCTCCAAGTGACTTCTGGAAAATAGTAGGTATCCATGTTCTAGATAGCCCGCAGCACGACAAAGTGGCCAAGATAAGTATAATGACCCATTGTGCATGGAATTGGCAGCCATTTCACCGGTCCCTTCTTCCTTAAGTGCCTAATTTTAACCTCTTCGGCCATCTTTCGAGTGATATCTAGGATGGCGATGGACGTGGGACAGTGTAGAGGGAGTGCTTTTAGGGGTAACTTCGACCCAAATATCCTGATGTAAGAAAACTCCTCCACATAGAAGAAGTCTCCTGCCTTTTCCTGGTATAGGAAATCTCTAACTCCCTTGCCAATCCTATCTGGGAAGTTTCCACACAATCAGAAATGGACTACTATAAGGACCTTCTCAAAGAAGGTTTTATAATTGGAGCACCCCTCCTGGATGCATAATAACCAATCTTGCACGGTTGGCATGGTTACCCCTCCCAACTGAGTCACTAATATCTTGTCCAACTATGCTATAAAAAAATGAATAAAAAAGGAATAATAAGAAAAGGGAGGCATCTCCTCCTTCTGGGCCAATATGGCCTCCTGCAATTGCTACAACTCCCTATCCAAATTATCATTGATGACGTCCTCCCATCTATAGAGAGGAGTTTTGTCGATCCTATTGCATTGGAGAATCAAGAACATCACCTCCTTCGTGATTGGTTCTAAGTCTTTCACCCCTAACGCCAGATTTATCATGTCGGCGTAGTCCTGTGCCCAGGGGCGAAGCATAAACTTTTTGATGGGGAACTCAGTGGGCCTATTTCTCCCTTTCTTCAACAGAGACTGGGGAAATGTGGTATTTAGCATAAAATTGGCTTGGAGGGCCAATGTCTTGAAGTCCACCACCCTGGATGCAGTGGCTAGGCCGAAGACCTATCGAATTCTATCGGTCGACACCCGAGCCACTGCCTGACCTTTATAATCATGAATTATGCATGCCCTAGAATCGTAGGAGACCGTGAGCCATGATAGCAAGTCTGAAGAGTGGTATACTTTTGGGCATGTCAAACACCCCAAGTTCGTATTCCATTTGTTATAGACTAGGGCAGGTGAGGTGCTATCTCTATACGCCTAGGTGTAAAGACTCCTTCTCTTGGGGGACGTGATTCCCCCCCCCCTTGCTACTCCTTAGTAATATCTCTACTTGTGTCTAGCAGGTTATCGAGCGCCTTAGGGTTCTGTGCTCTCCCAGTTTTTCTCACCACGGGCCACGCCCCTGTAATGTTACCTATCCTTTGCCTAACAATGGATGTATCTAGAGTAGAATAATTGGATGCCATTGGACTCAGGTAGTAAGACTACGATTTTTCTCTTCACTCTCCTTCTATGCTCGACCTCGTCGATGGATTATTTTGCATGCATGGATGGCACAAAATAGGTCCGCCACCCTTTTAATAAAGCATGTGCATTAAATTTGGTAGATGGGTGCATGCACTTTTTTGTGGGATGACATTCTTTGATTGGTCGGGCATGCCATGTCATCTTCCACTTTGCGACTAGGGACAACAGGTTGTACACATGGTGGTTCTAGAGTGGACAAGGCAGATGCTATTAAGTGCGCTTGGGTGCAGAGTGCCATAGATTTAATGTTCATGTGCGTGCTCCATTGGGAAGTAGAGAATGTGGCTTCCAAGATGGGTGCACTGGTTCATGTGCCAACTTGACCTTTATGCACCCTAAGGGAGTGGGGCACACCAAACTCTTTGGGATGCACAGGCTGTGCATCCCTAATAGACCTCATGTGCTCCACTATAGTGGAGCACACAACCCGAATATGGGTGCACAACTTGCATGTATGACTGGGACACTTACGCACCTCGAGGAAGTATGGCATGTATATGGGATTGGGATGCACAACCCTGTGCACCCTGATGAAATTTTTGCACTCCACCTTGAAAGTGGAGCACACTGGCTAGGAGAGGAGCACACATCTTGTGCGCTCCAAGGTCTCGTGCATGCTCCATTAGAGTGGAGCATGCAATGTGGGTACGAGTGCACTAGGTTGTGCACCCGTAGGAACTTTGTGTGCTCCATTGGAGTGGAGCACACGGGTTTCTTTGGGGTGCACTAGGTGGTGCACCCATTTAGGCTTAATGCGTGCTCCACCCCTTTGGAGCGTGATGCACAGGTTGTGCATCCCAAGGGATTGATGTGCGCTCCACCTCCCCGTGGAGTGTGCTAACTTTGGGTGGGGTGCACGACTCATGCACCCCTAGGGGACTTTATGCACCCCATCCCCAATGGGGTGCATGGGCTATGGGTGGGTGCACAAGGGAGTGTGCCCGGTTGGGTCCTTGTGCACTCCACTAGTGGAGTGCACAAGCTCGACTTGGGACACACAACTTGCGCACTTGAGGGAATTTGAGTGTGCTCCACTCCTTTGGAGCGCACAGGGCCAGATTGGGGCACACAACTCTGTGCGCTTCAAGGGAAATGCAAGTTGGACTCCCAAAAAGGGGGACTATCCTTTTGGGGGTCAACAGTAGCAACTTCACTCTCATAGAATATACAGATGCAGATTGGGCAGGCAGTATTGATGATAGGAAGAGTACAAGTGAAGGAATATTCTTTCTTGGAGATTTTTTAGTCTCTTGTATAAGCAAGAAATAAGAATCAGTGTCAGTATCCACGTTAGAGGCAGAGTATGTTGCAGTAGTTGCTTGTTTTACACAAGTGTTATGGATTAAGTAATCTTTAAAATATTTTAAAATAGAGCAATGATAATCCCATATCCATACTATGTGATAATACAAGTGCCATAAACATTTTAAAGAATCCAATGATACATTCAAGGACCAAGCACATTCTAATAAAATGTCATTTTTTGAGAGAGCAAGCGACGGATCAACAAGTCAAATTGGAATATGTTACTACAAAGGAACATATTGCGGACATATTTACTAAGCCACTTCCAAAGGAAACTTTTGAGTATCTTAGAGGAAGGTTGGGAGTAGTCTTACTCCCACCCCAAAATTAATCACCTCAAGGAAAGGAGGTGGTGAGGGGGCTGAGCTAAGAGTCTTATTTTTTAGCCCCAAAGGAGTCCCTTTTCCATTGATGTCAAAGGGGGAGATATTTCAATAAGGCAGAGAGAAATCAGTCAGGGGGAGAAGCTTCTCAGGGGGAGCAGATTCGGAATCCAGTGGTTGTAAAATAAAGTTTTAAGAAAGAGTTGTCATCAATGACAAAGGGGAAGATTGTTGGAAATATTGAGTACATTGGTTGTCATTGATGTCAATTGTGAAATAGTTGAAAAATACCTTCAAGGTTGAAATATCAAAGTGCAAGGCAAATATATTCAAACGGTACATGAAGCAATAATTTTTAAGGTAAAAGCATTATCCATGGTTGTGTGAGCAATAAAAAGACAAGGTTATCCACGATTACATTTGCAAGAAAATGAAAAGGTTTAATTAATTCTCCATGGTTGCATTTGCAAGAAAAAGAAAAGGTTTAATTAGTTCTCCATGGTTGCATTTGCAAGAAAAATAAAAGGTTTAATTAGTTCTCCATGGTGGCATTTGCAAAGAAAAAGACAAGACTTTAGTTTGTGAGAAAGAGGCCCAAAGGTGAAAAGTATAATTTATAATATTTAAATATTTTAAGATTTAATTAAAATATTTAAAAGCTGAGTGCCAAAAGGTTTTAAATTTAAAAATATAATTATATTCCAAGAGTCGACGTCAAAGTTCCAAAGGGTAAGAAAATGTATATAAGAAGGTAAATTATTTGCATGGCCTAAGGTTGAGATAGAGCACCATTCGATATCCGTTCGAGCATGCGAATCGTGGAGGTAGAGAGAGGTAAAAATGTTTACACCATTCATTGAGGGTAGTAAGGCTAAGGTTGAACATGTCAATCAAGATTTGTATTCGGGAAAATATTGCGTTGGAAGGGAGAGAAGAAAAATCATAGCATACACATTTCAAGGAGCATAAAACTAATAAGGAGGTAGTGCATGATCTGTTCCAAGTGGGCATCTAGTCCACGTGGTTAACTAGCTCGTGCTAGGATGCATGTCAACGAAAGGTGGAGGTTCGATTCACGGTGGTAGCACTTGAGGCAAGGCAATTTTTTTTTAATTAAAGTATGCATGGCGCTTGATCTAGGGAGGCATAAGGTTTTAATATTGCATTTTTTAGTGTGCATATTACTTGATCTAGGGAGACATAAGGTTGAAGTTCTTGAAATAAAAATACTGTGTGTATTTCAGATTTTTGTGTGTGGCTGTATAAAGATAAAATAATTTTTAGAAATATTAGAGGTATAAGGTGTATGAAAGTGGAATTAAAATTGTTGTATGAACTTAGGGTTTTGGTTTATAATATTGAAAATTACTTGTGGCCTTTACAAGTAGGATTTATAAGGTGTTTTGTGGTTTAATTATTGTGTGTATTTTTGCATGGTGAAAGAAATTTTGAAGGATGTTGTTCACTGATTAAAAGCCTCGTATTAGAAAATTAAAAGGAGGTGTAAAGCAAAATTTTTGTGCACATTTTTTGAGGAAATGTTTTCATGTGGATGGTTGAAAAAGTGTTATGCTAGCTAACCCTTGAAGTGGCATAAGATAGATAGAATATTTTGAGATAGCTTTTGAGGACTCATCTTCATCAAAGCAAGCTAAGAGTTATGGTGACATTATTCCTTCTTTAAGAGGTTTGGTTGAGAAAATATTTTTGAATCATAAGGTGGAGAAATAAGGATTATATATGTGCATTATTAGAAATAATTGAGTTAGGGTTTGTGAACAAAATGTGCTTCATTTCTTAAATTAATTTGTGAAGCTTTTGGGCATTGGTATGAGTGACATTAAATGTGAATGAACAAGTGTTAGAAATCAGTTTTATGAAGCAACTTGTGCATTGGACTTGAGTGATATTTGGAAAGAAAATATTGTGAAATTGTATTGCATATCATTTCCTATGTGTTCTGAAAAAGAATTATGGGTAGAATTTATCTGAAGTATTATGATCAAAGCATGTGTTATGAGTAATATTGAACAAGTGTTATGAGCAGTTTTGAGCATGTGTTATGAGAAGTTTTGAGCATGTGTTAGAGCAGAGTTGAGTAGAAATAGTAAGAAAATTAGAGTAGGATTGTGAGTTGTTGTGAGCAGACATTTTGAGAGGGTTTGTGATAAATTCTAAGTAGGTTTTGTGAGTAGGTTTGAGGTAGACTTGTGAGAATGTGTGAGATATATCAGTATAGGTAGTTGAGTAGATTTGATCAGAGTTGTGAGTAGATTTTATTAGAGTTATGAGTAGATTTGATCAGAGTTGTGAGCATATTGGATCATACTTGAGCAGATTTGAGAACAGGTTTTGGATCTAACCAGTGCAAAGGGGATAGAGTTATCCTATGGATAGAGATCCACAAACTAGAGGAGTGGGGACATAGAACTCCTATGGATAGAGGTCCACAAACTTGAGCATAGGGTATTGGTGTTGAAGTGATATACACAAACTTATTCCAAAATAATAATGCAAAAATAAATAACTTAGAATAAAATAACAACTCACAAGATACATGCACATAGAACATAAGATATTTATCCTGGTTCACCCAATATAGGCTACGTCCAGCAAACAAGAACCACACCTCCTTTTCTATTATTATTCACCTTGCTCATAATGGGATATTACAATCAATATAAAGGAAAATCTTACAACCCTAAACCACAATCTGGTATTAGAATACCATGGGCACAATACCATGGGCTAAAACCACCCATACCCACCAATCATGAGAATCCCACCAATGCCTCTGAAAATACCGCCAAAGAAGGGACCTACTGTATAGTACTTCCTCTACAAAGGATGAGACACATCCAACATGTGTCTCCTTTGGACAAAGGTCCATAAACATTGTAATAGATATTTGGTTCCCAAGATATTTGTTGAGAAAATTTATAAGAAATATTTTCTCCATGGATGTAGCCCACATTGGGTGAACCACATTAAATCCATATCTCTCATGTGTGTGATGATTTATGCATTATTTACTGCCTTGATATTATTGTTGTTATCATTTGGATTGAAAAGTAAAAAGTTTTATCTTATATTGTTCACCCCCCCTCAGTATAAGCTTGTGTTCTTCAATTTTTATTTTCCCTGTATTGATACTATTATTAATTCTACCCGAAGGTATGAAATATTGTTCCCTGTGGATGGCTATTCTAGTTATAACCAAATCTATATTTCCCTTGAGGCTTAAACTAAAACAATTTTTACTACACCCTAGGGCACATTATAGTGCTACTTATCAAAAGTCTATGACAAGTCCTTCATGACTTGATGGGAAAGATAGTAGAATATTATGTTGATGACCTTTAGGAAAGTCTAAGAAGTGGGCCAAAAACCCAACTAATATTCATATTATTTTTGAGTGATTCCTTAAGTTAGCCTTGAAATATTATCCTTTAAATCATTTTATTAAGAAGGATGTTGAATTCAAATGGGATGAAAGTTGTAACAAGGTCTTTCTTGATATCAAGAACTTTCTTTTACAACTCCAACTATAAACCCACTCAACCTGAATAAGGCATTTGGTTTCCTTGGGAGTGGTCCTTACTCAACAATATAACAATAAGGAGTGTGTTATGTACTATAGTCATATAATGCTTCTAGTATAAACTCACTACACTCCTATGGATAAATAATGATTGGCCATATTATTTGCATGTGATAATATAACACATTATATGTTGTATTAGATAAATTATTTGGTCAATAAAATTGACCCCCTAAGACCCTTGCTACAAAATCCTTAGAATCCTAGTGACATCCAATATAAAAAATGGATCACCAGGATGCAATAATTTGATCTCTATACTGTCACACAAAAAGCTATTAAATCTTGTTAAAAACATAATGGTTGAGGTATATCCTATTAATGAGACTCTTTTTTATGAACTTGGTATTAATTCTCTCAAGGATATAGTCTCACTTAATGCCATTTTTGGGTTTTTGTTTTTATCTCGAGACAACCTCTATTGAGAGTCTTTTGTTGTACAAGGTTTGGGGACCCTTTCAAAATCCGTCCTCCAACTAATTAAAAAAAAAAAAAAACTATTAAATCTCATGTGATTTTTGACCAATTGATGATAGCTCTTGACCTAGTACAAAAAACCTTAAAAGAAGGAAATGCATGATGAGGACATAATGTTTATATCTTGTGCTAGTTATGGCTTTGTTATATTTCCTTCCTCCATTTCCTCCAATATTATTTAGGATCATATTCTATATAAACCTGCCAAGTAGAAAAATATTCTCTTGGAGTATCATGAGGCTACCAAGAGACATCATGAAATGAAGTCTATAGCCAAATCTAACAAATCTTCCTCTTACCAATATTTTAATCGAGTCCTCCACCCTAACACTTATATTATTCACTTTTATGGAGCAAGTAATGATTTTAAGGTAGGAGCTGAAATTTTTCTCAAGTCTCCAACTAGCCTAGTTGTTCCTAAGGCCTTCTACTTATATTATTTTGGCATTACTAACAATGTTGTAGAATATGATGATTTAATTTTAGGACTCTTGACTTCCCAATGAATGAATGTTAAACATATCAAAGTGTTAGGAGACTCCAAAATTGTAGTCTATTAGATTAGTGGTGAGTATGTTGTTAATTCTACCCATTTAATCCCTTACCATCAAGTGGATATAAATTTGATGAATTATTTTGAGTCATTTTCTATTAGCCATTCCCCATGGAAAAATATGGTGAGGCAAAATCCCTAGCCACTTTAGTTAGCAAATTCAAACCACATAAAAACATTACTAGAATTAATTTTGTGATCAAATTTCATGATGAACCTATGATCTATTTCACTAGTGGTCTAATGGATATGCATACAATTGAGTTAAATGCTATTGATTTCCAAATACCTCATGATTATACCTAATAGAACAAAATTTTACACTTCCTTTGTAATGAAGCCTATCCACCTATGACTACTATTAAGCAGTTGGCTTGCATTTGTAAGAGAGCATTTTGATACATTATTCTTAGTGGGGTTTTGTACTCTTGCAATATGAATGATGTTCTATTGTGATGTATTATAAAAGTTTAGATGCTTAAATATATCTTTGATGTTCATTATGTTGACTATGAGGGACATGTATGTTTTCATTCTAGAACTCATAAATTACTAAGAATGGGTTATTTTGGCCAACAATGGAAGTTGATGCTAATAAGTGTGTTAAATCCTACAATAAATGTGAGTTACATAAATATGAAATTCATGTGTTTGCTTAGTGTCTCCTTGTCATTTCTCCTATGTGCATTGAAATTATTGGATTAATTTATCTTATGTGCATTTAACTTATTAGATTTATTTTCCTTGTACTTTCTCTTATGTGCATTGAACTTATTTGACTCATTTCTCCTGCGTCCTCAAATTGGCACAAGTTTATTATCATAGCCATTGAATATTTTACCAAATTGGGTGGAAGCTATACCACCAAAAAATTAGACAACTCTTATTATATCTAATTTTTTCTTTAATTAAATTGTGTGTCACTTTGATGTCCCATCTATTCTAATTCTAGATAACAATACTTCTTTAAAAAAAATAATATTTAGGAATTAGCTTCTGAGGTAAATATTCAACACTGTTTTTCCATGTCTTACTATCCATAATGGAATGGTCAAGTTGAATATAGAAACAAGGTTTTGGTAAACATTTTAAAAAATATAGTTAAAGAATAAAGGGAAGATTAGAACTTAAAGTTATATTTGAAATTGTGGATATATCACACTAGTATTCAAATGTCTACATGAGCAACCCATTTTTATTTGGTCTATGTTACTAAATATATTTCCCACTTGAAATTTAATTAAATTTTGTGTGTTTCTTTGAATAATTTGTTGACTCTATTAGCAAATGGGCCCAAATATCACAAGTCTATAATTCCTAGGATCATAGAATACCATTCAATCATAATAATAATAATATTACATAAAATACAATATTTATTGATAAAACATCATTCTTTGTTGTTACTATTGTTGTCTTAGAATGCACTCACCAAATCCATATTGGGGGCCTCAAAAAGATGAATGCACCCATGCCTCACTTAGAGTGAAATAGTAGGAAGTGTTATGGATGGGAGACTATCTATGGGGCAACATTCAAGGTTTTTAATTGAAGCCAAATATTCATAAAAATTTTAAACCTTGATGCACAATAGACCTCCATGAGTTGAGGTCAAGAAAATAATTACAATGAAAGTAAAAACAAAAGATTAAATGCTTTTACAAAAAAATAAAAATCCTAAGCTATAGGGGTAATGTGCCAAAGAATTAGGACCCCCAATTTTTGACTACAACAAGTGGAAATTGAACACAAAAAATAACATCTATGACTGGTGAAAACAACCAAGCAAACACATTGCCAAGAATGGAGACTAGATATGAAGAGTATAGAGCAAAATTACTCATAACTTCCATTAACATGTTTAAAATGATTACAAGACAATGAGGCCTATTGGAGAATTTTATTGTGCCCCTTATGGTTTGTCACACCATAAGAAATTTTTAATTCCAATAAGTATTGGGGACTCTGGTCAATCCACATATTTACATAGAAATGAATAATCAAGAAGACTTTAGACAGACCATGGTTGTTTAGGAAACCCAAGAGAGAGCAAAAATTGTAACTTTTATGCCCATGCTCATCCAGATTTAATAGAAAATGTAAAAGGTTTAAGTGTTCTTTGATCAAGACTCATAGAAACCATTATAATTATGCCCTATTAGTAGATCGGTGCCTTATCCCTTATTAGTTATAGCAAGATTTCATCAATTCATGAAATAGAGTGAAAAATAAAGAAAGAATTGGTTCAATTATGTTCATTCAAATCATGTAACAAGCATAATTGATTTAACTAGTGAAAGAGAGTATCATTCATACATTCAAATAATGAAACATATAAAAACAAACATAATTACCATTGATTTACACAAAGGAAGAATTTATATTTGTATTAATACTTGGAATATTTTTATAGATTAGATTTTGGTAAAATGTTCAAATCTCTATTGAACAAATACAAAGATTCACACTATTCAAATTATGTAATAGAGGAATTCAACTTTTTATCCTAAGAATAGTGATAAAGATCTCTAATTTTTTATCCAATCACTAGAAATAATCTCAACTAACTGAATTCATCCTTGGAAAGACTACACAAAATGATGAAGAGGACTAAGGAATGGAACATAGACAAGTTTTACAAAAAAATATAACTAACAAGACCAGGAAAACTAGGCTACCTTTGGCAAAAATGGCTATGCAATTCTTTATTCTTAACTTGGTCACTACAACTCCTTATATAGATTTAGGATGCTCTTGTTTAGCTACAAATGTATTCATTGGCTCTCTCCATGTGGTATCACCTCTACTCTTGATTTCCTGAGTATACTATAGTAAATTTACAACTATCCTAAGCTTTTTTATTCAAAACTAAAATTTCCTTATGCCCAAAGTTTTAGCTCTTTATGGTGGGGTACAACTATATTGAATATGAACCCTTTATTTGTCTTATTCCCAGTTCATTACGCTTTTCTCTTGATATTTTGAATTTAGCTGCAATGGGCATCATTTTGGTTTTGTCTTAATTGGCTTCTCTACTTTTATATTTTTATTTTGGACTCATTCCTAATAAGTCAACAATTTACTGCCAAGCCTCATGACAAAAGGAAGCTAAAAATGTAATTGTATCTTTCAATCTTAGTGACTTGTTTGCATTATATTTTGCTACAATTTCATTATCCTTAGAGAAGTTGACTATTGGCTAAATAATTCTTGACAAGCCAATGAGTTGTTGTGCTAACTTCTATTTATCCTTTCACTACATTCAACTTTATATATTCTTTTGGATATCAGATCACCAAAATTTTGTACAGTGAGGAGCTCTTCGATGAGGATGCCAACTTGTTTTCACCTTTCATCCACTTCATTTGCCCAAACCTCTATGTGCTAGATAAAGTTTTCTCTGTATGGCCTCTCATGAAGGTATGTATTAAGTTTAAGGAATTCAATTTGACATTAACATATTTTACCTTTTGGAGCAGTAACTTATTTGTCTCTTATCTAGTCATACTACTATCTGCACCTCTTGAATATGTGCTTTATAGTTTCTTCCCTTTGATCTATACTTTGTAACAATACCTTTATGCTTTGAGTTATAACAATGATGTTAGCGAGGTCTTTAAGCATATTGGTCAATGTTCCCATTTATACCCTTTATTCAAACATCACTTCTTGATAGTTTTTGACAAACACAAAACTATCAAAATGTTCACCCTTTTTTACTTGCTATAACTGCTACTTAAGTGCATCAATATTTGTTTGTAATTGTCCTTTTTTTGCTTGTAGTAGATTCAATTTTACTTTTATCTCTTTCTTCTCCTCAAGAAAATATTTTTCTACTACTAATTTAAGTTGGTCCCCTGATTCCACCATAGCATATGGTTTCCCTCTAACTTGGATTTCCCCTATTTCTGAGCTTATTTTAATTCCTTGAATATCTTGAGGCATAAGGATGGTTACAATAGCTAATTATGTTTCAAAAATTGACTTTTTATATTGAATTCATCTAGTATCTTTCCCCTCATCCATAAATTCAAATTTTTTCTCATAAAAATCATCTATGGATATCACCACTTTTGTCCTAACTAGAGTTAGGCTCTGCACATTTCCTGATGTAAGATCATTCTCAATTCTTGCCCTTTTGTGTTTAGGAGACTTTGTAGGATTGGGTAAGCTTATTTGGTGTTATCTAAGGGGAGTATTAAATCCTCCTACTTTTTCAATCTTTTTCTACACAAAGGATGATATTTTTATCTCTTTATCATTCACCACCATGGCTTTAGATACAAACTCAAGCCTCTATACTACCATTTTGAGGTGGTAATCATGAGATATTTGGTATTTAGTGGGGACTAGGATAACGTATTACTCCTAAGAATAAGTAGATGCAACCTCTTTGCATTTGAGTGTATTTGGATTTTCACTAGCAATTTTAGTGATTAAAGCTGGTTGAGCCACTTCTATTGTTGTTTTTGTTGCATTCACTATTTCTATAAAAATTTCCACTTGTGCATCAGTATTAATAACCTCCAAGAATGGATCTTGAAGTTCTTTAGGATGTATCACTAGGATTATAGGTGCATAGGCTTCAAGTGGTCTTCTTATTAATGCTACCATATTAGAGGGGTTTTCTTTAGCATATCCTATCTGTGTATTAGCCCTTTCTCCAATTTGATGTTCCCATGAACATCTTGTAATGGATTATTCTCTCTGATGGATTTCTGCATGTGGTCTTCAATTTATCAGAAATGTGGTTGATCCAAGCATACTTCATGCCAATTGTTGTATTTTGATAAAATTTATGGGTTCATATGGCCTTCAACCAATCTCTTAGAAACCGTATCCATACATCTTCCACGTGGCTATCACTAAAATTGGATATCCTTTGAAAATATATGGCCCCATTTTTTAAGGGGCATCAAGCCATGTGACTTTTCTTACCTTTTTTCCAATTCTCATCTTGGCCTCTTCAGCAACCTATCTAGAAATTACTAAGGCAGCCAAGGATAGAGGACAATGCGATGAAAGCATTTTTGGAGGGATTTTGGTACAATACAATCTCATGAAATATTCCACTATCTTCTCATGCAAAAGTTTTTCAATCTAGGCACCTATTATGCTAGGAGGAAAGCCATAAATATTGGTGAACTAGTGTTAAAAATCATTCAAGAAATTTTGAATATGTGGCTTCTCCCTCATGAATCCATGGTAACTTGTCCCATACATCATGTGCATCAAGAACTCCACCTGACTGCTTAATTTTACTCCTTTCCATATATTCCACAAATAAATGAATTAAAATGGAGTAGTATGTAAATCAGAGTAGTATTTCTTTTCCTTCTCTAATGGATCTTTGTAATTCTATCAATTTTGTATGCATTTTTCCACTAATAACTTCTTTCCATTGATACATGGGTGTTTGATACTTTATATTGCATTAGGTTATTAGGTACATCACTTCTTTAGGCTTAAGTATTTTTGGCATGATATGACAATTTTAGATTTATTCTAGTGTAGTTTGATAAAATTTGATAACTTTTGATAGATTTTAGTTGTTTATTTTATCCAAAAATGCTTCTGGTACATAGATCATTTGAAGGCTTATCTAGACCATATATTTGGAGGCATATAAGAAAAAACTCTTTCCACTTTGGAAGGCCTCTAGGGAGCTTTCTTCATCATTAGATTTATTGGGAATAATTTTAGATCATTTAGTATTTAAACCAAATGTATCACAATGGTTGACAGTTGTTTTTGAGGTGGCTTCCATAACTGTTGATTTGTTGAGTGAATCTTGAGCCATCCATTTTTTTGGCCAATAAGATTATAGCATGTCATATAGTCCTTTGGAAAAGGTTTCCATCCATCAATCTATTAGATATCTTCCTAGACATTATATTTAAGTTCATATAAGACAAACATACCTTTGTGTCAATAGATTTTTAAAGGATTTTCTTGTCCATTGGATATTCAAAGGTGATTTCTTATCATTCATTTAGGGGTGTGTAGACATAATTTTCAACCTTAGCAAAAGGCATTAATTATTTGATGCTCTATAACGTAGGTTTTAAGACCTTAGAATATTAGTAATCAAAGAGGATGCGAGAATGAATTGCAACTTAAAATTTGGTATTATAGTTAGGGGGAAAATTATTAGTGCCTAAAAAACCTTAGGATTTATGAATTTTAAGAAAATGAAATATGGCTAAAAAGGGGAGAATGAAATATCACTGGTTTTATGGTTTAGACCTTAGGACTTTTTGGCTCAGATTAATTAAAAATATTTATGGACAAAGGAATTTTGAAAGCACCTTTAATATGAATTACTATGAGAAAGGGGAGGTTTAAGGGGTAAAAAATATTACAAATTTGAGAACCTTGAAAATTTAGACCCAAATGGAAAAAATATTTATATAGCAGAAATATTAATAAAGTGGACTATAGACATAGAAACACTAAGGACATAACCAACTAAATTGTAAGACTATAAAACTTGAAAATTTACAAAAAAATAAAGACTAATGGGAATTAAGAAATGTAACAAAGTGAAATAAATATTTGAAACTAATACACCAACTACAAAAGAAAAAATATGCTTAATAAAAATGAAACCTAATGGAACCTAAGGTGAGAATTTGTAAACAAACCACAAAACTAAAATATCATTAAATTTTGAGATTAGGGGCATACTCTAAGTTAGAATGGAGAGTCCAACATAGGCTCCGACTGGGACATGTAATGAAGAATTGAAGCACTTGATAACCCTAGAATCTCATGGTTTACACATTCTGCCTAATATCCTAAAAATAAACTAAAGGATATAAATAAACTAGCTGACATACTTATCTTAAAGATAAAAAAAATACCAATGATGCACTGTCACCATTTTTTTTGTTACAATGCATCATAATATCATGACCCCAAATGTAGGGTGATAGAGTTTTAGATGTTAACCATTGATTAGAATTTACATTTACTCTCCTTCTAAGGTCTACAGTTTTTAAGTACAGTATCAAACTATATGAACAATCTGATATGGTCCAAGCCATTTAGCCTCTAGATTTCCTTTCTCCCCATTATTTTCGTTCTTGGGATCCCAATATATTACTATATCACCTTCTAAAATAGCTCCATTTTTTATTTATTATTGAAAAAATGCACTATTTTTTTAGTTTATTCTATCATTTTTACTAGAGCTTCTCTTTTGTCTTCTTAAAACTGTAAAATTTGATCTAGTCTCCTTTATAAAGCATATATATTTTTATGGTCTTTGAGAAGTAGATATAAAACATTTCTTTCCACCTGAGCGAGTAATAGAGAAATTTCCCCATATACTAGCTCATATCAAGATTTTCCTGTACTTACTTTAATAGATAATTTGTCTACCCATAGAGCATATTTTAACTCATTATCCTAACTTATTTTGTTTTTTTCGAGTGATCTCTTTATTTTGGTAATCAACACTTTATTAAAGGACTCAGCTAAACCATTTCCTTAAGGATATTAATTTGCTAAATGAGAAATCTCCATACTGCATTTAGCATAAAATTTAATCATTTCAAATGAGGTGAAACAATTGCCATTATATGTGACTATCTTCTTCAAAACCCCAAACCTAGTCAATATGTTTATTATAGAAACTTAATGACTACTTCAATTGTTGAATTCTTAATGGGAGCTCTTTCTACCCACTTGGTAAAGTAGTCTATAACTGTTATGATCCATCTATGATCCCTAGAAGAGAGTCTTAATTTCACCAATTAAATCAATTCTCTAATGAGCAAATGGAGCATCAACGATCACTATCTTTAGAGGTATAGTTGCTAAATGTTTCTTTCCTACAAATATCTCATAAATGTGACAATGACTAACTAGTGAACATATTTAACTAGGGTAGGCTAGTAATAACTAGCTCTCATTATCTTATTGGTTGTTGATGATGCCAATAAATACCTCATTATTTGCTACATTTTGGACATCAAAATACTACCATATAACAAAATATAATATTATTTTATGCCAAATATTTTATTAGAGTATATTATTTGTTTATGCTTACATTATTTAATATTTAAGAATATTGTACCCCTGTTTTGACTGTTTTTAGCATTTTATACTCTATTTTTGCATGATTTTTAGTGAATAAAGCATAATGTATTTGATAGCAAATAAGAGTACTATGATTTGTAATTGGATAACATATTTTGAATTTTTTTATCACGTTAAAATCAAACTACTGAGATGACATTGTGCCAGATCAACCATTCCGCTGAAAAATGGGACACTACAACTGCAACTCCATACAAATTCCAGCCACCTATCACATTAAAGGAAGGCATATAAATGGTGAAAAACAATGAGTGGAATCGATTGGAAAGTGTTGAGGGAAACTAGGAAAGACTTATGATCCACCTGGTAGTGCTACCACATGGTTTGGTTGACAAAAATAATAAATATCACTTATCCTACTTGATATTCTGGAGCTCTTTGAAATGACAGGAAGAAATAATATGTTCCAACAACAACTGCACAATTCACATCCAATTCACAAGGGAGAAGTTAGGAGAACATAGGGACATGTTTAAAAACTATATTTAAACCATTCTAATCTATTTCCCCTAGATTTAAAGCATTGAAATATGCATAGATAATTATTGCAACAAATTTTATCTTGTAATAGACTGAGTCTATTGCAACCACACAAGCAAATCACGTAGGTAAAACAAGGTAATTGATTTTATAATTGCAAATACGAATGTAATAGATAGTATAAATAAGAATACTCCCTCATTGATTGATTTATTCTATGAGTAGTAGTCAAAAACTTAGAGAAGTCCATAAGTCATAAAAGTCATTGTAATCGTTGCAGTTTTGAATTAGCAGTTTTTAAATAAAGTGTAGTTTTATTTCATGTGTCAATTTATGAAGTACATAAGTGAATAGTTTTTAGTGTTGGATTAAATATTCATTATTATAGAATAGGGAGCAAGGTCTCACTCTCAAGGCTGGAAGGAGGGAGCAATATTGCAAGTTTCTGATAAATTTTGTTTTGCAATAATTTTATAAATTTCTTGCTTATCATCTGTAACAGAACTAACCCCTATTTTAGCATAAGGTTTTGTTATATTTTAAAGTGCAATGTGTTGTGATTTTATTTATAGCTAGATAAACCCTATTTTGTGTGTATCTATTTCCCCTACATTTCCCCTATTTTCTGCATTTTCTAATTTTAGCAACGTTTCTAATAAGTTTCTGCAACAACATTTTGTGACAAGATTTTACAATAGTTTTTCCAGTAGATTAGCATTTTAAATTTAACATGGTTAAATTAAGCATATTTAAATTTAGCATATTCCATATCTATTATTTCAATTTAGCAAGCATAAAATAGTTATTTTTTTTAGCAATTTTAATATTGTAATTGTCAATTCTTGCAACTGTAGCTTAAGTGTTAAATTCTGCAATTTCAATTCTATAAGTTAAATTAGCTTTAATTTTGCAAATTAGGATTAGTGTGACCTAAAAACAACCAAACAAACATCTATTTCATCGAATAAATCTTGTGAAATAATGTCTGGATTGTAACTTGCCAAAACCTTCTAACGTAGACAACCTTAGACACCGCCTTGGATTGACAAATATTGAAAATTAAATGAAGACAATAATGACACTCATTAGTTGTGGATTTTAAAGCAAAGTGGACACTACAAAATCTAGAATGATATTATTTTAATATATGGGAAACCTCTTTTTGAAATAATTCAATTAGCAATACACCATCTGGATGCCTCCAATTTAATTTACCTTCTTGAACATAGTATCTTTGGGCCTATTGTTTAACATATATCATTCGATTTTGTGATATACCTTTTGGAAAAGATAGGGTTTGAAGATACAATAGTATGCCATCATACCATTTGTATTGCACATTCTCAGATATTCTAATCTCATGTTGTTCATCTACCATGTTAATATTGTTCAAATTATCCCCTTCTTTGTTAGCTATATACTTTGCTAAACCCTATCCTCTAACAATCTAAACTACTTTGAATTCTACATCATACTAGAGTAGTTTAACCATCCACCTTGTAGTACTACCTATGGGTTCAAACCGAGCAAGGACATCCTTAATGGCTATATAAGGAATGTAGGCTATTATTTTATTTGATCCAAATATGCTTTTAAAATATTCTAGAGCTCTTATTAAAACATAAGTTTGTTTATCTATCATCGAATATTTCAATAGAGTTCCTTTTAGTCCTATACTCACAAAATCTATGGGTCTCTCATTATTCTCATATTTCTAAGATAAAATTGTAGCAATAATATGTTTTTATGCAAAGGAGTATATATTAAAATATTTAGATTAATTAGAGTAATTCAAAATAGGAGCTATAGTAATTGCATCTTTAATATTCTAAAAAGATCTGATGTTCTATTCTATCCACCTTATGTCCCCATAATTCTTAATCATATCATTGATAGGATTTGTAATTTCAAAAAAATTAGAGATAAACCTCCATACAAAGTTAATATTTCCAAAGAAAAATAGAACTCCTTTCAAATTAAATGCTAAGAACTTATCAACCTCAACTAGTACTACCTGTCAATATTGTCTTAATATTGGATGCTTAGCCTGCTATTTTACTTTTACTTGCCGAATGACTAGCTCTACATCTCCTTTGATAGTGTAGACATCGAACATTGACCTACTATAGTGGGTAATATTCCCTGAGATCTCTAGGAGACCCCCTAGACTTGCTTAGGTAAAGGGTTAGGCTTCTACCCCCATATTTATTTTTTTCCTTTCTCTATGCAAAGTCGTGCTCACCCTTGACGGGACACGATTTTGCATAGGGTGAAATCACGATCGGCCTTTATGGGGCATGATTTCACATTTTAGGGTTTTAATCTAAGGAAATCCTAATTATTTGGAGTTGGTGTGTTGTACATAGGCCCTCCTTAGTTTTCCCATCCATTTCACCTTCAAATACGCTATATAAGGAGGGTTTGAATTCATTTGTAGAGCATGAGGATGAATGATAATGACATATCACAATTATTATTGATTGCTACGTAATCTGCATTCTTCTTCTTCTCCTAGAAGAAATATAATTCTAGATTATGAAGTTTGATTTATTCTCTGCTATATTGGATTGATGATTTTTGTTGCTTACTTTGGTGGATTTGTGTTGAAGCCCTAAGGAGAGATCAACTATTCGTGAGGTCTCAACCCTTTTGCTTGCTTCTACACTATCTTCTAGGTGATTTTGCTCTAATGCATGTAAGTTTAAATTTTTTGTATCTTGCATAAGTCATTTCGCATTGATCTAAGGTTTTTCATCTTACTTCTACGAAATCACTCCTAAGTCTCTATGGGGCATGATTTCATCGATACAATATCGTGCTCACATATTACAGGGTATTATTTCACCTGAACTATGTATGGGGGAAAATAGTTGTTCCAAACCCTAGATCTGCATCATAGACTGCATATAGGGTATAGTGCTACATTTTATTCTATGGTTCTATCATTTTATTCTACTATATTTTGATATGCTTGATTTATTCCAAAGGTCAAATTCTACTTCAATTTTTAAAGGTTGGCTAAAATGATCTAGGGAGATTTATTATTGTACCTCCAAACACTATTGTACAATGGCCTAAGTAGGATCCCTAATGCTGATTATATTTTCCAACTGTTTCTTAAGCTATCTTGCAGGAATATGAATTGTTGATATTATTGGACAAAGGATAAAAGCTTGGATCAACTTTCAGATAAGATAAGTGCCCAAAGTTAATATTTAGGCTATTTTTTTAGTGTATTCTAATTCTATTATAAAACCCTAGATCTCATTTAATAGAAATACGTTTAATTTATTTCTAGGAATTTGAAGGATAAACAACATATAGTGTGCACTTAGGGTTAATTCTGTTTGTGCATATTCTTTTGAGCCCTTACTAAAATATTTTCTATATTAAAACCCTAGGGTTAGAAATAATTCAAAGAAAGAATTATTCTAGGGTTAGATCTTGTCTTCTTGCATTTTTATTTTTGCATTTTCCTTTATCTTTCATAGCATATATCTATAAATTCCAAACATAGGTGATTGTATTGAATTGAATACATCAAAAATTATTGAAAACTAGAGGATTTGGAGGGAGTCCTTAAAATATTCCTGGTGAACCCTTCCCACATTTTTTACATCAGGTGTAGAAAACAACATAGCCCCATGGTTCACCTCAATGTTTTTCTCTTGCGGATCCAACCTTGAGAATCGTGCGTGGTAGGGCAATTTTTTCCCTTTACATATTTGGTGAACCTAACGTGAACACCTCATTTTATTTTAAAATTTTAGATAAGATCATTAACTTATTTGTGTGACTGAATATCATTAAAAAATATTTAAGAATATTTTTTGTGTATTTGTTGTTAGTATTATCTTATATCCTTTTGCTTCTTCTAATGGCTCCTTTCCTTAGAAGTTAGTGAAAGCACCTTGAATTTGGTTATGTTCCTCCAGAAGATGATCATATTGATAGAGAGGATCCTAACATAGGTCCAGAAGAACAAGATAATATGGAAACTAAAATGAGCTTTGATTCTTGTGAAGGACCTAATGGTGGGTTCATCTTTTCATCATTTAAGAATATTTGAGGTTTCATGAAAGCTAATAGAGATAATATATTGGAGGGTATGTAGCGAGAAGCTCATATTAAAAGAGGTGAATTCCACCTCCTCCTCCAATAACTTCTCCTATGCTTGATCAAAATAATCCTTTGCCTAAATCAATACATCTTGATAATTTGAGAAACCAGGAAATTGATACTACTACTATAACCACCAACATTGGAAGGAATATACAAGTCCCTCCAACCAGTAGTATCACTAAAAATTATTTTCAATTTCCTTCTAAATATTCTAATCTCAACACTTTTGCTTCTGTCCCACCAAATGTTGGTTGTCCATTTTCACAAGGCATCACATATAAAAATAGTATCCATGCATCCAACCTGAGCCAAAAATTAGTTCCTCAACACACATATATCCCTCCTTTAGGGAATCTAATGATATTGCATAAAAATAATCCAGAAGTGCAAAATTTAAAAAATATGGTAAAGTATTTGGTTTCAAAAGTTGAGATGATTCGAGCGACTCACGCAAAATGATTCCTAAGGTGCTCTAATGGCTGGTAATTCTGGTTTTCAAACTGTTGAAGGCGGGAAGGCTTTTTTTCAAATTTTTGGTAGGCGGGAGGATGGCCCTCTCTCTGTTGATGCGGATATTTCTCTATCCTCCGCTCATGAGGTGGGCTCCATTTGCCCCCTTGGGATTGGAACCGGGCTTACTCAATCTGTTGAAGGAAATGCGGTTGTTTCCAATGTTGGTCCCACTTCTACGCTAGTTGGCATTTCCTCCTCCTCCTCATAGGCAGTGGGCTCCACTGAATCTCTTAAGGACCAGATTTGTGAAATTCATCTCCAATCCTCAAGGCGGGAGGAAGATTCTAAAACCTCTGGGCATTCAAATGATCAGTTTCAAGTGGTTGCTGACAAGGCAGGGCTTCCAGGGGGGAGAATGTTCCTTTTAATCCCAAGCCTTCATTTGCAAAGGTCTTGGGTGGGCCTTCCTCCTCTTCCTTCTCTCCTCCTCCATTTGAGGTTTCTGGGAATAGGGTCAAGATTCCTGCTGATATCGCCAAAAAATTCATTGTTGAAGAATCCTTTTCCTTGGTAGGGAAAGTGGTTGGAGGTAATCCAAATCTTGACATCATCAGGCGATGGGCCTTTTCTCATTGGAAAGTTCATGGAACCTTGCAAATTGTTGGTCTTTCCAGGGGTTTTTTTGGGGTCCGCCTCAATACCCAAGAAGATGCTGGCCACATTCTATCTGGAGGACCTTGGTTCCTTGGGTCCAAGAGTGTTTTTTTGATGAAATGGAATCTCGACTTCAACCCAGAAATGCAAAGCATTAACTTTGCACCTATCTGGGTCAGATTTCTAAATTTACCTTGGCACCTATGGCGGGAATCTATTTTCAAATCCATGGCTTCGACTATTGGAGATCTGCTTCTCATTGACAAAGTGACTCTTTCCAGATCAAGAATGCATGTTGCTCACCTTTGTATTATGGCCAATTTAGATTCTGCTCTTCCTACCTTCGTGGAATTAGAACTTGGTTCATCAGTCTTCAAACAAGCCATTGAGTATGAAAATAAACCTCCTTTCTACATTGAATGCCGATCTCAGGGCCATCTTCATGCTCATTGTCCTTCTCTCTCTAAGAATGTGGCCTCCTCTGAGTGATAGAATGATCCTATTTCTATGGCTAAGGAGAATGCCTTTCAAGTCTCATCAAAGAAGGATAAAAGGAAATTTCTTCCATCCAGAGGAATAAGCTTCAAGCCTACCAAAGAATACAGAATCAAAGAAGGACATAACTCTGCCCCTTTCATCAATTCCCCTGATGAGAAAGGGAAAAATATTTCTTCGACAAATGCTTCCAATGAGGTCAGTCTTTTTTCTCACCCGTTTCAATTTCAAATTCTTGCGGATTTAAATTCTGAGGATTTTTCCAATCCCAATCCTCCTTTGGATCCGAAGAATCTCATTCAAGAACCATCCTCTGAGCCAACGACTGAGAACCCTGAACCTTTGGCTGAGGACCTCTCTCTACAAGATGACCAACCTTTGATAGAAGATGCTTCTATTCCTTCTTCCTTCTTCGAACCTGTCAGTCCTGTGATCCAGCGAATTCCCTCTTCCACCTTTAGTCCCAAAATTCTTCGAAGCCAAAAGAGGTCTCCTATAGATTGTGGAATGGAAAAAAAGAGGGGAAGACCTTCTCATTCTGATCAAAGGAATCAAGATGCGCATGAAGATATTGCTAATGGGGTTCAAAAAACTCTGTTTTCTACTAGAATCAATATCTCCAAGGAAGAAACAAAGTGCACCAAACCTCCCCAACCACATGGAAAGGGAGGCAAAAAACTATCCAAATCCTCCAAATGAAGATCCTCTCATGGAATGTGAGAGGCCTTAATGGTATAGCCAAGCAGTGGCTAGTTAAATCATTAAGGAAAGAAATCAGACCGACTATTTTTGTGATTCAAGAATCTAAAATTAGTGAACCTCTTGATAAAAATATTTGTAATCTTATTTGGAAAAATAGTGATTTCTGCGCTTGCAATGCTAGGGGTGCTTCTGGAGGCCTCCTCTGCTTATGGAATCCTTCTCTTGTGAAAGGAAATATCATCCATTCCAATGATGAGATTTTGAGCATTCATTTCTGTGATCAAGACAACAACTGTTCTTGGGTCCTAACCAATATCTATGCTCCTAATTCCATTTTTGGGAGATCCAATATGTGGAACACTTTATCTTCTATCAGGAATGCTTTCTCTAATCTGCCTTGGATCCTTATTGGTGACTTCAACACCCCTTTGTTTCCTTCTGACAAAAGGGGAGGAGTTGGGTCCTTTTCTAAAAGTATGGAGGATTTCCAGGACTTCATTAATGGATAAAATTTGATTGATGTCAACTTGAAAGGTAATCAGTTCACTTGGTCAAATAGAAGGACTGGATCTCAGCTAATCCAAGTTAAATTAGATAGGGTGTTGTTCTCTCAGGAAGCCTTTGACAACTAGGGAGATGCCACTCTTCAATCACTCCTTAAAATTGGTTCTGATCATAGTCCCATTCTTTTGGACACAAATAATCCAAAAATTTACAAAACCCCTTTCAGGTTCGAAGCAATGTGGATGCAACATCCTGATTTTAAAGAAAGAATCAACCAATGGTGGCAAACTGACATTCAAGGAAAACCTTCCTACATTATGGCTCAAAAACTCAAGATCATTAAAGAGAATATTAAAGTATGGAACAGAGACATATTTGGTAACCTTTTCCATAATAAGCAGGATGTCATGTTGAGGCTCTCCTTAATCGAAAAAAAAATCAGGAGAATGGTGATTTCACTACTGAAATCAAAAAAGAAGAGAAGGAACTGTTAGCCAGATATCATAATATTCTTCAATGTGAAGAAATTTTTTGGAGACAAAAATCCCATGACTTATGGCTCAAAAAAGGGGATTCTAATACCATATTTTTCCACACTTCTACTATGAGACACCACAACAATAACAGAATTAAGGAAATCCATACCCAGGAAGGAGAAATTATCAATGATATCAAAGAAATCAGGAAGGAAGGCATCTCCCATTTCACGCATCTTCTTCAGGCTGAGCATAGACCAAACTCACAGATGGCAAAATATTTTTTTCTCCAGTTCATTCCTCATCTCATATCTGATAGTATTAATAATAGACTCACAACTACTCTTTCTGATGAGGAAATTAAAGATGCTCTATTCTCCATGGATCCTGACAAAGCTCCTGGCCCAGATGGTTTTTCCCCAAGGTTTTATCAAGCATTTTGGGATCTTGTCAACAGGGATGTTTGCCAAGCCATAAGAGAAATCCAACACTCTAAAATCATTCCAAGAGGCTTCAATTCCACCTTCATTGCATTAATTCCTAAAAATCCTAATGCTTGTAATTTTAATGATTTCAGGCCAATAAGTCTTTGTAATGTCATTTATAAGATTTTAACAAAAGCCATCACCATCCGCATGAGGGAAGTCATGCCTTTGATTATTAATCAGAGCCAAGGTAGTTCTGTCAAAGGTAGATCCATCCTAGATGACATTATTTCAGTTCATGAAGCAATTCATTCAGTTTCAATCAACAAAAAAGTAGCCTTTCTTCTCAAGCTAGACATGAATAAGGCCTATGATAGACTAAATTGGGATTTCCTTTTTGCTATTCTCAACAAGTTTGGCTTCCATCCTGAATGGATTGCTCTAATTAAAGGGTGCATCTCCTCTACTTGGTTTTCAGTCCTCATTAATGGCTCTCCTACAGGATATTTTCAAAGCAGTCGAGGTTTAAGGCAAGGAGATCCTTTATCTCCTCTCTTATTTATAATTGCTGCTGAGGCTCTGGGAAGAGCAATTATTGAAGCAAAAAATGTTGGTCTCCTCTCTGGAATTCAGGCAACTTCCCAATGCGATCCTATCACACATCAACAATTTGTTGATGATACTCTACTGTCTACAATTGCCTCTATCAATGAAGCTAAGATTATCAAGAGGATACTCTTCCTTTATGAGCTTGCTGCAGGTCAAAGGATTAATTTTCAAAAGAGTAAACTTTACTTCCTCAATACTCCTCCAAGAAGATAGAACATCATTGCTGACATCCTTAATTGTTCCATAGCTTCTTTGCCTTCTACCTATCTGGGTTTACCTCTCTTCACTGGGAATGTCAAAGACAACTTATGGGACAATGTCATTGAGAGGTTACAAAAAAACTCACTACTTGGAGAAGCAATATTTTATCTCAAGCGGGGAAAATTACTCTCACCATGGCTTACCTCCAGAGTATTCCTGTTTACTTCCTTTCTTTGTTCAAAGCTCCAGTAAGTATTTATGACAAAATGGAAAAAATTCAAAAACATTTCCTCTGGATAGGATCTGAAAATAAGCACAGATTTCATTTGGTAGCTTGGGATAAAGTGTGCAAACCTAAAGAATGTGGAGGATTAGGTCTGAGAAGAATTTATCCTCTCAATATTTCCCTTCTTGCTAAGCAAGCCTGGCGGTTGATTTCTAATGAGAATGTTCTTTGGGTCAAGATCATAAAAAGGAAATATCTTCAGGGATCACATTTCCCTCATGGGGAGGCACCTTCATCCGGTTCAGCTTTCTGGAAGGCTATTTGCGAAGCTCGATCCCTTTTGATCAAAGGACTAAGGTGGCAATTTGGTAATGGCACTTCTATTTCTTTCTGGGATGATAAATGGATAGGAGATCAACCTCTCAATCAAAATCCTATGTTTCAAAGGTTGAGGAATAATACAAATCAATTGGTTGGACCTTTAGCGGTAGATTTCATCTCTTCTACAAATGGTCATAAACAATGGAGAAGGATTAACATTCCTGATTTTGAAAATGAATTAGCCTATTTGTACAATCTTCTTTCTACTATCAAAATTCCTTTACATGACCAGATTGATTGTCCTATTTGGGAACCTACTGATTCTAGAGATTTCATGGTCAAATCAGCTTACTTGCTCTCTCTTGATAGTATTGATACTCCCATCCCTTTCAAGCTTGTCTGGACTAAGTATTTGATTCCGAAGATTGCTTCCTTTTCCTGGTTATGTATTCAAGATCGCATCCTTACCACTAAAAATCTTATAAAAAGAGGTATTATTTTGCCTAATAGATGCCATATTTGTCATTCTGATTGGGAATGCACTCCTCATCTCTTCTTATTTTGTTCCTATTCAAGAATGGTGCTTAACAAACTTTTCCATACTTTCAAGATTGCTTGGGCCTGTCCTCCTTCAATTGTTGATCTATTCCAACAGTGGCCAATTCCTTTCAAAAATCCCATACTCAGAGGACTTTGGAAGTTCTGTTTGCATCATTTCCTCTGGCAGATATGGTTAGAATGCAATAAAAGAATCTTTGACTTGAAGGCTTTGGATGCCAACATTATTGTCAGCAAAATCATCCTTCATGCTAAGGAAAATGCCCTTGCTACTCCTTTTGATCCTTATCCTTGTTCATCCTTTGAGAAGGGCATCTTAAAGTCTTGTGATATTTGCATTGATGTCCCAAGGCCTGTTACTCAGCCTTCATCTAGAACCAACATCAAATGGCAACCTCCTCCCTTTGGGTGGGTCAAGCTTAATTTTTACGGTGCTGCAAAAGGCAATCCTGGCATTGCAGGGGCTGGAGGAATCCTCCATGATCATAGTGGCAATTCCATATTTGCCTTTTTCGAACCATTAGGAATCCAATCAAATCATTCTACTGAAGCTAAAGTTGTGTGGAGAGGCCTTCAATTTCTAAAGGACACTCCAAGAAAAGTCATTGTTGAAGGAGATTCTCTTAATATCATAAATTTCCTAAAAACTTCCAAGCCCAGTAGTTGGAGGATCAGGAATCTCATCGAAGAAAGTAAGCAAATTCTTAGTCAGCAAGTCAATGTTGTGGTTCAACACATTTTTAGGGAGGGCAATTCTATCACTGACAAATTAGCCAACATTGGAGTCAACGTGCAAGGTTTGATGACTTGGATGGATGTCCTCCCCAATGACGTTGCTGAGTTGGCAAATTATGATCAAAATACCATCTGCCATGATGAATCTCGAAATCCTTAATTTTTCCATTACCAAAAATCTTCCCTTTTTCGTGATTCATAGGGCCCATATCCAAAGTTCCAAAAAATTCCAAAATAGAGATTTTGTTCATCATTCTTATTATTCTCCTTTGAAAAGGGGTTCCATGTTGATAATTTCCAATTCTCCGCCACCTCTTTTTTATGCCCCTTCATTGTTGATAATCATTTCCATGAGGAATTCCGATGCCATGTCCACCCTAATTTTAAATCATTTCAATCTCGTGTGGAATGATGCTTGTAATTTTACCTTTTCGAGAACCTTGTCTAAATGCTTTACCTTTCGCATTCTCCCAAGGCTTTCTCGAATGTACATCCCAATCCCTTCTAGGTTTTGTGCCTATTTTTGCCATTGGCCCTATCATGTGAGTATCACCAGAAGATCCATCTTCATTGGGATGGTGTTTTGCCTTTTTATTCCCACCCATTTTCATCATCTTTTTTTGCATTGTGCCCAATGCTCTAACCATCATTATCCTTTTTGCCAAGGGTTTCTTTTTTGGCCTAGCATTACTTTCTATTTAGTCCTCCTATGGTCTTCCCAACAAATATACCATTCCATCTCTGTTTCTTTCGATCTGTGTCTTTATTCACCCAATTACCATCCTTCCTTATTTTCCTTTGTCACCATGAAGGAAGGAAAAGTTGTTTTCATCGAGCCTAAAACTGTTGATTTGGATTCTGTTTCTACTGATATGTTTAAGGATAAGCATGGGATCATCAATTTTTTCAATCTGTTTAGTGGGGTGGATGACAAGATTACTAAGGCATTCATGACAACCTGGGATAATGGGTTGGTTTCCATCCATGGCATCCAGTTCCAAATTTCCTTTGAGCTGTTGGTGAACCTGATAGGGCAAGACTTGGAAGGAAAAATCATCAGAAGAAATAAGCACAACTAGGAGGTGGAGTTGACACTCTTCGAGAAAAATTCACCCATCCACAAGAAGGTAAAGAAAGGTTTGTTTCGCCATGACTTGTCAACTCCCTGGAAAGAAATCCTTAAGCCAATAATGCAATATTTTACCTGTGACAATCTTGAGTCTCAATTATGTTGTTTTCATCTTGCATTTGTTAATCATTTTTGGGACTCAAAAATGATGAACATTCCCGCTGCTCTTTTCTGGTCCATGGACTATACCATCACCACCAACCGTTCCAAGAAGGATGAGGCCAAACCTTGCCACCAGGGTCTTTTCAAGGTCCTTTACAAGTACCTCCTTCTGCAATTCCCTTCAGGTAATCTCCCTACCCCTAATTATGATGAGGAGAATTCATCCTCAACCTCGAGCCCTAAAACCTCCAAATCCAAAAGAAAAGAGAAAGGGGGCAAATCTATTTCTGAGTTCTCCGCTAGAAAGAAAGCCAAACTTGAAAAGACCCCTGTCCATAGTTCCCAGAGGCTAAAACATAAAGAAGCTATCAAAACTCCTCCGTCCACCTCTGTAAAAACTCCAAAGGACAAGTCTAATTCTCCTGACCTTGTCGAAAGGTATCTTCACAAGTTGGTTGTGCATGCTACTTCTGCCACCATTGACCATCTTGAAACTGCTCACTTGGCCATTGGAAAGGCGATTTCAACCCTCAAAGAACAGCGCCATGCACTTAGCCTCTTGTTCTTCTATGACAATTTCAAAAATGTTTCTGCCCTAGCTGGTGCTGAGGTGTCCTTCGACACCAAAACTGATGTCAAAGATACTGTAAATGATGAAGATGTAATGGAGATTGCTAAGGAGGCTTGCATCATTGTTCCCAAAGATAGCAAGGAGATTTCTATGAAAGATACTGGTCCGAAAGGGGCTGCTTCATCCCTCATGCAGCTGGATACTCCTCTTGACGACTAATGGTTCTTCCTCTGGTTTTTGGGTCCTCTGTGATGGTGGATCACATCTTTTTTGGTTCCTTTTTGGTCGAGGACCATTCCTTTTTGAGCTCTGATGTTTCTCTTAGTGCCTGTTTGTTCAAGGTTGTTGAATCATTTTAGTTTGAGGTGTAATTTTGAGATTGTATTTTGTTTCATCTGGCAGTTTTTAGTGTCTTTCCCCTGTTCCTTTTTTATCCTTTTTGATCCTCTGATGATCCTCTATTGTACAAGGCGTTAGGGCGCCTTTCAAATGCCCTGGTTTCAATAAATTTATTAATCTACCAAATTTTTTTTTGAGATGATTCAACCTTCAAGTTTCACTTACAATTATAAGAAAATGTGTAATAACCTATTAGATCTTGTTGTTGCTAGTAGGTCTTATCCTAAGCATTTTTCTATGTCGGTTTTACCTATATATAAGAGGATAGAAGATCCGATAGAGTATTTTAGAAGATTTAGACTAGCTTTCCATGATCTCATTTATGATGACATGTTGTTACTTAAATCATTTTATAAGAGTCTTGGTGGTATGTCATTAGAATGGTATTATCAGTTACCTAATTATTCCCTGAAAATATTAGAGGAAACAACAAAATTATTTGTTCAATAATTTGGTGCCTATATCGAAAAGGAAGTGACAATGAAATATGTTTATAATTTAAAACAAGTTAAAGATAATTTCTTTTAGAATTTTTGTCTTAGAAGTTTAGTTGGACATTTAAGATATACTTTACCTCTAAATGATATGCTTGAGATATTTATTGGTAATTTACAAGAATAGTTATCTTATACATTAGAGACTACTACTATTACATATTTTGATCAAGCAATTAATTTAGCAAGAAAAGTAGAACAAGCCCTCATCAGAAGAGGCCAACTCAAAATCAAAGAAGAAAAACCTACTAAGTCTCAACACAAGAATAAGCATAGAAGAGGTGATGGTGCAATGGATAGTAGGCCTATTAACAATTTTACTAACAACCTACAAAAGAGAATATTTCAAAAACCTCCACAAAGGAATTTTACAAGACTTAAGATGTCTATGGAAGCAGTTTTAAAATAACTCTTAGAAGCTAATGCAATTGAGTAACCTCCCATAAAGCAACCAGATACTACAACCCATTGGTATAAGACAAGACAACATTGTGCATATCATAGAGTGGAAGGACATTTGAGAAATTCTTGTAAGAAGTTGAAACATGTGGTTCAAGATTTGATCGATGCAGGACATATTGATTTAGGGAAATCTAAGTCAGTAAATAATCAAGTTCCCATCTAACAAGCTCCAACTACAAATCAAGATATGTAATATTTAAAGATCCATTACCAAAACATAATCAGCAAGCAACTAATTAGGTGGATTATCAGAATGATCCTCCTCCCTATGGTAATATGGTTGGCATGGTTGGGATAACTACAATAAGTCAAGATCAAAATTAGCATCCTCAGTAACGATAGAATTTTGTATTACAGTATAGTTTAGTTCAAAATAATAATCAAAGAAAGGTTTCAGATACAGGGACTCCACCTTTAGTGTTGAAACCACTACCCAAGGTTTCATTTGATCTCCAAAAGTAGTTAGCTAATACTCCAATAAAGATATCAATTTTAGAGCTCTTACACAATTGTCCCAACCATAGAGATGCTTTGATGGAATTTCTAAAGTAGCAATCAATTCCTTTAGATATTTCTCCTAATTCCATAGTTTATATCGTAGGTTCTTTTGGGATACATCATATATCATTCTTGAATGATGATAAACCTTCCTCAAACTTACAAGAAGATTCTTCACTTTACATCAATACACTTAATAGGGATACCTTTATTAAGTGAATCATGATTGATAATGGTTCTTCCCTCAATATGTGTACATATCAATTCTTTCAAAAAATTAGATTAAAAGAGGAAGACTTAATAAAATCTAATATCATTATAAAAGCTTTCAATAATGAATCCCAAGAGGCTTGTGGTGTCATATATCTTCTCCTTAAGGCTGGACCTAAAATATTGGATACTTTTTTTTATGTGGAACATTGTCCTACATATTTTAATATTCTTCTTGGACATCCTTGGATGCATGCAATGAAGGTCGTCCCTTCTACTCTTCATCAATACCTAACTTAAAAATCAAGTTATCCTTGGATGCATGCAATGAAGGTCGTCCTTCTATCTCTTCAATGGTTTCTTCATGTTCCTCATCTCAGATTTCAAAACATTTTTAAAATTTAAAAATTAGTGAGGAACATATCCTAAATTTCTCATCTTAGGATTATGATGATCAATTTCTCCAAGAACATCTTCAGGATCTAGCAAAGCTACCACCATCACCAAGAACCTTGGGTTTGCCCCATAAGAAAGGTTATGTTGTACACATTGGTATGTGTACCTTTATCTTCATAGAAACTGCATTTGAAGAAAATATATGTGGTAGCAACCCATTCCCATTGAGCGTTCTTTTACTCATTATTACCTTTCCAATGACTACCCACTTTCTAAATAAACCATACCGAGTATGGGATATGTAGGTAAAGGCTTGGGACCACAAAAGAAGGGCATTAAAGAGACTTTGGATGTCAAAATATGGCCTAGAAGATATAGCATAGGTTTTATACCTATCAAAGACCAACCTTTACCCTTTGACAATGATGATCATCTTATGACTTATGCTGAATACATGGATTATCAAAAGTTAGGAGTGGGTGATGAGGATGATGGTCCCCCTTATTATTCTGAAATCTTATTTTATAATATGATTGGTTATGTATGTTCTAAAAATAAGTTTTCTATTTTAAAAGAGGACCCTACTTCGTTGTCCTATGGTGATCTTAAAAAATTAGGAATTTCTCCTCGTTATGTCAACAAGAATGGTTTTGTTCAAGAGTGTATTGATTATCATGCTATGGCTACCAAATAAAAAGTTATGAAGGGTCCTCTCCATAATTTTGATGACCAAGAAGGGTTACCTTCTAGAGATTTATTTGATAAAATAGTTCATGGTACATATATCTCTTTTGTCAAGAAAGGCATAATACTTAGATTTTGTGTCGACTATCATCCTGCTTGTTCCAAATAATAGAAAATAATAATAATAATAATAATAATAAATTAAAAAAATAATACATAAAAATAAAAATAAAAACAAAATAAAAATTTCATAGAAATAATAATTTCTCATTTAGCTACAAATTTGCATTTTCGTTGCATCCATATGCTTGTTTATTTTGCATTGTTGTTTGTCATCGTTTGCACTGATTGCTTGACATATAACTCAACATGCATACTTGAGTGTCACATTTTGCATGATTTTCTATTCATGACTACTTGATCATATAGATTTTTGGGGATCTTATGACACTGGCATCTGATGACACCTAGTTAGGTCATATATCACTAGGGTTCTAATCCCTGGCATAATCCCCACCTAGGGATTCTTCTTCAATATTATTTATTGCTTCTCTTTTTTTACTTCTTACTATTTTGATCTATTCTTCCTTGGTCTTGCAAGTATTGATTTATCATTTTTATGAGGTCAAGGATGATAGTTCGTTAATATATCCTTATCACTTCTTTGTTGTTTTCAAATTTTCTTCATTTTGTCTTTTGCTCTGATAAGAAAATATGTATATTTGTTTTTTCCTTTACCTTTTTCCATGTCTTATTTTGAATAGTTGCACAAAATCACTAAGTTTTTTTCATCCTTATAACCCCTTATCGAGGGTAGCACTTGCCTATTAATTTTTGTTATCCACTTATATTGCACCCCACACAGGATAATCATACATCCTAGTGGATATATTATTGGATATGATCTTCTATCGGGTTATAATCCCTTTTGAATTAGTGAGCACAACATCCCATTAAACTATAATATCCTTGGCCATTTTTAGTAGGCCTCGGCATACATCCTAGTGGGTAATCACTCCACAATAGTCAATTAGTGAGAAACCACCCATAGTGGGTTAGACTCCAACACTTCATCCCTCACGATGAGTACTTAGCGGGTTTAGCTCCCTATTTCTGATACGATTCATAGTATTTAATCACATTGGTCCATTTCAACCTATGCTGGTTTAAATACAGTGCTTCACCTATCCTTCTCTATTTTAGATGGTTGCATTTGGATCTTCTTCTTATTATTCCTTCTTCTTCCTTCTTGTGTCTTTATTTCTTTCTTCCTTTCATCCATTTCATCCATGCATTTCATGTAGTCTTGCATTAAGATGGTTTTTATGCATAAAATATAAAAAATAAATCTAAATAACACTTAATCAAATCATATCACATGCACACACATTAACACATAAAATATAAAAGAAGCAACTTTGTATTGCTAAAAAAAAAAGATAAATAAGTGTCGTTAGTCCAATCCTGGTACACTCATACCAATACCTAAGGATGCATATCACAATCAAAATTGGTATGTCATCCTAATCCCTAGCCCTAGCTCTAAGATTCCATATCCTCTGCTCCACCTAGAGGAGGAGGTACTTTAGATAGATGCATACCCATGGATGGTGAAGCTGAGACTGTATGTGATTGAGATCGTAACCTACTAGCTAATTGTAGGGATGGAGGGAGTATTATCCTCTACCCTCTAGTACCACTTGATGGTGCATGACCTTGTAGAAAGTAGCTTGCTAAATGACCACCTCCAACCTCTCCCCTATCCTCCATAGTTTCACCTATAGGAGGTGTATCTCATCTCTATCCTAGTTTCTCTCGATGATAGCCATCCCATCTACCTGACCTCTCCAATGCTCTTTGACTAGATGAATCACCTCCCCTCAAATATGATCAACCTCTACTTGAGCTGTATCCCTATTTGTATCTATAGTACTTAAAGAGTTCCACAGTTCCTTGATCCTCTTGGACCTATCCTCGTAGAGCAAGTCCACCTATCTGTAAGAGTCACCACCTGTGCTCATAGTGCCTTTGACTCATCCCTTAGAACCCCTCATCTTGAGGCTTGACCTCAGTTGGCTACTGCTAATGTATGTGTCTCTCTCAATCCTTTGCATGGTGGTACCCTGACCTTTGTGGGGGTAACTCTAGATACCCCTACTTCCTTGGTCCCTATAACGCTAGCAACCTCAATCACCAGCTCAATCTAGACTTGTGCCTATATCTATATTAGAGCTACATGGTCCTACTACTCCCTATTTGTGTCCTTATGAACCACATTCTAAAAGGCTTGTTGTATGCTTGGGTCCATAACCTAGTGCCTCTGTATGAAAATTGGTGAGGAGACCCTTCGAGACATGAATCCTCTGTACCACCACCTATATCCAAAGGCCACTCCTACATTGTTGACCTTGGGATATATGTAAGGAGGATTGTCCAAGTCCTCCTCTACCCACCTAATCAAGTTTGAATTAACTCTAATACATACTGAGTCTTGGTATACTCTTCGGTACTAGTAATCTCCTAGGTCTGGGATTTCCTACAATATCTTGAACTACCTCAGGACTCTATCAAACCAAAATATATCTGGTTTTTCTCTCTCTATAGTCAATCATCTGATCATCCTGACCCTATCCAGATCCTTCTTATCCTCATCCCATCTTGGGTGTATATGCTAGGGTTACCATACAATATTGGCCTCCCTCAACTCATCTATTACCTACCTCGCTAGTGGTAGGTTCCCAACGTATGTCCTCACAAACCACTTTAGGGATATCGACCATAAGTATGCTATTGGCTACTCTAGGTTGGGTAATGGTCCTAGTAGGGCATCCATTCTTCACACCACTATGTGCTCCCAGTTCCATACTTGGATCAAAGTTGTGCACACTATCCATGTATTTTTCTTGTACATGATATTGTACAACATCCAGCACATACAAAAACCATGCAAATCGAACACTTTAGTACCACATATCTACTAATACACCCACCGTAATCCATGGTAGATATCACCTACTTGTGTGGCACATCAATAATCCCACCACCACCCTATAGAGCATGATCATAAATGGGTCTACCCCATAACGTCCCACTAGGTCATCTACGACTATGGTGCTCTCCCACACCCGGTGGGTCTATCATCCTAAAAAATTTTGCAAGGTCATTGGCTACTCTCACACTCTATAAATTTCCATCCCCCTAATTGGGATGCACAAGATGCACCACACATCCTCCAGTGTGATTATCATCTCTTCTATGGGTAACTAGAAGGTAGATGACTCTGGATACCATCTCCCCACCAGAGCTGTTAGTAGTGCCCTGTCCACTTCAACCCAAGGCATCCTATCCAGGTGGTCTAATCCCATTGCTCCTAGTGTATCTCTATATTCCTACTCAATTCCATATAGCTCCACCTCCAAGGAGCTTGCTCTTCACTCATGGCTCTCGAGTACTCTAAGATGCATTCACAAAAATAACAAATTTTTCATCAGTTTTATTAATTAATAAAAAAAATTAAATTAAATTTATTGCTAAAAATCATATTTTGCATTTCTATGATGTAGCTTGCTTGATTCTTTCTTCCTTCTCTTATTTTTATTCTTCTCCTCATTCTTAAACCATATTTTTCCTTTTTCTCTTCCTTTTGGTGAAATCGCACCTGGTTTTCTAGCACTACGATTTCACTAAGGCAAAATTGAGCCTTGTCCTTCATGAGGCATGATTTTGTGAAATCATGCATGATCCTTGTCACTGGGTATAATTTAATTGCTAAAACCCAGGGTAAAATTGTGGCCATGCTGTAAAATCATGCCTAGGTCCTACGTGGTAAAACTGCTAATTTTGGCAAAAAACCACCCAAAAGCATAAAAAAATTAAAAAAATTGAAAATTCTAGGAGGGTTTTTGATCCTAGCTCTGCTCACTTTACCTTTGTGTCAGCCTTACCCCTCGTGATCACTTAAATATGCATTGGTACTACCATCTCTAGTTTTTCCCTAGAGCTCTTTCTCCTCTTCTACGTAGTAAAAATAAATTAGGGTTTTACCCCTTTTTCAATTTTATCCCTGTTTTTTGCTTGTTTCTTTTTTTGTCTCATTTCATATCTCTTCTTCTTCTATGTCTATATATTTTATTTTTCATGAGGGATGTGTCCCTCATAAAACTCAAGGGGTCACCCTAGCCTAATAGGTATTAAGGTTCCTAATTCCTCGATTTGCATGTAAAACAAGAAAGTGTTCAGAATAACACCATTTTTGCACCACCCTTTTCTTCTTAACCAACCATCCAATTTTTGTTTGCCATATTTTATCTATGAGTGTTTACATATTTTCTTTGACATATTTATTAGGCCATAAATGTGTCAAAGTGGGGTAAAATGTAGACATAAAAATTGACCCACTTTAGTGGGCAATCTTCCCTGAGCTCTCTAGGAGACCCCCTAGACTTGCCTAGGCCAAGGGATAGGCTTCTCCCCCCTCTTTCTACTTTTTTATCTCTATGTGAAATCATGCTCACGCTTGACAAGACAAGATTTTGCATAGGGTAAAATCATGGTTGGCCTTGAAAGTATGTGATTTCACCTTTTAGGGTTTTCTCTAAGGAAACCCTAATTCTTTGGAGTTGGTGTGTTGTACATCAATCCTCAGTTTTCCTACCCATTTAACCTTCAAATATGCTATATAAGGAGGGTTTGAATTTATTTCTAGAGCATGAGGATGAATGATGATGACATATCACAATTATTATTTCTCACGACTTGATCTGCATTCTTCTTCTTCTCTCTCAAGTAAGCTAACTCTAGATTGTGAAGTTTGATTTGTTCTATGTTGTATTGAAATGATGATTATTGTTGCTGACTTTGGTGGATTTGTGTTGAAGCCCTAAGGAGAGATCAACTATCCAAGAGGTCTCAACCCTTCTGCTTGCTTTTGCACTGTCTTCTAGGTGATTTTTCTCTTTTGCATGCATGTTTTAATTTTTTGTATCATGTACAAGTCATTTCACATTGATCTAAGATTTTTTACCTTGCTTATATGAAATCACGCCTGGATCTCTACGAGGAATGATTTCATCAGTGCGATATCATGCTCACATATTATGGGGTATGATTTCACTCAAACTATTTTTGGAGGTAAATAGATATTCCAGACCCTAGATCTACATCATAGGATGCATATAGGGCATAGTGCTACATTCTGTTATATTTTGATATGCTTGATTTCTTCCAAAGATCAACTTTCACTTATATTTTGAAAGGTTAGTTAAAAGGACCTAGGGGGATTGATTGTTGCACCTCCAAACACTATTGTACAATAGCCTAAGTAGGTCCCCTAATATTGATTATATTTTCCAAGTGTTTCTTAAGATATCTTGTAGGAACATGAATTGTTGATATCATTGGACAAAGAATAAAAGCTGGGATCAACCACCAGATAAGATAAGTGCCCTGAATTATTATTTAGGCTATTTTTTGAGTGTCTTCTATTTCTATTATAAAACCCTAGATCTGATTTAATAGAAATACATTTAATTTATTTCTAGGTATTTGAAGAATAAACAACATATAGTGTGCACTTCGGGTTAATTATGTTTGTGCATATTCTCTTGAGCCCTTACTAAAAGGAACCTATCTTAAAATCCTATGGCTAGAAAGAATTCAAAGAAATAATCATTCTAGGGTTAGATCTTGTCTTCTTGCATTTTTTATTTTTGCATTATCCTTTATCTCTCATGTCATAGATCTAGAAAGGCTAAACATAGGTGATTGTATTGAATCAAATACATCAAAAATCCTTGAAAACTAGAGGACTTGGAGTGAGTCCTTAAACAATTCTTGGTGAACCCTTCCCCCATTTTTTACATCAAGTGTAGAGAAAAACATACCCCCACAGTTCACATCAAGGCTTTTCTCTTGTCGATCCAACCTTGAGAATCATATGCAGTAGGGCAATTTCACCCTCTACAAATAGTTAAATAATTAATGCCTAATTCCTTGGATTTTTTGAGACCAAGTAGTAAAGCTTTGTATTCAATTATATTATTAGTACAAGGGAATTCAATTCTATAGGGGATACCTAAATAGTTACCCTTAATATCAATTAAATTTATCCCTACACCAACCCTAGTCTATGACTTAGCTCCATCAAATGTCATAGTCCACATTTCTAAAGTTAGAATTCTATCAGATTTTATATCAACTTTTGCTCTAGTTTCTAGACCCATGCCTTTAGCATCAGGGAATTCTTTTAGAAAAGGTGTATGCCAGAATGAATATACCCCATTTCCTTTTTCCTAAATAGAATTCCCAAGATTTATCATAGTGTCATCAAATTCTCTCAATTCTACAGTATACTTGTTAAAATATTATCTCCTAAGAGTAGCATTTTATTTTATTGATAGGGGAATAGTAGCATAAGACCAATCTAACTGAATAAAACCACCTATTTTTTCAGCCTAGTGTCTACTCAAAATCAAGAAAAAGAAAGGATCTATATCCACAACTACTACATCCATTACACTATCTTTATTTGGATATTGATCTAGAAATACTTGCAAACCAATTATTACTCTTGCACACGGTATATGTCTACTATCCATAACTAAAATAGGTGCCTAATACAAATAATCCTTAATTGATTTGCTACTTGTTTAGTTATTATGTTGTGTGAGGCACCACTATCAAGAATGCAATTATGAATGACATATTGGTCTCCTAATTTTGATGTATACCTGAGAAACACATAGAATGGTATGACTGAAGATGGTGCTTTAGTCTCATGAATTTCTAGTCTTAGAGCATTACATATCCGACCTTTTGTCTGATATATTAATACAAAGGCTTTGCAAACCTGATATATATATTTTGAGACTATCATTAGCTCACCAAAGGTAAAATTAAATTTCTATCTAGTTATTTATGAACTAGCATCAAACTCAATTTTCTTGACATCCAATATTCTTGAATATCACTCTTTTTGTTGCTTTTGTATATCTTCATCTATTTCAACTACTTTGGGAATGATTGATTTTTTCTTATGTTTTTGTTTTTATCTTTATATAAAGGTTTATTCAAATCTATTTTTACTTTGTTTTCACTAGTAGATGTTTCCTCTACCTTGTTTGGCACTATTCTATTTCTTAGATTTATCGCATGAATCCTTTCTAGTGCCTCTATTTCTTCTATTTTTGGTGTCAAATTTTCTTATTTCATTATCTTGTATCTAAAATTTTGTGATCTTTGCATGATTTCTATATTATCAATGACTAGAATCTTGGGATGATGGTTAGAAGCATATAAATCCATATCTTCCTCAAATAGCTTTTGTCTAGCTTCATCATCTTGAGTCCAATAGACATTAATCCTTATATATTATTCTGATTCATCCTCAATATATACATTATTATGCATACTTATGTAAATTCCATAGATAGCCAAGTTATGAGGAACATCACAAGCAGAATAATAAAAAGGAAAATCTATAGTTACATTAACAAAAATAATAGAATTTGGAACATCTAGGTCTTTTGTGTTTCTTTTATCTTCTAATTATTTCCACCATTTCTATTTTTATTCCTTCATCATAGTTATTATTCCAATTAAAATTTATTCTAAAAGAAGGTCTATTATATCCTTGTTGTTTATCACCTTGAGATTGTGAAGTTTCAACATTATTCAGTTTTCCTCTTTCAATCCTTTTTAATTTGTTATTCATAGTATTTAACATTTCTATCATCTGATTAGCTAGTCTTTCCATAGGATATTGTTTTATTTTCTTTAACATAGTAAACCCTACCTTTTTGGTTTCTTATTAGGATGATTAGACTCTAAATAATAAGGTTTCATCTTTCCACTATCGATCATATTTCTCTCAATTTGAATGGCTTTGTCCATGCATGCATCAATAGTGGCTACTTGTTCCTATCTCAACTCATAGTTGAATTCTCCTAGAAATGCACTTTTTACAAAAATAGATTAACTGTACATCATTAGGTCTTTAACCCAAGAGGGATTTTATTTATAATCTTGATAAATCTTCTATTAAAGTCCTCAATTGAATCACTCTCTTTTTTATTGTTGTTGATTATGTTAAAAGAGACTACTCATTTTTATTTTCCCATATTTCTTGAGAAAAATTTCCTTCATTTCATGGAAATTATGGATAGTATCAATTGTAATACTGTTAAACCGTTCTCTGGCATATTTTTTCAATGTTTGTAAGAATAGCCTAATGACTAAATCTTATTCATTTAATTCAAGGCTATCCATAGCATATATAAAATATCTAATGTGGTCTTCACCAAAAAAACATTGTTCTCTTAAAATTTGGTTAAATACTTATGAGCTTTTTCAGGCAAGGGGTTTAGATTTGGAGGTATGACAAATAGGGAGGTACGTATTAGTCCTAAACTAATGGAAATTTTGGTTGGATTGTAGATTGGCCATGTTGGCTATAGGGGTTGTATTAATAGGGTTCAAGGTAAAACTCATATAAGGAATAATACTAGATCTAACACTAATAGCAATTGAATTGGAATTATTATCAAAAATAATTTTTTTAGATACATGTGTTTTATCATGAGACTAGAGAAGTACCTCTGGATTTGATAGCTCTAGGTAGAGATCTAAAGATTTTTTTTTGGTAGATGCTAGGACAAGTTGATCCTTATTTAATTCTCAAATTTTAAGTCAATCCCCAGTGGAGTCACCAACATAATATGTGTAAAAATAATAGGGATGTTCTAGCCAATATTGCTTGGCTTTAATGCTCTTAGTCTCATAAAATATTAATACACTCAAGGGATGTGGAAATATGGTAAAATAAATAGTAGAATTTTAAAAAAACCATAAATAACCATGACCATTGTATTTTGAATATTTAAAAATTTAAAAACTTAAAAACATAGGGAAACCACAAAAAATTCTAAAATAAAAACACGGGTTCGTTCCCTGGTAACAACACCAAAAATATTGGAAATGTTCTTGTGTCCCTTATGGTTTGTCATGCCACAAGAAATTCCTAATTCCAACTAGTATTGTGGAATCTGGTCAATCTACCTATTTACATGAGAATGAATAATAAAGAAGACTTCAAAAATATTGTGGTTGGTTGAGGAAATCAAAGAGAGAGCAATAATTATAATTTTTATGTCCATGCTCATATAGATTTAATAAAAAAGTAAAAGGTTAAGTGTTATTTGACCACTATTCATAGATTTTTTCATCAATTTATTAATTAGAGTGGTGCCTTATCCTTGATTAGTTATAGCAATATTTCATCAATTTATTAATTAGAGTGAAAAGAGAAAAAAAAAAATGGTTTAATTATGTTCATTCAAATAATGTAACAAGAATAATTGATTTAACTAGTGAAGAAAAGTGTCATTCATAAATTCAAATAATGTAACATATAAATGAGCAACAAACACAATTTTCACTGATTTGCACAAAGAAAGAATTTGGATTTGTACTAATACTTGGAAGATTTTTATAGATTAGAGTCTGGAATAATGCCCATATCTCTACTGAAAAAATACAAAGATTCACTCTATTCAAATGATGTAATAAAGGAATTCAACTCTTCATCCTAATAATAGTGATAAAGAGCTCTAAATTTTGATCCAATCATTGGAAATAATATCAACTAACTAAATTCATCCATAGAAAGACTTGCACAAAAGGTTATATGGGAATGAGGAATAAAATAGAGATAATATACATAATAGAAATAGAACTAACAAGACCAGGACAAATGGGTTAACTTTGGAAAAAATGGCTATGAAATTCTTGATTCTTATCTTGGCCACTACAACTCCTTATATATATTAAGGATGCTCTTGTTTAGTTACAATTGTATTCATCGGATCTCTCCATGTGGTATAATCTCTGCTCTTGATTTCCTAAGTGTATTATAGTAAATTTACAGTTGTCCTAAGCTATTTTATTCAAAACTAAAGTTTAGCTCTACCCAAATTTTTAGCTCTCTATGGTTGGGTACAACTGTACTAAATATGAGCCCTTTATTTATCTTATTCCTAGTTCATTATCCTTTTATCTTGATGTTTTAACTTTAGCTACAATGGGATCCATTTTGGTTTTGTCTTAACTAGCTTATTCACTTTTTTCTTTGTCTTTTGGAATCATTCCTAATAAGTCATAAATTTACGTCCAAGCCTCATCACAAAAAGAAGCTATAGATGCAATTGTGTCTTTCACTCTTAGTGACTTGTTTCCATTATCTTTTGTTGCAATTTCATTATCCTCAAAGAAGCTGACTATTGGAAGAATCATTCTTGATAAGCCAATGAGTTGTGCTAAATTTTGTTCATCCTTATCATTACATTCAACCTCCTGTATTCTTTTGGATATTAGATCACCAAAATTATTTGCAATGACAATCTCTTCAAGGAGGATGTCAAATTATTTTATTCTTTCATCTATTTACTTTGCCCAAGCCTCCATTTCTTAGACAAAGTTTTCCTAGTGTGGCCTCTCATGAAGGTATGTATTCAATTTCAAAAAATTAGTTTGACATTCATATATTTTACCATTTGGAGCAGTAACCAATTTGTCTCTTATCTGGTCATACTATTCTCTACATCTCTTGAATATGTGCTTTATAGTTGTTGCTCTTTGATCTATACTTTGTAACAATAACTTTATACTTTAAGTTATAAATATGATATTAGTGAGGTCTTTAAGCATCTTGGTCACTTATCCCATTTCTGCTCTTGATTCAAACATCACATATTTATAGTTTTTGAAAATCACAACACTATCAAATTATTCACCTTTTTGTGCTTGCTGCAATTGCTACTTAAGTGTATCAATCTCTGTTTGTAATTGTCCTTTTTTTGCTTATAGTAGCTTCATTTTTTCTTTTAGATATTTATTTTCCTCTAGTAAAATATTTTTTCCTACTAATTAAAGTTGATCCCCTGTTTCCATCATACCTTTATTTTTCCTATAACTTGCACTTCCCATGTTTTTGAACTTATTTGAATTCCTTGAATGTTAAGGTATAGGGATGGTTACAATAGATAATGATGTTTCAACACTTGATTTTTTGTGTTGAATGCATCTAGGGTATTTCCCCTCATCCATAGCTTTGAATTTTTTTCTCATCAAAATTATATATGGAGATCACCTCTTCTATCTTGACTAGACTTAGGCTTTGCGCATTTCTTGATGTAGGATCATTCTCAATTCTTACCCTTTTGTGTTTAGGAGACTTTTTAGGACTGGGTAACCTTATTTTGTGTTCTCTAAGGGGAGTACTCAATCCTCATAATTTTTCAATATTTTTCTACACAAAGGATGATATTTTTCTCTCTTTATCATTCACCACCATGGCTATAGGTACAAACTCATGCCTCTATAATACCATTTTGAGGTGGTATTCATGAGATATTTAGCCTTTATTAGGAACTCAGATAACATATTACTCCTAAGAAGGAGTAGATACAACCTCTTTGCCTTTGAGTGTATCCGAGGTTTCACTAGGGGTTTTAGTGATTAAAGTTGATTCAACCACTTCTATTGTTTTTTTATGTTGCATTCACTATTTCTATAAAAATTTCCACCTGTTGTACATTAGTGTTAATAATATCCAATACTAGATCTTGAATTTATTCAAGGCATATCACTGGGATTATAGGTGCATAGGCTTCAACTGATCCTCTTCTTAATGATACTAGATTAGAGGGGTATTATTCAACATTTCCAATCTATGTATGAGCTCTTTCTCCAATTTGATGTTCCCTCCAAACATATTGTAATGGCTTATTCTCAATGATGGTTTTTTGTATGTGGTATTCAAATTTACCAGACTTGTGGTTGACCCAAGCATACTTCATGCCAATTATTATTTCTTGATAAAATACATAAGGATCATATGACCTCCAATTAAGCTCTATGAAACCATATTCATATATCTTCCACATGGATTTCAATACATTTGGATATCCTTTGAAAATTTATGGGCCCATTGACATCAAGACATGGGACTTTTATTACCTTTTTCCAATTCTCATCTTGGCCTCTTTAGAAATCTATCTATCAATTTCTAAAATAGCCAGGGATAGAGAATAATGCAATGGAAGTATTTTTAGAGGGATTTTGGTGCCATATAGTTTGATGTATGTGAAGTTTTCAGTGATGAAGAAATCTCCCACTTTATTTTCATGCAAAAATTTTGCAAACTCGATACCTATTTTGTTAGGAGGATAACCATAGAAATGAAGAACACAAGCTTATACTGAGAGGGGGGGGTGAACAGTATAAGACCACTTTTTACTTTTCTTATTTATATTACAAAATAGTAAAGCAATATACCCACAGCAATATCAAAGCAATGCATAAAACATCCACAAAGTGACAACAATTTTAATGTGATTCACCCAAAATGGCTGGGCTACGTCCATGGATAAAATATTTCACTAAATTTTATCAATCCAACTTCTGGGAATACCTTTCCCGATTACAATGTTTATGGGCACCAACCCAAAGGAGACACCAATCCCCTAGCTCTGCTCTAGCTGGTGATCCTCTAGAAGACCTCTACCTCTGCTGCCCTTAGCAAATGGAACTCTATCCACAGAAGACACCTGTCCTCCCTGCTCTGGCTGGAGACCTCTGTCCTCAACTCTATCACCTCCAAAGCTGGTCCTCGAATTTGCACTAAACACAGTCCTTCGGTCTAGCACAAATGTCCTCGATCTCTTTCTCTAATCTACACCAAACATAGTCCTTCGGTCTGGCATAAATGTCCTCGAATCTACACCAATCTTTGTCCTCAAATGGTTCTCAATTCTGTTTCACAAAAGTGGTTCACAAGCTTTCACTAAAGCTTGCTTGATCTTCACCCAAGTCTTCACCAAGACTTGTCTCAGATCTGCTTTGCAAGTTCTCACTAGAACCTACCCAACCTGCTCCACAAGCTCAACAAAAGCTTGCTTAAATATTTCCAACAAGCCCTCTCAATGACTTGTCCAAATCTGCTTGTAAGCTCTCAAAAAAGCTCACACAAATCTGTCCTTAAGTTCTCTCTGTGCAGTTACAACCGAACTTGGTCGAACTTCAACCTTTGCACCTCTGCGCAATCACAACGACATCATCTTCGCACACTCTGCTTCCTTTGCGATCTTTCACACTTAGAATGATTCGATGAAATGCACTCTGCACACTACGATCAAATTCACACTCTGCTCACAGCGATCGAACTTCTTGCACTGCACACTATCTCCGAACGTCACATATCAACAACACATCCATCGACCTTCCAACTCTCCAAACAACCCTCCTTTTATACTAACACTTTCAAGATCAAAACCTTGATCTTAGTTGGCTGCACAACCCTAAACTATGTCGGCTACAAACCCTAATCTTCGTCGACCCAAATTTAACTTTGTCGACCTCACTGCCTCTGCAACTCTTCTGTAGCTTCTGCTATGAAACTACAACATGTCGTGATATCATGACACTTTTGCAACTGTATACCTTCTTTTGGCTTTTTTCGTGATATCGCGACACTTCAGCCTTTGTCGACTTCAACTAAGCTCTTGTCGTGATATCTCGACACTTCTGACTTAGTCAGCATCAACTTTGCTTTTGTCATGAAATCGTGACACTTCTGCCTCTGCAGACTCCGACTTCACTTCTGTCACGAAATCATGACACTTCTATCTTCATAGTTCACAACTTGGCTTCTGTTGTGAAATCATGACACTTCTCCTATTGAAGACCTGCTTTGTGTTTCTGTCATGAAATTGTGACACTTTCTCCAACCGAATGCTGCCATCTCAATCTATCACAAAATCGTGACACTTTCTCTTCCTTGCATTCTTATCTTGTCTACACTAGAGAAAATGGAACATGTCATGAAATCATGATGCTTTCACCTTTGAGCTCTTCCTCCTTGAATTTGTCATGAAATAATGACACTTCTAGCTTTCGTACGTTTTCTTTGTAGCCTGTCACGAAATCGTGACGCTTTCAGCTTCCATACGACTTCTCTACAACCTGTCGCGAAATCGCGACGCTTCTCATTTCAGACTCTTCTCTTTGCTGCATGTCACGAAATCATGACAGTTCTTACTTGGAACATTTTCATCTGCAGCATGTCACGAAATCGTGACATTTTATCTTGCTTCCACTTTGTCTTCTGACTTGTCACGAAATCGTGACACTTTTTCTCCTTAGCGCTTTTCTTTTCTTCGGGTCACGAAAACTCGACATGTCGTGATATCGCGACACTTTTTCTTTTGGACTCTCTCTCCTGAAACATGTCACGAAATCATGACATTTCTAACTCCGAACATTCTCTCTCCTCTTTGAGTCGTGAAACTGTGACATGTCGCGATATCGCGACACTTTTCTAAAAAGCTTTTTCTTGCTGGCTTAAGTCGTGAAAATGCGACATGTCGCGATATCGTGACACTTTTCTAAAAAGCTTTCTTTCGAACCTGTCATGCCGAACCTTCATCAAAAAAAATTATTTGACATTAATTCAAATTCCTTCAACAACTTCTTGACATCAATGACAACTTATTCACTTGAGCAAATGCAATGTACCCAAGGTACCCAAAATTGCCAAAAATCTCCCCCTTTGTCATTGATGGCAAACCTTTACTAAAAACACGTCTTAAGAGCCAAAACTGAAACCAACTGTGCTAACAACTGAGAAAATGTGCCCACAACTGAGAATATTCCTTTGAAGTTTTGCTCCCCCTGACTTGAAGCTTTCCTCTTCACTTGAAGCTCTCCCCCTTACTCATATCTCTCCCCCTTTGTCATCAATGGCAAAGGGTCACCTTTGGGGCTCGGGACTAAGAATGAGCCTCTTAGCTTAGTCCCTCCCCCACTTCCTGATGAGGTGATTAATTCTGGTGTGGGAGTAAAACTCCCATTAGGCACTGATCATCATCAGTTTCTATCACTTCCTTGCTGGGCCTTCTCTTGAACTCTTTGCCCGTATTCCTATTCTTGTCACTGTTCTTGTTCCTATTATCATTCCTGTTCTTATCCATGCCTTGATCCTTGGACCTGTTCATACCATTGTTTATGTTCTTGTACCTTGGAAGTTCAGCTCTACACTGTCTAGTTGTGTGACCTTCATTGTTACACTTATAACAAGTAACAATGTTATTTCTTTTAGGCATACCTATTCTTTGAATCCGCCTGTTCTGACTAAACCTGTTCTGGCCGAACCTGTTTTGATCAAACCTATTCCTGTAATTAACCTTGCAATAGACTGCCTTGTGCCCAAACTATTGACAAGAGTAGCAGTACCCTTGAAAGAAACTAGCACTTCTGAAATTTCCGTTTACCTTCTTCACTTGAGCCATGCAATGTGCAGCCATGTGACCAAACCTGTGACACGCAAAACATCTGTCATGAAATTTTCCTTTATTTGACCTCTTGGGTCCTGAAAACTTCTTCTTTTCATTCTGAATTTCATTTTCTATTTTTGCACATCTATCATTCAAGGACTCATGATCTGAAATACTTTCCTCATCAGAACTCTCTTCCTTTTGGAGTCTCTTACTAGACTCTCCAACTTGTTCCTTAACAAAACCAAGGCCTGTTTTATCCGTTGTCTTTCTTTGACCTTTGATGAGTGACTTAACCTTTTTGGAGCTATCTTGAAACCTGTAAAGCTTATCCTTGTACTCTTTAGTTTCCTCTTTTAAAGAGGCCATTTTTTGTTCTAACTCACTATACTCAAGAACCTTAGACTCTAACTCATCCTTGAGTTCTTGTATCTTAGCCATAGAGAAGTCAAGACTTTCTATAAGATCGTCTCTCTCCATACAACATTCATCTAACTTATCCTTGAGTCTAGCATTCTTCTTTCTTTCCTTTTTCAAAACACTAAGAGCGTTAGTAAGTTCACTTTCAAGATCCTTTGTTTGTTTGCTTTCTGAATCATCAAAGCCTTTTTCGGATTTCTTATCACTAGAGGTGCTACCCTTTTCAAAAACCATACAAGCATCTTCTTTATAGTTTTCTGAAGCATCCTCATACATACTAGAAACCAAATCATTATTTGTGCAATTATCCTCAAGGTGACCAAAATTTCCACATCTAAGACATTTCATGATAATGAACCTATGTTTCGGTTCTTCCTCTTTTTCTGATATGAACAACATCTCATTTTCATTATCACTTGAAGAACTTTCACTATCACTACTAGAACACTTACTTGCTTTGTCTAGGTAGAAAATTTTCTTGTGCTTGTGAGAATACCTCTTTCCTTGATTGTTGTGCTCATCTTTGTTCTTCCTGTGATGCTTGTGCTTTTCAAAATCCTTGCTTTTAGAATCCTGTTTATCTTCATCACTTTCATTCTTGAGAATAGTACAGTCGAATGACCAAACTTTCCACAATTGAAACATCTTATATTTTTCATGCTTTTGTGCTTTCTAGAGAACTTGCCTTTCTTGCTGTAATATGCCTCTTCATCACTAGAAGACTCATCACTCTCTTGAAGTTGTTTACCCTTGGATTTCTTGGTAGCCTTGAAAGTTGCCTCTTTCTTGACGTCAACCTTCACCTAAGTTCTCAACTCAAATGCTGCAAGTATGCTATGAAGCTCATCCTTTTTCAACTTATCCAAATCTTTAGCTTCCTCAATAGCAGAAATATTTTCACTAAATCTATTAGGAAGAGATCTTAAAATCTTATCACATACATCATTTTCAGCAAGCTCAAGACCTAAGTCTTTCATGGAGTTAACAACCTCATCCATACGAAGCATGTAATCACTAATATTTTCATCATCATTCATCTTGAGTTGTTCAAACATACCTTTGAAGTGTCTCAACTTGGCCTTTCTGACATTTGTATCACCTGTATGAACCACCTGCAGCTGTTTCCACATTTCACTAGCTATTTTGTAGTGAATTACTTTGGTGAGATCTGCTTTCTGTAAGCCTTTCAGGATTGCGTTCATTGCTTTTGAATTGTTGTGATGTAGGAGCCTTTCTTCTTTAGTATTTGGACCATGTACAGGAATAGTGTACTCATCTTCAATTACTTCCCATACCTCATTACCAAGTGCCATTAGATGAACCTTCATCCTCGCACTCCAAAGACCAAAATCTGACCCATCAAGAATAGGTGTTGCATTGCCACTTGAATAATCCATTGTGTTCTGTATTAGCTTTTCCTTCAAGCTGTTAAACTTTTCGAAGGCACCCGCTCTGATACCAATTGAAGAACACAATCTTATACTGAGAGGGGGGTGAATAGTATAAGATCGCTTTTTACTTTTCTTATTTATATTACAAAATAGTAAAGCAATATACCCACAACAATATCAAAGCAATGCATAAAACATCCACAAAGTGACAACAATTTTAATGTGATTCACCCATAATGGTTGGGCTATGTCCACGGATAAAATATTTCACTAAATTTTATCAATCCAACTTCTGGGAATACCTTTCCCGATTACAATGTTTATGGGCACCAACCCAAAGGAGACACCAATCCCCTAGCTCTGCTCTGGCTGGTGATCCTCTAGAAGACCTCTACCTCCGCTACCCTTAGCAAATGGAACTCTATCCATAGAAGACACCTGTCCTCCCTACTCTGGCTGGAGACCTCTATCCTCAACTGTATCACCTCCAAAGCTGGTCCTCGAATTTGCACTAAACACAATCCTTCGGTCTAGCACAAATGTCCTCGATCTCTTTCTCTAATTTGCACCAAACACAGTCCTTCGGTCTGGCACAAATGTCCTCGAATCTACACCAATCTCTGTCCTCAACTGGTTCTCAATTCTGGTTCACAAAAGTGGTTCACAAGCTTTCACTAAAGCTTGCTTGATCTTCACCCAAGTCTTCACCAAGACTTGTCTCAGATCTGCTTTGCAAGTTCTCACTAGAACCTGCCCAACCTGCTCCACAAGCTCAACAAAAGCTTGCTTAAATCTGTCCAACAAGCCCTCTCAATGACTTGTCCAAATCTGCTTGTAAGCTCTCAGAAAAGCTCACACAAATCTGTCCTTAAGTTCTCTCTACGTAGTTACAGCCGAACTTGGTCGAACTTCAACCTTTGCACCTCTGCGCAATCACAGCGACATCGTCTTCACACACTCTACTTCCTTTGCAATCTTTCACACTTAGAATGATTCGATGAAATGCACTCTGCACACTACGATCGAATTCGCACTCTGCTCATAGCGATCGAACTTCTTGCACTGTGCACTATCTTCGAATGTCGCATATCAACAACACATCCATCGACCTTCCAACTCTCCAAACAGCCCTCCTTTTATACTAACACTTTCAAGATCAAAACCTTGATCTTAGTCGGCTGCACAACCCTAAACTATGTCAAATGCAAACCCTAATCTTTGTCGGCCCAAATTTAACTTTGTCGGCCTCACTGCCTCTACAACTCTTCTATAGCTTCTGTCGCAAAACTACAACATGTCGTGATATCGTGACACTTTTGCAACCGTATACCTTCTTTTGGCTTTTGTCATGATATCGCGACACTTCAGCCTTTGTCGACTTCAACTAAGCTCTTGTCGCGATATCGTGACACTTCTGACTTAGTCAACATCAACTTTGCTTTTGTCATGAAATCATGACACTTCTGCCTCTGCAGACTCCGACTTCACTTCTATCGTGAAATTGACTTTTGTCTTCATAGTTCACAACTTGGCTTCTATCACGAAATCATGACACTTCTCCTGTTGAAGACCTGCTTTGTGTTTCTGTCATGAAATCGTGACACTTTCTCCAACCAAACGTTGCCATCTCAATCTGTCGCGAAATCGTGACACTTTCTCTTCCTTGCATTCTTGTCTTGTCTGCACTAGCAAAAATGGAACATGTCATGAAATCACGATGCTTTCACCTTTGAGCTCTTCCTCCTTGAATTTTTCATGAAATCGTGACACTTCTAGCTTCCGTACGTTTTCTTTGTAGCCTGTCACGAAATCACAATGCTTTCAGCTTTCGTACGACTTCTCTGCAACCTGTCGTGAAATCGCGACGCTTCTCATTTCAGACTCTTCTCTTTGCTGCATGTCGTGAAATCATGACAGTTCTTACTTGGAACATTTTCATCTACAACATGTCACGAAATCGTGACATTTTATCTTGCTTCCACTTTGTCTTCTGACTTGTCGTGAAATCGTGACACTTTTTCTCCTTAGCGCTTTTCTTTTCTTCGGGTCACAAAAACCCGACATGTCGCGATATCATGACACTTTTTCTCCTAGACTCTCTCTCCTACATTATGTCACGAAATCATGACACTTTTTCTTTCGGACTCTCTCTCCTGCATTATGTCATGAAATCATGACACTTTTTCTTTCGGACTCTCTCTCCTGCAACATGTCGCGAAATCGCGACATTTCTAACTCCGAACATTCTCTCTCCTCTTTGAGTCGTGAAACTGCGACATGTCGCGATATCGTGACACTTTTCTAAAAAGCTTTTTCTCGTCGGCTTAAGTCGCAAAAATGCGACATGTCGCGATATCGCGACACTTTTCTAAAAAGCTTTCTTTCGAACCTGTCATGCCGAACCTTCATCAAAACAAATTATTTGACATTAATTCAAATTCCTTCAATAGCTTCTTGACATCAATGACAACTTATTCACTTGAGCAAATGCAATGTACCCAAGGTACCCAAAATTGCCAACAATAAATTTTGTTTCTCCCTCATGAATCCATGGTAATCTATCATGTACATCATATACATCAGAAACTCTACCTAACTCCTTAATTTTACTCCTTTTCATATATACCAGAAATAAATGAATTAAAATGGAGTAGTATGTAAATCAGGGCAACACTTATTTTCCTTCTCTAATGGCTCTTTGTAATTCTATCAACTCTGTATGCATTTTTTCACTAATAACTTCTTCCCAATGATACATGGGTGTTCAATACTTTCTATTAAATTGGATTATTAGGTACATCACTTCTTTATATACTTTTTTTAGATCTTGAAATGATAATTTTATATTAATCATGTTTGCATAATCCATTGCGTAGGGTTTCAAAACCTTTTTATTAATTGGTAATTTATAAGAGACTTCTTCCTTGTACCTAAAAAATTTGACGTATGTCTCTATGAACAAGATCTGGTTGGCTTGAGCCTTCATCACCATTATTCTTAATGTGTGGTTGGCTTTGTCTAGATTGAATATCCTCTAAAAAACTTGTGTTATATTCATGGATGAATAACCATCATACTTTTGAACTGCATGTTGTCAGGATTGTATGTTTCTCCTATCCAAGATATCAAGTTTGTAGAAAAATAAGCTCTAGGACAAGTCAACCTTCCTATATTGCTAGTACATTAGTTGTTGTATGATGCAGGGTGATTCTATGACTTTTGAGCTTGTTTGAACAACCCCATGAGTAGTGTAGGGTGTCTCTATTCATTGTCTTATACTAATTTATAAGAGTAGACTACAGTGTTGTTAGCTTCTCACTGTTGATCTATATTAATAAGATTATATGGCCCTAATTTTTGCATGTAGTATAGCATCTCCTTGGTGATAGCTTTCTCTAGAAGTGACTAGTATGGGATACTATCAATTAGTTTTCTAATATGTTCAAAAACACTATACACACCCAATTTTGAAACACCTAGCCAACGTCATCCTCAATAAAGACATCAAACAATACCTCATCAAGGTATCATAAACTTGTTAAATTAGGCATCAAATTTAGAAAATTTTATTAATTTATATTTTCAATAAAACTCATCAATTTCTTTGTCTTCACAAGCCTTTTGATCAAGCAAATCAAATCAATCATCCTCATACCCAAATTTAGGATTTTTATAACCCTAAAAGGTAAGGTCATATTTGGGATAAATTTTGACCTATCAAATCATATCCAAGTTTTATAAAACCACTACCATTGGATATACCTAAAAAATAGCTTTCTAGAAAGTATAAATATACCTATATTTGGATTCATATTGATGCCTAAAACTACAAAACAAAAATTGTTATCTAGAACCAAATTCACCAGTCCTACCAGGACCAAATTTGCCACTAGTGAATTTGGTAGTAGTGGTGAATTTGGTAAATTTTCTAGTTGGAAATATTGAGTACATTGAGTTGTCATTGATGTCAAAGGATTCATGAGGCAGAAATAATGTGATGTCAAAGGATACATGAGGCATAAATAATGTGATAGTCAAGAATATTCTACATGGGTTTGATAGCAAGCTATGGATAAATTTCAAGGCAAGGTATATCTCCCAAGAAAGAAAATTATTGAAAGAAAAGGGTTTATAATATTTATTTTTAATATTATACAAAGGACAAAAAGGTTTAAGAAGTTTTTCTAGGACAAAGGGCTAAAAAAAAAAAAAAAAATTATAATGTTTATTACAAGGAGGACAAAAGGTTTAAGAGTGGGTTTAGAAGGCAAAGTTTAAAATCAAGAGGGGAAAAGGTTTAAATAAAAGTATCTTGGGACAATATTTTGAAGGTAAAGTTTCAAAAGGAAATATTATAATATTTATTATATATTATAATATAAGGTTATAAACCCTTGGCGCCAACGTCTCTTTAAATACTCCCATGCAAAATCGTGTATGGACGTTTCGAGTCAAGATGAAGTGAATATAAATAAGGAACAAAAGATTTGATTTTTTAAAAAGTGCTAATGTTATATTTTGAATTCAATTAATGCAAAAATGTTGTTAATACATTCTATGATTCGAAGTGCTAATTTCCCATGAATGACAAGAGAAGATGACAGTGTGTTTTAAAGGTATGCATGTGCTGGTCAATGACAAACATTGCCTGAGATGCCCTATCCAATTGGTTTAGCCTAGATGGCTATGTGACTTGTGTGAAGCACTGGCAGGAGGAAGGTCATAGGGTCAAAACCCCTAGACATCATTTTTGTATGTTGTGCTGAGTTTTTGATCCACACACTAAGATAAGGACAAATCTATGTGGGTACCTCCTTGGTTCCAACCGCTGTGGTAGCACATTTTGTTAAGGCATTTTTGAAAGTATTTTTGGGGTAGAGCTCTATGGGTTGAACCCATTTAGTGTGTGTTTACTTGGCATTGATGATAGAGTTGATTTTTGAGTTGATTTTTGTGATGCGCTAAGGTTACTTAGTGTTCACAGAGTGCACAAATACTTTGATCAAGGATCAAAAGAAAATTTGTTTTGAGAAAGGTTTTAGAGGCACATCATCATCAAGGTAATTTTTAGAGGTATGGTGTTTTGATATCATTATCAAGGTGGTTTTTGGTTAAGGAATATTTTGTTGTCATATGATTGGAGAAATAAGGATTGAATGAGTATGCATAAGTACTAGGGTTTTGAGGATAAAGTGTGCATCATTGTTGAATGATTTTAGAAGCATATGTGCTAGGGTTTGAGAACAAAATTGTGCATCATTATTGAAAGAAATTGGAAACATATGTGCTAGGGTTTGAGAATAAAATTATGCATCATTATTAAAATAAATTGGAAACATATGTGCTAGGGTTTGAGAACAAAATTGTGCATCATTATTGAAAGAAATTGGAAACACATGTGCTAGGGTTTGAGAACAAATTGTGCATTGGTTTGAGTGTCATTGAAAGTGAATGTGCAAGTGTTAGAAATCATATTTGTGAAGCAAGTGTGTGCATCAGTTTTGATTGTGGGAAATACATAAGAAGGTCAGTTATCAAGTGCTAGACTAGAGCTACCTTTAGAATGCAATAAATATGAAACATGTGAAAGCGATAGACTTAATGAATGTGAATAACATATTGAGAATTTGTTAGTGCATATCATTCTCTATATGTTCAAGAGGTTAAACGAATTCTAGGTAGAATATGTCTAAACTACTTTAGTCAAAGAAAGCACTTTTTGGGAAAGATATATGAAATTATTGTATGCAAGAATTGGGAATATTTGAGCATGTGTTATGAGCAAATTTGAGCATGTGTTATGAGTAGATTTGAGAAAGCCTTATGTGTAGGCTTGGATCCATTTGAGAAGGTTTGGTGAGCAGATTAGAGCAAGTCTTATGTGTAGAATTGGAGCAGATATGAGTAGATATTGGAGCAAATTTGAGTAGAGATTTGAGGAAGTCTTGTATGTAGATTGTGAGAATATTTGAGCAGATATTTGAGGAAGTCTTATGTGTAGACTTGGATTAGATCTGAGCAGATATTAGAGTAGATTTTGGTAAGAAAATTTGAGAAAGTCTTGTGTGTAGACTTGGAACAGATTTGAGCATAGATTAGTGTAGGTTTTGGTAAGCAGATTTGAGCAAGTCTTGTAAGTAGAATTGGAGTATATCTGAGTAGAGTTGAGGGTAGGTTTTAGATCAAGAATTATGTAAGGACTTGAAGAAAACTAGAGCAATGGGGATAGAGGTCTCCTATGGATGGAGGTCCACAAACCAAAGCAAAGGGGATTGGTGTCTCCTATGGATAGAGGTCCACAAATTTGAGGGGATTGGTGTCTCCTATGGATAGAGGCCCATAAAATAGAGCATATGGGATTAGTATATCTTAGGGATAGAGGTCCACAAACTAGAGTAGAGGATATTGGTGTCTCCTATGGATAGAGGTCCATGAACTTGAGCATAGGGGATTGGTGTCTCCTTTGGGTTGGTGCCCATAAATATTGTAATAGGGAATTGGTTCCCAAGATATTGGTTGAGGAAATTTTATAAGAAATATTTTCTCTATGGACGTAGCCCAAATTGGGTGAACCACATTAAATCTATGTCTCTCATGTGTGATGATTTGTGCATTGTTTCATTTACTGGATTGATATTATTGTTGTTATCATTTGAAAAGAAAAGTAAAAGTTTGATCTTATACTGTTCACCCCACATCTTAGTATAAGCTTGTGTTCTTCATTTTCAAAATTTAAAATCCTCAGAATATGATATAATTATTTAACAAATTTACCACTCAAAACCAAATTCACCACACCTATGGTAAATTTGGGAAATAGTGGTGAATTTGGCAAAATAGTCGAGAATATTCCACACGAACCAGAGAGGCACAAATCAACCTCCCTTTAACCTTTGCCATTAGTTTCAGACACCCTAGTAATGCATCAGATGCATTAATTTGAAATTGATCTTATCCAATTCTTCCCTCCAATCCTACTCCAAATCCTATTTAAGGACCCCCTTGGGTAGGCATTTGGAAATCAAGTTCTACTCTAGAAAAATCTTTGCCAATATTCTTCTAGCATCCTTTATTTCATAGCATTTTCTATTTCCAAGCTTCCCTCAAGCATTTCTAAGTCTTCATAAAGCATTTGGAGCATCCTTGTGAGAATTGAGAGCAATTCAAGGAAGGCAAGGAGGATTTTGGAGCAAGGATGTCACCATTGGAGGCAAGAAAGAGAGCTCTCCTAGCTTATTTATTCTATCCTCCCACCTTAGATTCATAGAATTTTATCCTCTAGGTTGTAGCCTTGCTAACTTATCATATTTATTTTATGCATTTTATATTCTATGCTCTAACTTCTTTTGCAAGGTTCTAATCCTTGTTTTTGGAAGCCTCTAACATTGTTTTTTCAGCTCTTCTAACAGTGTTTTGGTAGCCTATTTTACATATCTAATACTTCTCTTGTAGGTTTATTTGGACTTGCATTAATTTTATCTTCATATTCTTGTCATAATCCTTTGTTTTGCAGGGTTTTGTGACATATTCTAGCATACTTCATGCTTCTTTATTTGTTGCCTATTTATTTTCAGTCTTCTTGTTTACATATCTAGCATACTAACTTATTTCCTTCCTCCATGTTCATTTTATTTCATGTTCTTTTCATCTACAAGCATTTTTAGTTCTTGTTCATCTCCTTATCATTTATTTCCATGCTTTTATATGTAGTTTTACATTACATACATACATATATAGATATTTCTCTTCCTCCTTTCCCCCAAGTAAAGGTGTGAATAATACAAGGCTAGCATTGCCTTGTATCTCAAATTCCTTTGACCAGATCCAAAGGCTCCCTTCCCAATTCAAGTTCTATTTCCTTTCTTTCTTCATTGTTGTAGGCTTTGCTAGTTTTTTATTAGCATTCTTATATATGCTAACATCTTCATTGAAATTTATGTTATAGATGTTAGTTTGCTTTTGCTAAAAGCTACATTAGATAATTTTGTATCTTCCCTAACATCATAGCATGCATCATAACCCTCTACTTTTTTCATTTTAGTTGTAATTTCAATCATTTACTTGTTGTATTTTCTTACATGTTGTAGGTAGCATTTACATATCTCCGCACTTTCACTTAATTTATTCATTTAAACATTGATTTGCTCTAATTAGGAGTTATATTAGTTGTTTTAAATTATTACTAATAGCACTACACACTCTTCCCTCTCTCTTACACCCTTGTTAAATCCAAATTTTAGTCATACTTTGCACTTTCATCCCCTTTACATACATTTAAAATTTTAGTCCTTAAATTCTCTAATTTGAGGGCCTAATCCTCTAATTTTATTAGTCAAAAACATATTAAAGCAAAATAGGAACACTACCTCCCATTTTTAGCTTGAAATTTCATCAATTTTTTCCCAAATCAACCTCTTAAAAATCCAAAAAACTTGCCTAGAATCAAATTTACCACGACTGTGGAGAATTTGGCAAAACAAAGTTTTAGAGGTTTAATACTCTAATTTTATCACTTACAGGCCTTGAAAAACATAGTGGGACCCTTCTTCTACAATATCAACCCAAGACCCCATCAAAATCCATCCAAAAAAGCCCTTGAAACCTTTAAATTTTGTGTTCAGACCAAATTCACCACCCTGCCCAGCCCTAGTGGCGAATTTGGCAAAACCAGTGGCGATTTTGGCAAGGGGTCAAAAATACCATTCTAGGAGGTATTTTTTAATTGTTTTTAGGCATCCCTAAAGCAACATTTAGGACAAATTCACCCTCAATTTCATCTCAAAACACTTCAACTTTCTATCACAAAACAAATTCATTTATCCAATTGTGGTAACTTTATCATTTATTTTTCCACTGCAAGAAAGGCACACATACTCGATTTTGTTTTAACAAGGGGTATGATCAGTTGGGAAGATAGTTTATCATATAATTGCACTTGGATAGACCCCCTAAATTAGATACACCTAATTTTTTTGGTTCAAGTTTTACAGGTTGCCAAACTCTCCATCAAAGTCTAGCAACACTTCAACTTCTACTCAAGCTCTAGAAGAGGTAATTTGGCCACTTGGCCCTTCCCTAGCTTTGCAATTTTCCTTTCTCTATGTTTTCTTTCTATTTGCTATTTTTTTTGTAGCTAAAATCACATTTATTTTAGAAAATCAAGGAATCTCAGCTAGATAATCCTAATTATTTATAAAACACTACAATTTATTTATAAAACATTGCAACTTATTTACAAAACACTAAGAGGTTAATCAATACAGGAACTTTAGGCTAAATATTGGATTCCCTTTTATTTTAAAGTACTTAGGAAAGAAATCAAAAGTCATCTAGTTGCATCTAGGATAGCTTGTTTTCTTGCACTTTCTCTTTTTTGCCCTAAAATCGAAATCTCCTTAGCTTAGCTCATTTAAAACTAAAAAGTACATAGGATAACTTCTTATTTTTTTATGCATTTTGTGTGATTTAAGATTAGCATGCATTTAGATGATATTTGATGATTCAGATTTAAATGACCATTAAGGCTTAAAAAAGAGTTAGATAGATAGAGATACAAAACCTTAGGTGTTTTTTTTTAATTAAACTCATAAAACACCAACAAAACAAGCATTAGATCAACTCATACACAACCATAAAAAAAATATTCGATTAGGAGTCTAGTTTTGTTGAGGATATTCTTGTCCTTAGGATCTCCTTTGGAAATAGATCCTCAAGTTGGGAAGTAGAGATTCTAACGAATCTCCCCCGTGCACACTTGATATTTTAATTAGACTTAGGAGGAAGAACAAACTTTTCCCCATATACATAAATTGGTGAACCCAATGTGAACACTCCTTTTGCCTTAGCAAAGATAAAAGTTGGTTAAAATTAAACAAGATCATATAATTTATTTTCTTAGCTTACATCACATTAAATTAAGATAACAAGAACATAACCAATTTCTAATCCTACTGGGGGAAGGATAACGACCCCTTGAGTAAAATTAAGTATGAAACTTAGGGGAGAAATATTCTTTGGTAAGTATATCACGGTGGATTAGTGGGAGTCATAAGGAGGGTTGCTTATCTGGGTGACATAAGGATCACAAACATCTTATCTTCTTTGATATAAGTACTTTGGAAATAAAACTTTAATAAATCAATCAACCCTCTCTTTTCAAACCTTACTCAATGGACATTTTCTTAGACCTTACAAGTTTATTAAAATAGATTGTCTCCTTTTTCAAATCTTTTTAAAACCCAAGACATACTATACAACTCGTAAAGTAGCTATCCATCCAATTTTTTTTATGGAATATTATAAAGAATCTAACATCCATAAAAGTCCAAATTACAAAAAAGGAGACAAATATGTCATTATTATTTACTCTTTAATCTCCTTTCATGATGACCTTAATCATGTCATAACCTCTTTGCAAGAACACATAAAATACTATCAATGAATTTCTTAAAAATGATCAAAAGAAAACAACCTCTAAACCACTTAATCATACATCTTTTTCACAAGAACATGAAACTATCATCCAAAAATTTCTTGATGATGAGATCCATAACAATGATGAAAAGATAACTCATAGTTCCCTTAGTCATATAGCAACTCTTTCACAAGAGCTTGAAAAATCATCAATAAATTTCTTGATAACATTAGCAATGAACAAAACATTCCCTTAAAGGAAGATTCCATTAAGGTGAGCTTTAGCAATGAACAAGACACTCCATTAAAAGAAAAATCCATTAATATTTACCCATTTAAGAAAGATTCCATTAAGGAGAACATTAGAAATGAACAAGACATTCCCTTAAAGGAAGATTCCATTCATTAAGACTTATAAGCTCATGGTCCATGGTCATCTTTATTTATCTTTTTCTCCTCCATAGTAATATTTTTTGGGTCTTCGTTTGTCCTCCATCGTTGGTTCATCCAAGCCATTGGATTTTTCAAGGGGGTCTCTGGACCGTTGAATTCTCAAGCATAATTTTATGCAATTTTTGAATTCTGGTTCAATCCCCAACAAAGTTTCTGGTATGGTATGTGTAGAAATAATAGGGATATTTTGGCCAAGTTTTCTTGGATTTAATACTCTCAGACTCACAAAATAGTGATACACTCAAAGGATGTGGGAATGCAATGAAAGAAATATTGAAATTTTTAAAAACCATCAAGACCCATGATCTTTGTATTTTGAATTTTAAAAAATTTAAAAACACAGGGAAAACCACAAAAAATTCTAAAATAAAAGCACGTGTTCATTCCCTAAAAATGATGCCAAAGACTATTGGGGAATTTTATTGTACCCCTTATTATTTTTCATGCCATAAGAAATTATTGATTCCAACTAATATTGTGGACTCCGGTCAATCCACCTCTTTTAATAGGAATGAATAATAAAGAAGACTTCAAAGAGATCGTGGTTGGTTAGGAAACCCAAGAGAGAGCAGTAATTGTAACTTTTATGCCCATGCTTATACATATTTAAAAAAAATATAAAAGTTTAAGTGTTCTTTGACCAATATTCATAGAAAGTTGTTATTCCTTATCAGTTATAGCAATATTTTGTCAATTCATGAAATAGAGTGAAAAAGAAAGAAAAACTAGTTTGATTATGTTCAAGCACTCCACCTAACTCCTTAATTTTACTCCTTTCGATATATCCCATAAATAAATGAATTAAAATTGAGTAGTATGACTCTTCATTGGATATAGAAGGTCTCTTCTGGACCATCCATTTTACCTCCCATTAAAATTAGAATTCTATATTTGAATTCTTCTTTTGAGATTTTTAGACCATCCTTTTTTTTTTATAATTTACATGGTGGAATCGATAGCCACCATGAATCTGGGCAGGTTGTCCAACTTTTATTGCTGCCATAGTATTTTGCGTTATCCACCCCAAAACTTGCCATATAGATCTTTGTGCAGTCTACCCCTATAACCACCATGCCATAATCATTTTAAACCTTTTACGTTGTTGAAAGCACCAAGAAAGGGACAAGCGTTCAGTATGACGAGGCTCGATATTTGAACCTTGGACATCCATCCCCCTTACAGGGTTTGGTCAAACCAATTGGTCTACACCTCGGACCTACCATAATATTTTTAGGATCATTTCTGGGTATTTTTTTTAAGCCAATCACATCGAAGCATTGACTTGTTGTTCTTTTGGTGGATATGTGAGCCGTTAATCTACTGGATCAAATTTAAGCCATAATTTTTTTAGGATTTCCCAAGAATAGACATGCAAAGCATTACAATAACAATGAAGAGAAGAGTATAACTGATCGATTTATTTCATGGGATCAATTTTGTATAAATAGCAAAGTTGATCAATGTGAGCCATTGGATTATAACAACTCAAAAAATATGAACTAGTCTTAAACTAAGAGTTCACATAACTCATGGAAGAGTGGTGACTCAAGTAAGACTATCCTAGTAGAACTTAAGAGAAAAAAAATTTATTCTAACACCTCCCCTTAAGTGATACTATGGGTGAATGTATGAGTCCTAGCAAGAAGTCCTGATGAGGTACTCATGTACAATGAACTCTTATAGAAGAGATGGTAAAAAAACCACATGGGAAAAAACCATCTTGAATAATAAGAAGAAGAAGTAGAAGAGGCATGTCTTCGGATGGCAAAGATTATCCTCTATTGAACACCTAAAAAAATGAGTCCCGGTAACAAGGCCTGATTAGGTACTCATGTACAATGTACTTACATACAACAAGAAGAAGAGAGAGGTGAAAACCTCTGTGCACCCTTCTAATGCATCTTCTTAACTCCAAGTTTCTCTTGCAACTGAATGTAATGCAAATAAGGAAAGGATTTGGTGAAGATGTCTGCAATTTGATTTTTTGTAGGAATGTACTCCAATTTTAGATCCCCTTGCTGAATATGTTGTCGAATGAAGTGCATGTGAATCTCAATGTGCTTGGTGCACTGATGTTCAAGTGGATTACGGGCAATATGAATTGTGCTTTTATTTTCACACCAAAGGGTAATAGGTTGGTTATGTAAAAAACCAAATTCCCTTAGTATATAACGAAGCCAAAGAGCTTCTTGACTGGCTAAAACTACTACCTTGTATTCGGCTTATGTGGATGATAAAGTTAATGCCTATTATTTTTTGTATGACCAAGCAATAGGTGAAGAACCAAGACAAAAAACATAGCCAAAGGTGGAACATCTGTCTTCAACTGAACCTACCCAATCAAAATCTGTGTAACCATTGATATCCATGGATCCACCCTCATATAAGAGCCCAAAGTGAGTAGTTCCTTGCAAGTAGTGGAGGATTCTCTTGGCTGCTTGCCAATGACTAAAATGAGGTTGATGTGAGAATCTAGATATTAAGCCAACAACATATGAAATATTTGGGTGAGTATGAGTGAGGTATAATAGACTTCCTACAAGCTGTCTGTAGAGAGTAGCATCACATAGAGGGGACTTGCAGGAAGTACTTAGAGTGACTCCATACTAAAAAGGTGTGGAAGAAGGCTTGCAATCAATCATATTAAACCGTTGAAGAAGGTCTAGAGTATATTTTTGTTGATATAATAAAATTCTTGCATCTATTTGAGTTATCTAAAACCTAAGGAAGTAATGGGCTAAACCTAGATCAACCATCTCAAATTTCTCGAAAATGGAGTCTTTGATAATTTGGATGTGAGAAATGGAATTACCAATGAGTAGTAGATCATCAACATAGAGAACACATATGGTTATGTTTTCTTCATCCCTCTAAATTTAGACTATTGCAGAAGACTCATAATGAGAAAAACCTTTAGCTACCAAACGAGCTTTGTGTTTGTCAATTTTTCCATCAAGTCCATACTTAGTTTTGTAAATCCATTTACAATGAACCAATTTCCTTCCTTTAGGTAGAGGGACTAGATCCCAAGTTTTATTTTTTATTAAGGAAGAAAATTCATTCTCCATGGCATCATCCCATTCTTTTATACCAGTTGCTTCTTTGAAGGATTGAGGATCTGTTGAAATGGACTAATAGACAAGACCATAACCCATGGAGTTGCTTAATATAGATGATGGAAGATTTTGGATGTAAGGAGTGGCTTATTGAACTATGGTGTGGTTCCATTTTGGCATTGTGGAAGGAGTCATGGGTGTGGTAGGACTTTGAGGAGGATTTTGAATAATGGGATCCTCATGTTGGTCATCTATCTCAAGGGTGGTATCTTCACTATATTGGGGCTCAAATTTTGGAGATGGCTCGAGATAATTATTGTTGGAAGATGATTGAGAATATTTATAAGGCTCAAATGTTTCATCAAATTGAACATTTTTGTGAAAAAAGACCTCATGAGTTGTGGGATCAAGGAGCCTATAGGCTTTCATTTCCTCACAATAGCCAACAAAGATAAGTTGCTTGCTATTTTTGTCTAGAGCCTTCCTCTTTTTATTTGGGATGTGTGCCCAAGAAGTACACCCCAAAAACTTTTAAAAAGGAGACATCAAGTTTGGATCCAATCCATAATTCTTTAGGATTCAAATGGCCAAGAGCTTTATGAGGTGTGTGGTTTTGAATATAGTTTGCACAGTTAATAGCTTCAGCCCAAAAATTATTGGAAGATCTCTTGAGTGGAGCATATAGTTTGCCATTTCTTTCAAAGATCTGTTTTTCCTTTATGCAATGCCATTTTACTGAGGATTATGGGAGACTGAATGTTGATGAATTATGCCATGATTTTATAGGAATATGGAGAACTCATTACTGAAGTATTCCCCCCATTATTTGTACGAATTTGCTTGATTTTGCAATTGGCTTGATTTTTAGCTAAGGCCTTGAAGATTTTGAAGTGGGATAGCACATCACTTTTGTATTTTAGAAAGTAGACCCAAGTTCTTCTTAAAAAATCATCAATGAATTTCAAGGTATATTTTGCTCCTTTGAAATAAGGCTCTGGGAAGACCATCAAGTCACTATGGATTAACTCTAGAGGGGATGAGGCCTTTTGAGAATTACTTGGGTGAAAAGGATCTTGATGTTGTTTTCCAATAGCACATCCAGGACATACTCCTTCAATAGAGGAGACTTTTGGTAACCCTATCACCATTTTATGAGTATTCAACTCTTTTAGATAGTTATAATTGAGATGTCCAAACCTTTCATGCCAAATTTTTCTTTCAAGATCTCCATGTGCAACAAAAAATGAGGCTCTATATGAATTTTTGAATCCATTGAAGTGAAATAGATGAGTTTTATGATCAATATCTCCTTTTTCTATGAGAGAGTGAGGTTCTTGAAATTCTCTTATTTCAACCCCTATTGGTGAAAATAGAATTGTTTTGCCCTTTGAAGAAGTACAAATATGATAGATGGATAGGAGATTTGCAGCTATATTTGGGACATAGAGAACATTATTGATATACCCACCATCAATGGATATGTCACCTTTTCCTTTGATAGGGATAAAGGATGAGTCACCAACTTCTATGCTACAAGTTGAGCTTGAGGAGATTGAAGAGAATGACTCATGTGAAGAAGTCATATGATGAGTTGCCCCTGAATCTAGAACCCAATATTTTGATGGAGTTTTTATATTTTTACCTTGAACATTTAAGGCTTTCCCTATTTTCTTCTTGATGTCTGTTTTGTGATCCTTCATTGTTGCCTCTAGTTTTTGTAGTCTTTTCCAACATTTGTTCACAGAATGTCCATTCTTTTTGCAATGTGTACAAGTTATAGGGCCTCTTTATTTATTTTTGAATTTTTCTTTAGTGGAGGTGGATGCTACTAATGCTTTTGAGGAAGAGGGAGAGATCTCATATTTTGCAAGTTTTGTTTCCTCTCTAGTTAGCCTATCACAAAATTCCTCTAAAGAGGGCATTTTAAAACTTGTACCAAGTGCATCTTTTGTAGACAAAAAAGTGGTAGAAAAAATTTGAAACACTCCATTTAACTTAGAAAGAATAAGATAGATGCATTCTTCTTCTGTTTTATCCTTGCCACTGCCTTTTAGTTGAGTGAGGACTTCTTTAAATTTGGTGAGAAAGTCAACAATATTGTTGAAGTCTTCAGGAGATAATGTTGTTAACTCTGCCTCTAGATGCATTGACCTTATTTGATCCACTTTACCAAACAAGTTCTTTAGTTTTTCCCAACTTTCAAATGGGGTTTTACATTCTGAAATGTGAAACCATAAGCTTTCATTTACATTTGTGCTTATAATACCCATTGTTTCATACATCTTCCCTTTATGAACAAATATTTCATATTCTTTTTCAAATTCAAGCTGCTTCTCTTCTAGCAAGTGTGTGAGCCCTTTTTGAGAAATGAGATTTAATATTTTTGGCTTCCATGTGTGATAGTTATGAGGGGTGAGTGGATCAATTGTATTCATTTTACCAAATAAAATTGAAGTGAACCAATAACCCTTTTAACTTCAATAACTTCTTAGAGAATACAATGATGCTCTAGCAGAAACACCTATTTAAAGGAGGCAGCAGAAGCCCGACCTTTATACTTTCTCTTCAATTTACCCATCCTTACATGAGGGAAACTATAAGTAAATGAGGAGAATTGATACGTGGAACATAGGCTTATGAAGCAAGAGTAATCAGCCAGACCTCTATACCGAATCTTCTCAATTACCCGCCCTTACGTGAGGGAAACTATAAGTCAATGAGAAGAACGATACGTGGAACTTAGGCTATTACAAGGAAATGGGCGTTAATTGATGTGCTCTTTGAAAATATTTCAAGTTTTGCTTGCTTTAGTTTTCAAATGTTCATGTGTTTTTAAAAAAATAGTTATGCATGTAGAACATTTAGAAGATGCTAAAATTGAGATGTAAGCTATAATACCAAGTGGCAGAAAGTGTGCCACATTTAGATCCCACCACCAAACTATTCTTTATATCAACTTGTTTAAAGGAATGGAGCAAAAAAGAACTTTGTGAAGAAATCTAGGGATAAAAAAAAAAGATGCAAGGACCAGCACTAACAACCCCCCTGAAATCTTCAAAATAGGTGCAAGAATTAGCACCTCCAAAAAAAAACCCTCAAAAAAATATTTGTATTAGAGGTTACAAATGGACTTGTCAGTTTGTTGAGTGCTCAAAAATAGGCACAGATCAACAAAAAATGATAGTAGTCCTTGAGGAGGTTACAATATTTAGAAGCTTCAACTTTCTCTAATATAATTGCAATTTATCCAGATGTAACAATATTTGAAGAGAGGCAACAACTTTTTTTGTTATACTGGCAACATATGGGCTTCCTCATGTGATGAAAAAATTTTTTTTTCATAAGTCCATATAAGAAAAAACCAACTTGATGTACAAAAAATGATGAGCAGCTACGAACTTTGGCTCGAAGGTGAACGACATCGTTCTTGACTTTTCTCACTGCATATCTATGGGTGAATATGTAAAAAAAACCAAAAAATATGATAAAAAATATTACCCTTGGCTTGATTTGTTCTCCACAGTTGGCGTTCAAGGAAGAACGATTTGGTGGGGTGCCTACTTCGATCTGTGATGCTATCTTCATCAGGTGATGTGCAATGTGCTACAGAGGAACTTTGTTCTGTGAGGTGAACTTCTTAATATGATCAACATGCTTCTTTGGCTTCGATTTGTGACTATGAATTTCATCAGTCGATGCACTATGAAATGCATAGGAAGAACAAAGTTTGGAGAAGCGAATTCATAGAATGATTTTTTAAAAAATCTCCTCTCCTTATAAATATGATCGAACGTTTATGAGAAATTTTGGCACCATGAGATGATAGTTTCTCGACGAGGGAGGATCATGAAACCATAGATAAAAGATCTGTGACCATTCTTAGATGATCGTTCGGAGATTGGTGTGGACACTCAGTTGCATTGATGCATGGCAGATGTAAAATGAAGCATGTGGTTTAATAGCACGATGACACATCAACAAACTTTGACTGAGTGGAAGTGAGTTCTTCCCTAGTATCATGCCTTTGAGTGAAGTCAATCGGATATGATAGCACTCCCATTATTGCACTACAAGTAGACAATATGGTGAGGATCGTGGCATGCCACTAACTGCAAGGTCTTCATGGAGTGCACCCAAAATGAAATGCTACCAACAAATAAGGGATTGCGTCAAAGATATCATGAGGGCTACAAATGACATCGAGGAGGTAGCAGAGTTGTAGATGGTAGTGAATGACGTTCCTTCCAACAAGGAAGGGATTGCTTCAAGGAATCACGAGGGCTATGAATGACGTCGAGGAGGCAGCAATGCTCTCAAAAAGAACTTAGATGGCAGCACCTTAAAGGAGAGTTGTGAATGACGTTGTTGAGGCGATAGACATCTCTAAAGAATGAGACTGAGATGGTATACTTTGATTTCCTTCCTGTGTAGAGCAGCAAGTAAGAGGGGTAAAGATATATATGAGGCCAATTTGCAAAAGCAAAGTGGCCAAAGAAAATTAATATATATTTTCTCTTAAAATATTTCACTGTGAATACTATTGCAGGGCAAATCAAGGCTCTACAACAGTGAAAAAAGAACACACATTCTTATCATTTGCATATTTGTAAGAAGAATAAAGCTATCATCCAGAGGAAGATTAAAATATTGCAAAAATATATATAATTCTATTAGAAAGAACTATAACCAATTTGCAAAAAAAAATTGTAGACTTGTAGCTAAAGCATGGAGTGGTCTACAAGAGATATGTCAAAAAAGACAATGAACCAGTTCTAGAAGAGCCTTCAAGAGAGAATGTTGAACAAGATCTATCCTGCTCTGGTACCATGTTAGAATTTCCCAAGAATAGACATGCAAAGCATTACAATAACAATGAAGAGAAGAGTAGAACTGATTGATTTATTCCATGGGATCAACTTTGTATAAATAGCAAAGTTGATCAATGTGAGTCGTTGGATTACAACAACTCAACAAATCTGAACTAGTCTTAAATTGAGAGTTCACTTGACTCATGGAAGAGTGGTGACTCAAGTAAGACTATCCTAGTAGAACTTAAGAGAACAAAGATTTATTCTAACAAATTTTATGAGCCTCTAATTGGTGTGTTTTTTGAGGTGTCTAATAAGTTTTTGACTATTTTTGGCATGATATAATAATTTTAGAGTTTTCCCAACGTAGTATAACAAATTCTGACCACTTTTTATAGCTTTTGGTTATTCATTTCATTCGATGATACTTCTAGTCCATACATATTTTGGAGGCTTATCGAGGCCATATATCTGGAGGTATATAAGATACAACTATTTTTGCTTTGGTAGGCCTCCAAGGAAGTTTATTGACCATTAAATTCATTGGGAATGATTTTGGACCATCAAATCTTCAAATCAATAGGATCACAAAGATCACCAATTATTTCTCAAGCAACTTCCTTGACCGTTGATCTATAGGGTGAACCTTGAGCCATCCATTTTTTAGCCAATAATATTATAGCATTGATCATATAGTCCTTCAAAAATGTTTTCTATCTATCGATCTATCAAAGATCTTCCTAGTAATTATATTTAAGGTCATATAAGATAAAAATACCTTTGCATCAATAATTTTTTGAAGGATTTTCCTATCTGTTGGATATTCAAAGGTTATTCCTTAACATTCATTTATGGGTACACATATATAATTTTCAACCTTAGAAAAAGGTGTTAATCCTTTGATGCTCTACAACTTAGGTTTTAAGATCTTAAAATATTAATAATCAAAGAGGACACATGAATGAATTTCAGCTTAAACTTTGGTATTATAGTCAAGGGAAAAATTATTAGTGCCTCAAAAACCTTAGGATTTATAAACTTTAGGAAAATGAAATGCAACTAAAAAATGGGGGAATGAAATATCACTAGGTTTATGGTTTAGACCTTAGGAATTTTTGGCCCAAATTAATGATATTTATGAACAAAAGACTTTTGAAATCACCTTGAAACCTTAGACCTAGATAAACTTATTTATATAGTAGAAATATTAATGAAGTGGACTATAGACATAGAAACACTAAGGACATAACAAACTAAATTGTAAGACTATAAAAATTGGAAATTTATAAATTTTTTAGGACTAATGGGAATTAAGAAACATAACAAAGTGAATTAAATCTATGAAACTAATGGTATCAACTGAAAAAGAGATAATAAGCTTAATCAAAATGAAACCTAATGGAACCTAAGGTGAGAATTTTTAAACAAACCATAAAACTAACAAATCACAAAAATTTGAGATTAGGGGCATACTCTAAGTTGTATTGGAGGGTCCAACATAGGCTTTGACTAGAACAAGTGAAGAAGACTTGAATCACTTGAAAACCCTAGACTCTCTTGGTTTACACATTCTTCTTAATCACCTAAAAAAAAACTAAAGGATATGAATAAACTATTTGACATACTTATATTAAAGACTTAAAAAAAAACACCCATGATGCACTATCATCCCATTTTTTTTACAATGCATCATACTCTTATGACCCCAAATGTAGGGTGATAGAGTTTTAGATGTTGACCATTGATTGAAATCTGCATCTGGTCTCCTTTTTAGGTTTTTAGTTTATAAGTATGTTGTCCAACTATCTAAACAATTTGATATGGTCCAAGCCATTTAGCCTCTAGTTTTCCTTTCTCTCCATGTTTATCATTCTTGGGATCCCAATATATTACTATATCACCTTCTAGAAATGGCTTTCCTTTTGCTTTCTTGTTGAAAAGTTGCACTATTTTTTGAGTTTGTTCTATCATTTTTACTAGAGCTTCTCTTTTGTCTTCCTACAATTGTATAATTTGATCTAGTCTCCTTTAGAAAGCATCTAGATTTTCATGGTCTTGGATAAGTAGAGATAAAACATTTCTTTCTAGCTGAGGGAGTAATAGAGCATTTTCCCTATACACTAGCTCATATCAAGATTTTCCTGTACTTATTTTAATAGATAATTTGTCTTCCCATAGAGCATATTTTAACTCATTGTCCCAACTTCATTTGTTTTTTCCTAGTGATATCTTTATTCTGGTAATCAATTTTTTTATTAGAGGAATCAACTAAACCATTTTATTGAGGATAAAAATTTGCTAAATGAGAAAGCCCCATACTATATATAGCATAAAATTTAATCATTTCAAAGGAGGTAAAATAGTTTCCATTGTTTGTGACTATCTTTTTAGGAACCCCAAACCTAGTCAATATGTTTTCTTCCAAAAACTTAATGACTATTTCAGTTGTTGAGTTCTTAAGCAGATTTGCTTCTATCCAATTGGTAAAGTAGTCTATAGCTATTATGATTCATCTATGACCGCTATAAGAGTTAGGATTAATTTCACCAATTAAATCAATTCTCCACTAAGAAAATGGAGCATCAATGATCACTGGAATTAGAGGTATATTTACAAAATGTTTCTTTCTTGTAAATATATGATAACTATGAGAACCTATGACTAATTGGTGAACATATATAAATAGGGTAGTCTAGTAATAACCAACTCTCATTATCTTATTGGTTGTGGATTTTGGAGCAAAGTGGCCACCATAGAATCCAGAATGATATTATTTTAAGACCTAGGAAACCTCTTTCTTAAATAAGGAGAGTAGTAATACACCATCTAGATGCCTCCAATAAAATTTACCTTCTTTAACATAGTATCTATGGGCTTTTTGTTTAACATATCTCATTCTATTTTGAGATATGCCTCTTGTAAAATAAAAGGTCTAAAGATACAACAATATGTCATCATACCATTTACATTACATATTCTAAATACTTCTAATATCCTATTATTCATCTTCTATGATAGTATTGTTCATATCATTTCCTTATTTATTAGCCATATACTTTACTAAACCATGTCCTCTAACAATCTAAACTACTTTGAACTCTATATCATATTGTAGTTTAATAATCCACCTTGCAGTACTACTTGTGGATTCAGACTGAGTAAGGACATCCTTAATGACTATGTAAGGAATGCAAGCTATTACTTTGTTTGATCCAAAGATGATTTTAAAATATTCTAGAGCTCTTATTAAAACATAAGACTATTTTGCTATCATTAAATATTTTAACTAAGATCTTTTTAGTCATGTACTCAAAAGCTATGTGTCTCGCATTATTCTCATTATCTTTCTAAGATATATTGAAATGTTTAAAGTAATTGGGGCAATTAAAAATAGGAGTTGTAGTAATTACATGTTTAATATTCTAAAAATATATGATGTTCTCTTCTATCCAAATTATGTCCCCATATTCCTTAATCATATCATTTATAGGCTTTGCAATTTCAACAAAATTGGGGACAAGCCTCCTTACAAAGTTAATATTTCCAAATAAAGATCTAACTTCTTTTGAATTTTTAGGAGGGGAGTTTTAGCAATAAATTCTATCCTTTGTGGATCAATGTTGATGCCCTCTTTAGAAACAACATGCCCTAGCGATTTTCCTTGTGTATCTCCAAAAAAATATTTCCTAGGATTGAGAGATGTGACAAACTCTTTGCACCTACTAAATACAATAGCTAAATATTCAAAGTGGTTTTCTAGTTTTTTAGAAAATAATATGATGTAATCAAGATATACAACCACTATCTCAAACATTAAATATTTAAAATTAAAATCCATAAGCCTCTGAAAGGTTGCACTTGCATTCACCAATTCAAAAGGCATCCTAAGATATTTAAAATTTCTCTAAGGTGTAGTGAAGGTATTATCATATCTATCCTCTAGTTTAAATAATATCTGATTATACCCTGAAAAACCATCCAACAAAGACATTCTAGTTGATCCAACTACTGTCTGTAATATTTGCTACATATTGGGGAGTGAATAATTGTCTTTGAGTGAAATCTTATTCAAATTATTGAAGTCAATACATAATGTAATATCTCTATTATTCTTCCTAACTGGTACTAAATTTGCTATCCAAGAAGAAAATATTACCTTTCTAATTATTTTGGCATCTAGTAAATTTTGTACTTCTTTTTGCATAACTAGATGTAATGTGGGATTGAATTTTCTCTGCTTTTGTCTAAAAGGATTTGCATCTTCTTGTAGAGGTATTATATGAGTCATAACATCTATATTAAATGTCCTAAAATCTTCATAACTCTAGGCAAAAACATATTTATTATTTTTCAGAAAACTAATATTTTTTTGTCTTTATTTCCTTGAAAAAGCTTTATTTATTTTAACAAGCCTTGGCTCTTCCTCTATTCCAATATTTACATCATTGAATTCATATTATTGAAAGAGTGGCTTATAATCTCTATCAAAATCATCAAATAAACTTTCTAAATAAAAAAATCCCTTAGGAAATATGTTTATCTTTAGTTGGATGACTTCAAATGGATCTCCAACAACATTTAATTTGTCTCCATCCTCTTCATCACATATTACATCAACAAATTGGTTTTGAAGAGTTATGATTTTTTTTTTTGTTAAATAGAAAGATTTATATTTTTGATAGGGTTTTTAAGGATCCCTTAACCTAATTAAAAAAATAGCCATTATAGATATACCATGATAAAGGATAAACTGAGGACCCCTAGCAAGGTATTTACTGACAAGAGCTATATACGAGGATGCAACCTTAGGCTTGAAAACCTAGATATTGTAACAAAAACTAAAGAGTGAGGGTGCAGCCTTAGGCTTGAGGACACTAAAAAAAAAAGGTTAGAAATTGAAACAAAAAACTACAACTGAAAACATAAGGGCTCCCATGTAGGGAAGGCAAGAAACCAAAAAGATCCTGTTGTGGCTGATCCACAACACACCCCAAAATTGGGGACCCACATTTTTGCATGCTTTCAAAAAGATCTTAGTGACCCAGATGCTAAAAATCAAGAAAAGGGCAAAATTGCACAAGGATGAAAAAGTGTCACGAAATTGCAACATGTTGCTCCATCGCGGCCGAAAATGAAAAAGTGTCACGAAATCGTGACATGTTGCTCCATCGCGGCCGAAAATTAAAAAGTGTTGCGAAATCGCGACGTGTTGCTCTATCACGGCCAAAAATGAAAAAGTGTCGCGAAATCGCGACATGTTGCTCCCTCACGGCCGAAAATGAAAAAATGTCACAAAATCGTGACATGTTGCTCCATCGCGGCTGAAAACGAAAAAGTGTCACGAAATCGCGACATGTTGCTCCGTCACGGACTAGAGAGGAGAGAGAAATATCAAATGGAAATTATAGCAAAATCGTGACATGTCGTAGAATCGTGGTCAAAACAGTCAAACAGGGCATGAAGCAGAAAAGCATAGCGAAATCGTGACATGTCGCAAAATTGCGATCAACGCAGTCAATGGCAGCAGGTGGGCGGAACCATCATGAAATTGTGACGTGTTTGATTTTCACGGCTTGCAAACGAGCAGAAGGCATAAAATATAAAATGGTCACGAAATCATGACAAAATCGAGCCAAAGGTGATAAGGCCCAGCAGTGTAGCGAAATCACGACGAGAACTAACACAAAGTGCATAAGTCGAAAGGCGTCGCAAAATCGTGATGCGTCACGTTTTCACAATGCGGGTGGATTAAAAGGCCTAAGTGGTAAAATGGTAGCGATTTCGCTATAGCCAAAAAGTGAAGCCAAACAAAGCAAAGAGGCATAGCGATATCGTGTAACTTTTGAGGAAAATTTTAGCCAAACAAAGACGTCGCGAAATCGTGACAGAAAGTGAGAACCATGCAGAGAGCAGAAAAGCATAGCAAAATCACGACATGTCACAAAATCACGGTCAAGACAGTCAAACAAGGCACGAAGCAGAAAGGCATAGCGATTTTGTGACAAAAAGCAACTAAGGGGCACAAAGCGAAAAAATGTCGTGATATCACGACAGCAAGCAGCAAAGGTGCCCGAAGCGGAAAAACGTTGCAATTTCACAACAGGTTGCGGCCAGATAGCTCCAAAGTGAAAAACGTCACGATTTCACGATAGGTTGTAGCCAAGGCATACGGTGATGAAAAACGTCGTGATTTCATGATAGAAAAATAGCAAAGTGTATAGAATGAAAAGTTGTCATGATATCGCGACATGTCGCCATTTCGCTGTGCATGAAAGCGGACAAGGCTGTTGGCAGGAAAATGTCACGATATCGTGACATGTCATGTTTTCCCGATGAAAGTAAAGGAGAAAAGCTGCATGCATAAAAAATTCATGATTTACATCGGGCCATTATAGAATGTGCAAAGGAAGCACGAAACACATGGCATACAGGTGTCAGGGCTATAGAAGCGTTATAGTCAACAAAAAATATCGAACATTTCGGCATTGAACAAAAATTCAAAAGCAATGAAAAGGTGGGAGTACGAAGCGATGCATTCTGGGAGGTGAAACGAAGCACCGCAGGACGAAACAGAGAGCTGCATCAGAAGTATAAAAGCAAAAGCATAGGACAGGTTCAGGGGTCAAAAACTGCTGCAAGCAGAGTTGTAGTGCCGAAGGCGAGACGCCATTCTGGGCCTGCTTGGGGCTGTTTTCCTTCCTTTTTCTGGTTTTGAGAAAACCAGATATTCTACTGTTGTAACATGATTAATTCTTTAATGCAGGAGTGTTCAAAAATTTGCATCTTGTTGGCAAGAAAGGAGTTATTTTCTGCATGCATGTTTACATGTTTATCTTTCCCCTTTTCAGATTTCTAGGCTTATAGATGAAGTTGAATGCAAGTTCTCTTGGTTGCTTCATGCGAATGTCTAAATCTGAAAAATCACAATAAAACCCCAGAGACCAGCACTTAACTTATTTGGATTGTGTGTGTTTTGTAGGTTCAATAGGTTAGGTTGTATGTAGAAAACCTCATTGTCTTCTATTTTTCTAGGACGGGATAGCATCAGACTGAATGCAATTTTTAATTTCTTTTCTTTTACATTTTATTTTCTTTTTGCTGCACTTTATTTTCAGAAGTTCCAACTTTATTTTTTTTAAGCATTAAAATAAAATAAAAAAATTAAAAAACTTCAAATCCATAAATAATTCCATCATTTATGGCATTTCATCAGATTCCATTTTGAGGTTACAGCATGGTCATATAAAGATCAAATCATATTTGCATTATTCGGGTTCAATGAACAATCGCTAAATTTTCACAGTAAAATAAACCACAGTGCCCCTTGTTTTTAGTTACTTGCAACCACTAAGGTGTTCCAAGCATTTTTATTGAATATCTCTATTTGAGATTATTGATACACATATACTAAATGCTAACATAGCGAAACCTTGGAGAAATTGTTTTTCTTTGCAAGCAGAGGATTTAGAACCCAAATCCTATCGGAGAGTGTGTTTTCACAATCGGGTGAAAATTCAACTCAACAGATCCTATTATCCAATACAAAAACGGGCTCCATGTAGGGTAGCCATAGGAACAACAAAATAGGATAAGTGGAAATCAGTCCTCAGTCGAGGTTTTATCCTCTTCCTTAGTGTCATTCTTATCAGTGTCCTTAGGCTCAATATTCATAGTAACCTTGTCTGCTTCAGAACCTTCATCAACTTCCTGGCTAGTCTGACTAGCATAGAATAGTTTCTATAGTCCTTCCCTGATGTCCATGATGGAATTAACCATTGCATTCATCATTTTTGTGGTGAAGGATATGATGAAATCATTGAGTTGTTTATTTTCATCTTGTATTTCCTCTTATTCATTCTTGATATCGATAACATTGCACTTGGTGGCCAGGTTTTGAAGCCTGGCCGACTTCCTCATAGGCTCTTCTGCACTATTGAAACTTATGCTCTTTCTTGCCCTTAGTTTTGTGATGGTCTCAATGGCCTTTCTATTCTTCTCAGCAAGAGACAGGTGAACCTAGGAGGAACCAGGTTTAGTAGAACTAGCATCGATAGGGTTAATTTTATTAGGTTTAGGATCGTTGGCAAAAACATAGGTGTAGATGACCTTAAACATACCCTTATGGCGGGGGAGGTCATGATTTTTCTTGTCTCTATAGGATGTTATGGATTTATTTATGGAATTGAGGAAAAATAGGGGTGTAGCACCCTAAAATTGACATGGTTAAAACCTTAGTAAAAAGATAAAATATTAAAATTTGAATTTCAACCCCAAACTGCCTGTTAAACCGTCTTTTACCCGCTTTCCCCATTTTTCACATCATTTTTAGGATTTGTTTTGACCGTTGGACGATATCGTCGCAGATTAGACGACATCGTCCCTGATTTGACGAATTCATCTGGAATAGAACATCCAGATGATTTCGTCCCAAAACCAAATTTTCATAATTAGCTTATGTTTCAACAACCTCTCCAACTCGGGAAAAAGCGTGTCTGCGTAGTTGGAGATTTCCCTGTTGGAGATCTCCCAGATTGGGATGATCACCAACCTCTCAAACCTCTTTTTAATCCTATATAAACTAGGATTTTTCTAGTTTATCCCCCTGCCTCCCTGCCTAATTCTTGTTGATTCTCCCTGAACTCCCAACCCCTTTGTTGACAGGATTTCATTGCAAAGTTAGCTCTTTATTCCTTCGTATTATTGCATGCATTTGGTATTTTTGCATTTTTATTTGCAGGAATTCTACTATTTTTTTAGTCGAAGCTATCTTGGATCGTCGCAGATGATATTGAATGATTGCAAACGATTTCATACGATTGGAAGCGATCCTGACTGTAGTCCAGATTGGGGGAAATCCGAGTTTAGAGTTCACATTTTCTTAAGCTTTTTTGCATTTTCCATAACATATTTCTGCACTGTTTTAAGTTATTATGTTTTATGCACCTTGGAGTTCACCTCATTTAGCATAGTTGCATGATAAAGGTAAAATCAATCATTAAATTTACTGCATTTCCTAATTTGTTATTAGACACTATTATTTAGGCAAGTTTGCTATTATTTATATCATTATCCCTTGCTTTTGCATTTGCATATTTGGTATTTTGTGTCTATTTCTATGATTGCAGGTTTCTAATGGATTCGTCTGATGAATTCATTAGATTTCAAGCGATTATGTCCTATTTTAGATGACCTTCTATGATTTGAGATGATCCCAAGAAATATCAGATGATAATGTGCAAACTAAGATGATCTGAACTACTACAAGACTCAAAATCTCCATCAGAAATCTGAAATCAGGTATGAATTCTTTTGGTTAGCACATTCTCTATAATTTGCATCTATTTCCATTTTCTATATTCATTGAAATCCGCATTGGCATATAGAATAGTTTAGATTCATATCGGCCAAACCTAGGAGTTGAATGATCAAGCATAAAAATGAACACATCAAACACACCATCAACCTAGGCATGGAAAATGCCATTCAAAAGTTTCCTGGTGAACCCACCATCCATAAAAAATTCACCCTTATACACCTCCCCCGAGAGGTGGGACCTTCAAAGGGCCTCTCAATCCGAGGTATTGTCCCATCCTTTTCACATCCCCATTTCGGGCACGGATCCTATAGCCTGAAGGTAAGGGTGTGAAAAATTTGGAGCGATACATTTTGGTGAACCCGACATGAAAACTAAAAACCTTTTGAAAACAAAATCTATATATATATATATATATATATATATATATATGTATACAAGAATAATAATAATAATAATAATAACAAAATCATCATTTCAAGTTTGAATTTCTTAGATTCAATTCTAAATAGTAGATACTAAATATTACTTTTAGAAGTACTAAAGAAACCATGAGTTTTTACTCAAATCAATATGAGCCCATTAGTAATGTTGGAAGAATTAAGCCAAATACATTTGTTGATTATGACCAACCTCATCCCTATTCAACATCACCTCCATCACGCTTTTCTCATTTTTCATCCACAACCCAATAGGACAATCCCTTTTCCAATCCTCTCCATAACGATATTATCTATTCTCCCATATATCCATATTATGTCTATCAATCCACATACAATCCTCCACCACCCTTTCAATATTCTTCTTTCAATACAACACATCCATTTCAACAAGAAAATACTTATTCTTCCAATCCTACAAAGCACTCACATCATACTTCCCAATCATCCTATCATTATTCTACCCATGATAAATAAAAGAGAGGTAAGAAACCATTAGGTCCTTTTATTACTGAACTCCTAAGGCACATATCAAAAACCTCTCGAAAACCTTCATCACGTACATTTACAAAACTCAACCAACCACTCGATATAATTCTCAATAATTTACTTGATACAAATAGGATTGAACTCCCTTCCATAAGACAACTTGATACCACAGTAGATTGGTTTAAACCTGAGCTACATTGTGAATATCATAGAGTATATGGACATATGACACAAAATTGTAAAGATTTAAGATGTGCAATTCAAGATTTGATTGATGAGGGTCTTTTTAATATAAAAGAATTACAATCTACAACTGATTATAAATCTTCAGTAAACTACCAAACTCCTACACAACAAATACCAATAATCAATCAAGACATGGGGATCCGCCAAGAACCCCTATTCAATTATCAACAATAGGAAACCAATCAAATATTGCATGTTAATGTGTCTCTTCATGATGATATTACTAATATTGTAACATAAACTACAAATGAGCAACCTCAAGTTCAATCAATTCAATATGATATTCAAGAAATGGATTCCTCATTTGACCAACCTTCAAAACTATCTTTGACTCTAAAGAATGATCCAAAATGGAATGTAAGCATATAAAGCTCATCTTTAGAATCAATATCAATCTGAAATCCACTTTGATAGCCAACAACAAGTGATTAATCCTCAAGCAAAGATATCCCTTTTAGAAGTATTACAAAGTTCTCATAAGGAAACTTTGTTCAAGATACCTAGCCAACAATTTGTTCCTCATCATATTTTCTCTAAGAACATAATTAATGGTGTAAACCCTCTTGAGGTTAACCATATTTCATTCTATGATGAGGATATTCCTTCCTCTACTCCACAAGAAGACTACTATCTTTACATTATAGGATCTAGTAAAGAAACACCTGTTAAAACTATCATGGTAGATAATGTCTCCTCTCTTAATTTATGCACTTATCAATTATTCCAAAAACTCAAATCAAAGGAAGAAGATCTTAATGAATCAAATGTTATTATAAAATATTTTAACAATGAAATTCAAGAAGCTCAAGGTACTATAATTTTTCCCCTCAATATTGGATCCAAGATCCTAGATACTTTGTTTTTTGTAGCATATTGTCCTTCACCTTACAACCTACTTCTTAGAAGTCCTTGGATTCATACGATGAGGGTTGTCCCTTCCACTCTTCACCAATGTTTGAAATTTGAACTTGCAAATAAAAGTGTTACCATACATGGTGACCCAACACCATTTGAAGAATATTTAATGATTGAAACATCAAGTTCTATACATTCTCTATTGTCACAATTATATTATATCCATCACTTTTCTTCATTCATATATGATCATCCTTGTTTACCAAATAACACCCATGCATATATTTCATATATGCTCCCTCCATATTATCAAGACTTGGAAGATAGTGATAAGAATGTAGAACCTTCTTATCCTTCTGATATTTTATTTTGTAACATGATCAATTTTACACATATAAAAGTAAAATCTTTTGCTACATTATTCTATATTCTAACAAATATTTTGTTATCACTACCTTTTATTCATCACCTTTTGTTCTTACCTTCATCACAACCAAATTATCCTTCAAAACCTCCTTTGATTTTGAAGCAACCTTAGACATGCTATACTAAAATAACCTTGTATAGTGTCTATAGATCATCTTGTATATACCACCAATTCCATCATCTAAAAATTCATATAAAAAATTAAAATTAAAAAAAAAAACAATCACATTGTAGTTCTTTCAATTCATCAATTAAAATATAAAAACATCCAAAACATCAAAATCTTCAAAAAACATCTTTTATTTTTGTACTTGTCAAATTGTGAAGTATTGCAGTTATATTTTCAGTTATTTTGGATAAATTAACATTTATTTGGAATCCCGCACTTTCACACTCACATGAATAAATCTCTTGATTTTATTTGTTATGATTATTCATCTCTCTTATATCAAAGCCCACAGTTGAATTAAATAAAGTTTTGAGCATAGAGAATTGATCTTGTTATTTACTTGAACCAAGTATATCTCTTCACATTAAAATGATTTCATTGCACATTCGATATGATGCTACATAGTAGAAATGGTTTCCTAAGCGAAAATTTTCCCCTGCTATCCTATCATGCACATGGACTAGAATCTTTAAGAATTGACAAAAGGACAAACTCACCCCTACCCAAAATAAAAATCCCTTGCTCTATAGCTAATCCAAGCAAGTATCCCTAGCATAGGAAGAAAAGAAAAGTTCAAGAAATAGAGAAAAAGAAAAAGGTTATTTGAATCATCACAACAATATTTCAGCATTATCTCAAATATCAAGCAAAAATACAAAAGTACAAAAAAAAAAAAGGAGCAAAAGTGAAAAGCGAAAGCAAAATACAATAAACTCCTTTCCCTACCCCTTGAAAATAAAAGAATGGTGAATGAGCTTGAATCCCTGGAATTCTCAATTATTCGAAAACTGTGAGGTAAGCCCCATAACAAGTGGTTTGTGCCCAACCCGCTTGGCCTTGGGTAAATCCTAGCATGGCGATATGTCTGTCACATTAGCGACCTTCTTTTGTACAGACCTTTGTTAGCTTATGGATTAGCTAGCTCTTGATAAACCTAACTTACATAGTAGTTTGGTATGGTTACATGCATATAAATCATGGTCAACAAACATTCATTTGGTCAAGGCAAATTACTTGTATCAAATTATCTTGCTCAAAATTGGTGAATGAACAATACAATCACACACACATTTGTATTTGAGAGATTTTGTATCATTATGATAAATCAAGATCGGTAATGAATTCACATTTGCACATGAGGATTCCTTATAAATCTACATTTCTCTTTGAGATAATTTAAAATATTTTTGTAACTCTTTTCGAAATAATTTTATCCTTTTATTTTAGAATTCTTGTTTTCTATAAGAGCAATTACATACATCTTCTCACAAAATCTCAAAAATAATGTCAAACAAAATTTTCATATTATTATTTTTCTGTTTATCAAAGATAAAAAATGCATCTTGCAATAAAACCGACAATCTATTTTCTTCTTTGGATTTCGTGATGATGGTATAAGTTTATACCTATAATTCTATGCCTAATGCAAACCATCATTCTAATTTTCTTTTCCATTTATTTTAAAACAAAATTCATCAAAACATGTGACTTGCATCATTATGTTACACAATTATGCTTTACAAACAAACACCTATTCTATTTCATGATTTTATGTTCAAAATTCAATATTGCACCCATGGTATAAATTCTAAAGGAATTGTTCAAAATTTTATCACACTTAGGAATTTATGCCTAGCAACATCATATTTTCATGCATACTATTTTTATGAAAATCTGAAAACAAATCATCAAACCATCATTATCTCCATCATTACAACACAAAGTCTTAAGACAGTCTCTTAAGCACTCTTTTACTTTTAACAATATTTCTATACTGGGATTAGCTTGATGATCGAGTGAGCAGCGACTCCATGAAATGGTATATAATAGCAACAATGTCCTTTGAAATTATTGTTAGAAGTCCCTTTTATTTTTTATCAAATCACACCACAAACACCAATTGTTTACATCAGATTATTTCATTTAAAATCTTACAGCATGACATCAAAATTATAATATTTCAAAACAACATAATTATATGAATCCTCAATCCAATAAGCAAACAATTCAAATAGTAAAGCATCATAAAAACATATGAAAAAGTCATATCATCAAAAACAAGATCATATATATATATCCAAAAATTATATACATCATATCAAAACTGGATTGGTATGCCACAATCTATACCTTGGCATACTCAATCCTCTCAACAATCTCTACAAAATTTACAGTCCATAGACACCTAGCCTAGAGAAGCCCTCGAGCTCTTAGCATCATCTCCTACCCCACCCTAACATGGAGGAGGTGGTCCCATAGAGGTCCAGGCTGTATCTCAGGTCCTCGTTGTCGATCGTGAGGATGTCCTCACCGATCCCATCATGACTGGCTCTGCAATAGGGGCTAGTAGTGGCACCCTCTAGTTCTCTGGAACCATGTGATAGTATAACCCCTAGTAGAAGGCAGTCTGAGCAATAGACCATGATAGATCATCCCTACTCACCCCTCTGTCCTGAGATCTAAGCCATGTAGCCTCATCCTGGAGTGTCTGCACCTGAGCTTAGAGGCAGGCAACCTAAGCCCGAAGAGTCGTTGTCTCGTTGCTCTCCCCTACGTCAACACCCTTGCTATTATAAAGCGATGGTGGTCTCTTGCTCTGCTACAAAGGGAGCCTCTCCTCCCTCCACTCTATCTCCCATGACCTCTATGGAGCCCGTGCCATCCTCTGGCGTCTCCCCTGTGGGATCCACCACTGCTCTCTTCCCTCATGACCTCGCGTTGCCTCAATAGCAGCCTGCCACTACCTCCCCATTTGGTGCACCATAGCGTGTATTGGACCCTATGCCCTCATCATTCAAGGAGGGTGGATGCCTACATACCAGGCATCATAGCCATTAGCAACCTTGACATCATCACCATCGACTAGCTGGATGGGGGCATCGTCCACATCCTGACTCCAAAATTGCTGCATATCTAGAGCCCCGCTTAGTGTAGTATTATCTTGAAAAGTCTAGGAGTACTTGTAATCCTTGATAGAAGGGATCCCCTATTGTAGACCAAACTATCATAGTACCCGATCATAGCAGTGGAGCTCTACCTCTCCCCGCTCCATCCTTAGCCAGCAGAATCGCCTGATGCGAGCCAGCTCCTGCCCATCCTCTGCCCACCTGTGGTGCTCTCGCCATGGCCTCCAGGTGATCTGGTCTGAGATGAGGTCATCTAGAAACCTCTAAGACATCGACAGATCTATCCGCAACTGTGAACCCCTCTGTAACCACCAGTAGAAAACCTGGGGTCTCTCCCGATCAACACCTGTAGCAACGATGTCAAGACCAGACATCGACCTCCCTTGGATATGACCCCATGCAAGATCCTATACAAGCGATAGAGTACAAAGCTCCCCCATGCAAATTTGTATCCATGGTCTCTCATATCATAGACTGTCTGAGAGCACCCATGATAGTCTGCATTTGCTCTGATGGCACAGCAGTAAGTCACCGACAACCCCTACCAAAACCCATGTCAGCCTAGATGCCCGAGGCATCTATTGTAGTGATTTGATGTTCACTTTGCCCTTCTCTAGGGCGAAGCTCGGGTCTCCAGTTAGTCTCATCATCACCTAGCCTTGATTGGCCACAGGCGTCATCAGTCGTCCCTATATGGGGATCCTCATGATCCTCCATATGTCCTCTAGAGTGGGAGCCATCTCCCCTGTTGGTAATCGAAAGCAAGACGACCCCAGATACCACCTCTCTGCTAGGGCTATCAGTAGCCCTATGTCAGTCGGTACTTGTGGCATCTCTGCCACATGCTATAGGCCGACCAGTCTAAGTAAGTCACGCTCTTCCTGGTCAAGCACGGCTATGTCATCCCTTAGCCCACTGTATTTCCATTCTCGTCTCTTTAGTAATCCCCTCTGCAAAACAAACAATAAAACAACAAAATCATTAATAACTCAAGCATGCAAATTAAACAACTTAAAATCAAGTTTAAAATGATATCGTCCATCATAGGATGATATCGTCCCAAATTGGGAAAAATCGTCCTTTGTGAGGAAAACATCATCTCCGATTTCGTAACTTGGGAATCACCCCTAATTTGTCGATTTCGTCGTTAGATGAAATCAACGCTCTAGGGACGATTTCAACAAAATCGAGATGATTTTGTCCCGACGATGTCGACGGCCTAAAAACGGTCGCGATGCCCCAAACAATCAAATTTGAATCAAAACAACTTGCATAAATTTACATTAAACCTAATCTACTAGGATTAGATCCTTACCCGTAGCCCTCGCCAGACCTCTGTCACTCTATGCACTGTCTCCACCATTTTTTTCTGCAAAACTTTGGAATAGTAAAAGTGAATAGTACAAATGAATTAGGGTTTTTTCCTATTTTCTTTAATTTATTTAAAAATAAGCATTTTAAAATTTTAATTTTTTCTTTTTCGCATTTTTTCCTCAAATGTTCGATTTGGGTAAAAACACGGAGGGGGCACCATAAGTCAGCATTCGTACGATTCGACCAAGAATCGTCGTCTAAAAAATTGAGTATATTTTTTTTCTTTCTCGTAAAATGGGAAAAACTCGTCTTTAACGTATTTTCTTCAAAAAATTTGCTAAAGAGGGGGCAAAATGTAGCACCCTAAAATTGGCACGGTTAAAACCTTAGTAAAAAGATAAAATATTAAAATTTGAATTTCAACCCCAAACTGCCCGTTAAACCACCTTTTACCCACTTTCCTCGTTTTTCATGCCATTTTTAGGATTTGTTTTGACCGTTGGATGATATCGTCGCAGATTAGATGACATCATCCTTGATCTAACGAATTCATCTGGAATAGAACATCCAGACGATTTCATCCCAAAATCGAATTTTCATAATTAGCTTTTGTTTCAACAGCCTCTCCAACTCGGGCATAAGCGTGTCTGTGCAGTTGGAGATTACCTTGTTGGAGATCTCCCAGATTGGGATGATCCCCAACCTCCCAAACCTTTTTTTAATCCTATATAAACTAGGATTTTTCTAGTTTATCCCCCTGCCTCCTTGCCTAATTCTTGCTGATTCTCCCTGAACTCCCAACCCTTTTGTTGACAGGATTTCATTGCAGAGCTAGCTCTTTATTCCTTCGTATTATTGCTTGCATTTGGTATTTTTGCATTTTTATTTGTAGGAATTCTACTATTTTTTCAATCGAAGCTAGCTTGGATCATCGTAGACGATCTCGGACGATTACGGATGATTTCATACGATTAGAAGTGATCCTGACTGTAGTCCAGATTGGGGGCAGTCTGAGTTTAGAGTTCGCATTTTCTTAAGCTTTTCTGCATTTTCCATAACATATTTCTGCATTGTTTTAAGTTATTATGTTTTATGCACCTTGGAGTTCACCTCATTTAGCATAGTTGCATGATAAAGGTAAAATCAATCATTAAATTTACTGCATTTCCTCATTTGTTATTAGACACTATTATTTAGGCAAGTTTGTTGTTATTTCTATCATTATCCCTTGCTTCTGCATTTGCATATTTGGTATTTTGTGTCTATTTATGTCATTGCAAGTTTTTGACAGATTCGTCTGATGAATTCGTTCGATTTTAGGCAATTTTGTCCTATTTCAGATGACCTTCTTGATATTCTCACAATGACACTGAGAGGGGGGGTGAATCAGTGTAACTACTTAAAAACTTAAATCTACAACTTTTAAAACTAATGATGCAAGCTTGAAACTAAATAATGCAAGTATCACACAAGAGCATCACACAACACAGAATTTTACGAGGTTCACCGATGTGGCTACTCCTCAAAGAATGACTGTTTGGACTTCAATCCAAATCCAGTATTTGCAAGGATTCAATATTTACAATTGTTTACCAAAGACCCACTGGAAGGAGCACCAACCCCTTATTTATCTGTTGCAACAGATAGGAGCACCAACCCCTTTTTCCAAGCACCAACTTGGATTTCTATTTTGCAAGATAAAATGGACATAAAAATGCCTTCTCTTTTGCAAGACCCTTACTGGTCTATAGCACATACAAAAATCTCACAGAAGCATAGAGAGAATTGTTAGAGACTCAATATCTTCTGATTTACTCTAAAACCTTTCTCTTGAATATTCAATAGAATTGCAGGTTTTTATTCAAGGCTGTTTTCTTACAGCACCCTTGCTTACTGAGACCTTTTAAAAATGCACAAAAAAAAATACAGTCGCAGTAACCTTGTCACTATGCCAACTCGATCCTTTTATGCTTGAGTTCTTCGAACGGCTCGATTTCGAACGGTTCGATTTTCCCTCCAACTTTTCATGCATCTTCGGCTACGAACAATGTGTCAAACCCTCTCTGACACGTTCTACCATTTAGCCGCTTTCTTTCTGTCCAGTTCTGACATTCTTCTCTGTACATTCTGACGGCCTTTTTTGACAGCCTTTTTTCTGCGTATCTTGACAGGCTTTTTGCGTATCTCGACGTTCTGTAATTCTTCTTTCTTCTCTTTTTGAATTCTGTGCTACCTTTTACTTCTGCACGCGACTATGATTTCTTGATATACGCAACCTGTTAATTAATTTCTCTTTAAACGTGATTCTAGCCATACTCATCCCTGTGACAGCTGTTCTGTCTTTAAAGTTTAGTTCCGTAGCTTCCCCATGTAACTGCCACCTTTCCCAGTCATGCTGTATCACGGCCCTGCAACAGCCGTTCTTTTCTTAAATGCACATGCTTCGTAACTTACATTTTAACTTTAGTTAACTACAGCATGAATTTCTCCTCTGTAATCTCACCATCTGTCACTTGGAACTGCAGATCTAACTCTGGTTAATTTTTCGTAACTGGCGTCTTTTTGACACCTGTCGCAATGCATGTATCTTTGACTTTTTCCCGCCAAAACATTACCTGTCGCGATATCGCGACGTTTTCCGCTTTGCTGACGTCATCCTCAACTTTGTCGCGATATCGCGACACTTTCGGCTTCCTGAGGCTTCTCTGGCAACTTGTCGCGATATCGCGACATTTTTGGTTTTGCTGACGTCATCCTCTAAGATGTCGCGAAATCACGACGTTTCTGGCTTCATGAGGCTTCTCTGGAAACATGTCACGAAATCGCGACATTTTCTGTCTTGCTGACGTCATCCTCTAAGATGTCACGAAATCGCGACGTTTTCGGCTTGCAATGGCTCTTCGTTCATCCTGTCACGAAATCGTGACACATTTTGTTTTTGCTGACGTCATCTTCATAGATGTCGCGAAATCGTGACGTTTTCGGCTTGCAACGGCTTTTCGTTCACCCTGTCGCGAAATCGCGACGCTTCTGGCATCCGTACAATTTTACTCCATGCAGCCACGAAAAACCTTACATGTAGCGAAATCGCTACATCATTGTTGCCTTAGCATTTTTCTTTTCTGCTTGCTAGTGAAACTTTGACGTGTAGGATATCGCTACACCTTTCCAACATGTGTTTCTAACTCGTAGCGAAATCGCTACACCTTGTTCTTTCACCTGTAGCGAAATCGCTACACCTTATTATCTTTTCAACCTGTAGCGAAATCGCTACACCTCCGCATTATGCATTTTCAACCTGTAGCGAAATCGCTACACCTCTGCATTATGCATTTTTAACCTGTAGCGAAATCGCTACACCTCTGCATTATGCATTTTTAACCTGTAGCGAAATCGCTACACCTTTTTATCTTGCACTTTGACCATGTAGCGAAATCGCTACATCTTTCTGCCTTGCAACTCGAAGCTGTATCTAAGTCGCTGCACTTTTGTTCTTAGTGTTTCAAGCTTGTAGCGAAATCGCTACGCTTTTCTTACTTGGTGCTTTTTCTTTGCTTATGCTGGCGAAACTCATATATGTAGCGAAATCGCTACAACTTCTTCATCAACTTTCTCTCTCCTCCCATATGTCACGAAATCGTGACATTTTTCATCCTTGGTGCCTTTGCTTCAAACTTGTCACGAAATCGCGATAGTTTCTCGATTTGTCTTCGTTCCTTCCAAAGATGTCACGAAATCGCGACATTTTCTTGCATCTTCTCTCTCTTTCCTTTTTTTTTTTTATGTCACGAAATCGTGACTTTTCAATGCATTTTCTCTCTCGGATATGTCACGAAATCGTGATGCTTTCAATGCATTTTCTCTCCTCCGATATGTCGCGAAATCGCGACAGAAAACATGTCGCAATATTGCGAAGCTTTTCTTCCTTGTCTTTTTCTCGCAAATTTCTGGATCTGGTCCCCTCTGTTTTTCTTGAGATTTTCTGCACTTGATCTCGACCGACCTCCGAACCGCTTCAATCGCATCACTCTTCCGTGTTGACAACAATTACAATCCTTTTGCATCGCTTTTGCTGCACCTTGCTCAACAATCTCCCCTTTGGAATTGTTGGCAACACTTTGTAGCCTTGCTCAAATTCTTCTCCCCCTTTGCCAATAATGCCAAAGGGCCGTCTGCAGACTCCCCCGAGTCTATGCACAACATTCTCGTGCATAAATAACTTGAATGCTCCCCCTGAGAATGTATTTCCCATAGCTAGTCATTGCTTGGGAAGTGTGACTACTCCCAACTTCTTCCGAAGGTATTCAAATACTTCCTTTGGTAAAGGTTTGGTGAATATGTCTGCTACTTGCTCTGTAGTGGGAACAAATTCCAATCCGACCTCTCCTTCTCGCAACCTTATCCTTCAAGAAGTGATACCGGATTGCAATATGTTTGGTGCGGGAATGCATTACCGGATTCTTTGAAATGTTGATTGCACTAGTGTTGTCACATTTGACTGAAATGGGCTCATTGAAGTGAATGCCTAGATCTTTCAATGTTTGTCTCATCCATAGTATTTGTGTACAACATGTAGTAGCCGCAATGTATTCGGCCTCGACCGTGGATAAAGAGACCGATTCTTGCTTCTTACCGTGCCATGCAACCAATTTGTTTCCAAGAAAGAATGCTCCTCCACTTGTGCTTTTTCTCGTCATCAATGCATCCCCGCCCAATCAAGCATCGTAGTATGCAAAGAGAGTGAAGTCTTTTCCTTTTGGATACCACAGCCCATACTCCATAGTACCTTTGAGATACCTAAAAATCCTTTTCACTCGTCGTCACATGAGTCTCTTTTGGGCTAGCCCGAAATCTTGCAACCATGCAAACAACTTGTAAGATATCCGGTCTAGTGGTCGTCAAATACAAAGAGGCTCCCAATCATTGATCTCGTACATTGTTTGATCAACATCCGGAGATTTATCATCCTTGCTCAACTTGCAGCCTTGTTGTCATGGGGGTGCTCACCGGTTTACTATCTTCCATAGTGAACTTTTTCAAGCATTTCTTTCACATATTTAATTTGAGAGATAAAAATTCCTTTTTCTCGTTTGATTAACTTGTAATCCAAGGAAATATGAAAGTTCACCTATCATAGACATTTCAAACTCCTTCTGCATTTTGTTTGCTATGTCTTTGCATGATTCATCATTGCTACTTCCAAAAATTATATCATCTACATAAACAACAAGAACAATGAAATTGCCATTTTCAGTTTTCACATATAAATTGCTATCCACCATACCTTTCTTGAATCCTTGCTTAGTGAGATAGCTGTCCAGCTCTTGCATACCAAGCTCTAGGTGCTTGTTTCAAGCCATACAATGCTTTCTTCAGCTTGCAAAAAAAGTCAGAATTATCACAAAGTTTAAAACCATCATGTTGTTCAATATATACTTCTTCTTCAAGATTTCCATTTAGAAATGCTGATTTTACATCCATCTGATAAACCTTGAAATTCTTATGAACAACTAAAGCCAAAAACAGTCTTATTGCTTCAAGTCTTGCCACGGGTGCAAAAGTTTCTTCAAAATCAATCCCCTCAACTTGGGCATATCCCTTACGTACTAATCTTGCTTTATTCCTTACCACCTCGTCCATCTTCATTCAGCTTTGTTTCTAAATATCCATTTAGTACCAATTATGTTTTTATTTTCGTGCCTTGGTACCAATTCCCGTGTTTTGTTTTTCTCAATTTGATCTAGTTCTTCATTTATCGCTTCCATCCAGACTTTCATCCGTGCTTGCTTCAATAATATTCTTGGGCTCAATATCGGATAACAGAGAATAGTTATTTACTACTCTTCTTCTTGTCCGAATGCCAACCGTAGGGTCCCCAATAATCTGCTTCTTTGGGATGATTTTTCTCGCCAACTCGCCTCGTTTCGTATTTTCTATTTTCATCTCTTTCTAAGTCCTCTCGAATCTGATTTCTGCTCTCTTCTTTTTCTTGATCTTCATCTTCTTCAATAAATTCTTCATAGGTTGGGTAGTTTTCATTATTGCTGATTTCTTGTTTCCTACCTTCATCAACCTTCACATCCGCACTCTCCACTATTTTCTTAAGTCTTTTGTTGTAGCATGTATAGGCTTTGCTTTTAGTTGAGTACCCAAGGAATATTCCTTCATCAGCTCTCGTCTTCAAACTTGCCAAGATTGCTTTCAGTTCTTTTAATGTAACACTTGTTGCCGAACACTTTGAAGTACTTTGTCGTAGCCTTTTTGCCAAACCACAGTTCATATGGTGTTTTGTTTTCATGCGGCCTCAACATACATCTATTCTGAATGTAGACTGCAGTATGAACTGCCTCTTTCCGTAATCTGTCAGCAATTTTGCTCTCTGTTAACATGGTTCTTGCCATTTCCTCGCACAGCTCTGTTCTTTCTTTCAACTACCCCATTCTCGTTGAGGTGTTCTTGCCGCCGAGAACCTGTCTTCTTATTCCATGTTTTTCACATAATTCAGCAAACTCATTTGAAATAAACTCTCCTCCTCTATCGATCTCAAACATTTAATTCTTTTTCCGTATTGATTTTCAACAAGATTTTTGAAGGTTTTAAACATCTCAAAGGCTTCCGACTTCTTTTGAAAGAGTACCCATGTCATTCTAGAAAAATCATCAATACACAGCATAAAATATTTGTATCCATTTATGCTTTCTGTCCTCATGGGACCACACAAATCAGTGTGAATCAGTTCTAGTGGCTTGCTTGTGAAGTACTCTTTTGCTTTGAAGGTAGATCTGGTTTGCTTCCCCTTTTGGCACGACTCACAAATGTTGTTTGATGGTTTGCCAATAGTGGGTATGTCTCTTACTGCTTTTTTCGAGCTGATTTTTACCAGATTATCAAAGCTTATGTGACCGAGTCTTTTATGCCACAACGCTTTTCTTCTTCCTGTCCAACTAAGCAAGCTCCTCTCGAAGTCTCCGAGAGAGTATACAAATTTCCAGAAGTTCTCACCCAATGGCTATTAACTTTCCATTTGTTGTCTTTCTTACTTCACAGCCTTCCTTCTTGAAAATTACTTCATGACCTCTCGTCACAAATCCGACTTACACTCGCAGGTTATGTTTCAGTCCTACCACAAAAAGAACTTCCTTAGAGTTGATTTTACCGTCACTTAACTTAACCGATCCTTTACCCACTATCTTTGCTCCATCATTGTTTCCGAATTTCACAGTAACCACCTTCGTATGTCTGCAGCCTTATCAAACTTCTGTTTGTCTCCCGTCATGTGATCGGAGCATCCACCGTCTAGAATCCAGGGAGCAGATTTATTCTGTGCTTTGAGAGCCGTTTGAACGATCAGGGATTCTTTGTCTTTCTTCGGTTGTCCCTTTTCTTTCCACTGAGTTTTGACAGCAGATCCGGTTACTTTCTTCACCTTCTCCCTTTCATTGTGCTGTGACAGTTTTTCGGGAAATTTTTTGTTCCGTGTTGATCCAGCTTGATCGAAACTTTCTTCCCCGGTATTTATTTCCCGCAAAAGAGCTACGACAATTTCTTGCAATATGGCCGAAGTTACTGGCAGTTATAACATTCTACAAAGATAATCTATCGAAGGTGAAAAATTATTTCTGCTAGTGAAATTTCTTTGTTCTATATTATATCTACAACTAGAAATTTTATGACCATATGCATTGCACTTAAAACAATAACCAGAAAAGGAACGAGTGTACCTGGGAAATGGATGTTGCCATGTGGAGGTAGGAGCCATGGGTCTTCTTCTTCTTTGATGAGAGACTTTGGTGAATCCATCATTTGCAGCACTCCTTTCGAGCTTGGATTTGTTGTTTTCTTTTGCATGATACGGTTTATCTAGATCAACTCTAATCTTGTCTTTATTATTTATTGGATCTACTGTTATAGCCTTTGAGTCCTTTGAGGTTTCTCCTTCATCAAAGCCCAAGCCAAACTTGATACTAGTGGGCCTTTTATTATTTAACATTTTGTTCAGTTTCTCATAACTGTCTTCAAATTTTTGATGACAAATTTCGCTTTCCGATTCATTTCTTCTAGTCGCAACCTTTAATCCAACTATTTCCTCTTCCAGTTTATTGCTCTCATTTATTTTCACGGTCAACTGAGCTTCAACATCTTCGGACCTTTTCTTGTATTCTTCAGTTTGTACTTTCAAACTTATTATTACATTGCTGGCCTCCTCAAATTTTCTTGTAATCTTTTTATTTCTTTTCCTTTCTGCACTTAACTCTTCAAGAGCAGCAATTAACTCACCTTCCAGATCTATCTCAACCTCATCTTCTAATTTCTCTTCACACTCCTGTGTTTTCTCAGTTGTTTGTTCTTCAAAAGCCATGAATAGGGCTTCACCAGTTTCTTCTTCTGATTCCTCACTGGAACTGTCTTCAAAAGAATCGATATTCTGGGAAATGAAACTCTTCTTCTTGAAGCTTCTTTTTCTAAACTACGGTTTCTTTTTCCAGACATTTCTTTCTGGATATGTTCCTTCATCATTTTTATTTTTCTCCTTCATTGGGCATTTTGCTGCAAAGTGCCCGATGCCTCCACAGCTTAAAACATTTGAACGACAACTTACCTCTCGTACTTTCCTTTTCCCTTTACTAATTTCCTAACAAAGTTTGCTTCATTTTCATCTCGTAGATTCTTCTTCCTCTCGACTCTTGTTTAGATTTTACATTTTTCTCGTGCTTGGAAGGTCGCTTCTCCGTCGTAGGGCTTAGTTTGTCCAATCCTCATTTCATATGTCGTTAGAGAACCATGCATTTCATCCATACTCGAAAAAATTTAAATCTTTTGCTTCTTCTATGGCGTAAACCTTTGCATCAAACCTTTTGTTGAGAGTTCTCAGCACCTTCTTCACAACAACTGCATCTTCCATTTCTTCCCCCAGCTCCTCTTATTGCATTGATGATTCCGTTTACTCTCAGCATGTAAGCTTCTATGTTTTCATCATCGGTCATCTTTAAAGCTTCGAACCGGGCACGATGTGTTTGCAGACTTAGCTTCCTTGATTTTGTCTGTCTCCTTCATGAATGCTTTGCAGCTTTGTCCCATATGTCTTTAGCAGATTTGCAGTTCATGATGCGTATCAACTCACTGTCGACCAATCCACACATAATCGCATTCTTGGCTTTCGAGTTGTTCTCAAACTTTTTCTTTTCAGCCGCATCTCGTTGGAGGAACAAGTGGGAGTGGTGTATCCATTTTCGACAGATTCCCAAATGTCATAACCCAATGCATAGAGATAGGTCTGCATTCTGAGCCTCCATAAGGAATAGTTTGTTCCATCGAACAGAGGAGCTTTGTTGGAAGAAAAACCTTCACCACCGGCCATTGTATATCTCCCAAGAACACCTTAGCTGATTAAGCTTGTGCAGGTGCCTGGCTCTGATACCAATTGATATTCTCACAATGACACTGAGAGGGGGGGGTGAATCAGTGTAACTACTTAAAAACTTAAATCTGCAACTTTTAAAACTAATGATGCAAGCTTGAAACTAAATAATGCAAGTATCACACAAGAGCATCACACAACACAGAATTTTACGAGGTTCACCGATGTGGCTACTCCTCAAAGAATGACTGTTTGGACTTCAATCCAAATCCAGTCTTTGCAAGGATTCAATATTTACAATTGTTTACCAGGGACCCACCGGAAGGAGCACCAACCCCCGATTTATCTCGCTGCAATGTGATAGGAGCACCAACCCCTTTTTCCAAGCACCAACTTGGATTTCTATTTTTCAAGATATAATGGACATAAAAATGCCTTCTCTTTTGCAAGACCCTTACTAGTCTATAGCACATACAAAAATCTCACATAAGCATAGAGAGAATTGTTAGAAACTCAATATCTTCTCGATTTACTCTAAAACCTTTCTCTTGAATATTCAATAGAATTGCAGTGTTTTTATTCAAGGTTGTTTTCTTACAAGACCCTTGCTTACTGAGACCTTTTAAAATGCACAAAAAAAATACAGTCGCAGTAACCTTGTCACTATGCCAACTCGATCCTTTTATGCTTGATTTCTTCGAACGGCTCGATTTCGAACGGTTCGATTTTCCCTCCTAATTTACATGCATCTTCGGCTACGAACAATGTGTCAAACCCTCTCTGACACGTTCTGCCATTTAGCCGCTTTCTTTCTGTCTAGTTCTGACATTCTTCTCTGTACATTCTGACGGCCTTTTCTGACAACCTTTTTCTACGTATCTTGACAGGCTTTTTGCGTATCTCGACGTTCTGTTATTCTTCTTTCTTCGCTTTTGAATTCTGTGCTACCTTTTACTTCTGCACGCGATTATGATTTCTTGATATACGCAACCTGTTAATTAATTTCTCTTTAAACGTGATTCTCGATATACTCATCCCTGTGACAGCTGTTCTGTCTTTAAAGTTTAGTTCCGTAGCTTCCCATGTAATCGCCACCTTTCCCAATCATGCCGTATCACGGCCCCGCAACAACCGTTCTTTTCTTAAATGCACATGCTTCGTAACTTACATTTTAACTTTAGTTAACTGCAAGCATGAATTTCTCCTCTGCAATCTCACCATCTGTCACTTGGAACTGCAGATCTAACTCTGGTTAATTTTTCGTAACTGGCATCTTTTTGACACCTGTCGCAATGCATGTATCTTTGACTTTTTCCCGCCAAAACATTACCTGTCGCGATATCGCGACGTTTTCCACTTTGCTGACGTCATCCTCAACTTTGTCGCGATATCGCGACACTTTCGGCTTCCTGAGGCTTCTCTGGCAACTTGTCGCGATATCGCGACATTTTTGGTTTTGCTGACGTCATCCTCTAAGATGTCGCGAAATCGCGACGTTTCTGGCTTCATGAGGCTTCTCTGGAAACATGTCACGAAATCGCGACATTTTTTGTCTTGCTGACGTCATCCTCTAAGATGTCGCGAAATCGCGACGTTTTTGGCTTGCAATGGCTCTTCGTTCATCCTGTCGCGAAATCGCGACACATTTTGTTTTTGCTGACGTCATCTTCATAGATGTCACGAAATCGCGACGTTTCCGGCTTGCAACGGCTTTTCGTTCACCCTGTCGCGAAATCGCGACGCTTCTGGCATCCGTACAATTTTACTCCATGCAGCCACGAAAAACCTTACATGTAGCGAAATCGCTACATCATTGTTGCCTTAGCATTTTTCTTTTCTGCTTGCTATTGAAACTCCGACGTGCAGATATCGCTACACCTTTCCAACATGTGTTTCTAACTCGTAGCGAAATCGCTACACCTTCGCATCATGCACTTCCAACTCGTAGCGAATCGCTACACCTCCATTATGCTTTTTAACCTGTAGCGAAATCGCTACACCTCTACATTATGCATTTTCAACCTGTAGCGAAATCGCTACACCTCGGCATTATGCATTTTTAACCTTGCGAAATCGCTACCCTCCATTATCATTTTTAACCTGTAGCGAAATCGCTACACCTTTTTATCTTGCACTTTGACCATGTAGCGAAATCGCTACATCTTTCTCGCCTTGCAACTCGAAGTCGTATCTAAGTCGCCGCACTTTTGTTCTTAGTGTTTCAAGCTTGTAGCGAAATCGCTACACTTTTCTTACTTGGTGCTTTTTCTTTGCTTATGCTGGCGAAACTCATATATGTAGCGAAATCGCTACAACTTCTTCATCAACTTTCTCTCTCCTCCCATATGTCGCGAAATCGTGACATTTTTCATCCTTGGTGCCTTTGCTTCAAACTTGTCACGAAATCGTGACGCTTTCTCGATTTGTCTTCGTTCCTTCCAAAGATGTCGCGAAATCGCGACATTTTTCCTTGTGCATTTTCATTTTCTCTCTCGGATATGTCACGAAATCGCGACGCTTTTCAATGCATTTTCTCTCTCCTGATATGTCGCGAAATCGCGACAGGAAACATGTCGCGATATCGCGACGCTTTTCTTCCTTGTCTTTTTTTGCAAATTTCTGGATCTCGGGTCCCCTCTCGTTTTTCTTGAGATTTTCTGCACTTGATCCGACCGACCTCTAAATCGCTTCAACTGCATCACTCTATCTGTGTTGACAACAATTACAATCCTTTTGCACTGCTTTTTCTGCACCTTGATCAACACTTCTATGATTTGAGACGATCCCAAGAAATATCAGACGATAATGTGCAAACTAAGACGATCTGAACTGCTACAAGACTGAGAATCTCCATCAGACATCCGAAATCAGGTATGAATTCTTCTGGTTAGCATATTCTCTATAATTTGTATCTATTTCCATTTTCTGTATTCATTGAAATCCGCATTGGCATATAGAATAGTTTAGATTCATATCGGCCAAACCTAGGAGTTGAATGATTAAGCATAAAAATGAACACATCAAACACACCATCAACCTAGGCATGGAAACTGCCATTCAAAAGTTTCCTGGTGAACCCACCATCCATCAAAAATTCACCCTTATACACCTCCCCTGAGAGGCGAGACCTTCAAAGGGCCTCTTAGTTTGAGGTATTGTCCCATCCTTTTCACATCCCCCTTCCAGGCATAGATCCTATAGCCTGAAGGTAAGGGTGCGAAAAATTTGGAGCGATACAAGGGGGATACTGAGAGGATTTATATCTCTAAAATGGTTTACAAAGGTCAAGTGATAGGTTTTGAGTGCTTTCTTAGGGTTATCAATAGTAATGAATTCCATGATAGGCTTCATCACAGAGTCCTAAAGAGAATTGAGGTAACTCCTAAAGATGTCAAGATTTTTAGCTTTTTTCTTGATTTTTTCATTCCCTTTAAACTCAGCCAATTCAACCTCCCAATTATGTTTGTGCCTATGAATGGAATGACCCTCAGGGTTTTGGCTAGTGATGGATGCTAAGAGATGGACATCAACTGTGAAATTAATCCCATGCACAGATACAGACCCATTGTCCCAAGACTTAAGGAAGACCATCGTTATGTCGAGCTCATCACCGAAGAACATATGGAGGAAAGAGAAGAAATATCTATCCTGGAGGATCTTTTTTGCCATGGAATCACAGATAAAAGAGTTGGGCTCAATTAAATAGTTTGACATGGTGGGGGCAGGAGGGGGACTAGTGATGGAGTGGTCGGGAAAATATAGAATGGTGGACAAGCATAGACAAGGGAAAGCAATCGTGTGAAGGAGGGCATATTTGGATAGAGTGATGACTATAAAAAGGACAAGGACATGGGGAAGGAACCAAGAAAGGTAGGGGGTGCTAAAAAATAACTAAACCGAGCATGGTGGGGATAGGAAAAATAAGGCATGGGAGCAATGGAAAGATGACTCATGGAAAAAAAGAGGCTCACACATGGGAAAGACTAGCTAGCTCATGAAAGGACACACATCAAGGCAATAGGTGGGCATTGGAAGAATACCTTTGTCAAGAAAATAAATGGGGATTTATCTAGAAAATATGAAAGGAAAGGGTGCATTTCCTAGCTTTCTTGGGGCAATAAATTTCAAGGATCATGACTTTAGCTCGACATGACCGTTGGTCAAGGTGGACTCCTCCATACTATGCCACGTCTGTAAACTATAAATGTGGGTAATAATATCAGCTTAGGTTTATGTAGTGAGATGGTAGTTAGAAATGTGAGTCCCATAGGAAGTGGGCTTTTGATGCTAGATATGGTGCAATAATTTGAAATATTGAGGATCTTTGAACATCTTCACACTTTCAGCATTGAAAACTGCATTTCAAGACCTGCAGAGGTTGGACAAAAAGTACCAATAATTGACAATAATGTTAGCTTACATTCCAAAAAAAAATTCCCAATGAGGAAGAATTGAATGGTGAAAGGTGACAAGAATGAGTGGTGGAAGGATTGAAGGTAGTGGAGGATGACATGGGAAGACAAGTGGGAGTTTAGGTGATGGCAAATGGGGGTGATAGAAAAGGGTAGGTGGACACTTTGCTTGCGATCATGAAAAATATGTGAAATGACGCATGGATATTGGCATTCCAAATTATGGGGGGAACCTTCCACTTACCATGATGAGTAGGAATGATCATGTGGAGCATGAAAATTCCTAAAAAACTAGTGACATTAAACATGAGGATAAGGTTGGTCATCCTGGGGAAGGACCTCCTACTGAGGAAGGTTTATTTGATGTCTCTCTTGATCCGCAATGGCCTAAAATTCCTCTGGGATGTCATTATGCCATGTTTGGGAATTAACCATGTTGACCCCAATGTTGGCTAACTTGTTAGCAGCCCTATTGGATTCTATGAAGGTATGCTAAAATATGACTTCTTGCATTTTAAGGACTAAGGTTCTTGCTTCCTCAATATAGTCCCTGACTCTCTAGGAGGGATTGCAATTTTTTCTCTTGAGGTAATTGATAATGTTGAGGGAGTCACCTTCAACTATTAGGTTGGTGATTAGGTTATTAGAAAAGCATAAACCTCTCCACATGCTTTTGGCTTCAACAACATGGTTAGTCTATTCACCTAGCCCTTCAACAAAGGCAAGAATGATTTCTCCTTGATGATTTCTCAGAACACCTCCAACCCTAACATTTCCTATATTATATTTTTTTGCTTCATAAAAATTAATTTTGCACCATCCCATCATAGGGGGAGTCTAGAATGACTTAAGAAAGATTTTGGAAGGAGGGCGAAAATCCTATAAAGACAAACCCAACTCTTTGCCAATATTGAATTTAGATTTGGAGACTGGCTTGGAAGAGGGGGGAATGAGGAAAGCATTTTCTAAAGAAAAGGCCAAGATTTTAGAAGATATGAGCTTGGGGACCTTAGGATTTAGGGAGAACACTCTACTATTTCTTTCAAGCTAGATTTAACAAAGGAAATGGTGGAGGTAAATACTCCAGAATAACTTGAGGCGGGGGTCGTGGAAGGGGGAAGGCCAATGGATGAAAATGTCTCCTATGGAGCAGGGTTTAACCCACTAGATATGGAAGGAATGGAAAATAGATTCAAGAATGGATGAGGAAAAAGGGCAATGGAGGAAGAGGTGTGATATGGATTCCCAGGAATTATGGCAGAGATAGCATCTATTGGGTATGGGTATGCCTTTTTTGATGAGATTATCAATGGTAAGGATTTTATCTTGGATGGAAAGCCATGAAAAGAATTAAATATTAGGGATGATATGCTTGATCAAAACACTATCAAAGGGAAATAAAAAATCCTCATTATCAAGGAGGAGGAGATAGGCCGATTTGACATAGAATTCTCCACTTTTAGTATGTTCCCAAATGAGTCGATCAAAGGAATTAGTTGAGAGAATTATGGTAGATGAAAGGAAGGAATTCAACAGGTTATATTAAATAGGAAAGGTAGGACTAGAAATGGAAATCCAATTGGGAACCCTGCTCTGAGTGTTAAGTAAATAAAAAACCTTGTGTCCTATCCTATCATTAGTAAAATATTTGAGTTTGGAAAGAATAGGGTCATTTAGAAGGGGTTCTTGAGTGATCCATTTGTCAGTCTAGAAATCAATGTTTCCTCCATCTCCCATTTTCCACCTTATTCCTTTCTTGATGAGGGACTTAGTGCTAATGATGGAATTCCAAAAATCGACCCCTGTTGGGAATATCCTCACTAAGAAAATTGCCATCTTGGAGATACTTCCTTTTGGTAATGGAAATCCACTCATTGTTGTCTCCTAAAACCAACCTCCAAGATTTCTTTGCAATCAAAATGGTGTTGAGGGAATGAATCCTTCTTAGTCCTATTCCTCCTTTGTCTTTGGGTTTGCAAACCTTGTCCTAGACCACAAGATGGATTATTTGTTTATTTTTAGCTCCAGTCCATAATTTTTTTTTCTAAATTTTCTCTATCCTTAATGAAACTGTAGCTGGAGTGTTAAATATAGATAAGAAGTAGACATGGATACTTTGAATAATAGTAGAAATTAGAGTACATTTAGCTGCTTGGGACAAAAGGTTTTCTTTCCATCATGCAAGCCTTTTTTGAATATGCTCTATAACATTGTTCCACATAGGAACTACAGGTTACCCATAGAAAGGGAGGAAGGCCAAGGTAAGTGGCCAGGAGGTCAACTATAGATAATTCTAGGATCCTTGCAATCTTGATCTGTCTCTGCATGGTAGTATTGAGGAGGTACAATTTGCTTTTTTTGAAGTTAACTTTCTGACTAGCAACTACTTCATAAATCTGAAGGATGTATTTGATTACTTTAGCTTCAAAAATAGATGTGCTTATCAATAGGATGGTGTCGTACACAAATTGTTGGTGAGATACTGGAGTAGTTTGGGAAGAGGTCTTAATCCCTGACAGCAAGCCAGTTCTAGATGCAACCTGAATGGTTTTGCCTAAAGCTTCAGTTATGATAATGAATAATAAAGGAGAAATGGGATCTCCCTGTCTGATACCTCTACTGCTCTTGAAATAACCTGTTGAGGAACCATTAATGATAATAGAGAACCAAGGGGAGGATATGCAATTTCTAATGAGGTCGACCCATTCAGGATGGAATCCAAACTTGTGCAGGATAGCTAAGAGGAATTTCTAGTTAACTCTATCATAAGCTTTATTCATATCAATATTGAGGACACATGTAGGCTTTCAAGAGTTATGAAATATTTAATGTCAATATCATCCTAAAATACTTGAAGATATAATGCATTATTTGGAATAAAGGATTTATAAATAGAAATTGTGGGAAACTTATCCATATACTTTGTATCTATTTCAATATAGTCTGCACCATATGTATTGATATCTAATAGATCTTCAACATGATTATTTTATCTAGGAATAAAGAACAAATTAAATTGTAAGAAGTTATCAGTATTATCCAAAACTACCTATATATACTATCTTAATTTTGGATACTTAGCCTAATATTTTCCTTTTACTTGCTGAATTATTAGCTCTACATCTCCCATGATAGTCAAGTAATTAATACCTAATTCCTTGAATTTTCTAGCCCAAGAAGTGTTAGATTTTGATGGTGTATGCCAATGGAGAATGCAATCACAAGATGTTGAGTATGCATAAATGCTAAAATATGCTATTAATGGAAAGTGATAAAAATAATACAGTACAATATGGAGGAAATGAACACTCCAAAATTGATGCTAATAAAATACATTATAATCCATCATCAATGTATATGGTGATCTACCTAGTATACCTACTACTACCTATAGTGATATATAATCACTCACTATGAGACCATTTATATAGAAATATGGATTGCTTGGGCAACACTCTACCTAGATGTACAAGGGGATACCTTACACATTTATAACTTGCACATAGAAACTTGTGCATTTATTATATTACTTGATGTAACTAGCTAACTACCCCCTAAATTAATCTACTACTCTAATTATGTACCAAGCGTGGTACATTTACATGACCTAAATGATGTAATATACTCTAACACCCCCCTGTATTACATTATTTGGGTATTGAAGACTTTAGTCTCCAATATAGATATTCTTATTTTTTTCTTGTATCATGCTAAAGTGAGCAGTTAGTGTCTTCATACCATGTAACCCTTGCTATAAGAGATTTGACTTCTTGATCATATGTCATATCTTCTAGTTCTTCAATTTATTCAATATTTTGAGCTAGATATCCTTTTTGATTCCCTTTTCAATATTCCAATTGTGGATAATAGTTATGATGCTGAGATTGTTGCTATCGAGGATTATTTTGATAGTTTCTTGGTTGGAATTCCCTATTAGGTTGGCTTCCATAGTTCATTTTCTTTCCTTGATTTTGATTTCTTGGATTAAATTTGTAGTAACTAGTGTTAAGCCCTTTTCTCCTACATATCTGACAATATTTGTTATTCCATGGTCTTTGAACTTTTATGATGAAGCAATGTTTCCCTATGGATTATCTTTTGAAACCAATTTATTGTTAGTCATTTCATTTTTCACTATATTTTCTATCTCATATTCTTGAAGAATGTTGATTATTTCATTAAACTATATATATTTGATTAGAACTTGTAAGGATGTAACCAAATGCTTGTAGTTATCTGGAAGTGCTCTCAAGGTTTTTTGAACAAAGAAATTATATTCAACCTTTTATCCTAAGGCTAGTAATTTTCCTTTGATATCTGCTATCTTCCTTAAGAATAATTCTATGCTTTCTCCAGTGTTCATTTTGGGGGAATGTAATTGAGTTTGAAGATTTAATATAGTGGCTTTATTTTTTCCTTAAAATATTTTCTCTAATGTTTTCCAAGCATCCGTAGATGTCCCTACTAAGCTAATGTAAGCTTGTATTTCATATTTGATGGCAAAGGTTACTATCATTAATTCCTTAGCATCACTTTCTTTAAACTTTTGAATCTCTGTTTCTCCCTGAGTTGGTTTAGTTTTTTCTCCTTTGATAATATCCTAAAGTTTTTTAGATATCAAAATAGCTCTCACTTTGTTTTTCCATGAGAAGTAATCTGAGCCCTTAAGTAGTTTATATTATGTAAGAATGAAATTATTTTTGGCCATGATGACTTTCTAGGTATAAGACCTTTGTTGGCTTTAGGTTTTGTAGAATTCCTTATATCTCCCTAGTTAAGAGATGTGAACTAATTTGATAAAACCTCTCTTATATTTAAGTTTTGTAGGATTCCTTATATCTCCATAATAATTATAATATGCTTAGTTCACCTTCTACGTTGATTTTATAACATTTTGAGAATAATCAACCTTTTAATTTTTGCCTTACCTTTTCTAACGAAGTATGCTTTAATGGTCGGATTTATTTATGTATCCTTAGAATGAGTATGAGACAATTTTTACCAATTAATTCCAAATCTATATGTAGGCAATTGATTTTATTCTCTTTCCAATAGATTAATTTTCTAAATTCTAATTATATGTATATAGTTTGAAATAGTATGTCTTATATCTCCCTAGTTTTTGGAATATTAGAAAACAATGTTATTTGCAATTTAATAATTATTTAATCAAGGCTAAAAAACTTATATATCCTACTTGATGATTGCAAATATTACGTTATATGTATGCACCTCAATAATTAATTTTTTGAAATATAAAATTGCTTTATTATCTACTAATGCTTAACTAAATTTTTATTATCCAATGCAATAGCAAACCTTATAAAAATCACCTTATAGATCCTTTTAGATTTTAATAAAAGCAAGTAAATAACCTTAGTAATATGGGTGCATGATATACCTTAGCAATACTTGTGGATTATCTTCCCTTGATACGTTGCACCAACATATTTTATGGTAGTGAAGGATTCTAAAATGTGGTGCTAAGGAGCATTCAATGTTCTCTTTGACTGGAGTTGGTTTCCTCTTTGTATGACGCTTGTTTCCTTCTTGAATGACACTTGATCAATGTAAGTATTCTCCAATTGAAGAGCATTGGAGTTGTTGGTTTATGACAGGCCTTTAATGTAGGCTTACACTCCTCTTGAATGGTGCATAGGCTTGATTTAGCTCCTTCCTACAAATGTGCTTCCACACCTTTCAATGCTTGACCTTGCATTTTCTTATTTATTTTTTAAATATTCTTGTAATGACCCAAAATTAAGCTACAAGAAAAAATAGAAAATAATTTTTTTAACTAAGGAGAGGGATTCATAAAACCCTAACTAAATTTTAAGTATATAATGTTTAACATCTCCTAAGTTTCCCAAAGAGCTACATCTCACTAGATACCCTAACACAAGTCCACCTGTGTAGGCATATTATTTGTTACCGCAAATAATTTTATCTCTCATCTTCCTTTATGAGTTAAACTTATCATATTTAATAAATCGAAGGTATACACCCATCTCCATACCATACACAAGTCAATTTTTGTAGGTATGCTACGCATACTACAAGCTAAGCTATCCATATCATATACACAATGATCTATCTTAACTCAAATGTAGTCTTTCCATAGCTTAGTTATCATTATCCCTAAGGGGTATAAATTCCCTTAGGTCACCTATAATCACCCTAAGGGGGTCTTAATTCCCTTAGGTCACCACTAAGTTCACCTTAGAAATCCATACTGATGTTTTTTGTTGATTTTAGTAAGAAAACAAGAACATATACTAAATCTAACAAAAGTATAATTCAAAAAGCATACATAAGATACTAGAAAGAATCCACATTTAAAGAAGGTATACATTGAAGGAAAGGAATTTAAATGCAAAACATAAACAATCCAAACCAGTAATTCAAAGGTACTTCATCCAACAGTTAACAATTATTTCATATAGGCAAGTATGGTAAATTCTCCATACTCTTAAGGAATAACATATTACATCAATTTCATTAGGTAAATATCCCCATAATTAATCTCTATTTAAACATAAGTAAATAATTAAATGTAGAATCAACTAACACATTGGTTCCAACTACCTCCATGTCTTCCTTAGCCTTCCATCGATAGTTTGAATATAGTAGAGGATAAGGGAATTCACGGTTCCATGATAGACATGCTTCTAAATGCATTTACTTATTTCATTGCCAAATTGCAACTATAAAATTAAATTAAGTATCTAAACATCTACTGCATAGTTGATATCATAAAAACATCATTTTTATTTTCACCTCTCATTAATCATAGAGAGTCTTTCAACACATGCAACTAGACCATAGGCTTTACTTTAAATAATTTATTCAACCCTTATTTGACAATTAAAGTCCCATACCTTCAATCATCAAACAATATAGGTTCCTTCAATCAAGAAATAACCATTTCTCCTTTGTTCTATAAATTAAAGTCCCATACCCTTAATTTACAAAACAAACTAATTACATTTATTTATTAAATCAAAGTCACTTTAATCCATAAATAAACCCTTTTCCTTTATTTTATAAATTAAAGTCCCATACCCTTAATTTACAAAACAAACTAATTATATTTATTTATTAAATCAAATTCACCTACTTTAATCCATAAATAACAACCTTTTATTTAATATAGACAAGGTTCTCTTTCTCTAATTAATTAAATAAAACAACCTTTTATTTAATATAACCAAAGTTCTCTTTCTCTAATTAATTAAATAAAACAACCTTTTATTTAATATAACCAAAGTTATCTTTCTCTAATTAATTAAATAAAACAAACTTTTATTTAATAATAGATTACTTGCTTATTTCCTAACGTAGGTTAGATTTAATTATGAAACTCTACAAAGGAGATATTATCCCTAAACTAAATAAATTAGATGCTTCAACAAAACAAACAAGAGAAAGAGGGTGATGGATGACCAAGCTAGAATGTGGGTTCATTGTAAGAGGTAAGGAGTTCTGGGTAAGCATAGGATATTTGAGGAGAACATGATTAATAGCTAGGTAACAACCCAGGAATCACCATAATCTACATGGTGCTTGAGGCTTCACAACCATTATTGACTATCACTGATGGATAACAAACTTGCCATACCTCTGGTCAGTACATGTTGGCCTTAGAGGAGATGTGGGGTAGAAGCAACCAACTACCTACCTAAAGGTCCCATAACATGGTTAACATCGATGCACACAAATTCCAAAGGAAGCAATAATTCCTAGACCTAGTTTAGATTCTCAAACAACTAGTCAGGGTGAGGAGAGGGTTCAAAAGCACAAAACAACACCACACCACTCCTTCTGAGATACTAACGATGACACTAACTAGGTGATGATGCTCCTAAAAGGTATACCTACAAAGGTTGACACTGCCAAAGAGTTGGTTTCTTCTAAAGGGAACTTGAGGGGGACTATCATGGAGTGGGTAGTGACATGACCATAATGTAATAGACCATGAAACAACTCAAATAAATATTCCTTTCCCAATCCAAAGGATAACCAAAGCAAAATAAATTATTCGAGAGGGAAACCAGAAAGTTACCAAATGACAATGAACTAAAAACCAGACATAACATAATGTTTTTGCCATTTTTTACTTATCAAGATATATTTACAGGTGGTGCAAACCAACCTGTGAGTTCCTTTGACTGGTTTTGTCTGTTATGGATTGCATTGTCCTCTCTGTAAATTCTATTATTCTCATATCATACTTTTTTTTCTTACTTGCATTTGTTTTCCAAAAGAAATATGATCCTTCCTTCTCCTTGTTTGCCTCTTTATTGGGGAAGATGTGTCCTCTTTTATTATGATTTCATCTTGTCTTGCATCCACTCTACTTGCTCGTTATTACAAAGCCCGCCAAGTGGTAGGGGAGATATTTAAAATCCCTTCCTTTTCCCAACACTTTTCCATAAATTAAGCCACCCTCTCAACATCGGCAGAAAGCTTCACCTGGCAAGCACAATCAGATTCTTTGAAAGGCGGTTCCCTCCAATCGAAGGTTGCAAACCTCTTTTTATTAAAGGAATTATATTAAATTTTTAATAAAAGTTTACCAATTATTAAATGATTTTTTTATATAATTTAAGTAAAAGTATTACTATATATTTAATGAATTTCCATTATCATTTAAATAAAAACCTTACTATGACAACATAGAACAAAAGATTTTATTTTATTTTATTCAACACTAACATCATTCTATACATTTGAAAGGTTTAAGCAGAGCAATGATATTTCATAAATAATTAAACTCTTAATGCTTTCCAAACCATTGATGCATATAGTGATGAAGTAAAAGATAATCAAACATATGCAATAGACAAAGAAAAAATATTTCCATCAACCTAGTAATATGTCTCAGCCTAAGAGTTTACAATAGCTACTAGGCTATCAACTAACACTCAAGGTGGCTAGCTATTTATGATTATCCCTAACTGAATGCATGCCTATATGAAGGTATCCATCAATGTTACCCCTGAGTTACCTTGATCATCATTTCCCCAACCTCAAGTACCCCTACTTTTGGAAAAAATTCTACTTCTTCTACCTAAAAGTGTACCTGATCCTACACATTTGGCAATATGTCAGTAGTACCATGCTCTTCCAAATAAACTAAACATCACATAGTTGGTTTAATTGCTCAAACTAGGTATTAAAACTATAGACACCTAAAACGCATCATGTCGAGGTGACTACTCATATGGGACATGCTAGAAGACCATATGGAAGACCTTGGACAAATACCAAGGTATAGCAGTGGTTCTAACCACTCATTTAGGCATTTTGGCCTAACTAGTGTTGGTCATGGCTGAGACCCATGGTTAACAGAGTTGACCATGCCTCAGAGCCATGGCTAGCAGTCAAAATCAGTTGGACTTTGGCCGACCCAAATTTGGTTATAACGGCCAATTGGTTGCAGATCCGAGTGGTTTTGGGGTGGAAATATCCAGAAGCTTCCCTCCAACTGCTCCAGTTGTCCATTCTTGATCTTGGCTTCCTCAAGAAGCTAAGACATAGCCTTCCTAGAGGTTATAAGAACCCCATCCAAAATGGGAAATGAGAGAGATGCATAGGAGAATTTGAATGGTGAAGCCCTATCGAATTCAGTACTCACCTACTTGCATTGAGAGAAATCCTTTAGCTAGCATTGAGAGATTGAAATGACAATTGAAGTCATGGAGGTCTTAGGAGGCTAGAAGAATCAAGAAATGAGATTACGAGCAATCCATCAACAATCGGAGCAATTCAACCACCAAATATATCAGAGGACACAGAGGCGACCCTTGAACCATCAATTCATCAGGGAAATTGGAGATCTAGGCCATATTTGGAGGGCAAGTGCATTTTTGGCTTAGCCATGGTTGTCAGCCATGGCTAACAGTGCTCACCGCATGACAGACCCATGGTCAGGTTCAATATCCATATTTCCTTGGTCTTTAGCCGTAGGTGTTATTTCATTTGCATTAGAATAGATAAATTAGGCGTATATTTGCTTTATTAGAGACTTTTGTCTGGTAGAATTAAGATTTTAGGTATCTTTCTTCTCATTTGGCATTTGTAGTAAGTAGGACAAGAATGCTTACATTTCATGCTTTCATGCTTTTGATTTCATAATTAGGGCATTAGATAGATAATTTTGTCTTTCCTTTACATATTTCATGGCAATATTTCATGTTTAACATAGGTTTACCATGTTTCTTGCACTTTCTTGATTTCAAGCTTTCATGGCATCTTTTTGTATAACTTCCTTTTAAAGCCTCATCAAGAGAGGCCTCCTTTATTACTAATATGCTTCTTGTTGTTTATTGTATGCAGGACTAACAGGGTGTTGATATGCAAGGCAAAAAATACCTCTAATCATGGAGAAGAAGGTCATCGATACCTTGGAGCAGTTCGTGTGCATTTAGGAAGTCTATGAATTACACCTACCCTTGCGTGGGGATTGTTCTATGATTGTAATAATTGTATCACATTGGGTATCCCTAAGAGGGATGGATTTGTAATCGAGTTTCATTGGAAATTTAATAAAAAGGAAGCCCTACTTTGTGGTTATTTGCAAATTCATCTATATTTTATGCTTTATGTGATGTTTCAATTATTATTAGCTTAGGTGTATGCTTCCTAGGTTGCTATAGAAGGTGATCATGGTGGGAAATCTGAATTTTATGCCATAAAATATTGATGCACTATGTTTTGTGATGTTAGGTACTAACCACGACTGAGAACCATGGTTAATAGTTGTAACCATGGCTGACACCCATGGGAAATAGTTGCAATCGCACCATAGATCCAAGACCTATAGAATACAGACCATACAACAAGTAGACAAATCATCATCGAACTTGGATCTGAGGTAATCTTCATTTCCCTATGTTTTTCCTATTTTTCTGTGTCTGATTTTCTAGAATGCATAAAATGGTAGATTAATTAGGAAACATAATGAAAAGGTAAAAGAAAAGGATGAATCCCTAGGACCTTTTTTAGTTTTTCCTACTAGTCACTGCTAGGAACAACGGACCTCTGATTGCAGTCCACCCTAGTCTCCAGCGGTCTAGGCCATTTTATGTTGAGTTTGCATGCATGAGGCCCAATTAGTGGCCATCCCCTCATAGGTAGTTGCATTCTCTAAATTTCATTTAGCATAGTCATGCAATTGAAAAGTGAAACATTCTTTTGAAAGCATGTAGAATCATTTGAGTGTTGTTTTATGCATTTCTATTTCATGCAAAGTAAAAGGAACCACACACACCATGACACATTGTAAATGCTAGTGAGTTGGAAGTCACATCCAACCACTAGTAGGGTTCAATGATGGTGGTAGTGATTTCCATCCATTGGCCCAACTCCCTCGAACCTTTTGTTACTAGACCAATACCGGACCCAAGAGCCATCCGTAACCATGCAAAATAGCATGCATTCCTCTTCAGAGGGGTGTATCACTATGCATGAGGTATCGAGGATGAGGATTAGTAGGATCTGTACTCCTTTCTTGGGTGTGGATTTCATCTCCATATTTTAGGTTGGATTACGTGACTTGGAGTTCATTGCCAGGTTGTCGAGCTATGAGTATATAGGTGAAAGCCCTTTAACAATTGAGTATATCATCAACATTTTGAAAACATGATGAGAGTTACTTTTTGATACAACAAACTTGGAAAACACATCAAATAGTTTAGGGCTCACAAATAAAAATTTAAAAGATATAATCATCATTGTTTACTTTGTTTGCCTTAAAAATTACATAAGAGATAATATAATATCATGGTGCTTACATGGAGAGGCCGATCCGGGCATAGACCCGAGATCGAAGCTGAAGCTCCACCCAATGCACAACACAATGTAGAAGGCCCTCAACCATAGAATCCTCTTGAACATCATTCGATGAGTATTAGAGGGGATAATTCTATGCAGGGGATCCTATTGAGAATACCTCGGTACGAGGAAGTGCTAGACACTCTTCGAGGCATAGATCAGAGCATGGGGCTTCCTAACATGGGGGTCCCAAATATGGTAGCATTTACTATGATCACACTCTATGTGCATCCATAGGATCTATTGAGGAGTATGTCATAGAGGGATCTATATTGGTACCCCTTCGACTTGTAGCTAGGGGAGGCTTGAGACCTCCACCATCTGAGTATAGACAGGTTTAGGATCCACCCATTCAGGGGTAAATAGAGAGGGCCACTTTCGAGCGTAGGCCCATGTAGACTCCTTATAGAGGTGAACCTTGTAATATCACCATAGACATGTCTAAAGTGGGAGTTAATGGTATGCCACCTCATGAGCCTTGGCATAGTAGATAGTTAGATGGTCTAGATAAAGTCCTAGGATAGCTAGGTTATAAACCTTCACCTGTGCCCTCTCATTCTATGAGTGTACATAGTGAAAGTATGATTAGGACCATCAGAGAGCCTGGAGAGTGCTCCAAGCATTCTCATGATATGCGTGCCCCTACATCCCATGCAGGCACAGAGTATATGTGATAGCTAGATGTAAATGCCATCTTCATAGATAAGGGCAAGAGCATAGCAAATCAGTCCATTGGGGGACACACCCACAAAGCTGCTCGAATAGAGCACACACACTAGAGGCCTCATACGACTGATCACATAGATAGATCTCATAGACTAGTGTTAGAGTAGAGATGTCAGATTCTCCAAGACCAATTGGAGGATGTTTGTGTAGAATGAGCTGCTTCATAGCCTGAGTTGCACCCTGAGCATATAGACACCCATACTCACCATATGACCCAACATAGAGATTGGCCCCACATTTGAACATCATGGGCATAGGTAGTATGAAGAAGAGGTGGGAGAAGAATTAGATCAAGAATATCCTAAAATCTCCCTAGTCGAAGTGGATGATGAGCCTAGTCCTCCACCTCGATAGAAGAGGAATCTACCTTCGAAGGTGCCTCCAAGGCAATCCAGAGAAGAGGAGTTCCTATCTTCGTAGGCCTATAAGACCTTGGTAGAAAAGGTTAAAGCTATCGAGAAGCAAGGGATGACTTATCAAAAGCCTACCTTGAATAAGATTCATAATGAACCTTTATGCCCATCAGTGCCTATTTCGGCCTATCCTGAGCATTTTGAGATGCCTAGGCTGGAAAATTTTAAAGGAGAGGAGGACGCTCAGGAGCATGTTATGAGTTTTCTAGACATGTGCTTTCAGATTGAGAGCAATGATGCTTTGCTCCTATGGACCTTCATTACGACCCTCTCAGGCCTAGCCAGGAGTGGTTTAATCAGCTCAAGAGGTATAATATCACCAGTTTTGAGCAACTGGTTGATGCATTTCTTGAATGCTTCTCCTTTGGCATCAAGAAAAAGGTGAACCTATCCAATCTGGCTACTTTAATGCAACATGATGATGAGCTAGTTATGGATTATGGGAAATTATGGAGAAATATGATGGTAAAGCTACCATTCTCCATCCTTACTTCTGAATTAACTTGAATGTTTATAAAAAGTTGTGCAAAGCACATTTTATTATTATTATAGTTGTAACAATATCAGACCTTCGAGGAGGCTTTGGCATAAGCCAAAGTGATAGAGGATATCAAGTTATAGGAGGGTAACTTGAAACTCAGGAATAAGAAGGAATGGAACAAGAAGAGCACTGAGAAACAATAGGCCAAGCCGACACACGTTAATCAGGTGGTTCTAAACCTTCAGAAAGGGGATAAGGGGTAGCAACAATGAAATTATCAAGCCCAACCTCCTCCTACATAGTATGAGCAGTGCAACAACAATCAGAAGGGTAAGGATAAAGAAAGATGCCCTCCTCACATATTCACTCAATTATCAGAATCGTTGACATCGATTTTCCATCAATTATGCGAGGCAAAGGCAATAAACTTACCTAAGATTAAATTATTGGACCCTAATCAACCCAAGCCTAAGGGGTATAAGGATGATCAATATTGCATATTTCATCGAATGAAAGGCCATGACATAGAGGTATGTTGGTCATTCAAGCATTTAGTGCAAAATATGATCGAAAGAGGTACGCTTCTTGTGGACAACCTACAAGCACTTGATAATCAAAATATGGGGATTTACAAGAATCCTCTACCCAACCATGAGGTACCAAGGAATAATGTTGGCCAAGTCAATCAAGTATGCATCGAACCACCAACCCATGGGTTCATCAGAATGGTCAACATCATCACAAGACATGCGAGGTATGAAAAACCAAATCAACCTCCATTGCCCATTAGAGTCCAAGTTGTGCCTCCTCCAAGGGCAGCCCAAAATGTGCTAGGCCCACCAACTAGACCGATGGTGACAATCAGGAGTAGGTTAATTCAAAACCTATAGATGACTCCAATGAAGTTGTCTATTTATGAGCTGATTCAGTAGTCTCCCAAGCATAGGGAGATACTTATGGATATTTTAAGGTCCATAGAAGTGTAGTCCTAGGATCCTGAAGCATTCACACACTTTATGGGACACATGCAACAGTGTCAAGAACCGATCATACAATTTTATGATCATGAAGTCAAGATGGTTTCCACTATCACAGTGGACCCATCACTCCATATTATAGCATGTGTAAATCACATACCTTTCAAGTAGGTTTTTATTGATATAGGATCATCAATCAATATAATCATGACCAAGGCATTGACATACCTAAAGTTACCAAAGATGCACATCGTACCTTCTACCTTCACGTTGAGAGCTTTTAATGATGCATTATGCTCAACTATTGGCACTATAGTCTTACCTATTTAGGTGGGATTAAAGACCATCCCCATGATGTGTCATGTGATCGAAGGTGCTATGCAATACAATATACTTCTAGGGAGGCCTTGGATATGAGAAATGCATTGTGTCCCTTCCATTCTCCATCAATGTATCAAATACGTGCATGAGGGACAGGTTCACGTGGTGCCTTCAGATGAAGAACCATTCAAATACATGAATTTAGCAGATTTTTTGAGGGATTTCATGCTCCCCTCAATGCACCTAGACATATGACTAATATCATCGATCAAAGAGCTAGGAGGTAAAATGAAGGAAGTGTGTGCCAAACCTACAACATCCGTATCTCAATGATCAGAGCACATGATAGCTGCTTCTACTAAACCATCTGCATCCATAATGCATCGGGATGATAAGAAGTTAAAGGTAAATATGGGTAAAAAAGAGATAAAGCAAGCACCCAAACCAGTTGTCATCGAGGTCCCTACTCCTATGGAAGTAGAGGATGCTCAAGGAGAAGTCGAAGAGGCACCTCAGCCTACTTCACCTACATCTTCAGTAGGGTCATCTACTCCATAGGTGACCATACATTTGGTTAATCCTAGATTGGGGGAATATATCATGTAGAATGTGACATTTATATTGATCATCGAGACTGCACAAGACATGGGCCGACCACAAGCCCATCACCTTCCCATAGGGATGGTGGTACCATTAGGGGTACCTCCTAACCAAACTAATTTCATCTATGGAGGGCTCAACTAGCTTGCATCTCACACTTCCATGGATGAGGATGATGATGAACCATTCATTATGAATGTTCATTATCTTTCTAACCTAGAGTACACCTTATGATATTTTGAGCATTACCATTGGCATGGTTATGGTCTTAGATTATTCGAGTAGGGCGTAGGAGGTCTTATGAACCATAGTATCAGTTGCCTATTGATAGGTTTGGGTTAGGATATTATATTGGAGGATAGGATGAACTCCTCATGACATCTTTAGACCACCTGTACCTCAGTCTGGGGGTGAAGTCAACTTCAATCCTTATCACCCCAATCCCTCCTCTTTTTGAAGGGATAACTGGGTAGTGTCTTATGTCACTATAGAACCACCTGAGATATATCATGAAGACATATTGGTGGAGACCGGTCTAGAGCATATCCCAAGAGATAACTTGGATGAACAAATCTATGAGGTAACCGATGATATAGGCCTACAAGTTTAGATCACTAGCATAGAGATAGATTCTGAGTCAGAAGATCATTCTGATGAGGATAGTGCAGAGTCCATATTTGAGATAGGTGGACCAAGTTGCATATATGAGAGTGATGATGATGATGAGTCCTCAAATAATGAGTAATATGAGGATGAAACTAAGTTGGCTTACTTGAGCCCTCTTAATTTATGTCATCTGTTACCTTTGAAGATAGTCATCGAGGATGAGCAATCCTCCATGGATGATAGCAGTTATCGAGAGTGGGCTTTCATGGGACCCCATATTCCTGATATCCTAGTTCTAGTTGGTAGTGGTGAGGGTTTGTATTATGATAGTGATGATGAAGATGAAATAGAGAGAGCCTATTTGGGACCTCCCTACTTACATCATCGTAATGCACCATACACTACAATGGATATGTATAGAGATATCAATCTCCACCCATGCCTCAGAGGAAGAGCTCCTAATTTAGATAGGATTTATCATATGGTCTTCCCTGATCCATTAACATATAGAGAGCTCCTCGAGCCTAGCGATCCTATTTTTGAGTCTATTCATAGACCGGATCTAGAGATCCCCATACCCCTAGAACCACATCTCGGGGATGGAAGTTATATAAATGTAGAGTCACATGCACGTGGTCCTAGAGATATGATCCATTCCATCAATATGATCTCCATTGATTTGACCACTCCACTCACAATCCATCCGATCCTTCCAAACCATTGTGTCTTGATGTAGATGCTATTGATTGGGATCATGCTGACTCACCACTAGAGCCTGAAGATTTCTTCCCTAATGAAGAAATGTTGCAACCTTTTCATTTTGTGCTAGGCTATGCACATGATGTTTATCATGCTGAGGATGCTTCCAATGCGGAACCCATAAACCCAGCAGATGACATCCACTTGATCCCTATGCCTCATCAACTTGAGGAGGGATCCCACATGTCAATAGAGGAAACCTTTGAAGTGGATATCAGTAATGATCCCACCAATCCAAGGAAGGTTAAATTTGGAGAAATTTTATCTCTTGATGAGCATGCCAACCTCATCCCTCTACTGAAAGAGAGACCTGATCTCTTTGCTTGGACTTATAAGGACATGTCGGGTCTAGATCCAAAATTGGTTACTCATAACCTTTCTCTAGATCTCTCGAAGAAGCCAATCAAGCAGAAACTCAGGAAGATGCATCCAATAGTAGCCTTAATGGTTAAATATGAATTGCAAAAGTTGTTGGATGTAGAGTTTGTCATTTCCATCGACTATCCGAAATGGGTATCAAATATGGTGCCTATAGGAAAACCTGATGGAAGGATCCGTATCTGTATGGATTTTAGAGACCTCAATAGGGCAACACCAAAGGATTCATTTCTATTGCCAAACATAGATGCTCTTGTAGATGCAACTATGGGTCATGAAATGCTCTCCTTAATGGATGGTTTTTCTGGTTACAACCAAATTTGGATTAAGCTCAAAGACCAACATAAAACCATGTTCATAATGCCATGGGGGACATTTTGTTACAAGGTTATGCCATTCGGCCTTAAGAATGTTGGTGCTACATATCAATGGGCTATGACATATATCTTTCATGACTATATGCATAAGATCTTAGAAGATTATATCGATGACTTATTGGCAAAGTCATTGCTGCATTCTGAGCATGCAGAGGTCTTGAGAAAGGTCTTCGATCACCTGATAGAGCATAATGTCAGGTTGAATCCTAAGAAGTGCGTATTTGGCATAACTTCAGGAAAGCTCTTGGGATTCATCATTTCAAAATGAGGGATCAAAGTTGACCCAACAAAGGTCAAGGCTATTTTAGAAATGCATCCCCCCATGAATATCAAGGAATTAAGAAGCCTACAGGGCAAAGTAGCATCCATAAAGTGATTTATCACACAATTATCGAATAAATGTTCAACCCATGAATCGATTGCTACACAAGGGGGTCCCATTCAATTGGGATGAGGACTATCAAGCAACCTTTACTAAGATTAAGCACTACCTGGTGATGCCACCAGTGCTAGCTCCACCAAGACCAGATGTACCATTCTTGCTATATATATCGACAACTAATTTTGCACTAGGGACCATGTTAGCCCAGAAGAATGTGCAAGATAAAGAACAAGCCATATATTACATTAGTCGAACCTTGGTGAGTTACGAGCTAGGATATGCATACGTGGAAAAGTTATGCTTAGCAGTAGTGTTCACTACAAAGAAATTATGGCACTATATGTTAAGTCATATGATGTATGTCATATCAAAACAAAATCCTTTGTAGTATATGATGAGTAAGATGTATCATAATACATGTACTACAAAGTGGATCATGCTATTGATAGAATTTGATTTGGAATTCATTAGCCAAAATTCCATTAAGGGATAAGTCATAGCTGATCAACTGGTTGAGGCACCTCTCGAGAATAGTAGGCCCCTCACCATTGAGCTTCTTGATGATGTAGTCTTCACATTATCAAAAGCACCCAAACTTAAAGAACCAGATAACAAAGCTGATATGACCTTGTTCTTCGATGGTTCAAAGTGTGAGCAAGGGGGTGGTGCAGGAATAGTGTTGTTCATGCCACAAGGTGCTCCTATGCCCTTGTCATTCAAGTTAGACTTTCCTTGCACTAACAATAATGTTGAATATGAAGCCCTAATCTTGGGCCTCCAAATAGCTATCACCATGAAGATTAAAAGGTTAAATATCTTTGGTGATTCCCTTCTCATTGTTAACCAAGTGAAGGGACTTTTTTAATGTCGATGTCCTATCTTGAAGTCTTACAAAGATCTTGTTGATACTTATTTAGCTCAGTTGGAGTGGTATGACATCGAGGCAATCCCTCATTCATCGAATATATTTGTAGACACTATGGCATCTTTGGGATCTTTAATCCCTCAGAATCTATCTACCAATTTTACTACCATCCATGTAAAAATGTTGTCACACTCTATTGTGCAACATGAAGCTTTGGATAATAAAGAGTCAATCAACATGATTCAGGTAGAACCAAACCATGAATGGTTCTACAGAGCCAGAGACTTTCTCAAGAGAGCACCTTGGGGGTCATTGATCTCGTAGGGTCCTACGGGGAATGGTACTACCATTCACCATAAGGTTGTTTCCTAGTCTGCATTTGCAAATGTTAAACCATAGGGGGAACATGTTGTCTTGATAGTTGAGGCTGAGGTCTATCAAAGTTGGATGTCATAGATACATGACTTCCTAAAGCTTGGTGTGATCCCTCAGGGATTGTCGCATGTCATGAGACACATATTTAAATAGAAAGTGACAAAGTATGTCTTGTTAGGAGATATTTTATATCGTCGAAGCTATGATGGAGTTCTCCTTCATTGTCTTGAGCCCCAAGAATCATCTTGGGCAATTTTGCAAGCTCATGATGGTACATGCGATGGCCATTTTAGTGGCATGGCTATCATCAAGCGCATCCTTCGCATGGGCTATTATTGGCCCACTATGGAGAAGGATTGCAATGTGTATGTCAAGAAATGCATTAAATGTCAGCATCATGCTAATCTTGCACACTTGCCATCATAGGCCTTACAACCCATTCAAGCGGCTTGGCCATTTGCTCAGTGGGGTTTGGATCTAATCGGTAAGATCTCTCCTCCATCATCGGGCCGACATACATTCATTATTATGGCTATTGAGTACTTTACTAAATGGGTGGAAGCAATCCCGTTAACAATGACAACTGGAGCATGTATTGCTGAGTTCATACTCACCAATATCATAAGTCATTTTGGGATACCATCCAAAATAATCTTGGATAATGGAACATCATTCAAGAACAAAACTGTGAGGGCTCTAACATCCAAGTATAGGATCAAACATAGTTTTGTGACTCCATATTATCCATAGGAAAATGGGTAAGCTGAAGCTTCAAATAAGATAGTGGTATCCATCTTGAAAAATATGGTACAAGAACACCACAAATATTGGCACATCCAGCTACCCCTTGCATTATGGGCTTATAGGACTAGCATTCGAACACCCATTGGGGCAACTCTATTTTCACTAGTATATGGCATTGAGGCCATTATGCCCTTAGAGTTGGAGATTCCAATATTGCGCATCACATTGAAAGAGTTCATCGATGATGACACTACATGGCAAGCTCACCTAGATCAATTGATGCTACTTGATGAACATCGCATGAATGCTCTTGAGCATCTCTGCATTTATCAAGAGCACTTAAAATGAGCTTACAATAACAAATTCCATCTAAGAGACTTTGAGGTTGGTGATCTTGTGTTGAAAGAGAACCAATAGAACTCAAATTTACTGCTAGAGCTATGAGATAAATTTATGGCTAATTGGTTAGGTCCTTATATCATCTCTGAGAAGATTGGACCTAGGACATACCGCTTGACATCGTTGGAAGGGGTTGAAGAGCCTGAACCTCTCAACATCCTTCATCTTAAAGCATTTTATGCCTAAAACCATCAAAAGGCCCCAAAGGCATCTGTAAGCCCTTTGGTCATCCATTAAAAGGCTCCAAAGGCATCTGTAAGCCCTTTGGTCAAATAAAAAAGTTATAAAATCTAAAAAATTGGAAAATATCAAAAATTCAAAAACATTTACATTTCATTTGCATCATGCATTTCATTTGCATTTGCATTTCATTTAATTGCATTGCATTAGGCATTTCCATCCATTGCACTTGCATTAGGATAGTTTGTGTTTGCAATCTTACAAATGACACCACGTTTGTGTTTCAATCATGCTTTTATGCAGTATCATAATTATACGTCACCCTTGTGAGTAATTATGTTTTTCAACACAACCTTTCTTGTTGCTATGAAGAATATACTAAGGTTTTTCGGTCACTCAACCATACCTAGTGGTCTTCTCAAGAGTTTGGTAGAAAGCTTGCTTTGCTTTTGTAGATGAGGTCTAGTTTTGATAGCCCTTAGCATATCATAATCCTATCACTAATATCCAAACTAAACAATCCTAATTAGGATGAGGGATAGATGAACGCTATGAAGCGGGACCAGGTATCCTGAGGTGAAAAGTTTATCTTGCTTATCCCCCTGTGCGGATGGTCTAGGAAATGTTGGAAATTGGCAAAAGGACAAGTTTTCCCCCTACCCGAATAAATCCCTTGCTTACAAATGAAGGAGCAAAATCCTAGAGTGAAATCCTAAATAATAAATCAAGTCAAATCAAGATCAAATTCAAAGTGAAATCAAATCAGTATCAAATCCCTTGCTCAAGAGAAAAAAAGAGAATAGAAAAAAAAAATAGGTTTTTATCACTAAAAGAGTAGTACAAAATAAATAGTGATTCTTATCACTTTACATGAGCAAGTATCCCGATAAATTGAAGAAAAGAAGGGGGTGAGCTTGAATCCCTGGAATTGTCAGCACTATCGTACCTTATGCATGATGATATGTCTGATACATTAGCATCTCGCTTTTGTGCAGACCAATGTTTGAATGTGGAAGAGCTAGCTTCAGGTGTCTTGTATCACCTAGTGGTCTACATCCAACTAAAATCCAAACCTAGGATTGGATAGACATTTGAGGATCCCCAATCTTAGCAATGGGCTGAAAGAATCCCACCTGACATCGGGGTATGCTTATGCCTTATCTAATATACTCATTTGCACACACAGGGGTAATGAATAGTTAGGGTCTATCCTAGCGAAAGCCTTATGTTTCAGAAGTCTAGTATGGTTATTATACAACTTTTGATTAGACAACTAGGGTGTTTGAGTCTCATGGTAAACCTCAAAAATTCCCAAATAGCAACAACCAATTTTCAATGCAATTATCAAATATCATTTTCTTTTATGAGAGTTTGTTTATTAGAACTATTTGTAATATAGGTTAGATACCGGATGGATGTCAGAAATGATATTTAAATGGCCACTGACTATGTTATCCATATTCTTTTAATTTACAAAGACTTATGAATAGAAACAATACATCATTGCATCTCACATAGGGGTGTACAATTTATCAATTTTTATACAAAGATATAGCAATTACATTTCATGATTGTTATACATTCTGTGGTGTCATCCATTAGATTGTTAAACCCATATTGCATTCATACATTATGTTTTAAGTGATTAAAACATACATGTTCATTTACATAGCATTCATCATAGAAAAACTATGCAATACATACATGGCATAAATTATGTCATAACATCATAAATTAAATGCATACAAGTACAATAAATTACACTTGCATTTAATAGCAAACATTGCATACATATACATTCATCATAAGTAGTCCATCTACACATGTATATCATCACATCTAATCATACATTCCATAGCTATCTAGTGCATGTCATCCATACATCACATCATATAGCATAAAATCAGCATAACATATAAGCATTGCATCCATATGCATCTCATAAAACATAAACAATAAAACATATAAAATCCACACATATAATAAGTCTCAAATGTTAGATCATATATATATGTGTGTGTGTGTACCAAAAATATATAATAAATAGTACATCGACATATGTCAAAAATACTCATAGGCTACATCTATGTAGGTCCTCGACCTTACACTAAAAAATGGTACAATATCATCTATAAGATCAGTACTAAGAAGCACCTATACCCCTAGTCTGTGAGGCTCCATCATCACCTCCACCCTCCTTGTGAGTCCTCCTAGAGCTAGCACTAGAGGTCCTCTCTGACCTATGTGATCTATGACTAGAGCTAGTTGAGGACTACCCTATCTCTCGAGTGTGAGTCCTCTGAGATCCTAGAGCCATGGACCTCTCAGGAACCTGACCATCGAGTAACCCTATCTCTCCCCTTAGAGTAGATATGTAGGAAGCATCTACTACACTATCATTGATGTGCTACTACACTAGAGCCTATAGTCTCCTGATATCTATCCTGGTCTAGCTCTGCTAATCCCTGTACTTCCTAAGCTATTGGAGTAGTTAGAGGTGCTAGAGCAACCTATGAAGAGGAGGGGTCCTCCCTCCCAGCCTTGAGTGCATCATGCTGTGCCCTTAGAGCATCTAGTTAGGACTGTAGAAGGATGCATTGCCCTGTAATCCTCTGTATCTCTATCCCTATTGAATCAATATTAGCCTATAGAGTGGTCTTCTCCTCCTCATAGTTATGCCACTAAGACTACCCTACTATGATTTGAGACTATAGATCCCCAACCTTTGCTTATAAGGTAGCAATGGTGGTGTCTCGATGTAGGAGTTGTGTCTATAGGGAGCCTACCTAAGTCTGTAGGCTAGCAATCTGGGCCCTGAGCTACCCGATATCACTGTTAGGTGTGGCCTTACCCTCCTTGAGAGTATCACCCTCCTCCTCAGCTAGAGGTGCATCCTCTATAGCTCCTCCCTCACCCCATCTACCCTCAGTCCTCTGATGGACTCGATGATCATGAGGATCGACCTCTGCTCCCTCTACACCCTCTACTACTACATCATCTAGAGTCCTACCTAAGGGGCCCTCAAAGCCTTACCATACCTTGAGTGTCCACTAAGTGTCATAATCAATTGTAGTCCCTACATATATCAGCCTTGACTCTTAAAATTCATCATCCTCATCACCTAGTGGAGTCACCCTAGGCTAGGTCAAGTCCCTCTCTAGAGTGAGGTGATGGTAGATGGTAGGTGGCTCTAGAATGTCCTACCTAATCTTAAACTATCTGGTGATATGAGAGAAGTAAAATAACTCTCGTACCTCAGACTTGCATCTAAGGAGCCATCTATCTCTATGTGCCTGATGTAGCTAGTCATCAGCCTCCATCCATGGAGGGTAGTCTAGGTATGGGTGCTAGTCCACCTGGTCCACCTGTAGTCATGAGAACTATCCAATGTAGTAAGCTAGATCTCCTATGTGAGACCTACTCCTAAAGCCCTCCTGCTCATGAGGCCAACATGTCATATAACACTGGTGCACCTCCTCAATGGTGCCAATATCAAGTGGTAGGCTAGTGGGATGCTCAATCCTAATATGCTACCACCCCTAGATCTAAAGTAGTAGGCTACAATCGATGCCTACTCTGCTCCTCTATGTAATCTGGTACAACTCATTATAGAGCTACGCTAGTAAGGCACTCCCCCGGATAGGATCAGAGGATGATCATGGGGGCTCGCTAGGACCTCCATAGTCCTAGCTAGGAGGTTCCAAGGGAACCTCACTCTAGAAGAGTTAGGTAGGATAATCTGCATGATCAGGTGCATAAATATGGCTGCTCATCGAGAGAAGACCCGCTCTGTATACCAATGCTCAATGTGGACCCCTCCATGGTCCGAGTGTCATTATGTTGCCTCACTATGATCACCAAATATGTGATCAAATACTACCTACTTCACCTCATCGAGTGAATATGTGATGGCCTCACCATCTAGAGGGAGTCAAAATATGCGGTAGACATCCTCTAGAGTGATAGTCATCTCACCTATCGGTAGGTGAAAGGTATTGGTCCACGCATCCCAACATCGGGCCAATGCAGTCATATAGGCCTGATCAGCCCGGATGGTGGGGAGGCACAAGATGTAGCCAAATCCCATGGCCCCAAACCAATCCAACTCTACGGGTATCAATGCACCACGTAGGTTATGAAGGATCTCAGATTCCCTCACCCTCGTGGTCAAAGTCTGGTGGAAAGTAGAATAATAAGGTAAAAATAAAAAAAATAAAAAAAAGCTTAAAAATGACAAACAAAATCATAAAATCTCAAAAACACCAAAAAAATGAAAAAAAGCACTTCTAAGATAAAAAATCAATTAAATCTGCTAAAAAATTAAAAAAATTGAAAAATTTTTTTTTCCTAAAGTTGTCGAACCATGGTTCAGACCCATGGTCGGGATGGCGATCAATTTGATGACCATTGGGATTTGAATCCCATCATGGCTGATAGCCATGGCCCCCAATTTGACAATTGGGAACCATGCCTACCAGCCACGACTAGGAGAAATGACCTTTTTAGGGTCATTTCCCATCTCGAGACACCCAAAAAATTAAAACCCTAACCCTCTAAGCTAACCTAAGCTAAACCTAACTAGGGTGAGGTTCATTATCGATAGTTTAGTGATGTTAATTAGCCCATTATTTAGTGAGGTTAATTTTAAAATCGGTAAAAGAAAATAATGAGCGAGATTTGTGTGCTTCTACCTTAGTAGCACCGACTCCTCTAGGTTGGTCTGCCATCGGTGTGGATGATAGTGAGGTCGAGTTGTGGTAGCATTCCATATCAAATTTGTCTTCTCACCTCTCAGAGCTCTCAGATTCTCAATTGCAATAGTAAATAATGAAATTAAAAAATTGTGCAAAATGCTTAAATATTTCCTATTTTGGCCCTGATCGCGCATGACAACCGTGGTCCCTAAATTAGGGTTTTCCACCCATGGGTCTGACCCATGGCTAAGAAATTTGACATTTTTAGCTATTATTGACAAGCATGGCTAGAAATATATAATAAATTCTCTCAAATCCCATCGTATGGAGTTTCAAAATGCTAAATTAAAAATACCCATCTAGCTAGAATTATCAAAAAATATTAAAAATAATAAAAAAATTAGATAAATCAAAATCCAAATGCACCTCGTATCTAGTGATTTACCCTATACACTTGGTGGTTGCAGTGACTTGCACTCCATGCAATCCGGCAAGATGAGTAAATTACCATAAGGACATTTGGGGTAAATTAGTCATCGTTGAATTGTTATGCTTCATTTCAATCCCTAAGAAGGCCCAGACGGTCGGACTGCTCCATGGGAATGAGATATTCATGTCAATTCTTCTATGAAATTTTTAGCAAATCATCGAACAATATGATTCAACACATGCCTAATTGGAATTGCTATCATCTTGATTCCCTAAGAAGGCCTTTACGGCTGGACCGCTCCATGGGATAGAGATATACAATTACTATTAACAGTTGCAATCATAGTTGATTAGGCCTTGCCAAGTATTCAAATGCTAAACTTTAAATTATTCAAAGTTATTCATAGTGGTCAAGCGACTCGTCACTTTATTAATTATCATTACCCTCATCGACTCATCACTTGAGGGGGTAGTCATAATGTCATAATCATAATCAAAGTCAATAGAAGATCCCTTGATCTTGTCAAAATTATGTTCATCTTATGAATCATTGCCAATGACTATCATAAGCTTACCCTCTATTGGGGAAAAAAGCAAATATGATAGTTAAGTTAGTAGCTCTCCTCCTTTCGGATCTATATGGTGCATGAAGCCTATAGTAGCCCTGAGCTGCCCGATCATCGCTGGAGCTTGCCAAAGCTTTTTCAATTTAAGCCTTCCATCCAGTTGGAAGCAATGATTCTAGGATGCACATCCTTTTGTTGGATCTTGGGCATCTAATGTTGATCAGACTAATGATCATCATCCAACCTACGACATCATTTTAGGAGGTATATTTTTGCTCAACATTGTTCGATCTCACAATGCATCTCAAAAGGGGCATCTATAGACACCTAAAATGCATCATGTCGAGGTGACTACTCATATGGGACATGCTAGAAGACCATATGGAAGACCTTGGACAAATACCAAGGTATAGCAGTGGTTCTAACCACTCATTTAGGCATTTTGGCCTAACTAGTGTTGGTCATGGTTGAGACCCATGGTTAATAGAGTTGACCGCGCCTCAGAGCCGTGGCTAGCAGTCAAAATCAGTTGGACTTTGGCCGACCCAAATTCGGTTATAATGGCCAATTGGTTGTATATCCGAGTGGTTTTGGGGTGGAAATATCCAGAAGCTTCCCTCCAACTGCTCCAACTATCCATTCTTGATCTTGGCTTCCTCAAGAAGCTAAGACATAGCCTTCCTAGAGGTTATAAGAACCCCATCCAAAATGGGAAATAGAGAGAGATGCATAGGAGAATTTGAATGGTGAAGCCCTATCAAATTCAGTACTCACCTACTTGCATTGAGAGAAATCCTTTAGCTAGCATTGAGAGATTGAAATGACAATTGAAGTCATGGAGGTCTTAGGAGGCTAGAAGAATCAAGAAATGAGATTATGAGCAATCCATCAACAATCAGAGCAATTCAACCACCAAATCTATCAGAGGACATAGAGGTGACCCTTGAACCATCAATTCATCAAGGAAATTGGAGATCTAGGCCATATTTGGAGGGCAAGTGCATTTTCGGCTTAGTCATAGTTGTCAGTCATGGCTAATAGTGCTCATCGCATGACAGACCCATGGTCAGGTTCAATCTCCATATTTCCTTGGTCTTTAGCCGTAGGTGTTATTTCATTTGCATTAGAATAGATAAATCAGGTGTATATTTGCTTTATTAGAGACTTTTGTTCGGTAGAATTAAGATTTTAGGTATCTTTCTTCTCATTTGGCATTTGTAGTAAGTAGGACAAGAATGCTTACATTTCATGCTTTCATGCTTTTGATTTCATAATTAGGGCATTAGATAGATAATTTTGTCTTTCCTTTACATATTTCATGGCAATATTTCATGTTTAACATAGGTTTACCATGTTTCTTGCACTTTCTTGATTTCAAGCTTTCATGGCATCTTTTTGTATAACTTCCTTTTAAAGCCTCATCAAGAGAGGCCTCCTTTATTACTAATATGCTTCTTGTTGTTTATTGTATGCAGGACTAACAGGGTGTTGATATGCAAGGCAACAAATACCTCTAATCATGGAGAAGAAGGTCATCGATACCTTGGAGCAGTTCATGTGCATTTAGGAAGTCTACGAATTACACCTACCCTTGCATGGGGATTGTTCTATGATTGTAATAATTGTATCACATTGGGTATCCCTAAGAGGGATGGATTTGTAATCAAGCTTCATTGGAAATTTAATAAAAAGGAAGCCCTACTTTGTGGTTATTTGCAAATTTGTCTATCTTTTATGCTTTATGTGATGTTTCAATTATTATTAGCTTAGGTGTATGCTTCCTGGGTTGCTACAAAAATATCATAGATCAATACATTGTTTCTTTGTGCTAAAAAGTCTACTATGTTGGAAATTTTGAGTAGTTGTGTTGTCATTGATGTCAAGAGTCAATGTCAGTGATCAGTGCAAGGATTTGGCAAAAGGAGGGTTAAAATATTTATATTTTAAGCCCAAGAGATTTGGTTTAAAAGCATCACATGATTGGTCAAAAGGTTGGTTAAATACCCTGAAGGAAGGAGATACCTAGGCCCAAAGGAAATAATATTATAATATTTATTATTATAATATTAAAGGTGGTCAGATAAGGTCTAAGGGTGAAAAAGAAAAATACCTAGGCCCAAAGGAAATAATATTATAATATTTATTATTATAATATTAAAGGTTTAAAAATAATGCCTAAGGTTATTTATAAATTATTTATAATATTTATATTATAAATTAATTTATAAAATAAATAAATTAAACCCTAAGTTAGGGTTGGGTGCAAAAATATTTAAATAAATTTTCCCATCGACGTTCAAAGAAAATGAAATATGGTATTTATACCATAAGACTTGCAACATTAAGGCAAGTCTCTGAATTAATGCATGTGTGAATATTGGCTAAGGTTTTGATGCGAATTCGTGAGCGCATAAGGCAAGAGGTTTTTAATTTTTAAAAGTAGCAAAAAAACATGGAAGGTTAAATTGACTAAGGCTTAAAGCCTTATCACCAACCACATGGTTGGGCTAGTGGCAAGATGTGGTTGTGTAAGGCATTGGGTGAGCGGAGGTCTCACGTTCGAGTCCCGATGACAACAAAGAGGCAAAGGTTTTGTTTTGGGTTTTGGTGCTGATCGGAGGAACAAAGCGCACAAGGTGCTTTTATGTCTCAAGTGAGCACCTAGCTCACATGGTGGTTAGGCCATGGCTAGGGCGCTGGCAGTAGCGTGATAGGGGATCGAATCCCATCGAGGTAGCGTGCATAAAAGGTATTTAAATTTTTAAATTTTATAATTTGCGCTTGGTCTAAGGTTGTATGGTATGCGCCTTGTGGAGATATAAGGTGGTTGAAATAAATATTATTTTTGCCATGGTTGAAGGTGTTGAATGATTTAAATTTTGGTTTGAAAAGTGCATTGGAATATTTCTGAATAGTGGTGTTAATTATTTTGATAATGCATTTTTGAGTAGGGAGATATAAGGGAATTATTTTGATTATTCTATGCATTAAAATTCTGAAGTGAATTATTGTGAAAGTGAGTTATTTGAATCTTTGCTAATTATATTTTGAGAAGTTTGGAGATTATAAGGTGTACTTGAGACTTGATATTTTTGTATGGTGAAATAAATATTGAGGAGAATATTTGTGTGGATATTTTGAGATAGGTTGTTGCTATCTAACCTTGAAATTGGCAAAGAGGATTTGATTGTGATTAAGACAGGTTTTGAAGATATATCTCCATAAAAACAAAAGGTATGGGCACATCTTCCTTATGAGTGAAATATTGTTGGATTGAATGTTGTGAAATGCAAAGTTGGAGTGAAAAGGATTGTTTGATAAGCATTGTTGGAAATGTTTGAGTGAGTTTTCATGTGCATGATTTGTGGATGTTGAAAGAACATGAGTATCATTATTATGTGACATTAATTGGAATCATCTTGAGTCAAGGTTTGAGATCCATAGTGTGAGTTGTTGGAAGTATAGTGAAACACTTGGTTAGGGTTTGTAAGCAAGTTGTGTTTCATTGAGTAAATGTTTGAGTGATGTTGGATGAGCATTATTGATTGAAAGCATTGGAGTGATAGTTCAATTTTTGTGAAACAAATTATACCTTATTTTTGAATTGATTTGAAAGAGAGTTTGAAAGTGATAGAGTGATTTGTGAGTGTGAAACATATTGAGTCTCTTATCATTCTCTATATGTTTCTATGGTTAAACAAGATTCTGAGTGAAACTTGTTTGTGTGATTGAAGAGGTTTTCTGAAATATATTAAATTAAGTTTTGTATGCAAGTTTTGCAATGTTTGAGTAAGCTTTTGTGAAAGCTTAAGGACAGAGTTAAGCAAGCTTTTGTGAAAGCTTGTGGGCAGATTTGAGTAAGTTCTAAAGGGGACTTAAGGACAAGTTTTAGTAAGCTTTGGTGAAAGCTTAAGGATAGATTTGAGCAAGTCTTGGTGAAGACTTGTGAGCAGATTTGAGGAGTTCTAGGGAGGACTTGTTGGAAATATTTGAGGCTAGAATTTGATATAGATTTGAGAGTAGATTTGTGATAGAGTAGAGATAGATTTGTGAGCATATTTGTGCTAGGATGAGGATAGTGTTTAGTGCATATTTGAGATAGATATTGAGTAGAGTTAGAGTAGGATTTTAGTGGTGATAGAGTAGAGGATAATAGTCTCTAGTGGATAGAGATCCATTAGCTAGGGTAGTGAGGATAAAGGTCTTCTGAGTGAGGACAAAGGTCTTCAGTGGAGAGAGATCCACAAGCTAGTGTAGTGGGGGTAGAAGTCTTCTAGAAGAGCACCAACTAGAGCAGAGGAGAAAGAGTTCTCCTGTGGATAGAGATCCATAAATTAGAGCAAGGGGATTGGTGTCTCCTTTGGACAGAGGTCCATAAATATTGTAATAGGGAATTGATTCCCAAAAGAATTTATTGAGAAAATTTATAAGGAATATTTTCTCCGTGGAGTAGCCCACATTGGGTGAACCACGTTAAATCATGTCTCTCATGTGTGTGATGTTTTGTGTAATGCTTATTATTTTAATACTGATGATGATATCATATGGATTAAAAAGTAAAAAATTTTATCTTATATTGTTCACCCCCCTCTCAGTATAAGCTCATGTTCTTCAATTGGTATCAGAGCGGGTCTCTCCATGAAAAGACTAACAACTTGGAGGAAGATCCAATAGGAACACACATGATTTCAGAGAATGAAGAAGAGACCATGATCGACATAAAAGAGGAATTCTTTGCTGCTCTCAGGAACTTGGAAAAGGTTAGAAATAAGAACTCAAGTTTGAAGGATCAAATTCAAGAGGATGAAGAAGCAAATATGGAACTTCTATAGAGTCTCATAGAACTCAAGATAAAGGTAGAAGAAGGAAAGAAAATTGAATAGGATATGATAGATCTATTAAGAGCAAGGGAAATAGAGTGTGAAATATTGGAAGCAAAAATTATCTCTCTAAGGAATGAAGTTGAAAAGACCAAGTTACGACAAGATATAAAGTTAGGGAAATAGAAAGAGGAGTCAAGCTCTCAAGAAATAGAGACATCAACCAAGGATAAGCTTGTGACTCATACTAATACTCTGGAAGGAAAAGACATCAGGAAAGAAGAGGGTAAAGAAGAACCATGGACGAGAGTTAATCACAAGAACAACAAAAGGAGAAGCACTCGACCATATTTTCCAAGGCACTCAAATAGGTTACATAATCTCTTCCATGGCTATTGCTTTTCATGTAACAAATATGGTCATAGAGTTGCACATTGCACTAGTTATGTGAAAAGTAATGTTAATAGAAATTTCAATTCTTTTGCACCTCTTATGAATGATGATGTCATATGTTATAAATGCAATAATTTTGGGCACAAGGCTAGATGGTGCAAAATGGTATTTCCTTGAGTCAAATAAAAAGAATACAACTTCAACAATTAGGAGAGAGGAAAAAGAGCATGAGAAAGTTAGATCAATGTTAGTACAAACAACTCTTCATGTTCAAGATAAGGGAAAACAATGGTTTCTTGATAGTGGTTGTTCTAGTCATATGATAGGAGACAAAAGTAAATTTCTTGTACTCAAGGAAACTGATGGAGGATCAGTTAAATTTGGTGATAATGGATCAACAAAAATCTATGGAAAAGGAACCTTAAGTTTAGATAATGGAAAAAAAAAAATAGAGAATGTATTGTATGTCAAGGGGTTGAGGCACAATCTACTAAGTGTGAGCCAACTTTGTGATCAAGGGCACATAGTTACTTTTCATCCAAGTAGGTGTGAGATTAGAAAGTCTAAAACTGGAAAACTTATTGCAAATGCAAATAGAACTACAAACAACCTCTACATGCTAAGTGAGATTAAAGGAGAAAAGTGTTTTCTATCACAAGAAGATGAGAGTTGGTTGTGGCATAGAAGAATGGGTCATTTGAACTTTGACAACATAGTGAACATAAGCAACAAGCAGGCTTTCAGAGATTTACCCAAGCTAAAGAGGCCACAAAACACAATTTGTTCACAATGTCAACATGGGAAGCAAACTAGAACAAGTTTCAAGTCAAAAGGATTTATGTCATCTGAGCCATTGAAACTAGTGCACACTGACCTATGTGGTCCTACAAGGACAAAGAGTTTACAAGGTGAAAGTTACTTTATATTATTTATAGATGATTATTCCAGAATGATTTGGGTAGCTTTCTTGAAAGAAAAGTTAGAAGCTCTTGAGAAGTTTAAAGATTTTAAAGAATTAGTAGAAAATAAAACAGGTAAAAGGATTAAGGGTTTAAGATCAGATAGAGGAGGAGAATTTACCTCAAATGAATTCATAGACTTTTGTGAACAACATGGGATCAAAATAGAATATTCAGTAGCAAGAACTCCTCAACAAAATGGGGTAGTTGAAAGGAAAAATAGGATAATTGAAAATATGGCCAGAGCCATGTTAAATGAGTCTAAGATTTCAGATGGTTTTTGGAAAGAGGTAGTACATACAATAGTATATATCATCAATAGAGCTCAAGTAAGAGTAAACCATCACAAAACTCCATATGAGCTCTGGAAAGGAAGACCAACCATTGTAAAGTACTTCAGAATTTTTGGAAGCAAATGTTACATAAGATGGGAAGAGAAAAATTTGGGTAAGTTTGACTCAAGATGTGATGAGGGTATTTTTCTTGGCTATTCCACTAAGAGCAAAGCCTATAGATGCTATAACAAAAGGACACGTACTATTATAGAAAGTATAAATGTAATAGTTGATGAGAAGATAGGGTCAAGAGAACCAATTCGAGAAATTGTGTATCAAGAAGATGAAAGTTGTCAAGAAGAGTTATGTGAAGAATCAGAAGAAGAAGAAGAAACACAAAGAATTTTTCCTAAGACTCCATCCAGGTATGTACAGAAAAATCATCCAAGAGATCTAATCATTGGGAATCCAGATGAGAGACAGACAAGGAGAAGGGTAATAGCATCAAATGAGCAAGCAAATTTCTCTTTGTTATCTAAAATTGAGCCAAAATATTTCAATGAGGCAAGTGAAGATGAGTTTTGGATTAAGGCAATGAATGAGGAACTAGATCAAATAGAGAAAAGTAAGACTTGGGAACTTGTCCCACGACCAAAAGGTAAGAATGTGATTGGCACTAAATGGGTATTCAGAAACAAGTTAAATGAAGATGGTCAGGTAGTCAGAAACAAAGCAAGACTAGTATGCAAAGGTTATGCACAAGTTGAGGGAATTGATTTTGATGAGACATTTGCTCTAGTTGCATGACTTGAAGCTATAAGAATGTTCTTAGCCTTCTCAAGTTTCAAAAACTTCAAAGTATATCAGATGGATGTTAAATCAACCTTTCTAAATGGTGTTCTGGAAGAAGAGGTTTATATTGAGCAGCCAGAAGGATTCAACTTAACTGATAAACCAGACTATGTATGCAGATTGAAGAAGGCACTTTATGGACTAAAACAAGCTCCTAGAGCTTGGTACTCAAGATTGGATAAGTACCTTCAGGAATAGGGTTTCAGGAAAGGAATAGTGGATAGTAACTTATACATCAAGAATGAAGGGAATGACTTACTAATTATGGTTGTTTATGTGGATGATATTATTTTTGGAGGCAACAATGATAAGATGTGTCAAAAATTTGCAAAGAGCATGCAAAATGAATTTGAGATGTCAATGCTTGGTGAGTTGTCCTTCTTTCTTGGACTTCAGATTTCATAATCAAAGAAAGGTGTATTTCTTTCACAAACCAAGTATATAAAAGAGATGCTAAAGAAATTCAAGTTAGAAGATTGCAAACCAGTGAGTACCCCCATGGTTACAGGATGCAAGTTAAGTAAAGATGATGAATCTCCTGAGGCAAATCAAAAATTGTATAGATCTATGATTGGTAGCTTACTGTATGTCACATCTACAAGACCAGATATAATGCAGGCAGTGGGACTAGTGGTAAGGTTTCAAGCAGCACCCAAGGAGACACATGTAGTAGCAGTAAAGAGGATTCTCAGGTATTTAAAAGGGACTATGGATTTTGGGCTCTGGTACCCCAAAAGTGACAATTTCACTCTCACAACATATACATATGCAGATTGGGCTGGCAACATTGATGATAGAAAAAGCACAAGTGGAGGAGCATTCTTTCTTGGAGACTATTTAGTCTCTTGGTTAAGTAAGAAACATGCATCAATATCCTTATCCATAGTAGAGGTAGAGTATATTGTAGTAGTTTCTTGTTGTACACATGTATTATGGATGAAGTAAACTTTAGAGGACTTCAAGATAAAGCATGATCACCCTATTCCCATATTATGTGATAATACAAGTGCTATAAATATCTCAAAGAATCCGGTGATGCACTCTAGGACCAAGCACATTCCGATCAAATATCATTTTCTGAGAGAGCATGTGATAGATAAGCAGGTCAGGTTGGAATATGTTACTACAAAGGAGCAGATTGTGGACATCTTCACTAAGCCACTTCCGAAAGAGACTTTTGAGTATCTTCGAGGAAAATTGGGAGTAGTTCTACTCCCACCCCAAAATTAACCACCTCAAGGAGAGGAGGTGGGGAGGGGGCTGAGCTAAGAGTCTTATCTTTAGCCCCAAAGGTGGCCCTTTGCCATTGATGACAAAGGGGGAGAGATTTGAGTTAGGGAGAGAGCATTCAGTCAGGGGAGCAGATTTGGAAAAAGGAAAAATGAATGGTTAAGGAAAAAGGGTTGCCATCAATGACAAAGGGGGAGATTGTTGGAAATTTTGAGTAGTTGTGTTGTCATTGATGTCAAGAGTCAGTGTCAGTGATCAGTGCAAGGATTTGGTAAAAGGAGGGTTAAAATATTTATATTTTAAGCCCAAGATATTTGGTTTAAAAGCTTCACATGATTGGTCAAAATGTTGGTTAAATACCCTGAAGGAAGGAGATACCTAGGCCTAAAGGAAATAATATTATAATATTTATTATTATAATATTAAAGGTGGTAAGATAAGGTCTAAGGGTGAAAAAGAAAATACCTAGGCCCAAAGGAAATAATATTATAATATTTATTATTATAATATTAAGGTTTAAAAATAATGCCTAAGGTTATTTATAAATTATTTATAATATTTATATTATAAATTAATTTATAAAATAAATTAATTAAACCCTAAGTTAGGGTTGGGCGCAAAATTATTTAAATAAATTTCCCCTGCCAACGTTCGAAGAAAAATATGAATGGTATTTATACCATAAGACTTGCAACATTAAGGCAAGTCTTCGAATTAATGCATGTGTGATTATTGGTAAGGTTTGATGCGAATTCATGAGCGCATAAGACAAGAGGCTATTAATTTTTAAAGCAATAGAAAAACATGGAGGTTAAATTGACTAAGGCTTAAAGCCTTATCACCAACCACATGGTTGGGCTAGTGGCAAGTTGTCATTGTGTAAGGCGTTGGGTGAGCGGAGGTCTCACATTCGAGTCTCGATGGAAATAAAGAGGTAAAGCTTTTATTTTTGGTTTTGGTGCTGATTAGAGGAACAAAGTGCATGAGGTGCTTTTATCTCTCAAGTGAGCACCTAGCTCACGTGGTGGTTAGGCCACGACTAGGGCATTGGTAGCATGTGATAGGGGATCGAATCCCACCGAGGTAGCGTGCATAAAAGGTATTTAAATTTTTTAAATTTTATAAATTGCGCTTGGTCTAAGGTTGATGGTATGCACCTTGTGGAGATATAAGGTGGTTGAAATAAATATTATTTTTGCCTTGGTTGAAAGTGTTGAATGATTTAAATTTTGGTTTGAAAAGTGCATTGGAATATTTTTGAATAGTGGTGTTAATTATTTTGATAATGCATTTTTGAGTAGGGAGATATAAGGGAGTAATTTTGATTATTCTATGCATTAAAATTCTGAAGTGAATTATTGTGAAAGTGAGTTATTTGAATCTTTTCTAATTATATTTTGAAAAGTTTGGAGATTATAAGGTGTACTTGAGACTTGATATTTTTGTATGGTGAAATAACTATTGAGGAGAATATTTATGTGGAGATTTTGAGATAGGTTGTTGCTATCTAACCTTGAAATTGGCAAAGAGGATTTGATTGTGATTAAGACAGGTTTTGAAGATATATCTCCATCAAAACAAAATGTATGGGCACATCTTCCTTATGAGTGAAATATTGTTGGATTGAATGTTGTGAAATGCAAAGTTGGAGTGAAAAGGATTGTTTGATAAGCATTGTTGGAAATGTTTGAGTAAGTTTTCATGTGCATGATTTGTGAATGTTGAAAGAACATGAGTATCATTTTTATGTGAGATTGAAAATTGATAGGGTTTGTGAAAGAACATGAGTATCATTGTTATGTGACTTTGGAATCATCTTGAGTCAAGGTTTGATACCCATAGTGTGAGTGGTTGGAATATTAGTGAAACACTTGGTTAGGGTTTGTAAGCAAGTTGTGTTTCATTGAGTAAATGGTTGAGTGAAGTTGGTTGAGCATTATTGATTGAAAGCATTGGAGTGATAGTTCAAGTTTTGTGAAACAAATTATACTTTATTTTTGAATTGATTTGAAAGAGAGTTTGAAAGTGATAGAGTGATTTGTGAGTGTGAAACATATTGAGTCTTTGACCATTCTCTATATGTTTCTATGGTTAAACAAGATTCTGAGTGAAACTTGTTTGTGTGATTGAAGAGGTTTTCTAAAAGATATTAAGTTGAGTTTTGTATGCAAGATTTGTAGTGGTTTGAGTAAGCTTTTGTGAAAGCTTAAGGATAGAGTTAAGAAAGCTTTTGTGAAATCTTGTGGGCAGATTTGAGTAAGTCCTAGAGGGGACTTAAGGACAGATTTGAGTAAGCTTTTGTGAAAGCTTAAGGATATATTTGAGGTAAGTCTTGGTGAAGACTTGTTGAGAATATTGGACAAGTTATAAGGAGGAATTGTTGGAAAGATTTGAGGATAGAATTTGGTGCAGATTTGAGAGTAGATTTGTGCTAGAGCAGAGATATATTTGTGAGCAGATTTGTGCTAGACCAAGGACAGTGTTTAGTGTAGATTTGAGATAGATATTGAGCAGAGTTAGAGCAGGATTTTAGTGGTGATAGAGTAGAGGATAACAGTCTCTAGTGGATAGAGATCCATTAGCCAGGGTAGTGAGGATAGAGGTCTTCTGAGTGAGGACAGAGGTCTTCAGTGGAGAGAGATCCACAAGCCAGTGCAGTGGGGGTAGAAGTCTTCTAGAAGAGCACCAACCAGAGCAGAGGAGAAAGAGTTCTCCTATGGATAGAGATCCACAAATTAGAGCAAGGGGATTGGTGTCTCCTTTGGATAGAGGTCCATAAACATTGTAATAGGGAATTGATTCCCAAAAGAATTTATTGAGAAAATTTATAAGGAATATTTTCTCCGTGGAGTAGCCCACATTGGGTGAACCACGTTAAATCATGTCTCTCATGTGTGTGATGCTTTGTGTAATGCTTATTGCTTTAATATTGATGATGTTATCATATGGATTAAAAAGAAAAAGGTTTTATCTTATACTGTTCACCCCCCTCTCAGTATAAGCTCATGTTCTTCATACCAGGGAGGGTCTTGACATCCTATCCCCTGGAACTAAACACCATCCTGGGTGTTTCCAATTTTACAAAAAAAAAAAAACAAAATTAGTACATTATATATTTTCAAACAAGAAGGGAAAACGTTTTTCTCATCCACTTTCCCCCAAGTGGCATTTATTTCAAAAAACTAGTCCCATTCGACTTTACATTTCTCAAGAGTTTAATTCTACATATACTTAGAATGAAACTCAAGGATATTTACCAGCATGACTTCAATAGCCTCCATATTTTCCATTTGCAATTTAGAAACATCCCACACATGGTCAAGGTTAGCAACATATTTTCTAAGTAAGGATATACAAAAGGTATCATGGATTTTTGATAGGTTACATGGTAAGGCAAGTTGATACGCAACCGTACTGATATTTTTAGTTATTTTAAAATGTCCCACAAACTATGATTTCAACTTTGTGTATTTTATAGCACTCTTCATCGATTTAACCCTTAAAAACACTTTATCTCCAATAAGTACTCTCTTGGAGTTCTCTTGAGATCAACATAACATTTCTACATATCGGTAGATTTTTTAAATCTTTGTCTAGTTACCTTTAGTTGATCCTTCATATCTCTGACCATATCTAGACCAATCACAACTTGATATTCTAGGTTATCCCAAGACAATGGTGTTATACAATTTCATTTATACAAGATATAGAAAGGAGCTATTCCTAGAGAGGAGTGATGTCCATTATTGTTTTATAACACACACCATCCCTCCTTTATTGAGGGCTTTCTTCAATTGCATAGGTTTGAATACCCCCTACTCGTTATGAATTCTTAATCTCTCCTTGACTTTATTTGAATAATCAATCCATCTATCTTAGAAATTAATAAAGCCTTTATGGGCTTGCAACCAATCCATCCCTAGGATCACATCAAAGGCATGAAGTGGAGCTACATACAAACAACCTTAAGTGGTACCACTAGCTAAAGTAATCTTTACCATTGGATAGCACTGGTTTACTGAGTGGGTTTACCATGAACCATACTCTACCTTCCACCAATGGGTAAAATATCCTAGCCTTTCTAGTATATTCCTTGCTGAAATAAAATAAATAAAGCTATTTTTGGCTCCACTATCATTTAAATTTTTAACTTGATTATTAAAAATCTTACCTTTCACAAGCAATGGGGTGAATTACCCCTCTAGCTTTTGTTTCTTGATTGTAGCATAGATCCGATGCTCATGTTCCTTTCCCTTGGTATTAGATGAACTCAAACCTGATTGGTGTGGATATTGATTAGCATAATGTGGACCTCTACAATGATAACACCCATCCTTGGGTCCTTGCTTATTTTATGGTTTATGTTCCCTTGTATTACTGGGGCTAAGGTTTATGGTTTCTGAGGGTGAGGCTTTGTATTTTTGGGATTATTGTTGGTTTTATTTTGGAAGTTTTTCTTGAAATTTCCTTATTTCCCACTATTCTTCTTCTCAAAATTCTAAGGGTTCTTGGTCTTTCAATCCTCTTCCTCTTCCTATTTCAAGAATCCTTGACTAGTCTTCCTCCTCAGTGCTTGTCGATCTTGCTTAGATAGGGCAGCATAGTTGAATTGTAGGTGCAACTCTACTTTCTTTGCTAATTCATATAACTTTTATAGAAATTTAGGCTCCAACATGTTTACATCATGCTTCACTCTAGATTATAACTCATGAATAAACTTGTGAACCCTCATATTCTCATCATAAGTAGGCACATACTTAAGTAACCAAACCAACTTCTTATAGTATGTCTCCACCATCTTAGTTCCTTGTTGAAGGTTAGTAAATTATTTGAACTTTAAGGTATAGTAGTGCTTTTTGAGAAACCTTGTTTTGAATATTTCAATAAAATATTTCCATTTAATATCAATGGGTTTAACCTTATTCTTCTCATAGTAGGTCCCCTACCAATCTAAAGTAGACCCTTCTAAGTTGATTGTGGCCCAAACTATCCGAGTTCTTCAAGAATAGCATTTTACTATAAAATAAACTTCTAATTCTCTCACCTAGGCTTCAACTGCATCCCCTTCTCCTTCATAAAAATTGGAGATACAAATATTTTTCAGATCCCTAGTCATTTCATTTTCTAGGAGGGCTCTAGCTTGCAATTACTCTATAGTTAGCCCATCATCTTGGATAACCTTTGAGTCTCTAGCTTGTAAGTTTTTTTTTGATAAGTAACAATTTATATATAGGGGTTTTTTTGAAGGGACCCAAAACCTTATTACAAAATATGACACAACATTAGCATACAAAAAAAACTAGACAAACTATATTGGGGGAGGACACCCCTACAAAAAAACTAGGATCCAAAATCCCATACCCACAAGAGTCACCTATCCCAGGGACAAGGTAGAATCATACAGAGACTAGGGATGGATGACCATAACAAAGTCATGGGTGCAAGATAGGACATGACCCCACAAATATGAAATTGAACAACAACACCCCTTCAAAAAGCCCCCACCTTGGACACAGCCTGAACACCCCACCACCAAAATTGGATCACCAAACCTATCCCGGGGATGGGCTGCCATGACTATTTCTTGTCCCCTTTGGAACCAGCCCCTAGCCTGCACTAGATCTCCTTGAAAATACGCACAAAGGTCAAAGACATATTGGTAGCCAAGGCTAGAGAGTTAATCGCCATGTCTAGGAGAATTCTGACCGGGAAGACCCCCAGTTCACCCTCAGAGTTTGAGCTGATCTTGGTGGTGCCCTTGATTTCTGCTTTCAACTTCTTGAGCATGCTAGAATATCTGCTTCCACTAGGAGCCCTAGGGCTACCAAGGTTTGAGCCCCCTAGGGTGAAGTTGCCATCGAGAGTAAAACCACCTAGAGCCCTACTACCAGTAGGGGCCTGAGTTGATACCCACTGCTTGAGAGTGGGTTTGTGCTTCTTGGAAGGTGGATAATTGTCAGGCTCACTAGGGTTGCCCTCCCTAGCCTTGGAATCATGGGTGGATGAGGTCAGAGACCTAGGGGGGATTGGCAGAGAAGGGAGGTATATGCTGGGTAGGGGGCTAGTTAGCTAAAGCATGGTAGTAAAGGACTGCCATGAGGCCTTGGTGGATGGGGTGGGTGTGGGATTTTTGGGCCTTCTTTATAACAAGGGTAAGGGAATACAATAAGTACAAGGGAATGCATAGAAGGATTGCACCATGAATATGGTTGATAAAGCTGAGATGGAAGCTACACAATTTCTGGTCAGGGTCATCACAGGTCATGAATTGCATGATGGGGACAATGGCCTCATCAAAGGGTTTGGAAAGCTATGTTCTAAAGAGGGTAGTCTTGTCCTAGCCATTGTCTAGGAAGTGGGCAAGATCCTCCTCCCAGTTGTGCCTGTCATGCCGAATATACTTTCCTTTCTCTTTGTGGTGAAGCCCTGTAACTTCAAAAAAAAATTCCTTGGTTACCTTAAAATGGATGCCTTTCACGACCACCTCCTCATTGTTCCAGGTGTCAAGGAAGGCCTGGGTAATATCCTCATTGGGGCCTACAAATTTGTGAAGGAAAGGGGTAAGGGACTTGGCATCCATGAACACCCTGGCTGACTCAGACATGATGAGGGAAGAGGGCTCAATGAAGATGACTTTGGACGAGGACATGGTGACCACAAAGGCAGACAATGATGGATAGCAGTGGAGGGGGCTAGAGCCTAGTAGAGTGCACACTCATAGGAAGCTTACAGAGGGGAAAGGATTGGGGGGAAGTGACATGAGCGTGATCAAGTGGGGAGAAATAGGCAAGGAGGAAGACAAAGGGGCAGCGGGCAATCGCATGCATTAGGACTCTATGCCAAGGGAGGTGGGTGGCACACTTGAAAGGAGGTAAGGCAAGGAAAATGGTGGTAGGCACAACAAATGGAAGAAATTTGATGGGACTTGAGATCCTTGGGACACAAAATATGAGGTGGCACACTGGTCATGGGCCATGTGGACAACTCACACAGGGCAATTGCCTCGTCATAAAGAAGTAAGGATAATAAGAGGATGGCATGATAGGTGGGTTGAGGTGGTGTGAGGCTTGATCGGGTACTGATGATGAGGCTAGCATGGATGCATTGGGACCTACTCAAATCTAGCTTGGCATTGAGGTGGTAGCTATGGGTAGGACCATCGATAGCGGTAGCCTTGGGACTCTTTGAGAAAATTTCAATGACCCCTAGAAAAGTAGAATGAGTCCTAGGGCTCTAGGTCAATGGGGCCTTGAGATCAAGAATGTTAAGCTTATGAGTTGACATCATGGTTCAAAATTTGGTCTCAGGACGTCACATCTAGAAGGTCATCGAGAAAGTCATCTCGCCAAATGCGAAGGCCTGTTGACGAAGCCGCTGAGTTGGCCATGAAGTCTGCTAGCTTGTTCCCTTCATGATAGACATGGTGGATGGAAAATTGGGGGAGCCTCTGAAGGATGACTCAGACTTCCTGGATGATATTGGTTGTTCACCATGATAGCTCCCCTTGCTTGGTAATGATATTGATAATGTTTAGGGAGTCACCCTCGATGATCACCCTTCTAGGGGAATCCTGAAGAACGATCAGCCCATGGAGGAGCACTGAAGCTTCCACAAAGTTTTTGGTTTGAACTCCCAGGAATTCTATGTAGGCAAGGATAAAATGCCCTGAGTGGTTGCAGATGGCCCCGTAAGCACCTAAGGGGCTGGGATTTCCTTTAGATGCTCCATCAAAGTTCAACTTGACCCACCCAAGAGGGGGGAACAACCATCTCATATATTCTATAGGGAAGGGGGAGGGGTGGAGGCAAGGGGAAAGTGTATGCACTTCGTGGGAGTTGAGGGGGGTTAACTCACTCACATTCCATGAAGGGCAGGCCAAGGGAAGGGTGTGGGAGTTCTTGACCTCAAAGGTGAGCACTTTGAATGCCACCCCCCAAGGATCCTAGGGAAGGGAGGAGAAATATCTACTATTGCACTCAAGCCAAAGTTGCCAGAGTAGGTGGGGAAGGCAGAAGGCCTAGAGGGATCAGAGGGTGGGGTGGGAAAAGATATTTGGCCACTGGGTTAAGAGGTCAAGGATGGATATGGGAGGGGCCCACTGGATGATAAAATGGGCAAGGAGATGTCCTAGAGCCTTAGAGGAGAAGGGGAATATGAAGAAGAGGTGGTCCATCGACTCCCAGTTGGTGCAACACAAGTAGCATATATTCAATATTAGGAATCCCCTCTTGGCCAGATTTTCAATGGTAAGGATCTTGTTTTAGATGGCCATCCAGACAAAGAAACTAATCTTGGGGATTAGATTTTTAGCCCACACCTTCTTGACTAGAAAATGGACCTCTTAGGGATCCCTTAGGATGGCATAGGTAGACTTGATCGAGAAGGATCTACTGTTGGTATCGTGCCAAACACACCTATCCTCACCCTCACCTGAAGGGATGATAATAGTGTCAAGAAGGGTCGAGAGGTTTTTGTCCTAGTGGAGGAACTAGGGAGCTTTCATGGGACCCCAAAATGCTCTAACCTAGCCCCAGGTGATATAGTCTACCACCTTAGGCCCTTTGAAGGCCTCCAGGGGTAGGCTCAGGACTCAAAGTTTAGCATCTTCACTTAGGGCTTTGTCCCGGAGCCACCTGTCATTCCAAAAGTTGATCTTGGTCCCGTCACCCAGGATCCACTTGGTTCCCTTTTAGATGAGGTCTTTTGTGAGGGTCAGGGATTTCTAGAAGGTAGATCCATCCTGAGGTTGGTGGTCACTAAGGAAGGGATGTTGCTGGAGGTATTTCCTTCTGATAATGCTAACCCACTCGACCAAGAAGTTGGTGAAAACCTTCCAAGCATGCTTGGCCAAGAGGGCTTTGTTCATGAGGGAAACCCGATGGAGGAAAATCCCACCTTCAACTTTGGGGTGGTAGACTATGGACCATGCGACCAAAGGAATCCTCTTCTTCTCTTCACTTCCCAACCATAAGAAGCACTTCTAGATCTGCTCAATGCGGGCACCAATCGAGGCCAAATTTTTGAAAATGAACATAAAGTACACCGGGATGCTTTGGAGATAGGTGGTCATGAGGGTGGCTTTGCCCGCCTGAGAGAGGAGATGCCCTTTCCACAAGGCCAAATTTTTCTAGATCCTTTCAACCAGGTTATTCCATAGAGCCTTGGAGGGGAAGCCCACGAACAAGGGAAGCCCAAGGTAGGTGGTGGGGAGGGTGTCCGGGGAGCATCCCAAAATCCGGGCTATCTTAGCCTATCTGGTTGAGGGAGTGTGGATGAAGTAAATTTTGCTTTTTTGGAGGTTGATTTTTTGCTCAACTACCTCCTCATATAGGTAAAGGATCTTCTTGATGACTTTAGCTTGAGCCACCAAAGCAGTGGTAGCTAAAATGATGTCATCCACAAACTATTGTTGGGACATCGAGGCCAAGCTAGAGGTTGGTCTAATGCCAGATATGAGCCCACTATCAGTTGCATTCAAGATGGTGTGCCCCAGGGCCTCTACCAAAATTATGAAAAGGATGGGGAGAGAGGGTCACCCTATTGGAACCCTCTTACGCTTGGAAAAATCTAGCCGGGGACCCATTTACCAAAACTGAGAACCATGGGGATGAAACACAGCATTTGATGAGATCAACCTAAGAGGGGTGAAAGCCAAATTTAAGGAGGACCTGGGCGAGGAACTCCCAATTGACCCTATCGAAGGCTTTGTTAATGTTTAGCTTAAGGAGAAATGCTGGTCTTTTGGCCAGGGACGCTGAGTGGAGGACCTCATGAATAATTATGATCTTATCTATGATCACTCTTCCTTTGACAGAGCTTCCCTAATAGGGGGCAATGATGAGGAGGAGGATGTATTTAAGTCTATTCACCAAGGACTTGGTGATGATTTTGTAGAGGACATTGCACAGGCTAATGGGGCAAAAATCTAATAGGGATTTGATCGTCAGGGTTTTTGGGATGAGGGCAATGAAAGTGGAATTAATGCCTCTAGTAATATATTTGGAGGACTGGAGGTCTTGAACTATAGTACACACCTCTTAGCCAACCAAGTCCTAGAAGGTCTAGAAGAAGTGAGGAGGGAAGCCATTCGAGCCTGGGGAAGCATCTGGTTTCATGGAGAACAGGGTTGCTCTAATCTCATCATCTGAGAGGGGGATGAGAAGCACCTCATTTGTATAAAGGGAAATAGAGGGGGGGATGTGCTCGAGGAGGTTTACAGTCACTTTGGGGGAATGCTGGGAATGAGTGCCTAGGAGATCTTGGTAAAAGCTAGTTATCTCTGATTTGATTTCTTCCTCTTCCCTCATGGTCCTGCCATCACTACAGATGAGCTCAGGGATTTTGTTGGTGCTCCAGTTTTTGAGGGTGGAGGTGTGGAAAAATTTGGTGTTGGCATCACCATCTTTGAGCCAAAGGGCTCTCAAATTTTACCTCCAGAAGGTCTCCTCCCTAGCCAAAACATTGTGGTATTCAGCTAGGATTCTCTATTCCTCCTCCCTCGAGTCTGGATCCTCACTTCCATCCTAGAATTTGCACTGAAGGTCTTCCAAATTTTTCTTTAGGATCTCCTTGCTTTCGAAGATGTTACCGAACACCTCCCTATTCCATACCTTGAGGTTGTCCTTCAGAACCCTCAACTTCTGGTAGAGTTGTCCAATGGGGTGCCCCGAGGTGGAGTGGCTCCACCATCTGCCTACTTGATCCTTGAAGTCAAGGTGATGAAACCACATGGACTCAAATTAGAAGGGGCACTTATGGGGGGGGCATCTGCCAGCCTCGAAGAGGAGGGGGCTATGATCCTAAGCTATTTTGGGGAGAGACAGGAGGGTGGCATTGAAAAATAGGGGAATGGCCTCCCCAAAATTTAGAACTTTTCCCCCGTGTTTGTTTGATGGGAAGAGGGGGCTATTGAAGTAACCTGCCAGGATCCAGGGGAGGGGTGCAAACTCCTATCTCATGCAACTGACCTCATGCCACAGGGAGGCTCTTTCAACTAGGATTTTGGGGTATAAATGTTAGATAGGATCCAGGTGTACCCTAAATCTAGACTATGGAACATGACGTTGATGATTCTAGGAGAGGATGAAATCAATCTTCCTTCGACTATACTAGGGTCCCACAAGCACATCAGCCCCCCTATAGGGCTGAGGGCTGGGGTGAAGAGGGAGTCACCATTATTCCAGATCACCTTGGCAACCTTATGGGAGGAAGATTCGTCAAGCTTGGTTTCTTGGAGAAGCAAAATAGAAGGTTTGTAGTCCCTGTGGAGCTGGGCTAGGACACATCGTGTGGCAGATCCATTGAGCCCTCTTGCATTCTAGGTGATGGTATTCATATGATACCCTTGGGGGGTAACTTGCCTCCTTTCCTCTATTGGACAGGAGGTTTGGTTCTTAGGAATTCATATTTTGAAAGGCTGAGGGCATAAGCTAGGAGGGTCACCTGGAGGCCACTGGCAATCTCATCTTCCACTTGCTTGATGCGTTGTTCATTGAGCATGGGTTGGCTCCTTTTCTTCTTGCTTCCAAAATCTATTGCAATTTTTTTACCGTGAGTCCTCTTGGGGCTAAACCCTTTAGGGGTGGACTGGGAGAAGCTACCATCATCATCACTGTCAGATGCCTCTTATTTGAATTTTAAGAAATATTGAAGAGGGAGGTAGAGGTTTTGTAGGGGTAGGGGATCATCAAGAAGAGGGTCCTCTGTGCGAGGGGGATGGGGATGCTTAAGGAGGCTTTCTGGCTTCGGGGTGGGATCACCCATGACCGAGGTATGGGATGGGAGGGACTCGCCCCAGGTGGTCACCTAAGAGGAAGGAGGTTTGTGAGGGCTGTCGACCTACTAGGGAAGTTCCTCAGGACATCGTAGAGTCATAGATGAAATCTTGAGGTTGGGGTTAGGGTTGGTGCATACCTGGTTTTGATCATCTGTCAAGATGGTTTCTTCCTTCTATTTTCCTTTGTTGGTTGGATCGACCCTCTTACCATGCCATTAGTGGGGTGGACATATATGAGGAAGGTGCCCATATTGAGGGGGGCCACGAGGGGGAAACTATCATGCAGTAGTGCCTTCAGGGAGTATCTACCAAATTTGGAACTTCAAGCTTCTTGGAAAGAGGAATTGAGAGGGGAGATGCCCTTGGATGTTGCAGAGCATACAAAAAGTAGGCTTGTTTTCATAATCTAGGGTTTGGTGCTAAAAGTAGGACCCCAACGAGATGGTGATCGATGATGGGAGCTCCAATTCAAGGTTTGCAAGAATGCATAGCCTATAATGGACCATACGGGATCTAGCCTTGGTGGTTGAGTCAAAATATATGATTTCACCTATGGCCTAGGCGATGAGTCTGAGCATGTCCTCCTACCAAATGTGGATGGGGAGATTAGGTAGTCTAACCCAGATCAGGGCATAGTTTATGCTCTGAGTTATGGGAGTGAAATCGGTAGCCCAAAACCTGAGGAAGAGGCTTTTGCATCCCAGGAACCAGGGCCCACCCATGAGAATCCTTCTTATGTATTCCTTATTGTTAAGCTTGATGAGGAAGAACCCATTTGAGAGGGCAATGATATGCATGTTTCCTATGCCTTTCCATTTGGAGAAAGCTCATCGACAAATGGTTTCCATATCTGGGTGATCCCCAATGAATTTCCTGAGAAGGGAGAAAGAGAAGACAAACACAAAGGGATGAAAACATGTCATCCTTGATTGAAATGTGCATCCATGCTAGAGATATCCCTAAGTATGGGGTTTGGGGATGATTGGACTCACCCGTAAGGATCTACACAAATGAGGGTTTGTTGGCCCCCCTGAGGACAAACTCCATAATGATTTTTTCTAAAGGTTATTTTTATGGGGAAGGGCCGCAATGGCCATCCTTGCTGATTTTGGGGCCCGAGCCCCCAATTGCCATGCAGGGTCTGACATCGGGTCCAGCTTGGCCTGAACCCACCCCAAGACCTACCGTTGCTCCAGATCCTACTACTAGGGCTCCTCCTAATCCAGATCCTACTACTGGGGCTCCTCTTGCTCCAAATCCTACTGCTATCCCAGATATTACTCATGCTTCTACTCCAGATCCTACCATCCTTCCAAATCAACCTTTGTTAGGAAATATAGTTTTCAATCAATAAGATACTCCTAATGTCTAGCTTGTAAGTTTTGATTCACAATAGTTTCCATCATTTATATCATATGATCCTGCATGGAAGCAACCATAGTAGTGAGTTCTTCTACCTCTCTATTAGAATTTTCTAGATCCTCATCTTGGATTCCTTCTTCAAAATTATTTTATTGAGTTTGTCTAGTTGAAGGCATAGGCCTCTCTTTTTTGGCCTTAGGTGGTATTTTAACCTGTTTACAACCAAGAAAAGTATTAGGCTACAATTTCTCCTTAAACTATATCACTAATTCAAGCCACATTATAGTGTTCTCTTGCTAAAAACATCAATAATCTAACTAGGGTGGTATTCCAAGGTTATGATATATCATTAATACCAAAGCCCTTACTAAGGTATCGTAACATTCATTCACCCTTGGGATTAGTTCCTATTAGATTCTAGTAAAATAGGGCATTCTAGGTCATCCTAGCTTTAGCTTATACTTTTAAGCAAGCCTTCATTGAAGGTATCCAAATACATTTAGCACACAAGAAGCTCCATAACCTTGTAAATATAGCTTTGATACCAAATGTAATGATCAAAAATTAAGCTATAAGAAAACACATAGAAAAGAAAATATTTTTTTTACTAAGGAGAGGGATTCATAAACCCCTAACCAAATTTTAAGTAACTAATTTTTAACATCTCTTAAGTTTCCCAAAGAGCTACATATCACTAGATACCCTAACACAAGTCCATTTGTGTAGGCATAATATGTGTTACCGTAACTCATCTTCCTTGATGAGCTAAAATTAACACCTTCAATTAATCAAAGGTATGCGCCCATCTCCATATCATACACAAGTTAATTTGTGTAGGTATACTATGCGTACTATGAGTTAAGCTATCCATATCATCTACACAATGAGCTATATTAACTCAAATGTAGTCTTTCCACAAATTAGTTATCATTATCCTTAAGGGGTCTAAATTTCCTTAGGTCACCTATGTTCACCCTACGAGGGTATTAATTCCCTTAGATCACCACTAAGTTCACCCTAGAACTCCATACTAAGGTTTTTTGTTGATTTTAGAAAGAAAACAAGCACATATACTAAATATAACAAAAGCATAATTCAAAAAGCATACATAAGATACTAGAAAGAAACCACATTTAAAGAAGGTATACATTGAAGGAAAGGAATTTAAATGCAAAACATAAATAATCCAAAATAGTAATTCAAAGGCACTTCATCCAATAATTAACAATTATTTTATATAAGCAAGTATGGTAAATCCTCCATACTCTTAAGGAATAATATATTACATCAATTTCATCAGGGAAATCTCCCCATAATTCATATCTATTTAAACATAAGTAAATCATTAAAGGTAGAATCAACTAACACATTGGTTCCAACTGCCTCCTTGTTCTCCTTAGCCTTCCATCGATCATTTGAGTATAGTAGGGGATCAGGGAACTCATGGTTCCATGATAGACATGCTTCTAAATGTATTTACTTATTTAATTTTCAAATTACAACTATACAATTAAATAAATTATCTAACCATCTATTGCATAGTTGATATCATAAAACCATCATTTTATTTTCACCTCTCATTAACCATAGAGAGTCTTTCAACACATGCAACTAGACCATAGGTTTTACTTTAAATAATTTATTCAACCCTTATTTGATAATTAAAGTCCCATACCTTCAATCATCAAATAATCTAGGTTCCTTCAATCAAGAAATAACCATTTCTCCTTTGTTCTATAAATTAAAGTCCCATACCCTTAATTTACAAATAAAACTAATCACATTTATTTATTAAATCAAAGTCACTTACTTTAATCCATAAATAAACCCTTTTCCTTCATTTTATAAATTAAAGTCCCATACCCTTAATTTACAAAATAAACTAATTACATTTATTTATTAAATCAAAGTCACCTACTTTAATCCATAAATAACAACCTTTTTTTAATATAGCCAAGGTTATATTTCTCCAATTAATTAAATAAAAAAACCTTTTATTTAATATAACAAAGTTCTCTTTTTCTAATTACTTAAATAAAACAACCTTTTATTCAATAATATATTACTTGCTTCTTTCTTGACGTAAGTTAGATTTAATTGTGAAACTCTACAAAGGAGATCTTCTCCTTAAGCTAAATAAATCATATGTTGGAGTGAATCCAACAAGATAAAGAGGGTGGTGAATGACTAATCTAGAACACAGGTTCAACATAACAAGATAGGAGGTCTAGGTAAGTACATAATATTCAATGAGAACATGATCGACAACTAGATAACAACCTAGAAATTACCATACTCTATGTGGTGATTGAGGCTTCATAACCACTATCAACTATCACTAACGAGCAATAAAATTGCCATACCACTCATTGGAACATGTTGTCCTTAGAGGAGAGGTGGAGCAAAAGTAACCAACTACCTACATAAAGGCCTTGAAGTGTAGGTAACATCGATGCACACAATCCCCAAAGAAAGCGATAATTCCTAGACCTATTTAGATGCTCAAATAACTAGTCAAGGTGAGAAGAGGGTTCACAAGCACATAACAACACCACAACACTCCTATCGATATACTAATGATGGCCCTAGCTAGATTATGATTCTACTAAAAGGTATACGTACAAAGTTTGGAACTACTAAAGCATTGGTTTCTTCCATAGGGAACTTGAGGGGGATTGTCATGGAGTGGGCAGTAACACAACCACAACCTAAAAAACCATTGAATAACTCAAATAAGGGTTCATTTCCTAAACCAAAGGATAAAAAAAGAAAAATAAAGCATTCGAGAGGGAAACCAACAAGTTTTCAAATGACAACAAACTTAAAACGAGATACAGTAGAATATTTTTAAGAGTTTTTACTCATCAAGACATATTTTTAGGTAATGTAAGCTAGCTTGTGAGTTCCTTTGACTAGTTATGTCTAATTTGTATTGTGTTTTCCTCTCTACAATTATCTTCTTCTCATATCATGTGTTTTAATTCTTCTTACTTGTATTTTTTTCCAAAAAAAATATGATCCTCCCTTCTCCTTGTTCACCTCTTTACTGGGGAAGACAAGTCATTTTTTCTTACGCCTCCATCTTGTCTCGCGTCCACTCTACTGCTCATCATTACTCTATGCACACCCATCAGGTGGTAGGGGAGATATTTCAAATCCCTTCCTTTTCCCAAAAAATTTCCATAAATGAAGCCATCCTCTCAACATCGGCCGAAAGCTTCACCTGGCGAGCATGATCAGATTCTTTGAAAGGTGGTCACCTCCAATGGAAGGTTGCATACCTCTTTTGATTAAAGAAATTTTATTAACTTTTTAATAAAATTTTACCAATTATTAAATGAATTTTCTTTTATCATTTAAATAAAAGCCTTACTATTTATTTAATGAATTTCCATTATCATTTAAATAAAAGCCTTGCTATTTATTTAATGAATTTCCATTATCATTAAAATAAAAGCCTTACTATGCATATTTACAACATAGAACAAAATGTTTTATTCTCTTATTCAAAACTAACATCATGCTATACTTTTTAAAGGTTTAATAAGAATAAGGAGCTTTCATAAATAATCAACCTTTGAATGCTTTTGAAACCATTGATGCAGATAGTGATGAAGTAAAATATAATCAAACATATGCAACAGATAAAGAGGGAATCTTTCCATAAATCTAGTCATTTGTCTTAGCCTAAGAGTTTATGATAGCTACTAGGCTATGAATTGAGGCTCAAGGTGGCTAGATGTTGATGATTGTCCCTAACAAAATACATACCTATATGAAGGTATCCATCAATGTTACCCTCGAGTTGCCTTAATCATCATTTCCCCAACCTCAAGTACCCCCACTTTTTGTGGATGATTCTACTTCTTCCATCTATGAGTGTACTTAATCCTGCACATTTGGTAATATGTTAGTAGTACCATGCTCTTCAAAATCAAATAAAAATTGCATATTTATTTTAATTGCTCAAATTAGGTATTAAAACATCATCGATTAATACATTGTTTCTTGAATTGAAATTTATTCGGGTGAAATTGATTAGACATTTTTCGTAGGACTGCCCAAACTACCAAACTCATTTCAGTCATATCTCACTCATCCGGACTCGGATTGAGCTAAAATTTTGAGGGTAGATGCCTGAAAAACCCTAGAATGTCTCCACCAATTTTCATATCATTTGGAGAAACATATATTCTATCGCATCCCTATGTGTGAATGATATATTTGGCAAGCGACTATGTGAGGGTTTCATCTGGGTTGAGTGCAAGCAACTCCAGAGGTTGGTTTTTAGGGCCTACGGGCCTTAGAGGCCAATATTTTTGTGGTTTATGCTTAATATTTTAGCAGGAAATGTTGCAGGGGATACAATATGGGTTAGAAATTCGTCTTTCAATAGATCATACTGTGAACTTGAGTGACAACGACTTCCAATTTGTTGCACAAAAGAAAAGTGAAAACCATACCTTTCCACAACATCTAGGGCAAGGATTAAAGAGATCATGAAATAAGTTTCAAGTAGTTGATCAAAAAATGGCTCATATCTCAAGTGAATCTAGTGCTAAGGTGCACCCACAAAATAATTCTACTGTGAAAACCCTTGTCAAGGGTAAGAATTTCGAGGACTCAGTCCCAAAAATGAATTTTAGGGATGCCCTTCATGGTGGACAGCCTTAGCCCAATGCTAATATCAATATTAGGGCTTCCCATAAACCTCTAAGAATGCCTAAGATTGATCTCGGGAAAATGGAGTTAGGATGTCTTAAAGCAGCTGATGGAACTCCTATTTTTAAGCTTGATATGGGTGACATTCAGAATGGCATTGAAGATTTGGAAAAAAGAGGACTAATTTGTCGGTTCGTGGGTTTTCGTCCGAGTCTATCTACTTTCAAAGTCTGTGGTGCAAAAATTTGGAAAACTAAAGGTGAGTTACAAATCTCTATTTATCCAAATGGTTATTTTCTTGTTTTATTTGCTAATAATGAATATAGAGAGAAAAGTTTTCAAGGGGGTCCTTGGTTTTTTGGAAGAGCAAGGCTTTTCATGAAGCCCTAGCATACTAAATTTAAAGCCGAAGAAGAGATGCCTTCTATAGCTCCCGTGTGGGTTAGAATCTTTGGCCTCCCTATTGAACTTTGGAATCCTACTATTTTTTCTTCAATTGGAAACTCTTTAGGAACTTTATGATGACTGTTGATTGTACTCAAAATTTTGAACATATTATTTATGCTCGAATTTTTGTTATAATGGATTTTGACAAACCCCTACCTAAAAATATAACATTACAATTTGGGGAAGACACTTGGGAGCAAGTAGTGTACTATGAGAACATTCATTTTCGTTATAGAATTTGCCATGAATATGGTCATTTGGCCAGTGCTTGCCCAAATAAAATTCTTGATCAAAATAAAGAAGATATAAACTCAACAGGTTTCCAAATACCTAAGAATAAGAACACTCGAAAAAACCAGTTTATGAAGGATCAATCAAAGTCATCTGCTAATATTTTTGAAATCCTTTCCACAAATGATGTCCCAAGTGAGGAAGAGGAAATAATGGAAACTGAAATCTTAGAAACACAATTTAAATATGAAGGGAAGAACTCGGAGACAAACCAACAAATCAAAGGTTTTCAATAGAAAAAAAAGGAGAAAATTTACACAAGAAAAACAATATTTCAAATGTCAAAACTTCAAATAATGCAGGTCCAAATATAGACTCTGTTGAACCATCTAGTAAAATTTTGGCTGTGTACAAGCATTCTTCAAGGTTAGAAACCATCTCAGATTCAATTGGAATAATTCAAGAAAGGGAAAAAAAAATGAAGATGGATTCTAATCAAAAATTAGGTCGCAAGACCAATCAATATCATATGGTAAAAGAAGGTGAAAAGCTTGTAGAGAAAGGTAATATTAATGCCCTTCCCAACTTTTTCAGCCCTGGTATTAATGAAGATCATCACTTGGAATATTAGAGAACTCAAAGGGAGTCTTTCAAAAAAACATGAAATTAGAAGAATGATTAAGATAAATCATCCACATCTTGTTTTCCTTCAAGAAATAAATATGCCAATGGAGGATATGGACTTAATTTCTAGTAAAATTTGGCCAACTGGAAAAGTGGTTTCCCTTAGTTCCCAAGGAACTTCGGGTGGCATTGCTTGTCTTTGGGACCCAAAAGAGGTAGTTATTCACCATATGATTTGCAGTTGGGGTTTGTTGGCTATAGCTATTCAAAGTAGACATTCCAACCAGATTATGCTCTGCATTACTTGTTTATGCTCCAACTTCTTTGGAGGAAAAAAGAAGACAGTGGAAGGATATTACTCATATTATCTCTCATTTTCCTAAATCTTGGATCTTGATCGAAGGAGATTTCAATACCATCCTCTCTTTGGATGAGAAAAGGAGAGGAAATAGAAATTTGGACAAAAGCACTGACCTCATGAGCGAATATATTGCACACCTCCATATTTTGGATATCCAACCAGATAATGGCCTTATGACTTGGTCTAACATAAGGCAAGGCTTAGCTTGTATAATGGAGAGATTGGATAGGTTTTTGCTCTCTAAAAATTTCTTAATCCATGGTCACATTCCTAAAGTGAAGACTCTTAATAATGCTAGTTCGGATCATTGGCTAGTCATGGTGGAAATGTGGAAAACCAATGTGAGTTTCTCTCCTTTTTGTTTTCAATTAATGTGGCTTAGAGACATTTCCTTCAAACCTCGTGTGCAACAATGGTGGAAGGAAGGTAAACCTAGGCATGGGACTAAGATGTTCTATTTTGCCAAAAGACTGCAATACATTAAATCCAAAATCAAGACTTGGAACTGGAAAGAGTTTGGGGATGTTCATAAAAAAAATATGAAGTTATTGCTCATGTTGAAAATTTGAATAAAAAAATCCGTTTAGATGGCCTCATAGAGAAGATAAGTGTAGATGAAATTAAACTCACAACTCAGTTAGAGGAATGGGAAAATAGAGAAGAAATCTTATGGAAGCAAAAATCTAGAATTCAATGGCTCAAAGAAGGAGATCGAAACACAAATTTCTTCCAAAAATCTCTTCTAGCTCGAAGATCTTACAACTTTATTTCTTCCTTAAAATCAGATTCTGGAGATGTTGTTTATACTTGGGATGGCATGAACTCTATTGTTGTTGATTACTTTTCCAATATTTTTGTTGCTACTCCTCTTGACTTAGCTTCTCAACATAATGTTCTTCAAGCAATCCCTTCTCTTATCAATTTTGAGGAGAACTCTATTTTGACTGCTCCTATTACTATCAATGAGCTTCAACAAGTAGTTTTTAAAATGCAAAAAGGAAAATACCCAGGTCCTGATGGTTTTCCTATTGAGTTCTACCAAGATTTTTGGGATATCCTTCATGTTGATTTATTAGAGGTGGTGGAAGAAGCCAGGAAAGCCAAATAAATTTTGAAGGTTATCAATAAAACTTATATTACTCTTGTTACAAAATATCAATAGGTTGATCATATCTCAGCTTTTAGACCTATTGCTTTATGTAATGTTCTTCTCAAAATCATTACTAAAATTATGGCAGAAAGGTTGAAGCCTCTTTTGCATAATATTATTTCCCCAGAGCAAGGGGGTTATGTGGAAGGATGTCAAATAGTAGATGATATAGTTATTGCTCAGGAAGCCATCCATTCCAAGGATATGCAAAATTCTCCTTTCGTGTTCATTCGGTTAGACTTATCCAAAGCTTATGACATAGTGGATTGGCACTTCCTTATCAAAGTTTTGAGGAAATTTGGTTTCTCTAAGGATTGGATGGATTGGATTATGGGATGTATCTCTTTAGTTTCCTACTTAGTTCTTATCAATGGTAGGCCTTCTCAGTATTTCCTAGTCAAGAGGTATTAGGCAAGGTGACCCGCTATCCCCTTATTTATTCATCATTCTTGTTGAATGCTTGGGTAGGACTATAACCAAAAATAGGGAAAACAAAACCCTTGAGGGAGTTACCATTGCTCATGGTGCTAGACCTATCTCTCATCTTCAATTTGTGGATGACTCTACTCTTTTAGGTAAAGCTACAGTTAAGGAAGCTTCTAATATTAAGCAAATCATTAGCTATTTTTCTAAGGCTACTAGGCAGCTGATCAATGAAGACAAATCTTAAGTTATTTTCTTTCATTGCTCTGCTAGACAGGAATCCATGGTCTTGGATAAATTAATATATAAGAAGACATCTCTTCCAATCACTTATTTAGGTATTCCCATAAATATTCAAAGGCAAAAAAATAAAGATTGGAATTGGTTGTTGGACAAAGTCAAGAAGAAAATTGGAAAGTGGACCAACAAGTGGCTTTCTTCTGGGGGTAGAATCACTTTGGTAAAATCAGTCCTTCAAGCTATTCCTATTTATGTTTCTTCCGTTTTGAATATCCCAAAGGCTATTCTTCTAGAATTGTATCAAATCAATCATCGTTTCCTTTGGAGTGGTACTAAGGAGAAAATAAAATGGGCCTTGGTGAAATGGGATACTTTATGTCTTCGTAAGAGTGAAGTGGGGTTAGGATTCCGGTATTCAATTAATAACAACAAAGCTTTAGCTGCTAAATTATATTGGAGGATGTTGCATAACCCCAATGCTCTTTGGGCAAATAATCTCCATGCTAAATATGTTGAGAACAAAAGTCCTGAAGACCTTGTTCACTATCAACTTCCTACCAAAGGTTCTCCTATTTTAGAAATTCTTAAGACTGGTGAGGATTTGATAAAGAAAAAATTATTTTTGATCATTCATAATGGTCAACATTCAAATTTTTGGATATATTCTTGGGATGGTCACAAGCCTTTGATAACTCAGTTTCCCGATTGGAGGCCTTGGATGGAGGAGCTTCACCGAGCTAATTGGATAAAGGTGGCTAATTACTATCGGTACCATACTGGTAATTCAAATGTTTATAGATATTGGATCCCTATTGAGGATTGGCCTATTCAAATTCTAGAAAGGCAAAGACAAGATATCCAAGGCATCCTTCATATGATATCCCTCTCTTGGTCCCATGAAGAAGATTGTTTTGGATGGAAACACACTACTAAGGGTGAGTATTCAGTTGCTCAAGGTTATTTGACCTTATGCCATAATAATCCCAACCATTCTTCTGACATATTTTCTTTATTGTGAGCTCAAAATGTCTAGCCTAAGGTGAGGTTCTTTAATTGTCTTTTATTGCATCATAGGGTGCTTACTGGTGAGCAACTTATGAAGCATGGTTTTCATGGCCCTTTAATTTTTTTTTTGTGGTTTTTTTGTTTTTTTTTTTTTGGGGGGGTTGTGGGGGGGGTTTTTTGGGGGCTACCATTCTTCTTTGGAATATTTGGAATGAAAGGAACAACCGAATTTTTAATCAAGATAGGAAGGATATTCACTATATTTTGCAAAAGACCATAGCCAAATTAGTTGAATCAGTCCATCAACTCCTTAATCACCCCCAAAACTCCCACCAAATATGGGATCAAGTGATGCAAATATTGAAGATCAAACCTTCTAAGGGAAACCAACTTAAAGGGAATGTGAGTATTAGTAAGATGGATACAAATAGAAATTGGCAACCTCCTCCTAGGGATTTTGGAAAATTCAATACTGATGGAGCCTCTAGAGGGAACCCTGGAAAATCCAGTGTGGGAGGAATTGATAGACTTTCAGATGGCTCCCTAGTTTTTACTTTTGCTTGAGAATTTGGGTATTCTTTCCAATAACCTTGCTGAGGGGTATGGTATCCTCAGAGGTCTTCAGGAGGCTACTAAGGTTGGATGGGAAAATGTGTTAGTTGAGTCTGACTCTCAACTTATGATTAATCTCTTGAAGACTCCTTCGAAGAATCATAAAGTGGATTGGAGAATAAAAAGAATTATTGAGAAGATTTAGTTAATCTAGATGGGATTTTTGAAAGTTGATTACAATCATGTGGTTAGAGATCAAAAAAAGAGTGTTGATGCTTTAGCTAATTGGGCTTTGGACAAAGGTGATCTTACTTGTTATGGCCACCCTCCTATATGGTGGGCTTCTCAAATTAGGGAAGCTCTTCTTTCTATCATTTCTTTGGATGGCTCCAGTTCTTAAGGTACCTAGTTTCTTCTTGTTTTTTTTTTCCTTCTCTTTGGTTCATTCAGTTTTTTTTTAGTTCCCTAGCTCATTCTATTATTTATTTTGTTTCCTCTGTTGATTTTTGCCTTAATATTCTTCTAGTCTAGATAGGTCATTGTTTTGTTCATTTTTTTTCTTTTTTATTTTTTGTTTAGTTTTTTAAGGTTGGTGGGTTCTTTTGTTTTGTTTTGTTTTTGTGTTCTTTGTGTTGTTTTTTGTTGTTCTTGTGTTTTTTTTTTTTTTAATGTTTTTTGTTATTGTTCTTGTTTTTTTTTCGTTCTTGTTCTTGGGTTTCTCTTTGTTTGTGTTTTTTCATGTTTTTATGTGTGAGTGTTTTCTATGTATTTTGTTTTTGTTTATTTTCTGTTGATGGTTGTTTTTTATTTTTATTTTTATTTTATTTTTTTAATTTTTTAGGTTTTGGTTGTGTTTATTTTTCATGTTTTTTTGGTTTATGTCTTTGTAGTGTTCTGTTGTTTTTGTCTTGTTTGTGTTTTGTTATGTGGTTCTTGTGTTTTTCTATGTGGTTTGTGTTGTGGTTTCTTTTATCTTATTGTGCGTGTTTGGTTGTGCTTTTGTTTTTGACACACTCAAGGAGCATGTTTTTTATTTTATTTTATTATTTTTGTTGTTATTTACTTATTTTTAAATTGGTTTTGTGTGTTTGTTTGCCCCTGAGTATGTCAAAAGTGGTAGGCCAGGTCCGAGTCCTGGGCATTTTTGGTGGAATGGATACCCTTGCCTCCTTGGGTCTTACCCGAAAGTGGCATCCCTTTTGGTATGTTTTCCACACAAAAAAAATACATTGTTTCTTTGTGCCAAAAAGTCTTCCAGGGAGGATCATGACACTTCCTCTATGTTGGGCGCTTTAAATAGAACATATTCCTTTCAAATTTGGACAAGTAACACATAGCAGTTACAATGAAGATAGGCATTGATATTATTTCAATGTTCATTCCTATGTGAAATGATGACTTAGGTAAGTAACCTCCCCAATGATTTTTGTAACTCCTCAAGGTAGGCACTAGATTATTCCTTGAGTATTGAGGAATGAGATGATACTTAGAGTGTTTGTGACAAGTGGAACTCATGGTATTTGCATGTAAATATTTTTTTTAATGATCCAAGGATAATGTTATAACCTTCCTTTTGCTTGTTCCTTCCCACTATTTTCTATATTGCTTCATTTCTTTGACAACAATATACCTTCTTCTTGCATGTTGTTTTGATGGTTGGCTCCAACTGTGATACTCTGAAGTTCTATGGAGCTCCGAATGATAGTCTTATGGATTATTTGAGTGATTCTTCTAGGTGGTAATTCTCTCCAATATATGGCCTTGGGTATAGCATCTTTTTCTTTGTTCTCTTATGCTTTCAATGTGTTGATTGAGTGCTACTTTTGTAATGTAGATAATGCCTTTGTAATAGCTCCTTGTACTTGGATTAATAATGTTGTCCTATCCACATTGGTAGATGTATATTATGTAGATAAGCACCTTCTAATATAGACCTTAATGTTTTCCTTTCCCCATGTATATATTGGTCAATAATAGTCTTCTTGTGTTGACTTTAATATTGCAGGTGAATGCTTACTTCTGGGCACTTGATTTGATATGGAAAAATGGTATCTTTAGGCACCTTGAATCTTGAGAAATATGATATCTTAGATGGCTCTTTTCTCTTTCTCAAAATATACCCTTATACCTGTTGAGATGACAACCGTGCTTCTTCCTATAATATGAGATATTTTGTCCTTCTTGAAAGGACAAAAGTGGTGCATGTAATAGTTAGAGTTTTGCATCAATATGATGGATTGAATGCCTCCATTTTTTGAAATGCTCGTTTGTTTTTTTATTAGGTTGCTCCTTGCATTTACTAATTTTTTAATAAAACTCTTAGGGTACCTTGAACCTGAAACTCACCAAGTATCAATTTATAGCTTCCTTAAAGGATTTTAATGGTGGTTTCTTTTGACCATAAAATGCTACATGTTTTGTGCACAAAATAGTGTCTCTAGACACTTTGATAAAATGTTGGTTTTGTGCCCTTTATCTTAACAATAAAAAACATAAAATATCTCTCTAAGAATAACTAGTTAATGAAAAATAGTATAGTGCAATGGATCAATAATACCTTCAACTTAATGCACTTTAAAGGTAACAATAATCTCATATTATTGCTCCTATAAATAACCTCTCATAGTAGTTTCAAATGCACTAATGATCACTAAAAATTTCTTAATGTAGTCCTCTTCTCAATAATTAGATAATGTATCTAAGTCATATTAATGTGCAGGCAATGAACCTTAACATAAAATATCTTCCACACTTTCTTTGAGGACTTAAAATGCAACCTTTTGTTTTACAACTTTCAAATTCTAAAAAGGTGCTTAATGAAGTAAAGTAGTAATCCAAATTAAGTGTTCAAGTACTAAACCTTTTGCACCTAAGTTTCTTACCTTTTATGATGAATATCTTGATGAGTTGATTCACCAAATTTCCTATCTAGAATGGTGGTTGTTCATAGTTGTAAATGCTTCTAGTCTACTACTTTAAAATTGTAGTAGATGATTTCAACTTTTCCTTCAGGATCTAGCCTAGAAATCCAAAGTCCTATAGCTAGTAATGTTATCTTGATTGTTTCCCTTTAGTAGTCAATCTATTCATTGAAATGTTGTACTTTTAGAACCTTTTAAATATTTTGTTGTGAATCTATAAAATATCTATCTCTAAAATATGCCTTCTTCAGCTATGAAGGACAATATCCAAATCTTCTTGGATTTGACAGCTTTCTTCTATCTAAGTTCTTATTCAAATAGGGCTTTCTTCTCAAGAATATGAAGATCTTGAGGTCTTCATGAATCTTCTCTCTAAATTTTGACAAAATTTTTGCCAAATATTTCTCCTTTGGGCTTGTTGTTGGATGGAGATAATTGTACCAATTCTTTCACTATATTTTGTAGTGAATTTCTCCAATGAGTTCTCCTAGGAAATTCTTTGATGGCTTCTCCAATTTCTACAATGAGGCTCAACAAGCCTTATCTTTGAGACCTCTCCAAGGTATTTAGTCTAGTAGCTTCTTTGGTCTTCTTGATGAGACCTTTCCTTCAACATTCAACTACGAAAGTGTTAGCAATGAGATCTTCTTTGTGGACCTCTAGAATATGACTTTTGATAGTCCTTATCTATCTCTTATAAGGATAGAAGTTCTTTAATGAGACCTTTGATGGGTCTCTTCAACTTATTCTAGAGGAAGTATTCAATCAACAAAGGAGATCACCAATCTCCTATCTCTCATGGACTCTTATCTATAGTCTTATTCTGGTTCAAGAACTATTCTCTAGAGTCTTATTCTTGCTAAAGAACTATTCTATAGAGTCTTCTTTAGGTTCAAAGCTTCTATGGCATTTTATTATAGATCAAGGCTTCTATGTACTTATCTTCTAAAACAAGGCTTCTATGGCCTTATCTTCTAAAACAAGGCTTCGAAGGCCTTTTCTTCTAAAACAAGGCTTCTAAGGCCTTATTTTTAAAAATGTACAGGTCTACAATAGGACTCCATCAGGCTCTTAGAATCTCCTCTTCTTTCATTTGTTGCTTCTAGTAATGGATTGATTTTAAGAAGACATTCTTCCTAGCTCTCTTGTATGAAGTTTTCTAGCTTTCTTGAATCTCCTTTTCCTGTAACAAACTATTAGTATAATAAATCTAAATATTTCAATGATGATTCTTCACTAGTTGATTTTTCAATCTAGTGAAATGAATGCTAAGTCCTAGTCTTCATGATTTTTCTATAATTGTGGAAAGACTCTATCCAAATGCAATCTTATAAATTCTATAATTGAGAATTGCTTTTCCTCTATATATTCCTTGAGGCTCTTCCTAATCCTATCAACCTATTATGGTTCTGATACCACTGTTATCTTTTTATAGTGTATGCTAAGGGAGAATGCAATCATAGGATGCTAAATATGCAAAAATTTAAGATGCTAAAATAAGTAATAATGGAAAGTGATGAAAATAATACAATGTAGTATGGAGGAAATGAAAACTCCATAATTGATGCTAAATAACTATATTGTACTCCATCACCAATCTATATGGTGATCTACCCAGTATACCTACTACTACCTATAGTGATATATAATCACTCAGTATGAGTTCCTTAATATAGAAAGATGGATTTATTGGCCAACACTCTACCTAGATGTATAAGGGGATACTTTTTACATTTACAACTTACATATAGATACTTGTGCATTTATTATATTACATGAAGTAACTAGCTAACTACCCCCAAAAATAATCTACTACTCTAGTTCCGTACCAAGGGTGGTACATTGACATGACCCAAATGATGTAATATACTCTAACAAGAAGTAAAGTTTCATAATCTACAACATTATTAGTACAAGAGAATTTAAGTTTGTAGGGTATACCTAAATATTTATCCTTAATATAAGTCAAATTTATCCTTGCTTTGGTACCAACCTACGACTTAGCTCCATCAAATGTCATAGTCCACATTTTTGAAGTTAGAATTCTATTATATTCTACATCAAATTTTGCTCTAGTTTTTGGATCTATACCTTTAGTATTAGGGACTTATTTTAGAAAAGTTATATGCCAAATTGAATATACTTCCGTTCTTTTTTCCTCAATAGAATTAATAAGATTTATCATTGTCATTATATTTTCTTAGTTCTATATAATGGTAAGACCCCAAGGTCTTACTATAAAATTATTAACAAATTAATGTAAATGTAATCGCAGGCCACTCAAAGGGGGATCCCTTGTAATCGCTTTGCCACTATAGGGGGCTCCCTCATTGGAATGTATGATTCTTATTCTTATTATTCATGGATGATTTGATATGGATGGCCAAACTAATATATATATCTACCCTAAAGCTACGTTGGTGAAGAGACATGATGGTTCACGTTATGAAGGGTTGTGATGGTTCACTTTATAAGTTAATAATATAATAATTAAATGATTAATAATAATAACTAATACTAACTAATAATGTTAGGATTGAGGATCCTAACATGCCACCCTCCTTAAAAAGAGCTTTGTCCTCAAAGCTCAAAGTGAGAAACTTTGTCATTTATTTTCCAAGAAGGATTTGTGTAAGTTCTTGGACTCTTTTAATGGCATCCTTTTGTAGGTAGGGATATCGATAAGGATGAAGCATTAGCGGGGGGTTGCCAAGAAAAATAGTAGAATATTCCTTAGGAAAATCATGATGACCATAGGAGGGCAACCCTTGGGGTTCCTCAAATACTTCAGAATGATGCATCAAAAGTGATGGTAATGATTTCATATCCTTTTTTGGTTCCTTGGTAGAGCCAACGAAGGAGTGTGTAGTCACTCTGCGTTGGTTTCAAATAGGTTTGGTCATATGGCAAGAACTCACTATTGGTGAGGAAGGTATGTGTAGGTCTTGTAGAGTGCATGTTTGGCTAGCATTGATCACTTTGGGTATGTCTACCTCATCCTTACTTGGTACATCAATCACTTATTGCACATCGACCTCATTGTATTCATTGCGGTGAGTAGGTGCACTGGTCGCTTCAGACACAACTACCTCATCTGCTTGCTCTATGGAGAGACATGGATCAATTTCCTTCAATAAATACAATGTTAGTGTAGCACATTTATGGTGGGGTCCAAATTGTTCATCACAATTGTCACAGAGTCCTTTTGGTCGTTGTTCCTTCATCTTCTCAAAGCTAAGATGTTTAATTCATAAAGTTCGGTTAGATTTGGGGGTTGTGTAAGTGCTTTGTGCCCTTCCATTATGCATAGGTTTGGGAGCGATGTAAGTGGTCGATGATTTTCCATAAGTGATTTCCCTAATCGTTGTTGTGCATTGATTTTATATTCAACTAATTTTTCCAATCCATAGGTCTGCATCATGGTATAGGGATTGAACCTTGTCACCTCCATTCTAATTTCCTCTTTTAAGCCCCTAATGAAGCCATTGATGAGAATTGATTCATCCAATCTTGTGTTGTGTTTGGTGATATCCTCAAACCGAGTTTGATACTCATGCACATAAGTGATTTGATGAAGATCTTTGAGCAATTCCCACATGATTGGGTCCCACATGGCTCGATACCAAATGGTAAGACCCCAAGGTCTTACTATAAAATTATTAACAAATTAATTTAAATGTAATCACAGGCCACTCAAAGGGGGCTCCCTTGTAATCGCTTTGCCACTATAGGGGGCTCCCTCCTTGGAATGTATGATTCTTATTCTTATTATTCATGGATGATTTGATATGGATGGCCAACCTAATATATATATCTACCCTAAAGCTACATTGGTGAAGAGACATGATGGTTCACATTATGAAGGATTGTGATGGTTCACTTTATAAGTTAATAATATAATAATTAAATGATTAATAATACTAACTAATACTAACTAATAATGTTAGGATTGAGGATCCTAACATATAATACTTGCTAAAAGTTTCTCTCCTAAGAGTAGCATTTTATTTTCCTGATAGGGGAATGGTAGCATAAGACCAATATAACTAAATAGAACCACCTAGTTGTTTAACCCAGTATCTGATCAAAAGCAAGAAGAAGAAAGGATCTACATCCACAATTGGTACATCCATTACAATGCCTTTCTTTGGATATTAATCTAGAAACACTAGAAAATCAATTACTACTCTTACACATGGTATTTATATACTATCCATAACTGAAATAGGAGGATAATCCCTAGTAGAAATAAGACTTAGTTGATCTGCTACTTATTTAGACATTATGTTGTATGAGACACCACTATCAAGCATGCAATTATGAATGACATATTGGTATTCTACTTCTAATGTATACTTGAGAGACACAGAGAATGGTCTAACTTAACATGGTGCTCTGGTTTTATGACTTATGATCGTAGAGAATTACATGATTGAACTTCTATCTAATCTATTAATATAAATTCTTTGTAGACTTGATCTAAGTATTTTGGGATTATCATTAGCTCACCAATGATAATTTTAACTTTTTATCTAGTTATTTTTTAACCAACTTCAAATTAATTTTTTTTCAAATTTAATGTTCTTGAATATCCCTCTTTTTTTTGCTTTTGTATATCTTCATCTATTTCAACTACTTTGGGAATGACTAATTGTTTCTTATGTTTTTGTTTTTTTTATATTTATAGACAGATTTATTCAGATCTATTTGTACTCTATTTTCACTAGTAGATGCTTTCTCTTTATTGTTTGATATTATTCTATTTTTTAGATTTATCACATGAATCCTTTCTAGTGTGTTGGTGTCAACTTTATTTGTTTCATTCTATCGTATCTAGAATCTTGTGATCTTTGCATGATTTCTACATTATTAGCGAGCAAAATTTTGGGATGATGGTTAGAATCATATAAATCCATATCTTCCTCAAATATTTTTTCTCTAGCTTCATCATATTCAATCCAACAAACATTAATACTTATATCTTCTTCCAATTTATCCTCAAGATCTACTTAATTATGCATACTTAGATAAATTCCAAAGTCTGATGAGTTATGAGAAGAATCAAAAGCAGAATAATAAAAAATAAAATCTATAGTTATATTATTAGAAGGAATAAGATTTGCAACATCTAGATATTTTTGTGTTTCTTTTCTCTTCCAATTTTTTTTATTTTTGTTCCTACATCAGATTTATTATTTCAATTTTTATTAAAATTTCTTTTGAATGAAGGTTTTTTATATCCTTGTTGTTTATCACCTTAATATTGTGATGTTTTAGCATTATTATATTTTTCTATTTTAGTCCTTGCTAATATGTTATTCATAGTATTAAATATTTATGTCATCTAATTAGCTAGTCTTTCCATAGGATCTTGTTTTGTTTTCTTTAACATAGTAAACCCTACTTTTTTGGTTTCTTATCAGGTTGATTAGGCTCTAAAGAATAAGGTTTCATATTTCCACTATCGATCATATTTCTCTCAATTTGAATGGCTTTTTCCATGCATGCATCAATAGTGGCTACTTGTTCCTATCTCAACTCATAATTGAATTCTCCTAGAAATGCATTTTTATAAAAATAGATTGATTGTACATCATTAGGTCTTAACCCAATAGGAATTTTATTTCTAATATTGATAAATATTCTGTTAAATTCCTTTATTGACTCATTCTCTTTCTTTTTTATTGTTGTAAATTATGTTAAAAGAGATTGTTCATTTTTTCTTTCACCATATTTCTTGAGAAAACTTTCCTCCATTTCATGGAAATTATGAATAGTATCAGTTGCAATACTATTAAACCATTCTCTCACATTTTTTTCAATGTTTGTAAGAATAGCCCAAGGAGTACATCTTATTAATTTAATTCAAGGCTATCCATAAAATATACAAAATATCTAATGTGGTCTTCACCAGAAACAACATTATTTCCTTAAAACTTGGGTAAATACTTATGAACTTTTCTAGGTAGGCGATTCAAATTTAGAGGTAGGAAAAAATGAAGGTACCTATTAGTCCTCCACTGATGGAAATTTTGGTTAGGTGGTGGATTGGACATGTTTGCTATAGAGGTTGTATTAACAAGATTTAATATAACACTCATAGAAAGAATAATATTGGAGCTAACACTAATAGTAGTCAAATTGGAAATATTATCAGAAATAAAATTTTAGATACAAGTATTCTATTATGAGACTAGAGAAGTACCTCTAGATTTGATATCTCTAGGTAGATATCTTGAGCATTTCTTATGGTAGACACTAGGATAAGTTGCTCCTTCTTCTTTAATGCTAGAATATATTACATTATTTGGTACATGCTAATGTACCACCTTGGGTACATCTTTAGATTAGGAAAGTGTCTTAGATTAGAGTGAGAGTATTTACTTTATGCAATGTAATAAATGCACAAGTGTGCAAAGTATTTTGGCAATGTAAATGTGCATAGTTATCCATGTGCACATGTGTCATAGAATAGGAATATGAAGAGTCATAGGAAGAGTGAAGGCCAAGAATGCTCCATATGAAGAGTCACATTCCATTATATATATGTGTATATGTGGGTGTGAAATATATAGAGTGAGATAGAGAGTGATATGTAGAGTGGCATATACAGTTGTAATGGAGAGTGAAGAAGTATGATGTATTTGAGGTCTTTATTCAATAAAGATCATATTTTTATGAGCATTTATTAGTGGCATTTATATGAGTCATTTTTGAAGTTATTTATGAGTTTTATATGCTTAGTAGTTTTCCATTATCATATATTTCATATTGCAACTTTATTTTAGATCTTGTGGTTACTTTATCTTAAGTATTTAGCTTCAAAAGCTAACAGTGGTATCAGAGCCACAACAAGGTTTTGTCTTGCATAGGTTTTTAGTTGCAAAGGAGATTTCTACTGGTTAAGGAGAGACCAGTAAAGTTGAATAAATTACCTCTAGAAAAGAAAACTAGAGAAGATAGGATTTCTCACTGTGTTGAAGGAAAACCAGTGAAAGTTGAAGATTTACCTATTCCAAGAGCAAATTTGGAATAGAAGGAGATTTATAGGTCTTGAAGATAGACCTTGACATTGAAGAGATTAAGAGACCCTTGAAGGAGGTCCTATTGAAAATTTTGATAGAGAGAAGAAGATTCCAGATTAAGTTTTGGCTAGAGTCTTTCCACAGGGTTGAAGGAAAACTCGTGAAGACTAGGACTCAACATAGATTTTGGTTCCACTAGTTTTGGGAATAGCTAGTGAAGATTATTGATTTTAGAATTTTGGAACTTTGAATGTATTTGGTTATTATTGTCTAAGTTTTTGTTGCAGAATATTAGTTCTCAAAAGTTGAGAAGCTTCCTACAATGGATAGAGAATAATTTCACCTTCGGTTTCCTGAAATTCTATGTGCTTTCCTCATGTAGGGATTAATTCTTTGTTGCAAAAAAGTAGACATTGAATATTAAGGAGGTCCAAGAAAGAAGGCCCCATTGAAGATTAAGGAGGTCCAAGAAAGAAGGCCCCATTTAAGGAGGTCCAAGAAATAAGGTCCCATTGAAGATTGAGGAGAACCAAGAAGGAGGTCCTCATTGAAGATTGAAGATTGCATATTGAAGTTTGAAGAGACCCAAGAAAGAGGTCACATTGAAGAATTCCTAGATTTGGAAGATTGAATATTGAAGATAGAGGAGGACTACAAAATGTCCTATTGTAGAGTTGAGAAGCAACAGATTTTGGAGATCCAAGAAAGAGATCTCATTGCAGAATTCCCATAGTTGGAAGATTGAAGAAACCAAGGTAAGGTTTCATTAAAGTTTTTGATTAAGAGAAGTTGAGTAGCTGCAGAATTAGAAGACCCAAGAGAAGAGGTCTCAAGAAGATTTTGGAGAAGAAGAAGGCTAGAGAAAGCCTCATTGCAGAGTTAGAAGACCCAAGAGAAAAGGTCTCAAGAAGATTTTGGAGAAGAAGAAGAAGGCTAGAGAAAGCCTCATTGCAGAATTGAAGTAGTGGCCATTGGAGGAGATTTGAAGAAAATTTCATGTCAGAATATTGCAAGAAGGAGAAGCTCCTGATAAGAGGAAGTTGGGACAATTGTCACCATCCGACAACAAGCCCAAAAGGAAAAAGGATTTGGCAAGAAGTTTGCCAAATTTTGAGAAGGTTTTTGAAGACCTCAAGACATTCAGATTCTTGAGGAAGAAGACAGCGAACGAGATCAGATTTGAAGTCAGAATTCGGCAAGAAGCTTGAAGAAGGAAGAAGGATTGAAGAGGCCATAGTTTTGAGAAATTTGAGGACAACCACGAAATTTTGTAGGCTGATTTGTAAAAGAAGAAATTTGTTGATTTTCGAAGGAGAAGTTGAAAGGTCACAGGACAACAAATTAAAGAGAGCATAGAGCTACGATTTGGAGAAGGTTTGGGAAGTTTTGGATAGCCAATTAAAGGAAGGCTTGATAGTAAAATAAGGCAGCAAATTTGAATATTCTTGGACATCAAAGAATCAGATTTTGTAAGCAGATATTTGAGAGGTTTGAGCTACGAATTTGGGCAGCATTGAAAAGAGAAAAGTGAGCTGCATTTTGATAGAGTTTAGGGACAGATTTGGAAGAGCTTTGGACAAAAAAGCACAAAAGGATTTAGCAGCATTTGAACAAGGATTATTGCTGCAAATTTGGACAGCAAGAGGGCAGCATTTGTAGCTGCAAATTTCAGAAGTTGATAGCATACATTTGAAGGAGAAATAAGAAGAAAAAGTTACAGCAAGAAAGCTGATTTTTGGGCAGCAACTAGAGCTGCAAGTTAAAGGTTTTAGAGCAGCAAAATAAAAGGGAGTATAGCTACAAAATTACATAAATCCAGGACAACAAGCTATCAAGAAGAAAAGCCACAAAAGAAGCCATAAAAGGTGTGTATATTTGATGCTATAAAAAGTATTCTTTTACAAGTATTGAAAGTAATTATTATAAGTTCTTGAAAGCATCATTTTTAGAGCTGTTAAAAGCTAGCAAAAGGAAGTTTGAGTAAAGTGTCTCAAAGCCAAAAAGAGACATCATTATTATTTTTAAAAATCTGCAAAATAGAACAACAAGTATTAGAGTTACAAAGTGATAAAAAGGAGTGATAAGGAAAATATTATATGTTGTTTTTACATAACAAAAAGTGCAGATTTATTCTAAGTTTTATTGAGGCTGAATAGTCCTCAAAACAAAGGTATATTTAAGGTGTCTAAAGACACCGAAAGCAACATCAAACTTGCAGAATACGTTGGTGAAGGAAACCACCAAAAAGAGTGGTAAATCCACCAAGTAAAGCACCACCAAGTTGCACAGGTTGAGCACCATAGAAAAGTGCAAAGGTGACATCAAAGCATAGGGGAAAGCACCCAAACATTACCTAGAAGAACAACCACTGGATAGAAGAGGAGCCACCACCAAAAGGAGAAGAGCCACCATGGAAGAGCCACCAAAAAGGAGCACCTAAGTGAAGGAAAGCCACCGTAGAAGAGCCACCTGTAGAGGAGCGCCTAAGTGGAAGAGCCACCATTGAAGAAGTTGAAGCACCATTTGCAAGCCCAAAAATGTATACAACAAAGAAGACAAAGTTTTGGATAGTGAAAAGGCATTAAGGGAGACCAAAGGTCTAGGGTTTGTAACCACCAAGAAAGGAAGCATAAAGAAAGCATGCATAACATTTTTTGCAACATTGCACTAGTCTATTGAGTACATTACATGCACAACCAAGTGTCAAGAGAAATAAAAGAATGTAGGCAAGGGAGTCAAAACATCAAAGAGCACTCAAAATTTATCCATAAGGTTCAAGAGAGTTATAATATTGCATTTACCACTTGGCACAAGGAAGGAGGAGCACTACAAGTCTTTGAAAAGTCATAGGTTACGTTAGAAGAGGATAAGGAAGCATTTTGGTGACACTTGTCACTTGTCTTGCAAGATTCCAAATGTTACCAAGGAAGACCAAACATTTTTGGAGTACCATTTATTGCATGAGAGGGAAATACTTTGGCATAGACTCATTTACTACAACAGAAAGGAATACGTTGGAGTTGAAGTGCCTTGACTAAGTTGAAGGAAGTTGACCAGCCTAAGTGGAGCACCCATTTTTCAAAGAAAGTCCAAATTTAGCATCAAGGAGGGAGCACCTCAAATATTAAAGGTATTTTATTATTTTTGGAATTGATTTATGCTAAGTAGGAGTTATAAGGATTAAAGGAGATTATTATCTAAGGTTAAGGTTAAAAGTATTTTATTGGAGAGATAAGACTTTTTGAAGTATTATTTAAACCTTAGAAATCTGAATATTGCAATTTGAAAGCTTCTACAAAGTATTGAAGATTGATTCAAATATTGAAGTCTTTATTTTTGAAGTTTTGTAATTTGAGCATTTGAGTTTACAAAACAATTTAAAATATTTGCAATTTGATAAAGTTTGGAGAAATAAGGTATCCTACATCAAATTAGGAATACAAAACTTGCAAATATTATTTTATAGAGTTTCTAAATTTCTAGAGTTGGAGTTATAAGGAATCCAACATCAACATAGTTTTATGAAATTTAGAATTGGAGAATTATATTCTTGAATTTGGGAGATAAAAGGAATTCAACATAGAAGCTTTTGACAAAAGGAAAAATTGCATTGATAGTTTAGTCTCTAATTCAAAAATTATAAGAGACATAAATTTGAAGATTTGCAAGATTTGAAATTGCATTCAAATCATTGATTGATAAGAGGAAAGTAAAGTTGCTATTTTTGAAGAATAGAAGTTGAAAAATTATATTGTCATTTTCAATCATTAGGGAGATAAAAGGTTGTCAAAAATTGAAAGTTATCCTTAGTCTATCATTCAAAACTAAATAAAGATAAAAAAATAAAGAATTTGAGATTGCATCAAATATTTATTTTATAAACTACACTAGGGAGTGATAATGTAGACAACTTAAAAGGTTTTGAAATATTCTATCAAAATTGTTCTCAATACCAAAGAGCTAAAAGGAATTCTATTTATTGATCATATACTATAAGAGTTATCTTTAGACTATAAGAGTTATCTTTAGCCTATCATTCATTATTAGGGAGACAAAAGGAATCCTACCTCAAAGGTTTAGAACCTTGAATTATTCAAAGCTAAAGGAATTATAGATTATTGGTACATAGATTCTAAAGCAAGGAAACATATGACTAGAAACAAAATATGGTTAATTGAAATATCAGTTGCTATAGCAAATAGTAAGACTTGCAAAGTAAAAGGTATAAAAAATGTTCTAGTCAATCTAACTAATATTTTATATGTTCCTGGATTGACTATCAACATTCTTTTAGTTTCTCAACTTATGGATCAAAATATGATAGCAGAATTCAAAATTATAAATGAAAAACAATGTCATATTATCAAACAAGAAAAAGAAAAATGGATCAATTATGATTCTAATTTATCTAGTGTATCCATACATCAGAATTCAAAGAAGTTCAACAATTTGTAAATAAAATAATGAAGAATAAAAGAATGGAGGTGATGAAGCAAAAGTTTCTATACATAAAATGAAAGTGTTATATAATTCTAAGAACAAATAAAAAATAAAAATTCTTATACAAGAATTTGATGAATATGAAAGAGCTCAAGAAACTTGTAATATTGAAGACACAAAGACTAAAATATATTAACCATTCATTTGATAAAGTATACAGGGAAGTAGTAAATTGAAGAAAGCATGAAAACTGAACCAAAAAAGAAGGATCTGATCGAGATAAAGAACACTGAAAGACAAAGACCATATTGAAGACTAAGTATTCAATAACCAAATAATATAATACAAGGGGATGTTGGAATATATTACATTATTTGGTACATTCTAATGTACCACCTTGGGTACATATTTAGATTAGGAATTTATCTTATATTAGAGTGAGAGTATGTTCTTTATGCAATGTAATAAATGTGCAAGTGAGCAAAGTAGTTTGGCAATGTAAATGTGCATAGTTTTCCATGTGCACATGTGTCATAGAATAGGAAGATGAAGAGTCATAGGAATAATGAAGGCCAAGAATGCTCCATATGAAGAGTCACATTCCATTATATATATGTGTATATGTGGGTGTAAAATATATATAGAGTGATATGTAGAGTGGAATATACAATTGTAATGGAGGGTGAAGAAGTATTCTATTTGAGGTCTTTATTCAATAAAGGTCATATTTTTGTGAGCATTTATTAGTGGTATTTATATGAGTCATTTCTAAAGTTATTTATGAGTTTTATATGCTTAGTATTTTATCATTATCATATTTCATATTGCAAATTTATTTTAGATCTTGTGGTTACTTTATCTTGAGTATTTAGCTTCAAAATCTAACATTTAATTCTTGAATTTTGGGTCAATCCCTAGAAGAGTCACCAACACGGTATATGTAGAAAGAATAGGGATGTTTTGGATAAGATTGCTTGGATTTAATACTCTTAGTATCATGAAATAGTGATACACTCAAGGGATGTGGGAATGCAAAAAAATAAATATTGAAAATTTAAAAAATAGTCAATACCCATGACCATTGTATTTTGAATTTTTAAAATTTTAAAAACATAGAAAAAGCTGCAAAATATTCCAAAATAAAAGCACAGGTTCGTTCCCCTATAATGATACCAAAAATTTTTGGGTAATTTTCTTATACCCCTTATGGTTAGTCATGCCACAATAAATTATTTATTCCAACTAGTATTGTGGGTTCTAGTCCATCCACCTCTTTACACGGGAATGAATAATAAATAAGACTTTAGAAAAACCATGGTTAGTTAGGAAACCCTATAGAGAATAATAATTGTAACTTTTATGTCCATGCTCATCCAAATTGATGAGAAAATGTAAAAGGCTAAGTGTTATTTAAAAAATATTCATAAAAAACCATTATAATCATGCCCTATTGGTAGACTTATGCCTTATCCCTTATCAGTTATAACAAAATTTCATCAATTAATGAAAGAGAGTGAAAAAGAAAGAAAAAACTGGTTTAATTATGTTTAGGCACTTCACCTAACTCCTTAATTTTACTAAGTCACCCATTGACTATGGCAATGAGAGAAAGAAGGGGAGGATTTCAAATGTAGAGCTCAACAGAATGAGGACTGACAATGAGATTGCCAATGGCAAACATAAAACACTGATACAACAAGTTATCCCAGGGCTTGAAGATAACAAATCAGGAAAGCCTCCCCAAGGGAAGGGGAAGGGGAAAAACTCTAAACAATCCAAATGAAGGTTCTCTCATGGAATGTGAGAGGCCTCAATGGCCAACCCACTCAAAGGGTGGTTAGTTCGTTAAGAAGGCAGTACAATCCAACAATTGTGTTACTACAAGAAACAAAACTAGGCGAAGCCCAGTCAAAATCAATAGCAAAAAATATGTGGAGCCAAGGGGACATGGTGTTCAAACCGGCTAGAGGAGCTTCAGGGGGTCTCATGGTGTTGTGGGATCCTCGGGTGGTGGAAGGAAGCATCATCCAAGATGACGACAGGGTGCTGAGTGTTTTCTTCCATGACATTGACAACAATAGGTCGTGGATCTTCTCAAATGTCTATGCTCCCAATGATGTTCAAGGAAGAGCTTCTTTGTGGGAGTATCTGGGTAATTTGGGTGATGCTTTCCATGACATCCCGTGGGTGGTGGCTGGCGATTTCAACACGCCATTATACCCCTCGAACAAAAAGGGTGGTTCAGGGCTCCCAACCAGAAGTATGGAAGACTTCAATGACTTTGTTAATTCAAACCATTTGATGGATGTGAGACTAAGAGGGGCCAAGTATACTTGGAGCAACAGGCGAGCTGGAAGCCAACTGATCCAGGAAAGACTTGACAAGTTTTTCTTATCGAAGGAGGCAATTGTTGGGTTTGGAGACTCGACTTTGCAAACTCTTCCCAAAATTTCCTCTGATCACAATCCCATCCTTTTGGAGGTTCCAAAGTCAAATTCCTTCAAAAAACCTTTTCGTTTCCAGTCTATGTGGATCGGGCACCCAGAGTTAAGAGAAAATATTTCCAGATGGTGGCGACAACCCGTCCAGGGAAGTTCAGGCTTCAAACTTGCTCAAAAGCTGAAATTAGTAAAGGATAATCTTAGAACCTGGAATAAGGAGGTTTTTGGGAACCTGTTTGAGAACAAGAAACAAGTGGGAGAAAGGTTGCAGGTCATTGACAACTCCATACAAAATGGTTTAGGTGATGAAGCTACTAGGAAGGAGGAGCAAGCCAAGCTGTCAGAATATCACAATATTTTGGCTTGTGAAGAGATATACTGGAGACAGAAATCAAGGGCTTTATGGCTAAAGGATGGTGACTTGAACTCAAAGTTTTTTCATGTCACAACACTGAGGAACATAAGTAATAACAAGATCAGAGAGCTGACCAAAGCTGATGGATCCAAAACCCAGGATCTGATGGAGATCAGAGAGGAAGTTGTTGCTTATTTTAGCTCCCTTCTCGAAGATGAATCCCAGTGTTTAGAGGAAGCCAAGGACTCTCTCCTCCAGTTCATTCCTAGCGTGGTTGATGAGGCCATGAATGGTAAGCTTCTTGCTCCATTCATCGATGAAGAAATCAGAAATGCTTTGTTTAGTATGGAACCTGAGAAGGCCCCTGGCCCTGATGGGTTCCCTCCTCGGTTCTTCCAAGTTTTTTGGGATATTGTGAGAGAGGATGTCATTTCTGCTATCCAAGAGTTTCAGGCTTCAAAACATATCTCGAGAGGGTTCAAGTCCACCTTTATTGCCCTGATTCCGAAGGGCCCATCTCCAGAGACAATGGCAGATTTCAGACCGGTTAGTTTATGTAACGTATCCTACAAAATATTAACCAAAGCCATGGCTAACAGAATGAAAGAAATATTGCCCCTCATTATTGACCCTGGTTAGGGAAGCTCTGTTCAGGGGAGATCAATTTTGGATGGTGCAATCACTATCCATGAAGCCTTGCACTCTGCAAGGCAAACCAACAAGGAGGTCTTTGCTCTAAAGCTTGATATGAACAAAGCTTTTGACCGCATTAACTGGGAGTTCTTGACGGCTGTTCTTCTGAAGTTTGGCTTTCATCCTCAGTGGGTCAGGCTGATAAAAGAATGTATTTTCGAACCTTGGTTCTCAGTTTTGGTCAATGGCACGACAGCTGGGTATTTCCAGAGTCATAGGGGGCTTAGACAAGGAGATCCGATCAGCCCAATGTTGTTCATTTTAGTAGCAGAGGCATTAGGTAGAACCATAAAAGCTGCTTGTACTGTTGGGTTAATCTCGGGGATTAAAGCCACTTCTCTCACCAACCCAGTTTCTCACCAACAATTTGTTGATGACACTTTGTTGTTGACTCACTCGTCAGTGGTTGAAGCCAGAAGGATTAAGCACATACTCCAACTCTACGAGGATGCGATGGGACAAAAGGTGAATTTCAACAAGAGTAAGCTTTACTTCCTCAACACCCCAATCTAGAGACAAGCCAAAATAGCTACGATTTTGGGATGTTCGATAGCGACTTTTCCTACATCTTATTTAGGCCTTCCCCTTTTCTATGGTTCTCCGAGAGAGTCGATGTGGGATAGAGTGGTTGAAAGAATTCAAAAGAAACTGGCTGGTTGGAAAGGTCATCTATTATCTCAGGCCGGGAAGCTTACTCTCACTAAGGCATCCTTACAGAGCATCCCGATTTATTTTCTATCTGTGTTTAAGGCCCCTACCAGAGTTTACCAAAAAATTGAATAGCTCCAAAAGAATTTTCTATGGTCTAGGTCAGAGGAAAAAAAGAGGTTCCACCTTGTGGGCTGGGGCAAGGTTTGTAGGCCGAAAGAAAATGGGGGGCTAGGACTAAGAAGAGTTGCTCACCTAAACACTGCCTTGCTTGCCAAACAAGCTTGGCGTCTTATCAACAATGAGGAAAATGAGTGGACTGCCATAATTAAAAGAAAATATCTTCAAGATACCGATTTCCTAAATGATTCGGTGCACGGTGGAGGGTCGACGTTCTGGAAAGTAGTCTTAACAAGTAGAGAGGTCATAAAGAAAGGCCTAAGATGGGTTCTTGGTAACGGGTAGAAGATCAAGTTATGGGATGACAGGTGGGCCAAGGATGAAGCTTTATCTCAGTTTCCTTCCCTTGCAAGGATCAAAAGAATCACAGAGGATCTCATAGGAAGGAAAGTGGTTGACTTCATAAGACAGGACAGAGGTAGGCTTATCTGGAAATAGATAAGGATTCAAGGCTTTGAAGCTGAATCAGAAGAACTCCAAAGCATCCTGCATCAACAATTCATTTCCATGAGACCTAAGCAAGATCATGTAATATGGGCAACCACCGAAAATGGGCAGTTCTCAGTCAAATCTGCATATATGCTAATGTTAGATACCGAGGTCCCCACACTCCAGACTCAGTTGGTGTGGGTCAAAAACCTTATTCCTAAAGTTGCTATGTTTTCATGGCTGGTGATCCAAGGTAGGATTCTGACGATTGACAACTTGTTAAGGAAAGGTATGATAATTGCTAACCGATGTTCTTTGTGCAGGGGTAATTGGGAGTCCACCCACCATATTTTCCTTGAATGCCCGATCTCTCTGAGTGTTCTCAATGGGTTGTTTCAAGCCTTTAGCATTTGCTGGGTCAGACCAGCTACCATCCTTGACCTCTTCCACCAATGGCCAAATCCCTTTGTTAGCCTTAGGCTAAGGTTTTTTTGGAAGATTTGTCTCCATCATTTTCTTTGGCAGGTGTGGCTAGAAAGAAATCATAGAGCATTCCATGAGTCCAGCCATGATGTCACCTCCATTACCAATAAGATTCTTACCTTTGCCCATGAAAACGTCAGCCTTATACCTTATGAAGATCGAAATCCTTCCCCTTGGGAGAGGCGGATCGCTCAATCCTTAAATATTACTCTAGGCAAGATACCTGTGTCTTTCAAGGTCAATCCCAGATTAGGTGTCAAGTGGAAACCGCCCCGGTAGGTTGGTTCAAGCTCAACTTCGATGGGGCCTCTAAAGGTAACCTTGGCAATGCAGGGGCTGGAGGAGCAGTGAGAGATCATCAAGGCAAGTTGGTGATGGCCTTTTCTGAACGGCTGGGAACTAGGACTAACAACGAGGCGAAAGCAAGAGCGTTATGGAGGGGTCTTCAGTTGGCTCAGGAAATTGAAGGTAAACTTATTATCGAAGGAGATTCAATGCAGGTCATAAACCTTCTCAGCAATGGGAAAAATCCTCCGTGGCGGATTAAGACTGTCATCGAAGAGGCTAGGAGCCTTTACCATGCCAGGAACGATCGGAAGGCCCAACACGTTTTTAGGGAAGCAAATAAAACTGCTGATATCTTGGCCAATTTAGGGGTGGAAGCCGTTGGGTTGGTCATTTGGGAACATGGGGTCCCAAGTGAAGTGGCTAAAATGATTCAAAATGATCGCCAATGATGGTGAAGCCATGGGGATCGAAAAAAGGGAGAGCAGTTTCAATGTGGTTTTGTCAGTATTGCTTCGGTCCTTATTGTGACGGCTTTAGTTTTCTTTGCAACAGGGGAAGGTTCCAGGTGGATTGGTGGCTTCATGTTATGGGGTTAGGGGCAATGGCTGAGGCCAAAGACCGATGTCACGTTTTCGTGACTTGTTCGAGTTTCAGGAAAAGCAAATTTCAGCAAGTAAGGAAAAGTGTAGCGATTTCGCGACAGGTTGAGCAAGAAAGAAAGAGTGTCGCGATATCGTGACATGTTGGAAAAAGGGTCACGATATCACGACAGGTTGAGCAAGAAAGGAAGAGTGTCACGATTTCACGACATATAGAGCAAGAAAGGAAAAGTGTCACGATGTCGCGACATGCTAGAAAGAGTGTCGCGATATCGCGACATGGAAAAAGTGTCACGATATCGCGACATGTCGCGTTGTCGCGATCAAAAGAGAAGAGAAAAAGCATGAGGGAAAAAGTGTCGCGATATCGCGACATGATGAGCAAGAATGAAAGAGTGTCACGATTTCATGACATGTTGAGCAAGAAGGAAAAAGTGTCGCTTTTTGGCGATAAGTTAAGCTTGAAGGAAGAAGGGTCACTTTTTGGTGATAAGTTAAGCTTGAAGGATGAAGTGTCGCGATATCGCGACATGTCCACGATGTCGCGACATGCTAGAAAGAGTGTCGCGATATCGCGACATGGAAAAAGTGTCACGATATCGTGACATGTCGTGCTGTCGTGATCAAAAGAGAAGAGAAAAAGCATGAGGGAAAAAGTGTCACGATATCGCGACATGAAGTGTGAAAGAGTGTCACGATCGACATGTTGAGCAAGAAGGAAAAAGTGTCACTTTTTGGCGATAAGTTAAGCTTGAAGGAAGAAGGGTCACTTTTTGGCGATAAGTTAAGCTTGAAGGACGAAGTGTCGCGATATCGCGACATGTCGTATTATCGCGACCAAAAAATAAGAGAAAGAGCAAGTGGGAAAAAGTGTCGCGATATCGCGACATGTTGTTTTCGCGACTAAAAGAGAAGAGAAAGAGCAAGAAAGAAAAAGTGTCACGATTTCGTGACATGTCGTCCTTTCGCGGCCAAAAGAGAAGACCAAGAGCAAGAAGGAAAAGTGGCACGATTTCGCGACACGTCGCATTCTCACGACCAAAAAAGAAGTGAAAGAGGAGGAAGGAAAAAGTGTCACGATATCGCGACATGTTGAGCATGAAAGAAAAAGTGTCGCGATATCGCGACATGTCGCATTTTCACGACCAAATGAAAAGAGAAAGAGCAAGAAAGAAAAAGTGTCACGATATCATGACATGCAAGAAAGAGTGTCGCGATATCGTGACATGGTGAGCAAGAAGGAAATAGTGTCGCTTTTTGGCGATGTGTTGAACATGAATGAAAAAGTGTCACGATTTCGTGACATGTCGGATTTTCGCGTCCAAAAGAGAAGAGAAAGAGCAAGAAGGAAAAAGTGTCACGATTTCGTGACATGTCGGTTTATCGCGACCAAAAGAGAAGAGCAAGAGCAAGATGGAAAAAGAGTCACGATTTCGCGACATGTCATCCTATCGCGACCAAAAGAGAAGAGAAAGAGCAAGAAGGATAAGTGTCGCGATATCGCTACATGTCGCATTATCGCGACCAAAAGAGAAGAGAAAGAGGAGGAAAGAAAAAGTGTCACGATTTCGCGACATGTTCAGAATGAAAGAAAGGGTGTAGCGATATCGCGACATGTCGCTTTTTCACGACCAAAAGTGAAGAGAATAAGCAAGAGGGAAAAAGTGTCGCGATATCGCGACATGTCGTATTTTCGCGACCAAAAGAGAAGAGAAAGAGCGGGAAGGAAAAGTGTCACGATTTTGTGACATGTCACTTTTTCACGACCAAAAGAGAAAAGAAAGAGGAGGAAGGAAAAGTGTCGCGATATCGCGACATGTCGCAGTTTCGCGACCAAAAGAAAAGAGAAAGTGTTAGGAGGCGATAGTGTCGACTGCCTGTGTTCTAAGGTGTGTGTAATATTTTGTAAGGGTGTTGCTCTTTGTTGGTTGTGTGACCTCAGTAGGGGGCTAATGACAGACTGTCCCTATTGAGATCATGTCCCGTTTCAGCGTTGTGCTGTTTTTGTAATAGGTTTTGGGTCAACCTGTAAAACCCGGTTGTAATGAATATGTACCTTAATTACCAAAAAAAAACTCCTTAATTTTACTCCTTTTCATATATCCCACAAATGAATGAATTAAAATACAGTAGTATGTAAATCATAGCAACACTTATTTTATTTCTCTAACTGTTATTTGTAATTCTATCAACTTTGTATGCATTTTACTTCTAATAACTTGATCCTAATGGTACATGGGTGTTTGATACTTTCTATTGCATTAGATTATTAGGTAGATTACTTCTTTAGATACTTTTGTTAATTCTTGAAATGCTAATATTATATTAGTCATATATGCATAATCCATTTCCCAAGGGTTTAAAAGCTTTTGATTAATTGGTAATTCATAAGAGACTTCTTTCTTGTACTTGAACAATTTGGCGTATGACTCTATGAACAAGACCTAGTTGGCTTGATCCTTCATCATCGCTCTTTCTAATGTGTGGTTGGCTTTGTCTATATTGATGACCCAAAAAAAAAATTAGGTGTGATCTTCATGAATGACCTACCATCATAATTTTTAAACTACATGTTGTCAAGATCATATGTTTTTGCTATCCAAGACATCAGGTTTATAGAGAAATAAACTCTAAGGAAATTCAACCTTCCTATATTTCTAGTCCATCAGTTGTTGTATGGCGTAGGGTGATTCTCTAACTTTTGATCTTGTTTGAACAAGCCCATGAGTAGTGTAGGGTGTATATATTCATTCTCTTCTACTAATTTTTAAGGGTAGACTATGGTGTTGTTGAATTCCCACTATTGAGCTAGAGTGATACGGTTATTTAGCCTTGATTTTTGCATATAGTTTAACATCTTCTTGGTACTAGATTTCACTGGAAGTGATTGGTATGGGTTATTATCAGTCAGTTTTCTAATAATTTCAATGACATTGATGGGAGCAGCTATGGTGGTGCCCGAGGAAACCATTGCTATACAAAATGCTATTTTGAACTTAGGTTTATAGGAGGTTTTTGACACTATGAATATTTCACTATAAATTAAATGCTTTCTACTCTATTTATGATATCAAATTACAGTGGATTTCACTACACTTGTAGCTGGTGGACATTATTTTCACATGATTTAGATTTTGTTATAGCTATCCACTACCTTGCCTTTTTGCCACCCTGTGTGTTCCACCTTGTCATGTCCAATGGTATTAACTACTATGATACTTTGTTTAGTGTTCCATCACCTTATAGGCAGAATTTCCTCTTGCATGTATTTTTATTTCCAAACAGAGCCTCTTATCATGATGAAAATTTTGTTGAATTTCATAAGAGAAGCCAAGAAATAGTTTGTTGAAAAAATAAAAATAAAATTCCATTCATTAAGACTTAAAGCTCATGGTCTGTGGTTATCTTTATTTATATTTTTTTTGCTCTGAGGTACACTTTTTTTTGTCTTCGTTTGTCCTCCACTATTGGTTCGTTCAAACCATTAGATTTTTTGAGGGGTCTCCAAACTTTTGAATTCTTGGGCATAATTTCAGGCCAATTCTACTCTTGTTAGGTTTGTCAACACTGACAATCTCTGACAAATCCTGTTAAATTTTGACAAGCCCTATTAGCTTTATACAAATTTTGGCACACTTATGTGAAAATCCAATCTGTTGGATATAGCAGGTCTCTTTTAGATTGTCCATTACTGATAATTAAATGTGAATTCTATGTTTGAATTCTTCATTCAATAATTTTGGACCATCAGATCTTTAGGAGTATTTTTGGGTCATTCATTTTTAAGCCAATCATATCGAAGCATCAACTTATTGTTCTTTGGGTGGATATGCAAACTGTTGATCTACTAGATCAAATTTAAGCCATCATTTTTGTAGGTGTCTAAGTGGTGTGTCTTTTGAGGTGTCTGTCAAATTTTTGACTATTTTTGTATGATATGATAATTTTAAAGTTCTCCCAGTATGATATGATAAATTCTAACCACTTCTAATAGCTTTTTATTGTTCATTTCATCTGATGATGCTTTCAATCCATAGATATTTTGGAGGCTTATCCAGGTCATAGATTTGGAGGTATATAAGACAAAACTCTTTCTGCTTTGGTAGGCCTTAAAGGAAATTTCTTGATCACTAGATCCATTAGAAATGACTATGGACCATCAAATATTTAAACCAATGGGATCACAATGATTGACGATTATTTCTTGGGTGGCTTCTATGACCGTTGATCTATCAGGTGGATATTGAGCCATTCATTTTTTAACCAATAAGATTATCTCATTGGTCATCTAGTCCTTCGTAAAATTTTCTCATTCATTTTTCTATCAGATATCTTCCTATCCATTAGACTTAAGGTCATATAAGACAAACATACCTTTGCATCAATGATTTTTTGAAGGATTTTCCTATTTGTTGGATCTTTGGAGGCAATTCCTTAATGTTCATTTAGGGGTATGTAGAAATAATTTTAACCTTAGGAAAATATATTAATCCTTTTATGCTCTACAACTCAAGTTTTAAGACCTTAGAACATTAATGATAAAATAGGATGTACAAATGAATTTCAATTTAAGCTTTGGTATTATAGTCAGGGGGGAAATTATTAGTGCCTTAGAAACCTTAGGATTTATGAACTTTAGGAAAATGAAATGCGGCTGAAAAAGGGGGAATGAAATATCACTAGGTTTATGGTTTAGACCTTAGAAATTTTTTATCTAGATTAATGAAAAATATTTATGGACAAAGGACTTTTTAAAGCGCCTTTATTATGAATTATTATGAGAGATATCGAGTTTAAGGGATAAAAAACATTATGAATTTGAGGACCTTGAAACCTTAGACCTAGATGGAAAATTTATTTATATAGTGGAAATATTAATGAAGTGGACTATAGACATAGTAACACTAAGGACATAACAAAGCAAATTGTAAGACTATAAAACTTGGAAATTTATAAAAAATTTAAGACTAATGGGAATTAATAAATGTAATAAAGTGAATTAAATATATGAAACTAATGGTGTCAACTGAAAAAAATGGAAATATTCTTAATCAAAATGAAACCTAATGGAACCTAAGGTGAGAATTTGTGAGCAAACCACAAAACTAACAAATCACAATATTTTGATATTAGGGGCATACTCTACTGTCAATATCATATTGAAATACTTGTAGATATACTACATTATATAGCACAAAGGGTTTATAAATAAAATTGGTGGGAAACCTATCCATATACTCTGTATCTATTTCAGCACAGTCTACACTAGATGCATTGATAGCTAATAGATCTTCAACATGATTTTATTCTCTACAAATATACAATAAATAAAATTCTAAGAACTTATCAATCTCAACTAGCACTACCTATTTATACTATCTTAATATTGGATTCTTAGCTTGATATTTTCCTTTTACTTGCTGAATTATTAGCTTTGCATATCCACTGATAATTAAGTTATTAACGCCCAATTCATTGACTTTTATGATCCTAACTAGTAAAGCTTTATATTCTATAACATTATTAGTACAAGGGAATTCAATTCTATTGGGGATACCTAAAGAGTTACCCTTAATATAAGTCAAATTTATCCTTGCACTAGCCCTAGCCTATGACTTAGCTCCATAAAATGTCATAGTCCACATTTTTTTAAGTTAAAATTCTATTAAATTCTTCATCAAATTTTGCTCTAGTTTCTAGATCCATGCCTTTAGAATCAAGGAATTCTTTTAGAAAAGGTGTATTCCAGAATGAATATACTCCCATTCATTTTTCCTCAATAGAATTCACAAGATTTATCATAGTGTCATCAGATTTTCTTAGTTCTATAGAATACTTGTTAAAAGGTTCTCTCTTGAGAGTAGCATTTTATTTTCCTGATAGGGGAATGGTAGCATAAGACCAATCTAACTGAATAGAACCACCTAGTTGTTCATCATAATGATTAAAATGGAGTAGTATGTAGATCAGTGCAGCACTTCTTTTCCTTCTATGATGGATATTTGTAATTCTATCAACTTTGTATGTATTTTTCCACTAATAACTTCTTCCCAAAGGTACATGGATGTTTGATACTTTTTATTGCATTGGATTATTAGGTACATCATTTCTTTAGATACTTTTATTAATTCTTGCAATGCTAATGATATATTAATCATGTCTGAATAATCTATTGCCCAAGGTTCTAAAACCTTTTTATTAATTGGTAATTCATAAGAGACTTCTTCCTTGTACCTGAAAATTTTGATGTATGACTCTGTTAACAAGACCTGGTTGGCTTGAGCCTTCATCAACATTCTTTCTAACATACGGTAGCTTTGTATAGATTGAAGACCCTATAAAAATTTTAGGTGTTTTAAACATAATATTTTAGGAGGATTCTAATACTGTTAATATTTCACTATAAATAAAATCCTTTTTGCTCTGTTTATGATATCAAATTATAGTGGATTTCACTACACTTGTAGCTAGTGGATGTTATTTTTACAAGATTTAGCTTTTATTATTTCCACCCACTTCCTTACCTTTTTTCCACCCTTCATGTTCCACCTTGCTATGTCCAATGGTATTAATTACTATGATAATTTATTTAGTGGACCATCACCTTATACGCAAAATTTCCTCTTGCATGTCTTTTATTTTCAAAAGGAATCTATTGTCATGATGCAAATTTTGTTGAATTTTATAAGAGAAGCCAAGCAATAGTTAGTTGAAAAAATAAAAATGAAATTCCATTCATTATGACTCACAAACTCATAGTTTGTGGTCATATTTATTTATCTTTTTTTTTTCTTTGGGATATAGTTTTCTTGGTCTTTATTTATCCTCAACCATTGGTTTAACCTAAGACATTGGATTTGTCGAGGAAGTCTCCAAACCATTGAATTCTAAAGCATAAATTTGTGCCAATTCTACTTCTATCAAGTATAACATCACTAAAAATCTCTGATAGATCTTGTTAATTTCTTATCGGCCCTATCAACTTTATGTAAATTTTGGCACACTCATGGGAAAATCCAATATATTGGATCTAGTGGGTCTCTTTTGGACCATACATTTTATTGCCTAATTAAATTAGAATGCTATATTTGAATTCTTCCTTTGATATTTTTTGACCGTCATATCTTCAAGAGCATTTCCATGCCATTCATTTTTAAGCCAATCATATTGAAGCATGAAACTGTCATGCTTTGGGTGGATATGCAGACCATTAATTTACCAGATCAAATATGAGCAATAATTTTTATAGGCATCTAATTGGTGTGTCTTTTGAGGCATTTGATAAATTTTTGACATGATTTGATAATTTTAGAGTTCTCCCAACACAATCTAATAAATTTTGACCACTTTTGATAGCTTTTGGTTGTTGATTTTATCTGATGATGCTTCTAGATTGTAAATATTTTAGAGGATTATCTAGGTTGTATATCTAGAGGTATAAAAGACAATGCTTTCTACTTTGGTAGACCTATAGGGAAGTTTTCTTATTGCTATATTCACTAGGAATGATTCTGGATCATCAAATATTTAAACCAATGGGATCATAGTGATCAATAATTGTTTCCCATGTGGCTTCCTTGATCGTTGATCTGTTAGGTAAATCTTGCATAATCCATTTTTTGGCCAATAATATTATAGCATCAATCATCTAGTCCTTCAAAAAAGTTTTCCATTCATTGATTTCCCAAATATCTTATTGGTCATTGGATTTAAGGTCATATAAGACAAACATACCTTTCAATCAATGGATTTTTTGAGGATTTTCCTATCTATTGGATCTTTGGAGGCGATTCCTTATAGCTCGTTTAGGGGTGTATAGACATAATTTTCAATATTAGTAAATTATATTAATCCTTTTAGTTTTTGACTTAGGTTTTAAGACCTTAGAATATTAATCATGATAAAGAGGATGTGGGAATGAATTTCGACTTAAAATTTGTTATTATAGTGAGGAGAAAATTATTAGTGCCTTGTAAGCCTTAGGATTTATGAAATTTAGGAAAATGAAATGCGACTAAAAAATTGGGGAATGATATATCATTGGGTTTATGGTTTAGACCTTAGAAATTTTTGGCCTAGATTAATGAAAATATTTATGGACAAAGGAATTTTGAAAGCACCTTCATTATGAATTATTATGATAAAAGGGGGGTTTAATGGGTAAAAAACATTACAAATTTGAGGACCTTGAAACCTTATACCTAGATGAAAAACTTATTTATATAGTGGAAATATTAATTAAGTGGACTATAGACATAGAAACACTAAGGACATAACCAACCAAACTGTAAGACTATAAAACTTGGAAATTTATAAAAAAAATTAAGACTAATAGGACTTAAGAAACATAGCAAAGTGAATTAATATATGAAAATAATGGTGTCAAGTGAAAAAGAGGAAATATGCTTAATAAAAATGAAACCTAATGCAACCTAAGGTGATATTTGTAAGAAAACCACAAAACTAAAAAATCATAATATTTTGAGACTAGGGGAATACTCTAAGTTGGACAGGGGGTCCAACAAGGCCTAGAGGGTTTGATGCTCCTTAGGCATGAGAAAAGGTTTGGGCTCCCCATTTTATAGTAGGAAATAAGGGTGAAAGTAATATCCCATAGTACCAAGTACCGAGAATGAGCAGACAACTCCCAATGCCTAGTATAATAAAATTGGGCCTATTTATAAGCTGATAAGAGGGTGCCTTCCCTCCAAAGTTTTGTGCAAAAGGCCTACAAATATATATTATTTCAACAACCAATAATCCTTCTACAAATTATGTGATAGCAACTTTGAGCTCTTTGGATCAAAGGCCATAAATGTTGAAATATTTTGGGCATTCAGATGATCAAGTGTGGCTAACTCTACTCTCTATTATTGCATTGAGGTGGTTACATCATTACTATTTTTCCATATATTCTCCTATAATGTATCATCTTGATGATGCATTTGATATGGGCTACCTGATTGGTGAAGGTGGATAAGGTAGGCTCACATGTATGGTGGGTGGTGGTTGTAATTGATGTATGATTGGATCTAGGGTTATGCATAAGGGGTCAGCCCCAAAATGTATTTATAAAAATTTGGTGAATCAGTTTTGAAATCTAGGTGAATAGTATCCAAACACATGTAGAAGGTTCACTATTATTAGGGGCAATGTTGGAAATTTAAACTTAAAATGGTCAAATTATTATAAAATTGGGGTGAATCAACCCAAAAAAAATTTGCACCCAAATTTTTTTGGCTAATGGGCCTTCATCAAGGGTCCCAAATATTAGCCAATTTGGTGATAAATAGTCGCTCTGCATAACCTTGATTGGATCTGACAGGATTGGCCATGAAAGTCAAGATTTATGGCCAATGGAAAATATCCTCTTTAATATTGGTTTTCCTTCTTTCCTGTGCATGATAGAAACAATCCCCTAGATGATATGGAACCTCCTTAAACCAATGGAAGGCCTTATTTGTTAAGTATTGGTGCTTTCCTTCCTTGGGATCTCAATTGGTTGCCATGTGTTTAATTTGAGATTCTATTAAGGCCTTCCCTTTTTATTCATGCTATCATCCATCAAAAGGACCACACAGATGATTGGATTGAAAATCAACCACCTGTAGGCCTTATTGCCCTTGATGTTGTTGTATATAGGTGGAAGGTGAGTTCCAATTATAGATGGAATATCTAACTATTATCACGACTTCTAAGCTTGTCTTCCCTTATTTAGATCTCCTTCTATTTAGAGGTAGGAAGTGCCTTTCAAAAGCGTTTCCTTTGTTTGTCCCACTTCTAACTGGTCTTACTTGGAGTGAAGTAGAGTTGTAGAGAAAATTTCCTACAAATTTGGTGGCTCCTAGGGCTCTTTATCCTATTGAAGAAGAAAATAGACTTCTTACCTTGTCATTGGGTGTTGAATAAAAATTTGAAAGCTAAAGAAGTATCAAAAACATAAAACATCACAAGGGAAATGAGAAGTGGGAAAGGAGGAAGGTCATTACTTCAAATTTGAAACTTCTAACTGGAGGCTACACTTTTGATTGAACTTTTCTATTTTATTAACTCTTTATGCTCGAAGGTAGTTCTTTTTAATTAGGATCATCAATCATATGTAAGTATACCCAATTTTCCTCTCATGACTTTTACCACAAACTTTCGTAGGGGATTCTTGTATGGATTTGTATGATTTTAGAAATATTTCCAACCTTATATTTGTAGGATTAGCCCTCATATTATTTACTTCTATCCCTTATTTCTAGATCTCAGGTCTCATTTCTCAGTTAGGTGAAACCTGATCACCAGGAAGGAATGATTTATTTCCCAAACCCACTCTTCTATGGGGAGAGTGGATTTGGGATTTTTGGATAGGTAGAGATCCTACAAATTATGGATCTCTTTAGTAACACTAGAAAGGTAATGAGGCTTATCCTTTTAATGAGGGACAACTTAGATGCCATTGGAAAGTCCATGCTTCTTGGTTTACCCTATTTGAGTGGTTATCATTACCTCATGGCATGGGAAGTTTTGAATATTCCTATTTTTGGCATAAATTCCTCTTTGTTGGATTTCTTAATATTCTCATAGCAATAGTGTCTTGATTAATTAAAGCTTTAAGACTCTTTATCTTGCTTGGTCATGTTCCTCCTCCTTTATGCTTGATTATAGTGTTTATATCCATTCGTTGAGTCTCATAGGCAATAAATGATGATTTTGATGAGGTGGATAACCTTAAATAGTATTGTTGATCATTGGTTGTCTATGAACTATTGACAAGATCTATGAAAATGTGGAGTTGCTTTTCTATCCTAAGTGATGAAGTATGCTCTTGAATTTTTCATGTATCTCCCAAGTAACAATTACCCTTGGATGATCCCCTTGATCAATTAGTTGAGGGAGTCCTGTTCTACTACATTTACTTTTTTGGAGATACCATCCTCTAATTGGGTGTATAGTAAGGACTATTTGAAAGTTCCATATTTATAAACCCTAATCTCTTGGCATCAAAAACTTCCCAATCATCCTTCCCAAAGTTTTGTTGTGCACACACACACACACACACATATGCTATGTATAATATGTATAGAGAAAAATATTTGGTGATGAATGTACCCATGCCATAGGGTATGAATTCTTCGTCAAGATCTAATCTCCATGTCTTAGATGCCGATTGCTCTAGGTAGTCATTAAGAATGTATGGGTGCATCTCATTTATGAAGTAGTTGGATTCTAATAACTATCATTTTTCTAAGTAGGCCTACTCCTTACAAATACTTTTGGAAGGCATTTGATCTATGTGGTATGTGTGGAGGGATTATGATTGGATTTTGAACTTGATCTCATTGAAGAACACAAGCTTACACTGAGAGGGGGGATGAACAATATAAGATAAAACTTTTTGATTTTCTTTACAGAGTAGTATTATCCAATATTATAAATTGCAATAATGAAATAATGCATAGATCATCACACACATAAGAGACACAAATTTAACGTGGTTCACCCAATGTGGGCTACATCCACGGAGAAAATATTTCTTATAAATTTTCTCAACAAATCTCTTGGGAAACAATTCCCTATTACAATGTTTATGGGCACCAACCCAAAGGAGACACAAATTCCCTACACTCAAGTTCATGGACCTATATCCATAAGAGACACCAATCCCCTTTACTCTGGTTTGTGGACCTCTATCCATAGAAGACACCAATCCTTTTTATTCTAGTTTGTGGACCTCTATCCACAGGAGATACCAATCACCTTTGTTCTAGTTTGTGGACCTCTATCCATAGGAGACACCAATCCCATCTACTTTGGTTTGCTTCAAGCATTTATATAAGGCTTGATAAAATTTTCTCCAAGCTAACACACAAGGCTTGCCCAAATCTACCCCAAGCCTACACACAAGGCTTGCTCACAACTCTGCTCAAATATTCTCCAAGCCTACACACAAGGCTTGCTCAAATATACCTCAATAACCTACTCAAATCTACTCTCAAATCCTACTCATAAACTCTTCTCAACCTACTCACAAAATCTGCTCAACCTACTCACAAAACCTACTCAACCATTCCTAATTTTTGCATAGAAACAATTGCATATATCTTTCCCAAAAGTGTTTTTTTTTACTAAAGTAATTCAAACATATTCTACCCAAAATTCTTTTTCTTCATGAATATATAGAGAATGATATGCATTATAAATACTCAATATGTGCTTCTCACATTCATTAAGTTTATCGCTTCCACATGTATCACATTCATCACATTCAAAAGGATACTCTAGTCTAGCACTTGATAGTTGACCTTCTTATGTACTTTCAAAATTAATCAAAACTAGTATACATACTTGCTTCATAAAACTGGTCTATAGCCCTTGCAAATTTACCCTCAATATCAATCACAATAATGCACAAATTTGTTTCACAAAAAATGGTCTACAACCCTTGCAAATTTTCACTTAAATTTCACACAAAGAAATGCATAATTATGTTCTCAACCACTTGCATTTTTTATTCCCAATATCATTCAATACTCATGCACAACTTGTTCTCAAACCGTGGCTCATATATTTCTAGTTTCAATCAAAGCAATGCACAATTAATCTCAACTTCAATCAATCACTAATGCACATCAAATCAATCATTATACCTCCAACCATATTTCAATAAAATGTTCTCCTAAAAAAAACCACCTTGAGAAGGATTTAAATCACCATACCTCTAAAAAATACCTTAAGGAAGATTTGCCCTCAAAACTTGTCACAAAATAGTTTTCTTTTCTTTTGCAAATTCAAAAAAAAGTTAGCAAATCTCATTTTCAAATCATCCACATTAAAACCCTTCTTAAAATGATATGCACAATAATACTTTATAACTCTTTTTTAGTCTCTCAAAATAAAGCTTGTAATAATGACTAAAACCTCAATTTTCATTTTTTATGATTTGCCAAAAATACAAATAGCAATGATCATAAATACACCTTATTTCTTCTTTCTAAAAACATGTAAAATTACAAGTCACAATAATCACAAATACACCTTATTTCTCCTTTCTAAAAACATGCAAAATTACAAATCACAATAATCATAAATACACCTTATTTCTCATTTGTAAAAACATTCAACATTTACAAATAATGATAATCTCAAATATACCTTAAAATATATTCTCAAACCTTATTTATCCTATTAATTATTATCTATAATCACAATATGTAAGACTTTCTAGAAAGACCCCTTATTCTAACACAACCACAAACCTTAGAACACATTTTAAAGATATGAAAAAATTAAATCATTTAAACCACCACTTTATACCTTATCTCTCCTAATACACTTTACAAAAATTTAATACCTTTTTCTACTGCAATTCGAAATCTTGCCCTCATGTGAAGTAGCGCTTTCCCAAGAACTCTACGACCAGATGTCCTTCCATGGTTGGTAGCACCAAAAGGGGGCTTGCAATATATAACCTATCTCTACCTCAACAAACCATGAATTTAATCAATAAAACCATCATTGAGGGGACTTGACCCTCAAAAATCCTCTGCAATAATGCTCACACACAAAGCCAGTGACTAGCTGGGCTACACCAGCAGGTGAGACTCAAAAGTGAATTCAAAATATTTATCTCATGTTTTCATGCAACAATAATTTCACTAACTTCACTTGTCTATCATTCACTTTATCAAAAAATATTATTCTCAAAATAGTGCATACTATTCTTAGATCCCAAATGCAAATAAAACATCATGTATTTATATGAACTCCTTGGTTTTTGATGACTTCAACACTTTATGATTTCAAAAAATTCATTCGAGCGTTGGTGCCATTTGCTTTGATTATAATATATATATTTTTATTTAAATATTATAAGGTTAACCTTTTTTTTTTTAAACCTTGTAGTGATTAAAACCTTTAGTGGCCTAACCTTGAATTTATCTCTATAAACCATTGTCCTTCCTTTGAATAAACCTTTGGCATTAATTTTATAAAACTTTGTCCTTAGGCCTTTTAAACCTTTATTAAATATTTTTGTCACAACCTTCAAACTTTTATAAATATTTAATCTCTTTGTACCAATCATTTAGACCTTGTTGTTGTTCTCTTTATAAACCTTTGTCCTCAAGCCTCTTGAACCTTTAAAAACTCCCTTTATAATATTTAAATATAATATTAAAATATTATAATCCTTAAACATATTTACCTTGCTTTCCATTGTCGAACCTTGTAAACTCATCATTCTTGAAGAATATTTTTGCCTTGAATACCATGATATTTTGACATCAATGACAACTCAATATGCTTAATATTTCCAATAATCTCCACCTTTTTCATTGATGGCAACCCTTACAAAAAATTTCTTTTACGGCAAATGGATTTCCAAAATGCTCCCCCTAACAAGCTACTCCCCCCCTTTACTGAAATCTATCCTCCTTTGACATCAATGGCAGAGGGCTCCTTTTGAGGCTAAAAGTAAAATACTTAGATCAGCTCCCTCACCACCTCCATTTTTTGAGTTGATTAATTTTTGGATGGGAGTAAAGCTACTCCCAAATTACAATGATCTTCTTCTTTTTCAATATTTTTCCACACTTTTGAAGTCATACTTATTTGAACATTTTGAGCATCCTTTTTCTTTCTTGTCTTTGGAAGTTTTAGAAATTATGTTCTACACCACTTTGCTCTATGCCTAAAATTATTGCAATTGTAAAACATGATGTTGTAGTCCTTGAAAGGTGCAAACAAATTCTTGGTGAGGCTATAATCATTCCTACCATAAACCTTGTAATTTACAGCTTTATGAAAATAATTATTGCAATTGAAACACATGATGTTGTAGTCCTTGGAAAGTGCATGTGACTTGAAATTTCTCTTGTCAAAGCCATAGTTATTTTTATCATGAACCCTGCAATGTATAGCTTTATGACCAAAATGATTACATGAGAAACAATAAAATTGGAAGAACTATTCATCTTGCCTTGATCTAATGGTTCTTTCTTTACTTTTCTTTTGATGGTCCCTATTCCTTGATGATTCTTTGTTTGCTTCCTCTTTGATACTACCGCTTCTAAAATTATCAATATAGGTCTTAGTCTCTTCTTGAAATACCTTCTTTGATGCTTCTATTTCTTTTGAGCTTGACTCCTCTTCTTGTACCTATTGACCTTCCTCATAACCAAGTCCAATATTCATAAATGGAGATCTCTGTGTTTTGATAATATCATCCAAATATTTTGAGATTTTCCTAAACTGATATATCTTATTATTGAATTTCTCAAGTCCCTTCCTTAGAATTTCAGCTTCACATTGTAGTCTTTCACATTCTAGTTCTTTTGTATTTAAATGTTTAGCCATACCTTCTTCAATTTTCTTTGCCTCTTCAACCTTAAATTTTAAGTTAGTGAGATCCTAGTTTTACCTTTGTTTTCTCATCCTCTTGTATTTGAGACTTCAATCTTAAGTTCTCACTTTTCAAATCTTCAAAATCAACAAGAAATTACTCTTCCATATCAATTATGGCTTCCTTTTCATACTCTGAAACTTTCTCTTCTTCTTGGTCTTTGACAACAGGTGCATCTTCATTCTCTTCTATGGAAAAAATTAGAATTTCTTATTTTTCATTATTGGAGAATCTTTCATCACTTTCACTTGAAGTACTACTTTCTTATTCAACATAAAATCTCTTCTTGTGCCTTTGAAAAAAATTCTTCTCATGCTTGACTTGACCATGCCTATTTTTATTTTCATAATAAAACTTTTTTTTCCTTATTTTTCTTGTAATAATTTTCTTCTTCACTGCTACTACCTCCATTTTGTGTACAATTAGATACATAGTGACCAATATTACCATAGCTAAAACATTTCACAGTATGCATGTTTTTGTCTTTTATTAGACACTTCTTATTTCTTCTCACAAAGTTAGCCTCTTCTTCACTACTTGATTCATCACTTGATTCTTTTTCTTTATTCTTTTCCTTATTTGAAGCTTTGAATGCTGCCTCTCTTTTTTATGTTTGTTTTTTTTCTATCCTCATCTCATAAGCTGTTAGAATTCCTTGTAACTCATACATGCTTAAAGTTTTGAGATACTTCATATCTTCTATTGCTAAAATATTTTCATCATACCTCATAGGGAGTGACCTCATTATTTTTTGAACGATAGTATATTCCTCAATATTTTCTCCAAGTCCACAAATAGTGTTGACAACCTCATAAACATGAAATAGATACATAGAAATATCTTCATCATCTTTCATCTTCAAGTATTTAAACTCCCTTCTGTGTGTTTAAAGTTTTGCCATTTTGACCTTGTCATCTCCTTCATATGTTCTCTATAATTTATCTCACATTTCTTTTGTTTAAGTGCATTGCATAAATTTCACAAACTCTAATTCACATACCCCACTCAAAATTACATTCATTGTCTTGGCATTATCTTCATATGGTTTCTTACCACTTGCATCTGTAGAAGAATTTGTATATGGCGTGAATCCATTTCAACATATTTCCATGTATCATATCCATGTGCCATCAAATAAGTCTTCATCCTCACACTCTAGAAAGCATAGTTAGTCCCATCAAACAATGGAGCCTTATTTTATAAAAACCCTTCTTTAAGAGCCATGTGTGTTCCTGTAAGATCTTCCTTCAAGATATTATGATTTCATGAAGGAGCCCACTATGATACCAATTGAATAACACAAGTTGATACTAAGAGGGAGGGTGAACATGATAAGATAAAAATTTTTACTTTTCTTTCCAAAGTAGCATTATCCAATATTATCAATTACAATAATGAAACAATGTACATATTATCACACACATAAGAGACATAGATTTAACATGGTTCATCCAATGTGGGCTACGTCCATATTTCTTATAAATTTTCTTAGAAAATATATTGGGAACCAATTACCTATTACAATATTTATGGGCACCAACCCAAAGGAGATACAAATCCCCTATGCTCAAGTTTGTGGATCTGGTGAAGATCAAACAACACAAATCAAATGATACACATATGTTTTTCCTTTTATCATGTCAGAGAACCAAAAAAAATTTATTACTTCAACCCAAAATGAGGATACCAAAATAAATATCCCTTTTACAATTTTGAAAATTCCCTCTAATACCTTGTTTTCCCCTTTTTCCTGCCTAAAACAATGCATTTGAAATTTGAATTTCGAAGGTAAACTTTCCAGGGTCATAACTTCGCGCTGATTTCTCTGATTGACTATTACAACATATTTTTGAAAATGGAACAAGAAAAAATAATAAGGACAACCTTAGCTCTTTGTTCTAAGGCCTACATCTAACTTAAAATCCTCAAATTTGGCCTCTAAGGCCTTCAATATTCACCTGCAAGTTTTACTAGTCTTCCTAGTAGGAATTTTTCACTAGTTTTTGATAGGGTAGGAGTCACTAAAATTTACATATCTCCAAAATCACTCAGGATATTGGGATGATTATTTAAGCATTGGGTCTATTTCTCCACCCTCTAAACAACCTCAAAAAACACTAGAACAAAATGAATTAAATACAATTTTGGTGATGCAAGATCACTCTTACACCACTGGATGATCCTGCCTCAAGATCTCTATCCATAGGAGACATCAATCCCCTTTGCTTTGGTTTGTAGACCTCTATCCACAAGAAACACCAATCTATTTTGTTTTAGTTTGTGGATCTATATCCACAAGAGACATAAATCCTCTTTGTTATGGTTTGTGGACATCTATCCATAGGAGACACCAATCCCCTCTACTCGGGTTTACTCCAAACCTTTACATAAGTCTTGCTCAAATCTGCTCCAAGCCTACACACAAGGCTTGCTCAAATATTCTCCAAGCCTACACACAAGGCTTGCTCAAATATTCTCCAAGCCTACACACAAGGCTTGATCACAACTCTACTCAAAGTTTCTCTAAGCCTACACATAAGGCTTGCTCACAACTATGCTCAAATCTACTCCAAGCCTACACACAAGGCTTGCTCATAGATCTTCTCAAATCTACTCCAAGCCTACACACAAGGCTTGCTAATAGATCTACTCAAATATTCTCCAAGCCTACACACAAGGATTTCTGACAACTATGCTCAAATATACTTCAAGCCTACACATAAGACTTGCTCAAATCTACCTCAATAACCTGCTCAAATCTTCTCTCAAATCTTGCTCACAAACTCTACTCAACTTGCTCAAAAACTCTTTTCAACCTACTAACAAATTTCTTCAAATGGGTTTGAGTTAATTAAGAATAAGAGATGGAAGGGGCTCTACAAGTGACTTCCTATGGAAGTCCTATTCCACTTCTCTGCATCCCTTCCTTGTCCCTGTCCCAGGTCTAATCCTATCCTAATTTCCATGGAACTTCCTTAACCCTTCTCTCTTGGTAGGATGGTGTTGCAGATGATCTCTCTGGGGTGGGAGATCACTATTCCAATGTTATTCCCCTTTCCTTGCCCTATGGTGGGGTTTTCCTTTGGTTCTTGGGTCCTGGGATGGTTTTGGGTTTTTCCCTAGGACTTTTCCCTGGGTTTTTGGGTTGTTCAAGGATTTTTCCTTGGATTTCCTAGTTTTTTCCAAGTTTTCATGGTGTCTTCTTGACGTTTGCCCTTGGAGGATCTTCAGTTGCAGAATGTTGGGTCTATTGGAAAGTGGCTTCATGAGCAGTTTTGCACAGCATATTTTTGGTCTTGGGGAGGAGGACCATGTGCTTTCTTCTGTGACTCTGCTCCTTAGGATTTCAGTTTTGCAGGTTTTCCTCATCTGTTTCCCTGAAGTTGTTTGATGGTGGTGTTAAAGGTTGCTTGGGATTTTTGTCCTCTTGGGTTCCTTTGGTACTTTCCTATATTTTTCCTAAGGCATGTTGTTCTACTTATATTGCTTCCTCTGCTAGGTTGGTATCCTTGTAGGATCTTTTCTACACTGCATGAGGACTTTGTGGCCTGTGGAGTTCCTCTATATGCTGACCTACTTTTCAGGTTGGTGATACATTACATGAGGATTTTGTAGCTTGAGGAAATCCTTTGTTTGTTGTTCATCCTTTCAGGCTCACAAGGGATTTGTTTCCTACTACTCGTCCTCATTCTGACGGGTTTTACTATAATCTCTATTTTTCTGCTCCACCCTTGGCATAGGGTGGTTTTTTTTGCATTCAGTTGGTTTTCCCCTGCGTGGGAAGTGGATCTCTATTTTTTTGCTCCACCCTTGGCTTAGGGTGGTTTTTTCTACATTCAACTAGTTTTCCCCTGTGTGGGAAGTGGTTTTTCTCTTGGCTCCTAGTTTCCCATGGGTGGTTTGGTACATTTCTCCTTTTCTTGCCCTTGGGATGTTTTAATTTTCAAGTTAGGCACCTATTTATTTTTCCCGCCTCTAGGAAGTTTCAGATTTGGTTTTAGGTGGGCTTTTTCATTCTTTTCTTCCGCCTTCTCCTTTCTTGACCAGAAGGATTTTCAAAATTTTCTCCACATGAATTTCCTCACTACTTTCCTAAATTATTTCCTCAAGGCTTTCCTCAAGCCTTTCCTGAAGGTGTTCCTCAAGGATTTCCTCAAGCCTTTCCTGAAGGTGTTCCTCAAGGCTTTCCTTAAGCCTTTCCTATTTTCCATCCTTGGACTGTTCCTCTGGAAGTTTGATGTAATCAAGTTTTGGAATCCTTGATAAAAACCCACTTTTAATTTAGCAAAAAAAAAAAACCTGCTCAAACATTCCCAATTCTTGCATAGAAACCATTGCATATATCTTTCCCAAAAGTGCTTTCTTTGACTAAAGTAATTCAGACATATTCTACCCAGAATTATTTTTCTTCATGAACATATAGAGAATGATATGCATTACAAATAATCAATATGTTCTTCTCACATTCATTAAGTTTATCACTTTCACATGTCTCACATTTATTTGCATTCACAAGATAGCTCTAGTCTAGCACTTGATAATTGACCTTCTTATGTACTCCCAAAACCAATCAAACCAATGCACAAGTTTGCTTCACAAAACTGGTCTATAACCCTTGCAAATTTACTCTCAATATCAATCACAATAATGCACAAATTTGTTTCACAAAAATTGGTCTATAACCCTTGCAAATTTTCACTTCAATTTCACTCAAAGCAATGCACAATTATGTTCTCAACCACTTGCACTTTTTATTCCCAATATCATTCAATACTCATGCACAACTTGTTCTCAAACCCTAGCTCATATATTTCCAGTTTCAATCAAAGCAATGCACAATTACTCTCAACTTCAATCAATCACTAATGCACATCAAATCAATCCTTATACCTCCAACCATATTTCAACAAAATATTTTCCTCAAACAAAACCACCTTGAGAAGGAGTTAAATCACCATACCTCTAAAAACTGCCTTGATGAAGATGTGCCCTCAAAACCTATCACAAAATAGTTTTCTTTTCTTTTGCCACTTCAAAAACAGGTTAGAAAATCTCCTTTTCAAATCATCCACATTAAAACCCTTCTTAAAAATATATGCACAATAATACTTTATAACTCCTTTTTAGTCTCACAAAATAAAGCTTGTAATAATGACTAAACCCTCAATTTTCTTTTTCTATGATTTGCCAAAAATACAAATAGCAATGATCATAAATACACCTTATTTCTCCTTTCTAAAAACATGCAAAATTACAAGTCACAATAATCACAAATACACCTTATTTCTCCTTTCTAAAAACATGCAAAATTACAAATCACAATAATCATAAATACACCTTATTTCTCCTTTCTAAAAACATTCAACAATTACAAATAATAATAATCTCAAATATACCTTATAATATCTTCTCAAACCTTATTTCTCCTATTAATGATTCTCTATAATCACAATACTTAAGACTTTCCAGAAAGACCCCTTATTCTAACACCACCACAAACCTTATAACACCTTTTAATAATATGCAAAAATTAAATCATTTAAACCAACACTTTATACCTTATCTCTCCTAATACACTTTATAAAAATTTAATACCTTTTTCTATCGTAATTCGAACTCCTGCCCTCACGCGAAGCAACACTTTCCCAAGCGCTCTACGACTAGTTGTGCTACCACGATTGGTAGCACCAAAAGGGGGCCCGCAAGATATAACCCTGTCTCTACCTCAACAAACCATGAAGTAACTCAGCAAAACCATCATCGAGGGGACTCGACCCTCAAACCTCCTCTACCATAGTGCTCACACACAAAGCCAATGACCAACTAGGCTACACCAGTAGGTAAGACTCAAAAGTGAATTCGAAATATTTATCTCAGGTTTTCGCGCATCAATAATTTTGTTGCCTTCACTTGTCTGTCGTTCGCTTTATCAAAAATTATTATTCTCGAAATAGTGCATGCGATTCTTAGATCCCAAAGGCAAATAAAACATCATGTATTTATATGCACTCCTTGGTTTTTGATGACATCGACACTTTATGATTTCAAAAACTTCATTCGAACATTGGTGCCATTTGCTTTGATTATAATATTTAAATTTTTAATTTAAATATTATAAGGTTAACCTTTTTTTTAAACTTTGTAGTGATTAAAACCTTTAGTGGCCCAACCTTGACTTTATCTGTATAAACCTTTGTCCTTCCTTTGAAAAAACCTTTGGCCTTCCTTTTATAAAACTTTGTCCTTAGGCCTTTTAAACCTTTATTAAATATTTTTGTCACAAACCTTCAAACTTTTATAATTATTAAATCTCTTTGTCCCAATCCTTTAAACCTTGTTGTCCTTCTCTTTATAAACCTTTGTCCTCAAGCCTCTTGAACCTTTATAAACTCTCTTTATAATATTTAAATATTATAATCCTTAAACATATTTGCCTTGCTTTCCATTGTCCAACCTTGTAAACTCATCATTCTTGAAGAATATTTCTGCCTTGAATACCATGCTCTTTTGACATCAATCCTTTGACATCAATGACAACTCAATATGCTCAATATTTCCAACAATCTCCCCCTTTGTCATTGATGGTAACCCTTACACAAATTTTCTTTTACTGCAACTAGATTCCCAAACTGCTCCCCCTGACAAGCTTCTCCCCCTTACTGAAATCTCTCCCCCTTTGACATCAATGGCAAAGGGCTCCTTTTGGGGCTAAAAATAAAACACTTAGCTCAGCCCCCTCACCACCTCCTTTTCTTGAGGTGATTAATTTTGGGATGGGAGTAAAGCTACTCCCAACTTACAATGCTCTTCTTATTTTTCAATATTTTTCCAAACTTTTGAAGTCATACCTCTTTGAACATTTTGAGCATCCTTTTTCTTGCTTGTCTTTGGAAGTTCCAGAAATTCTGTTCTACACCACTTTGCTCTATGCCCAAAATTATTGCAATTGTAACACCTGATGTTGTAGTCCTTGAAAGGTGCAAATGAATTCTTGGTGAAGCTATAATCATTCTTACCATAAACCCTGCAATGTATAGCTTTATGACCAAAATTATTGCAATTGAAACACATGATGTTGTAGTCCTTGGAAAGTGCAAGTGACTTGAAATTTCTCTTGTTGAAGCCATAATCATTTTTATCATGAACCCTGCAATGTATAGCTTTATGACCAAAATGATTACATGAGAAACAATAACCTTGGAAGAAATATTCATCTTGCCTTGATCTCATGGTTCTTTCTTTGCTTTTCTTTTGATGGTCCCTGTTCCTTGATGATTCTTTGTTTGCTTCCTCTTTGATACTACCACTTCTCAACTTATCAGTATAGGTCTTAGGCTCTTCTTCAAATACCTTCTTTGATGCTTCTATTTCTTTTGATCTTGACTCCTCTTCTTGTACCTCTTGACCTTCCTCATAACCAAGTCCAGTCTTCATAAATGGAGATCTTTGTGTTTTGATAATATCATCCAAATATTTTGAGCTTTTCCTAAATTGATATATCTTATTATTGAATTTCTCAAGTCCCTTCCTTAGAATGTCAGCTTCATGTTGTAGTCTTTCACATTCTAGTTCTTTTGTCTTTAACTATTTAGCCATACCTTCTTCAACTTTCTTTGCCTCTTCAACCTTAACTTTTAAGTCAGTGAGATCTTGTAGAAGTTTTGCCTTTGTTTTCTCATCCTCTTGTATTTGAGCCTTCAATATTAAGTTCTCCCTTTTCAACTCTTCAATATCAACAACAAATTCCTCTTCCATATCAATTGTGGCTTCCTTTTCATATTCTAAAACTTTCTCTTCTTCTTGGTCTTTGACAACATGAGCATCTTCATTCTCTTCTATGGCCAAAAATAGAATTTCTTCTTTTTCATTATCGGAGAAGCTTTCATCACTTTCACTTGAAGTACTACTTTCTTCTTCAACATAAAAACTCTTCTTGTACCTTTGAAAAATCTTCTTCTCATGCTTGCCTTGACCATGCTTATTTTTATTTTCATAATAAAACTTTCTTTCCTTATTTTTCTTGTAATCCTTTTCTTCTTCACTGCTACTACCTCCATTTTGTGGATAATTAGTTGCATAGTGACCAATGTTACCATAACTAAAACATTTCATAATCTGCATATTTTTGTATTTTCTTGGACCCTTCTTATTTCTTCTCACAAAGTTAGCCTCTTCTTCACTACTTGATTCATCACTTGATTCTTGTTCTTTATTCTTTTCCTTCTTTGAAGCTTTGAATGTTGCCTCTCTTTTTTATGTTTGTTCTTTTTCTGTCCTCATCTCATAGGTTGTGAGAATTCCATGTAACTCATCCATGCTTAAAGTTTTGATATCCTTCATCTCTTCTATTTCTGAAACCTTTGCATCATACCTCATAGGGAGTGACCTCAATATTTTTTGAACAATAGTAGATTCCTCAATATTTTCTCCAAGTCCACGAATAGTGTTGACAACCTCATCAACACGAAGTAGATACATAGCAATATCTTCATCATATTTCATCTTCAAGTCTTCAAACTTCCTTCTATGTGTTTGAAGTTTTGCCATTTTGACCTTGTCATCTCCTTCATATGTTCTCTATAACTTATCCCACATTTCTTTTTTTGAAGTGCATTGCATGACTTTCACAAACTCTGATTCACATAACCCACTCAAAATTACATTCATTGCCTTGGCATTATCTTCATATGGTTTCTTACCACTTGCATCTATAGGAGGAGTTGTAGATGGTGTGAATCCATTTTCAATAGATTGCCATGTATCATATCCATGTGCCATCAAATAAGTCTTCATCCTCACACTCCAGAAAGCATAGTTAGTCCCATCAAACAATGGAGCCTTATTTGATGAAAACCCTTCCTTATGAGCCATGTGTGTTCCTGTAAGATCTTCCTTCAAGTTGTTAGACTTTCATGAAGGAACCCACTCTGATACCAATTGAAGAACACAAGCTTATACTGAGAGGGGGGGTGAATAGTATAAGATAAAAATTTTTACTTTTCTTTCCAAAGTAGTATTATCCAATATTATCAATTGCAATAATGAAATAATGCATAAATCATCACACACATAAGAGACATAGATTTAACGTGGTTCACCCAATGTGGGCTACATCCACAGAGAAAATATTTCTTATAAATTTTCTCAACAAATATCTTGGGAACCAATTCCCTATTACAATGTTTATGGGCACCAACCCAAAGGAGACACCAATCCCCTATGCTCTAGTTCATGGACCTCTATCCATAGGAGACACCAATCCCCTTTGCTCTAGTTCATGGACCTCTATCCATAGGAGACACCAATCCCCTTTGCTCTGGTTCATGGACCTCTATCCATAGGAGACACCAATCCCCTTTGCTCTAGTTTGTGGACCTCTATCCATAGGAGACACCAATCCCCTTTGCTCTAATCTACTCCAAACCTTTACACAAGGCTTGCTCAAATCTTCTCCAAGCCTACACACAAGGCTTGCTCAAATCTACTCCAAAACCTACTCTCAACTCTGCTCAAATCTACTCCAAGCCTACATACAAGGCTTGCTCAAATCTGCTCCAAAACCTACTCTCAACTCTACTCAAATCTGCTTCAAGCCTACATACAAGGCTTGCTCAAATTTGCTCACCAAAATCTACTCAACCTTCTCAAACCTACTCACAAGGCTTGCTCAAATCTACTCAAAGCCTAATCATAAGGCTTCTCAAATCTCTCCAAGCCTACTCAAAGGTTGCTCACAAACTACTCAAATATACTCCAAGTCCTCTCACAAGGCTTGCTCAAATCTCTCAAATAACCTCAAAACCTACTCAAATCTACTCAAAACCTACTCTCAAATCTACCTCAAACCTACTCATAAAACTTGCTCAATCTAGCTCACAAAACCTGCTCAAATATTCCCAATTCTTGCATAGAAACCATTGCATATATCTTTCCCAAAAGTGCTTTCTTTGACTAAAGTAATTCAGACATATTCTACCTAGAATTATTTTTCTTCATGAACATATAGAGAATGATATGCATTACAAATAATCAATATGTTCTTCTCACATTCATTAAGTCTATCACTTTCACATGTCTCACATTTATTTGCATTCACAAGATAGCTCTAGTCTAGCACTTGATAATTGACCTTCTTATGTACTCCCAAAACTAATCAAACCAATGCACAAGTTTGCTTCACAAAATTGGTCTATAACCCTTGCAAATTTACTCTCAATATCAATCACAATAATGCACAAATTTGTTTCACAAAAACTGGTCTATAACCCTTGCAAATTTTCACTTCAATTTCACTCAAAGCAATGCACAATTATGTTCTCAACCACTTGCACTTTTTATTCCCAATATCATTCAATACTCATGCACAACTTGTTCTCAAACCCTAGCTCATATATTTCCAGTTTCAATCAAAGCAATGCACAATTACTCTCAACTTCAATCAATCACTAATGCACATCAAATCAATCCTTATACCTCCAACCATATTTCAACAAAATATTTTCCTCAAACAAAACCACCTTGAGAAGGAGTTAAATCACCATACCTCTAAAAACTGCCTTGATGAAGATGTGCCCTCAAAACCTATCACAAAATAGTTTTCTTTTCTTTTGCCACTTCAAAAATAGGTTAGCAAATCTCCTTTTCAAATCATCCACATTAAAACCCTTCTTAAAAAGATATGCACAATAATACTTTATAACTCCTTTTTAGTCTCACAAAATAAAGCTTGTAATAATGACTAAACCCTCAATTTTCTTTTTCTATGATTTGCCAAAAATACAAATAGCAATGATCATAAATACACCTTATTTCTCCTTTCTAAAAACATACAAAATTACAAGTCACAATAATCACAAATACACCTTATTTCTCCTTTCTAAAAACATGCAAAATTACAAATCACAATAATCATAAATACACCTTATTTCTCCTTTCTAAAAACATTCAACAATTACAAATAATAATAATCTCAAATATACCTTATAATATCTTCTCAAACCTTATTTCTCCTATTAATGATTCTCTATAATCACAATACTTAAGACTTTCCAGAAAGACCCCTTATTCTAACACCACCACAAACCTTATAACACCTTTTAATAATATGCAAAAATTAAATCATTTAAACCAACACTTTATACCTTATCTCTCCTAATACACTTTATAAAAATTTAATACCTTTTTCTACCACAATTCGAACTCCTACCCTCATGTGAAGCAGCGCTTTCCCAAGCGCTCTACGACCAGTTGTGCTACCATGACTGGTAGCACCAAAAGAGGACCCACAAGATATAACCCTGTCTCTACCTCAACAAACCATGAAGTAACTCAGCAAAACCATCATCGAGGGGACTCGACCCTCAAACCTCCTCTACCACAGTGCTCACACACAAAGCCAATGACCAAATGGGCTACACCAGCAGGCGAGACTCAAAAGTGAATTCGAAATATTTATCTCAGGTTTTTGTGCATCAATAATTTTGCTGCCTTCACTTGTCTGTCGTTCGCTTTATCAAAAATTATTATTCTCAAAATAGTGCATGTGATTCTTAGATCCCAAAGGTAAATAAAACATCATGTATTTATATGCACTCCTTGGTTTTTGATGACGTCGGCACTTTATGATTTCAAAAACTTCATTCGAACGTTGGCGCCATTTGCTTTGATTATAATATTTAAATTTTTAATTTAAATATTATAAGGTTAACCTTTTTTTTAAACTTTGTAGTGATTAAAACCTTTAGTGGCCCAACCTTGACTTTATCTGTATAAACCTTTGTCCTTCCTTTGAAAAAACCTTTGGCCTTCCTTTTATAAAACTTTGTCCTTAGGCCTTTTAAACCTTTATTAAATCTTTTTGTCACAAACCTTCAAACTTTTATAATTATTAAATCTCTTTGTCCCAATCCTTTAAACCTTGTTGTCCTTCTCTTTATAAACCTTTGTCCTCAAGCCTCTTGAACCTTTATAAACTCTCTTTATAATATTTAAATATTATAATCCTTAAACATATTTGCCTTGCTTTCCATTGTCCAACCTTGTAAACTCATCATTCTTGAAGAATATTTCTGCCTTGAATACCATGCTCTTTTGACATCAATCCTTTGACATCAATGACAACTCAATATGCTCAATATTTCCAACAATCTCCCCCTTTGTCATTGATGGCAACCCTTACAAAAATTTTCTTTTACTACAACTGGATTCCCAAACTGCTCCCCCTGACAAGCTACTCCCCCTTACTGAAATCTCTCCCCCTTTGACATCAATGGCAAAGGGCTCCTTTTGGGGCTAAAAATAAAACACTTAGCTCAGCCCCCTCACCACCTCCTTTTCTTGAGGTGATTAATTTTGGGATGGGAGTAAAGCTACTCCCAACTTACAATGCTCTTCTTCTTTTTCAATATTTTTCCAAACTTTTGAAGTCATACCTCTTTGAACATTTTGAGCATCCTTTTTCTTGCTTGTCTTTGGAAGTTCCAGAAATTTTGTTCTACACCACTTTGCTCTATGCCCAAAATTATTGCAATTGTAACACCTGATGTTGTAGTCCTTGAAAGGTGCAAATGAATTCTTGGTGAAGCTATAATCATTCTTACCATAAACCCTGCAATGTATAGCTTTATGACCAAAATTATTGCAATTGAAACACATGATGTTGTAGTCCTTGGAAAGTGCAAGTGACTTGAAATTTCTCTTGTTGAAGCCATAATCATTTTTATCATGAACCCTACAATGTATAGCTTTATGACCAAAATGATTACATGAGAAACAATAACCTTGGAAGAAATATTCATCTTGCCTTGATCTCATGGTTCTTTCTTTGCTTTTCTTGTGATGGTCCTTGTTCCTTGATGATTCTTTGTTTGCTTCCTCTTTGATACTACCACTTCTCAACTTATCAGTATAGGTCTTAGGCTCTTCTTCAAATACCTTCTTTGATGCTTCTATTTATTTTGAGCTTGACTCCTCTTCTTGTACCTCTTGACCTTCCTCATAACCAAGTCCAGTCTTCATAAATGGAGATCTCTGTGTTTTGATAATATCATCCAAATATTTTGAGCTTTTCCTAAACTGATATATCTTATTATTGAATTTCTCAAGTCCCTTCCTTAGAATGTCAGCTTCATGTTCTAGTCTTTCACATTCTAGTTCTTTTGTCTTTAACTATTTAGCCATACCTTCTTCAACTTTCTTTGCCTCTTCAACCTTAACTTTTAAGTCGATGAGATCCTGTAGAAGTTTTGCCTTTGTTTTCTCATCCTCTTGTATTTGAGCCTTCAATCTTAAGTTCTCCCTTTTCAACTCTTCAATATCAACAACAAATTCCTCTTCCATATCAATTGTGGCTTCCTTTTCATATTCTAAAACTTTCTCTTCTTCTTGGTCTTTGACAATAGGAGCATCTTCATTCTCTTCTATGGCCAAAAATAGAATTTCTTCTTTTTCATTATCGGAGAAGCTTTCATCACTTTCACTTGAAGTACTACTTTCTTCTTCAACATAAAAACTCTTCTTGTGCCTTTGAAAAATCTTCTTCTCATGCTTGCCTTGACCATGCCTATTTTTCTTTTCATAATAAAACTTTCTTTCCTTATTTTTCTTGTAATCCTTTTCTTCTTCATTGCTACTACCTCCATTTTGTGGATAATTAGTTGCATAGTGACCAATGTTACCACAACTAAAACATTTCACAGTCTGCATATTTTTGTGTTTTCTTGGACCCTTCTTATTTCTTCTCACAAAGTTAGCCTCTTCTTCACTACTTGATTCATCACTTGATTCTTGTTCTTTATTCTTTTCCTTCTTTGAAGCTTTGAATGCTGCCTCTCTTTTTGATGTTTGTTCTTTTTCTGTCCTCATCTCATAGGCTATGAGAATTCCATGTAACTCATCCATGCTTAAAGTTTTGAGATCCTTCATCTCTTCTATTTCTGAAACCTTTGCATCATACCTCATAGGGAGTGACCTCAATATTTTTTGAACAATAGTAGATTCCTCAATATTTTCTCCAAGTCCATGAATAGTGTTGACAACCTCATCAACACGAAGTAGATACATAGCAATATCTTCATCATATTTCATCTTCAAGTCTTCAAACTTCCTTCTGTGTGTTTGAAGTTTTGCCATTTTGACCTTGTCATCTCCTTCATATGTTCTCTATAACTTATCCCACATTTCTTTTTCTGAAGTACATTGCATGACTTTCACAAACTCTGATTCACATAACCCACTCAAAATTACATTCATTGCCTTGGCATTATCTTCATATGGTTTCTTACCACTTGCATCTATAGGAGGAGTTGTAGATGGTGTGAATCCATTTTCAATGGATTGCCATGTATCATATCCATGTGCCATCAAATAAGTCTTCATCCTCACACTCCAGAAAGCATAGTTAGTCCCATCAAACAATGGAGCCTTATTTGATGAAAACCCTTCCTTATGAGCCATGTGTGTTCTTGTAAGATCTTCCTTCAAGTTGTTAGGCTTTCATGAAGGAACCCACTCTGATACCAATTGAAGAACACAAGCTTATACTGAGAGGGGGGGTGAACAGTATAAGATAAAACATTTTACTTTTCTTTCCAAAGTAGTATTATCCAATATTATCAATTGCAATAATGAAACAATGCATATATCATCACACACATAAGAGACACAGATTTAATGTGGTTCACCCAATGTGGGCTACATCCACGGAGAAAATATTTCTTATAAATTTTCTCAACAAATATCTTGGGAACCAATTCCCTATTACAATATTTATGGGCACCAACCCAAAGGAGACACCAATCCCCTATGCTCTAGTTCATGGACCTCTATCCATAGGAGACACCAATCCCCTTTGCTCTGGTTCATGGACCTCTATCCATAGGAGACACCAATCCCCTTTGCTCTGGTTCATGGACCTCTATCCATAGGAGACACCAATCCCCTTTGCTCTGGTTCATGGACCTCTATCCATAGGAGACACCAATCCCCTTTGCTCTAATCTACTCCAAGACTTTACACAAGGCTTGCTCAAATTTTCTCCAAGCCTACACACAAGGCTTGCTCAAATCTACTCCAAGCCTACACACAAGGCTTGCTCAAATCTACTCCAATCCTACACACAAGGCTTGCTCAAATCTACTCAAATATACTCCAAGCCTACACACAAGGCTTGCTCAAATCTGCTCCAAAATTTACTCAAGCTACACAAAGCTTGCTCACAACTCTGCTCAAATCTTCTCCAAGCCTACACATAAGGCTTGCTCAAAACTATGCTCAAATCTACTCCAAGCCTACTCACAAGGCTTGCTCAAATCTCTTAAATATACCTCAATAACCTACTCAAATCTGCTCTCAAATATTGCTTACAAACTCTGCTCAACCTACTTAAAAACTTGCTCAATCTAGCTCACAAAACCTACTCAAACATTCCTAATTCTTGCATAGAAACAATTGCATATATCTTTCCCAAAAGTGCTTTCTTTGACTAAAGTAATTCAGACATATTCTACCCAGAATTATTTTTCTTCATGAACATATAGAGAATGATATGCATTACAAATACTCAATATGTTCTTCTCACATTCATTAAGTCTATCACTTTCACATGTCTCACATTCATTGCATTCAAAAGGATACTCTAGTCTAGCACTTGATAGTTGACCTTCTTATGTACTTCCAAAATTAATCAAAACCAATGCACATACTTGCTTCACAAAACTGGTCTATAGCCCTTGCAAATTTACTCTCAATATCAATCACAATAATGCATAAATTTGTTTCACAAAAACTGGTCTATAACCCTTGCAAATTTTCACTTCAATTTCACTCAAAGCAATGCACAATTATGTTCTCAACCACTTGCACTTTTTATTCCCAATATCATTCAATACTCATGCACAACTTGTTCTCAAACCCTAGCTCATATATTTCCAGTTTCAATCAAAGCAATGCACAATTACTCTCAACTTCAATCAATCACTAATGCACATCAAATCAATCCTTATACCTCCAACCATATGTCAACAAAATATTTTCCTCAAACAAAACCACCTTGAGAAGGAGTTAAATCACCATACCTCTAAAAACTACCTTGATGAAGATGTGCCCTCAAAACCTGTCACAAAATAGTTTTCTTTTCTTTTGCCACTTCAAAAATAGGTTAGCAAATCTCCTTTTCAAATCATCCACATTAAAACCCTTCTTAAAAAGATATGCACAATAATACTTTATAACTCCTTTTTAGTCTCACAAAATAAAGCTTGTAATAATGACTAAACCCTCAATTTTATTTTTCTATGATTTGCCAAAAATACAAATAGCAATGATCATAAATACACCTTATTTCTCCTTTCTAAAAACATGCAAAATTACAAGTCACAATAATCACAAATACACCTTATTTCTCCTTTCTAAAAACATGCAAAATTACAAATCACAATAATCATAAATACACCTTATTTCTCCTTTCTAAAAACATTCAACAATTACAAATAATAATAATCTCAAATATACCTTATAATATCTTCTCAAACCTTATTTCTCCTATTAATGATTCTCTATAATCACAATACTTAAGACTTTCCACAAAAACCCCTTATTCTAACACCACCACAAACCTTATAACACCTTTTAATAATATGCAAAAATTAAATCATTTAAACCAACACTTTATACCTTATCTCTCCTAATACACTTTACAAAAATTTAATACCTTTTTATTTTGCAATTCGAACTCCTTTCCTCATGCAGAGCAGTTCTTTCCCAAGCGCTCTACGACCAACTATGCTACTATAGCTGGTAGCACCAAAAAGGGGACCTTAAGATATAACCCTGTCCCTGCCTCAAAAAACCATGAAGTTTCTCAACAAAATTGTCATCGAGGGGACTGGACCCTCAAACCTGCTCTGCTGCAATGCTCACACACAAAGCCAATGACTAGCTAGGCTACACCAGTAGGTGAGACTCAAAAGTGAATTCGAAATATTTATCTCAGGTTTTCGTGCATCAATAATTTCACTGCCTTCACTTGTCTATTGTTCGTTTTATAAAAAATATTATTCCTAAAATAGTGCATACTATTCTTATATCCTAAAGGCAAATAAAACATCATGTATTTATATGCACTCCTTGGTTTTTTATTATGTTGGCACATTATGATTTCAAAAACTTCATTCAAACGTTGGTTCAATTTACTTTGATTATAATATTTAAATTTTTAATTTAAATATTATAAGGTTAACCTTATTTTTTTAAAAAACATTTTAGTGATTAAAACCTTTAGTGGCCCAAAATTGACATTATTTGTATAGATCATTGTCCTTCCTTTAAAAAACCTTTGGCCTTCCTTGATGATTCTTTGTTTGCTTTATCTTTGATACTACCACTTCTCAACTTACTAGTATAGATCTTAGGCTCTTCTTCAAATACCTTCTTTGATGCTTCTATTTATTTTGAGCTTGACTCCTCTTCTTGTACCTCTTGACCTTCCTCATAACCAAGTCCAGTATTCATAAATGGAGATCTCTGTGTTTTGATAATATTGTCCAAATAGTTTGATATTTTTCTAAACTAATATATCTTATTATAGAATTTCTCAAGTCCCTTAGAATGTCAACTTCATGTTGTAGTATTTCACATTCTAGTTATTTTATATTTAACTATTTACCCATACCTTATTCAATTTTTTTTGCCTCTTCAACCTTAAATTTTAAGTCAGTGAGATCCTATAGAAGTTTTTCCTTTGTTTTCTCATCCTCTTGTATTTGAGCCTTCAATATTAAGTTCTCCCTTTTCAACTATTCAATATCAACAACAAATTCCTCTTCCATATCAATTGTTGCTTCATTTTAATATTCTAAAACTTTTTCTTCTTCTTGGTCTTTGATAATAGGTGCATCTTCATTCTCTTCTATGGCCAAAAATAGAATTTCTTCTTTTTGATTATTAGAGAAGATTTCATCACTTTCACTTAAAGTACTGCTTTCTTCTTCAACATAAAAACTCTTCTTGTGCCTTTGAATTTTTTTTTCTCATGCTTGCCTTTACCATACCTATTTTTATTTTCATAATTAAACTTTTTTTCCTTATTTTTATTGTAATCCTTTTCTTCTTCACTGCTACTATCTCCATTTTGTGGATAATTAGCTGCATAGTGACCAATGTTACCACAGCTAAAATATTTCACAGATTGCATATTTTTGTAATTTCTTGGACCCTTATTATTTCTTCTTACAAATTTAACCTCTTCTTCATTACTTCATTCATCACGTGATTCTTGTTATTTATTCTTTTCCTTTAAATCTTTGAATGATGCCTCTCTTTTTTATATTTGTTATTTTTTTGTTCTCATCTCCTAGGCTATGAAATTTCCATGTAACTCATCCATACTTAATGTTTTGAGATCCTTCATATCTTCTATTGTTGAAACCTTTGCATCATACCTCATAGGAAGTGACCTCAATATTTTTTGAACAATAGTAGATTCCTCAATATTTTCTCCAAGTCCATGAATAGTGTTGACAACCTCATCAACACGAAGTAGATACATAGAAATACCCTCATCATATTTCATATTCAATTCTTCAAACTTCCTTTTGCATGTTTGAATTTTTGCTATTTTTATCTTGTCGTCTCCTTCATATGTTCTCTATAATGTATCCCACATTTCTTTTGTTGAAGTGCATTGCATGACTTTCACAAAATATGATTCACATAACCCACTCAAAATTACATTCATTTCCTTGTCATTATATTCATATGATTTCTTACCACTTGCATCTATAGGAGGAGTTGTAGATGGTGTGAGTCCATTTTCAATAATTTGCCATGTATCATATCCATGTGCCATCAAATAAGTCTTCATCCTCACACTCCAGAAAGCATAGTAAGTCTCATTAAAAAAATGGAGTCTTATTTAATGAAAACCCTTCCTTATGAGCCATGTGTGTTCCTAGAAGATCTTCCTTCAAGATATTAGGCTTTAATTAAGGAACTCACTCTAATACCAATTGAAGAACACAAGCTTATATTGAGAGGGGGGTGAAAAATATAAGAAAAATTATTATTTTTCTTTCCAAAGTAGTATTATCCAATATTATAAATTGTAATAATGAAATAATGAAAATATCATCACACACATAAGAGACATAGATTTAACGTGGTTCACCCAATGTGGGCTACGTCCACAAAGAAAATATTATTATAAATTTTCTTAACAAATCTCTTGGGAACCAATTCCCTATTAAAATGTTTATGGGGACCAACCCAAAGGAGAAACCAATCCCCTATGCTCAAGTTCATGGACCTCTATCCACAGGAGACACTAATCACATTTACTCTGGTTTGTAGACCTATATCCATAGGAGACACCAATCCCTTTTCTTCTAGTTCATGGACCTCTATCCACACGAGACACCAATCCCATTTTTCATGGACCACTATCCACAAGAGACACCAATCCCATATACTATGGTCTACTCCAAGACTTTATTCAAGGCTTGATAAAATCTTCTCTAAGCCTATACACAAGGCTTTCTCAAATTTTCTCCAAGCCTACACACAAGGCTTACTCACAACTCTGCTCAAATCTGCTTTAAGCCTACACACAAGGCTTGCTCACAACTCTACTCAAATCTACTCCAATCCTACATACAAGGCTTACTCACAGATCTACTCAAATTTACTCCAAGCATACACACAAGGCTTTCTCACAACTCTGCTCAAATCTTCTCCAAGCCTACACACAAGGCTTGCTCATAACTATTCTCAAATCTGCTTCAAGCCTACACATAAGGCTTGCTCAATTTTTCTCAAATCTACCTCAATAACCTACTCAGATCTTCTCTCAAATCCTGCTCATAAACTCTTATCAACTTGCTCATAAGCTTTGCTCAACCTACTCAACCATTCCTATTTTTTTCTTAGAAACAATTGCATATATCTTTCCCAAAAGTGTTTTTTTACTAAAGCAATTCAAACATATTCTACTCATAATTATTTTTCTTCATGAACATATAGATAATGATATGCATTATAAATACTCAATATGTTATTCTCACATTCATTAAGTCTATCACTTCCACATATCTCACATTCATTGCATTCAAAAGGATACTCTAGTCTAGCACTTGATAGTTGACCTTCTTATGTACTTCCAAAATTAATCAAAACCAATGTTCATACTTGCTTCACAAAACTGGTCTATAGTCCTTGCAAATTTACTCTCAATATAAATCACAATAATGCATAAATTTGTTTCACAAAAATTGGTCTATAACCCTTGTAAATTTTCACTTCAATTTCACTCAAAGCAATACACAACTATGTTCTCAACCACTTGCACTCTTTATTCCCAATATCATTCAATACTCATGCACAAATTGTTCTCAAACCCTAGCTCATATATTTACAATTTCAATAAAAGTAATGCATAATTACTCTCAACTTCAATCAATCACTAATGTACATCAAATCAATCCTTATACCTCCAACCATATTGCAACAAAATGTTTTCCTCAAATAAAACCACCTTGAGAAGGAGTTAAATCACCCTACCTCTATAACTGTCTTGATGAAGATGTGACCTCAAAACCTGTCACAAATTAGTTTTCTTTTCTTTTGCCACTTCAAAAATAGGTTAGCAAATATCCTTTTCAAATAATCCACATTAAAACCCTTCTTAAAAATATATGAACAATAATACTTTATAACTCCTTTAATAGAGCTTGTAATAATGACTAAAACCTCAATTTTCTTTTTCTATGATTTTCCAAAAATACAAATAGTAATGATCATAAATACACCTTATTTCTCCTTTCTAAAAACATGCAAAATTACAAGTCACAATAATCACAAATACACCTTATTTATCCTTTCTAAAATCATGCAAAATTACAAATTACAATAATCATAAATACACCTTATTTTCCCTTTCTAAAAACATTCAACAATTACAAGTAATGATAATCTTAAATACACCTTATAATATCTTCTCAAACCTTATTTCTCCTATTAATGATTCTCTATAATCACAATGCTTAAGACTTTCTAGAAAGACCCCCTATTCTAACACCATCACAAACCTTATAACACCTTTTAATAATATGTAAAAATAAAATCATTTAAACCAACACTTTATACCTTATCTCTCCTAATATGCTTTATAAAAAATTAATACCATTTTGTACCACAATTCAAGTTCCTACCCTCACGCGAAGTAGTGCTTTACCAAGCAATCTATGACCAGTTGTGCTACCATGATTGGTAGCACCAAAAGGGGGCCCACAAGAAATAACATTGTCTCTGCCTCAACAAACCATAAACTAACTAAGAAAAACCATCATCGAGGGGACTCGATACTCAAACCTCATCTGTCGTAGTGCTCATACACAAAGCCATTGACCATTTGGTCTACACTAGCAGGCAAGAGTCAAAATTTAATTTGAAATATTTATCTCAGGTTTTCACGTATCAATAATTTCACTTCCTTCACTTGTCTACCATTCACTTTATAAAACAATATTATTCTTGATATAGTGCATACTATTCGTAGATCCCAAAGGAAAATAAAACATCATGTATTTATATGCACTCCTTGGTTTTTGATGATGTCGACACTTTATGATTTCAAAAAATTTATTCAAACATTGGAACCATTTGATTTGATTATAATAATTAAATTTTTAATTTAAATATTATAAGGTTAACCTTTTTTTTTAACCTTATAGTGATTAAAACCTTTATTGGCCCAACCTTGACTTTATCTGTATAAACTTTGTCCTTCCTTTGAAAAAATATTTGGCCTTCATTTTATAAAACTTTGTCCGTAGGCCTTTTAAACCTTTATTAAATATTTTTGTCACAACCTTCAAACTTTTATAATTATTAAATATATTTGTCCCAATCCTTTAAACTTTTTTGTTTTTCTCTTTATAAACCTTTTTCCTCAAGCCTCTTGAACCTTTATAAACTCTCTTTATAATATTTAAATATTATAATCCTTAAACATATTTACCTTGCTTTCCATTGTCCAACCTTGTAAACTCATAATTCTTGAAGAATATTTCTATCTTGAATACCATGCTCTTTTGACATCAATGACAACTCAATATGCTTAATATTTCTACCAATATCTAGTTTGGAGCAACATGTGGGTCCATTCATATAATAGGTATCCTTCAATATTATCGATGAAGTTTCTTGAAAGAATTATTCCAAATGAGGCTAGGAGATAATCATCACTATGTCTTTATGAACCATAAAGTCAAGGCATGCTTGGGGTGGCAAAGGAAGGTCTTGAATGAGCCTAAATATTAGCATTAGAGTTCCATATAACAACACCTTGTTGTGGCTTATTATACAAATAGGCCAAGTGTTTTTTCCACCTTTCTTGATATCACCAATGTTCTAGAATCTGAGTCAAATATGCAGTTATTTATTAGTTGATCTTTGTAGGTCAAGGTTAGGTAGAATGACATAAGGTTAGGCCTGTTAGGTTTTGGGCCTAAACTTTCTAGAATGAATATCCCTTGTTTTATTAGCTTATTCTACTTATTTAGAGCCTCTTCTAAGTTCATCTATTTTAGAATAGAGAGGTATTTCGAAATAGTCATGGCTATAGTAGACTTCCTTAGGTGCTACACCATGTTGAAGGTTCTAACAGAAGATGATCTTGGAATGGTTGATGTTGTTAGAAGTTTGGTCTTTTATAGTATTGGAGGTGGTCTTTATGAAGTCACATGAGGGTGCCTTGGTGGTTTAGGGGTAGCTCTTATCACTATTAGGACCACTCAACTTTGATTCACTTATGTAGCTTATGTTGGAGGGGTCCTCTGATTTTGTTTTCTCTCCTTTGAGGTCTAGATTTAGTTGGGTTAGGTGTTCCCTACTTTTAATTGGCCCTTATTTTAGCATGTGTATTATAATTTGATCATACTTATGGCCTCCTACCTAAGGGGTCTACTTTTTCCAACATAGTGTATACTTCTACTTCATCCTAGGTAACAAAGGTATAATCCAAGATTGACAAGTCAAAAACTAACTATGTGGTTAAATATCGAGTAATAGGTTCCTAACTCAACATAAATAATTTTGACTAAGAAATATGAGTGATATTATGGTTGGAATAAGAAGTCTCAATAGCTTGAGATTTCATTATAACATAACAATTAGAGGAAGGATAGTCAAGAGTGGGATAATACTAGCCACTAGGATCTTCAACATAGTTGTTTTGGATGGTGACCGGGTCCTTAGCTAATCTTGTAGGCATTTCATGGATTGAGATCAAAATAGGTACTATCTATTGAGTTTTTTCTTAAGGATGACAAGGATTATTGTTAGCAAAAAAAGGGGTCTTATGATATCCAACTAGAGACTATCAAAAACTTGGGTTTCCCTATTGGAAAGAAGGCTTTGGATAACTATGATAGGAAAACCTTTGTATGTTACTCTACCTATTTAGGGATATGACATCATTATTTAGGATCCTCATAGTTTTGAATATCTTATCCATTTTAGAATTGAAAGAATAGGGATTTGAATTTTATTGTGGTTATGTAGGAGGATGAGTAAAATTGGTTGTGGATTGTATGATCAAAGAGTAATGGTAGAGGTGCTAAATAGAGGGAAAAAATGGTATATGTGGTCTAGGAGTTAGCATTATTATTTGGATTAGGTATTTATTATATTGGATGTCTATCTCATAGGTATTTGGTAGGAAATTATCACCCTTAGACTTGACCATCATGAAAATATTAGAACTAAAATCTTTTAGATAGTAAATGAATTACATACCTATAGGTGGTCAAGTATTATTGAGGAACCTTTGCCAAGCCTTGGGGAATAAGACATTAAAATATTCCATTATCTACTTAGGTACCCTCTTGAAAGTTATGAGTTTCTCTATGAGGGATGCTCCATCTACCTTTCTCTTAATTGATTTACTAGGAGCCCCATCAACTGGTCCCAACTTGACTCATCATGGTCTAAGAATGAGGTACCATTCATGATATCTCATTAAAAAAGAATCCACCAATATAATCAAGGATAAATATTGCTTTTTAATGAAATGCATGACACATAAGCTTACAGGGTGCTATAAGTGTTTCATCAGAGTGACAACATTTTTTCCAAATAAAGTAGGGTAAGGGTTTGAAGATTGAGGTAGGAATCAAGTGACATATGGTAGGTGGAATTGGTGGAATCAATGGACCTCTATCAATCCACACTATAAAACTTTTGGAAGGATAATATACCATATCCGCCATGTTGCATCATCAATTTTTTTTTCTTTGTCTTTGGTTTAGAGGTGGTACTAGCTCTTGCTAATTATCTCTAGTGAAGGGTATCGTCATAGGTATTTTACTCATATAAATATGGGACTTACCTTTGAGAATGTATTTTCTAGGTGAGGAGACTTTTCTTCAAGAAGATAATGAGAAAAAGAATCTCACCAAAATCTTGGTCTATATTTAATTGAATGACTTCTTTAGAGTTTATATTTTCAATATAATTCATCAAGCAGAGCCACTAGGTGGATTTTTTTGATGCTTCTCTTCAAGTAGGAAAACTATAGCCTTCACTAGACTCATATTAAAGCTTATTATTAGGACTCCATATTAAACTATTATGTAATAACCCCCTTCTTAATGTAGGGATCCCATTATAATGTTTTGTAACAATTTGTGGCACTAGAGATTCCTAGACAAGTGAAACATTTTATGTATATATTATAAATAATGAAATAATATTTTTTGGTAGAGATTCTAGCTTAGGTGGCATTTGCATGTAAGCCAACATTGAGCATAAGGTAGGGTTATGAAGAGTCTCTAAAAATTTTAGGGGCATTAATGGGTGTATATTTTTTCATAATTGAAATCAAAGTATTTAAGGAGGTTGACACCTCAAAGAGACCCATGATTTTATATTGTGATTTGTAAGATTTTTTCACTAGATCCCCAATAAACTAAAAATAGAAAAGTAGTAATTACAGAATCATAGGAAGAAGATAGCAGATTCACACATTACACAATATTTATCCTAGAAACCCTCAACTAGGAAAAACCAACATAGTATTATCTTATTATTGCATTAACTTGATCATATCTAATACAATAATATTCTCCTTCTGTCTCTTTTCAAATCCTAATGCAAGTGCGATATATATAACAAAGTAACATGCACAAATTTTACAATATCATGGGCAAAAAAGTAAGGGTTCAAATATAGTAACCCTAAAAGCCCATATGGATCTAAATATAACTTAAAAAACCCTAAAAATTTTGTTGGGGCTGCCGCCCTTGGACCCCTACTTTTCAAAGGGCTATTGTCCCCAAATACCTATTCGAGGCCCGAACTTGCCTCAAACCCTAGTGAGTATATCATACACAACATCCAGTAGATTTTTCTATTAACCCCACCATAATAACATGGAAAATATTCAACATATTTCCAACATTCTCCCACTTGTTGAATACTTTCCATAGGGGCTAACAACTACCATTATCAACTATCAAGGGCAACCATACCCATAGATCTTCTACACCAAGAAATATTTTGATAAGGTACAACCTTTGTTAATGAATAAAAAATATTCTTCTTTGTATCAACTTTCTCCAATATCACTTGGTTCTCTTCAACCATATCTCTCACAAAATGGTACTTTATATCAATATGTTTTGATTGATCATGAAAACTAGGATTGTTTACCAAAAATATTGCACTTCGACTATCACTGTTAATTCTCATAGCCTGCTATTTAATACCAACTATTAAACATAATATTTGTAGCCACACTGCTTATTTACTAGCATGAGTTGTTGCAATGTACTTTACTTCTTTAGTGGATAAAGCAACAACTGATTGCTTTTTACTCATCCAAATTATTGCCCCTCCAAACATCTTGAACTCATAAGCACCTATGGATCTTCTCTTATCAAGATCTATAGCCCAATCAACATTCACAAACCCTTTTAGATTTACAATATTATTACCTTCAAAATTTCCTCCATATAATATTTAGTTCCATGCAAGTATCTAAAGATCCTTCTTACAACAATCCAATGTTCCTTTCCTATATTTGGCATATATCTGCTAACTACTCCCACTGCATGTGCAATATCAGGTCTAGTACAAACCATTGCATACATCAAACTACCCACAATACTAGCATAAGGAACATGATGCATTTCTTCAATTTCCTCATCTGTTTTGGGACACTATTCAGTAGATAACTTTTGACCAACTGGATATGGAGTACATATTGGTTTACAATCATGCATTCTAAACTTTTATAATATCAAATCAACATATTTCCTTTGATTTAACCATAAATTGCTATTTGCATGATCAATTATTATTTCCATATCCAAAATAAATTTTGTAGCACCCAAATCCTTCATGTCAAATTCAGAAGATAATTAAGATTTGAGTAACTTTATCATCTCCTTACTATTACCAATTAACAACATGTCATCCACATACAATACAATGATAACAAAATTTTCACCTTCCTTTTTGAAATATACACATGGATATACTTTACTTTTTCCAAGCCCAAGTGTTAAGACAAACATGTCAAATTTTTGGTTCCACATCCTTGGAGACTACTTCAACCCATAAATAGACTTCTTCAACTTGCATACCAAGTCCTCCTTACCTTTTACCTTAAAGCATTATGGTTGTGACATATATATATCTTCATTAAGTTCACCATGTAGAAAAGATGTCTTTACATCTATCTGTTCTATTTCAAAATAAAAATAAGTTGAAATAGCCCAAAAAAATTTGATTGAAGTTAGTTTAGCCATAAGAGAAAAAATCTCACCAAAGTCAATTCCCTCAACCTGAGAAAATCCTTTTGCTACCAAGTGAGCCTTGTACTTATCCAACTAACCCTCTACATTGTACTTCTTCTTGAATAACCACTTACAACCAACAAGTTTTCTACCAGGAAATTAAATTCCACCAAGTCCCATGTCTTATTTTTATCCCAACACTCCATTTCTTCTTCCATAAACCTTTTCCAAGACTTATTCTCACTTGATTGAAGCACCTCCTTTACAATCTTGGGTTCTTCATTAGTAACTGATAAATTAAATACATAATAAAAATTTGAAGGACTATACCTATCTGGAAGTCTTCTCTCTTGATCTGATCTCATCCAAATTAGAGTTCTAGATTCTGCATCTTTAGCTTCCTCCTCACCTTCTTCCTCTAAATATTTCTCTTCATACTCTCTTTGTAATTCAGGTTCTACCACTGGTTCTTCCTCCTGTTCTAATTTTACTTGCACTATTTATAGTTCTTTGCTTGGTTGCTTTTCCTATTTTAAAACCCCTTTTTTTTCTCTAAATATTACATTACGACTGTAAACAACCTTCTGTGTTTCTTGGTTCCACAAATTATATCATTTAACACTAGTACTATAACCCATAAATATGCATTTTTTAGATTTATAGTCTAGCTTAGTCATTTTCTCTTTTGGGACATACATATAAGCATAACAACCAAATACCCTTATATGTCTAGGAGAGGGTTTCTTACCAGTCCATACTTCCTGTGGAGTCTTGTACACCAAAGTTGAAGTAGGAGATCTATTGATGAGATAATAAGCTATTAACACAACTTCTACCCAAAACTTCTTTTCTAACCTCGCACCACTTAGCATACTTCTAGCCTTATCCATCAATGTCATGTTTATCCATTCTGCAACCCCATTCTATTGTGGAGTAACAAATTTGTTCTCTGCATTTCTATTCCATAGTCCTTGCAAAACTTCTCAAATTCATTAGAGTAATACTCACCACCATTATAACTTCTCAAAACATTTATCCTTTTTTTTTTATATAATTTTATACAAGAGCCTTAAACTCTTTAAATTTATTAAAAACCTCATATTTGTTTTATATAAAATATAACAATGTCTTTCTTAAGAAGTCATCTATAAATGTAACAAAATATATAGATTTACCTAATGATGGTACTTTTATCGGTCCAAACACATAACTGTGAACTAGATGTAGAATTCATTTAGACCTTGTAGCACTACTTGGAAACTTGACTCTAGTTTGTTTCCCAAAAATAGAGTGCTCAAAAAAGTTAAAATTTTATGGGCAATCAGAAAGTCCTTCAGCCATAACTTTCATTTTCAATGTTCAAAGTCCTTTCTCACCAATATTCCCCACACGTTGATGCCACAATATTGTCTTCATTGTAGGAATACTTGGAGCCATTTCAATCGTATTATTTTCTTGTACAAATAACGAGTTATTACATTTAATACTTATAGTGCTAGCCTCAAGTCTAAACAAAGTTCCTATATGAACTCCTCTTGCCAACACCAATTATCCATGGACCATCTTGCATATATCCTTATTGAATACCATATTCACACCTACATCATTCATATTACTCACAAATATCATATTCCTTGCCAAAATTGGAATATGCAACACACTAGGAAGGGTTTTAATTCTTCCATATTTTAGCATTAGCTTGACTCTTCCTCGACCTATTATTTTATATGTCGAATTGTATTCCTATAAGACTTTACCTCCATATATATTTTCATATTCATAGAACCCCTCCCTATGAGGAGTCATAAGAAAGAAGCACCCGAGTCAATCAACCATGAGTCATCGCATTCACTTGAGCATGCTACAACTAAGAATAAGTTCTCTAAATCTTCATTTTTTTTCTTCATTTTTGTATAATTTTCTTCATCATATGATCAATTATTATCAGTATTTTTATATCTATGGTCTCTTTTATAATGCCCTACTTTACCACAATTCCAACATTTCCTCTTTTCTAGGGCAACAAATTTACCCCTAGATTTTGATTTCTTTTCTCCTTATTTTTTTCTCTTGATTTTTGTTTGCTTATTTCTTGAGAACTACCTCTCACAAACAATGATTCTTTTTGATGATAATCCTTATAATATTTTCATCTCATCTCCTTAGATAGCAAAGTTCCTACTATATCCTCTACTTTCAATGTAGATGTAGTATTGGTGATAGCCATAACAAGGTTATCCCATGAATCAGGTAATGAACAAAGTAAAGTAATACATTTTTTCTATTCATATTTTTTTACTTCTATAGAGGTTAGTTGAATTACCATAGTGTTAAAAGCATTTATATGTTCAACCATAGAGTCACCATCATTCATTTTAAGCGAATACAACTTCTTTCAAAGAAAGAGTTTATTTACCAATGACTTTGTATGATATAATGTTCTCAGCTTCTCCCATAACAAATTGGTTGTGGTCTCAGTAGATACATTCAACAATACCAAGTCAGATAAGCACAATATAATAGATATCCTTACCTTCCTATCAATTTTTAACCAATTCTCATCTATCATCAATGTTGGTTTTGTTCCTGAGACCACAATCCACTGATCTCTATCAACTAATAGATTCTCCATCTTGAGTTTCCACAACTCAAAATTTTATCCATTAAATTTCTCAATATTTGTCCATGTGCTTCCCATATTTATCCTTTGCTTGGATCTTTTCACGTACGATTCCCACTCAAGAATTAATTTATCATAGGGTTGAAACCCTTATTCCTTAAACAAAGCTAAAATATAGCTCTGATACCAAATGAAGTGAAATAAAGAGTCATAATAAACTAAAACTAGAAAACCAATAATTGCAGAATCACTGGAAGAAGATTGCAAATTCACACATTACATAATATTTATCTTGGAAACCCTCAATCGGGAAAACCAACACAATATTATCTTATTATTACATTAACTTGACCATATTCAATACAATAATATTCTCCTTCTATCTCTTTTCAAACCCTAATGCAAATGCGATATATATAACAAAGGCACGCGCACAGATTTTAAAATATCATGGGCAAAAAATCAAGGGTTCAAATATAGTAACCCTAAAATCCCATATGGTTCTAAATATCACTTAAAAAACCCTAAAAATTTGGTCGACAACGTCTGCCCTATTGTGACTCCTTCACAACGACCCCAAAATTTGGGGACCCACTTGAAATTTGAAAGCTTGTTTCAAATTTTTGCTTGCGCTTATTGTTCACCATTGTCATCATTGAAATATCAAGAATGCTTATCTTCCTCCGAATGGTATTATAGCAGGGTTCATTGTCAAAATTCACCTCATGATATGAAGATCCTGAAGTTATGTTTATATGGTCATTTTGATTATGGTCTTTTAGTTGTATTATTGTTGTTATGTTATGTTTATGTCAAGGGTGTTTTGTTTTGTTTATTATTAATATTGATAAGTTAGGTTTTGTAAATACGTTTTGTGTTATGTTAATGTTTTAAGTCTCATGTATACCTAGTATTTTTTTTGTTTGTTTTATATGTTTTATTATGTTATGTTGTTTTAGTTTTATGTTGTCTTTAATTATATGTTTGTTATTTAGTATATATTTTTGGTGTTATTTTAATATATTTTCATTTATTATAGTGGTGTTCATATAGGTTGCATGTTCGTATGTTATGTTTAGTTATGTCTTGTTTTAAATTAATTAAATTATAAAGTTTTATAACTTTATAATTTAATTATATTTAAGAATGTTATTTTATAAATGTTTTATATTCTAATTAATATTTGTCTTATTGGTAGGATTATAACTTTAATTTTTGAATGCCAATGACAAGAAATATTAAATCCTTTGAAAAGGGTTTATTTATATTAGGGTTTCAAGAATTTATTTTAAAAAACTGATGAAATAGAGTAAACTAATCAAGAGGAATGAATTTATCAAGTTATAAATGGAGAATTAGAAATCAAATAGGGGGTCGGACAGGTTGGAGAAAAATATGAAAGATTGAAAGGAGCCAAATAGAAGACCAAGTTGCAGAGGAAGCTACATTTGTAGATGAATACAGAGACTTTGTTGGATTCATTGTAAGATCTAATATTTTGTATCAAATTCAATTTTTATTAAAAGCAAGCACTATTGTGGTGTTTTTAATTTATAAGTTGATTGATATAATTTTTTAAATAAAATTTCCTTAGAAGATAGCACCAAATTTGTGGTAGGATTGTGTAAAATCTGGTCTACCTAAGTTTGGTTTTCAAAGTTGTGTTTTTATGTACTGTAGCAATTTTGTCTGAATGTTTTATTCTAATTTGTTTCTTTACCCTAAGACCTTTTTAATTTATTTGAGGTATTAATATTTAAGATAAAACCTAGTTTATTTTATAAATTTTTTAAATTTTACAACTAGGTTAAAGTTTGAAATTATCACTCAAATATTTAATTCTATAAATATTTTGGGTGAATAAATTTCATAGAGGATGGAATCAATGAGCTTTTGATTTTAAATTTCATAAAGTTTATAAAGTTCATTGAATTTGTTTTATTAAAACCCTAAGTTGAATTTCAAATATTTAGATTTATAGAAAGGGTTGTAAAATTTATTTAGGTCAAATATTTAAGTTAATAAATATTTGACAAATAAATTTTCAAGATAAAGATTATATGGATTATTGATTTTAATATCATAAAATTTTAAAATCCATAATTTGATAGTTATTTATATTTGTGGAAGTTTGATTTATTAAAATTTTCAATCTCAAATCATAAAGTCCAAAGTATACTATTGAAAGGATTAAATTTATTTACTTCAAATATTTAGTTTAATGAATATTTGAAAATAAATAAACATCACATTAAGTAAGATTACGTGAATTCTATTTTTCATATTATAAAGTACAAAACTTTATAATTAGAATTCATACATATTAATTATTTATATTTATTTATTTCAAATATTTGAATTAATAAATATTTGGTTTAAAATGTTATATGAATTATAATTTTTATATTATAAAGTAAAAAATTTATAATTAGAATTCATACACATTAATTATTCATATTATATGAAAAGAAGTAAGGATTATAAAGCTTAGAATATTCTAAAGGCCCAAACATAGGGATTATAAAGTGTTTCACATTTTGTAAATTAGGGTTTTTATTTTATTCATCATTTATTAGATATGATTTTAAGCTTCATTCATGAAATAAATGTATGTTTTGAATTAAAATGCTTTAAAACATTTATGTAAGTTTAATATAAGGTTAAAATCATTTTTAATCAAAGTTCATATTTTAAAATAGATTTGCATTCTCAAATATTAGCTTTAAAAGGTAAATTTATTCATTTTGAGGAAGTAAATTATACTGTTGAAAGTATAAGTAATGATTTCAAGATCAAAATATTTGTTATACTAGGCCCCTTGTTAACAGTTGATTGTTAATCCTTGAGATGTTCTGTACACTCAATTGACATAAATTCATAACGTGTTATGTAAAAGAACCTTGGAGAAACATATTTTATTTGCAACAGAGGAATACGATCCTAAATGTCGGGTGATATTTGTAATTAGATAAAATTACACCTCAACAAATTGGTGCTAGAAGGGGGGCATGAAAGGTAAATATTTGATTTTCATTTGAAATCATTCAAATATCAGTTAAAAAAAAATTACAAATTGAAGGGTGTTATTTAATGCTAAGGTTTTATTGATGCATATCTTTTATCAATTGATTAGTCATTTCATGCTTAGTTGCAAGATATATTTATTTGAATAATAAGATTGACATTAAATTTTGTGTTCTTTGAAGTTCACTAACGGTATCGCTTACTTCATTAAAGAAAATGATGGCATCTTGGATATGTGATTATTATAGCAGTTTAAATATGCATATTCATCAAATTCTTGAAGGTGTAAAAGTTTTTTTACCTAGATTTAGGCATGATGTGGATCAAGCCAAGGAACATATTCAGAGATACAAGAGTGTGTTAAGTCATTTGTAACTTATGCAAGAAGATATTCCTTGCATATTATTTTCATACCCATTGGATGAGGTTACGCTTAAGTGGTACATACAATTACCTGTAAGGTTTGCTACTTCTTGAGTTAAACTAGAAAAAACATTTCTCAAACATTTTGGAAAGTTGAATGACCCAATTATGATGTTAAATCAATTTTTCTACATCCTTAAAAAATTTAACGAACCCATGAGATCATTTAATGATAAATTCAATAGGATGTATACTAAGGTGGGGATACATTATATCATTTCAGAAGAAGAGTGACTCAAATATACGTGGAAGCCTTGGATCACATTACTTATATGTTTTTGGGGAAAGGTCTTAAAATTACATCATTGCCTAGAGCTTGCAATGAGGCGGTAACATTTGAACAACAATTGATATCTCAAGGTGTTAATGTGGAACAACTATACAAACATAGACCTAAAATTCATAATCAAAGATCACAAATGAGTCAGGTTGAGATTGATAGTTTAGATGTCACAACTACCTTAGATGTTGACAATGAGGTGCAAGTTTGAGTCAATACCCATCAATGAACATTGTGATGATCAAGTTGATCAAAATGTAAAAACTAACTTACAGCCATTATTCACAAAATATGATTGGGATGATCTTATAAAACAAAATATAGAAATTGATCCCACTAAAGAAACCCTTGTCTTACTAAAAGATGAATCTGATAAAGATAAATTTTTTAAAATTAAAGAAAATAAAATTGAAAATGAATTCAAATGTGGTATGAAAGAAAATATGGAATGTCACCAAGTGCTTCAGAAAGATAATGATTTTGTTATTTCAGATCATGAAAAAGAATTATTCACTTTATTCATAATTTTCAAAGAAGTTATTATCTTAGATGATGTGCAATAAATTGAAAGGCTTGTGTCACTTAAGAATTCTACAATGCTTATACAACAATAAATCAGTAGGTCTTCATCTCAGGTGATTGATAAAGGTGAAATTGAAAAGGAAATTATAGACCTATCTAAAGTTTGCACAAAAGATATGGTTGTGTATCGCTCCAAATTTTTTGCATCCCTACCTTCAGGCTATTGGATCCGTGCCCGGAAGGAGGATGGGAAAAGGATGTCGCGGTACCTCGGACTGAGAGGACTTTGCGAAGGTCCCGCCTCTCAAGGGAGGTGTATTTTGATGATTTTTTGATGGATGGTGGGTTCACCAGGAAACATTTAAGGGCAGTTTCCACGCCTAGGTTTGGAATGTGTTTTAATGTGTTCGTTTTTAACTTTAAGCATTCATATCCTAGGTTTGGCCAAATGAATCTAGATTAATCTACATGAAAATGCAAGTTCAATGAGTACAAAAAATAGATTTAAAGACATAAAATAGAGAATTTACAGAATGCAAATGAGGAATACCTGATCCGGATGTCTGGTGATGATTCTGATGTTTGAAGCAGTCAAGATCGTCTGGAATTCGACAGGTTCATCTGATATCTGACAGAATCGTCTGAGATCTGACAGAATCGTCTGAGATCTGACGAATTCGTCAGACGAATTTGTCAGAGACCTACAAGCAGAAAAACAGATACAAAATACGACGAATACTATTGTGCTAATAAGGGGAAACAACACCAAATGAATGTATGAATATTGGATAATAGTTATGAACAAAAATTCAAGCAGATTATAATATTCTAATGACAAATCATGATCTTAGTATGCAATCTAAGCTAAATGGGTGAACTCCAAATGCAAAATAACATAAACACTGAATAAATTATCTAATTTGCAGAATAAAATAGCAGAAACAAGGTTGAGAAGTGCAAACTTCAGGCACTGATTGCCTCAATATGGATTGCAGTCGAGATCGTCTCGCATCAGTACAAAATCGCCTCGAATTCGACAGGTTCGCCTCCGATCTGAACAGGTTCGTCGACGACGATGGGTGCTGGCTCCGGCTGAAAAATAGTGATGTACCTGCAACAAAATTGGTATGGGACCAGTGCAAATGAAAAATAGGGATGATTTAACGTAGATGGAGTTAAATTGCAGATAATTTCAGCCAGGGGGGTGCTAAGGGAATAGTTTAGGATTAAATAGGCTTAGGGGAGTAGTTAGGAGGTTGGAGATCATCCCAATTTGGGAGATCTCCAACGGGGGAGGGTCCCTAACGGTGCAGACACGCTTCTACCCGGATTGGAGACCCGTTGGAACAGAATCTAACTTTGCAAAATCAGTTTTGCGACAAGATCGTCTGGACGTCCTAGTCCAGACGAAATCGTCAAATATGGGGCGATATCGTCTGATCGGCGACGATATCGTCAAACGGTCAAAACAACCTCTAAAATTGGCACGAAAAAGGGGGAAACGGATTACCCGACGGTTAACGGGCGGTTTGGGAGGTTAAATTTGAATTTTAAATTATTTACTAAGGTGAATGTAATTATTGTAATTTTACTGCGCCAATTTTAGGGTGCTACATTTTGCCCCCTCTTTAGCGAATTTTTCGAAGAAAATGCGTTAAAGATGAGTTCTTCTCGATCTACGAGAAAGCAAAAATTATTCCCATTTTTAGGCGACGATTCTTGGTCGAATCGTACGACGACTTACTATGGTGCCCCCTCCGTGTTTTTACCCAAATCGAACGTTTGAGGTAAAAACGCGAAAAAGCAAAAAAATTATTTTTGAATAAAATTAAGAAAAATAGGGTAAAACCCTAATTCATTTTTACTGTTCATTTTCTGGGTTTTTGGAGCTCTGAAGCAAAAATGGTGGAGACGACGCACAGATCGACAGAGGTCCGACGCGGTCTACGGGTAAGAGTCTAGACTTAACTAGGATGCTTTAATTTAATTTGACATGCTTTGTAGGTAATTTTTAGGTGATTTTTGAGCATCGCGGCCGTTTTTGGGCCGTCGACGTCGTCGGGACGAAATCGTCTCAATTTCGGCAATTTCGCCCGAGGGCGAAATCGTCGAAAGGGGGACGATTTCGTCAAATTAGGGACGATTTCGAACTGCGAAATCGGAGACGATTATGCTCAAATTTGGGACGATATCGTCCAATAGTGGGCGATATCATCAATTGCACAAAATTGAATTTTTAACTTGCATTATTGTTTACTTGAATTATTGATTAATGATTGTTTATTGTTTTGTTGTTTATGTTTGCAGAGAGGATTACTAAAAAGCAGGGAATGGAAATACGGAGGGTTGAGAGATGACTTGGCCGCTCTCACACAGGCAGAGCGGGATCAGCTGGCACAGGCCGGCTTACTGCATGTGGCAGAGATGCCACAAGTATCCACAGATATGGGGCTACTAACGGCCCTAGCAGAGAGGTGGTATCCGGGCTCTTCATGTTTTCGGCTACCTACAGGGGAGATGACTCCCACTTTGGAGGATGTATGGAGGATTCTGAGAATCCCCATACAAGGACGGCTCATTACTCCTACGGCCAATCAGGGCCATGCTATGGGACGACTGTGCGGTGACCCGAGCTTCGCCCTAGAGAAGGGCGGAGTTAACATCGAGGCACTACGCCAGATGCCTGGGGCATCTACACTCACACGGGTTCTAGCTGGAGTAGTTGGTGGACTTCTGTTGTGCCACCAGAGCGGGTGCAAGGTGCCATGGATGCTCGTAGATGTGATCTACGATATGCGGGACCACGGCTACAGGTTCTCTTGGGGCAGTTTTGTTCTATGCCGATTGTACAGGATCCTGTATGGGGTCGTGTACAAGGGCGGCCGATGTCTGGTTATGACATCGCTACTACAAGTTTGGTGCTGGGAGCACATTGCGATGCGAAGGCCGATAGGGCTTCCTCTGACAGGGGTTGACGGGGAGAGGCCCCGAGTCTTCTACTGGTGGCTCCGGAGAGGGGCACAACGACGGATAGATCTGCCTATGTCCCGGAGGCTACTAGATGACCTAGTCCCGGACCAGATCACCTGGAGGCCATGGAGGGAGCATCCAGGGTGGGCCGAGGATGGACAGGAGTTGGCTCGCGTTAGGCGAGTTTGTTGGCTGAGGATGGAGAGGGGAGAGGTGGAGCTCCACAGGTACGACCGAGTTTTGAGGCAGTTCGGTCTACAGCAGGGGATCCCATCTTTGAGGGATTACGAGTTTTCCCAGACTGTCCGGGATAACACTACGATTAGCGGGGCTCCCGACATGCAGCGGTTCTGGAGCCAGGACACGGATGATGCCCCCATCCAGCCAGTGGATGGGGACGACGTAGGAGTAGCCGATGGCTACGATGCCTGGTACGTAGGCATCCGCCCTCCTCGGATGACGAGGGCACAGGGTCCGATCCACGCGGTTGTGCGTCGGATAGGGAGGCGGCACCAGGCGGCGATGGAGGCAGCCCAGGGTCACGGCGGGAGAGAGGCGAGGAGGCCACAGGCACAGGAGAGGCCGCGACAGAGAGAGAGGGAGAGGAGGGAGGCGAGACCCCCATCTCCACAGAGGCCACCATCGCCCGATAAGGGCAAGGGTGTGGACACAGGAGAGAGTAGCGAGATGGCTACTCTCCGGGCAGAGAGAGATCATCTCCAGGCCCAGGTGCAGACGCTACAGGATGAGGCTGCACGCCACCGGGCTGAGGTGTCACAGCTACGGGATGAGATTGCACGCCTCAGGGCACGGGGCGGAGGGGCGAGCTCTTGGGAGTTGACACGGGCTATCGCCCAGCTGACATTTTACCAGACATTATACTTCCAGCTGGTGCCAGAGGCGGATAGACTACCCCTACCAGCTAACATCGTAGATCCGATCAAGATCGGGTCATCGAGGACCACGTCCCGATCGAGGACGAGGACTACACAGACGACGATGGGGCCACCTCGTCCACCTCAAGGCGGGGGAGGAGATGAGGCAGAGAGCTCGAGGGGCTCTCGAGGCTAGAGGGCTGCACTGACATTGTTGTATTATTATTTTTATAGAGGATTGAGTATGCCGAGGTACAGATTGTGGCATACCAATCCAGTTTTGATGATGTATATATGTTGTTGATATATATAGATGAGATATTTTTGATCATATGACTTGTATTATGTGATTCTTATGATGCTTTTAATGTTTGATTGATTGATTTGATAATTGGATGTAATTATGTCGTTTGGAAATATTATAATTTGAATGTCATGCTTGTAATATTTTAAATGAAATAATCTGATGTAACAAATTGATTGGTTGTAATGTGATGTAAAAATAAAAAGAGACTTCTAACAATAATTTCAAAGGACATTGTCGCTATTATAGACCATTTCATGGAGTCGCTGCTCACTCGGTCGTCAAGCTAGTCCCATTTATAGAAATATTGTTAAAAGTAAAAGAGTGCTTAAGAGACTGTCTTAAGACTTTGGTGCAATAGTGCAAATGATGATGATGATGATGGTTTGTTTTCAGATTTTCATGAAAATAGTTTGTGCATGAAATAATGTTTTAAAATGATTTTTGCTAGGCATAAATTCCTAAGTGTGATAAAATTTTTGGATAATTCTTTAGGAATTATACCATCATTGCAAAATTGAAGGTTGACATAATGACATGAAATAATGAAAAATGGGTTTGCTTTTTAAAAGCATAATTTGTGTAACATAATGAATTAAGTCATATGGTTTTCATGATTTTTAATAAATGGGGAATAAAAATTGTTACAATGGTTTGCGCTAGGCATAGAATATGTAGGTATAGACTTATACCATCATCGCGAAAATCCAAAAAAGATAGTTTTATTGCATGGTTGATTTTTGATGAACAAAAAATATGAAAATGAGGACTTGCGCTAGGCATAAAATTCCAATTTTGGTTTTGAAACTATACCATCGTCGCGAAAGTCAACCAGATATATATGTTTTGATTTGTATATTTTGAAAGAAATTTTTGATTTTTCTATTATATAGTTGTCTTTGTGGTAAACAACTGTACTTGATTTATTCCAAACAAGTTGCAAAAATAATATTTCAAATTATTTTGAAGACAAAAGTTAGATTTATAAGGAATCCCATGTGCATATGTGAATTCATTTCCGATCTTGATTTATCATAATGATACACAAAATCTCTCAAATACAAATGTGTGTGCAATTGCATTGTTCATTTACCAGTTTTGAGCAAGATAATATGATACAAGTGATTTGAAGAAACCAAATAAGTGTTCATTAACCATGATGTAGATGCATATAACCATACTAGACTACTATGTAGGTCGGATTATCAAGAGCTAGCTAATCCATAAGGAGACATAGGTCTGTACAAAAGAAGGTCGCTAATGTGACAGACATATCACCACGCTAGGAGTTACCCAAGGCCAAGCAGGTTGGGCACAAACCACCTGTTATGGGGCTTACCTCACGGTTTTCGAATAATTGAGAATTCCGGGGATTCAAGCTCATCAACCCTTCTTTTCTTTTCAAAGGGTAGGGAAAGGGATTTTATTGCTTTCTTGCTTTTGCTTTTGAACTTTGCTTATTTTTCTTTTTCTTTTGTATTTTTTGCTTGATTTTTGAGATAGTGCTTGAAATATTGCTGAAATAACATTTTTCTTTTCTCTTTTTTTTTCTTGAACTTTTCTTTTCCTTTTTTGTGCTAGGGATACTTGCTCGGATTAGCTGTAGAGCAAGGGATTTTTATTCTGGGTAGGGGTGAGCTTGTCCTTTTGCCAATTCTCAAAGATTCTAGACCATGTGCATGATAGGATAGCAGGGGAAACTTTTCGCTCAAGAAATCACTTCTACTATGTAGCAAAACATGGAAATTACAAATATAATCATTTTATTGTGAAAAGATGTGCTTGGTTTAAGTAAATAACAAGATCAATTCTCTATGCTCAAACTTTATTTAATTGAATTTTGTGGACTTTGATATAAGAGAGATTAGTAATCATGCCAGATAAAATCAAGATATTTATTGTTGTGAGTGTGCAAGTGAGGGATTCCAAATAAATGCTAATTTATCCAAAAATAATTTGAAACATATAACTGCAATAATTGTAAGAAAATATATATAAACACTTTTGAGAAGTTTTTGAGAATGTTGACTCTCTCTTTCTTCTTTATTTTGTTTTGGTTTCGAAAGAGTCAAGCATATAGCTGTTATTATATTTTTATCATTATTTTGATTTTTGTTTTGATTTTTGTTTTTGAGCAAAAAGAACTTAACAAGTGCTTTAAATAAATGCAATAGATAGTTTTGAAGATTTTGGATGATTATGAATATTTTTGATGTTTTTGGATTTTTATAAATTTGAAAGAAATACAAGATAGTAATTTTGAACAAATTATATACATGGATGAAATGACCAAATTTATGCATAGTAACGTTTAAGATGCAAAATATTCATGGGTTCTTTAAGTTCTTTACCATCTAAGGTAGATAATTTGTATGCTCCTGATTCAAATTTAGCATTAATAATGTATGGTCCAAGCCAATTGGGCTCAAATTTACCTTTAAGGTCCTTAGTTGCATTAGTATTTTTTTTGAAGATTTTGAGGATTTTGATTTTTTTGTATTTTGATTTTAATTTATGAATTGAAATTGGTGGTATATACAAGATGATCTATATACACTATACAAGGTTATTTGAGTATAGCATGTCTAAGGTTGCTTCAAAATCAAAGGAGGTTTTGAAGGATAATCTGGTTGAGGTGAAGGTAAGAATAGAAGGTGATGAATAAAAGGTAGTGATAACAAAAGCTTTGTTATAATGTAGAATAATGTAGCAAAAGATTTGACTTTTATATGTGGAAAATTGATCATGTTACAAAATAAAATGTAAGAAGGATAAGAAAGTTCTTCATTCTTATCACTATATTCCAAGTCTTGATAAGATGGAGAAAGCATATGTGAAAGATATGCATGGGTGTTATTTGGTAAACAAGGATGATCATATATGGATGAAGAAAAGTGATGGATAGAAGATAATTGTGATAATAGAGAATGTATAGAACTTGATGTTTCAACCGTTAAATATTCTTCAAATGGTGTTGGGTCATTATGTATGGTAACAATTTTATTTGCAAGTTCAAACTTCAAACATTGGTGAAGAGTGGAAGGGAAAACCCTCATCGTATGAATCCAAGGACTCTGGAGAAGTAGGTTGTAAGGTGAAGGGCAATATGCCACATAGAATAAAGTATCCAGGATCTTGGATCCAATATTAAGGGGAAGAATTATAGTACCTTGAGCTTCTTGAATTTCATTGTTAAAAGATTTTATAATAACATTTGATTCATTAAGATCTTCTTCCTTTGATTTGAGTTTTTGGAATAATTGATAAGTGCATAAATTAAGAGAGGAGTCATTATCTACCATGATAGTTCTAACAGGTGTTTCTTTACTAGATCCTGTAATGTAAAGATAGGAGTCTTCTTGTGGAGTAGAGGAAGGAATATCCTCATCATAGAATGAAATATGGTTAACCTCAAGAGGGTTTACACCATTAATTATGTTCTTAGAGAAAATATGATGAGGAACAAATTGTTGGCTAGGTATTTTGAACAAAATTTCCTTGTGAGAAATTTGTAATACTTCTAAAAGGGATATCTTTGCTTGAGGATTAATCACTTGTTGTTGGCTATCAAAGTGGATTTCAGATTGAGATTTTGATTCTAAAGATGAGCTTTCTATGCTTACATTCCATTTTGGATCATTCTCTAGAGCCAAAGATAGTTTTGAAGGTTGGTCAAATGAGGAATCCATATCTTGAATATCGGATTGAGTTGATTGAACTTGAGGTTGCTCATTTGTAGTTTTTGTTACAATATTAATAATATCATCATGATGGGACACATTAACATGCAATATTTGATTGGTTTCTTGTTGTTGATAATTGAATAGGGGTTCTTGGGAGATCCCCATGTCTTGATTGATTATTGGTATTTGTTGTGTAGGAGTTTGATTGTTTACTGGAGATTTATAATCAGTTGTAGATTGTAATTCCTTTATATTAAAAAGACCCTTATCAATCAAATCTTGAATTGCACATCTTAAATCTTTACAATTTTGTGTCATATGTCCATCTACTCTATGATATTCACAATGTAGCTCGGGTTTAAACCAATCTGTTGTGGTATCAAGTTGTCTTATGGAAGGGAGTTCAATCTTATTTGTGTCAAGTAAATACTTGAGAATTATATCCATTGGTTGATTGAGCTTAGTAAATTTACGTGATGAAGGTTTTTGAGAGGTTTTTGATAAATGCCTTAGGAATTTCGTCATAAAAGGACCTAATGGTTTCTCACCTCTACTTTCTTTATTATGGGTAGAATGATGACAGGAAGATTGCGAAGTATGAGGTGAGTGCATGGTAGAATTGGAAGAATAAGTATTTTCTTGTTGAAATGGATGTGTTGTATTGAAAGAAGAATATTGAAAAGGTGGAGGAGGATTATATGTGGATTGATAGACATAATATGGATATATGGGAGAATAGATAATATCGTTATGAAGAGGATTGGCAAAGGGATTGTTTTGTTGGGTTATGGATGAAAAATGAGAGAAGTGTGATGGAGGTGATGTTGAATAGGGATGAGGTTGGTCATAATCAACAAATGTATTTGGCTGAATTCTTCCAACATTACTGATGGGCTCATATTGATTTGAGTAAAAACTCATGGTTTCTTTAGTACTTCTAAAAGTAATATTTAGCATCTACTATTTAGAATTGAATCTAAAACATACAAACTTGAAATGATGATTTTGTTTTTGTTTTTCTTGTATACATATATATTTTTTTTTCGTTTTTGTTTTCAAAAGGTTTATAATGCATTCACGTCGGGTTCACCAAAATGTATCGCTCCAAATTTTTCGCATCCCTACCTTCAGGCTATTGGATCCGTGCCCGAAAGGAGGATGGGAAAAGGATGTCGCGGTACCTCGGACTGAGAGGACTTTGCGAAGGTCCCGCCTCTCAAGGGAGGTGTATTTTGATGATTTTTCGACGGATGGTGGGTTCACCAGGAAACATTTAAGGGCAGTTTCCACGCCTAGGTTTGGAATGTGTTTTAATGTGTTCGTTTTTAACTTTAAGCATTCATATCCTAGGTTTGGCCAAATGAATCTAGATTAATCTACATGAAAATGCAAGTTCAATGAGTACAAAAAATAGATTTAAAGACATAAAACAGAGAATTTACAGAATGCAAATGAGGAATACCTGATCCGGATGTCTGGTGATGATTCTGATGTTTGAAGCAGTCAGGATCGTCTGGAATTCGACAGATTCATCTGATATCTGACAGAATCATCTGAGATCTGACAGAATCATCTGAGATCTGACGAATTCATCAGACAAATTTGTCAGAGACCTGCAAGCAGAAAAATAGATACAAAATACAACGAATACTATTGTGCTAATAAGGGGAAACAACACCAAATGAATGTATGAATATTGGATAATAGTTATGAACAAAAATTCAAGCAAATTACAATATTCTAATGACAAATCATGATCTTAGTATGCAATCTAAGCTAAATGGGTGAACTCCAAATGCAAAATAACATAAACACTGAATAAACTATCTAATTTGCAGAATAAAATAGCAGAGAAAAGGTTGAGAAGTGCAAACTTCAGGCACTGATTGCCTCAATATGGATTGCAGTCGAGATCGTCTCGCATCAGTACGAAATCGCCTCGAATTCGACAGGTTCGCCTCCGATCTGAACAGGTTCGTCGACGACGATAGGTGCTGGCTCCGGCTGAAAAATAGTGATGTACCTGCAACAAAATTGGTATGGGACCAGTGCAAATGCAAAATAGGGATGATTTAACGTAGATGGAGTTAATTTGCAGATAATTTCAGCCAGGGGGGTGCTAAGGGAATAGTTTAGGATTAAATAGGCTTAGGGGAGTAGTTAGGAGGTTGGAGATCATCCCAATTTGGGAGATCTCCAACGGGGGAGGGTCCCTAATGGCGCAGACACGCTTCTGCCCGGATTGGAGACCCGTTGGAACAGAATCCAACTTTGCAAAATCAGTTTTGCGACAAGATCGTCTGGACGTCCTAGTCCAGACGAAATCGTCAAATCTCGGGCGATATCGTCTGATCGGCGACGATATCGTCAAACGGTCAAAACAACCTCTAAAAATGGCGCAGAAAAGGGGGAAACGGATTACCCGACGGTTAACGGGCGGTTTGGGAGGTTAAATTTGAATTTTAAATTATTTACTAAGGTGAATGTAATTATTGTAATTTTACTGTGCCAATTTTAGGGTGCTACAGGTTGAAATCTCACCCTTTAACTATAGAAGATAATTTTTATAATGGTTGGGGTATGTATGGTGAATCTTTGTTTTCTCACTCTTTGACTGATGAAATTTTTGTTTCACTTGATATGCAAGATGTTGAAACTTCTATTTCAAATGAATATTTCACAATTCTTACACAATCAAAAAATGACATGCCAATTGCAGAAATAGAGAAGGTTCTAAAATTGAATCACTTTGAAGATGAATTTATTGAACACCTTGCTGAAATTGAAAATGAAGAAATGGTATTTGATGAAGACAAAGAACTACAAGGTGACCATGATGAAGACCATGAAGAAAAGGAAAAAGTGACAAATGCTCATCAAATATTGGTAAATGCTAATAATGATGTGTTGAGTATAGATGACGAGGTAAAATCTTCACCTTTCTCATTGGTTACAAAATTTTCAGGTAATGGGTTGCATGATAAGTTTTTGGATGCTAATGCTATCAATGATGAAATATCAAATGTTGTTAACAAGAAGTTGGAGACAACTTCTAAATTTTTTGCCATAAATGAAATGAAGGAAAACACGTTTGAAATGCTTAATCAAATTCATGCGCAATCAACTAGTAAATCTAGGGCACAAATTTTTAATGATCTTCTTATACCAAATATCTTATATGCTTGTCAATTCTTGAATGATTGTGATTGCTTTAAAAACTTTGAAAGTTATTTGAATTTGAAATTTTTAGAAATAGGTTCTTATTTGCAAGATATCCTATTTGAAAAGGGGAGCCTAGTTCTAAATTATGAATCAAATTGTGAAATTTACACCTTTTTGAATAAGCAAAGGATAATTAAAAATCATGTTTTCAATTTCAAATTTAATGAATCAAATTTTAAACATAGAATTGCTTATCAACTTGAATTAAATTAGTGGGATAAGATAGGCATAATAAGAATTTATATTTTTGTCCTAATATTATTTTTATTGGATTCTTATAAAAATTGGCAGGCATATAATCATATATGTTTTCTAAAGTGTGTTAATCGTATTTGGGATCCAAGAAAATGATGGCAGAAATTTTACAGTGTCTTGTACATAATGTATATTTTTGTAAATAGTCTTTTGGATTTTGTTTTCTTTTTTTTTGTGTTTGTACATAAGTTGTGGTTTTGTAATAATTTTTCATTGGTTCTGTTGTCAATGTTTTCAAGTTTAGGAAGTGGGTTCACTCGCTTTATCAACTTTGCAATTTTGGTTTTGCAAATTTATTTTTTGTATAGCTTGTTATTTTGTGAGCTTGTTAGTTAGTTATTTTTCTGAATTTATTAGTTGGTGATGTTGTTGATGGTTTTTTTTTTTGGTAAGTTAATTTTATTTAAAAAGGGGGGAATTTGAAAGGCGCCCCAATGCCTTGTACAACAGAGGAATAGAAAAGAAGTAGTGAGAAGAACAAAGCAGAAAGGTAAAAAGCTTAGCAGAAAAAAAGGAGGAAATACTCTAACAGAAAGGAATAAAATAGAGGAAGAAGCAACTTAAGGACCCAGAATAGAACAAAGCCTTCCTTTGGCCTGAAGGAAATATAAACCAAAGTAGAGGACATCAAATGTGAGGACCATTCTTAGAGAGGAATTTTAGCAGCACCTGTGTCCAACACGATGTCTTTTTTAGCATTGATTAGATCAAATTTAGCAAGGTTATCCACCTCAGGAGGCAGCGTATCAGTCCACGTCAGCATCCCTTGAGCATTGACACCAATATTGGCCAATCTATCAGCAACAACATTAGCCTCCCTATAAGCATGTTGGATAATAGTATTATGTTGTTGGCTAAGGATTTGTTTGCTTTTCTCAACAATAGATCTAATCTTCCAGCTGTTGGGTCTTGAGGTCTTTAAATAATTGATGATATTTAGAGAATCCCCTTCAATAATGATGTTTCCTGGAATATTCTTGATGAATTGGAGACCTCTCCAAACTGCCCTAGCCTCTGCTGAGTGATTGGACATGATGCCCAATGGTTCGAAGTAAGCAAATATAGACTTACCAAGGTGATCACAAAAAATACCTCCAGCTCCAGTAATTCCCAGATTTCCTTTAGCAGCTCTGTTGATGTTTATTTTTGTTTGTTTAGTGTTTATCAGATTTTTGATTGTGTTTTTAGCATAGTAATAAAAAAACTTTGCCAAATTTTGGAGTTTCATTATTTTGATGTGTGTTGTTGAATTTGACAAAGTTTCAGTGAGGTTTTCTTGATTGAGGTAGTTGTTATCGAGACACTAATAATTTGATGATTTTATCTGGTATTTGGGCCTCGGTCATATAGGATAAAATTACCTATTTTGAAAAACCAATAAAACCTGGAGAAAAGGAAAAGTGAGATGTTAGTTTATATCTTCATGAATGTGAACTAAGATAAGGAAATTTGAAATATTAGAATCATATTGCAAAAGCTTCATGAGTACCACAAACACATTAAGGAATATTTTTTGAAATTTTAGATGTATGAAGTTGTCAATTTTGCATATTAAGGTGAAAAATTTTATATACTCTTTCAGCCTTACCTGATCTCTAACCCAAGTGGCAAGTGGATTTTTTGAAAAGTATCATATTACCGAATCAAAGAGAGGGGAAAAATGAGAGATAAAAAGGGAGAAAAATGAGATAAAAATGAGTAGAAAAATGAGAGAAAAATGAGAAAAAATATGATGAATAAAACTAAAAATGAAGTCAAATATATCACCATAGTCTAGATAACCTTCACTAGGGCTATAGATGCCTGATTGGCAGTGGAGCTAGGTCTAGACAGAAACCAACATGTAACATTCAAGATTTACTTAAAATTTTTGAATTTCAGATAATCTTCACCAGAGCTATAGATGCTCGGCTGGCAGTGAAGTTATGTCTTAAAATAAAAGAAATGTAATATTCAAATTTTCATGATATGAAACATTCAAATTTGCCTAGTATTTGGGAGTTTCAGACAACCTCTACCGGAGCTATAAATGCTCGACTGGCAGTAGAGCAATGCCTGAAGATAATTAAGTGAAGGTATTTCTTCAAAGAGAATTTATTCATAGCCTGAAATACATAATTGACAATGGAATGTTGAATGCTTTCAAAATGTATAGATTGAATCACTTTACACACACTGAGCTAATACTAATGATTCTGATGGTTCATGTCAAATTGTTCTATTCTCATTATCTGGATATAATTAACGCTTATAATTCTAATATTTGGGTTTTTGTTGTTTTCAAAGTTTGGTTTTTTAATTCCAAAATATCCAAGGATATTTACCAACAGAGTCACCATTTGTTGTGACTCCTTCACAACGACCCCAAAATTTGGGGACCCACTTGAAATTTGAAATCTTGTTTCAAATTTTTGCTTGCGCTTATTGTTCACCATTGTCATCATTGAAATATCAAGAATGCTTATCTTCCTCCGAATGGTCTTATAGCAGGGTCCATTGTTAAAATTCACCTCATGATCTGAAGATCCTAAAGTTATGCTTGTATGGTCATTTTGATTATGGTCTTTGAGTTGTATTATTGTTGTTATGTTATGTTTATGTCAAGGATGTTTTGTTTTGTTTTGTTTGTTATTAATATTGATAGGTTAGGTTTTGTAAATATGTTTTGTGTTATGTTAAATTTTTAAGTCTCATGTATACCTAGTATTTTTTGGTTTATTTTATATGTTTTGTTATGTTATGTTGTTTTAGTTTTATGTTGTCTTTAAATTATATGTTTGTTATTTAGTATATATTTTTGGTGTTATTTTAATATATTTTCATTTATTATAGTGGTGTTCATATAGGTTGCATGTTCGTATGTTATGTTTAGTTATGTCTTGTTTTAAATTAATTAAATTATAAAGTTTTATAACTTTATAATTTAATATAGTTAGAATGGTTATTTTATAAATATGTTTTAAATTAATTAAATTATAAAGTTTTATAACTTTATAATTTAATTATATTTAAGAATGTTATTTTATAAATGTTTTATATTCTAATTAATATTTGTCTTATTGGCAGGATTATAACTTTAATTTTTGAATGCCAATGATGAGAAATATTAAATCCTTTGAAAAGGGTTTATTGATATTAGGGTTTCAAGAATTCATTTTTAAAAACTGATGGAACGGAGCAAACTAATCAAGAGGAATGAATTTCTCAAGTTATAAATGGAGAATTAGAAACCAAAGAGAGGGTCGGACAGGTTGGAGAAAAATAGGAAAGATTGAAAGGAGCCAAATAGAAGACCAAGTTGCAGAGGAAGCTACATTTGCACATGAATAGAGAGACTTTGTTGGATTCATTGTAAGATCTAATATTTTGTATCAAATTCATTTTTTATTAAAAGCAAGCACTATTGTGGTGTTTTTAATTTATAAGTTGATTGATATAATTTTTTAATTAAAATTTCTGTAGAAGATAGCACCAAATTTGTGGTAGGATTGTGTAAAATTGGGTCTACCTGAGTTTAGTTTTCAAAGTTGTGTTTTTTTGTATTGTAGCAAGTTTGTCCAAATATTTTATTCAAATTTGTTTCTTTACCCTAAGACCTTTTTAATTTATTTGAGGCATTAATATTTAAGATAAAACCTAGTTTATTTTATAAAAGATTTAAATTTTACAACTAGGTTAAAGTTTGAATTTATCACTCAAATATTTAATTCTATAAATATTTTGGGTGAATAAATTTCACAGAGGAGGGAATCAATAAACTTTTGATTTTAAATTTCATAAAGTTTATAAAGTTCATTGAATTTGTTTTATTAAAACCCTAAGTTGAATTTCAAAGATTCAGATTTATAGAAAGGGTTGTAAAATTTATTTAGGTCAAATATTTAAGTTAATAAATATTTGACAAATAAATTTTCAAGAGAGAGAAGGATTATATGGATTATTGATTTTAATATCATAAAATTTTAAAATCCATAATTTGAGATTTATTTATGTTTCTGGAAGTTTGATTTATTAAAATTTTCAATCTCAAATCATAAAGTCCAAAGTATACTATTGAAAGGATTAAATTTATTTACTTCAAATATTTAGTTTAATGAATATTTGAAAATAAATAAACATCACATTAAAGAAGATTACGTGAATTCTAATTTTCATATTATAAAGTACAAAACTTTATAATTAGAATTCATACATATTAATTATTTCTATTTATTTATTTCAAATATTTGAATTAATAAATATTTGGTTTAAAAGGTTATATGAATTCTAATTTTTATATTATAAAGTACAAAACTTTATAATTAGAATTCATACACATTAATTATTCATATTCTATGAAAAGAAGCAAGGATTATAAAGCTTAGAATATTCTAAAAGCCCAAACATAGGGTTTTAAAGTGTTTTACTTTTGTATTAGGTTTTTATTTTTTCATCATTTTTGATCTGTTTTAGCTTCATTCATGAAATAAATGTATGTTTTGAATTAAAATGCTTTAAAATATTTATGCAAGTTTAATATAAGGTTAAAAGCATTTTTTAATCGACAAGTGTTGGTGGAATAATCAGGGAGGGACGTTTTTCGCAGGACTGCCCAAACTACCAAACTCGTTTCGGCCATATCTCACTCATCCGGACTCGGATTGAGCTAAAATTTTGAGGGTAGATGCCTGAAAAACCCTAGAACATCTCCACCAATTTTCATATCATTTGGAGCAACACAGATCCTAGCGCATCCCTATGTGTGAACGAGATATTTGGCAAGCGGCTATGCGAGGGTTTCATCTGGGTTGAGTGCAAGCAGCTCCAGAGGTTGGTTTTTAGGGCCTTCGGGCCCTAGCGGCCAATATTTTTGTGGTTTATGCTCAATATTTTAGCAGGAAATGTTGCAGGGGATCCAATATGGGTTAGAAATTTGTCTTTCAATAGATCATACTGTGAACTTGAGTGACAACGGCTTCCAATTTGCTGCACAAAAGAAAAGTGAAAACCATACCTTTCCACGGCGTCTAGGGCAAGGATTAAAGAGATCACGAAACAAGTTTCAAGCAGTTGATCAAAAAATGGCTCATATCTCAAGTGAATCTGGTGCTAAGGTGCACCCACAAAATAATTCTACTGTGAAAACCCCTGTCAAGGGTAAGAATTTCGAAGACTCGGTCCCAAAAATGAATTTTAGGGATGCCCTTCATGGTGGACAGCCTCAGCCCAATGCTAATATCAATCTTAGGGCTTCCCATAAACCTCTAAGAATGCCTAAGATTGATCCCAGGAAAATGGAGTCGGGATGTCTTAAAGCAGCTGATGGAACTCCTATTGTTAAGCTTGATATGGGTAACATTCGGACCGGCATTGAAGATTTGGAAAAAAGAGGACTAATTTGTCGGTTCGTGGGTTTTCGTCCGAGTCTATCCGCTTTCAAAGTCTGGGCTGCAAAAAGCTGGAAAACTAAAGGTGAGTTACAAATCTCTATTTATCCAAATGGTTATTTTCTTGTTTTATTTGCTAATAATGAAGATAGAGAGAAAACTTTTCAAGGGGGTCCTTGGTTTTTTGGAAGGGCAGGGCTTTTCATGAAGCCCTGGCATACTAAATTTAAAGCCGAAGAAGAGATGCCTTCTATAGCTCCCGTGTGGGTTAGACTCTTTGGCCTCCCTATTGAATTTTGGAATCCTACTATTTTTTCTTCAATTGGAAACTCTTTAGGAACTTTTATGATGTCTGCTGATTGTACTCAAAATTTTGAACATATTATTTATGCTCGAATTTGTGTTTTAATGGATTTTGACAAACCCCTACCTAAAAAGATCACATTACAATTTGGGGAAGACACTTGGGAGCAAGTAGTGGACTATGAGAACATTCCTTTTCATTGTAGAATTTGCCATGAATATGGTCATTTGGCCAGTGCTTGCCCAAATAAAATTCTTGATCAAAAGAAAGAAGATATAAACTCAACAGGTTTCCAAATACCTAAGAAGAAGAACACTCAAAAAAAACTAGTTATGAAGGATCAATCAAAGTCATCTGCTAATATGTTTGAAATCCTTTCCACAAATGATGTCCCAAGTGAGGAAGAGGAAATAATGGAAACTAAAATCTTAGAAACACAATTTAAATATGAAGGGAAGAACTCTAGAGACAAACCAACAAATCAAAGGTTTTCAACAGAAAAAAAGGAGAAAATTTACACAAGAAAAACAATCTTTCAAATGTCAAAACTTCAAATAATGCAGGTCCCAATATAGACTCCGTTGAACCATCTAGTAAAATTTTGGCTGTGTACGAGCATTCTTCAAGGTTAGAAGCCATCTCAGATTCAATTGGAATAAGTCAAGAAACAGGGAAAAAAATTGAAGATGGATTCTAATCAAAAAGCAGGTCGCAAGACCAATCAATATCATATGGTAAAAGAAGGTGAAAAGCTTGTAGAGGAAGGTAAGATTAATGCCCTTCCCAAATTTTTTAGCCCTGGTATTAATGAAGATCATCACTTGGAATATTAGAGGACTCAAAGGGAGTCTTTCAAAACAAAATGAAATTAGAAGAATGATTCAGATAAATCATCCACATCTTGTTTTCCTTCAAGAAACAAAGATGTCAATGGAGGATATGGACTCAATTGCCAGTAAAATTTGGCCAGCTGGAAAAGTGGTTTCCCTCGGTTCCCAAGGGACTTCGGGTGGCATTGCTTGTCTTTGGGACCCAAAAGAGGTAGTTATTCACCATATGGTTGGCAGTTGGGGTTTGTTGGCTATAGCTATTCAAAGTAGACATTCCAACCAGATTATGCTCTGCATTACTATTTATGCTCCGACTTCTTTGGAGGAAAAAAGAAGACAGTGGAAGGATATTACTCATATTATCTCTCATTTTCCTAAAGCTTGGATCTTGATCGGAGGAGATTTCAATACCATCCTCTCTCTGGATGAGAAAAGGGGGGAAATAGAAATTTGGACAAAAGCACCGACCTCATGAGCGAATATATTGCAAACCTCCATCTTGTGGATATCCAACCGAGATAATGGCCTTATGACTTGGTCTAACAGAAGGCAAGGCTTAGCTTGTATAATGGAGAGATTGGATAGGTTTTTGCTCTCTAAAAATTTCTTAATCCATGGTCACATTCCTAAAGTGAAGACTCTTAATAATGTTGGTTCGGATCATTGGCCGATCATGGTGGAAATGTGGAAAACCAATGTGAGTTTCTCTCCTTTTCATTTTCAATTAATGTGGCTTAGAGACATTTCCTTCAGACCTCATGTGCAACAATGGTGGAAGGAAGGTAAACCTAGGCATGGGACTAAGATGTTCTGTTTTGCCAAAAGACTGCAATACATTAAATCCAAAATCAAGACTTGGAACTGGAAAGAGTTTGGGGATGTTCATAAAAAAAACATGAAGTTATTGCTCATCTTGAAAATTTGAATAAGAAAATCCATTTAGATGGCCTCACGAGAGAAGAGAAGTGCAGATGAAATTAAACTCACAACTCGGTTAGAGGAATGGGAAAAAAGAGAAGAAATCTTATGGAAGCAAAAATCTAGAATTCAATGGCTCAAAGAAGGAGATCGAAACACAAATTTCTTCCACAAATCTCTTCTAGCTCGAAGATCTCACAACTTTATTTCTTCCTTAAAATCAGATTCTGGAGATGTTGTTTATACTTGGGATGGCATGAACTCTATTGTTGTTGATTACTTTTCCAATATTTTTGCTGCTACTCCTCTTGACTCAGCTTCACAACAAAATGTTCTTCAAGCAATCCCTTCTCTTATCACTTCTGAGGAGAACTCTATTTTGACTGCTCCTGTTACTATCAATGAGCTTCAACAAGTAGTTTTTAAAATGCAAAAGGGAAAACCCCAGGTCTTGATGGTTTTCCCATTGAGTTCTACCAAGAGTTCTGGGATATCCTTCATGTTGATTTATTAGAGGTGGTGGAAGAAGCCAGGAAAGCCAAAGAAATTTTGAAGGTTATCAATAAAACTTATATTACTCTTGTTCCAAAAGCTCAAGAGGTTGATCATATCTCAGCTTTTAGACCTATTGCTTTATGTAATGTTCTTCTCAAAATCATTACTAAAATCATGGCGAGAAAGGTTGAAGCCTCTTTTGCATAAGATTATTTCCCCAGAGCAAGGGGGTTATGTGGAAGGACGTCAAATAGTAGATGAGATAGTTCTTGCTCAGGAAGCCATCCATTCCATGGATATGCAAAATTCTCCTTCCATGTTCATTCGGTTAGACTTATCCAAAGCTTATGACAGAGTGGATTGGCACTTCCTTATCAAAGTTTTGAGGCAATTTGGTTTCTCTAAGGATTGGATGGATTGGATTATGGGATGTATCTCTTCAGTTTCCTACTTAGTTCTTATCAATGGCAGGCCTTCTCAGTCATTCCCAGCTTCCAGAGGTATTAGGCAAGGTGACCCGCTATCCCCTTATTTATTCATCATTCTTGTTGAATGCTTGGGTAGGACTATAACCAAAAAGAGGGAAAACAAAACCCTTGAGGGAGTTACCATTGCTCATGGAGCTAGACCTATCTCTCATCTTCAATTTGTGGATGACTCTACTCTTTTAGGTAAAGCTACAGTTAAGGAAGCTTCTAATATTAAGCAAATCATTAGCTATTTTTCTAAGGCTACTGGGCGAGTTGATAAATGAAGACAAATCTAAAGTTATTTTCTTTCACTGCTCTCGCTAGACAGGAATCCATGGTCTTGGATAAATTAAGATATAAGAAGACCTCCCTTCCAATCACTTATTTAGGTATTCCCATAAATATTCAAAGGCAGAAAAATAAATATTGGAATTGGTTGTTGGACAAAGTCAAGAAGAAAATTGGAAAGTGGACCAACAAGTGGCTTTCTTACGGGGGTAGAATCACCTTGGTAAAATCAGTCCTTCAAGCTATTCCTATTTATGTTTCTTCCATTTTGAATATCCCAAAGGTTGTTCTTCGAGAATTGGATCAAATCAGTCATCGTTTCCTTTGGAGTGGTACTAAGGAGAAAAGAAAATGGGCCTTGGTGAAATGGGATACTTTATGTCTTCCTAAGAGTGAAGGGGGGTTAGGATTCCGGTCTTCTATTAATAACAACAAAGCTTTAGCTGCTAAATTATATTGGAGGATGTTGCATAACCCCAATGCTCTTTGGGCCAATAATCTCCATGCTAAATATGCTGAGAACAAAAGTCCTGAAGACCTTGTTCGCTATCAACTTCCTACCAAAGGTTCTCCCATTTTAGCAGTTCTTAAGACTGGTGAGGATTTGATAAAGAAAAAATTATTTTGGATCATTCATAATGGTCAACAGGCAAATTTTTGGACAGATTCTTGGGATGGTCACAAGCCTTTGATAACTCGGTTTCCCGATTGGAGGCCTTGGATGGAGGAGCTTCACCGAGCTAATTGGATAAAGGTGGCTAATTACTGTCGGTACCATACTGGTAATTCAAAGGTTGGTAGATATTGGATCCCTATTGAGGACTGGCCTATTCAAATCCTAGAAAGGCAAAGACAAGATATCCAAGGCATCCTTCATATGAGATCCCTCTCTTGGTCCCATGAAAAAGATTGTTTTGGATGGAACAACACTACTAAGGGTGAGTATTCGGTTGCTCAAGGTTATTTGACCTTATGCCATAATAATCCCAACCATTCTTCTGACATATTTTCTCGATTGTGGGCTCAAAAGCTCTGGCCTAAGGTGAGGTTCTTTAATTGGCTTTTATTGCATCGTAGGGTGCTTATTGGTGAGCAACTTATGAAGCGTGGTTTTCATGGCCCTTTTAGATGTGAAATGTGTGAAGAGAATGTAGAAAATCTCAACCATATTTTTATTGAGTGTACTTTAGCCTCTGAGCTATGGAGGAGAATGGCCACTTTACTTGGCTTACAATGGTCCAATTTTTTTACTTTTGAACAACTTTGGAGGGATTGGCCTAATCAAGAGGGTGTTGATCATTTTATTAGGGAGTTAGTTTGGATGGGTTCTACCATTCTTCTTTGGAATATTTGGAATGAAAGGAACAACCAAATTTTTAATCAAGATAGGAAGGATATTCACTATATTTGGCAAAAGACCATAGCCAACTTAGTTGAATCAGTCCATCAACTCCTTAATCACCCCCAAAACTCCCACCAAAGATGGGATCAAGTGATGCAAATATTGAAGATTAAATCTTCTAAGGGCAACCAACTTAAAGGGAATGTGAGTATTAGTAAGATGGATAGGACTAGAAATTGGCAACCTCCTCCTAAGGATTTTGGAAAAGTCAATACTGATGGAGCCTCTAGAGGGAACCCTGGAAAAGCCAGTGTGGGAGGAATTGGTAGACTTTCAGATGGCTCCCTGGTTTTTACTTTTGTTGAGAATTTGGGTATTCTTTCCAATAACCTTGTTGAGGGGTATGGTATCCTCAGAGGCCTTCAGGAGGCTACTAAGGTTGGATGGGAAAAGGTGTTAGTTGAGTCTGACTCTCAACTTATGATTAATCTCTTGAAGACTCCTTCTAAGAATCATAAGGTGGATTGGAGAATAAAAAGAATTATTGAGAAGATTCAATTAATCCAGATGGGATTTTTGAAAGTTGATTACAATCATGTGGTCGAGAGATCAAAACAAGAGTGTTGATGCTTTAGCTAATTGGGCTTTGGACAAAGGTGATCTTACTTGTTATGGCCACCCTCCTATATGGTGGGCTTCTCAAATTAGGGAAGCTCTTCTTTCTATCATTTCTTTGGATGGCTCCAGTTCTGAAGGTACCTAGTTTCTTCTTGCTTTTTTTTTTTTTGCTTCTCTTTGGTTCATTCAGGTTTTTTTAGTTCCCTAGCTCATTCTATTCTTTATTTTGTTTCCTCTGTTGATTCTTGCCTTAATAGTCTTCTGGTCTAGATAGGTCATTGTTATGTTCAATTTTTTTCTTTTTTTCTTTTTTTTTTTTTGTTTAGTTTTTTAAGGTGGGTGGGTTCTTTTGTTTTGTTTTGTTTTTGTGTTCTTTGTGTTGTTTTTTGTTGTTCATGTGTTTTTGTTGTTTTGTGTTTTTTTTAATGTTTTTTGTTATTGTTCTTGTGTTTTTTTCGTTCTTGTTCTTGGGTTTCTCTTTGTTTGTGTTATTTCATGTTTTTATGTGTGAGTGTTTTCTATGTTTTTTGTTTTTGTTTATTGTCTATTGTTGGTTGTTTTTTATTTTTATTTTATTTTTAATTTTTTAGGTTTTGGTTGTGTTTATTTTTCATGTTTTTTTTGGGTTATGTCTTTGTAGTGTTCTGTTGTTTTTGTCTTGTTTGTGTTTTGTTATGTGGTTCTTGTGTTTTTCTATGTGGTTTGTGTTGTGGTTTCTTTTATCTTATTGTGCGTGTTTGGTTGTGCTTTTGTTTTTGACACACTCAAGGAGCATGTTTTTTATTTTATTTTATTATTTTTGTTGTTATTTACTTATTTTTAAATTGGTTTTGTGTGTTTGTTTGCTCCTTGAGTATGTCAAAGGTGGTAGGCCAGGTCCGAGTCCTGGGCATTTTTGGCGGAATGGATACCCCTGCCTCCTTGGGTCTTACCCGAAAGTGGCATCCCTTTTGGGATGTTTTCCACAAATAAAAAAAAAAAGCATTTTTAATCAAAGTTCATACTTTAAAATAGATTTACATTCTCAAATATTAGCTTTAAAAGCCAAGTTTATTCATTTTAAGGATGTAAATTATATTTATGAAAATGCAAGTAATGAATTCAAGATCCAAATATTTGTTATACTAGGCCCCTTGTTAAAAGTTGATTGTTAATCCCTAAAATTTTTGTGCACTCAATTGACATAAATTCATAACATGTTATGTAAAAGAACCTTGGAGAAATATATTTTATTTGCAAGAGAGGATTACGATCCTAAATGTCGGCTGATATTTGTAATAAGATAAAATCACACCTCAAAATGCCCCTAGACCCATGCTTTTTGGAGGGCTATCACCCCCGAATCCCTATTTGAGGCCCGACCCAATCCTAAAACCTAGTGAGTATATCATACATAGCATCTAGTACCTTTTAGTGTTAACCCCACTAGAATAACATGGAAAATATTCAACATATTTCTAACATCTTCAACAAGCTAATGAGACAAAGAATCTCACCAAAATATTTATCTATATTTTATCGAATGACTTCTTTAGAGTCTATCTTTTCAATCTAATTCATCAAGTAGAGCCACTGGGTGAATTGTTTTGATGATTCTCTTCAAGTAGGAAAACTATAGACTTCACTAGACTCCTAGTCAAGCTTCTTGTTAGGACTCCATCTTAACACTTTTATGTAATAACCTAGTTCATAATATAGGGATCCCATTATAATGTTTTGTAATAGTTTTGTAATATTTTTGTAATGTTTTGTAATACCTTATGGCACTAGATATTCCTAGAAAAGTGGCACATTTTATGTATCTATTATAAATAATGTAATTATTTTGTTTGGTAGAGATTCTATCTCAGGTGGCACTTTGCATGTAATCCAACCTTGAGCATAAAGTAGGGTTATGAAGAGTCTCTAAAAATTTGAGGGGACTGAATGGGTGTATATTTTTTCATAATTTAAATCAATGTATTTAAGTAGGTTGAAACCTCAAAGAGGCCCATGTATTTAAGGAGGTTGACACCTCAAATAGAACTTAGGATTAGGAGAAACCTTTAGGCCTAGGAATATTTTGACCATGTATTTTATATAGTGCATTGGATATAGCATCCAAAAATATCACCCTCCCATGCTATTAGAGAGGCAGGTAGTGTGCTCAAAGGTATGTGTGGAATCCTCAAACCTCCTCTACTACAACACTCACACACAAAGCCAATGACTAGTTGGGCTACACCAGTAGGTAAGACTCAAAAGTGAATTCAAAATATTTATCTTAGGTTTTCGTGCATCAATAATTTTGCTGCCTTCACTTGTCTGCCATTCGCTTTATAAAAAAATATTATTCTTGAAATAGTGCATACTATTCTTAGATCCCAAAGGTAAATAAAACATCATGTATTTATATGCACTCCTTGGTTTTTGATGGCGTTGGCACATTATGATTTTAAAAACTTCATTCGAACGTTGGCGCAATTTACTTTGATTATAATATTTAAATTTTTAATTTAAATATTATAAGGTTAACCTTAGTTTTTTAAACCTTGTAGTGATTAAAACCTTTAGTGGCCCAACCTTGACATTATTTGTATAAACCTTTGTCCTTCCTTTGAAAACAATTTGGCCTTCCTTTTATAAAACTTTGTCCTTAGGCCTTTTAAATCTTTATTAAATCTTTTTGTCACAACCTTCAAAATTTTATAATTATTAAATATATTTTTCCCAATCCTTTAAACCTTGTTGTTCTTCTCTTTATAAAAATTTATCCTCAAGCCTCTTGAACCTTTATAAACTCTCTTTATAATATTTAAATATTATAATCCTTAAACATATTTGCCTTGCTTTCCATTGTCCAACCTTGTAAACTCATCATTCTTGAAGAATATTTCTGCCTTGAATACCATGCTCTTCTGACATAAATCCTTTGACATCAATGACAAATCAATATGCTTAATATTTCCAACAATATCCCCCTTTTTCATTGATGGCAACGCTTACAAAAATTTTCTTTTACTACAAATGGATTCCCAAACTGTTTCCCTTGACAATTTTCTCCCTCTTACTGAAATCTCTCCCCTTTGACATCAATGGCAAAGGGCTCCTTTTAGGGCTAGAAATAAAACACTTAGCTCAGCCCCTTCAACACCTCATTTTCTTGAGGTGATTAATTTTGGGATGGGAGTAAAGCTACTCCTAACTTACAATTCTCTTCTTATTTTTTAATATTTTTCCACACTTTTGAAGTCATACCTCTTTGAACATTTTGAGCATCCTTTTTCTTGCTTGTCTTTGGAAGTTTTGGAAATTTTATTCTACACCACTTTGCTCTATGCCCAAAATTATTGCAATTGTAACACATGATGTTGTAGTACTTGAAATGTGCAAATAAATTCTTGGTGAAGTTATAATAATTCCTACCATAAACCCTGCAATGTATAGCTTTATGACCAAAATTATAGTAATTAAAACACATGATATTGTAATCCTTGGAAAGTGCAAGTGACTTGAAATTTCTCTTGTTGAATCCATAATAATTTATATCATGAACCCTACAATGTATAGCTTTATGACCAAAATTATTACATGAGAAACAATAAACTTGGAAGAAATATTCATATTGCCTTGATCTCATGGTTCTTTCTTTGATTTTCTTATGATGGTCCCTGTTCCTTGATGATTCTTTGTTTACTTCCTCTTTGATACTACCACTTCTCAATTTATTAGTATAGGTCTTAGGCTCTTCTTCAAATACCTTATTTTATGCTTCTATTTATTTTGAGTTTGAATCCTCTTCTTGTACATCTTGACCTTCCTCATAACCAAGTCTAGTATTTATAAATGGAGATCTCTGTGTTTTGATAATATCATCTAAATATTTTGATATTTTTCTAAACTGATATATCTTATTATAGAATTTATCAAGTCCCTTATAATGTTAAATTTATATTGTAGTATTTCACATTCTAGTTCTTTTATCTTTAATTGTTTAGCCATACCTTCTTCAACTTTCTTTGCTTCTTCAACCTTAAATTTAAAGTCAGTGAGATCCTATAGAATTTTTGCCTTTGTTTTCTCATCCTCTTGTATTTGAGCCTTCAATATTAAGTTCTCCCCTTTTAAATCTTGAATATCAACAACAAATTCCTCTTCCATATAAATTGCCATTTCCTTTTCATATTCTAAAACTTTCTCTTATTCTTGGTCTTTGAAAATAGGTGCATCTTCATTCTATTCTATGATCAAAAGTAGAATTTCTTCTTTTTCATTATCAGAGAAGATTTCATCACTTTCACTTGAAGTATTGCTTTCTTCTTCAACATAAAAAATCTTCTTGTGCCTTTGAAAAACTTTTTCTCATGCTTGCCTTGACCATACCTATTTTTCCTTTCATAATTAAACTTTATTTCCTTATTTTTCTTGTAATCCATTTCTTCTTCACTGCTACTACCTCCTTTTTGTGGACAATTAGCTGCATAGTGACCAATGTTACCACAACTAAAATATTTCATAGTCTGCATGCTTTTGTGTTTTCTTGGACCCTTATTATTTCTTCTCACAAAGTTAACCTCATCTTCACTACTTGATTCATCACTTGATTCTTGTTATTTATTCTTTTCTTTCTTTGAAGCTTTGAATACTACCTATCTTTTTTATATTTGTTCTTTTTTGTTCTCATATCAGAGGCTATGATAATTCCATGTAACTCATCCATAATTAATGTTTTAAGATCCTTCATCTCTTATATTTCTAAAATATTTACACCATACCTCATAGGGAGTGACCTAAATATTTTGTAAACAATAGTAGATTCCTCAATATTTCTCCAAGTCCATTAATAGTATTGACAACCTCATCAACATGAAATAGATACATAGCAATACCCTCATCATATTTCATCTTTAAGTCTTCAAACTTCCTTCTATATGTTTGAAGTTTTACAATTTTGACCTTGTCGTCTCCTTCATATGATCTCTATAATTTATCCCACATTTCTTTTAATAAAGTGCATTGCATGACTTTCACAAAATCTTATTCACATAACCCACTCAAAATTACATTCATTGCCTTGGCATTATATTCATATGGTTTCTTACCACTTGCATTTGTAGGAGGATTTGTAGATGGTGTGAATCCATTTTCAATAGATTTCCATGTATCATATCCATGTACCATCAAATAAGTCTTCATCCTCACACTCCAAAAAGCATAGTTCGTCTCATTAAACAATGAAGTCTTATTTAATGAAAACCCTTCCTTATTAGCCATGTGTGTTCCTGTAAGATCTTCCTTCAAGCTATTAGGCTTTCATGAAAGAACTCACTCTAATACGAATTGAAGAACACAAGCTTATATTGAGAGGGGGGTGAACAGTATAAGATAAATCTTTTTACTTTTCTTTCCAAAGTAGAATTTTCCAATATTATCAATTGCAATAATGAAATAATGAAAATATCATCACACACATAAGAGACATAGATTTAACGTGGTTCACCCAATGTGGGCTACATCCACGAAGAAAATATTTCTTATAAATTTTCTCAACAAATCTCTTGGGAACCAATTCCCTATTACAATGTTTATGGGCACCAACCCAAAGGAGACACCAATCCCCTATGCTCAATTTTATGGAACTCTATCCACAAGATATACCAATTCCATTTACTATGGTTTGTAGAACTTTATCTATATGAGACACCAATCCCTTTTATTATAGTTTATGGACCTCTATCCATAGGAGACACCAATCCCATTTGTTCTAGTTCATAGATCTCTATCCATAAGAGACACCAATCCCATATACTCTGGTCTACTTCAAGAATTTACACAAGGCTTGCTCAAATATTCTCTAAGCCTACACACAAGGCTTGCTAAAATATGCTCAAAGCCTACACACAAGGATTACTTACAAATCTTCTCAAATCTGCTTCAAGCCTACACAAGGCTTGCTCACAAATCTACTCAAATCTACTCCAAGACTACACACAAGGCTTGCTCACATCTCTACTCAAATTTACTTTAATCATACTCACAAGGCTTGCTTAAATCTTTGCTCAAATCTTCTCCAAGCCTACACATAAGGTTTTCTCATAACTATGCTCAAATCTGCTTAAATCCTACACACAAGGCTTGCTCAAATCTAACTCAATAACCTAATCAAATATGCTCTCAAATCCTACTCATAAACTCTGCTCAAATTGCTCACAAAATATGCTCAACCTACTCAATCATTCTAAATTTTTGCATAGAAACAATTGCATATATCTTTCCCGAAAGTGTTTTTTTTTACTAAGGTAATTCAAATATAATCTACCCAAAATTATTTTTCTTCATGAACATATAGAGAATGATATGCATTACAAATACTCAATATGTTCTTCTCACATTAATTAAGTTTGTCACTTCCACATATCTCACATTCATTGCATTCAAAAGAGTACTCTAGTATAGCACTTGATAGTTGACCTTCTTATGTACTTCCAAAATTAATCAAAACCAATGTTCAGACTTGCTTCACAAAACTGGTCTATAGCCCTTGCAAATTTACTCACAATATCAATCACAATAATGCACAAATTTGTTTCACAAAAATTGGTCTATAAAACTTGAAAATTTTCACTTCAATTTCACTCAAAGAAATGCACAACTATGTTCTCAACCACTTACACTTTTTATTCCCAATATCATTCAATACTCATGCACAACTTGTTCTCAAACCCTAGCTCATATATTTACAGTTTTAATCAAAACAATGCACAATTACTCTCAACTTCAATCAATCACTAATGTATATCAAATCAATCCTTATACCTCCAACCATATTTCAATAAAATATTTTCCTCAAATAAAACCACCTTGAGAAGGAGTTAAATCACCATACCTCTAAAAACTGCCTTGATGAATATGTGACCTCAAAACCTATCACAAAATAGTTTTCTTTTCTTTTGCCACTTCAAAAATAGGTTAGAAAATCTCCTTTTCAAATCATCCACATTAAAACCTTTCTTAAAAATATATGCACAATAATACTTTATAACTCCTTTTTAGTCTTTCAAAATAAATCTTGTAATAATGACTAAAACCTCAATTTTCTTTTTCTATGATTTGCCAAAAATACAAATAGCAATGATCATAAATACACCTTATTTATCATTTCTAAAAACATGCAAAATTGCAAGTCACAATAATCACAAATACACCTTATTTCTCCTTTCTAAAAACATGCAAAATTACAAATCATAATAATCATAAATACACCTTATTTACCCTTTCTAAAAACATTCAACAATTACAAATAATAATAATCTTAAATATACCTTATCATATCTTCTCAAACCTTATTTATCCTATTAATGATTCTCTATAATCATAATACATAAGACTGTAGACACCAAAACAACACCCATCCGATTATGTGACTGCAAACACTGATCGCTTTGACAAACACAGCCCCCAAGGCAGCCCTCAGAGGTCAAACAGTGGTCCTAACCACTTCCATAGCAATTTTGTAAGGTCAGGAAGCAATTTGGTACATTTAGACACTTTGCCCAGTACTCGTCTCACCCAGGGACGATTACTAACTTGCAATCGTCCCACCCAGGGACGATTGTTTTAATCGTCCCACCCAGGGATGATTACCAAGTTTAACGAGAAAAATGACAAATGACGCCAAGTGGCAGCCCAGAACAGTCAGTTGATGACTCCTGCCTTGCACGCATGTGTAGGTGGACAGAAGGGCCGTTAGAAGACTGTCACAAGAAGCAATTATGAAAACACAAGTCAATGGAGGACTCCCCTCCCTCTTGGGAAGACAAGACTGCCACATGGCACCTATGACCAACACATGGCATTTGTGCTTCCTTCCCAAAGGAGACCCCTTGGGTCTATAAAAGGTGAGACTTTTCTCACCCAAAAGATAGAGGTGGAAGGAGTTTTCAAGCAACGAAGTGCTGCCGAGTTGAAGACCCACTTGCATCCCTTTTGGTTCACCTTCCCACATCCACCAATCTCTTTTGCAAGGGAGGTTGTTGGGTGGCCTTTGGAAGCTCGAACCTCACCCAAATCCAACACATGGACACCTGAACCAACCAATTCACCGACCCCCCACTCCTAAGAGATTTTGGGCCCATCCCAAGTGGATTGGTGCTAAAATCAAGTTCCATCGGTGGGCTGCCCACTTGGGCACCCCACACCTTTTGGATTTAGTTGTAGTTCATTTTCTGTCATTTGTTCATATTCCATGTTATTCTTTGCTGTTTAATAGTTCAGAATCTTGAATCTTGATTTCAAAAGGTTTTCATCGAGTATTATCATGCTTTTGTTATTTTGGTTGTCCCACTGACTTGCAAGTAACAACATCCAATTTCTCGATGATGGAGGCCAAATTGGGAGAATCCGACCATCTGGGTCGTCCCAAAATGGCCCCAATTACATAACCCCCTTGTTTGCAGGCATTTTGCAGGTCTCGAGAATCAACATTGGAGCAGCGGCAGGTCGGCTTCTTCAACACAGTATCAATCGTCCCTGCAGGGGACGATTAACAGCAGCAATCGTCCTTTCAAGGGATGATTAACAGTAGCAATCATCCTTCCGAGGGATGATTACAAGGTAAAAGCAGATTGGCCGACTGTCTCAGGGGCAATGGCCTTTTGGTAACATTTTTTGTCTTCTGTCAAGTTTTCAAGCCATTTGGACTTACTGTATTTACTGTTTCAGGCAGATGTTTACATGCGTATTTCATTGATTTTAGAGAACGAACCCCTTTCATTTGCAGCAGGTGCTACTGACATTTTCATTGTTTCTTTGATTGCAGGAAAAGTAATCAGAGGTGAAGAACTTATCCACATCAGCGACGACAGCATCTTAGCCCGCCCATTGCAATCGTGGGCACGCGGGAAGAGGAAGACTAGGTCACACATTGTAATGAAGACAAATTTAACGCTCCTAACCCCCAAAATGGGAGGAGATGTCTATGTAACCGAGGATAAGATATTTGAATAAAGAGGGCTATGATTTCTTTGCATCTTGTCTTTCGTTTCCAAGTTGTCTCCTTTCTCTGTTTTAGTGCATAGGATCAAAGCGTTGCATTTTTGTCTTATGTTGCATAACTAGTGTTTCCTTTGCCCGGAATCTCGTGCTTTCAGTGGCGATCACGGTGGGACCCTGTCCCCTATTTTTAAAATCATAGAAACTGATTGAATGTTTGTGCTTGACAGGTACATTTTTCTTCTTACAGACTGTTAATCGTCTCTGCAAGGGACGATTTCTCTTTTGGAAATCATCTCACCCTGGGACGATTGTAAAATCGTCTCTGCTAGGGACGATTTCTGTTCTGGAAATCGTCTCACCCTAGGACGATTGTAAAATTGTCTCTGCAAGGGAGGATTTTTGTTCTGTTAATCATCTCACCAAGGGACGATTTTCTGTCTGCAACTTTTTAGAGCAAAAATTCAGAGGCAACTGGAGCAGGCAGAGAAGAGGTAGGGATTTTCATCATCACTATTGAAATTTTCTGTTTTTGTTTCTGTTTCTTTGACTGTTTTCATTTTAGCTTGCATTGCTTAGGAAAGGTCATTCATGCATGTTTCATTTTCGTTGGATAAAATGAACCTCACACACTCCATGAAACAATTTTAAACCAAGGAGCTAGTCGTAAGACCCTAGCCCTTGATCAAGACCATTGGTGGATTTAATCACCACCTTGGATTGATTTGCATACATTTCCTGATTGTCAACTGTTTTTAGGCATAAATTCTGACGAAGACAGACCGAGCGTAGCTGGGGTGATTCCCATGCGTGCGAGGATAAGTTTTCTATGGTAGGTGCCATTAATAGGACAATCCCCCTTCCGTACCGCCTATGTACCATGTACCTTCTGCTCTCATGTACCTATAGTCTCCCTCTCGTAAGGGTGGGTATATAGAGAGGTTGGTATATCGGCCTGGATAGTATATTGAAGGGGCAACCTTTTGGGAGTTATAAGAGCCTACATGATGCATTTAAACGTTCTACAAAACCTACAAAAATAAAACAAAACACCAAAATACACTAAACCAGTCTAGGGCACACCAAGAATCCTTAAAAGAGATAATCACGGTTTTGTGAATGTGTGTGTTTAATTATATTTAGTGTAGACAAAAAAAAAAATCATTAAAAACAAGATAAAAATCTACTTAGATAGTGTGGATGCACCACAATGGTGTACACCCGCAGCCAAGCCCAATCAAGGGCAGCAGCTCCGAAAGGTACACAAGAAGCGAGCACAGTCGCCTTCGCTTCGATCCCCGAGGATTTGGTCATACCGCCTTATCGGTCTAACCTACAAAAGAATCCAATTCAAAATCCTCGATGGGGTATGCCCATTCAAAGCATCCCCTCTCGAAAAGATGCCCTACATGCGGACCTTAATGTAAACAAAAAATCGCCCTCTCAAGCTAGACATGAGTGGCCGCAGTGCGATGAAGCGCTAACGGGGCACACTGTCCATTTGGAGGGACAACATGGATATGGCATCCCTTCTTTACCTCTCATCAGAACAGAGAGACCAAATCCAGAGCGTAGGGCTCCTTACACAGGGTGACCTAACTTCGCCTGCCCCTTACGCACCTATGAGAGAGAATATGAGGAAGATCATTGCATTCCTCAAGGACAACAACATACAACATAGGAACCTTATGCTTCTGCACCAGCCGGATATCATGATCACCCCTTGAGGCCAGAACCTCGAGCACATACCGCCTACCTCAACAGAGGGAAGCGACCCCTTGAGATTTTAGAGCATCAAAACTGAGGTAAACCCATAGGAGGAACATTTGAACCTTCTAAACAAAATAGGGTAGATCAAATTGACCCGGTTGTCGCCAGATATACCACCCATCAAGCCCAAATCATGCGGCTTAAACAAAGTCAGCAAGAGATAGAGTATCAATATCGCTTGGATAAAGAACGCATGCAACGTGAAGCGGATGAGTTACAATATGAAATACTTGAGAGAGGGCCAACCCCTCGCGTCCAAAGAGCCGAACAAAATGAGAGGCATAACCCTTTAACGCAGGACAGGTCTCCACGACCTCGTCAAGCTCTGCCTCCAAGACCTCATAGATTTGAGAGGGAGGCAACTCCCCGAAACCATGATGGGTACCTTCAGCAAGAGCTTGATCAGGGTCATAGGTTTCGCCCAGAGACTCCTCAAGAATTTTACGAGGAGTATGAACCAGAAGAGGAACATGTTGAAACTCTCCATCAAGGCAGGAGGGCTGCCATTCGGCCACCCCTCCATAGGCCTCCAGTTTACCGTAACTTGCAACAAGAGCGAACAAGAGAGGAAGAAATAAAATCTTTCGATGCATACCAAGTGCTATTGGAGCGTTTGGAGTCTGTGGAAACAAAAGTTGTTGGGCATCAAAAACCCACATTACGTCTACTCCACAGTAATCCGGTGCATCCTTCAGTTCCTGCGCCTCTTTACCCTGAACACTTCAAGTTGCCTCAATTGGTAGTTTTTAAAGGTGAGGAGGACGCACAAGAGCACATTACAATATTTCTAAGCTAGTGCTTCGCAATCCAATATAATGACGCGTTGCTGCTTAGAACATTCATAACCACATTCGCAGGCCCTTCCTCGGATTGGTTCACACAACTGCCCAAACACAGCATAAGCAGCTTAGATCAGCTAGTAGATGCGTTTCTTGAACGCTTCGCCTTCAACACAAGGAAGAAGGCATCACTAAGTGATTTAGCGAGCCTCAAGCAATTTGAAGAGGAAACAATGGCAGCGTATGGGAACCGATGGAGAGCTTTGCTTTCTAAGTTACCCTACCGTCCTCCCATGTCAGATCTCACACAAATTTTCACAAAAAGTTGCTTAAAATCAATCTCTGGTCTATTGTTGCTACGACAATACGACAGCCTAGAAGAAGCTTTGGCCCAAGCCAGACTTATAGAAGAGATTAAGATAGGCGAAGGCACAATTGCCAAGCCTAAGAAGAAAGAGTGGAATAAAACCACTAAAACTGGGACAACGCAACCACAACATGCTGCAGTCAATCAAGTTACGATAAATGTTCCCGTGCCTGTGCAAGAAATGCAGCCTCAAAAGGCTAACTATCAGGCAGTGCCTCCTGCTTACGAAAGAAATAACAGAAGACAGGAGCAGTATCAGCAGCGTCACCCTAGGTGAAAATTCACCCCATATGCGGAGTCTAGGGACTCCTTATTTGATCGCTTGTCAGCGGCAAATTTAGTTACTCTGCCAGAAATCCAAATTTTTGACCCTAACATTCCCAAGCCTAGGGGGTATAGGGAGGAATTGTATTGCAGATTCCATAGGCGCAGAGGACATGACCTAAATGGGTGCTAGAAATTCAAAGAACTAGTCCAGGATTTGATCGACAACAGAACATTGGTCGTGGACAACCCCATCGCACCAAACAACCAAAAAATGAGGGTATTCAAGGACCCCTTGCCTGCCCACGAGGCACAAACAAAACCGCTCCAGATTAACGAGGTGCGACAAGATCTTCCTGTGTAAGGATTTATGGGAATGATTAGCATTGTAACAACGAACAAAAGATACCCAGCAGTTGCCCCCGAGATAGCTGCGAGGGAAGTTCCGTCGACATCGCAGCCTCAACAACGCCCAATGCAGTTGCCTCCGCCTAGACCTGAGGTCACAATACGAACTAAACTCACGCAGAGTCTGCGGACCACATCGGCTAGGCTGTCCATCTATGAGATTATCCAACAATCAGCTCCCCATAGAGAAGCTCTTATGGACATTTTAAAAGCCATTAAAGTACAACCCCATGAGGCAAATTCTTTCAACGCCTTCGTGGGACATGTGAAACAATGTACGGAGCCTGTCATCACATTCAGAGAAGATGAGGTCAAAACAACATCAAATGACATTTCGGATCCACCCCTGCACGTTATCGCGTGGGTCAACGGGATCTCATACAAGAGAGTGCTGATATATATTGGCTTGTCCAGTAACATTATAACCACTACAGCGTTAAAACATTTAAAACTGCCAGTCTCTCACATCACCGCTTCCACGTACACACTACAAGCTTTTAACGATGCAATTTGCTCGACAGTCGGCACAGTTGTTCTACCTATCCATGTAGGACAAAAGTCAATACCCACATTGTGCCATGTGCTGGAAGGCGAAATGGCTTATAATATACTGCTAGGGCGGCCTTGGATCAGGGACATGAAGTGTGTCCCCTCGATCGCACACCAGTGCTTGAAGTATGCCTATGAAGGGAAAATACATGTAGTCCCAATGGACTTAGAGCCCTTCAAGTATTTCAATGCGGTAAAATTCATACCTCAATCGACCCTCCCTTCAATGCATTTGGATTTTCAATTAAATCCATCTAAACAGGGTCCAATACCGCAGGCACCACTGGTGGTCAATAAGGCAAAATCCCAGCCAGGTGAGACTTCATCATCGGCTCCTTCATCATCAACGCCACCTATCACGGACCAACAGAAGGACAAGGGAAAACAAATCATGGAAGAGGTTAAGCCCTTAGAAGAAAGGTTACCCATAATTTCAACAATAACAACAGAGGAAGCGCCCAATGCAATGGAAACCAAGATTCCTGAACCACCAAACATGGAATGGACTCAGGAAGGACTACCGTTTCCTCCCACCCAATCATCAACAATCACTGTTGAAATGGCTAGTACAGGCCTGGGGGAATACTTAGTGCAAAATGTTGTAGCAACCCCCACACTGGAGTCAGTACAAGACATGGGAAGACCTCGCATTCCCATTGGAACAATCGTCCCCCTAGGCTACCCATCGAACTAGACAAATTTTGTGTATGGAGGCTTTGATCATGGTCTTGAACCATGCCAACAAAAGGAAGGGTTTTATAGTATCAAAGAGAGGCATCGAAGTGGACCCAAACAAAGTCAAGGCAATCCTTGAAATGGCTCCCCCAACAACTATCAAGCAGCTTAGAAGTCTGCAAGGAAAGGTCGCGTCAATTAAATGCTTCATAGCGCAATTATCTGACAAATGTCGACCAATGAACAAATTATTGCACAAGGGGGTCACATTTCATTGGGATGACGAGTGCCAGTCAACCTTTGACGAAATCAAACATTACTTGGCTTCGCCACCAGTATTGGCACCACCTGGACCAGGTGTGCCATTCTACTTATACATCTCAGCTACTGAGGTGGCACTGGGTGCAATGCTAGCCCAAAAGAATGAACTTCACAAAGAACAGAGCTACTTACTATCTTAGCCGCACCACGGTCGATTACGAACTTAACTATGCATACGTTGAGAAACTCTGCTTGGAAGTGGTGTTTGCTACCAAGAGGCTACGCCATTACATGCTGAGCAACACGACGTATGTTGTGTCTAAGGAGAATCCATTGCGATACATGATGAGTCATACTTATCATAGTAGTCGCACGGCAAAATGGATCATGTTGTTGACGAAATTTGACATTGATTTTATTGGGCAAAAATCTATAAAAGGACAAGTCATAGCCGATCAACTAGCAGAGGCTCCTCTTGAAGACGATCAGCCTCTAGTCATAGAACTACCCTATGATGAGGTCTTCCATGTCTTAGAATCACCAGATTCTGAAGAGCCTGAGTCTCAGGTTGACATAACCTTATTTTTTGAAGGTTCTAAATGCGAGCAAGGTGGTGGCGCAGGAATTGTATTCTTCACACCACAGGGCACTCCAATGCCCTTGTCATTTAAATTAAACTTCCAGTGCACCAAAAACAATGCAGAATATGAAGCCTTGCTCCTAGGTCTTCAAACAGCAATCGCCATGAATATCAAAAGACTGAACATCTTTGGTGATTCGTTGTTAATCGTCAATCAAGTCAAAGGGGTATATCAATGCAAATGCCCAGTTCTAAAGGCCTATAAAGCCCTCGTGGATAAATTCTTGGCAAAAATTGAGTGGTATGACATCGAGGCACTCCCTCGATCATCGAATCATTTTGTGGACACAATGGCCTCCTTGGGGTCACTAATCTCGCAAGACCTTTTCGGTGATATAACAACCATTCAGGTCAAAACCTTATCGCAACCCGTAATGGAGCGCGCAAGCTCAGAATTGACGCCAAGAATCCACATGATCCAGATCGAACCATCTTCGGATAAGTTCTTTCGAATCCGAGACTATTTGAAACATGCCAACTGGGGGTCTTTGTTCTCCCCCACTCCCATTAATAGCAACACAACGCTATTATTACAAGTTTTATCCCAATTAGCATTTGTTAGGGAAGAACTCCAAAAGGGATTGGCTATTCAAACTGTCGAGGTATCCGATCAACAGGACTGGTATTTACCCATAAGAGACTACCTCAAGTTAGGTAATCTACCCTTTGGATTGACGCAAGCCGCAAAACGAACATTCAAACAGAAAGCGGCAAAATATGTCTTGATAGGAGACATTTTGTATCGTCGTAGCTACGATGAAATTCTTCTTCGTTTCTTGGACCAGCAAGAGTCCACTTGGGCAGTCACCCAAGCGCATGACGGTACATGTGGCGGCCACTTCAGTGGTATGGCCATTGCAAAGCGCATTCTTCGCATGGGCTATTATTGGCCATCTTTAGAGCGAGATTGCTGCACATATGTCAAGAGGTGCGTGAAATGTCAACATCATGCCAATTTAATGCACGCACCTTCCCAGGCCCTACAGACAGTCCAGTCTGCTTGGCCATTTTTGCAGTGGGGCCTCGATCTAATCAAGAAGATCTCCCCTGCATCGTCAGGCCATCACACGTTTATCATAATGGCCATAAAATATTTTACCAAATGGGTGGAAGAAATTCCATTAACCTCTACGACAGGACCTCGCATTGCGGAGTTCATTTTGCATTACATCATATGTCGTTTTGGTATTCCATCCAAAATAATCTTAGATAATGGGCCATCATTCAAGAACAAAGACGTGCATGCTTTAACCACAAAGTACAAAATTCAGCACAGCTTTTCAACACCCTATTATCCGTAAGCAAATGGGCAAGCAGAGGCGTCAAACAAAATGCTAGTCGCCATCCTTAAAAAGACCGTCGCAGACAGTCATAAGGATTGGCACATACAAATCCCACTTGCCCTTTGGGCTTATCGCACTAGCATTCGGACGCCAACTGGGGCAACTCCTTTTTCACTAGTGTATGGCTCAGAGGCAGTAATGCCTCTCGAGTTGGAAATTCCTTCCCTCCGCGTATCAATGCAGGAGTTCATCGATGATAACACTGCACGGCAGGCCCGATTAGACCAACTTACGTTGCTTGACGAACGACGTGTTAATGCTCTTGAGCACTTACGTATCTATCAAGAGCGGCTTAAGAGAGCTTACAACATGAAAGTTCACCTAAGAGACTTTTGGGTTGGTGATTTGGTTCTGAAGGAAAACCAATAAAACTCTAATTTGCCGCCCCACCTGAGGGATAAATTCGCGGCAAATTGGTTAGGTCCTTATGTCATTGATAGAAAAATAGGACCCGGGACATACCGGCTAGCTTCTCTTGATGGTATCAAGGAAACAGAACCCTTGAATATCAGTCACTTGCGACCATTTCATATCTAAGAAAGCCATACCCAAAAAAAAAAAAAAATGCCAAGGATTATCGCAATCTATTGGTCACCCAAAAAGCTCCAAGGATTATCGCAATCTCTTGGTCAAACCCAAAAAGCTCCAAGGATTATCACAATCTCTTGGTCAAATCCAAAAAGCTCCAAGGATTATTGCAATCTCTTGGTCACCCCAAAAAGCTCCAAGGATTATCGCAATCTCTTGGTCAAACCCAAAAGCTCCAAGGATTATCACAATCTCTTGGTCAAATCCAAAAAGCTCCAAGGATTATCGCAATCTCTTGGTCACCCAAAAATCTCCAAGGATTATCGCAATCACTTGGTCAAAACCCAACAAAAATACATCAAAAACAACAAAAAATTGCATCTCATTTCTACGCATTCTCAAATTCATCAATTGAGAGTTTTCTCACATCTCATCTTCATATTTGCCAAACTCAATTCATCGAAAATACAAAAATATGTAGCTGCATTAAGCATTGCATTCATACAGTCCATCTTGTTCCCCACTGTTCCATTTCATAAAAACAACAGACACACCATGCATTGCTTCCACCACACTAGAGTCAATGGTCTTTTAATGTATCACGAGTTTTCGTAGTTCAGCCAAAATTTTCCTCTTTAGCCATGTAATGTATCAAGTCGAACAGATTTTACGAAGGTAGAGTCATACTTGAAATACACCTTGATACGTAACATCCCAACACAAACTAAACACATTAACAATTCTAGAGTTATGTGAAAGAAAGATGAACTACACAGTAATCTAGGTCACCATAAGCGAAACGGTTATCTTGCTCATCCCCCTGTGCGGACGACCCAAAGAATGCTGAGAGTTGGCAAAAGGACAAGCATCACCCCTACCCAATTCCCAAAAATCCCTAATCTCAATAGTTGCAAAAAATATCAAAAAAAAAAAAAAAAAAAAATTGCAAAACATTAAAACATCAAGATCTGACATCCTACAGTGCACACATCAGAATGCACCAAGAAACAGTGATTTTTATCACTCCAATCCCTTGCTCAAAAAAAAAAAAAAAAGAAGAAAACAAATCAAAATAAACAATGATCTCATCACTACAAACGAGCAAGTATCCTATTACAATTGAAGAAAAGAAGGGAGTTGAACTTGAATCCCTGGAACTCTCAGCATTCTAAAGGTCTTCTCGCATGACGATATATCTATCACATTAACTTGCATACAGATCAATGTTTGCATGTGGATAAGCTAGCTTATGACATCCTAGAAAACATCGCGGATTAATCTAACTAAACATAACAAAGGAGTTAGTGGAGCTAATTAGGTGATCCTCAGTACAGGTTCGGTTGAAAGCCCATCTAGCACTGGAGGTATCCTGACAAATACCACATAAATGAACTCAATTGCACACACAGGGATGTGAAATAGCTTGGTCAAAAACAAGTCCGATTCATACCTTGTTCAAAAGTCTTGTAAGATAAAGTACAATCATGGCTAGTGAGTTAAAACCGTCTGAGTCTCAAAAAACCTTAGCTACATTTCTAAACCAACTGTGCTACTTTTCATCCTTACAATACCATCAAAAAAATACAAAAAAAAAAAACCACATGTATACATAAAAAGTCATTTACCATAGCAATCATCTAAAAACAAAATAAAAGAGTTCTAAACAGTCTATGGTGCCATAGCCAAACATCATAAATCCCATTCATCCATCTCATCTCTGCATATCACATATAAATCAAAAACATTTGCATTCATCATAATATGCATCCATAAAAATAAATCAACATGCATACATCCATATTCATCAACCATCATGCATAAGATCAAAGAAAATCAAAACAACAAAACAACAAAAACATAAAAATCAACACAAAAACAAAAAGCAATAAACATTGCTAGACAAAAGTGCTCTTGCACTTAACCTCTTGGCATAGCAAAATTGATATCAAGGTTTACATTGTCACTATCCTACTCCCTAATAAGGCTACCATAGCCGGACCGCTCCACGGGAAAACGGATTTCAGACAATTAAATCCCCAAATGGTGTCACAAAACAACAAAAACATCACAAAAAAGCAACACAAAAACATAGCAATAAACATTGCCAGACACAAGTGCTTTTGCACTTAACCTCTTGGCATAGAAAAATCAATGTCGAGGTCCAAATTATCGCTCTCCTAATTCCCCAAGAAGGCTATCATAGCCGGACCGCTCCACGGGAAGTTAGGTTTTCGATGATTTCACCCCATTCAGGCATCACCAAAAGGGTTAACACCCACCAAAAACAGGTCCATATGTTGGAAAAATTGCACACGCTTAACGGTAAACCCTTAAAAGGCACCCTTGCACAAGTCATATTGGGTCAAACGACTCGTTGCTTCTCTCACAAAGGTCATTCCCTCATCGATTCGTCGCTTGAGGGGGTAGTCACACTTAGTCACCAACCAACAATCACACACCCAATTAAGGAAAACGACATGCATTCAAAGAATCATTGACAAAGACAATCATGCTCCTACTTGGGGCAGTAAACAAGCAACAATCAAATCAATCAAACACTTGGCATTTCGTGAATCATGAATACAAGGTTCCCCTGAGGTAAAAATGCCCTTCGCCTATTCATGATTGATCAATGTCTAAGTTCAAGTCACACCTCACCAAAACAGGTTAACACTTGAAATCAAATTCCTTAGCTCGTCAGAAGCAAGGATTCAAGAATGCATGCCCTTTCCATACTTGGGGCATCAAAAGTTGGTTAGGTTACCAAGAAACCCTAATCATTAGTGCTTTGGTTATCTATTTTTGCTCAGCACTGTGTCACCCACAACGCTTCCCAAAAAGGGGCATCTGTAGACACCAAAACAGCACCCATCCGATTATGTGACTGCAAACACTAATCACTTTGACAAACACAGCCCCCAGGGCAGCCCTTAGAGGCCAAACAGTGGTACTAACCACTTCCATAGCAATTTTGTAAGGTCAGGAAGCAATTTGGTACATTTAGACACTTTGCCCAGTACTCGTCTCACCCAGGGACGATTACTAACTTGCAATCGTCCCACCCAGGGACGATTGTTTTAATCGTCCCACCCAGGGACGATTACCAAGTTTAATGGGCAAAACGACAAACGACGCCAAGTGGCAGCCCAGAACAGTCAGTTGATGACTCCTGCCTTGCACGCGTGTGTAGGTGGACAGAAGGGCCGTTAGAAGACTATCACAAGAAGCAATTATGAAAACACAAGTCAATGGAGGACTCCCCTCCCTCTTGGGAAGACAAGACTGCCACATGGTGCCTATGACCAACACATGGCGTTTGTGCTTCCTTCCCAAAGGAGACCCCTTGGGTCTATAAAAGGTGAGACTTTTCTCACCCAAAAGATAGAGGTGGAAGGATTTTTCAAGCAACGAAGTGCTACCGAGTTGAAGACCCACTTGCATCCCTTTTGGTTCACCTTCCCACATCCACCAATCTCTTTTGCAAGGGAGGTTGTTGGGTGGCCTTTGGAAGCTCGAACCTCACCCAAATCCAACACATGGACACCTGAACCAACCAATTCGCCGACCCCCCACTCCTAAGAGATTTTGGGCCCATCCCAAGTGGATTGGTGCCAAAATCAAGTTCCATCGGTGGGCTGCCCACTTGGGCACCCCACACCTTTTGGATTTAGTTGTAGTTCATTTTCTGTCATTTGTTCATATTCCATGTTATTCTCTGCTATTTAATAGTTCAGAATCTTGAATCTTGATTTCAAAAGGTTTTCATCGAGTATTATCATGCTTTTGTTATTTTGGTTGTCCCACTAACTTGTAGGTAACAACATCCAATTTCTCGGTGATGGAGGCCAAATTGGGAGAATCCGACCATCTGGGTCGTCCCAAAATGGCCCCAATTACATAACCCCCTTGTTTTCAAGCATTTTGCAGGTCTCGGGAATCGACATTGGAGCAGCGGCAGGTCGGCTTCTTCAACACAGTATCAATCGTCCCTGCAGGGGACGATTAACAGCAACAATCGCCCTTTCAAGGGACGATTAACATCAGCAATCGTCCTTCCGAGGGACGATTACAAGGTAAAATCAGATTGGCCGGCTGTCTCAGGGGCAATGGCCTTTTGGTAACATTTTCCGTCTTCTGTCAAGTTTTCAAGCCATTTGGACTTACTGTATTTACTGTTTCAGGCAGATGTTTACATGCGTATTTCGTTGATTTTAGAGAACGAACCCTTTTCATTTGCAGCAGGTGCTACTGACATTTTCATTATTTCTTTGATTGCAGGAAAAGCAATCAGAGGTGAAGAACTTATCCACATCAGCGACGACAACATCTTAGCCCGCCCATTGCAATCGTGGGCACGTGGGAAGAGGAAGACTAGGTCACACATTGTAATGAAGACAAATTTAACGCTCCTAGCCCCCAAAAGGGGAGGAGACGTCTATGTAACCGAGGATAAGATATTTGAATAAAGAGGGCTGTGATTTCTTTGCATCTTGTCTTTCGTTTCCAAATTGTCTCCTTTCTCTGTTTTAGTGCATAGGATCAAAGCGTTGCATTTTCGTCTTATGTTGCATAACTAGTGTTTCCTTTGCTCGGAATCTCGTGCTTTCAAAGACTTCCTATAAAGACCCCTTATTATAACACCATAACAAACCTTATAACACCTTTTAATAATATGTAACAAAAAAATCATTTAAACCAACACTTTATACCTTATTTATCCTAATACAATTTATAAAAAATTAATACCTTTTTATACCGCAATTCGAACTCCTACCCTCATGTGAAGCAGCGCTTTCCCAAGCACTCTACGACCAACTATTCTGCCATGATTGGTAGCACCAAAAGGGGGCCCGCAAGATATACCCTTGTCTCTACCTCAAAAAACCATAAAGTAACTTAGTAAAACCATCGTCGAGGGGAATCAATCCTCAAACCTCCTCTGCCTCAGTGCTCACACACAAATCCAATGACCAGCTGGGCTACACCAGCAGACGAGACTCAAAAGTAAATTCAAAATATTTATCTCAGGTTTTCATGCATCAATAATTTCACTGCCTTCACTTGTCTACCATTTGCTTTATAAAAAATTAGTATTCTTGAAATAGTGCATATTATTCTTAGATCCCAAAGGCAAATAAAACATCTTGTATTTATAAGCACTCCTTGGTTTTTGACGATGTCGGCACTTTATGATTTCAAAAACTTCATTCAAAAGTTGGCACCATTTACTTTGATTATAATATTTAAATTTTTAATTTAAATATTATAAGGTTAACCTTTTTTTTTAAACCTTATAGTGATTAAAACCTTTATTCGCCCAACCTTGAATTTATCTGTATAAACCTTTGTCCTTCCTTTGAAAAAACCTTTGGCCTTCCTTTTATAAAACTTTTTCCTTAGGCATTTAAAACCTTTATTAAATATTTTTTGTCACAACCTTCAAACTTTTATAATTATTAAATCTCTTTGTCCCAATCCTTTAAACCTTGTTGTTCTTCTCTTTATAAACCTTTGCCCTCAAGCCTCTTGAACCTTTATAAACTCTCTTTATAATATTTAAATATTATAATCCTTAAACATATTTACCTTGCTTTCCATTGTCCAACCTTGTAAACTCATCATTCTTGAAGAATATTTCTATCTTGAATACCATGCTCCTTTGACATCAATCCTTTGAAATCAATGACAACTCAATATGCTTAATATTTCCAACAATATCTAGTTTGGAGCAGCATGTGGGTCCATTCAAACAATATGTATCCTTCAATATTATCGATGAACTTTCTTTAAAGGTATATTCCAAATGAGGCTAGGGGATAATCATCACTATGTCTTGATGAACCATCAAGTTAATGCATGCTTGGAGTGGTAAATGAAGGTCTTGAATGAGCCTAAATATTAGAATTAGAGTGAAATATAACAACACCTTGTTGTTGTCTTATTCTAGAAATAGGCCAAGTGCTTTTTACACCTTTCTTGATATCACCAATGTGCTAGACCTTGAGTCAACTATGCAGTTGTTTATTATATTTGTAGTTCAAGGTTAGGTAGAATAACATAAGTTTAGGCTTGTTAGGTTTTGGGCCTAAAATTTCTAGCATGAATATCCCTTGTTTTCTTAGCTTCTTCTACTTATTTAGAGCCTATTCTAAGTTCATCTATTTTATAATAGAGAGGTCTTTCCAAATAGTCATGGATATAGTAGGCTTCCTTAGGTGCTACACCATGTTGAAGGTTCTAATAGAAGAGGATCTTGGAATGGTTGATGTTAGAATTTTTGTCCTTTCTAGTATTGGATATGGTCTTGATGAAGTCGCATGAGGATGCCTTGGTGGTTTAGGGGTAACTCTTATCACTATTAGGACCACTCAACTTTGATTCACTTATGTAGCTTATGTTGGAGGGGTCCTATGATTTTTTTTTCTCTCCTTTGAGGTCTAGCTTTAGTTGGATTAGGTTTTCCCTACTTTTAAGTGGCCCTTATTTTAGCATGTGTATTATAATTTGATTTTACTTATGGCCTCTTACCTAAGGGGTCTACTTTGTCCAACATAGTGTATACTTCTACTTCATCCTAGGTAACAAAGGTATGATCCAAGATTGACAAGTCAACAACTAACTATGTGGTTAAATACCGAGTGATAGGTTATTAACTCAACATCAATAATTTTGACTAAGAAGGATGAGTGATATTATGGTTGGAAGAAGTCTCAATAGTTTGAGATTTCATTCTAACCTAAAAATTATAGGAAGGATAGTCAAGAGTGGGATAATACTAGTGACTAGGATCTTCAACATAGTTGTTTTGGGTGGTGACCAGGTCCTTAGCTAAGCTTGTAGGAAATTCATGGATTGAGATCAACATAGGTACTATCTATTGAGTCTTTTATTAAGGATGACTAGGATTCTTGTTAGAAAAAAATGGGGGCTTATGATATCCAACTAGAGATGATCAAAAACTTGTATTTCCTTATTGGAAAGAAGGCTTTGGATAATTATGATAGGAAAAACTTTGTATGTTACTCTACCTCTTTAGGGCTATGAAATTGTTATATAGGATCCTCATAGTTTTGAATATCTCATCCATTTTAGCATTGAAAGAATAGGGATTTGAATTTTATTGTGGTTATGTAGAAGGATGAGTAAAATTGGTTGTGGGTTGTATGATCAAAGAGTAATGGTAGAGGTGCTAAATAGAGGGAAACAATGGTATATGTGGTCTATAAGTTAGCCTTATTATTTGTATTAGGTATTTCTTATATTGGATGGCTATCTCATAGGTCTTTGGTAGCAAATTATCACCCTTAGACTTGACCATAATAAAAATATTAGAATTAAAAGCTTTTAGATAGTAAATGAATGACATACCTATAGGTGGTCAAGTCTTATTGAGGAACCTTTGCCAAGCCTTAGGGAATAAGATATTAAAATATTCCATTATCTACTTAGGTACCCTCTTGAAAGTTATGAGTTTCTCTATGAGGGATGCTCCATCTACCTTTCTCTTAATTGATTTACTAGGAGCCCCATCAATCGGTCCCAACTTGAATCATCATGGACTAAGAATGAGGTACCATTCATGATATCTCCTTCAAAAAGAATCCACCAATAGAATCAAGGATAAATCTTGCTTTTCAATGAAATTCATGGCACATAAGCTTACAGGGTGCTATAAGTGTTTCATTAGAGTGACAATTTTTTTTCTCAACAAAGTAGGGTAAGGGTTTGAGCATTGAGGTAGGAATCAAGTCACATATGTCAGGTGGAACTGGTGGAATCAATGGACCTCTATCATTCCACACTATAAAACTTTTGGAAGGATAATATACCATAGCAACCATATTGCATCATCAATTTCTTCTTCTTTATCTTTGGTTTAGAGGTGGTACTAGCTCTTGGTAATTAGCTCTAGTGAAGTGTCTCGTCATAGACCATTTTCTCATATAAATATGGGCCTTAACTTTGAGAATGGATTTTCTAGGTGGGGAGATTTTTCGTCAACAAGCTAATGAGACAAATACTCTCACCAAAATATTGGTCTATATTTTATCGAATGACTTCTTTAGAGTATATTTTCAATCTAATCCATCAAGTAGAGCCACTGGGTGAATTGTTTTGATGCTTCTCTTCAAGTAGGAAAACTATAGCCTTCACTAGACTCATAGTCAAGATTCTTGTTCAGACTCCATATTAACACTATTATGTAATAACCCCCTTCTTAATGTAGGGATCCAATTATAATGTTTTGTAATAGTTTGTGGCACTAGATACTCCTAGACAAGTGACACATTTTATGTATCTATTATAAATAATGTAATTATTTTTTTTGGTAGATATTCTAGCTCAGGTGGCATTTTTTATGTAAGCCAACCTTGAGCATAAGGTAGGGTTATGAAGAGTCTCTAAAAATTTGAGGGGCATGAATGGGTGTATATTTTTGCATAATTGAAATCAAATTATTTGAGGTTGACACCTCAAAGAGGCCCATGATTTTATATTATGATTTGTAAAAGTTTTTCACTAGAGCCCCAATAAAATAAAACTAGAAAAGCAGTAATTACATAATCATAGGAAGAAGAAAGCAGATTCACACATTACACAATATTTATCCTAGAAACCCTCAACTAGGAAAACTAGCATAGTATTATCTTATTATTTCATTAACTTGACCATCTCCAATATAATAATTTTCTCCTTCTATATCATACACAACGTACATTACCTTTTTGTCTTAACCCCACCATAATAATATGGAAAATATTCAACATATTTCATTCTCCCACTTGTTGAATACTTTCCATAGGGGCTAACAACTACCATTGTCAACTATCAAGGACAAACCTACCCATAGATCTTCTACACCAAGAATTTTTTGAGAAGGTACAACCTTTGTTAATGAATCAACAATATTCTTATTTGTATCAACTTTCTCCAATATCACTTGGTTCTCTTCAACCATATTTCTCATAAAATGGTACTTTATATCAATATTTTTTTATTGATCATGAAAACCGAGATTGTTTACCAAAAATATTGCACTTTGACTATCACTATTAATTCTCACATCCTTTTTTTTAATACCAACTATTGAACATACTCTTTGTAGCCACACTACTTCTTTACTAGCATGAGTTGTTGCAATGTACTCTACTTTTGTAGTGGATAAAGCAACAAGTGAATTTTTTTTACTCATCCAACTTACTAACCCTCCAAACATCTTGAACACATAAGCACCTATGGATCTTCTCTTGTCAATATCTCTAGCCCAATTAGCATCCACAAAACCTTATAGATTTACAATATTATTACCTTCAAAATTTCCCCAATAACAAATAGCATAATCTGTAGTTCCATGCAAGTATTTGAAGATCCCTCTTACAACAATCCAATGTTTCTTTCCTAGATTTCATATATATCTGCTAACTACTCCCACTGCATGTGCAATATAAGGTCTAGTACAGACCATTGCATACATAAAATTGCCCACAATACTAACATAAGGAACATGATGCATTTCTTCAATTTCCTCATCTATTTTGAGACACTATTTAGTAGATAACTTTTGACCAACCGGATATGGAGTACATATTGGTTTACAATCATGCATTCTAAACTTCTGTAATATCAAATCAATATACTTCCTTTGATTTAACCATAACTTTCTATTTGCATGATCCCTTATTATTTCCATATCCAAAATAAATTTTGTAGCACCCAAATACTTCATGTCAAATTTAGAAGATAACTGAGATTTGAGTAACTTTATCATCTCCTTATTATTACCAATTAACAACATGTCATCCAGATACAATACAATGATAACAAAATTTTCACCTTCCTTTTATAAATATACACATGGATCTACTTTGCTTTTTCCAAGCCCAAGTGTCAAGAAAAACCTGTTAAATTTTTGGTTCCACATCCTTGGAGACTGCTTCAACCCATAAAGAGACTTCTTTAGCTTGCATACCAAGTCCTCATTACCTTTTACCTTAAAGAATTCTAGTTGTGACATATATATATATATATATATATATATATATATATATATATATATATATATATATATATATATATATCTTCATCAAGTTCACCATGTAGAAAAGTTGTATTTACATCCATCTATTCTATTTCAAAATCAAAAGTAGTAGAAATAGCCAACAAAATTTTATTGAAGTTAGTTTAGCCACAGGAGAAAAAATCTCACCAAAGTCAATTCCCTCAACCTAATAAAATCCTTTTGCTACCAAGAGATCCTTGTACTTCTCCAAATTTCTCTCTATATTGTATTTCTTCTTGAATAACCACTTACAACCAACAAGTTTTCTACCAGGAGGTAATTTCACCAAGTCCCATGTCTTATTTTTATCCAAGCACTTCATTTCTTCTTCCATAGCCTTTTTCCAAGACTTATTATCACTTGATTGAAGTACCTCCTTTATAGTCTTGGGTTCTTCATCAGTAACTAATAAATTAAATGTAAAATAAAAATTTGAAGGACTATACCTATCTGGAAGTCTTCTCTCTCGATATGATCTCCTAAAAATTAGAGTTCTAGGTTCTACATCTTCAACTTCCTCCTCACCTTCTTCCTCTGAATATTCTTCTTTAGAATATCTCTATAATTTAGGTTCTACCACTGGTTCTTCCTCCTATTCCAATTTTACCTGCACTATTTCTAGTTCTTTGGTTGGTTGCATTTCCTAGTTGAAAACACCTTTTTTTTCTCTAAAGATCAAATTACGACTGTAAACAACCTTCTGTGTTTCTGGGTTCCACAACTTATATCCTTTAACACTAGTACTATAAACCACAAATATGTATTTTTTAGATTTAGTCTAGCTTAGTCATTTTCTCTTTTGGGACATACATATAAGCATAACAACCAAAAACCCTTATATGTTTGAGAGATGGTTTCTTACTAGTCCATACTTCATGTGGAGTCTTGTCTACCAAAGCTAAGGTAGGAGATCTATTGATGAGATAACAAGTTCTAAACACAGCTTCTGTCCAAAACTTCTTTTCTAACCCTGCACCACTTAGCATACTTCTAGCCTTATCCATCAATATCATGTTCATCCGTTATGCAACCCCATTCTATTGTGGAGTATACAGAGTTGTTCTCTATATTTCTATTCCACAATCCTTGCAAAAATTCTCAAATTCATAGAGCAATACTCACCACCATTATCACTTCTTAAAACCTTTATCTTTTTTTTCTATCTGATTTTCTACAAGAATTTTAAACTCTTTAAATTTATTAAAAACCTCATATTTGTTTTGTAGAAAATATATCCATGTAATTCTTGAGAAGTCATCTATAAATGTAACAAAATAGATAGATTTACCTAATTATGGTACATTTTCTGGTCCAAATATATCACTGTGAACTAGATGTAGAATTCCTTTAGACCTTGTAGCACTACTTGGAAACTTGACTCTAGTTTGTTTCTCGAAAATAGAGTGCTCACAAAAGTTAAAATTTTATTTGCAATCAAAAATTCCTTTAGCCATACCTTTCATTTTCAATGTTCAAAGTCATTTCTCACCAATATTCCCCATGTGTTGATGCCATAATATTGTCTTCATTGTAGGAATACTTGGAGCCATTTCAACCGTATTATTTTCCAGTACAACTAAAGAGTTATTGCAATTAATACTTATAGTGCTAGCCTCAAGTCTAAACAAAGTTCCTATGCAAACTCCTATTGCCAACACCAAGGATCCATGAACCATATTGCATCTATCCTTATTGAATACCACATTCACATCTACATCATTCATCTTACTCATAGATATTAGATTCATTACCAAACCTAGAATATGCAACACACTAGAATGGGTTTCATTCTTCCATATTTTGGCATCAACTTGACTCTTCCTCGACCTATTATTTTATATATCGAATTTTATCCCAATAAGACTTTACCTCCATATATATTTTCATTCACAGAACCCCTCCCTATGAGGATTCATATGAAAAGAAGCACCTGAGTCAATCAACCATGAGTCATCACATTCACTTGGGCATGCTGCAACTAAGAATAAGTCCTCTGAATCTTCATTTGTGGTCTTCATTTTTGTAGAATTTCCTTCATCAGATGATCGATTATTATCAATATTATTAGATCTATGGTCTCTTTTATAATGCCCTACTTTACCACAATTCCAACATTTCATCTTTTATGGGGTAACAAATTTATCCCTAGATTTTGATTTCTTTTCTCTTGATTTCTTTTTGCTTATTTCTTGAGAACGACCTCTCAAAAACAAGGATTCATTTTGATGATAATCCTTAGAATATTTTCATCTCATCTCCTCAGATAGCAAATTTCCTACTATATCCTCTACTTTCAATGTAGATCTAGTATTGGTGATAGCCATAACAAGGTTATCCCATGAATCAGGTAATGAACAAAGTAAAGTAATACATTTTTTCTCTTCATCCATTTTTACTTCTACAAAGGTTAGTTGACTTACCACAGTGTTAAAATCATTCAGATGTTCAGCCATAGAGTCACCATCATTCATCCGAAGCGAATACAACTTCTTTCAAAAAAAAAGTTTATTTACCAATGAATTTGTCTTATATTATGTTCTCAGCTTCTCCCATAACATATTTTTTGTGGTCTCTGTAGATACATTCAAAAAAACTGATTTAGATAAGCATAATTTGATAGAGCTCCTTTCCTTCCTATCAATTTTAGCCAATCCTCATATGTCATCGATGTTGGTTTTGTTCCCGAGACCGCAATCCACTGATCTTTATCAACCAATAGATCCTCCATATTGAGTTTCCATAACTCAAAATTTTATCCATTAAATTTATTAATCTCTATATATGTGTGCTTCCCATATTTCTCCTTTGCCTAGATCCTTTCATGTATGACTCCCACTCAAGAATTAATTTATCACAGGGTTGAAACCCTTACTTCTCAAACAAAGCTAAAATCTAGCTCTGATACCAAATGAAGAGAAATAAAGAGCCTCAATAAAATAAAACTAGAAAAGTAGTAATTATAGAATCACATGAAGAAGATAGCAGATTTACACATTACATAATATTTATCCTAGAAACCCTCAATCGATAAAACCAATACATTATTATCTTATTATTGCATTAACTTGACCATATCCAATACAATAACTTCTCCTTTTGTCTCTTTTCAAACCCTAATGCAAGTGCGCTATATATAACAAAGGCACATATAAATTTTATAATATCATCAATGAAAAAGCAAGGGTTCAAATATAGTAACCCTAAAATCCCATATGGGTCTAAATATAACTTAAAAAATCATAAAAATTTGGTCGAGGTTGCTGTCCCCAGACCCCTACTTTTTGGAGGGCTATTGCCCTTGAATACTTGTTCGAGGCCCAACCTGACCCTGAACCTCAGTGAGTATATCATACATAACATACAATACCTTTTAGTGTTAACCCCACCAAAATAACATGGAAGATATTCAACATATTTCTAACATCTTCAAAAAGCTAATGAGACAAAGACTCTCACCAAAATATTGGTCTATATTTTATTGAATGACTTCTTTAGAGTCTATCTTTTCAATCTAATTCATCAAGCAGAGCCACTGGGTGAATTTTTTTTATGCTTCTCTTCAAGTAGGAAAACTATAGCCTTCACTAGACTCATAGTCAAGCTTCTTGTTAGGACTCCATATTAACACTATTATGTAATAACCCCCTTCTTAATGTAGGGATCCCATTATAATATTTTGTAATAGTTTTTGGCACTAGATATTCCTAGACAAGTGGTACATTTTATGTATCTATTATAAATAATGTAATTATTTTGTTTGGTAGAGATTCTATCTCAGGTGGCAATTTGCATGTAAGCCAACCTTGAGCATAAGGTAGGGTTATGAAGAGTCTCTAAAAATTTTAAGGGCATGAATGGGTGTATATTTTTTCATAATTTAAATCAATGTATTTAAGGAGGTTGACACCTCAAAGAGGCCCATGATTTTATATTGCAATTTGTGAGAGTTTATCATTTACATTTCATATTGCAATATTATGTTATTTCATGAATTTACAGCTTTCATTGCAATCTTTAAGTGGATGTTTTAATATTAATTATAAGGTTCATAATAAGTGATATCATAGTACCTTCCAAGGCCATGTTATACTATGACTATGATAATTCTTGCCCTACCATTTCAATTGTTTTTTGTTTTGAACATGGTGGAATCAGTAGCCACCACGAATCTGGGCAGGCTGTCTGGCTTTTATGGCCACCACAGTATTCTATGTTGTCCACCCTAGAAGCCACCACATAGGTCTTCATGTATTCTACCCATATAACCACCATGCCACAATCATTTTAAACCTTTTATGTCGTTGAAAGCACTAGGAAAGGGACAAGTGTTCAGTCTGACAAGGCTCGATATTTGAACCTTGGACCTTCAGCCCCTTACGGGTTTGGTCGAACCAATTGGTCTACACCTTGGACCTTTAAACAAGCCTACCATTTAAATTGTTAGGTATAAATTTTCTATGTTATCATTTTTTGCTTGTTTTCCTATTAAAAATAAATCAACACTTTTTTTTTATTAGTTTACTAGGTTAGAAACTCTATGCCAAGGGTTTTAAAATATCATGGAGGAGCTATCATTATTGGCTAATCCAGATTACCCATAAAGCATCTAGTGAAGTTAAGGATGATCAGGATCTAATACCCAAGTCTCAAACAACACCCATATATAGAATAGAGCTCCCACATATCCTTGGGTATATCAAGATACCCCCTAGGATTAAGAGAAATATTTAGGCCTAGGAATATTTTTGACCATGTATTTTCTATAGTGCATTGGATATAGCATCCAAAAATATCACCCTCCCATGCTATTAGAGAGGCAGGTAATGTGCTCAAAGGTATGTGTGGAATCATCCTTACATAGTGGTCTAAAATATTGGTCCAAGCACTATCCTTGATCACTATGGTGTAATAGTGGGATATGGAAAATACATACTCCTTGTCATAGATCATCCTATTTAAGATGAATGTTAAACCTAAAACCAAAATGTTTCACCATAAATATTGAGTATAGTGAGGAGACCACTATCCCAGAGTTATTGCATGAAATATATGAAAGAATTGGTGTCAAGGGGATTAGCCAATAACTATTGGTATGAATTCAATCAGAGTCAGTAACCCTCAATACAAAGTCTCTAAGCATCACTAATAGTTACCTATAACATTTGGGAAACATAATATATAGGGAATTTTTTAGTAATAAAGTCAACCTAGATAATTGTTAAAGACAAGTGAGCTATGAAGTCAACGATAGAACATTATCATATATGATAGAGTTAGTAATAGAAAATGTAAATTATAGTAATGGGTTGTCAGAAAAAATTCAATTCTTTGAGTTAAGCAAAACTCTAGAATAAAATTAGCACTTGAAGATAACACTCCCCTAGTAAAAAAATAGTGTTTTGGGATATAGCCCATTGTGGTCATCTTGTTGAGCTGATGATTTTCATGTATAGCCTCCATGCATTTTTTCTAGGGTGCCAAAAAATATCATTATGGGACCTAGTCCACTATGTTTGTCTTCTTGAGTTGATCATTTTGACATATAGCACCTAAACATTTTTTTGGATCAATACTAAAAATAGTAACTCCTAGAACCACACTTCTATTTTTATCAAGTATCACCAGAAGGTCAAGAATGAGAGAACATGACTTCAAGCACTAGGGAACAATAAAAGTACAAGAATTAGATCAAAAAATTATCACACATGTAGAGACTTGGGGTAAGCATATGGGGGAACAATTATCCGATAGTTTAAATTAGATAAGATTAGATATCAAATCTCTACATGAATTCTTAAACTTTGTAGTAAGGGAACAAAGGGAAATGAAAGTGGAATTAAATGGAAAAATTGAAGACTTAGAAAGTCATATAGCTAATAATACCCACACATATGATAGATTTGGTTCTCATTATAACAACCCTTCAAAATGTAGTTTTATTTTATCTATTTTTCAATAAGAATGAGGGACTGATAATTCATCTATGGATGCAAGGACATATGTCATCACTGGCAAAAGTGATCCAAGGCATAGGTATCTTCTCTAGTGGTCTGAAAAGGTTAACTGGAAGAAGGTAAGTCAAGTAAAATGATGAGTGGTGGAGCATTCACCAAAAGTAATGTCAAAGAATCCTTACTGGAAGTACAACTGCCAATAGTCCATATAGCTGGATCTCATGTAGTTGCATAAATAGGGTTGTTTTGTATGTCTTGATATTTGTTTTAAATATATCTATATATATATAAACTATATATATGTGTGTGTGTGGGGTTAAATAAATAAATAAAATAATAATTATAAATGAACAATAATATAAAATCACATATATATAAGTATTGGGGTATTATATTAAACAAACTAAATAGATAAGAAATGAAATTACTTTATTAAATTTATTTTTAACTAAAATAATGAAGAAATGCCTTGTCGTTGCGCATGGCATTCCACTTGGCAAGATTCGAGGATTCACAAATGTTTTACATGGGTAAAATTTGTCTTTCTATAAATTCAAAAAGGGGTAAACAAAAAAGGAGGGGACCTTACCTTTCATTCCGTAGGGAGAAGAGAGTGGAAAGGGGAGAAGCTACTAACCAGACATGGAGAGGAAAAGTGTGTTACAGTAAGAATACTTATCTTTAAAACTCATAAAAATCCCATACTATTGCAGTATGTGAATTCAGAATAAAAATTGGGTATATGTGTATAATTTTAGGGTAAACCTCATACTGTTGCAGTGTAAGAACTTAGAAGGAAAAATGGGGTGTGTGTATAATTTAGGGTAAACCTCATATTGTTGCTAGTATAAGAACTCAGAAGGAAAAATTGGGTATGTGTGTAAAATTTAGGATAAACCTCATACTATTGCAGTGTAAGAAATCAGAAGAAAAAATTGGGTATGTGTGTATAATTTAGGGTAAACCCCAAACTGTTGCAGTGTAAGAATTCAGAATGAAAAATTGGGTATGTTGATATAAAATAGGGTAAACTTCATACTGTTACAGTGTGTGAATTCAAAATGAAAATTTGGGTATGTTTGTATAACATAGGGTAAACCTCATACTGTTGTAGTGTGTGAATTTGGAATGAAAAATTGGGTATGTTTGTATAACATAGGGTAAACCTCATACTATTGTAGTGTGTGAATTCGAAATGAAAAATTATATATTTTGGTATAACATAGGGTAAACCTCATACTATTGCAGTGTGTGAATTCAGAATGAAAAATTGGGTATGTTGGTATAACATAGGGTAAACCTCATACTATTGCAGTGTGTGAATTTGGAATGAAAAATTGGGTATGTTTGTATAACATAGGGTAAACCTCATTGTATCGCTCCAAATTTTTTGCATCCTTACCTTCAGGCTATAGGATCCGTGCCCGAAAGGGGGATGGGAAAAGGATGTCGTGGTACCTCGGACTGAGAGGACTTTGCGAAGGTCCCACCTCTCAAGGGAGGTGTATTTTGATGATTTTTTGATGGATGGTGGGTTCACCAGGAAACATTTAATGGCAGTTTCCACGCCTAGGTTTGGAATGTGTTTTTATGTGTTTGTTTTTAACTTTAAGCATTCATATCCTAGGTTTGGCCAAATGAGTCTAAATTAATCTATATGAAAATGCAGATTTAATGAATACAAAGAACAAATTTAAGACAGAAAAATAGAGAAATTAAGGAAGAATAAGAAGAATACCTGATTCGGATGTCTGATGGAGATTCTGATGTTTGAAGCAGTCAGGATCATCTGGAATTCGATAGAATCATCTGAGATCAGACAAGATCATCTGAGATCTGACGAATTCGTCAGATGAATTCATCAGAGACCTACAAACAAAAGAACAGATGCAAAATACAGAGAATACTACTATTCTAGTTGAGGGAAACTGTGCAAAATAATAGTGACAACACTGAATTGAAACTTAAAGAACAAAACATGTATGAATGATGCTAATTAAATCACAATTATGGATTAATTATGCCTTTGATCTAGATGGGTGAACTCCAAAATGCAATATAACATAAAATATCAAATAAACTAGCTAATTTGTAGAATAAAACAATAGAGAAAAGGTGAAGAAATGCAAACTTATGGCACTGATTGCCTCAATGTGGACTGTAGTCGAGATCGTCTCGCATCAGTACGAAATCGTCTCTGATTCGACAGGATCACCTCCGATCTGAACAGGTTCGTCGACAATGATGTATGCTTGCTTCGACTGAAAAACAAGATGATACCTGCAACAAAATTGATATAGGACTACTGCAAATGAAAACTTAGGATGATTTAACGTGCATGAAGCTAAGTTACAGAGAATTTCAGCCAGGGGTTGGGAAGGGAAGGTCCTAGGGACTAAATAGGCTTAGGGGAGTAGTTAGGAGGTTGGAGATCATCCCTATTTGGGAGATCTCCAACGGGGGAGGGTCTCTAACGGCGTAGACACGCTTCTGCTCGGATTAGAGGCCCATTGGAATAGAAGCTAATTTTGCAAAATCAGTTTTGCGACAAGATCGTCTGGACGTCCTAGCCTAGATGAAATCGTCAGATCTGGGGCGATATCGTCTGATCGGCGACGATATCATCAAACGGTCAAAACAACCTCTAAAAATGGTGCGAAAAATGGGGAAACGGATTACCCGACGGTTAATGGGCGGTTTGGGAGGTTAAATTTGAATTTTAAATTATTTACTAAGGTGAATGTAATTATTACAATTTTATCGCGCCAATTTTAGGGTGCTACATTTTGCCCCCTCTTTAGCAAATTTTCCGAAGAAAATGCGTTAAAGATGAGTTCTTCTCGATCTACGAGAAAGCAAAAATTATTCCCATTTTTTAGGCGACGATTCTTGGTCGAATCGTACGACAGCTTACTATGGTGCCCCCTCCGTGTTTTTACCCAAATCGAACGTTTGAGGTAAAAACGCGAAAAAGCAAAAAAATATTTTTGAATAAAATTAAGAAAAATAGGGTAAAACCCTAATTCATTTTTAGAAGGTTATTAACTGCGCCAGATTCCTGGGGCATCTAGACTCACACGAGTGCTAGCTGGAGTGGTTGGTGGACTTTTGCTATGCCACCAAAGTGGGTGCAAGGTGCCATGGATGCTCATAGATGTGATCTACGACATGCAGGACCACGAGTACAAGTTCTCTTGGGGCAGTTATGTATTATGCCGATTATACAGGATCCTATATGGGGTCATGTACAAGGGCGGCCGATGTTTGGTGATGACATCGCTCCTACAAGTTTGGTGCTGGGAGCACATTGCAGTGCGGAGGCCGGTAGGGCTTCCTCTGATAAGGGTAGATGGGGAGAGGCCCCGAGTCTTCTATTGGTGGCTCCGAAGAGGGTCATAGCGGCGGATCGACCTCCCTATGTCCCGAAGACTATTGGATGACTTAGTCCCAGACCAGATCACCTGGAGGCCATGGAGGGAGCATCCAGGGTGGGCCGAGGATGGACAGGAGTTGGCTCGCGTCAGGCGAGTTTGTTGGCTGTAGATGGAGAGGGGAGAGGTGGAGCTCCACCGCTATGACCAAGTTTTGCGGCAGTTCGATCTACAGCAGGGGATCCCATCTCTGAGGGATTATGAGTTTTCCTGGACTGTCCGGGATAATACCACAGTTAGCGGGGCTCCAGACATGCAGCGGTTCTGGAGCCAGGACGCGGACGATGCCCCCATCCAGCCAGTGGATGGGGATGACGCAGGGGTAGCCGATGGCTACGATGCCTGGTATGTAGGCATCCGCCCTCCTTGGATGACGAGGGCGTAGGGTCCGATACACGCGATTGTGCGTCGGATAGGGAGGCGGCGCCAGGCAGCGATGGAGGCGGCCCAGGGTCGCGACGGGAGAGAGCCGAGGAGGCCACAGGCATAGGAGAGGCCACGATAGAGGGAGAGGAGGGAGGCGAGACCCCCATCTCCATAGAGGGAGAGGCCACCATCGCCCGATAAGGGCAAGGGCGTTGACACAGGAGAGAGTAGCGAGATGGCTACTCTCCGAGCGAAGAGAGATCGTCTCCAGGCACAGGTGCAGACTCTATAGGATGAGGCTGCACACCATCGAGCTGAGGTGGCACAACTGCGAGATGAGATTGCATGCCTCAGGGCACGGGGTGGAGGGGCGAGCTCTGGAGAGCTGACACGGGCTATTGCCCAACTTACTTTCTACCAGACATTGTATTATCAATTTGTGCCAGAGGCAGATAGACTACCCCTGCCAGCCAACATTGCAGATCCGATCAGGATCGGGTCGTCGAGGACCACATCCCGATCGAGGACTAGGACTACTCAGACTACGATGGGGCCACCTCGTCCACCTCAAGGCGGGGGAGGAGATGAGGCAGAGAGCTCGAGGGGCTCTCGAGGCTAGAGGGCTGCACAACTTTGTACAGACTGACATTGTATTATTATTATTTTGTTGATAGAGGATTGAGTATGCCGAGGTACAGATTGTGGCATACCAATCCAGTTTTGATGATGTATATATACTATGGATATATATATGATATGTTTTTGATCATATGACTTGTGTTATGTGTATGCTTATGATGCTTTTATGTTTGATTGATTAATTTGATAATTGGATTGAGGATTCATGAAATTATGTCGTTTTGAAAATTTATAATTTTGATGTCATGCGATAATATTTTAAATGAAATAATCTGATGTAACAAATTGATTGTTTGTAATGTGATGTAATAAAAATAAAAAGAGACTTCTAACAATAATTTCAAAGGACATTGTCGCTATTATAGACCATTTCATGGAGTCGCTGCTCACTCGATCGTCAAGCTAATCCCAGGATAGAAATATTGTTAAAAGTAAAAGAGTGCTTAAGAGACTGTCTTAAGACTTTGGTGCAATGGTGAAAATGATGGTGATGATGGTTTGTTTTTCAGATTTTCATAAAAATAGTATGCATGAAATAATGTTAAAATGATTTTTGCTAGGCATAAATTCCTAAGTGTGATAAATTTTTTGGATAATTCTTTAGGAATTATACCATCATTGCAAAATTGAAGGTTGACATAATGACATGAAATAATGAAAATGTGTTTGCTTTTTAAAAGCATAATTTGTGTAACATAATGAATTAAGTCATATGGTTTTCATGATTTTTAATAAATGGGGAATAAAAATTGTTACGATGGTTTGCGCTAGGCATAGAATATGTAGGTATAGACTTATACCATCATCGTGAAAATCAAAAAAGAGATAGTTTTATTGCATGGTTGATTTTTTATAAACAAAAAATATGAAAATGAGGACTTGCGCTAGGCATAAAATTCCAATTTTGGTTTTGGAACTATACCATCGTCACGAAAGTCAACCAGATATATATGTTTTGATTGTATATTTTGAAAGAAATTTTTGATTTTTCTATTATATAGTTGTCTTTATGGTAAACAAATGTACTTGATTTATTCCAAACAAGTTGCAAAAATAATATTTCAAAGTATTTTGAAGACAAAAGTTAGATTTATAAGGAATCCCATGTGCATATGTGAATTCATTTCCGATCTTGATTTATCATAATGATACACAAAATCTCTCAAATACAAATGTGTGTGCAATTGCTTTGTGCATTTACCAGTTTTGAGCAAGATAATATGATACAAGTGATTTGAAGAAACCAAATAAGTGTTCATTAACCATGATGTAGATGCATATAACCATACTAGACTACTATGTAGGTCGGATTATCAAGAGCTAGCTAATCCATAAGCAGACATAGGTCTGTACAAAAGAAGGTCGCTAATGTGACAGACATATCACCACGCTAGGAGTTACCCAAGGCCAAGCAGGTTGGGCACAAACCACTTGTTATGGGGCTTACCTCACATTTTCGAATAATTGAGAATTCCGGGGATTCAAGCTCATCAACCCTTCTTTTCTTTTCAAAGGGTAGGGAAAGGGATTTTATTGCTTTCTTGCTTTCTGCTTTCTTTTGCTTTTCTTTTGAACTTTGCTTCTTTTTCTTTTTGTATTTTTTTGCTTGATTTTTGAGATAGTGCTTGAAATATTGCTGTAATGATATAAAAGAACATTTTTCTTTTCTCTTTTTCTTGAACTTTTCTTTTCTTTTTCTTTGCTAGGGATACTTGCTCGGATTAGCTATAGAGCAAGGGATTTTTATTCTGGGTAGGGGTGAGCTTGTCCTTTTGCCAATTCTCAAAGATTCTAGACCATGTGCATGATAGGATAGCAGGGGAAACTTTTCGCTCAAGAAATCACTTCTACTATGTAGCAAAACATGGAAATTACAAATATAATCATTTTATTGTGAAAAGATGTGCTTGGTTTAAGTAAATAACAAGATCAATTCTCTATGCTCAAACTTTATTTAATTGAATTTTGTGGACTTTGATATAAGAGAGATTAGTAATCATGCCAGATAAAATCAAGATATTTATTTTTGTGAGTGTGCAAGTGAGGGATTCCAAATAAATGCTAATTTATCAAAAATAATTTGAAACATATAACTGCAATAATTGTAAGAAAATATATATAAACACTTTTGAGAAGTTTTGAGAATGTTGACTCTCTCTTTCTTCTTTATATTGTTTTGGTTTCGAAAGAGTCAAGCATATTGTTGTTTTTATATTTTTATTCTTTATTTTGATTTTTGGTTTTATTTTTGTTTTTGAGCAAAAAATTTAACAAGTGCCATAAATAAATGCAACAAATAGTTTTGAAGATTTTTGATGATTATGAATGTTTTTGATGTTTTTGGATTTTTATAAATTTGAAAGAAATACAAGATAGTGATTTTGAAATTTAAACAAATATATACATGGATGAAATGACCAAATTTATGCATAGTAACGTTTAAGATGCAAAATATTCATGGGTTCTTTAAGTTCTTTACCATCTAAGGTAGATAATTTGTATGCTCCCGATTCAAATTTAGCAATGATAATGTATGGTCCAAGCCAATTGGGCTCAAATTTACCTTTAAGGTCCTTAGTTGCATTAGTATTTTTTTTGAAGATTTTGAGGATTTTGATTTTTTTGTATTTTGATTTTAATTTATGAATTGAAATTGGTGGTATATACAAGATGATCTATATACACTATACAAGGTTATTTGAGTATAGCATGTCTAAGGTTGCTTCAAAATCAAAGGAGGTTTTGAAGGATAATCTAGTTGAGGTGAAGGTAAGAATAGAAGGTGATGAATAAAAGGTAGTGATAACAAAAGCTTTGTTATAATGTAGAATAATGTAGCAAAAGATTTGACTTTTATATGTGGAAAATTAATCATGTTACAAAATAAAATATCAGAAATATAAGAAAGTTCTTCATTCTTATTATTATATTCCAAGTCTTGATAAGATGGAGAAAGTATATGTGAAAGATATGCATGGATGTTATTTGGTAAACAAGGATGATCATATATGGATGAAGAAAAGTGATGGATAGAAGATAATTGTGACAATAGAGAATGTATAGAACTTGATGTTTCAACCGTTAAATATTCTTCAAATGGTGTTGGGTCACCATGTATGGTAACAATTTTATTTGCAAGTTCAAACTTCAAACATTGGTGAAGAGTGGAAGGGACAACCCTCATCGTATGAATCCAAGGACTTCTGAGAAGTAGGTTGTAAGGTGAAGGGCAATATCCTACATAGAATAAAGTATCCAGGATCTTGGATCCAATATTAAGGGGAAGAATTATAGTACCTTGAGCTTCTTGAATTTCATTGTTAAAAGATTTTATAATAACATTTGATTCATTAATATCTTCTTCCTTTGATTTGAGTTTTTGGAATAATTGATAAGTGCATAAATTAAGAGAGGAGTCATTATCTACCATGATAGTTTTAACAAGTGTTTCTTTACTAGATCCTGTAATGTAAAGATAATAGTCTTCTTGTGGAGTAGAGGAAGGAATATCCTCATCATAGAATGAAATATGGTTAACCTCAAGAGGGTTTACACCATTAATTATGTTCTTAGAGAAAATATGATGAGGAACAAATTGTTGGCTAGGTATTTTGAACAAAATTTCCTTGTGATAAATTTGTAATACTTCTAAAAGGGATATCTTTGCTTGAGGATTAATCACTTGTTGTTGGCTATCAAAGGGGATTTCAGATTGAGATTTTGATTCTAAAGATGAGCTTTCTATGCTTACATTCCATTTTGGATCATTCTCTAGAGTCAAAGATAGTTTTGAAGGTTGGTCAAATGAGGAATCCATATCTTGAATATCCGATTGAGTTGATTGAACTTGAGGTTGCTCATTTGTAGTTTTTGTTACAATATTAATAATATCATCATGATGGGACACATTAACATGCAATATTTGATTGGTTTCTTGTTGTTGATAATTGAATAGGGGTTCTTGGGAGATCCCCATGTCTTGATTGATTATTGGTATTTGTTGTGTAGGAGTTTGATTGTTTATTGGAGATTTATAATCGGTTGTAGATTGTAATTCCTTTATATTAAAAAGACCCTTATCAATCAAATCTTGAATTGCACATCTTAAATCTTTACAATTTTGTGTCATATGTCCATCTACTCTATGATATTCACAATGTAGCTCAGGTTTAAACCAATCTATTGTGGTATCAAGTTGTCTTATGGAAGGGAGTTCAATCTTATTTGTGTCAAGTAAATACTTGAGAATTATATCCATTGGTTGATTGAGCTTAGTAAATTTACGTGATGAAGGTTTTTGAGAGGTTTTTGATAAATGCCTTAGGAATTTCGTCATAAAAGGACCTAATGGTTTCTCACCTCTACTTTCTTTATTATGGGTAGAATGATGACAGGAAGATTGCGAAGTAGGAGGTGAATACATGGTAGAATTGGAAGAATAAGTATTTTCTTGTTGAAATGGATGTGTTGTATTGAAAGAAGAATATTGAAAGGGTGGAGGAGGATTATATGTGGATTGATAGACATAATATGGATATATGGGAGAATAGATAATATCGTTATGAAGAGGATTGGAAAAGGGATTGTTTTGTTGGGTTATGGATGAAAAATGAGAAAAGTGTGATGGAGGTGATGTTGAATAGGGATGAGGTTGGTCATAATCAACAAATGTATTTGGCTGAATTCTTCCAACATTACTAATGGGCTCATATTGATTTGAGTAAAAACTCATGGTTTCTTTAGTACTTCTAAAAGTAATATTTAACATCTACTATTTAGAATTGAATCTAAAACATACAAACTTGAAATGATGATTTTGTTTTTGTTTTTCTTGTATACATATATATATATTTTTTTTGTTTTTGTTTTTGTTTTCAAAAGGTTTAAAATGCATTCACGTCGGGTTCACCAAAATGTATCGCTCCAAATTTTTCGCATCCTTACCTTCAGGCTATAGGATCCGTGCCCGAAAGGGGGATGGGAAAAGGATGTCGTGGTACCTCGGACTGAGAGGACTTTGCGAAGGTCCCACCTCTCAAGGGAGGTGTATTTTGATGATTTTTCGATGGATGGTGGGTTCACCAGGAAACATTTAATGGCAGTTTCCACGCCTAGGTTTGGAATGTGTTTTTATGTGTTCATTTTTAACTTTAAGCATTCATATCCTAGGTTTGGCCAAATGAGTCTAAATTAATCTATATGAAAATGCAGATTTAATGAATACAAAGAACAAATTTAAGACAAAAAAATAGAGAAATTAAGGAAGAATAAGAAGAATACCTGATCCGGATGTCTGATGGAGATTCTGATGTTTGAAGCAGTCAGGATCGTCTGGAATTCGACAGAATCATCTGAAATCAGACAAGATCGTCTGAGATCTGACGAATTCGTCAGACGAATCCGTCAGAGACCTGCAAACAGAAGAACAGATGCAAAATACAGAGAATACTACTGTTCTAGTTGAGGGAAACTGTGCAAAATAACAGTGACAACACTGAACTGAAACTTAAAGACCGAAACATGTATGAATGATGCTAATTAAATCACAATTATGGATTAATTATGCCTTTGATCTAGATGGGTGAACTCCAAAATGCAATATAACATAAAATATCAAATAAACTAGCTAATTTGCAGAATAAAACAATAGAGAAAAGGTGAAGAAATGCAAACTTATGGCACTAATTGCCTCAATGTGGACTGCAGTCGAGATCATCTCGCATCAGTATGAAATCATCTCTGATTCGACAGGATCGCCTCCGATCTGAACAGGTTCGTCGACGACGATGTATGCTTGCTCCGGCTGAAAAACAAGATGATACCTGCAACAAAATTGATATAGGACTACTGCAAATGAAAACTTAGGATGATTTAACGTGCATGAAGCTAAGTTACAGAGAATTTCAGCCAGGGGTTGGGAAGGGAAGGTCCTAGGGACTAAATAGGCTTAGGGGAGTAGTTAGGAGGTTGGAGATCATCCCTATTTGGGAGATCTCCAATGGGGGAGGGTCTCTAACGGTGCAGACACGCTTCTGCCCGGATTAGAGGCCCGTTGGAACAGAAGCTAATTTTGCAAAATTAGTTTTGCGACAAGATCGTCTGGACGTCCTAGCCTGCACGAAATCGTCAGATCTGGGGCGATATCGTCTGATCGATGATGATATCGTCAAACGGTCAAAACAACCTCTAAAAATGGTGCAAAAAAGGGGGAAACGGATTACCCGACGGTTAACGGGTGGTTTGGGAGGTTAAATTTGAATTTTAAATTATTTACTAAGGTGAATGTAATTATGACAATTTTACTGCACCAATTTTAGGGTGCTACACTCATACTATTGTAGTGTGTGAATTCGAAATGAAAATTGGGTATGTGTATATAAGCTAAGTTAAACCCCATACTATTTCAATGTAAGTACTCAGAAGAAAAATTTGGGTATGTGTGTATAATTTAGGGTAAACCCCATACTATTGCAGTGTAAGTACTCAGAAGAAAAAATTGGGTATGTGCGTACAATTTAGAGTAAATTTCATACTGTTGTAGTGTGTGAATTTAGAATGAAAAATTGAGTATGTGTGTATAATTTAGGGTAAATCTCATACTATTGTAGTGTAATAAATCAAAAGGAAAATTTGGGTATGTGTGTATAATTTAGGGCAAATTTCATGAATTCAGAAGGAAAATTTGGGTATGTGTGTATAATTTAGGGTAAACCCATTACTGTTGTAGTGTAAGTACTCAGAAGGATAAATTGGGTATGTGTGTACAATTTAGGGTAAATTTCATAATGTTGTAGTGTGTGAATTCAGAATGAAAAATTGGGTATGTGTATATAATTTAGGGTAAAACTCATACTGTTGCAGTGTAAGAAATCAAAAGGAAAAATTGGGTATGTGTGTATAATTTAGGGTAAATTCTATATTGTTGCAGTGTAAGAAATCAAAAGTAAAAATTAGGTATGTGTGTATAATTTAGGGTAAACCCCATACTGTTATAGTGTAAGTGCCCAGAAGGAAAAAATGGGTATGTGTGTACAATTTAGGGAAAATTTCATACTATTGTAGTGTAAGAAACTCGAAATGAAAAATTGGGTATGTGTGTATAATATGGGATAATCATCATAATATTACAAATGTTAGGTATGGTGTATAACATAGAGTAATTATCATGCCACAGTGTTATTTTGGAATGAAATTTGGGACTATGTTTACATAGAATTTCCTTCCTCTATGTATGCTTAATTTCGAATTGATTATAGTGTGAAGGCTATAAAATACTTTGGTTTAATGGCTAGATGTATCATTTTAATTTCTACTAGTATTTAGTAGATTGCATGAAATAGAAACTGGGTGTTGTGTGATTGTATGCATGTAAGGATATGTAGTTGCATTGCAATTAGTCTTGGCCGCTCTGACCCTTGAAACCACCAAACCTACTCTGACCTTGGAACCGTCGACCCTGCTTGGTACAAAGCTTTGGAGGCGCTAATGAAAACATAGTGCAATTTTAAGACTCGAAGATTGGTGGAAACTTAGTGTGCGTGCTTGGCACAAGGTTCATCCGGTCCTTTGAAATAGAGAGAAATAACATGTCGCATTTGCACCATTTTTGGTCTGTGAAAAATGAGTGCAGGGTATGCACATGAGAGAGTTGTGTTGTTTTAATATGTCTATTTGCACCATTATAGTCTGTGAAAAATGAGTGTAGGATATGCACATGAGAGAACTATGTTGTTTTTATATGTCTAAATATTGCATTGGGATTTTAGAATAGAGTTCAAATTGTTTATAACAGATATATACATACTTTAAAACCACATGGTATATGATTTAGATTTAATATTGTATTTTCTTCCAAATGATGAGTTCAAACGAAGCCTGGTATAAAACGCCTTCATAATAGTTGCAAGTAATGCTCTTGAAATAGTATATATTTCTCTTGTATGTTTTAATTTTATTAAAATTTAACAAAGCCATTCAAAACCAGGAAATGTGCATAGTGGTATTAGGGTTAAGTAATTTGAGATAGAAAACCATTGGTTTTTCCCCACCTATTGAAAGGTGTATAATTTTTAAGACTAGAGAATTCCATGTAGAGGAATTAAATGGTTGGAAAGAGAATTGACATCTGGTTACACATAGGGATTATGTATGTGGTAAACCATGTTCCATCCTTGATTTAGGTAGTGAACTCGAGATTTGGTTTCTCCATTTTAATGATGAAATAATGATGTCAAAAGGTGTGGGAGTCTCTAACCTTTAAAGTCTTAAGTATTTCATGTCAGACAAAAACAAGTTACGTCAAATTCATCATCGGATTTAGGTCAAATTATTTTTTCTATATAAGACAAGATTTGCTTTTAAAGTCCTATGAGGAATAGATAGTGGATGTTTATATGATAAATGTATTATTGAAACTCCTTATTTGAAATACAACCCTTGCACATTTCACCCTTGTACTCGCAAGTTATAAACATAGTAATTTGTTGTAGCTAAGTGACCATAGCTTAGTCTTGTGCATCTTCACCAAAACCGCCAACCTATTAATACGATCATGGTCTATGGTTTGCATCAAGATGGATGCTACGGATAGACTATGTATGGGAGTTTTCTGGTTAACCTATGCTTGCATCTTTCTGTTGTTACATTCAATAAGGAAATTAATTTTTAAATATTCTTTTGGTAGCAGTGAATTATATTTTATAAAATGAAATTTGGATAAGTTTCTTGTATGATTATCGAAATAGTTTGCATATGAATACTTTGGCTTACTTGTTGAATGTTTTCTTTAAATACTTATAAATAAGATGGTAAATTAAAAATAAAAATATCAAGCCATAGACACCTTCGATTAATAAGAGTGTTTTTACGGAATGTTGAATATGCTCATGGAATATATGGGAATTATTTTAATAGATGTTTAATTGTAATTCTAAAAAGATGTGCCCTGCTCTAAGTACAAGTTAGATTATCAATATTAAAAATGTTATGATGTTGTAGCTTAGTATTGCTTCAAGTAATTTAATTAATAAATGGAAAGTGGTAGGATGTGGCTTAATCACTTTGGTTTATAATAAAATAATTTGAACTCTTTGGATTCATTTTCGAAATTGAGTGGACGATTATTTATATCCTCTTAAGAAAATTTTTAAAGAGTTATAGATTATTAATTCAATTACATTCCACCTTAGGGAACGATAGATTCTTTTAAAAACTCTTCCAAAAACCCTTTAGCTTAGCAAAACCCATAGTATAGGATATAACAAAAACCCTTGATTGAGTCTTCAAAGATAACACAAGGTTGTGGGAAGGACAACCTTGCTTCTAAAGATTGTGGGTAGGACAATATTGTGGGTCAACTATTAATGGTGCTTGTGGGAAGGCAATCATCATAATCCAAGGCTCTAATCATACTTCTAATGGGAAAGGTCAGGATGGGAGGTAACAAAGGGATGATATGGGCATCACTTCTAGGTTAACCCTGCTAGTAATGAGTGGTGAATCTTGTACTTGAATCGTTGGATGAATCCAATCAACATAATGGTATGGGATATTATGTTGTTAAACAAGACAAGACATTGGGTAGTTACCAAGGTATTGGTAAACCCTAGATGAACTCTAGGGAAGATGGTTGTTCGTCTAGCTCGGGCATGCATACGCTAGTTCTTACATGACCTGAAGTCATGATAAGATATGGGGAAAATATGCGTCCAACCTCTAGGTGAAATGGGCCCTAGAGAGAGAAACCCCTACCTAAACTTGGGAATCTTGGGTGGAGAGAGAAGTTCAATAGAGGTAACCATAACGGGATTTGGCCAATCTCGATCTCATGAGTATTTCTATTATAGTAGAATGACACTCATGAAGATGTTTTTAGCATGCTCATACTAGAAAATAAATGGGAAATGATTGAAATTTTTTCTCACGGTGACCCCTAATGCAGGACAACCAAGTGGTAGGGGCTTGGGTTATTATAGTTGGTATCAGATCCAAGGTTGCGAACCCCTAGGCAATAAAACTTTAGAAAACTAGTGTCTAACATAGTGTATGTTATCAAATTGAACATCTAAATCAAATATTGACAAGGCTCCTTTGTGAATAGGCAATGGCATCTGGACTAAAAGCTAGTTCTTCAAAAAGACCTATGATGGTATAGTGGAAAGGACTAACTAAAATAGACCTATGGTAGTATAGTGGAAAGGGTTGATCAAAAGAGATCTACAATGGTACAGTGGGAATGACTGATCAAAAATCCTAAGAGGGTTATCATGAGGGTTTTGAGGACCAGAGCTATAGTGGATACCACAAAACCTCCTCGAGTGATTAGGAGGAAAAAGAAACAACTCCTAGAGAGAACAAAACTCAATATCAATTTTGCTTATCATCCAAAAATAGATGGGAAAATTGAAAGAGTAAATCAAGTCTTAGAGGCTATGTTCTGAACGTATTGCATATATCATCAAACAAAGTGGGAAGACTACCTTTTTTTGGTAGAATTTTCTTATAATAACGGATACCATGCTTCTTTGGGTATGGATATTTTTGAGGCACTATACTGGAGAAGATGCATAATACCATTATATTGGATTATGGGAGAAGATGCAGAATGCCATTGTATTGGAGTAATCCAGAGGATCGAGTGATGATTGAACCAGATTTGGTCAAGGAAATGGAAGAGCAACTCAATGAATTTTATTGGAAGCTCAAGGAAGTTTCAGACTAATAAAATAGTTATGCTGAACTTAAAAGAACGCCCAAGGAATTCGTTATGGGATAAAGAGTATTCCCGAGGGTTAAACCAACCAATATTTCTATAAAATCCTCTAAAATTAGTCCAATATTTATAGGACCTTCTACTATCATTGATAAAGTCAGCCTAGTTGCCTATAAATTAGTTTTGCCACCCAATTTGTCTAAAATCCATGATACATTCCATGTGTCCCTCATCAAGAAATATGTTTTTGATCCCTATCATGTTTAGAATGTTGAGCATTTGCAGATGACCGACCCACTACACATTGAGGTGTGACCAGTTAGGATACTTGGCTACAGAACAAAACAATTAAGAAAATGAAACATTGAGCACATGGGAGGATGTGGCTATCATGAAAAGACAGTTTCCATTTTTTTTTGAACCATAATATTCGGAATGAAGATTGTAAATTTTTTTTTGTTGTATATGAATACATGTTATCATTTCAGTTATTATGACTAAATTTTGATTATGTGATTTTACTGCTAATATACCATGAATTTCTTTTAATCATAATAATATTTTTTGTGCACGTTGTAAAACATAGGTACTGTGTTTAATACTAGAGGGGGAGTATGTAACAACCCTTCAAAATATAGTTTTATTTTATCTATTTTTTGGTAAGAATGAGGTACTGCTAACTCATTTGTGGATGTAGGGATAGATGTCATCACTTGTGAAAGTGATCCAAGGCATAAGTGTCTTCTCCAATGGTCATAAAAGGTTAATCGGTGGAAGGTAAGTCAAGGGAAATGATGAGCAACAGAGTATTCGCCAAAAGTAAGTTCAAATAATCCTTATGGGAATTACAACCGCTAGTGGTCCATATAGCTGCCTCTCATGTAGTTGCATAAATAGGGTTGTTTCATATGTATTGATATTTGTTTTAAATATATATACAAATTTAACAACTATACACACACACACATACACACATATATATATGTGTGTGTGTATGTGTGTGTGGTTAAATAAATAAATAAAATGATAATAATAATAATAATAATTAAATAATAATTATAAATGAACAATAATATAAAATCACATATATATAAGTATTGGGGTATTACATTAAACAAATTAAATAAATAAGAAATTAAATTACTTTATTAAATTTATTAAATTTAAATTAATTAAAATAATGAAGAAATACCTTGTCGTTGCACATGGCATTCCACTTGGCAAGATTTGAGGATTTAAAGATGTTTTACATGGGTAAAGTTTGTCTTTCTATAAATTCAAAAATGAGTAAACAAAAAATGGGGGGACCTTATCTTTCATTCGGTAGGGAGAAGAGGGAAGAAAGGGGAGAAGCTACTAACCAGACGTGGAGAGAAAAAGCATGTTTTAGTAAGAATACTTATATTTAAAACTCATAAAAATCCCATACTGTTGTAGTGTGTGAATTCAGAATAAAAATTCAGTATGTGTGTATAATTTTAGGTTAAACCTCATACTGTTGTAGTGTACGAACTCAGAAGGAAAAATTGGGTATGTGTGTATAATTTAGGGTAAACCTCATGCTGTTACAGTGTAAGAACTCAAAAGAAAAAATTGGGTATGTGTGTATAATTTAGGATAAACCTCAAATTGTTGCAGTGTAAGAACTCAAAAGGAAAAATTGGGTATGTGTGTATAATTTAGGGTAAACACCATACTATTGTAGTGTAATAATTTGAAATGAAAAAATGGGTATATTGGTATAACATAGGGTGAACCTCATACTATTATAGTGTGTGAATTTAGAATAAAAAATTGGGTATGTTGGTATAACATAGGGTAAACCTCATACTATTGCAGTGTGTGAATTTGGAATGAAAAATTGGGTATGTTTGTATAACATAGGGTAAACCTCATACTGTTGCAGTGTGTGAATTTAGAATGAAAATTTGGATATGTTGGTATAACATAGGGTAAATATCATACTATTGCAGTGTGTTAATTCAGAATGAAAAATTGGGTATGTTGGTATAACACATGGTAATACTCAGACTATTGCAGTGTATGAATTCGAAATGAAAAATTGGGTATGTTTGTATAACATAGGGTAAACCTCATACTGTTGCAGTGTGTGAATTCGAAATGAAAATTGGGTATGTGTGTATAATTTAGGGTAAACCCCATACTGTTGCAGTGTAAGTACTCAAAAGGAAAAATTGGGTATGTGTGTATAATTTAGGGTAAACCCCATACTATTGCAGTATAAGTACTCAGAAGGAAAAATTGGGTATGTGTGTACAATTTAGGGTAAATTTCATACCATTGAAGTGTGTGAATTTAGATTGATGTGTGTATAATTTAGGGTAAACCTCATACTGTTGTAGTGTAAGAACTCAGAAGGAAAAATTGGGTGTGTATAATTTAGGGTAAATTTCATATTGTTGCAATGTAAAAACTCAGAAGGAAAAATTGGGTATGTGTGTATAATTTAGGATAAACCCCATACTATTGTAGTGTAAGTACTCAACAAAAAAATTGGGTATGTGTGTACAATTTAGGGTAAATTTCATACTATTGCAGTGTAAGAAACTCAAAATGAAAAATGGGATATGTGTATATAATATGGGATAATCATCATAATCTTACAAATGTTAGGTATGGTGTATAACATAGAGTAATTATCATGCTACAATGTTATTTTGGAATGGAAATTAGGACTGTGTGTATTACATAAAATTTCTTTCCTCTGTGTATGGTTAATTTTTGAATTTATTATAGTGTGAAGGCTATAAACTATGTTGGTTTAGTGATTGGATGCATCATTTTAATTTCTATTGGTATTTAGTAGATTGCATGAAATAGAAACTGGGTGTTGTGTGATTGTATGCATGTAAGGATATGTAGTTGCATTGCAATTAGTCTTGGCAACTCTGACCCTTGAAATTGCCAGCCCTACTCTGACCTTGGAACCGCAAGCCCTGCTTGGTACAAAGCTTTGGAGGTGCTAAAGAAAACACAGTGCATTTTTAAGACTCGAATATTGGTAGAAACTTAGTGTAAATACTTAGCACAAGGTTCATCCGATCCTTTGAAATAGAGAGAAATAACATGTCGCATTTGCACCATTTTCGGTCTGTGAAAAATAAGTGCAAGGTATGCACATGAGAGAGTTGTGTTATTTTAATGTCTATTTGCACCATTATGGTCTGTGAAAAATGAGTGCAAGATATGCACATGAGAGATCTGTGTTGTTTTTATATGTCTAAATATTGCATTGAGATTTTAGAATGGAGCTCAAACTATTTATAATAGATGTATACAGACTTTAAAACCACATGGTATATGATTTAGATTTAATATTGTATTTTATTCCAAATGATGAGTTCAAATGAAGCCTGGTATAAAATGCCTTCATAATAGCTGCAAGTAATTTTATTGAAATAGTACATATTTCTCTTGTAATTTAACAAAGCCATTCAAAACCAAGAAATGTGCATAGTGGTACTAGGGTTAAGTAATTTGAGATAAAAAACCATTGGTTTTTCCCCACCTTCTGAAAGGTGTATAGTGTTTAAGACTAGAGAATTTCATGTAGAGGAATTAAATGGTTGGAAAGAGACTTGACATATGGTTACACGTAGGGATTATTGACGTGGTAAACCATGTTCCATACTTGATTTAGGTAGTGAACTTGATATTTGGTTCCTCCAGTTTATGATGAAATAATGATGTCAAAAGGTGCGACAGTCTCTAATATTTAAAGTCTTAAGTGTTTCATGTCAGATGAAAACAAGTTAGGTCAGATTCATAATTAGAGTAAGGTGAAATTATTGTTTCTATATAAGACAAGATTTGCTTTTAAAGTCCTACGAGGAAGAGATAGTGGATGTTTATATGATAAATGTATTACTAAAAATCCTTATTTGAAATACAACCCTTGCACATTTCACCCTTGTATTCGCAAGTTATAAACATAGTAATCTACTGTAGCTAAGTGACCATAGCTTAGAATTGTGCATCTTCACCAAAACTGCCAGCCTGTTAATACAATCATGGTCTATGGTTTGTGTCAGGATGGACGAGGTGGATAGACTACGTATGGGATTTTTTTGGTTAACACTATGCTCGCATCTTTTTTTGTTACCTTCAATAAGAAAATTAATTTTTAAATATTCTTTTGGTAGGAGTGAATTATATTTTATATAATGAAATTTAGATAAGTTTCTTGTTACGCCGACAAGCATCCTACAATGGCATCCGTAAACAATATTAATATTTTATTAAAAAGTCGACATTATGAAAATTATGTTATCAATATCGAGGCGCCTATCTCATTTCTTTGGGGTGTGATAGATAGGCGCCTCGAGATTGTTAACTCTCAAAATTTATAGATATATATATTTTATATATCTAAGCTAGTATGATTATTAGAATGATTTGCATATGAATACTTTGGCTTACCTGTTGAATATTTTCTTTAAATATTTATAAATAATATGGGAAATTAAAATAATAATAATAATAATAAGCCATAGAAACCTTTGATTAATAAGAGTATTTTTATGGAATATTGAATATGCTCATGGAATATATGGAAATTATTCTAATAGATGTTTAATTATAATTCTAAAAAGATGTGCCCTGCTTTAAGTACAAATTAGATTATCAATTTTTAAAATGCTATGATGTTGTAGCTTAGTATTGCTTCAAGTAATTTAATTAATAAATGGAGAGTGGTAGGATGTGGTTTAATCACTTTGGTTTATAATATAATAATTTGAACTCTTTGGATTCATTTTTGAAATTGAGTGGATGATTATTTATATCCTCTTAAGAAAATTTTTAAAGATTTAATATTATTAATTCAATTACATTCCACCTTAGGGAACGATAGATTCTTTTAAAAAATCTTCCAAAAACCCTTTAGCTTAGCAAAACCCTTAGTATAGGATATAAAAAAAACCTTGATCGAGTCTTTAAAGATAACACAAGGTTGCGGGAAGGAAAACCTTGCTTCTAAATATTGTGGGTAGGACAATCTTGTGGGTCAACTATTAATGATTCTTTTGGGAAGGCAATCATCATAATCCAGGGATCTAACTATACTTATAATGGGAAAGGTCAGGGTGAGAGGTAATGAAGGGATGATATGGGCATCACTTCTAGGTTAACCCTACTAGTAATGAGTGGTTAATCTTGTACTTGAATCTTTAGATGGATCCAATCAACATAATGGTATGGGACATTATGTTGTTAAACAAGACAAGACATCGGGTAGTTACCAGGGTATTGGTAAACCCTAGATGAGCTCCAAGGAAGATGGTTGTTCATCTAGCTCGGGCATGCATATGCTAGTTCTTACATGACCTGAAGTCATGATAATATATGGGTAAAATATGTGTCCAAATTCTAGGTGGAATGGGCCCTAGAGAAAGAAATCTCTGCCTAAACTTGGGAATCTCGGGTGGAGAGAGAATTTCAATAGAGGCATCCATAACAGGATTTGGTCAATATCGATCTCATGAGTATTTCAACTATAGTGGAATGACACTCATGAAGATTTTTTTAGCATGCTCATACTAGAAAACAAATGGGAAATGATTGAAAATTTTTCTCACAGTGAACCCTAATGTAGGACAACCAAATGGTAGGGGCTTGGGTTGTTACACTCATGATCATAAGAATGAAGGAATTAGTAATCATCAATAGACATCCCCCAATAACAATGGAATTAAGCTACCCAAATTATAATTTTCAAAGTTTGATGGATGGATATGTCAAGAAAAATAATATTTTAGTCTTCATCATGTTCCCCATTATATGCATCTGAAAATTGCCTCTTTCAATTTTTAATCAGATGCACTACATTGGTTTTAGTGTCTTAGGAAAGAACACCCTGATCATAATTAGCTTATATTTGTGCAACAACTACTCATTTAATTTGGTCCTAGTGAGTTTAAAAATTTTATAAGAACACTTTCTAAACTTAAAAAAACTTTAACCCTTCAAAATTATCAAACTCAATTTGAAAAATTAGCCAACCATACAACTGGTTTGAGTTCTAAATTCTTCCAAAGTTGTTTTTTGAGTGGGTTGGAGGATGCTATTAAAGATGAAGTTAAAATTTTAAGACCTAAATCATTATAGTAGGCAATATCCTTGGATAGATTTGCAAAAGAAAAAAATTAAGGCTCAAGGATGCACTCCCAATTTTTCTCAATCTTGACCACCATTTTTGTCCAAGCCAACACCAAATCCTACCAATAAATCTCCTACCATAAAAAACTTGACATGAGAAGAGATGGAATCCATAAGGTCCAAATTACTTTGATATAATTGTAATGAGAAGTACTCCCTAGGGCATAAGTGTGCACCAACCATAGAATCTTAGGAGATGGAAGAGGATGGTCAAGAAGAGGAACACACAAAATAACCAAAAGTTCTAAATTAATCCCAATAAAAAAAACTAGTGCATGGCTTAGTGGGTATATCAACTCCTAAAATTATGAAAGTGATAGGATACTTCAAATGACAATGCATAATTATTCTTATTGACTTAAGAAGCATACATAACTTTATTGATCCATTTATGGCCAAATAGAAAAACCATTACATTAATACTTGTAACTCCTTCGAAGTCATGATTGCTAATGGAGGCACCTTGCCATGTAAAGAGAAGTATCAAATTTTCAAAATACAAATAGGGGAATATAATCTTAAGGTATACATGTTTTGCCTCACCCTTATGTGTTTGTGATGTCATTTTGGGAGCTCAATGGTTGTAGATGTTAAGATCCCATATTATGCAATTTATATGAGCTATGGATGAAATTTAGCTAATAAGGTATGGAGTACACCTTATAGGGCATGAATTTGTGGGATGCTCAATTTATTTCAATTCTTAAGATGGAAAATCTATTAAATAAATCATCTCATGGGGTTGCAGCTTGATTATTTGCTATAGAATATTTCAATAAAGGGAATAAGGATTAGTTAGAGGAATTATAGTTTTTATTGTAAATACATGCTCTAGTTTTATAGAAACCCAAATAACTAGTTCCTCGTCATACTCATGACCATGTGATTTAGCTTATTCCTAGTAGTATTGCCTTAAATATTTGCCCTTATAGGTATCCATATGCATAAAAATTAGAAATTAAGAAAATGATACAAGAACTTCATGCTATAGGGGTTATTTTTCCTAGCATTAGTCCCTATTCTTCTCTAGTTTTGTTGATGCCAAAGAAGTATGGGTCTTTATGTCTATGTGTGGATTTAAGGAACATAATAAAAACACTATTAAATAGAAATTTTACATCTCAGTAATTGATGAATTGCTAGATGAGTTGTATGGGGCCCAATATTTTTCAAAATTAAATTTGTAGTTGGGATATCATCAGATTCAAATCAAGGATGAGGAAATTTCTAAAACAACTTTTATAACACATGAAGGGCGTTATGATTTCTTGGTTATGCCCTTTGAGTTTACCAATGCACCATACACTTTTCAAAGTTTGATGAATTCTAATTTTTTGACATTTCCTTTGAAAATTCATTTTAGTCTTCTTTGATAATATTTTGATTTACAATTATCCATGAGAGGAGCATCTCCAAAATCTAATTCAAATACTACAAATCTTGTCAAAGAATTATTTTTATGCCAAGAGATCAAAGTGTTCTTTTCGTTTGTAAGAAGTTGAATATTTGGATCACATTATAACCAAGTATGGAGTTAAATTGAACCCTAAAATAATTTATGATATCCACAATGGCTAAAGCCTTTAAAATTAAAGGGACTTCATGAATTTTTAGGACTCACTAGATATTACCTTTAAGTTATGTAGAATTATGGAAATATAACAACTCCATTGACAACCATTTTGAGAAAGAGTTATTTTATGTGGTCAAAACCAACTGAGAAGGATTTCAAAGAATTAAAGAAAGCAATGACCACCATATCAATGTTAGTAATGTTTAATTTCTCTAAACCTTTTGTAAGTGAAAGTGATTCTTTAGCCAATGGAATTATGGTAGTTTTGATGCAAGAAATATGACCATTGGCCTTCATCAATAGAACCCTTTCAAGATGGAATTTATGCAAGTCTAATTATGAAAAGGAGATGCTATCCATTCTACATGTTGTTAATCATTGGAGGTCATATCTCATTGGGCATCATTTTCCCATCTATACTGACCATCAAAGTCCCAAATGTTTCTTAGAATAAAGGGTGGCCACCCCAGAACAATAAAGATGGGTTTGTAAATTGTTAGGGTATGATTATGAAAACACCTATAAGAAAGGAAAGGATAATGTGGTGGCTGATGCCTTATCCTAATAATATGAATATCAGGGGATGTTACATGCTATATCTACACCACTTTTGCAATGAAACCATCATCTTAGGGGAAAAATGACCACGTATTGTACTTTGTAAACTTCGGTCAACAAAATCCAAATAAAACCTAACTCATACCCTAAATATACTTGGTATGGTATATACTTGAGATGTCATGGTTAGCTTTTCATTCTCCAAAATTCATAAATTTAGAAATTCAAATTACAATAAATGCATGAATCACCAATAACTAGGCATTATGGGTTTCTAAAAATGTATGAAAGGACAAGGCCTACTTTTTTTTGGAGGGGAATGGAACATGATATTCAAATTTTTATGGTAGAATGTAATAGGTTTCAATGCATGAAATGATAAAATGTGTGTTCTCTTGGAACCCTTCAACCCTTGCCAATTCTAGAACAAGTATGGACAAATATATGTATGGACTTCATTGAAGGTTATCCAAATCTTGAGGAAAATCTATTATTTTGTGGTAATGGATTGTCTTACAAAGAATGCTCATTTTTGTTCCTTGTCCTACTCCTATACCACCTCTGTCATTGCCAAAATATTTTTAGATTCCATATTTTGTCTCCATGGAATGCCCAAATCAATTGTGTTAGATAGGGACCCTACTTTTACTAGTCACTTTTGGTAGGAACTATTCAAGTTGCAAGGAACTCAACTCAAAATAATTTTGGCTTATCACCCTCAGACAAATGACCAAACTAAAATTATCAATAAGTGCTTGGAAACATACCTTCATTGCTTTACCTTAGAACATCCTACAAAGTGGGCTAAGTGGATTAATTTGGCTAAATAGTGGTATAATACTTCATATCATATCAGTACTAAGGTTACCCCATTTGAATTAGTATATGGTCTTCCTCCACCTGAAGAACACAAGCTTATATTGAGAGGGGGGGATGAAATATATATGATACAACTTTCACTTTTTTTTCCAAATAAATATTATCCAATATTATCAATTCCAATAACTTTTTAAAATGGTATTATCAATAGTAGTAATTAATAAATGCACAAATCATCACACACATGAGACACATATTTAACGTGGTTCACCTAATGTGTGTTACATCCATAGAGAAAAAATTTCTTATAAACTTTCTCAATAAATATCTTGGGAATCAATTCTTGATTACAATATTTATGGGCACCCACCCAAAGAATACCTCAATCCCCTATGCTCAATTTCATGGATCTCTATCCACATGAGACACCAATCCCCTATGCTCTGGTATGTGGATCTCTATCCACAGGAGACATAAATACCCTCTACTCTGGTCATTTCTAAATCCTACTCACAAATATACACAAATCTACTCCAAGTCTCCTCACAAGGCTTGCTCAAATATGCCTCAAACCTTATCACAAGGCTTCCTTTCAACTCTGCTCAAATCCACTTCAAGCCTCCTCACAAGGCCTGCTCTCAGCTCTGCTCAAATATTCTCCAAGCCTTCTCATAAGGCCTACTTTCTACTCTACTCAAATTTACTCCAAGCCTTCTCACAAGGCCTAGTATTAGCTCTATCACAAAATCTACTCAACCTACTCAGAATCACTGCTTAAATATGCTCTTATCCTCTTCACAATTTGCTCAAATCCTTTCACAAAAATTGCTCAAATTATTTCATCAAAACTCGCTTAAATTTTATTTTAAAACCAACTTAAGTTCTCTCAAAGAAAAATAGCACAAACCCTCTTACAACACTTGCTCACATCTCTAATCAAAGCTGCTCACAATCCTGCACAATTCTGCTCATAAACCCTTGCTCAATCCTGTTCAAATCCTGCTCAAGATATTTCTCAAACTGCCCTACCATTTTCTCAAATATTCCTAATCATTGCATACAAAATAATTCCCATCTATTTTCAGCATTGCCTCAACAATTATAATGCACTCCAAATTTACTTTCAACAATGATGATATATTTCTATCTTCAATAATGAATGAAGCACTCCAATTTGTTTCAACTCAATAATGCTCAACAAGATAGTATACTCCATTCTATCTCAACACAACCATGTACTCCAATAAATATTAACAATTATAATAATGCAATCCAATTTATGTACCTTTCATATTTTGCAAAAGAAGTTATAGATTGCACGTTATTCCAAGTATTTCATAGATACCAAAAACTCATAGGTGATACTTCTTGTTGGGACAACAAAATAACACTTTTTCCATCACTATCTATTTTCACTTGCCTATGCGGAATTGTTTTCTCAAGATTCAACTTTTACTTTACTCACGAATCAATTGCAATTTTGAACTTCGTCACACTGCTTTTCATTTCCTACCACATTACAATGCTTATTTACTCAACATTATCTGCCTTTCCTTCCTCTTTATACAATTTCTCCTCACTACAATAGTTTGCCATGTGAACCCTTAGAAATATGTGTAGTCTAGATCTGTTACTTGTCCTTACTTGGTTATGGTTATATGACAGTGAATCACTCCCTCCACAAAGATCATATTATTCATTTCTACCAATAGCCAATTTTAAATTAGGTACAACTTATGATGGCTTTTTACTGTTGTAGATTCTCTATGCACTCAATTTCTTTTTCGATAAGGCTTTCTTCAGCCCTGCTTGTGATGTTCACCCATATTCATCTTTCCATGACCATTTTCAATGTGTTTCTGAATGGCATTGTGATGGCTTATTTTCTTGAGATATTATCTTCAATGCTTGACCTAATCGGTACTTCAATTTTTGCTCGTTCTCTTTCTCTTTTTCTATATAAATCACACAGTCACATAATCTTGAAAGCACACACTCTTCATAGATGAAGGCACAATTTTCACATACAAACACTGCTTCCACTTCAGACATAAAACATATTTCTTTGAATGCAGATACTTAAGAAATCATCACACTCATGGCACTCAAATAAAGGGAAATTTCTCTACACTCAACCAAAAGGAAATATTAGTCTTCAATATCACAACAATGATGTCCTCAATGTATGGTAGCTCAAAGGACTTAGGATAGTGATGTTTTCAACAATTTTTATTGGAAATTTTGAGTAATTTGGTTGTCATTGATGTCAAAGGTAAAATGATTGAAAATCATCTTCTAGGTTGAAATATTAAAATTGCAAGGCAAATACCTCCATTGAAAAAGGAAGACAAGGTAGACAAAGCTCCTTTGAAAAAGGTTCAATTAATTGCAAAGTTGAGGAAGTTTCCAAGGCAAAAGACAAAGGGTTAAAAGGATTAATTATAATATTTAAATTAAAAATTTAAATATTATAATAATATTATTTAAATTTAAAATGGGCGCAAAAATTTAAATATTCTCCTAAGGTGGCAAAGCATCGACGTCATTTTCCTAAGTCAAAGCGCATATATAAAATGGAACCAAAAATCATTTGGTAGAGTCATGGAAAAATTATGGTTGGCATTCAAAATTCCTAAGGCATCAAAATCCTTCGCAAATCATAGTGCACGATCTTCGAGCAAGGTGGCATGAGGGTAAAGAGGATGCACGTTTTCTTTTTGGATAGTGCACAGAAGTTAATAAGGAGCAATGTAGGCCTTTGGTTCCAACCAAGCGGGTAGCTCAGTTGGCAGGTGGACCCTACATAAGGAGTAGCATGGAGGAGGTCTCGAGTTCGAGACATGGTAGTGATAGGTTGTTCGTATTTTATTTTTGGCGGCAATAATTTGTTCTACGATGATAGGTTAAAGGGAATTTAAGTGCCTTGAGGTCTTGTGTGGGCAGTTAGCCCACACGGTGCTCTAGCACGCGCTAGAGTGTGGGCTCCGTGAGGTCGCACACTCGAAACCCTACGGTAGTAGAAGTTGGTAAGGGCAATTTTTTTTATAAAGTTTTTGTTTGATTTTAGGGAGTCATAAGGGTTAGGTTTTTATTAAGAGTGCCATAAGGGTTGAAATTAATGATGCATGATTTTTGCTATTAGGAGTTATAAGGGTTGAGTTTATTAAAGCTTTGTTTTTATAATTAGGGAGTCATAAGGTTGTGAAGTCATAAAGTTTTGTGTGCAAGGAGTTGTTTTAAGAGTCTTTATTTTTGCAAACATAAATTACAAAGAGTGCCTTATATATTTTATTTTTGCAAAAAGCATTAAGAAAAACAAAGGGGATATGTTTTGCATGCAAGAATAGGAGTAATAAGGTGTTATAGTGGTTTGATATTTTATTGTAATTTTTGTATGGTGAAAGTGAGTTTGAAGGTCTTTGATAATTATTAATGCCCTATATTTTGAGAACAAGAGAAGAGTTATTGAACATCAATTTCAGATTTCATTGAGCATATCTTTTTGAGAAGGAAGTTCATGTGGATGGTTTGAGAAAGTATTTTGCTATCTAACCCTTGAAGTGGCACTAGAAAAATCAGTTGTTTGTGAGACAGGTTTTTGAAGACATATCTTCATAAGAGAAAATTAAGAGGTATGGGCACATCATTCCTTGTTTAAGGTGTTTTTTTGAGTAAATGTTTCTAGAATATAAGGTGGAGATAAAAGGATTGTTTGGTATGCATTGTTGGAAATATTTGAGTTAGGGTTTGAGACCTACATATGCATCAAGTATTGAGAGAAAGTTGAAATAATTACATTAGAGTTAGATATATTCTTGTACTTTATTTTGAATGGTTTTGGAAACATTTGGGATAGATTTTGAGAACAATATTGTGCTTCTATTGTTGAAAGAGATTAAGACATTTGTGCTAGAGATTGTGAACTACTTGTGCTAGGTTTGAAGATAAGTTTTTGCATCTTTGTGAAACCTTTTTGAGCATGTGTTATGAGTAGTTATGAGCATGTATTAGAGCATAATTGAGCAGAGATAAAGAGCAGGTTTAAGATAGTGTTGTGAGCAGATTGGATCAGACTTGTGAGCAGGTTAGAGGTAAACTTGTGAGTAGGTTTGAGATAGACTTGTGAGCAGGTTGAGATCGGTGTTGTGAGAAGATTAGATCAATATTGTGAGTAGATTGGATTAGAGTTGTGAGTAGATTTGATCAAAGTTGAGAAGATGGAGGGGATATTTGGGTGGGGGACTCACCAGCGATGATAGAGTTCTCCTGTGGAGAGAGATCCACAAACCAGAGCAGAGGGGATAGAGTTCTCCTATGGAAAGAGATCCACAAACTAGAGTAGTGGGGATAGAGGTCTCTTGTGGATAGAGATCCATAAACTTGAGCATAGGGGATTGGTGTCTCCTTTGGATAGAGGTCCATAAACATTGTAATAGGGATTTGATTCCCAAAAGATTCATTGAGAAAATTTATAAGGAATATTTTCTCTGTGGATGTAACCCACATTGGGTGAACCATGTTAAATCATGTCTCTCATGTGTGTGATGATGTGTGCATTGTTTACTACTTTGATATTATTATTGTTATCATTTGGATTGAAAAGTAAAAAGTTTTATCTTATACTATTCACCCCCATCTCAGTATAAGCTTATGTTCTTCAATTGGTATCAAAGCGGGTTCCTTCATGAAAATCCTAACAACTTGAAGGAAGATCCCACAAGAACATACATGACCTCAAAAAATGGAGAAGAAGCCATGATCGACATAAAAGAGGAATTTATTGCTACTCTTAGAAACTTGGAAAAAGTTAGAAGGAAGAATTCAAGTTTGAAGGCTCAAATCCAAGAGGATGAGGAAGCAAAGATGAAACTTCTACAAAATCTCATAGAGCTCAAGGTAAAAGTTGAAGAGGGAAGGAAAATTGAACAGGATATGGTAGAACAGTTAAAGGCAAAAGAGTTAGAATGTGAAGGGTTGGAATCTAAAATTTTCTCTCTAAGAAAGGAAGTTGAAAAGACTAAAGATAAGTTACAACAAGATATAAAGTTAGGGAAATAGAAAGAGGAGTCAAGCTCCAAAGGAACAAAGATATCAAAAGAAGAAGAGCCCATGACCTATGCTAATGCATTGAAAGGCAAAAGCATCAAGAAGGAAGAAAATAGAGAAGCTTCATGGACAAAAGTCAATTACAGAAACAGCAAAGGAAGAAGCATGCGACCATATTATTCAAGGCAATCTAACAGGTTACAAAATTTCTTCCATGGCTATTGTTTTTCATGTAACAAATATGGTCATAGAGTTGTACATTGCATTATTTGTGTGAGAAATAATGTTGATAGAAATTTCAATTCATTTGCACCTCTCATGAATAACAATATCATCTGTTACAAATGCAATAACTTTGGGCACAAGGCCAAATGGTGTAAAATAGTATTTCTTGAATCAAGCAAAAAGAAGGAGGATCAGAAGGTTTAAAAGAATACAACCTCAATAATTTGGAAAGAGAGAAAAGAGAAAGAAAAGGTGAAGTCAATGTTGGTACAAACAACTCTTCATGTACAAGATAAGAGAAATCAGTGGTTTATTGATAGTGGTTGTTCAAGTCATATGACAGGTGACAAAAGTAAATTTCTTGTACTTAAAGAAATCAATGGAGGATCAGTAAAATTTGGTGACAATGGTTCAACAAAAATTGTTGGGAAAGGGACTTTGAGTTTAGATAATGGAAAATCAAAGACATAAAATGTATTGTATGTTAAGGGATTGAGGCACAATTTACTAAGTGTAAGTCAACTTTGTGATCAAGGGCACACGGTCACTTTTCATCCAAATAGATGTGAGATCAAAAAATCTAAAATAGGAAAGCTCATTGCAGATGCCAGTAGAACTACAAATAATCTCTACATACTAAGTGAAATTAAGGGAGAAAAATATTTCTTATCACAAGAGGATGAGAGTTGGTTATGGCATAGAAGAATGGGTCATCTAAAATTTGACAACATAGTGAAAATAAGCAAAAAATAGGTAGTCAAAGATTTACCCAAGATAAAAAGACCACAAAGCACAATTTGTGCACAATGTCAACATGGAAAGCAAACAAGAACAAGTTTCAAGTCAAAATAATTTACTTCATCTGAACCATTGAAACTAGTTCACACTGATTTATGTGGTCCTACAAGGACAAAGAGTTTACAAGGTGAAAGTTACTTCATGCTATTTATAGATGATTTCTCTAGAATGACTTGGGTAGCTTTCTTAAAAGAAAATTTAGAAGCCTTTGAGAAGTTCAAGGCATTCAAAGAGTTAGTAGAAAATGAAACAGGTAAAAGGATAAAGTATCTAAGATCAGATAGAGGAGGAGAATTTACTTCAGGTGAATTCATAGAATTTTGTGAACAACATGGGATCAAAAGAGAATATTCAATAGCAAGAACCCCACAACAAAATGGAGTAGTTGAAAGGAAAAATAGAACTATTGAGAATATGGCTAGAGCTATGCTAAATGAATCAAATATTTCAGATGGGTTTTGGAGAGAGGCAGTTCATACAACTGTCTATATCATCAATAGAGCTCAGGTAAGAGTAAATCATCATAAAAATCCATATGAGCTTTGGAAGGGAAGACCAACTACTGTGAAGTATTTCAAAAATTTTGGAAGCAAATGCTACATAAGACGGGAAGAGAAAAATTTGGGCAAGTTTGACTCAAGATGTGATGAGGGTATCTTCCTTGGGTATTCCACTAAGAGAAAAGCCTATAAATGCTATAATAAGAGGACACATACAATTATGGAAAGTATAAATGTGATGGTTGATGAACAGATAGGGTCAAAAGAACCAACTCAAGAAATTGTATATCAAGAAGGAGAAAGTTGCCAAGAAGAAGTAGGTGAAGAATCAGAAGAAGATGAAACACAAAGAACACCACCTAAGACTCCATCTAGGTATGTGCAAAAGAATCATCCAAGAGATCTGATTATTGGAAATCTATATGAAAGACAAACAAGGAGGAAGATAATAGGAACAAGTGAACATGCAAATCTTTCTTTGTTGTCTAAAATTGAGCCCAAGGATTTCAATGAGGTAAGAGAAGATAAATTTTGGGTCAAGGCAATGGATGAGGAGTTGGATCAAATAGAAAAAAGTGAGACTTGGGAACTTGTCCCATGACCAAAAGACAAGAATGTAATTGGCACTAAATGGGTTTACAGAAATAAGTTAAATGAAGATGGTTAGGTAGTCAGGAATAAAGCAAGACTGGTATGCAAAGGCTATGCACAGGTTGAAGGGATTGATTTTGATGAAACATTTGCTCTTATTGCACGACTTGAGGCCATAAGGATATTTTTAGCTTTCTCAAGTTTCAAAAACTTCAAAGTATATCAAATGGATGTAAAATCAGCTTTTCTCAATGGCATCTTGGAAGAAGAGGTCTACATTGAGCAACCTTGAGGGGTTCAACCTAACTGATAAGCTAGATTATGTATGCAGATTAAATAAGGCTCTTTATGGACTAAAGCAAGCTCCTAGAGCTTGGTATTCAAGGTTGGATAAGTATCTTCAAGAATAGGGTTTCAGAAAAGGAATAGTTGACAATAATTTATACATCAAAAATGAAGGAAATGACTTATTAATTATGGTTGTCTATGTGGATGATATCATTTTTGGAGGCAATAATGATAGGATGTGTCAAAAATTTACAAAGAGTATGCAAAATGAATTTGAAATGTCAATTCTTGGTGAGTTGTCTTTCTTCCTTGGATTATAGATTTCACAATCAAAAAAGGGTGTATTTCTCTCACAAACCAAGTATATAAAAGAAATGTTGAAGAAATTCAAATTGGAGGATTGCAAACCAGTGAGTACCCCCATGGTTACAGGATGCAAGTTGAGTAAATATGATGAATCTCCTGAGGCAAATTAGATATTGTATAGATCTATGATTGGTAGCTTACTATATGTCACAACTACAAGACCAAATATAATGCAGGCAGTGGGACTAGTGGCAAGATTTCAAGCAGCACCAAAGGAAACACATGTAATGGAAGTAAAGAGAATTCTCAGGTATTTAAAAGGAACTATGGATTTTGGACTTTGGTATCCCAGAGGTGATAACTTTACTCTCACGGCATATACAGATGTAGATTGGGTAGTGTTGGTCACAAATCTGCCTAAGTACAAGATTTCATCACTTGTGCACCCTAGACTCGGCCAACATTGAAAGGCCGAGAGAAAGAGAAGTCTCCCGGGCCAATCTCCAGAGAGGGCTGGCTCCCAAACTAATCTAAACTGGTTTCAAGATAAGGATGCAGGAAAGAAATGGGAAAATGCAGAAAGAAATGGGAAATAACAGAAAGAGATGGAAATATGGCCGAAGCCGATAGTTGATGGGGAGAACAACCTCAAATAGCAAATAACCTCAACTAGATCCTGAAGCTAAGCAACAACTGACTCTTAGAATGCATATACAGAAATTGGATCAAGCATTAGCCATAAGTTCGCTTTCAATTATACTCCAAACATTCAAATGCAAATACAACCAAATCCAGAACAACAGAATTCAACTTATATTAACACTGGACTAACAGAAGTGACTCAGATAGAAAGCAAAACATGAACAACAGTTTGGATCACCAACTCCAAAAGACACTAAGAATAGAGCAAAATGCATCTAGGATTTCTGCTTCAATTTTTGCAAAAAGGTCCTCCTCCTTTTGCTTGAGATTTTACATTGGTATTTATAGAGGTCTTCCCTCTTCCTTTCGCATTACAACATTTAATACATAAAACAGATTTTGAAGAAACAATCCCCCTTAATCTGCCTCGGAGAAATGACAGTCCCTGTTTTCATGGATCAAAACTAAAAATTAAACAGAAACAAGGGACCATATTTCTTCATTAAATGACCATTATCGGGGCAAGCTGGAAGTTGTTAGGAGATCACGAACAAGAGCTTTTAATACTGGAGGCGTCTTTAATTTTGGTGGCATCGAAAACTGCCTCATGTTCTTCCATCTTGCGCACATAGGTAAACAACAACATTTAATCTTGGAGCCTCTTTGACCACGATCTCAAAATCAGTTGGAGAGCTTTTATTTGATCCTTATCTTCTCCTCACGTTCTCCTATGCAATTTTGAAGGAAAAATGCGAACAGAACTGTATCGGGCCTTTGTTGTTGCTTCTGTCACGAAAATGAGACAGGTCACGAAAATGCGACATGTCGCGAAATCGTGACACTTTTACCTTACTGCTCTCTCTTCCTGCCACCAATCACGAAAATGTGACATGTCACGAAATCATGACATCTTCTCTTCGTTCAGCTTTGTCTCCATGACATGTCATGAAATCATGACATTCTCCTCTTTCTTGGCTTCTTCGCTACTCCTTATCGCGAAAATGAAACATGTCACGAAATCGTGACATCTTCCACTCGACGTTGTCTTGTCTACTTTATCACCGTAAAAACGTGACATGTCATGAAAATGTGACATGTCACGATATCGCGACGTTTTCTCCATTTTGTCCTTTCATCTTCAACAAGTCATGAAATCATGACATGTTTCTATCTTCTTCTACTTTGCTCTTTTGGCCATGAAAATTTGTCATGTCATGAAATCGTGACATTTCGTACTATCTGGTTACTTCTACTTCCTCCTCGTAAAAGATGACATGTCACGAAATCATGACATTTCTCTGTGCTTTGCCCTTCTTCCAACATGTCATGAAATCATGACAATTTCTTGCCTTCTCTGTCGTTGCCACTTCCTGTCGCGATATCACGACAAGTTCCTCTTGCTTGGCTTCATTTCCAAAAATGTCATGATATCATGACATCTTTCTCCGCCTTGTGTTTATCTTCAGCCCTTCCGCGATAACGCGACATGTCATGATATCGCGCCATTCCGTACCATTTGCTCCTTTTCTATTTTTCTGTCATGATATCATGACATGTTTCATTGGCGCTCCCCTTTGTATGTCACGATATCGTGACATTTTCCTATCACTTTGCTCTGTGGCCACCGCAAGTCATGAAAATGCGACATGTCACGATATCGCGACAATTTCATTTTACTCCCTCACCGCAACAAGTCGTGAAAATCCAACATGTCGCGATATCATGATAGTTTTACTCCCTTGCTTCCTTTGGCTATTTTTAACCGCGAAAACGTGATAGGTCACGAAAATGCGACATGTCGCGATATCGCGACATTTTCTGTACTTAGCTGATTTCTGCATTTGGACGTCACGAAACTGCAACATGTCGCGATATCGCGACATCTTACATTTACTTTGCTCTAACACAAAACTTGTAGAGATTTTTGTATTTTCCCTTTCAAAGTGCTTGGAGGGACAAACAGAAGAATTAGTATCTCTACAACTTGTGCATTCTCTTGCATGAATAGTAACAACAAAAACAATGTGGCAAAAATGCCAACATTCTTGGCGGCTCACGGGGTATACAGTTCTACTGTATGCACGAACCTCAGGCCTTTATCCATTGGGCAACAGAGTCAAGAAGCTGGAGGAGCAAAAAAAGTGAGTGTTGGTTGATGTTGGACGTCTCTACGGGCTGCTGCAACAAGCTCTTGTTGGCACTCGACACTCAAAAATAGGACCTTCAATAGAAATTTATGGAAGAGCAGAACTTCCTTTATTTCTTTAGAACTACTACATTTTGCCTAGCTCGGTTGAGCTGGGTAATCACCAGGTGTTGTGAAAGGATCTCCATGGCAGTAGTGAAAAGCACCTGAATTGCAAAAATGGAAATGAATGGAATGATGACCGACAGATGTGCAGGCCATGGAACGGGAATGGTGAATGATGGAATGGTGGAAGATGGAGGAGTAGAAGTGGTAGATACAACAACTGAAGAGGGTGCTACTGTGCTACCAGCTACTGGGATTTTATGAAAATAGATAATGAAATGGAAGTGGATGGAATGGAGGAGGTGGTAGGAACTGTGGAGAAGTGCTCAAAAGACAAAGGATTAGAAGAAAGGGGAAGTGAAGAAAAGGGAACATCAGAGAGGGGAGTAGAAACAACAGTAGTGGCTTGATTATTTGTAGAAGAAGGAGTAGGAGAGGAAGGGAATGAAGTAAGGAAGTGGAAGAAAGAAGTAGATGGAAGCCACTAACTTCTGGGAAGGAAAAGAAAAAGAAAGAGAAATAAACATACCTGCGGGCTCGCGTGCAAAAGGAGCCGAAGTTAAAAAAATTTTTTTCTTTTTCTTTTTTTTTTTTTTTTTTTCTATGTACAAGGTAACCCTCGAATTTAGCTGTGAACTCTCGGGAGAGACACATACCAAAACATGGCTCTATGATCTCCTGGATCCCAGACCTTGAACACACACTTATTGGTCTCCTGATTGATAATCAGCTCGAAGTCACCAAAGATTTGCAACTATCGCGCTCCAAGTTTCTCAGCCTTCTTGAGACCTAGGCATAAAGCCTCATATTCTGCTGTATTATTTGTGCAGCTCCAGGTCAACTGATATGAATAGGATCATTGAATTCCAGAAGGTAATACTAGAACAATCCCAGTTCCAGCACCATTTTTGCATCGTGCTCCATCAAAATAGAGCTGATCTGGCACAGAGTCTTGACCAACTTGATCAGGAGGCAACTCTACTTCAACCTCTTCAGGATTTGTAATGGAGTAACAACCAATTTCAGTTTCCATCATGGCATTAAAATTGAGCATTGAAAACTCATCCTCTAAGCAAAGCTCATCCAGGACTTCATCCATCAAATCAGGATTGTCCAATTCTTCAGTTATCATGTTGACAGAATGTTTGGACTTTTCTTCTTCTTCCATCTTCTCTATATGAAATGTAGAAGGCTTCTTATTGTAAATATGGACTCTTCTTCCTTTGAAAGGAATCTCCAAGTGAGAATAATCTAGAGAAAGGTAGCCTCCCAGCTTAGCAATGAATTCTCTCGACAAACACATACTAAAATATGGTTCCAAATCAACCACAACTACCTCCTGAATTACTGTAATTTGAGGCATACTATGTAGAGCAATAGGAACATCCTTGATTACACCCACTATTTTCATGGGAGTCCCATCCAACTGCAAGACACTAGGGCTACTTCTTGTATACTCCATACCCATGACTTCACAAACTGCCTTTGGCATGACAGTTGTCGCAGCACTAGAATCAATCATGCAGTTGTGCACTATCCAACCCTCCATCCTGAGTGACAAATAAAATGGGGGTGGTCTATTTTTTCCAGTGGCTGAAGTGGTCAGAGTTTGAGACATAACTACCTGGGTTGGAGCCTTCCCCTTACTTTGTATGGTCTTTAGGGATTCCTGTAAGAGATTTACCTATCCAGGCAGTTGCAAGGTGTCATACAGACTTACCTTAGCTGGTATCCTTTTGAGTTCTTCAACGATGTTGTACTCCATCGAGATCTGCTCTTTCCCTCCACTGGCAGATTCAAATTTGCTTCTATATTGTTGGGTGGCCTCCACTCATTGTCGTTTAGTCAATGATGGATACCGCAACGTCTCTCTAGCTTGTTCCTTTGTTTCCGCTTGCGGCTGAGAAGTAGAAGCTTGTTCCTTCTCTTTTGCTTGTGGTGAAAGTGGATCCTTCGGCAAAATAGGTGGTTGTTGTGGAGCTGGAGGATCATGAGTCTTTGCAGGTATTTGTTGCTTTGTTGCTTGTGCAGGAGGCACTTTCAATGGCTCCATCTTAGCCGGATCTACCAACATTGGTTTCTTTCCACTGCGTGTCAAGACTGCTATGTGTTCCTCAAGAGACTTCATGGAATTAAGATCCACCTCTCGAATCATGTTTACACGGCTCCCTGCAAGAACTTGCAAATAATTTTGGTGGACCATGCAAGTGGACTCATCATGTGGATCATTGCATGAAGAACACCAGTAAGAAGGCTCATGTGAAACTTCAGAAGGGCCAGCCTCTTCACTTACCAGGATCGCTGAGTTCCTCTCAGGTACTTTCTCCATAGCCTTGCTAGGAGCAACTTGCTCTCTAGTTACCGCTAGAAAAAATCTTCATGGCTGAGAGTTCCTTTCCGCCTCTCTCCGCTCCATAGATGTCACCTTGTTAGTGAGAGCTCTCATGGCCGATTGAATTTCTTGCAAAATAGCCAATTGAGGATCTGGGCTTGAGGACACAGGCGGTGCAGGTAGAGGTAATGGAACTGGTGGAGAAGGTAATGCAGGAGTTGGAAGTGGAGAGGTTATCTATGGAATGGGAATCATAGGTACCGAAGGTATGGGAGGATTCCATGAAGATGAAGGGTATATGGATGGAGCAGTGTAAGATGTAGGGGCTGCACCTGTATGCTGGTATTGTGGGAGCTCGAGAAAAATAGGCATAGTCATTTTCGGAGGCAATTTCCCAATGGCAATCAGATCGGCCTCAGCCTTCTGTGCCTGGGCATATAGTGCAGGAAAGGTTTGAACATTGGACATCCTAATGTTCATACCAATATCTGAATGGAAAGCCCTAAGAAAGTACAATGCTGCTTGTTCATGAGTAGGGCGAAGACCTTCAGGAACTCTCTGCCAAGTTCGGGCAAACCTAACATTGAAATCCACTATCTCCTCTTGAGGATGCCTCTTGATATTATTAAATTGATGCACTAAAGAAAATGGGTCTGCTTGCTCATTGAACCCTTGGATTAGCATCTCTGCTAATTGATCCCATGAAGTTATGGAGTTGGGAGACAAGGATCTATACCAACACAACAACTTACCTCGGAGTGATAGGATGAGCAATTTGATCATGACATCTTCATCTGTGATATTATGAATTGAAGCCAAGGTTGCCACATCTGACACATGCTCGTACATTGTCTTTCCAGTCCCATCGTATGTAGGCAAGGCTTTTATTGCTATAGCAAGAACTAGATTTTGAAAAGGTAGGTCCAACGCTCCCGAATCGTTCCAAGCAAGAACTCCCTTGGTGGAGGATGCTAGGCCATTTGGACTATTGGATCTGGATGTAGCAAGCTCGTAGCAGTACTGGGAGGAGTCGAAGATGGCACAAACTGACCCGCTACCTACGAAGAAATAACAAATGATGGGTTCATAGGACTTACCAATCTTGAGCGCTCCCTCCAGTTCTGAACATCAATCTCAAAGAATTCGACTGGATCTTCTGATTCTTTGGCACTTGATCTCGTGATCATGAAGCAAAGATGCAAATATTTTCACCAGCTTCACGATTAGAAATTTCTAGGTACTATACAGTCACCTTCAGTAGAGTCACCAGATGAACTTACAATCTCCGCTTTGAGGTCAAGACAGTTCATCAAAATCTTGATTCCTCCGGGTGTCAAAAAATGGGACTTGTGAGTCCCACCGATTATGGATCTTTCAGATAGAAATAGTCTGTCCCATCGGGCGTGCCAAAAATTGTTGGTCACAAATCTGCCTAAGTACAAGATTTCATCACTTGTGCACCCTAGACTCGGCCAACATTGAAATGCCGAGAGAAAGAGAAGTCTCCCGGGCCAATCTCCAGAGAGGGCTGGCTCCCAAACTAATCTAAACTTGTTTCAAGATAAGGATGCAGGAAAGAAATGGGAAAATGCTGAAAGAAAGGGAAATAATAGAAAGAGATGGAAATATGGCCGAAGCCGATAGTTGATGGGGAGAACAACCTCAAATAGCAAATAATCTCAACTAGATCCTGAAGCTAAGCAGCAACTGATTCTTAGAATGCATATACAGAAATTGGATCAAGCATTAGCCATAAGTTCGCCTCCAATTATACTTCAAACGTTCAAATGCAAATACAGCCAAATCCAGAACAGCAAAATTCAACTTATATTTTAACACTGGACTAACAGAAGTGACTCAGACAGAAAGCAAAACTTGAACAACAGTTTGGATCACCAACTCCAAAAGACACTAAGAATAGAGCAAAATGCATCTAGGATTTCTGCTTCAATTTTTGCAAAAAGGTCCTCCTCCTTTTGCTTGAGATTTTACATTGGTATTTATAGAGGTCTTCCCTCTTCCTTTCGCATTACAACATTTAATACATAAAACATATTTTGAAGAAACAATCCCCCTTAATCTGCCTCGAAGAAATGACAGTCCCTGTTTTTATGGATCAAAACTAAAAATTAAACAAAAACAAGGGACCATATTTCTTCATTAAATGACCATTATCGAGGCAAGCCGGAAGTTGTTAGGAGATCACGAACAAGAGCTTTTAATACTGGAGGCATCTTTAATTTTGGTGGCATCGAAAACTGCCTCATGTTCTTCCATCTTGCGCACATAGGTAAACAACAACATTTAATCTTGGAGCCTCTTTGACCACGATCTCAAAATCAGTTGGAGAGCTTTTATTTGATCCTTATCTTCTCCTCACGTTCTCCTATGCAATTCTGAAGGAAAAATGCAAACAAAACTGTATCGGGCCTTTGTTGTTGCTTCTGTCATGAAAATGAGACAGGTCACGAAAATGCGACATGTCACGAAATCGTGACACTTTTACCTTACTGCTTTCTCTTTCTGCCACCAATCATGAAAATGCGACATGTCACGAAATCATGACATCTTCTCTTCGTTCAGCTTTGTCTCCATGACATGTCATGAAATCGTGACATTCTCCTCTTTCTTGGCTTCTTCGCTACTCCTTATCATGAAAATGAAACATGTCATGAAATCGTGACATCTTTCACTCGACGCTGTCTTGTCTGCTTTATCATCACAAAAACGTGATAGGTCACGAAAATGTGACATGTCGCGATATCATGACGTTTTCTCCATTTTGTCCTTTCATCTTCAACAAGTCATGAAATCGTGACATGTTTCTATCTTCTTGTACTTTGTACTTTTCGGCCACAAAAATTCATCATGTCATGAAATCGTGACATTTACTATCTTTCTTCTCCTCTGAAAATGTGACATGTCACGAAATCGTGACATTTCTCTCTTTGCCCTTCTCTCCAACATGTCATGAAATCATGACAATTTCTTGCCTTCTCCGTCGTTGCCGCTTCTTGTCGCGATATCGCGACAAGTTCCTCTTGCTTGGCTTCGTTTCCAAAAATGTCATGATATCGCGACATCTTTCTCCGCCTTGTGTTTATCTTTCAGCCCTTCCGCGATAACGCGACATGTCGCGATATCGCGCCATTCCGTACCATTTGCTCCTTTTCTATTTTTCTGTCATGATATCATGACATGTTTCATTGGCGCTCCCCTTGGCTGTTGTATGTCACGATATCGTGACATTTTCCTATCACTCTGCTCTGTGGCCACTGCAAGTCACGAAAACGTGACATGTCGCGATATCGCGACAACTTTCAATTTAGTGCTCCCTCACCGCAACAAGTCGCGAAACTCCAACATGTCGCGATATCGCGACAGTTTTACTCCCTTGCTTCCTTTGGCTGCTTTTAGCCGCGAAAACGCGACAGGTCACGAAAATGCGACATGTCGCGATATCGCGACATTTTCTGTACTTAGCTGATTTCTGCATTTGGACGCCGTAAAACTGCAACATGTCGCGATATCGCGACATCTTACACTTACTTTGCTCTAACACAAAACTTGTAGAGATTTTTGTATTTTCCCTTTCAAAGTGCTTGGAGGGACAAACAGAGGAGTTAGTATCTCTACAACTTGTGCATTCTCTTGCATGAACAGTAACAACAAAAACAATGTGGCAAAAATGCCAATAGGTAGGCAGTATTGATGATAGAATAAACACAAGTGGAGGAGCATTCTTTCTTGGAGATTGTTTAGTCTCTTGGCTAAGAAAAAAACAAGCATCAATATCCTTATCCATGGTAGAGACATAGTACATGGCAGTGGTTGCTTGTTGTACACAAGTGTTATGGATGAAGTAAACTTTAAAAGAATTAAATATAGAGCATGATAATCCCATATTCATACTATGTGATAATACAAGTGCCATAAAAATTATAAAGAATCTAGTAATACACTCAAGGACCAAGCACATTTCGATCAAATATCATTTTTTGAGAGAATAGGTGATGGATAAGAAAGTCAAATTGGAATTCGTTACTACAAAGGAACAACTTGCGGACATATTTACTAAGCCATTGCCAAAGGAAACTTTTGAGTATCTTAGAAGGAAATTGGGAGTAGTATTTCTCCCACCCCAAAATTAATCACCTCAAGAAGAGGAGGTGGGGAGGGGTTGAGCTAATAGTCTCATAATTAGCCCCAAAGGAGTCCCTTTGCCATTGATGTCAAAGGGGGAGATATTTTAGTAAGGGGAAGAGCATTCGATTAGGGGGAGCAGTTTCTCGAGGGGAGCAGATTTGGAATCCAGTGGTTGGAAATGGAATTTTTATAAAGGGTTGCCATCAATGACAAAGGGGAATATTGTTGAAATTTTTGAGTATTTTGGTTGTCATTGATGTCAAAAGCAAAATGATTGAAAATCATCATTTAGGTTGAAATATTAAAATTGCAAGGCAAATACCTCCATTGAAAAAGGAAGACAAGGTAGACAAAGCTCCTTTGAAAAAGGTTTAATTAATTACAAAGTTGAGGAAGTTTCCAAAGCAAAATAAAAAAGGTTAAAAGGATTAATTATAATATTTAGATTACAAGTTTAAATATTATAATAATATTATATAAATTTAAATGGGCATCAAAATTTAAATATTCTCCTAAGGTGGCAAAGTGCCGACATCATTTTTCTAATTCAAAGCACATATATAAAATAGAACCAAAAATAATTTTGTGGTGACATGGAAAAATTATGGTTGGCATTCAAAATTCCTAAGGCATCGAAATCCTTCGCAAATCACAATGCACGATCTTTGAGCAAGGCAAAATGAGTGTAAAGAGGATGCACATTTTTTTTTGGATAGCACACAAAAGTTAATAAGCAGCAGCACATACCTTTGATTCCAACTGAGCAGGTAGCTCAATTGGCAGGTGGATCCCATGTAAGGAGTAGCATGGAGGAGGTTTCGAGTTTGAGACATGGCAGTGACAGGTTGTTCACATTTTGTTTTGGGCAGCAACAATTTTGTTCAGTGATGAGAATTTGAAAGGAAATTAAGTGCCTTGAGATCTGGTGTGGGTAGTTAGCCCACGTGGTGCTCTAGCATGGGCTCCATGAGGTCGTGTGCTCGAAACCCCATGGCAGCAAAAATTGGTAAGGAAAATTTTTTTATAAATTTTTTGTTTGAGTTTAGGGAGTCATATGGTCTAGGTTTTATTATAAGTGCCATAAGGGTTGAAATTAACTTTTGCTATTAGGAGTTATAAGGGTTGATTTTATTAAAGCTTTGTTTTTATAATTAGGGAGTCATAAGGTTGTGAAGTCATAAAGTTTTGTGTGCAAGGATTTGTTTTAAGATTCTTTGTTTTGCAAACATAAATTACAAAGAGTACCTTATATATTTTATTTTTGCAAAAAGCATTAAGAAAAACAAAGGGATATGTTTTGCATGCAATAATAGGATTAATAAGGTGTTATAGGATTTTGATAATTTATTGTAATTTTTGTATGATGAAAGTAGGTTTTAAGGTCCTTGATAATTATTAATGTCCTATTTTTTGAGAACAAGAGAAGATTTATTGAACATCAATTTCAGATTTCATTGAGCATATCTTTTCGAGAAGGAAGTTCATGTGGATGGTTTGAGAAAGTATTTTGCTATCTAACCCTTGAAGTGGCAGTAGAAAAATAAGTTGTTTGTAAGACAGGTTTTTGAAGACATATATCCATAAGAGCAAATTAAGAGGTATGGGTACATCATTCCTTGTTTAAGGTGTTTTTTTCAGTAAATATTTTTGGAATATAAGGTGGAGATAAAAGGATTGTTTGGTATGCATTATTGGAAATATTTGAGTTAGGGTTTGAGACCTACATGTGCATCAAGTATTGAAATAAAGTTGAAACAATTGCATTAGAGTTAGAGATATTCTTGTACTTTATTTTGAATAGTTTTGGAAACATTTTGGATAAAGTTTGAGAACAAGTTGTGCTTCTATTGTTGAAAGAGATTAATATATTTGTGCTAGATATTGTGAACTACTTGTGCTATGTTTGAAGATAAGTTTTTGCATATTTGTGAAACCCTTTTTGAGCATGTGTTATGAGCAGTTATCAACATGTATTAGAGTAGAATTGAACAGATATAGAGAGAAGGTTTAATACAGTGTTGTGATCATATTGGATCTAACTTATGAGTAGGTTAGAGGTAGACTTGTAAGCAGGTTTGAGGTAAGCTTATGAGTAGGTTTAAGATAGTGTTGTGAGTAGATTGGATCAATGTTGTGAGAATATTGAATCAGTGTTGTGAGTAGATTGGATCAAAGATGTGAGCAAAATTGATCATAGTTGAGTAGAGTAGAGGGGATAGATTTCTCCTGTGGAGATATATCCATAAACCAAAGCAAAGGGGATATATTTCTCCTATGGAAAGAGATCCACAAACCAGAGTAGTGGGGACAAAGGTCTCTTGTGGATAGAGATTCACAAACTTGAGTATAGGAAATTGGTGTCTCCTTTGGATAGAGGTCCATAAACATTGTAATAGGGATTTGATTCCCAAAATATTCATTGAGAAAATTTATAAGGAATATTTTTCTTTGGACATAACCCACATTGGGTGAACCACGTTAAATCATGTCTCTCATGTGTGTGATGATGTATGCATTATTTACTACTTTGATATTATTGTTGTTATCATTTAGATTGAAAAGTAAAAAAATTTATCGTATACTGTTCATCCCTCCCTCTCAGTATAAGCTTATGTTCTTCACTTTTAACTCATGATGAATTTCAAAACATATAGCTGCAATGTCTTCAACCAACTTTCAACTCATAGTAGATGCAAAATTTTCAAAAATGGAAATGTCTTCTTTTAATATTTTAGTAGCAGTGACTCTTGTGGATTTTCGATGGCAACGATTCTTGTAGAATTCCGATAGCAATGACTCTCGTAAACTTCCGATGGCAATGATTGTTACAATAATATTTTTCAACCTCTTGGTAATATTAAAGTCTTCACAAACCTGATAATAAATGATCTCCTCATTCTCTAATGTCATGGTAGATCTGGATCGTAAGATTTTAGATTCTCACTCTGAATATAAATGCTCTCATTTTGAATGCACTTGCTAGAACACTTTTGCTAGACTTATCCTTTCACTCATCGTATACGAAATAAAACTTTAAACTTCGTATTCACCTTCACATTTTCTGCCATTCAATATTATCAATTTTCAATTTGCTTTCTTTCTTCTGAATCCCTATTTTGGATATATGAAAAATGCATATGCTAAATAAAATATTAATGAAAGAGTTGTTCACAAATGAATTAAATCAAAACCATTATATATATGCAATTTGAGTTTTGGTGCTTTTGAAATTATGCATGTCGATGTTTAATATGTGTTCTCCATTTTATGTCTTATTCACAAGAATATCATTATTATACACATTACTTGAGTCGGTCCATTAATTTTTACATTGCACACCTTTTAATAAACCTTAATATAATCCTCTTGCCCATGATATTATAATAAACCTTTTCATTCCTTTATATATTTAAGTCTTTTATATTTATATATAAATTTAGAAGGCTACGAAGACCACACATATATTGATATTGTAACATGAAAGAAATAATGCATGTAATCTAAGCATACATTTGAAAAAAAGAAAGAAATATCAAAGGGAAGCTCTCTTTATTAATCAAATGAGTCTTGTTATGGTTTTTTCCCTCTTAGGGATACCAAATATTGATACATTTGTTACAATAAGAAAATAACCCCAAAATGAGGAAAAATGTGTTTAAATTGGTCTTCATATCTCTATCAAATCTACTTGAGAGCTTATAAGTATGCCTCCTCCACTCACTAGGAGGAACTTGATGTTGTGAATGCCTTGAATCTTGCAATATCTTGTTACGTACATACATGAAACAACAAAGCACAATTAAAAGTATATGAGGCCTCTCATGATGAGGCTTTTGTCAAGAACATATACGAAATAAGACTAAACTTAAAATAAACATAAAGATATGCAAAGATGATCAATAAATAGCTAAATTGATACAAAGCATGCTTGAAAACAAGTAGATCTAGCTAATATAACATGTAATTTATAATAGAAGAATGAAATGAAGCTAATCTAAGAAGATTAATTGAGTCTAGTAAATATGACTAAATCAAGGTAAAGCTACCTCTAATATTGCTAATTAACCATATAAATGCATTAAGAATGGTAAATCTACTCTATTCTACGCTAATAAAGTAGAAATTAATGGAAAAATAAGCTAATAATTGAGAAAATCATGCATAAAACTCTATTCATTGTTATCATCAGTGGTGGAGGCCTGCAAGCTGCTATCAATGATAGTGGTCATGAACTATGAATTTTACCTCTTGAAATAGGGGTTGTGACACAGTTATTCAGTTGAATTAATGGTCAAGGGTTGTTGCTTGTCCAGATATGGATTTTTGGTTGAAATCCTTTGAATTTACATCCAATTGGAAAGGAATTGCAAGGTATGCTTCTCAGTACTTTGGAAGATCCATTGTTGATTGCATGCTTATCACTCCATAATTGGGCAGCATTTCAACTCTCCTCAAGGGGTTATCAATTTGCTATCCAATCCAGCAGAGTTTTGCTACATAATATTTTATAAATCAATCTCCATATCTCCAATTTAAAGGGGGTTCTTATAGCCTTCCCAACTCCTCATCCTAGCTTCCTTGAGAATCCAAGATCAAGAATTGAGAGGTTGGAGCAGTTGGGAGGAAGCATCCAGAAGCTTCCTCATCCAAAACCACCTAGAATTAGTTGCGCATGGCCATTACAACTAATTTTGGCTTGTCTTGTAGGTCCAAATTTTTTAGAGCTATCCACTCTCACTCAAGGTGGCTACATCGTAGCCACTCTAAGCATCAACGGCTGGGATGGTAGCTACTTTGATAATTAGCAACTAAGTTTGGATACAACAAAACTACCCAAAATAAGTGGTTAAAACCACTTCTAGCTCTTAGAAAGGTCCAAGATCATTCATATGGTTTGTAGAGGTGCCCATATGAGTATTATCCTAAACATGATGTGTTTTAGGTGTCTACAGATACCCCTTTTGGGATGCATTGTGGGAAAACACAATGTTGGGAAAAAATAGACAACCTAAAGCCATGTTATAGGTTAAATGATGATCATTGATATGATCAACATTATATGCCCAATCCTACCAAGGACGCACATCTTAAAATCATTGCTTCCAACGGGATGGAAGGCTAATTTTTGTAAAGCTTTTGCATGTCCAATGGTGATTAGGTAGCGTCAATGCTACAATTTTTCAAATATGTGGAGAGATTCAAGATTTAAATTGGTACATTTGCTTTTGCCTCGGTAGAAGGGTAAGCTTATGATAGTTGTTAGCAATGATTCATAAGATGAACAAATTTTGACATGATCGAGTAATCCTTTGTTGATTTTTATTAAGATTTTGATATTATGACTACCCCTCAAGCAACAAGTTGATGAGGAAAGAACAATTAATGAAAGCGATGAGTCGCTTGACCAAGATAAATTATTTGGATGATTTAAGACTTTGGTATCTGTTGTTATATGGCAAGTCCTATTAGAGGTGTGATTTCAACTTATAATAGTAATTGTACATCTCTATCCCATGGAACAGTCTGGCCGCAATGGTCTTATTAGGGAATTAATATAATAATAATTCCATTTAGAATGTGGTGAATCACTATTATCAATGATCTTATAAAAATATCATAGAAGAAATAAAATGAATGCCTCATTCCCGTAGGGTGGTCCAACCAAAATGGACTTCTTCGAGATTGAAGTGAAGATATTTCAATTCGATGATGAATAATTTGGTTCAAATAAACTTATGGTAATTTAATCATTTTGCCGGATTGCATGGAGTGTAAGTCACTGCAACCACCAAGTGTATAGGGTAAATAACTAGTTATGAGGTGCATTTGAAATTTTGATGTTATTTTATTTTTTTGTTATTTTGATGATTTTTGATGATTTTGGACCAGTAGATATTCTTAATTTTCCATTGTGAATATTCTCATGGTGAGAAATGTAATTCATTTATTACTTCTTCTCAACTGCTGCCAACATAGGTGACCCAATTTTGCAATTTCAAAGCCACTATTAGCATTGGTGGCCTACACTTCGTAGCTATTGTCGTCATTAGTAGTCGTGATAAAAATGAAAAATATATAAGAAAAATTAGGGTTTTCAATTTCATTATCTTCCAACTGTCAATTTGCAATAGTGAGCTCTAAGAAGAGAAAGTAAGAAAGTGACTTGGAACACTATTGATTACCTGACATCATGGTAGAGCATGGTGAGGCATCCATGAGCAGAGGAGCCAAAGCTTCATGAGTATCTCTCAAACCCTAAACTTGTTATTTCATGGGTAAAAATGAACCACATTAAGAAAATAGGTAAATTAACATCATTAAACTTGTTGGTAATGAACCGCACCCTTAGCTAGGCTTAGAAATAGGCTAATTTAGGTGGGTTTGGGTTAGATTTTAGGATTTATTGATTTTTTTGGGTTTTTGTATGAGGGACAAACACCATTGGCATGTCACATCACAATCGCTATCACTTAGGTTAGCCCCCAATTTAGAAAAAAGGGGCCTCTATCATTGAGCGTGATTGGTTTAAACCTTCAATGATTAAAAATTTGATTGTTGGTAGCTAGCCATTATTGGCATCGGTGGTTGCTACAGCAACCGCTAACCTTAGAAAAAAAAATTAATTTTTTTTCTTAATTTTTTACTTTTTTTAGTACATCTGATTATGCATTTAGATCTTATCTGTACGGGCTTGAGAGCTTGAGTTGCTAGCTGAGTTACTGCTCCTAATGGATCACATAGACTATGATTAGTTTGATGTACGATGACTGATGTATATTACTAGATTATTGATGATGATGTCGGATTAGGCCTACATCGTTGCCTTGGCCCACAGATGGAACTATCAGACCAACACCTTCCATATCTCGATTGGCGATATGATGATTACTCTTGAGGATGTCTATAAGATATTTAGGATTCCTTTTGATGGATGAGTCATTGTCTCCTCACCTATTGGAGATAGACCTGCTATCTTTAACAGGGTGTTTGATGGCCAGGCACATGCCATACTTGGAGACATTCAACATGGTGGGGTTCCTATCACCCATTGGTATCGGGCCCAAGTATTCTCATGGTACTAGGCCATCTTGATGCATGTTATCTACAACATACTTTTTCTAGATACACTAGGAGTGAGGTTCCCATGGAACCTCCAAGCGATGATATATGACTTTCTAGATAACACACAACCCATCATTATGGCTTGGGTGGAACATTCCCCTACGGGATCGCTCTATCCAACACCCAATACTTATACTATTAAATTACTTAACCAAACCATACACATCAGAACAAAAATGGAATGCAAGAACGAGTAGACAAACCAATTGAAATAAATAAATCAATGAGTTCAATGAATTAAATATTACCGCTCAAGGAGGGCATATCCTCACTGCTTGGGCTAAGCACAATGTGAGTATGCAAATGAAGGATGAGAATAATTGATAAGATGATTTATTCTACTCTACACTTGGATATAAGTAATGATAAAATATAATATTTCATAATATAGCCGATGACTATATTATTTTAGGTATGTAACATGACTCCCCTCCTCAAAAAGCTTTGTCCTCAAAGCTGGAAATATCTGGAAAATACTTTCAGGTTCCCATGTAGCATCTTCTTCGGGTAGGTCCTACCATTTGATGAGAAATTCTTGGATGTGATGAGATCTTAGTATGCGTGTTCTGCTTTGTAAGATTGTTTCAGGCTGGAGATATATACACCCTTCTTAATCGAGTACTGGTAATTCTGACTGAGAATGCACTTTCTGGCCGATCACCTTCTTCAGACAGGAGACATGAAATACTGGATGTATACATGATGAGTGAGGTAACTCTAGTTGATATGCTACTTCCCCAATGCGATGCACAATTTTGTAAGGACCATAAAATCATGGAGCCAACTTCTGAATTGACATGATCATTAAGGACAATTGCTTATAGGGCTACAAATGCAAGAACATAATATCACCAATATTGAATTCTCTTTTCAAATGGTGTGTATCTTGTTGTTGCTTCATACGATTATGTGCATGGACAAAATTGTCTTTGAGAATGGTGAGCATTGATTATCGCTGCTAAAACCAATCATCTACTTGGGCCACTTTGGAGGATCTTGGTACATAATCGGCTACTGTTGGTGGCTTAGTTCCATACAATGCTTCAAAAGGAGACATCTTGATGGAATAATGGTAAGAAGTGTTGTACCACCATTCTGCCAATGATATCCATTGACTCCATTGATATTGTTTATCCTAAACAAAACATCTGAGGTAGGTACCCAAACATTTGTTAACTACCTCTATTTGACCATTTTTTGAGGATGGTATGCATAAGACATATTTAATTTGGTACCACTAAGCCAAAATAATTCCTTCCAAAAATTTCTAGTAAATATGGGATCTCGATCACTTACAATATTTTTTGGCATTCCATGCAATTTGAAAATCGAGTCCATAAATACCTTAGCCACTTTACTTGCTAAAAATGGATGTTGTAGTGCCTGAAAGTGAGCATATTTGGAGAGGCGATCAACTACCATGAAAATACTATTTTACCTTCCGATTTAGGAATACCTTCAATAAAATCCATGGAAATGTATTCCCACTGATGATCTGGAATGGGTAATGGTTGAAGTAACCCTGGTGATTTGATTGTTTCACCCTTATTGCATTGACATACTTCACATTCAACTACCCATTGTTTGACCTATGCTTTTAATCCTTTCCAACAAAAATATTGTTTAACCCACATATAAGTTTTCAAAAAACTTGAATGTCCTACTGATGGAGAAGCATGTGACTCATCTAGAATCCTTGATTTGATTATCGAATTGTGTGGAATGTAAATGCGATTTTTCTTTCTTAATATCTTGTCTTCATAGGAGAAAAGAGGGTGCTTGGATGAACCCAATGACAACTCTTGAATTATTTGAGTAGTTTCACTATTGGACAACCATTCTTCCTATAACTGAGACACCCATTGAGAACAAGGACCTAAAATAGCATTAATGACCACTTCATCTTCATATTTTTTGGATAATGCATCTACTGCTACATTTTATTTCCCTTTCTTGTACTCAATAACAAAATCATAACCCAAAAATTTAGTCAACCACTTGTTTTGTTCTAGATAAGAAAACCTCTGTTCTAGAAAATGCTTGAGACTACTATGATCTATTTTTATAATGAAACGACTACTGATTAAGTAGTGTCTCCATTTCTCCACTGTGTGTAGAATAGCCAAAATTTATTTTTCATATGTAGATCTTCCCAAATTATTTCTTGAAAGTTGTTTACTTTCGAATGCCAAGGGATGACCTTCCTACATTAATAATGCCCCAATACCTATTCCTGAAGCATCACATTCGATGATGAATGGTTTGTGAAAATCTGGAGTTGCCAAAATTGGAGTAGTACACATTGCTTCTTTGAGAGCCTCAAAGGCTTGAGTGGCTACTTCTGACCAATGAAAAGCATCCTTCTTTGTGAGTGTTGTGAGAGGAGCTACAATTTTACCATAGTTACGCACAAATTTGTGATAGTAGCTAGTGAGACCCAAAAAACCATGAAGTTTCTTGATGGTTTTAGGTAAAGGCCAATCCTGAATTACCTTAATCTTATTGGGATCCACTTTAGCACCTTCCTGAGATACTATATGACTGAGGTACTCAAATTATTGAACACCGAAAGAGCATTTAGAGCATTTGATAAATAGTTTTTCCTTGTGTAGTATATGAAGGACCCTTCCCACATGCATCAAATTATCCTTCCAAGATTTACTATATATGAGTATGTCATCAAAGAAGACTAGGACAAATTTGTGAAGGAATGGATGAAACACATTGTTCATGAGGCTTTGGAATGTAGATGGGGCATTAGTGAGACCAAAGAGCATGACCAAGAACTCATAATGACCTTCATGAGTGCGAAAATCTATTTTGGGGATATCCTCCTCCCTAAGTCTGATTTGGTGAAACCCTGAACGTAAGTCTAATTTGGTAAAAAAATTTGCACCATGTAGTTCATCTAATAAATAATCAATGATAGGTATAGAAAATTTATCTTTGATGGTGATTTTGTTGAGAGGATGAAATTTTGGACACATACACCAGGAATTGTCTTTTCGATGGGCCAAAACTACTGGTGAAGAATAGGGGCTAGTGTTGTGACGGATGACACCATGTTCTAATAGTTCTTGGACAATCTTCTCAATTTCTATTTTTTGGGGTTGGGGATATCGATAAGGATGACCATTAGGTGGAAGAATTCCTGGAACAAGGTGTATGGCATGGTCATGGGATATTTTGGGAGGTAGTCCTTTTGGTTCTTGGAAAACCTCATCATAGTTGGCCACAATATTTTGTAGATCTTCTGATTGGATGTCTGGTATATCTTGTGCTTGCATTTCCATACAATTAATTTGAGCAATGAATTCATAACTACCTTTCCTTAATATTTTTTCCATGCTATGCAAACTTACTATCTTTGATGGAGGTGTTGGAATTCCTTGGAGGTGAATGGTCTTCCCATTTTCTTTCCATTCAACAAAGCACTACTTGTAATTAAAACCAACCATGGTTTCCATTTGTTCTAACCATGCAACTCCCAAGATAACTTTTGAATTCCCTAAATTCATAACAAAAAGAGGACCTTGCCAAGTATAATTTCCCATTTGTAATGAAATTGAAGATTTTTTACCTATACATTGAGCACTACTCCTTCTTGCAGTTCTAACTTGAAATTTATCTTGATTGGAGGAGTGGATGTGCAAGTTTAATGCCTTGGAAAGCCTTGTGTCAATAAAGTTGTGAGTACTACCTAAATAAATTAATACAATTACCTTCCTTTGTCGAATGAATCCTGCCACTTTGATTGTGTGGTGAGCTGATAACCCCATAAGAGCATGTATTGAAATTGCCATAGTATCTTCCTCAGCTACAACCTCCTTGTATTCAATATGGTCTTCATCTATGGGATCATCAGGAAAGTTGTTCTCCTCTATTTCCTCATCTTCCTTGTCAGCATATTCAATTTGAAAATTCTATCATGGTACACATGCCTGATATTTTGGATGATGATTGTGATATTTATAGCAAAAATATCTTGATGGTTGATCATTTATATGAAAAGAGTTATTGCAGAATTGAGGTTGACCATATGAATCATGTCGTGTGGATGTTCCTAGTTGCACCTTCTTCTCTACCAACTTGGAAATCCTTATACACTCATCTATCTTGGATGGATTTTGTAAGTCCACTTCGACTTTAATATTCTCTTTCAACCCATTTCTAAAAGTAGCTACCACCACATCTGGTTGTAAGTGTCTTGCATAGTGAAGCATACTAGTAAATTCTGAGATATAGTCCCCTACCAATCCTATCTTCTTAAGTGACATCAACCACACCATGTAGGAAGCTATGGGACCTTCATCAAATCTGTGAAGAAAGGCGTCGGTGAATTCATTCCAGTAGATGTTGTTTCCCACCTCGCATTTGTGCCATGTAAACCATTGATAAGCTTCAGTGCCCAATTTGGTTGCAGTAAAAGGAACCTTTTTTGAATCCTGGAATTGGTATAATTCTAAAATACCTTCCATTTTGGCTATCCATCCACATGGATCATGACCCTCAAAGGTGGGCATGTCAATGCATGGAAAATTGACTCCATTAGGACCTCTTTGGTGGTAAATATTGTGCCTATCTTGGTCCTCATTATTCCCCTGTCTATGGATATGATTTTGGGAGGGTCTACCAAAACCCCTCTATTGCTCAAAAACTTCTTCGTTCCCCAGATCCTCATTATTTCTTTGTCCATTGAAATTTGGGGAATGACCATTATGACCTCTTTGGTGTGTATAGTCTTCATATTGATGCTCAGTACTCCAGTGGTTTGGGCTAGGAGGATTTGGTTGGTTTTATTGTTCGAATAGTTGGGACATGTTGGTATTCATGTTCTTAATAGTATCTACTAAGGCTATTAAGACCTCGTTAGTGATCATGGGGCTTCTTGTTTCCTCTTGTGTGAGGTTCTCATGGGAAGAATTAGGGGAGGGATTGGATGTCATTTTGTTAAGCAATGGATGATCAGGGTTATAGCTATTAATTCCTAAAGGAGAAGAAGAATTTTGTGTACCTTTGCTTCTAGGAGGTCTTCTTGGTGATTTTAGGCTCCCTTGGTTGGAGTTATCCGAGCTTGATAGTCATCCGTTTGGTCCTTTGGTCCACCTTCCACTCATGCACTTTTCAGAATTTCTTGCTTTAGAGGCTCTTATGCTTCAATTTTTCTACAAAATTTTGATTTATTTTGGCAAAAATTTGATTGGTTTTCGCTTTATTGTCACTCCAACTATGACATGGATTGAGTTTTGATATTTCACCCAATGGTGTTTCTTGACTTCTTCCTAATTTGAATCAGCAACTATTTCCACCAAATTTGACCATTGACCATATTTTGTAGGTCCAACTTGACACTTTATTCGATACACCACCCGGATGTTGGCTGTTTAGGCATGATGGTGGTCACTTTGACTAACCAACCCCACACTACATAACAGTGACTCAATTGGTTTGACTAAACATGACACCACCGCTATTAAGCATGATGCAAGCACCACACGAGGATTGGACAAGACAACATGAATGATGGATCTGGACAAGTGACACGACCAGTACTAGACACAAAGGACAACACAAGATACAATGTGGATTCTCAAGCAAGGACGGGATAATACAACATGAATGATAACTCACTGAATATGTAGGACAACATAGGACACAAATGATGCGAACACATAGGACAATACAGGACACGAATGACGCATATGGCTAGACAAGGTTATGCACAATTGGGTGTAGTTGCATGTCACTGAAGCCACAACTAACCCTATGTGGCCTTTGTATTTTAAACCCCTCAGTGGACTCCACACAACCTATGTGGGATAAATGAGCAGGACAATAAAAAAATAAATCGGATGACATCACGTCCAAATAAAATTATATTACCTTAGACTTGGCACTTAGTACTTTTTTAATCAAGTGATATGATTGGTTGGAGGGCTGCATCCGAAGTAGGGCATGTATTTTCTTATTTTTTCCATGATTTCTTTTGTTACTTCATTTTTTGGAGGTTCTACTGATCCTACCCAGGTAACATGACACTAAGACACATCACTGTCTTGTGATGGAGATCATGCGATGCACCTCTCACCTCGAAACATCACTGACTTAGCGATCATGTATCGTTATTTATGATCCTTGCTTATACCAGCCATGAATCAATGATGACAATATGTTTTAGAGGTTATTTCTTGAACTACTATGCACTAGTTTAACTTTACCTAAGCTGGGTTGATTCCACCCAAACACGATGCTGACCAATTTATCTGGTATATAAATATTGCACTGCTACGGCTAGATGAACAGACTTGAATTGCATTACCCATAACCGATGTCTATAATACCACTTGGAATAGTCCCCTATGAGATCACTCTATCCAACACCCAATACTTATACTATTCGATTACTTAACCAAAACATACATAACATAATGGAAACAGAATGTAGGAACGAGTAGACAAACCAATTGAAATTAATAAATCAATTAATCAATAAATCAATGAGTTCAATTAATTAAATCTTACCACTTACGGAGGCTATATCCCTGTCGCTTGGGCTAAGAACAGTGTGAGTATGCAAATGAAGGATGATAATAATTAATGATAATATGATTTATTCTACTCTACACTTGGATATAAGTAATGATCGAATAAAATATTTCATAATATAGCTAATGACTATATTATTTTAGGTATGTAGCATTGGGGGAGTGCTCCACTGGTACAACTCTATGATGATCTATATAGGATCTAGTGATGGGGCTGGGTGGGGATATCATAAAATTTGCTTCTATAGATCTAGGTCTAGGAGCACATCAGAGTAGATTTTCTAGTAGTTCTACTGTAGGAGATCACTATGATAGTAGTGAGGTCACAGTGCTATGGTGCTAGATGGCCATGAGATGTAGAGGAGACATGGAGTATTCATCATGCAGGGGACTTGGCCCACTATGCAGGTTATCTAACTAGGCTACATGCTTGGGATATTATATAAAGGCCCTATGTAGATTACCCTACATGGTCAGAGGTAGACCAATTTTTGGTACAGATGAGGTACGATTGATGGATTATCGATCTCAAGGCAGGGGTGAGGGAGTTCTTCCACTTCTTCCACATTACCAGGTAGTTCAAAATTCAATAGGAAATCCCACTAGATCTAGTGTTATACAGGTGATTTCAGGTAGAGAAAGATATCCAAGTGTCTTGGGTCATGATTTTGGTAGAGGAGGCATATCCTCCTACAACAAATATCGATATAGTATATGCCAGAACTATATAGGCATACACTCAGTTGTGGATGATGCAACTATGGTAGGGAGGTGGTAGCCTAGGGTGATCAAGGGATGAGGCAACTATAGAGGATACTGATTGGTGGTGAGTGCAGCCCAAGATAGAAGAGTGGGGCCAGGTTGTAGAGGATTAGACAGTGCTAGATAAGGAGGAGAAGATGGCTCTAGAGGCTTATGAGTCTCTCCTTTGAGAAGAGTTACACAACCTAGAGACCAAGATTCAGATAGTTTAATGATATATCCTAGAGTGAGATACCTCTCTCACCACAACATAGAACTAGTTGGCTACAGGGTAGGCCAAATGGTAGGAATATGAGGAGAGGATATCACTTTAGGCATGTCTTGATTCAGTTTTGCTCGAGATATAGTAGCTCACATCAGTGAGATACTTGGAACATACTACTATAAGTGCTATGGCTACTAAGTGGGACCTTCTTTAGCCATTATTAGGGGCTTCTCCTATGGGATAGGTTACACCAACTTCTCTAGCTATTTAGGGACCAGTAGGATTTGATGCAATGGCAGAGCTTTGATAACTGTAGGTCATCATAGAAGATGATGCAAGGTGATAGGCCTCAGATGTAGCACACATCACTCTATTAGAGTGTAAGTTCATATTACGTAGTGGTGTTGTACCAACCAGATCTACAACATTAGCATCACAGTGTGTAGGCAGCAAATCCACCTCCTAGAAGAAGAGAAAGTGATTAAAAAGAATTTGCTCAATTTTGAAAAGTTTTGACATAAGTGACAGTTTTCCCAAGTTTTGTAAACTATACAGGTAGGGGTAAATTAAAAAAATAGATGGAAAAACCATAAAAAGTAGTAGCAAATCATACAGGGTGCATTTAAATTCATCCAAATGCATGGGAAATATAATTTCATAGTGAAATGGTGCATAGATTTGCTAAGGTGTTAGACTTAGTAAAAGGTCAAATTAATGAATTCAGTTGTACATGGGTAGTTGTAAATTACTAATTGCCTCAGGAACCACTTTGGAACAGTGTAGGCAATGTTATATAAGGCCCCATTTTCAAATTTGTAGTTCTGATTGCTACGAGTAGGATATAATACTTGTTGGTTGTAATAGCTAACTTACATATGAGTTATTGCAAAAGATTGATAGAATAGCCTTGTTTTAATAACATTTATGCTATAATAGAATTGAAATATGTCATTACACATTGTGTAAGATCTTGGCAATGATGATTGATGATCTATAATGGAATCTTGATGTATGTGTGCTTTCTGGTTATTGTTTTAGCTTAGTTTTATGCATTGTGGCAACTCCTTGATAGAGGTTAGCATTGGTGGAACATAAGGAATGATATGTGAGAATAGTAATGTGGAGAATGACATTGTGAGCCCTTATGTATGATTTTTATACATAATCAATTGAATGGAATCTCTCCCATGCTCTGTTGTAATGTTTGGCACAACCCGGAGAATGGATTAATTGGCATAGTAAAACCTTAAAAAATATCCCTAAGAGATATTGAGGAATTAGATAATCTGATTTGGTACCTGAATGTACCATTATTTTCTATCGATTTTACACCAAAGTCCATACAAATCATACAAAGTTGACTTACCTTATTTGGCAAATTGAACTATAGGGATTGACTTACCCGATTTGGCATTTTTAGGAAATTGACTTGAACCATTATAAAACTGTGTACAACAGCTTCCAAAACTGAATCTATTAGTTTGGATGAGTGAAAAATCATACAATCCATGCCACTATATTATTTTTAACCATATAGTGTGATATTTTGACATTCGTGCAAGCTATTTAACCACCGCAAAGGGTAGTTCGGAGGACTATATAGTGGTACGATTTGGTAACCAAGTTGGAAATTATCTATTGATTATTATTGGTCCTAGAATATCATATCCCCACCTAGGAATAGTGCACCTCTATGCTACATTTGGTGTCGTTGCCTTATCGAATCTGGCATCTTTGTTAAAACGGGTCAAATTGAGAAAGTGTGGATACTAAAACTGGAGGTGAATGATAGACATCAATGCACAAAACCGTGGGAGATGGGAAGCATGATAAAATATTCCAATAAGAAGGAGCACAAGGATTTCTCAAATAAAAACATAATTAACTCAGATCGGAGTACTCAAGAACCAAAAATAGAGCAAGTTTGGACATTCGAAGAAGGAGACTTTGAGGCATTGTTGATAGAGATAAAAGACAAGGAAGTAGAACTAGCAAGCATAGAGGTAAGGGTTGACATAGGAAAAGTGAAATACAATGGAGAGTGTATGGTGACACCTGAGATAGTGGTAGAAGGTTTACCAGTGAGTGTAGAGGATGGGAGTCAAGCACTAGAGCAACAATACACGAGGTCTCAAGAGGAAAGACCAAGACCATCTCCCTCACATCAGCGAAGGAGGTTTCCAAGTGAAGACACATGAGAGTTTGGTCACCAAGTGGTAGGATAGAAAAAGATACCTCGAATTGAAACTTATGACGAGAATGAGATTAAGACACCTCCAAGGAGTAATCAATCAGATATTCCATGAGATACCTCAAGTGAGAGTGACGACTCTCCTAATATGGCTAATAGGATATCCAAGTAGAGATGTCCACAATTTTTATGTGAGGGTAAGGAAGACCCCACATGGCACATAGGAACTTGCATAATCATTTGGAGAACAAATGGAGTGGATAGACCAGAGGATTGGGTAATTCTATTTTCTTCTATATTGAGGGGATTAGCAATTGAATGGTATTTGAAGAGGGAAAATACCATAGATTTTTAGACTTGGAACCAAATAAATGAGAAGTTCATTGAGGAATTTTGACCTTTGAAAGATGATGGAGACATTGTTGCAAAAATTTACGTGACAAAGAAAAAATCTGATGAGGATGTAAAGTCCTATAACCACAGACTAAAGAAATTAGTTGATAATATGCAGATACCTATGGTATATGTTCTAGTAAAGTGTTGGTTTATATATGGATTACTTCCAAAATATAAGAAAAATGAAGGTGATACCATCATAAATATATGAAGAAGAACTAAATCATGCAAAGAATTTTGAGAGTGAATCAAAACAAACATATACAGAAATTATGTCTCATCCCAAATCAATGATTTAGATAGTGGAGAAGACAACACTATATAGAGGATAGTAGCATCATATTGCAATGAGTTTGATAATATGATAAAAGAACAAAAGATCAAACCTGACAAAAATGACATGTGGTGCACGAAATGCAATATGGAAGGCCATACAAATATGAAGTGTCCGAGGAATGACTACTTCCACATTTATAATGTAATGGGGCATGAGGTAATGCTATGTCCATATAATACGAGAGTACATCCATAGATATTGTCAATCCAAGAGGAGGAAGAGAATCCAAAGGCCTAAGAAAGTGGGCAACAAGCAACAAGTGGCAGTTATAGAAACAAAAGATGAGGTGGAAGACCAAATAAAGGTAATTTTCAAGGAGGACAAAGTTGTTTGCAGTTGACTCGAAAGGAAGACCAATCATACGATGTCAAAATTTCCAAGAATAGGGGTATTTTGCAAAAAAATGTTCTACACCTCAGAGGCAAGAAACACTACAAGCAAGCACTACACATATGTGTAGATGGTGTGGTCCGGGGAACCACAAAGAAGAGAATTATCCAAAATAGGTGAGTTTGAGTAACCCGTAGAACATTAGCTATTTGGACACAAAGGTTCCTCAAGTTAAGGAGGATACCCAATAAGTTTTAGCCATGATGAGGAATCAGTCTAAGAAGGATAATTATCCTGAGCTAGTAAAGGAAAATCAATTATGACAAGTAGCAAAGAAAATATTGCAAGAGGAAGCTGAGAAGACTAAGCGAGTAGAGTCAATAGATGATAAGAAACTAAGAAAACCATCAGACCAAGAGATAGTTGTGCAAAATTTGGTAGCATAGGTTTTGGATACCATAGTAGAAATTAAAGTATCAAACCTGCTAGAAGCTATTCTAGCATTGCAGAAAGCAATGGTGGAAGAAATACAACCGCATAAGGTGATGGAAGTGCATAGCCAACCAATTTAGGAGAAAGAGTGAAAGGATCAATTCATGGATCTAACTATATTAATGATCGATGAGGGAAAGAAACCTACATTGGTTCATATGGAGATCCTAGGGCACAAATTGACACAAGTTATTATGGATGGAGGATCTAGCGACAATGTGCTACCTGAAATAACATGGCTAGAAATAGGCACTCCATCTCTATGGGAAACAAGCTTCTAATAATATGGTTCTGATAAGAATGGCATCGAGACAAAGGGAGTCTTGATCGCACAACAAGTGGTGATAGCTAACCAAGAATTTGTCTTGGATTTCATTGTGATTACAATGTAGAAACCTACATACGATGCTCTCTTGGGGAGGGGTTGGATACGAGTAGCCAAATTTAATCACAATTGGGGGAATAATAAGATCACTTTTAATAAGGGATAACATAAATATATGATTAATATAGCTAATAAAAATGTTAGTGAGGATGTAGCTACAATGGATGAATAAAAAAATTCCTCAAGATACGAAGAGCATGAACCTAATGGAGAAGGAATTTTGTACCTAGATGAATGTAGCAAAGATGAGGCTAGATCTGATAGTGGACTATTTCATTGGAAAATGGAGGAGTACAACTTTTTTTATCCCAACTACCTCTGTATTTAATCAGAGGAGATCAAGGAAAAATAAGACAAACCTAAAGTTAGCGAAGAACCTAAGAAAAAAGTAGAAGAGAAATGGATATTTTTGAGAAAGTTTTGCTGAGTATATAGTAGGTGATGCAAAAATTGATACAAGGTTGACACACCCAAAGAATATAGAGAAAACTACAAGTGAACCAAAAAATATCAAATATGAAGGACCTCAGATAGTGGACATCAATCTAGGAACATATAAGGAACCTAGGATGATTCACTATGGTGAAAATTGGAATCCTGTACTGAAAGCAACAGCTTTTAAGATATTCTTAGAATATAAGGATGTCTTTGCATGGACATATAAGGACCTTAAGGGAGTACCACCAGAATTGTGTGTCCATAAGATTATGCTAATACCTGGAGCTCAACTTGTAAGAAGGATACTATATAGAATGAACCCAAAGTATGTTGCATTAGTGAATACAAAGATAGAAAATATGCTGGAAGCAGGAATCATCTTTAGGGTGATGGCCAGTGAATGGGTCTCACCTATAGTGATCACCTTGAAGAAGGAAGTAGACAAGATCATAATATGCGTGGAATTTAGGAGTCTCAATGTCGTAACTATTAAGGATCCCTTCTCTATTCCCTTCAAATATTCTATCTTAGAAGTCGTAGGACACGAGATCTATTCATTTTTGGATGGGTTCTTGGGATACAATAAAATCAGTATAGCTGAGTAGGATAATCTGAAGACCATATTAATTGTGGATAATGACATCTATGCATACAATCAGATGTCATTTGGGCTCTATAAAACCCTAGCTACATTCCAACGTATCATATTGTATATATTTGATCAATTGGCAACAGGGAATTTTAAAGCATTTTTGGATGATTGGTCCATTTACGGGAAGATCAAGGAACATATTCTTGCCCTTAGTGAATGTATGAGTAGGTGCAAAAATTCATAGATATCATTAAATCCAAGGAAATGCTTTCGTATGGTACCATATGGGAAATTTTTGGGACATATTATGTGTAGTGAAGGATTGAAAATAGATCCCGATAAGATCCGTGTGATATTGCACATGGAAGAACCATTTGATGTGAGTTCACTCAAAAACTTCCTTGGATCGATGGGTAACTATCGAAGGTTTATCAGAAATTATGCACATGTATCCTCCCCATTAGATTATTTGGTGAAAAATAATGTTCCTTTTAGATGGACAGAGGAGCACCAAGGAGCCTTTGAGGAGCTAAAGGTTAATCTTGTGAGTAGTCCAATTTTGGTGTTTCCAAACTAGGATAAGGAATTCCATGTCCATATTGATGCTTCCAATTTTGCAATTGGATGTGCTTTAGCACAAGAAGGACAATTTAGGCTAGATCAGCCTATTTTCTTTAATAGTCACATTTTTTCAAGGTCATAGAGGAATTATAGTATAATAGAAAGAGAAGCTTTGGAAATGGTATATGCAGTTTAGAAGTTTAGGCATTATCTATTAGTAAATCTATTTTCCCTATATGTCGATCACCAAGCCTTGTTGTACTTGATAAATAAGTTGGTGATACAAGGACGAGTCAACAGGTGGCTCATCACCCTTCAAGAGTTCATATTATGAGTAGTGGTGAGACCTGGTAAGAAGCATGTGATTGCAGACCAGTTGTCTCAGATACAATTAGGGGAACCTATAGGAACATGAGTTCTTGTTGAATTTCCAAATACACAACTATTCGCCATCAACGTTGTTTTGTCATGGTACAAGTTGGTTGGCCAATATCTATCCATAGGAGAGTTGCCACAAGAAATAATGGCAACTAAGAAGAAGAAAGTAATAATGAAGTTAGTACCCTTCCAGATAATAGCATGTTTGCTATATAAAATAGGAAGTGATGGTATCTTACGAAGATGTGTGATGGAGGAAGAAGTCAAAGTGGCATTGAAATAGGCTCACGTAGGCTTAGTATGAGGTCATATGGGACCAAATATGACTACTAGGAAGGTACTACTAGCAGGGCTATGGTGGCCAAAGAGCAGGAAAGTCGATAAAGAGGGACTTTATGGCTTTACACCCATCACAACCACAAGAATTATTTGAATGATGGGGATTGGACTTCATAGGCCCATTAAAGACATATCGACAGAGAAATTTTAGATACATAATTGTAGCAATAGAATACCTGAAAAAATGGGTAAAAGCAAGAGCATTACCTGATAACTCAACGAAGAGCACATTGAGATTATTGTATGAATAGGTAATCACAAGGTTTGGTATTTCGCTATAGATAACAAGTGATCGAGGGGGAAACTTTTTTAATTATCAATATGTTGATGAAAAAGTTCAAGATTTTACACTCATTATCTAGTCTATGCTATCCTAGAGTGAATGGGCATGTGGAATCCACAAATAAAGTCCTAGTAGCTACTCTGTATAAAACCTATGGAATAGAGGGAGTAGACTAGGAGGAAAGGCTACCATCCATTTTATGGGCATATAGAACAATATTTAAACCTACAACAAAACATACATCTTTCCAATTAATGTATGGACAAGAATCAGTGGTGCTAGTCGAATTCTTGATATCAAGTTTGATAGTTGCGATAGAGCATCGCTTGGGTGATCAAGAAAGTTTGGAAGAGCGACTAACAACACTGATCAAGTTAGATGAATGAAGAGTCATGGTGCAATGGGTGATTGAGATAGCTCAAAAAATATGGAAGGCATGGCATGAAAAACATTTAAGGAAGTTGGAACTTAGTTTGGGTGACTTAGTTCTAAATTTTAATGGAAAGAGAGAAATCAAGCCAAGTAAGATGAAGACGTTATGGTTTGGTCCTTATAAAGTAGTGGAAGTAATGAATACTAGAGCAATCAAGTTGTAGAACTTGAATGGGACAGAGGTACCTAATACTGTAAATGGCTCAAATTTGAAGCCTTACAAGGTACAATGTTTATTCATTGCTTCAAAAGAACTTGAATGACAAAGACAAGTGAAAGCTCAAGATGAAGCTTAGAGTGAGCCAGATCCATCACAAGAAGAGCCTGATATAGGACTCACACACTTATTTGCATAAGAGGAGGAACTAAAACCAACCATAGAATAACAATAGTTGGTAACTCGGTCCAAAGACAGAAGAATATTATGAGTACATGTCAGATTTGTTGTTGGAACTAAAAGAATTGAAGAAAAATATGAGGAACGAATTCCCCCAAGCAGAAGATAACATCAAGAGATAGTACTATTACCTAGAAATAGGGGAATTTAGGAATAAGCAACCCCAATAAATAGAAATAGGAGGTATCCTCAGGTAGAATGGAGAGAACTACCCTAGCAAATGGAAGGTCGAAGGGTATGACTAACAGTACGATATGAAGATAGTGGATACATTTGAAATGGAAGTTCTAGAAGGATAATGGAATGAGACCATTGATCAGGAATTGGCTATACTTAATCCATTGGCTCAGATAGGGTTGTTACAACAAAGAATGTAGTTATAGACTCAACAATTACAAGAAGAATATCAAATGTTGAGACTTGAGAGATCATAATACAATGTTGAGAGATCAAATAATCTAGGAATTGGATGGCATGATATGTAGGTTGGAGTAACAATGGGTGACTAGGCTACAAGAGATTGAAAGGGATATGGAAGAGGTTGAAGGATTAAATCTGAGAAGAGATAGAGAAAATGAGGGTGCAAGCACAAGCTCACAAGTACCACAAAATGATCCACCTATGAAAAATGAAGATGCAAAGATGTTGTGGCGAGATATTGAAGAGGTAACTACATCACCCAAACCAAAAGGTAATACAATGCTAGATTTGATAGAATACAGTAGTGAAGGTATACCTTGGCTCATAATGGAACCTAGTACAAGATGTAGTGATGAAGATAATTACCTAGGGAACCCTCAAAACCCTCAAAATAACTGTGATCCCCAGCACATACAATTATACAATGACAAATAGAGAGAACACAGGGACATCAAAACAACCTTGAACCACAATATTATATAATAGCTTATTGATAGTTATGAATACAAAGGAGAGAAGTATAAATATTGGAGAGAAGGATGAATTTGCCAACCAATTGAATGGAGTAGAGATAAGAGAATTAGACTCATTCAAGTTCTGAGACAGACTTCTCTAATGCCTATAGAGAAGTTTTGGCAACATCATCACCACAAAGAAACTTCGAAGAAATAAGATGGAGATGTCACCTAGCACATGAGGATCAGAGAATCAGAGAACTACGACAATTATCACTAAGTACAAGAAAATGTAGAAGTCCACTAGCCAACATTGAGTTGGTAGAGATAACTCCTGATATTCAAACAATGGGAGGAAGAAACAGAGAAAGATCCCTAAGACTTAAAACAGGAAGGGGGGGAGGTATTCAACTATGAAATGAACAAAGACAAGATGATGTTACAATTAGGGGAGGAAGAGTGCAAGGAATATTTTGACCCCCTACTCCTATATGGTCAGGAGATACACCCTTAGATTATTTGAATTGGGCAAGAAATCTATTGGGATTACCAAGAATTAGGGGTATTTTACCAAATCCTGCAAGGTGACGTACATGGGGACATACATCTCAAAGAGGGATGGATGGTAGAAGATTACTCCAGATAAGGGAGGAATCACAATTTTCATAGAGAAACCCAATACCAAGAGGAATAGGATGGGAGAGACACTTGCATGGAAGAAACCTTGTTGGTAGGGGAAGAGTATAGTTTGTAGATGAAAGAAACAAAGGACGACTAAGAACCAGATCACCAAGTCTAGAGCCAGAACTGATCCGAGGGGATAGGTGTAGAAGTATCTTGAGTGATAGTAGAGTAGTATGGACACCACTATGAAGGGACCAATCACCTATGTGATAAGGGGAAAGGACACCAGGTGAGGATACTCTAACTTGCAATTGTACAATTCCAAATTGTACACATGGAAGAGGAAGGCCAGGTAATTCAGTAACATTACAAGTGGAGGTGGATTGGCCTAGGGAATAATTATTGATAGGTGACACAACCACTCTGAACATTAGAGTTGAACCTCCAAGAGAAGAATTTGATGGGATCGTACAAGTGAATGTCATTGTACGATTGACAAGAAGGTAAGCGTAAATAGACTAGGATTGAGAAAAAAAAAGAAAAAATAAAAACCAAGTACATTAATTTTGAAAATCCCTTGAGACATAATTAAGAAGGAAGTGGTTGAAAATCATAAATGAAGGCCTCTTTAGAAAGAGAAAATTTGAAAATTTCTCTAAGTATAAAGATCGTACAAGTATGAATTGACGATGAAATCGCACGAGTTAGATCGTACAAGTAAAATAGAAAAAGGCATGTGAAATCATAAAATATGACATTTTGTATGATTTGGATCATACATTGTACGATGTTTGTCAGGTTGTACGATTTCCAACTACCCATTTAATGCGGCATGCATAGGAAAAAGTAGTTGTTGGAGGAAAAAGAGGGGGAAAGAGATAAAAATTTTCAAAAAACTTGCTAAGTTGTCAATCATCCATGCAATATGGAAGGGAAATGTGCAAAGTGGCACAATTTAGGGTTTAGTTAGGGTTTTTTAAATGCTTTAAATAGAAGGCAGAATTGGTAATTTCATTAAATCGTACAAGTGAGAATTTGAATTTTTCAAGAGGACGAAGGTGGAAAGCATGTAGTTGAACAAAGAAGATCATATGGGCAGCCAATTTCATCAAAAATCTATATTTATATGGACCCATTTTAATTAGCACCAAGGAGTACTTTTCTTTTTTAGATAAATTAACCCAGATAAGGAATGAAAGAGGAAATTAGGGTTTTACTTCATCAAAGAGAAAAATTCAAATTTCAATAAGAAATACTAAGAGTATACAAGATAAAACATCCAAGTACAAACCAAGAGGAGGAAAATGAAATATTAGGATTCAGGGAAGTGAGAAATTGTAATCGAACGATGGAAATTGCAAGGAAAGTGAAGATTTAAACCCTAGAAATAGAAGAATTAGAGCTGGAAAAAGCAAAGAATAGAAGGTGAAGTCCGTATAGCAATAAAAAATTTAGATAGAATTTTTCAAGTGGAAATAAATTATGCCAAAGCTGGATGAGTTGGAAAATTACTCCCGAGAAAGACTGAAAAGGAGGAACGAGGCAATCCGACAAATGGGTTGGTGAAATATTCAACAAAGAGGGCCAAAATTTTGAATTTTTCACAACCTAGGGTTTGAAAATTTGTACTATATGATTTTGGGGGAATAATGTATGATTTCAAAGGAAGATAGCATAGTTTAGGGTGATTTTCAGGCCATTTCAGGTAGTTTTTAGCAAATCATACAGAATCGTACGATAGCGTACGGATTCCAAAGGGGAAGGTAGTCAAAAAGCAACATCATATGGATTATTGTCATACTGTATGATTTTAGGTTGTAGATGTATGATTTTTTAGACACCTAAATTATGTCATGCTTAGAGGAGCTGCTCACATAGACACATTCATAAGACCATAATACATAATCTTGGACTTTCCAAACGTCAATAGTGGTTCTCACCACTCATTTGGGGTCTTTTCAAGCCATCCAAGTCTAGCCACTCAAGCCAAGAGTGGCCAGATCCTAGCCGCTCAAGCCTAGAGCAGCCAGACCTTAGCCGCTGTAGATGACAGTGGCTAGATATTAGTCGTTGCAGATGACAACGACTAAGCCATAAGAAATAGTTTATTGAGAAACATACCTAATCTTGGGCAGAAGTGGCAGTATGCATGCATTAAAGGTGAGCGAGAGTAAATTTGCATTCCTTTTCATGACCAGTTCACATAGGAGACTTGATTTTGCATTAAAAGTTTAGTTAACTAACCTCCAAGCATAAACAAAGGACAAAATCTTCTCATGCTAACAACCAGTTCGCATAGAAGACTCAAGTGGGCAGTTAGATTTTAGTTAACTGGCCTTCAAACATAGACAATGGACAAAATATTCTCATGCTAACTTGCACTACACATGAGAAATTCATTTCTAGGGCTTGGACATAGACCTAGGGTTTCACACTATAAAAGGTGCAAGCCTAAGAGCACCAAGAGATCTGGATCTTTATCTTTAATATGCTATCATCGAGACATATTTTTGAGGAGAGGTTTCAAGACATGGAGAGTTTCCTTTGAGATCACATGTACGGATAAGCATTGATGGATTGAAGAGCATAATACCTATTACTTTGACATCAGGTATAGGCTTTGACCCATAAGCTTTGGGGTAAAGAGAGCAAGGTTTACTTTAGTGGTCATTGTCTTGGACAGTGGCCCACAGGCTTAGCTTAGGTTTTAGACATAGCATATTTTATTCTATTTCTTTATGTTTTCATATCATTAGCATAGATTTACATGATTTCATGGCATAGTTTCATCATATTTCCGTTACATTATTTTATTACTAACAACCTCATCCAGGGAGGCAATCTCAGACACCTAAATGTGTGTTGTTGTTTCATTTCTTAGAGGTCCATAGGTACATCGAACAAAATTTGCAACATATGAGAGCAAAAGGGATCCCTCTAGGAAACAGACCAAGAGAAGGAGGCATATGTAAGCCTTCATACATTTTCGTGTGCAGAACTGGGAAGCTTTTTATAAGCACACTACCTCTTCGCGAAAGGGGCACTCTTTGCCTATTTGTAACTTATAGTATTGAAATGGGTATCCCTAAGAGGGACCGACATGTAACCGAGTTTCAATATCAATAAAGTGATCCATCTTTGTTATTTCATGTTATATGCTTTTTCTTCTTGTCTTTCCATTTCATCTTGAGTTTTTAATAACATTGCAAGTAGGGTTAAAAAGGGGTGGTGCATGCATGCCCGGGGTCACTACAGATGGCGATAACGGTGGGACCACCACTAATTTTTCATTTTTTGCTAGAATACTAACTTAGTTTTATGTGCAGGTCTAGCCGCTCTGAGTTACAGTGGCCAAAAATTAGACTATGTAAGCTACAACGGCCAAGAACCAGCTGCTCTGGTCAACAATGACCAGAACTAGAGTGTAGCAGAGGTCAAAACACCGACTCTCTGAGCTAGATCAAAGGTTGGCATAGCTTATATGATATTTTATAGCTTTATGTCTGCTTTTGTGTGTCTAAAAAAAAGAACCTAAAGCACATTTATGTTTAGAAATTGAAAGAATAAAAGGAGAAAGAATTAAGCAATTTGCATATCTTAGATCTTATTTTAAATTTTCCACTAGGTATTGCTAGGAACAATGACTTATGCCTAAAAATTTCACTCTAGAATCCAGTGTGCTAGATATTGTATGTTGTTTTCTTGCTTTGAGGCCCTTCTAGAGGCCATAGTTGCATGAAATAAAGTGTGCTCATACAAATCATAGTAGTTCATGCATCTTTCTGAATATTGAAATGTATTTTTGCACTTAGGCATATAGAAAAGATTCATTGCTACTATATGATGCACTTTATGTTACACAAGCTTAAAATGAACACCACACATGCACATCTCATTTAAAAATTGAGGAGTTGGATTTTATCACCAACATTCAATTCAGTCTAGTGACGTTGGAATTCATCTCCTTCCATTGGTTTTCCCCCTAGAGCTTCCTATAAATGGATTGAGAAACTTATTTATAGTGATACTAAGTTACTTGTGCTCAAATTGTCTCCCACTGTTGGAACAATCATTGGTTCAGAGTGGAAGAGCTAGGCGAACCCTCCATTGGGTCTTCAATGGTGTACCCTAGATTCTTTTGATAAAATCATGTTTGGCATGGGTGTACTTGATTGTAACTATGGATGAATCTTCTCATTATTAATCCAAGAACAAGAGCAAAGAAATTGAAAGAACACATCAAAACACACCAAATAGTTTAGGGCACACTTAAATCAGTAAGCAAGATAAATATTTGTTTGGTATTGTGTGGTTATTCATAAATTGCAACTCAAAATATCAATTCATAAGACAAAATGGTCAAAAAAAGAAGTAAGCACCTTCGGTATGATACCGAGGGAGAGACAAAAGAAAATCATACCCATAGTCGGAGTCGTAGTAACATTGAACGATCTACCCGTAATACCATGAGACATAGCTCTATGAGCCTAAGGGATTATAATTCAACCCTTGGGGGATCTCATTGAGAAACCGCAAGTAAGGAGCCACATCATGGAACAAAATCACATAAACAAAAAGAGGCTTCACATCCATCCTCATGAAGGAGACATGAGGAGACCTCAAGGGCCTCCTCTAAACACACAAAAACATGTCAAAGATGTGAGGAAGCTTCAAGGGATTCCTCCTCACATGGACATAAAGAAGGTTCCAAAAATCATTCTTCATATAGGGATGACGAGAATGCCACATCTCCATCCACATGGAGAAAGCATGTTACCACAAAGCCCTCTTCATCAAGAAGGTAAACAAGAATTGCAACGCCTCAAGACTCACAAGAAACATATGAAACTGGTCTACCCACTGAAGGGCAGGAAAATAGAGCTACATATAGCCATGGGAATCAAATAGAAGAAAACCTTCACTCAAAATTAAATATTCCTATAGAATATGACCTCATAGGAGTGAATGGCACCCCACGGGACCAGCCATGGAAAAGAAGATAACTAGGCGGGTTGGATTGGTTTCCTACATGGCCAAATTAAATAACTATAGCTACCGAGAACTTTGCATCTAGAAGCTCACAAAATGTGACTTCTAAACACACTTCCCAGTCTAGGGGTACCTCAAAGTGACACCACAGTAGAAGCATGGAGTCTGATCATAAGGATACTCAAATGTACACTGAACAAGTCACATTAGCTAGCAAGAGTACTTATACAACAAAAACCTTATCGAGGAATCTACGAGTCAAGACAACAAGAACAAAGTCAGATAAACATGAGTCATCTGTGATAGAACAAACTAACTGAATGAGGTAGTTAGAAAATTCATAAGGAGCAAGAGCTAGTGGAAGCTCTCGAACAAGATAAACAAAGAGAAATACTCTTGCACCAACATGAGCAACGTTTAAGAGAGCAAGCTGAGTGGCTAGCTCTTAAAAATTTATAGATAAATGGTGGTGACCACAAAATAACAAGACACGCTAACTCACCTAAGGAGAGGCACACTAGACAAGATATCCCACAATGAAATTCCCTACCAAATCATGAACAAAGTCCAACTAATGGGGAAAGTGCAAACATAACAAACCGGGATCATAATCCTGAGTCCCCTCGTAGGAGGGAGGAAAATGGAACAAATCAAATGGATAGATATTTACCTCCATTGCCACTATGAGTAGGCTTACATGAGGATGAAATATGTTCATCAAAGGCATTTCAAGAGCTTGCTAAAAATATGAAAATCTTTGAGAAACAAGAGGCAGCTGGGAACTCACCAACATTGAGAAAAATACACAACTAACCATTGTGCCCATCAATCCCTAGACCTCCATATCCTAAGCACTTTGAGATGCCTAGGTTAGAAAATTTTAAGGGTGAAGAGGATGCACAAGAGCATGTCACCAATTTTATCAACACATGTTTTCATCTTGAAGATAATGATGCTCTCATGCTAAGAACATTCATAATGACATTTTTAGGTGTTGCCACTCAATGGTTCAACCAACTACCTAAGCATAGCATAACCAATTTTGAACGACTAGTAAACGTATTATTAAAGCGTTTATCCTTTGGTTCTAAGAATAAGGTGAACCTTTCATACCTGGCCAACTTGAAATAGTATGATGGTGACTTAGTAATGTATTATGGGAATAGATGGAGAAAATTCATGGCAAAATTATCATTCTCTATTCCCACAGAAGATATCATTCACATGTTCACAAAAAATTGCTCTAAAAACATATCTCTCTTGCTACAACTTCAGTAGTATCCTTAATTTTAGGAAGATTTGGTATAGGCCGAGCTCATCGAAGAAATAAAAGTATATGAGGGAACCATTAAACTCCAAAAAAAAAGGAGTGGAACAAGAATGGTAAGAATGACAAGTATAAGCAGAATCAGGTCAACCCTACTTTGGCCAATCAATTCATATTGGCTACACCCAAGTATGGGGGTGCACAACAACCCCAGAACTATCAAGCACATCCCCCATCAGCCAATTACAACCAAAAGAACAATCAGGAAAGAAATCGAGAACACAAGCTACCTCATTATTTCATGCCTCTGACAGAATCAATACATTCAATATTTAATCAGTTGGGCGAGGCTAGGAGGATCATATTTCTTGATATACCTCTTATAGATCCTGACCATCCTAATCCAAAAGGATATAGGGAAGATCAATTTTGACCCTATCATAGGATACCGGGGCATGACATTGAGGCTTGCATTTGTTTTAAGCATCAAGTGCAAAATATGATTGAGGTGGGAGAACTCAAAGTTGACAACACATTGGCTTCCGATAACAAAGACATGGGCATATACAAAAACCCATTGCCCAATCATGAGGCCCCTTGAGACCAAGGGTCCTAAGTCAATCAGGTTCGAGCTGACATACCCATCCATGGATGTGTTGGGATGGTTGAGATTGTCAACATTGCAATAAGTACTAGGCGGTATGGTCAACCGCAACTACCTGCAGCCCCCATGAACATCCCAGTGACTCCTAGGAAAAGGCAAGACAACCTTCCAGGTCCACCAACGTGACATGTGGTAACTATTCATAGTATATTGGAGCAAAACCTACAGATAACTCCAGCTAAGTTATCCATATATGAGCTCATACAACAATCCCCAAAGCATAGGGAGACTCTAATGGAGATCTTAAGGACAATTGAGCTCCAACCGTAAGATGTGAATGCATTCACTCACTTTGTGGGACAAGTACAAGAATGCTAGGAGCCTGTAATCTGATTCTATGATCATGATATTAAGACAACTCCTGCTACCTTACCAGACCCTCCGCTAAGCATTGTAGCGGCAATCAATGACTTACCTTTCAAGAGGGTCTTGGTCGATACAGGTTCATCGATAAACATCATTATGACAACTACAATAGAGCACCTCAAAATATCCAAGTCCAATATCGTTCCAGGAGCTTACACATTGAGAGATTTTAATGATGCTTTATGCAATACTATGGGAACGATAGTCCTACCCATCAAGGTGGGGCACAAGACCATACCGTGATGTGTCATGTCTTGGAAGGAGCTATGCAGTACAACATCCTCTTAGGGTACCCTTGGATAAGGGCCATGAAGTGTGTGCCTTTAATATTGCACTAGTGTGTCAAGTATGTGCATGAGAACAAAGTCTATGTGGTTCTGGCTGATGAAGATCCTTTTAAATACATCAATCAAGTGGACATTATAGGAGAATTTTTAATCTCTTCTACTCACCTATACATGGCACCTTCATCCCCAGCCACACAAGTGGATAACAAAGACAAAGGGTAAGAAAACACCCATGCACATCAACACCTCCTAGTGCACTCAAAACATTCAATGCTTCTAAAGTACCATCAAAATCAAAACCAAAATATAATCATAAGATAAAGGTGCCATTAGTGAAGGAAGAAAGTTCCAAGGAAGTGCCAACTATAGCCATTGCTGAAATTCCAAGTCCTATGGAAGAGGAAGATCAAGATGAAGATAGTGATTATCACCCTGCTTTGCCAGTGTCATCCGTGGGGTCATCCACGTCGCATGTATCAATGCACTTGGAAATCATAGGCATAGGGGAGTACCTTGTGTAGAACATCACATTTACACCTATAATTGAGTCTGCACGAGACATGGGAAAGCCTAAGGACTTGAGGCTTCTAGTAGGAACAGTGTTCCACTTGGAATTCCCCCCAACCAAATCAATTTTATCTATGTTGGCCTGGACTACCCTCATAAGTCTACAGATATAGAAAAGGATAGTGATAAACTATTCACAATCAATTTTCATTACCTCTATAACCTCGATTTTGCTCTAAGCTATTTTGAGTGTTACCACTGGCATGGCTACGACCTTGGCATATATGAGCAGGGGTGTAGACAGCCATACGAGCCATAATATCAACTTCTCTCTAACATATTTGGCTTAGGCTATTATAGCAGAGGTCGAGATGACTCTCTTGTAGTGGCATTAGAAATATTAAGCTTAGGGTTAGGAGAAGACATTGACTTCATTCCTTATCATCCCCTAATAATAGGAAATTTGAGCAATAGATAAGTTGCCACAGTAAACATAGCGCCTCCAAAAAATTATCATCCAAACATCTCAATTGATTCCATCCCAACAGGGTACAATTCGTGGGATGAGGAGAATGGATATGAAGAAAGTGATGATGAGGCACAACTTGAATTAGCCTATCAGGGGCCTCATTATTTACAAAGGTTCACATGGTCCATCCATGATGAGAGTGGATATACATCAGATGAAATTGACTATGAATCAAAAGACTCAATAGAAAGAGCCTACTTAGGCCTAAATCATCAACCCCTAACTTTGGGGTAAGAGACAAATGCAAATGGATTCTTCATAAGAGATGAATAATATGAAGATGAAACATATATGGACTACTTAGGGCTAATACATGAGCCCCTTGTCTTAGGGCCGCATGCCAATGCTAACGATTTTTAGATAAGTGATGATGACTTTGAGGATGAGACCGAGATGGCTTATCTTGGACCTCACCACTTGTAGTAAGTAAACAAGCTAGTAGAGAGAGAGGCAGCACTCCATGCCATAGACCCTCATCTTCAATTTTTAGGGAGACATATTGACCTAGCTACCATTCACCAGATGGTCAATCCCCCTTTGTCAAAATTCAGAGAGCGATTAGAGCCCAATGATCCTATTTTACACCCTACTCATGGGCCAGATCCAAAAATTCCCATTCCTCCAAAACCTCATCATGAGTATGGAAGGGAAACCCCTAAGATAAGATTGCACCCATGTGGTCCTGGAGACTTCATCCCATCCATCAACATGATCTCCATTGATTTGACCACTCCACTTCATAATCCGATAGATCCTACCAAATCATTGCATATTGATATAGAGACTATTGATTGGGATCGTGCTACTTTGCCTATAGAACTTGGAGACCTCTTCCCCAATGAAGAGATGTTACAACCATCCCATTTTGCATCAGGTTGTGCCTATGACATCTTCCATGTTGTTTTGGAACCTGAGTTAGTAGGTCCTATAAATCCTATTGATGACATTCATTTGATACCCATGCCTCATCAATTGAAGGATGGGTCACATATGGCTATAGAAGTGACTTTCGAGGTGGACATCAGTGATGATCCTACCAAACCAAGGAAATTCAAGTTCGGAGAAAGTCTATCTCCAAAGGAACAAGCCATCCTAATTCCTCTCCTCAAGGAGAGGTCAAATATTTTTTCTTGGACTTACAAAGACATGCCAGGGATAGATCCAAAGTTAGTCATTCACAACCTTTCATTGGATCCCATGAAGAAGCCAGTCAAGCAAAAACTGAGGAAGATGCATCCAATCATTGCTTTGATGGTGAAGAAAAATTTGTAAAAACTATTGGATGCAGTGTTCATAGTTCCTATAGACTACCCTGAGGAGGTGTCAAACATGGTACCCATGGAGAAACCTGACGAAAGAGTTCGTATCTGCATGGATTTCAAAGATTTAAATAGGGAAACACCAAAGGATTCATTCCCATTGCCAAACATATATGCTCTTTTGTATGCAACCATAGGTCATGAAATGCTCTCCCTTATGGATGGTTTTTTTGGATACAACCAGATTCGAATTAATCCTGAAGATCAACATAAAATTGCTTTCATTATTCCATGGGGAACATTATGTTACAAAGTTATGTCATTCGGTCTCAAAAATACTAGTGCCACATATCAGCAAGCCATGACATACATATTCCATGACTATATGCATAATATCTTAGAAGATTACATGGATGACTTACTCGCCAAGTCCCTTTTGTGACAAGAGCACACCAAATTCCTTAGAAAAATATTTGATCACCTCATAGAACACAATGTCCTATTGAATCCTAAGAAGTGCATATTTGGCATAACTTTTGGCAAGCTTTTGGGATTCATCATATCCAAGAGAGGCATTGAAGTCGATCTTGCAAAGGTAAAGGCTATATTGGAAATGGCTGCCCCTACCAACATTAGGGAGTTGCGGAGCCTACAAGGCAAGATAGCATCCATCAAAAGATTCATCATGCAGTTATCGGATAAATACTAACCTATGAATCGGTTTATACGAAATGAAGTTCCCTTTCATTGGGACGAAGAATGCCATTAAGCCTTTGCAGAGATCAAGACTTATCTAGCAACGACACCATTATTGGCTCCACCAAGGCCAGACATACTATTTTTACTATATATATTGGCTATTTATTTTGCATTGGGTACCATGTTAGCCCAAAAGAACGAACAAGACAAAGAACAAGCCATATATTACATTAGTCGCACCTTGGCGAGTTATGAGCTAGGATATGCGTATGTCAAAAAATTATGTTTAGAAGTGGTCTTTACAACTTGAAAGTTGTGACACTACATGTTGAGCCATACGACCTACATTATATCAAAATAGAATCCTTTGCAGTACATGATGAGAAATACATATCACAATAAATGACCACAAAGTGGATCATGCTATTGACAAAATTTGATCTAGAGTTCATAAGCTAAAATTCCATCAAGGGACAAGTCATAGTAGATCAATTAGTGGAGGTGCCTCTTTAGGATAACAAGCCTCTCACTATATAATTGCTTGATGATGCAGTCTTTGCATTATCAAATTTTCCAGAGCTTGAAGAACCTAAGAAAGAAAGAGACATGTCATTGTTCTTCGACAATTCGAAGTGTGAACAAGGAGGTGGAGCAGGGATTGTCTTTATCACACAATAGGGCGCTCCATTATCCTTATTATTTAAACTAGACTTCCTGTGCACAAAAAACAATACAGAATATGATGCATTGATCCTGGGACTCCAAACAACCATAGCAATGGGTATTAAAATATTGAATATCTTTGGTGAATCCTTGCTCATAGTAAACTAGGTCAAAGGACTATTCCAATGTAGGTGCCCACTCTTGAAGACTTACAAGGAACTTGTTGACACCTACCTAGCCTAGCAAAAATGGTATGACATAGAGGCAATCCCTCATACGTTAAATAGATTTGTAGACACTATGGCCTCTTCGGGATCCTTAATCCCTTATTATATGTCTGCTGATTTTACAACCATTCATGTGAAAGTGCTTTCGTACTCAACAATATGTCATGAAGCTTTTGACAATCAAGAATCAGTCAACATGATCAACATGAGCCAAATCAGGATTGGTCCTTTGTAGTCATATATTTCTTGCAAACAACACCTTGGGGGTCATTGATCATCCAAGGACCTGTGGAGTGTGGTACAACCATACACCATAGAGTTGTTCCTCAATCCATGTTCACAAGCTCAAAAATACAAGAAGGGCAAGCCATATTTTCTATAGAAGCCATGGCTTATCACGATTGGCTTTCCCAACTATGGGACTTCCTAAAGCTTGGAATAGTACCTCAAGGTTTGTCGCATACTAAAAGGTGAACGTTCAAATAGAGAGCAACAAGATACATCTTGCTAGGAGAAATCCTCTAAAAATGAGAATATGATGGAGCATTACTCCGTTGTCTTGAGCCCTAGGAAGCATCTTGGGCAATTTTGCAAGCTCACAATGGAACATGTGGAGGGCATTTCAGTTGCATGGCCATAGTTAAGTGCATGTTGAGAATAGGTTACTATTGGACCACCATAGAAAGGGACTATTGTGAGTATGTCAAGAAATGTAGTAAGTGCCAACATCATGCAAATATAACACACTTACCATCACAAGCTTTGCAGCCCATCTAGACAGCATGGCCATTCTCGCAATGGGGACTAGAATTGATTGGGAAAATCTCACCCTCGTCCTTAGGCCAACACACATTCATCATAATGGCCACATAATACTTCACTAAATGGATAGAAGCGACCCCATTAACATCAACAACTAGACCAAGGATTGTGGATTTTATACTCAATAATATCATAAGTTATTTCGGGGTCCCTTCTAAGATAATATCGGATAATGGGCCATCTTTCAAAAAAAAATGTGCATGCTTTAATGAAAAATATCATATTCAACATAGTTTTTCAATGCCTCAAACGGGAAAGCAGAAGCCTCGAACAAAAAAATAGTCTCCATTTTTAGGAAGACAGTGCAAGACAATCACAAGGATTGGCACATGTAGTTACCTCTTGCACTATAAGCATACAAGACTAGTATATGGACACCCACTGGGGAAACACCATTTTCACTAGTATATGGCATTGAGGCCATCATGCCACTAGAGTTAGAAATTTTGACTCTACGCATAGCATTAAAGGACTTCATAGATGATGAAGCTACGTGGCAAGGCCACCTTGATCAGTTGATGCTTCTTGATGAATGTTGAGTCAATGCTTTAGAGCATATTCATGTTTACCAAGATCACCTTGCACAAGCTTACAATAGTAAATTACACCTAAGGGAATTCAAGATTGGATATCTAGTGCTCAAAGAAAACCAATAGAATTCGAATCTATCACCGCATCTGCGAGATAAGTTTGTGGTAAACTGGATAGGTCCATACATGATTTCACAAAGAGTTGGGCCTAGAACATATCACCTTATATCATTAGATGGTTTTGAAGAGCTTGAACCTCTCAATATAATTCACTTAAAGGCATTTTACACATAAAACACAAAAACATTCAAATATTCCATAAAATTCAAAAACATTCAAATATGTCAAAAACACAAAACAAAGCATAAAAACATAAAATTTCAAAAATACAATCAAAGGCTCCAAGGGTAATTCATACCACTTGGTCAAAATAAAATCAAAGGCTCCAAGGGTAATTCAAACCGCTTGGTCAAATACAATCAAATCAAAGGCTCCAAGGGTAATTCATACCGCTTGGTCAAAATCAAATCAAAGGCTCCAAGGGTAATTCAAACCGCTTGGTCAAAACCAATCAATCAAAATCTCCAAGGGTAGTTCATACCACTTGGTCAAATCCCATCAATTCAAAAGCTCCAAGGGTAACTCAAACCGCTTGGTTAGGATCAATACCAAAAGCCCCAAAGGCATAATAAGCCCTTTGGTCAAATAAAACAAAAATACAAAAACAACATAAAATCAAAAACACAAAAACAATTGCATCTCACATATTGCTTCCACATCATTGCATTGCATTTTCATATTGACTACAATTGCATATGTCATGAGAGCATTACAAGTGATACCACAGTTTGTCACAAAAATCATTTAAATCCATAAATCCATCAACACCAATGTGTAATTGTGTTTTTTAACACAACCATTATTTGTTGCTATACATAATATACTAAGGTTTTTCGATTAATCAACCACACCTAGTGATCTTATCAACTTTTGAGGAAAACCACTTTGATTAGTAGAAGGTAAGTTCTAGCTATGATAATGCCTTGGATATTCAAGATCTCGTCACTAATTGGAACACTAAAATCCTAGCTGGTACAAGGAAAATATGAAAGCTGCAAAACGGTCTAGGTTACCTTAAGTGAAAAGGATTTTCCTTACTTATCCCCCTATGAAACCGGTTTAAAGCTGCTAAGAATTGGCAAAAGGACAAGCTATACCCTATCCAAATCCCTTTCTTAAATAAAAATAAGCAAAATACTAAAGTAAACTACATATTCAAAAGGCCAAGCATATAGTCAAGATTTCAAAGCAATAATCTGATACACAAATCAAAAATTACAAAAAAAAATCAAAGCTAAAATAAAAATCAATAAAAAATAAACAGTGATTTTCATCACTACATATGAGCAAAATAAACAGTGATTATCATCACTACAAAAATCCACGCTCAAAGAAAAATCAATCAAAATAAAAAGTGATTTTCATCACTAAATATGAGCAAATATCCAAAGCCAAAAAGAAGCCAAAAAAAGGGAATAAAGCTTGAATCCCTAGAATTCTCAGCATTGTACAAAACTAGAAGGAGAAATCCTTACGCATGACGATATGTCTACCACAATTGCTTCATGCATTTGTGTAGACCAATGTTCGAATGTGGATGAGTTAGTGATGTAGGAGAATCTAGTGACATCTGATGCAGGAACATCTAGTGGAAGTAGAGCCATCTTCATGAATTTGGCTAAGGAAGAAAGACGTCGCGATTTCGTGACATGTCGCAAAATCATGATCGAAGAAGGAGAAGTCAAGGAGAAAAAGATGTCATGATATCATGACAAAAAAAGTGTCACGATATTGCGACACAAAGAGGAGAGAGAAGACAGTGGGGAAAAGTGTCATGATATCACGACAAAAAAAGTGTCGCGATATCGCGACACAAGGTGGGGAGAAGTTGCCCGAGGAAAAATTTCATGATTTCGTGACATGTCATGAAATCGTGACTAAAGCAGGAGGGAGAATGTGCCTGAAGAAGAATGTCGTGATATCGTGACATGTCATGAAATTGTGACAAAATGAGGAGAGAGAAGGTGCCCAAAGGAAAATGTCGCGATATCGTGACATGTCACAAAATCACGATCGACAGTGGAGAAAAGGCATGAGGGAGAAGAATGTCACAATTTCGTGACATGTCATGAAATTATGACTGAAAGAGAACAAGAAGGGCCAGAGAGGAAAGATGTTGCAATGTCGTGAATGTCACGAAATCGTGACCAAAAGAGCAAAAAGAATGCAAGGAAGGAGAATGTCGCGATATCGCGACATGTCACAAAATCGTGACCAAAAGAGCAGAAAGCAAGCAAGGAAGGAGAATGTCGCAATATCGTGACATGTCGTGAAATTGCGATCAAAAGGGCAGAAAGGAAGCAAGGGAGGAAAATGTTGCGATATCGCGACATGTCGCAAAATCGTGATCGAAAGCGACGAAGGGAAGGCAAGGAAAATAAATGTCGCAAAATCGTGACATGTCACATTTTCACGACCCGAAGTGGAAAAGAGGAAGCAAGGCAGAAAGATGCCATGATTTTGTGACCCGAAGAAGAGAGAGAAAGTAGAAAGAAAATATGTCATGATATCATGACATGTCACGATTTCACGACCCAAAGAGGAGAGAAGGAAGCAGAAAGGAAAGATGTCACGATATCACGACATGTCGCGTTATCATGACCCCAAGGGGAAAAAGACAACGAGGAAGAAAAATGTCATGATATCACGACCTAAAAGGAAAAGGAATGTCAAGAGAGGAAACATGTCATGATATTGCAACATGTCAGGTTTTCATGACCCAAAGAGGAGAGAAGAGGCGATGGAGCAAAAATGTCGTGATATCGGGACATGTCAGGTTTTCATGACCCGAAGAGGAGAGAGAAGGTAAGGGAGCTAAAATGTTGGGATATCACGACATGTCGCATTTTTGCAACAGAAAGAGAAGAATATGAGAAAGAAGGAGGAGAGGTCATGAAATCACAATAGATTGCATTTTTTGAGGCCGTTACAGGATGGCATGTGGTAGCACAGAACAACACATGGCACCAAGGTGCAGTGAAAATAGGTGTAGACGAATAGTTAACGAAAGACGTTACGCCAGATTCTTAGAGGATGTTATAGATTGTAGTTATGGAGCAGATGAAGACGAACAGTCATGGCAGAAATGAATCGAAGGGCCACCAGATGGAAGACGAAGAGGCACGCCCAAAAATTTATAAAAGGATGAAGAAGAGGCATGTACAAGGGTTGGAAAATTGTAGATGCAGGAGTTGGAAAACTTGCAGTTGCAAAGTTGCACAGTCGAGTTACAGAGTCGAAGGCAGAGGACCACTTGGACTAGCTTGGAGTGCATTTTCCTTCCAGAGTTGCAGAGTTAGGGAATATTTGCAATAGAGAGTGAAAGAATTGTGCCTGTATGCCAGTTTTTGTAAAGCCTGCGGGCTGTAAATGTAAACCTTTGCAAGTTACTTAATGAAACATTGGGATTTCTATTTCTTGTAAAACGTTTTCCAATTTTCTATGTAAAAATTTGGATTTGGTAGTTACAAATTTAGGCAGATCCCTATCAATTGGTATCAGAGCCAGAAGATTTTGAGCATGTAAGAAAAGCACCAAACGTGAGGCAACTTGTACCAGGATCTTGGGTTAAGGGTTGTGAGAAGAAAGTGTAGAAGAATGCTATCGCAAAGAAATCGTGGTGGTGGGAGAGATATGAGATCTGAGGATTCACAGTTATAGATGTTCAAATATTTATAGAGGCAGGTGCAAGCCATATAAGAGGAGCTACTCAGAAGAGATTTGCAGAGGCAAGTGAAAGCCCTACAAGAGGAGTTACGTAGAAAGCATGAGGATAAATAGAGAAGTAAAAATGTTTTTGATGGCAAGGAAACATAGTTGAAGTGGACAGCAAAGGTAGGTGCACGTTTGGAGATGTTGTAGAAGGCGACGATCGAACAACACAGAAGTGAAGGTCACTTCTCCATCAACCCCGGGTGTCTGATGCAGGAGCATCCAATGACATCTGATGTAGGAACATCCAGTGGAAGCAGAGCCATCTTCATGAATTTGGCTAAGGAAGAAAGACATCACAATTTCGTGACATGTCACGAAATCACGATTGAAGAAGAAGGAGAAGTCAAGGAGAAAAAGATGTCACGATATCGCGACAAAAAAAGTGTCGCGATATCGCGACACAAAGAGGAGAGAGAAGCCATCGAGGAAAACTATCACGATATCGTGACAGAAAAAGTGTTGCGATATCGCGACACAAGGTGGGAAAAAGTTGTCCGAGGAAAAATGTCATGATTTCGCAACATGTCACGAAATCATGACCAAAGCAAGAGGGAGAAGGTGCCCGAAGAAGAATGTCATGATATCGTGACATGTCGCAAAATCACGACAAAAGGAGGAGAGAGAAGGTGCCCGAAGGAAAATGTCACGATATCACGACATGTCGCAAAATCACAACCGATAGAGGAGAAAAGGCGCAAGGGAGAAGAATGTCGTGATTTCATGACATGTCACGAAATCGTGACTGAAAGAGAACAGGAAGGGCCAGAGAGAAAATATGTCGTGATGTCATGACATGTCATGAAATCATGACCAAAAGAGTAGAAAGCAAGCAAGGAAGGAGAATGTCACGATATCGCAACATGTCACGAAATCGTGACAAAAAGAGTAGAAAGCAAGCAAGGAAGGAGAATGTCACAATATCACGACATGTCGCAAAATCATGATCGAAAGGGCAAAAAGGAAGCAAGGGAGGAAAATGTTGTGATATCACGACATGTCATGAAATCATGATCGAAAGTGAAGAAGGGAAGGCAAGGAAGAGAAATGTTGCGAAATCGTGACATGTCGCGTTTTCGTGACCCGAAGTGGAAAAGAGGAAGCAAGGCAGAAAGATGTCGCAATTTTGTGACCCGAAGAAGAGAGAGAAAGTGGAAAGCAAAGATGTCGTGATATCACGACATGTCATGATTTCATGACCTGAAGAGGAGAGAAGGAAGCAGAAAGGAAAGATGTCATGATATCGCGACATGTCGCGTTATCACGACCTGAAGGGGGAAAAGGCAACAAGGAAGAAAAATGTCGCGATATCATGACATGTCGTGATATCGCGATTGAAAAGGAAAAGGAAGGGCAAGAGAGGAAACATGTCGCGATATTGCAACATGTCGGGTTTTCGTGACTCGAAGAGGAGAGAAGAGGCGATGGAGCAGAAATGTCACGATATCGTGACATGTTTTTGTGACCTGAAGAGGAGAGAGAAGGCAAGGGAGCTAAAATGTCACGATATCGTGACATGTCACATTTTTGCGATAGGAAGAGAAGAATACGAGGAAGGAGGAGAGGTCACGAAATCGCGACAGGCTACATTTTTGAAGGCTGTTACAGGATGGCACGTGGTAGCACAGAACAACACATGGCACCAAGGTGCAGTAAAAACATGCACAGACAAACAGTTAATGGAAGACATTACGCTAGTTATAGAGGACATTACGGATTGCAGTTATGGAGCAGACGAAGACGAACAGTCGTGGCAAAAATGAATCGAAGGGCCGCCAGATGGAAGACGAAGAGGCACGCCCAAAAATTTATAAAAGGATGAAGCAGAGGCATGTACAAGGGTTGGAAAACTATAGATGCAGGAGTTGGAAAACCTGTAGTTGCAGAGTTGCATAGTCGAGTTGCAGAGTCAAAGGTAGAGGGCCACTCAAACCGGCTTGGAGTGCGTTTTCCTTCCAGAGTTGTAGAGTTAGGGAATATTTGCAATAGAGAGTGAAAGAACTGTGCCTATGTGCCAGTTTTTGTAAAGCCTGCGGGCTGTAAATGTAAACCTTTGCAAGTTATTTAATGAAACATTGGGATTTCTATTTCTTGTAAAGCATGTTTCCAATTTTCTACATAAAAATTCAGATTTGGCAGTTACAAATTTAGGCAGCTCACCATCAGTTAGCTTAGGTAACCCAATGTTGCCTAGTGGTATAGTCCAACTAAGTCCAACATAAGGATGAGATGAACACTTGAGGATCCCTAATCATAGAAATGGGCTGAAAGAATCCTGTCTGACATCGAAGGAAATGCTTGAATTCTATCTCAAAATATACAATCACATGCACACATAGGGATCATGAAAAACCAGGTCCATGGTAAAAACCTTACTTTTCAAAAGTCTAAGTGGTAAGTAGACAACTGTTGATAGGGTAACTAGAGTGTTTGAATCTCCAAAAAGCCCCAAAAATTCTTACATAGCAATAAGTCATAACATCATTCACACCATCACTTTCTTTATAATATTCTATAAATTAGGGGGTATCAACATAGTAGGACAAATACCGCATATATATTAGAAATAGTATATAGATGGCCACTGACTACTTTATATCTTTTAATTTATAGAAACTTATTAAAAAAATACATTACACACCATTACATCTCATATATGAATACTTAATCAATTCTTATGATAAGAGTGATTATTTAAATTAATGATTATTTTTTTAATTTCTGTGGTATCACCCATTAATATTGTCAATGTCATATGCATTCCATATGTTTTAAGTTATTAGAGCATACAGGTTCATTTATACCATCCCATAACATAAGTTAGATGCATACAATTAAAGCAAATTTAAAACATGCATTTAGCAATAACATCGTATCCACAAAAATAAGTCAGTAATCATCCATAAACCACATCATAAAACATATAGGTAATATCCATTTGCATAAAATCATAAATTCATAATTTATCATCAAAATACATCGCATCATATCATCAAATCATATAAGCATCTACACATCCATCTAAGCATCTTCAATATCACCTATCATCTAACATATCCATCAAATCATCATAATACCATCATCACATCATATCATAAAACAAAATAATAACAAAAACATGAGCAATAAATGATACACATAATAAGTCATAATGCAAAGCTATCATAAAAGTATGTGTGTCAAGTCCAATGGATGTACAAAAATGCCCATGGGCTACAGTAATATAGGTTAGTCGACCTCAAAAATGGATCAAGGACTAAGTAGAGCATCAATCAAATACTAGGCCTGAGCCCCCTGCATCACCTCTTTCAGTGCCACCTCCCCTTGTGGCGGTGTTGTGAGTTGAATGATGCGAGTCTGTTGGTATCTTTGTTTGAGTCTAATTCCTATGGCTAGGATAGGCAGAAGACTACCCCTAGGTGGAGCACCAACTGACCTATGAACCACCCATACCTGATGGATCCTTAGGGATAATCCCGTACCTCCTGAGCTACATATAAATAAGGGTAACATGATCCATAAGTCCTCGGATCTGCACCTCATGCTCATCCAACAAAGATTGAAGATGTCCCATATTTGCTCCTAAACCTACCACTAGAACCTCATGTGGTGTAGAAGTAGGAACAACAAACTGCATCCTGACATTGCCACCCCCAATAGTAGCCTGCAAAACCTATATCTGTGCTGAGAGTTGCTCAATGGTAGCATCTCACCACCTTACCTAGATCTTAGTGGCCTGAAGCTCAGCCTCGACCTCATGCAACTATGCTCTTAGAGGAGAGTCTCTCTCCTCTGGCTCTAACTCCTCATTATCAGGAGCATCAGGATCCTCCATTGCCACCTGCTTTGCTAGCTGGCCCCATACCTCGATCTTGGCTCAAACTTTGCATCCTATCATATATATGACATTATCCTTGCACCCTAGGCTACCAACGCCATGCCACATCCGATCACCCCACCACTGAGTGTAGGCCTCTATAACTCCCCCAACCACTGTAGGGTCAACGACTAGGGCATCCTCCTCATATGAAAGCTCCATGATCTATCGTGGAGGTAGGTCTTTCTTTGTTGTGAGGCACTTGTACAAGAATTGTACCAAGAGCACATCCTACTACAACCCGTACTGACAAAGAACCTATGAGTAGAATAAATACTCCCAGATAGTAACCTTACAAAAAATGAGCCATTGCTCATGTCATGTCCTGGTAGTAAAACTAGTTAGATCATCCCAAGCAGGACACTCATAGTAAGGCCACCACACATCTTCGTCCAATAGTATAGTGAAAGCATCAGTATAGTGGGATAGATCCCCTACGAAAGTGTGGCTCTTACGCCCCTCATGCTCTCGAGCCCATCTAGCAGCATAGCACTATGTCCGAGCATCGACCACTATAATCTTAGCTGGGAGCCCCTTAGGGTGATCTACCTTAATATGCTCCCATCCCCAAACTTGTAGGAGCAAGTTGTAGGCAATGCTGACACGTCACCACTGGAAAATGTGGTACAAATCAACGTAGCATTGAACCAATAGCGATCTACCCCATGCATAGATGATAGGCTCCTCGCTATCCAATAAATCTTGCACCATAGCCAAAAGGTTCCATGAGAACCTCAAACCTGAGCAGTCCAAGATAAGAACATTGCTAATCACCATTAGCAATACGACATGCCTCACCATAAATATATCCTCCCCGTACCAATGATTAATGGACACTCCTCCAAACATGGTGTCCTTGAGAGCATCCGTAGATTTCCCTCTAAACACCCGAGTGAATACATCCACCTGATCATTAGTGGTCGAAGAGACAATGGCCACCCCATCGAATGGAATATGAAAGATCCTATATACATCCTTCGGCATAATGGTCATCTCACAGGTCGAGAGGTGGAAGGTATTAGTCCGTAGGTCCTAGTGATGGACCAGGGTCGTAAGGTAAGCCTAATATGCCATGATGTAAGGCAACCTGATGACGTACTACAAACTATGGGCTTTGAACCATACCCAATCCATATCATCAAAGCTAGGAAGTAAGTGAAGCAGGAGCTTCAGGTCCTGAGCTCGAGAAGTAAGGATCTAAGCAAAGTAGAAGAAAAAAAAAGTATAACTACAATGCATCTAAGGCATAATTCACAATAAAAATAAAAATGGTGTAGAAGAGTATGGACTATTCTAAGTCTAAGAAAAAAAAGGATAAGATTGCACCTAATCAAACAAATAAAAATTAATAAAAAAATAAAAAATGTCATAAAAATTCATTAAAATGCAAGAAAACAAGGCTAAGGGTTTAGCCACTATTGCCTACAGTGGCCGAAACCTGGCCGCTGGATAGTGGCCAAGACCCAATGGTCAAATTTTTTACCATTGGGATTCAAGCTTGGCTGCTCTGAGCGACAACGGCTTAGAGTCAGCTGCTATGAGTGACAACGACCAAGGGGCGGCATGGCAAACCCATGAACCCTTGGCCATAAAATAAAAAAATTGCAAAATAGCAAAATAGCAAAATAACTTTAAAAAATTAAAATATGGAGGAAAAACAAACAAAATATAAAGCAAATATTCCCACCCAAGCATTAGAAACTAAGCTAAGTTTTAGAACGCTCAACAATGGCGGTAGTAGGTGAATAACAATAAAATTCAAAAACCCTATGGTAAAGCCACTAACAAAAAACAAAATTGGGGACTAACCCACCATAGCAAAGGGGAAGCTAAGCCTAATTATGGAGTTTGTTCATTGCCAACAGGTTTAGTGAGGTTTAGTTTACCCATTACTTAGTGAGGTTTAGTTTTACATAGATAAGGAAAAGAGAGCTAGGGTTTTGAAGAGAGAAATACCCGATAAGCTTTGGCTCGTCCAGCAGCTGATGTATCGCCCTGCGTAGCCATGTCCTCGACACCAGCAAGTTTCAAAGTCACAACCATCACCATCACACTAGAGCTCCCAAAGCAAATCTTCAAACAGTAAAATTGAAAGGTCAAACCTTAGAAAATAAAATTTTATATTTTCTTAATTATGCCTTGGTTGTTGTTGACGTCAATGGACCAAACTTCTTATCCGCTCAAGATGACAGTGACCATAGGCAGAAACTCAGAGGCCACTGGACCTAACAATGGCCAGATCCACAGTGCAAAATAAGGGATTTTCTCCTTGAGGGATCCCACAAAAATAGCAAATAAACACACTTTGGTGGTTTAAGATCATCAGAATGTTCAAAATAACAAAAAAATCACATAAGAGCACAATCTCAAGTAGGCCTTGTACCCAGTTACTTACTCTATTAACTCGATGATTATAGTGATTTAAACTCCATGTATTTCAGTGAGATGAGTAGATAACCATAAGGCCACTTGGGACAAAAACAACTCATTTTGGAATTATGATGTGCCACCCTTCAATATCGAAGAATACCAAGATGGTTAGACTGCCCCACGGGTGTGAAAGGATCATCATAATTCCCCTATAATATCAAAAACATTAAGTCAAAGTGATACAATATGAACATAAATAGAATCACTCATCATAACTCCCTAAGAAGGCTATTGATGGTTGGACCACTCCTCGATATAAGGATGGATGATTATCATAAATAATTGGAATCACACTTGGATGTGGGATTTCCCATTAAAAGCAACAAATGCTAGAAAGGAACTAGATTAGTCATATTGGTCAAGCAACTTGTTGCTTCATTCATTGTCATCTCTTCACCAATCTATTGTGTGAAGAAGTAGTTCAAAACATCAACATAATCATAATAAAAATCAACAAAATATCACTCGATCATAGCAAAATCGTGTTCGTCCTAGGAATCATTGCATACAAAAATCACAAATTTCCCTTGTTTGCTGGGAACGTAAGCAGACATGACATATTCAATTGTAGCTCTCCTACCGGTTGGAATTATTGTAGCAGCTGAAGTTACTCGAGTTGTCGAATATGTAATGCAACATTGTGTAAATTATTCTTAGACTAAAATATAAAGTCTAAAGAATAATATTTGAATTAGAATATAATTCTATCTTATGTAAAATATTCTCACCCAATTAATAAATAAATTAAGGGTACTACGAATATTTAATTTCTTGGAAAAAAGTTATTTCTCTTTTCTAGCAAATATTAGAAAGTAACTAATCACTTTCTAATATTTGATAGATTCCACTTATCACATATCTCAAAGATTAGATTGTGATAAAATTAGAAAGTAACTAAAGCACTTTCTAATATTTGATAGATTGTGATAATATTTAGGGTTGTAGTAGAAAAACTTCTCTTTAAATAGAGGTGTTTTTACTACATATAATCATATCTTATCATATCTTGTCATATTGACTTGTGTTGTACTTTATGTTGATGCATATTATTGCATAACATTGAAGCACTCTTGTACTGTTGAATCATTGAGTAATATAGTGAGCTTCATAGTGGATGTTTCCCTTCTTCATTTGAAGTAGGGTTTTACCACTCAATATTTATGTTGTGGGTTTACCTCTTTTATGTGTGATTGATCTTGTGGAACATTATTCAATCTTGGGGAGACTTTGCTTGTCTCACATTTGGTATCAGAGCGGTTGGGATCTCCATCAAGTGTCTTCAATCTTTTGAGGTGAAAAACTCATTAAGGTATATTTTTTTTTTCATGCATTTGATATTTGGGTATTTTATGTAAACTTATTTTGCAAATCTGTGATTAGGGTTTATAGATTTATTATGTTTTTAGATCTTTTACAAACAATATTTTTATTTTAAATCTATAATTTTATTTTTGGCATTAATCTTTTGCTGGAAAGGTTTTTGGAGCCAAACGGACCCCATTGTTGCATTTGGAAGACCCAATAACCCCTATTTCCATATATAGTCATTTGTTTAAATTTATTAAAAAAAAAAATAGTTGGCTACATATTTATAAAAAAAAAAATAGTTTTGCTTTATAAAAAAAAAAAATAGTTTTGTTTTAAAAAAAAACAGTTTTGCTTTATAAAAAAAAAAAAAACAGTTTTGTTTAAAAAAAAAAAAAAAAACTGTTTTGCTTTATAAAAAAAAAAATAGTTTTGTTTAAAAAAAAAAAAAACAGTTTTGTTTTTTTGAAAATTTTTTGCTTTATAAAAATCTTTAAACTTTTTCATGTCATTTTTTTTAATTAATAAAAGCAATTTTATTAATTTAATTGCATTTTTTAAAGTAATTTTTGTATTAAAAATTATTCTTATTCTCCTTAAAATGCAATATTTGTTTGTCTCACATTAACAATGGTTGTTTGTGAGTTTGCTTGTTTTGCAAGGTTATCCAAGTATGTTTTGAAGTATACAAGGCAAATTCGAATCAACTTTTTCACTCTCTTCCCCTATTTTTATTAATTTCTTCTAATCTCTCTCCAGTATTTGCTTGAAGCATACTGTAAATTAATGTAACTTGTATCTCTCATTATGAAAGTAAAAGAGAATGAAAGTGAGAGTGAGAGAGAGAGTGTATTTATGTTTTGCCTATTTTGCATCTCAACTAATATAACTACTAACTTACTAACTTGCTACTAAACAATCTACTAACCAACTAACTTACAATTTACTAATTTTCATATTAATAAAGAAGGTTAAAAATGAATCAACTTCCTAACCACAACTTTATTATTTGATTAAAATTTACTTAATCTTGCAACACAGTTTATATTTGTTAAATACCTATTGAATCCAAAAGAATCCGCTCTATCGGTAGCAAGTCCCTTTCGGGTCCTCATACCCATACCATTTTGGGTAGCTTTGTTGACCTTGGGTGAGATGAATTGGCAATTCATTAGGCTATAGAAAAACCTTAAAATGAACACTAACTTACTAACTTATTGACTATCTAACATTTAACAATTTTTTTATGGTTCAATTCAAGTTAGTTTATTTTGTTGCAAGATGATTGTTATGGTTAGTTACCTTCTTATTGCAAGTTAATCTATTGCAAGTTGATCTTGGTTTATTTCATTTATTAAATTGCAATATGGTTATAGTTGTTTATTACAATTTGGTCCTTCACGTTTGCTCTCCGATAATCAATTATCTATTACCTTGGCTAAAAATCTTGTAATGCATCAAAGGACAAAGCATGTTGAAATCAAAGCCCATTTTATCAGAGAGAAGGTATTGGATGGGACTATTTAGTTGGAGTATATCCCATAATATTCTAATTCTGTTGATTTGTTCACAAAACCTCTTCTCAAGGAGCAGTTTTGTCAGCTGAGGGACTCACTTGGTTTTGTGAAGTTGTCCTCAAGGGGGAATGAAGTGTAGTTACACTTGTGTGATGACAAATTCATACTTATGAGGTGTTTTATGCTATATATATGAGTTGATATTTTGTGGTATAATTGCTTTATGTGACTCTTTTACATGGTACTTTCTTGTTGCCTTGTGCAACTTTGTACATGTTTTTATGCAGTTGGCATTATGCAATTGGTTTATCATGGTACTTTTTTGTTAGCATTTATGCTACTTTTGTACATGATATTTTATGGTTGGCTTTATGCAACCAGTGTGCACACTTTATTATTTTCATATACCTTATGCAACTCTTGTACATGGTACTTTTTTGTTAGCCTTGTGCTACTTTTGTACATGGTACTTTATATTTTGCATTATCATGGTACTCCTTGTTTGCTTTATGCAACTTTGTACATGATATTTTTTTATCAACTATATAGCACGTGACTATAAGTATGGTTTGGCATCTTTTTGTGATGACTTATAGTTCACTATTTGTTAGATCAGTTTTGTTATCATCTTTGGATATTCATATATGTTGTGGTGAATATATTTATGATGATGTATCTAACTGATCTTATGTTGAACTGCTTGTAGCTTGTAGGTACTTTCATTTGGGATTTTGCGGAGCTTCATCGAAGACACCCTTGTGATGTTTTATTCTTGTCATTTTCAACCACTTATGGTTGATGGATGGCTTTATAAGCTGCTTGTATCTGAAGCTACTTCATTGGGGGCTTGCAGTCTCATTTTGGCCCATTTTGTATTAGTGCCTTATTGTAGACCATTCTTGGTCATAGAAGCTCATTGTAACTATATTACTCATTTGATTCTAATCCTTGTTTTTATATTTAGGGGGAGAATGTTTCTTTGTCTCATAATTCCTTTCCCCAATATTGCATTAAGGGGGAGTGTTGGAATATGTAATGCAACATTGTGTAAATTATTCTTAGACTAAAATATAAAGTCTAAAGAATAATATTTGAATTAGAATATAATTCTATCTTATGTAAAATATTCCCACCCAATTAATAAATAAATTAAGGGTGCTAGGAATATTTTATTAATAAAATAAATTTTATTAATTTAATTGTATTTTTTTAAGCAATTTTTTGTATTAAAAATTATTATTATTCTCCTTAAAATGCAATATTTTTTTTGTCTCACATTAACAATAGTTTTTTATGAGTTTGTTTGTTTTGCAAGGTTATCCAAGTATGTTTAGGAGTATACAAGGCAATTTCGGATCAACTTTTTCACTCTCTTCCCCTATTTTTATTAATTTATTCTAATCTCTCTCTAGTATTTGCTTGAAGCATACTGTAAATTAATGTAACTTGTATCTCTCATTATGAAAGTAAAAGAGAATGAAAGTGAGAATGAGAGAGAGAGAGAGAAAGAGAGAGAGAGAGAGAGCATATTTGTGTTTTGCCTTGTGTCTCCACTATCTCTTTCATCTTTCTTACATTTTGTATCTCAACTAATCTAACTACTAACTTGCTACTAAAAAATCTACTAACCAACTAACTTGCAATTTACTAATTTTCATATTAATCAAGAAGCTTAAAAATGAATCAACTTCCTAACCACAACTTTAGTATTTGATTAAAATTTACTTAATCTTGCAACACAATTTATATTTGTTAAATACATATTGAATCCAAAAGAATCTGCTCTATCGGTAGCATGTCCTTTTCGGGTTTGGGTATCTTGGTTGACCTTGGGTGAGATGAATTGGCAATTCATTAGGCTATAGAAAAACCTAAAATGAACACTAACTTACTAACTTATTGACTATCTAACATTTAACAAATATTTTATGGTTCAATTCAAGTTAGTTTATTTTGTTGCAAGATGATTGTTATGGTTAGTTACCTTCTTATTGCAATTTAATCTATTGCAAGTTGATCTTGGTTTATTTCATTTATTAAATTGCAATATGGTTATAGTAGTTCATGATTATCTTTCATGATGATCAATTAGCTATTGCCTTGGATAAAAATCCTGTAATGCATCAAAGGACAAAGAATATTGAAATCCAAGCCCACTTTATCAGAGAGAAGGTATTGGATGAGACTATTTAGTTGGAGTATTGCCCATCATATTCTAATTCTGTTGATTTATTCATCAAAACTCTTCACAAGGAGCAGTTTTTTTAGTTAAGGGACTCACTTGGTTTGGTGAAGTTGTCCTCAAGGGGGAATGAAGTGTAGTTACACTTGTGTGATGATAACTTCATCCTTATGAGGTGTTTTGTGCTATATATATGAGTTGACCTTTGGTGGTATAATTGCTTTTTGTATCTCTTTTGAACATGGTACTTTCTTGTTTGCCTTGTGCAACTTTTGTACACGTTACTTTGTAGATAGCATTGTGCAATTATGGTATATGATGCAATTGCTTTATGCGACTCTTTTACATGGTACTTTCTTTTTTCCTTGTGCAACTTTGTACATGTTTTTTTATATAGTTAGCATTATGCAGTTGGTTTATCATGGTACTTTCTTGTTAGCATTTATGCTATTTTTTGCACATGATATTTTATGGTTAGCTTTATGCAACCGATGTGCACACTTTATTATTTTCATATACCTTATGCAACTCTTGTACATGGTACTTTTTTTTAGCCTTGTGCTACTTTTGTACATGGTACTTTAGAGTTTGCATTATCATGGTACTCCTTGTTTGCTTTATGTAACTTTGTACATGATATTTTTTTATCAACTATATAGCACGTGACTATAAGTATGGCTTGGCATATTTTTGTGATGACTTATAGTTCACTATTTGTTATATCAGTTTTGTTATCATATTTGGATATTCATATATGATGTGGTGAATATATTTATGATGATGTATCTAACTGATCTTATGTTGAGCTCCTTGTAGCTTGTAGGTACTTTCGTTTGGGATTTTGTAGGCTTACTAAAGACACCCTTGTGATGTTTTCTTCTTGTCATTTGCAACCACTTGTGGTTGATGGATAGCTTTGTAAGTTGCTTGTATCTGAAGCTACTCCGTTGGGGGTTTGCAGTGTCATTTTGGCCCATTTTTTATTGGTGCCTTATTGTAGACAATTCTTGGTCATAGAAGCTCATTGTAGCTATATTACTCATTTGATTCTTATCCCCATTTGTATCTTTAGGGGGAGAATGTTTTTTTGTCTCATAATTTCTTTCCCAAATATTGCATTAAGGGTGAGTGTTGGAATATGTAATGCAACATTGTGTAAATTTTTCTTAGACTAAAATATAAAGTCTAAAGAATAATATTTGAATTAGAATATAATTATATCTTATGTAAAATATTCCCACCCAATTAATAAATAAATTAAGGGTGCTAGGAATATTTAATTTCTTGGAAAAAAATTATTTCCTTTTTTTAGAAAATATTAGAAAGTAACTAATCACTTTTTAATATTTGATAGATGCCACTTATCACATATCTCAAAGATTATATTGTGATAAAATTAGAAAGTAACTAAAGCACTTTCTAATATTTGATAGATTGTGATAATATTATATTGTGATAATATTTAGGGTTGTAGTAGAAAAGCTTCTCTTTAAATAGGGGTGTTTTGTACTACATATGAATATATCTTGTCATATTGACTTGTGTTGTGGTTTATGTTGATGCATATTGTTGCATAACATTGAAGCATTCTTGCACTGTTGAATCATTGAGTAATATAATGAGCTTCATAGTGGTATAATTGATTTTTGCATCTCTTTTGAATATGAGATCAACTTGCAATAGATTAACTTGCAATAAGAAGGTAACTAACTATAACAACCATCTTGCAACAAAATAAACTAATTTGAATTGAACCATAAAACATTTGTTAAATGTTATATAGTCAATAATTTAGTAAGTTAGTGTTCATTTTAGGGTTTTTCTATAGCCTAATGATTTGCCAATTCATCTCACCCAAGGTCAACCAAGCTATCCAAAAGGGTACGAGTATGAGGACCCGAAAATAACTTGCTATCGATAGAGCATATTCTTTTGGATTCAATAGGTTTTTAGCAAATATAAAATGTGTTGCAAGATTAAGTAAATTTTACTAAAATACTAAAGTTGTGGTTAGGAAGTTGATTCATTTTTAACCTTCTTGATTAATATGAAAATTAGTAAATTGTAAGTTAGTTGGTTAGTAGATTGTTTAGTAGCAAGTTAGTAGTTAGATTAGTTGAGATGCAAAATGTAAGAAATATGAACGAAAGATAGTGGAGACACAAAGCAAATCATAAATACACACACACACTCTCTCTCTCTTTCTCTCTCTCTCTATATCTTTCTCTCTCTCTCACTCTCACTTTTATTCTCTTTTACTTTCATAATGAGAGATACAAGTTACATTAATTTATAGTATGCTTCAAGCAAATACTGGAGAAATATTAGAAGAAATTAATAAAAATAGGGGAAGAGAGTGAAAAAGTTGATCTGAAATTACCTTGTATACTCCAAAACATACTTGGATAACCTTGCAAAACAAACAAACTCACAAACAACCATTGTTAATGTGAGACAAAAAAATATTGCATTTTAAGGAGAATAATAATAATTTTTAATACAAAAAATTGCTTAAAAAATGCAATTAAATTAATAAAATTTATTTTATTAATTAAAAAATGGCATGAAAAAGTTTAAATATTTTTATAAAGCAAAACATTTTCAAAAAAACAAAACTGTTTTTTTTTTTATAAAGCAAAACTATTTTTTTTTTTTTAAACAAAACTATTTCCCAAGAAATTAAATATTCCTAGCACCCTTAATTTATTTATTAATTGGGTGGGAATATTTTACATAAGATAGAATTATATTCTAATTCAAATATTATTCTTTAGACTTTATATTTTAGTCTAAGAATAATTTACACAATGTTGCATTACATATTCCAACACTCCCCCTTAATGCAATATTGAGGAAATGAATTATGAGACAAAGAAACATTCTCCCCCTAAAGATACAAACGGGGATGAGAATCAAATGAGTAATATAGTTACAATGAGCTTCTATGACCAAGAATGGTCTACAATAAGGCACCAATACAAAATGGGCCAAAATGACACTGCAAGCCCCCAACATAATAGCTTTAGATACAAGAAACTTACAAAGCCATCCATCAAACACAAGTGGTTGCAAATGAAAAGAAGAAAACATCACAAGGGTAAAGAAGAAAACATCACAAGGGTGTCTTCAGTAAGCCTAAAAAATCCCAAATGAAAGTACCTGCAAGCTACAAGTAGCTCAACATAAGATCGGTTAGATACACCATCATAATATATTCACCACAACATATATGAATATCCAAAGATGATAACAAAATTGATCTAACAAATAGTGAACTATAAGAAGACAACAATCACAAATTTCCCTTGTTTGCTGGGAATGTAAGCAAACATGACATATTCAATTGTAGCTCTCCTATCAGTTGGAATTATTGTAGCATCTAAAGTTACCCGATTGAGTTTGAGGAATGAGTGTAATTTAACATGCAAAAGCCATCGAGCTAAGTCCTCCAAAAATTGAGGCAATGATTCAAGGGATGTGTGCCATATTGCATGATTGGGCCATCTGATGTTGATCAGACCATTGATCATCATAAACCCTACAAACATATTAGTCTACATTTTTGCTCAGCGTTGTGTTTTCCACACAGTGATTCACAAAAAGGGGCATCTATAGACACCTAAATCATGTCATGCTTAAGGGAGCTTCTCACATAGACACATTCATAAGACCATAAGACATAATATCAGACTTTCCAAACATCAACGATGGTTCTCACCACTAATTTGGGGCATTTTCAAGCCATCCAAGTCTAGCCGCTCAAGCCAAGAGCAACCAGATCCTAGCCGCTCAAGCCTAGAGTGGCTATACCTTAGCAACTACAGATGACAGTGACCAAATATTAGCCGCTGTAGATGACAATGACAGCCATAGAAAATAGTTTGCTGACAAATAGGCCTAATATCGGGTGAAAGTGGTAGTTTGATGCATTAAAGGTGAGCGAGAGTAAATTTGCATTCCTTTTCATGACCAGTTCACATAGGAGACTTGAGTTTGAATTTAAAATTTAGTTAACTAACCTCCAAGCATAAACAAAGGATAAAAGCTTCTCATGCTAACAACTAGTTTGCATAGAAGACTCAAGTGGATAGTTAGATTTCAGTTAACTGGCCTTCAAACATAGACAATGGACAAAAGCTTCTCATGCTCACTTGCACTACACATGAGAAATTCATTTCTAGGGCTTGGACATAGACCTAGGGTTTCACACTATAAAAGATGCAAGCCTAAGAGCACCAAGAGATCTGGATATTTATCTTTAATCGGCTATCATCGAGACATATTTTTGAGGAGAGATTTCAAGACGTGGATAGTTCCCTTTGAGATCACATGTACAACGAAGCACTGACGGATTGAAGAGCATAACACCTATTATTTTAACATCAAGTATAGGCTTTGACCCATAAGCTTTGGGGCAAAGATATTAAGGTTTACTTTAGCGACCGCTGTCTTGGACAGTGGCCCGCGGTCTTAGCTTAGGTTTTAGACATAGCATCTTTTATTTTGTTTCTTTATGTTTTCATATCATTAGCATATATTTACATGATTTCATGGTATAGTTTCATCATAATTCTATTACATTATTTTATTACTAACAACCTTATCCGAGGAGGCAATCTCGGACACCTAAACATGTGTTGTTGTTTCATTGCTTACAGGGCCATAGGTACATCGAACAAAGTTTTCAACATACGAGAGCAAAAGGGATCCCTCTAGGAAAAAGACCTAGAGAAGGAGGCATCTGTAAGCCCTCATACATTTTCATGTGCAGAACTGGGAAGCTTTTTATAAGTGCACCACCTCTTCATGGAAGGGGCACTCTTTGCCTATTTGTAACTTATAGTATCAAAATTGGTATCCCTAAGAGGGATCGACATGTAACCAAGCTTCAATATCAATAAAGAGATCCATATTTGTTATTTCGTGTTATATGCTCTTTCTTGTTGTATTTCCATTTCATCTTGGGTTTTTAATAACATTGCAAGTAGGGTTAAAAATGGGCGATGCGTGCATGCCTAGGGTCTCTATAGATTTAATGGAGATATGAGAGTAGTGTACGATCTAGGAGCGACTAGTGAAGGTAAGAATAATACAAGGGTACAAATAATCGTACATTGTATGATTTACAACAAGTCCTATGATTTTTGGTACACTTTCGATTGCAGAAATGATGATGTTTGGATGTTAAGTTAGTCGGTGATATGGTAGAGGAATGATCTCAACAAAATATTTTGGACGTTTATTAAGGTGGATTATAGCCAATAGGGTGGAGAGGTCACCAGGTCCATTGCACGAGAGATAATCATACCCATATCAACAACAAGGGTGGTAGTTTCAGTCCCGTGATTGGTGTGGTAATTATCCTTGGAGGAGAGTAGGATATAGGTCATGGAGGGGGCAGAGACATTGGCAGGATAATTTGAGAAGAACACCACCAAGGCATCGAGAGGAGAGAATGGCACAATAAATAACCTCACAGAGAGAAATGAAGAGTGAAGTTCACCTGCCAGATCAGAAGGAGCATCTGAGTAGTGGACAAGAAAAGGGCTAGGTTGAAGTCACAAATATTACATTTTTGTAGTGGCTAGCTTGTCAGGATAATCATTTAATCATCAATCCAGGTCAATTCGATTTAAAGAACAACAATCCCATATAGATTATCCCAATACAATAACCAATTTACTTTGATTCATTTCCTTAAGATCAGGTTACAGGAAATAAAATACTTTTAAATGCAAAATGAAATTTACTTAATAAATATGAATATTTAAGCTAGTTGTGTGGATCCACGTGCAACTAATTATGATTTTAACTATTTACTTTAGAAAATAAATGATGCAGATTAATTTCTATAAATTCTATTTAACATTAATCTAATCCTATTCTATTCTACAAGAGCGGGAGAACAGGGACTGGTCTTTTGGAAGTGGGCCCTGCCTTCGAAAAGGTTAGTATATTTCTCTTCTCCTTCTACACTATTTTACTTCAGTACTTTACTATTTCATCTACCTATTCTAACTATTGATTATTCATTTATTGCAGGAAAATAAAAGTATTACAGAGTAAAGTAAATCATTATGAAAATAGAATAATCATTGCGAAAGACATGGAAGAAAAGTAATACTATTTTATTGCTGGAATTTGAATGGGTACATCACTGGAGATTACATCCACAATCGACTTCTTCAACTCATATTACAGAATACACTTTGGAGGAAAAGAAAGACTCAGAAGAATAATGCAAGGATCTAGACCTTTTCCATCCCTCCCTATTGTAATTTATACAATAATATTCAAAGAAGTCTTTTCGTAACTTTCTTTGTATTCTCCAGCTAATCAAAATCTAAATCCTAACTAAGTACTAACAATTTTCTAAAATAAATATAATCTTGTAACAAGACGTAACTTTGACTAATCAGTGCTAACACATGTGCAACTGACTTGTTCTAACCAAACATGACTTTCTAACAAATATGACTTGGACAAATCATTATGAGGCCAAGTGGCATCTACTTAACAACTTTCTTAATATAAGAAACAATAGAAATAATCTTGTGCCCTATTCTCAAGGAAAGAGAATATTAGTTGGTAGAAATAAATCAATAGTTTGGATCCTTTCCAAATTTTAATAAAACTTTACAACTTTATCAAATAAATAGAATATGCCAAATATTCTTGTTGCCCACGTTGACAACCAAATGAATGATTGTGTAGGATGTGCTCATGATATGATGTGGCACTAAATCTTGGTCAACTTTTGACTCTAGCTCTCTGTAGCACTTCAATAACACTTCTTCGTAACACTTCATCCACAATGCCTGTGAGTGTGCCATGTGTCCAACCAGTCTTCATATGTTTGTGTTCTGGTTCAACATCCATGATCATTCATCCAACTTCATACATAGTTACCTAATAACACACAAACTTACACAAAATCCATGTAAAATACACATATAATAACATTTATAATAATTAATCTAATTAACATATAAATGACAATATTAAGGTAAAATAATAGTAAAAAGTATTCATATCCATTCATGTATAAAGAAATATATAAGTAAATCCGGTGTAAATAATGTAACACTTTGACACTCATCATTCCCCCAAACTGAAGGAAATGCATGTCCTCATGCATACAAGATTAATATAATAATAATAACAGATAAAACCTTTAGTTAAAACACAAGTTTGTGACAAAATCTAATAAAGTTTCCTGTAACATCACTTTCTTATGACAACTTCCTTTCGATAAGTTTTCAAAACGTTTGGGGCAGCAAACGCTTAGGAGGGTGTTTGCAAAACATTCCATGCCTTGTTAGCAAAACCTGATATTGATGATTTCATAAAGCAAAAACTCATAAACATTTCAATGACCTGCACTGGTATGTCCTTAACTTCTTCTCAAGCTACTTTATGCATTCTCTATCCAAGGGCATTATCATGGGATTGAATAAAATTTGCTTCTACCATACCTTTTATTAATTAAGACATACTGGTATAACACTTCTATTTCTAACATATTATTAAGGATATATACCATAAGTTTGAGTAGTTCCTTAGAAAACCTATATAATTCGGTGAATGACCTCTTTTCCTAGATACAAATCACCTTTTCTTTTATTTTGCCTTGAGTAAGGTCTACCTTCAAGTGATAGTCTTCATAGTTATCCTTTAACATAATGGGTTCATACATATATAAATTTAAATCATAATTTTAATTTTTATAGAGATTTTAAATCATTAAATTTAATGAATATTAATAAATAATATTTTAAATACATTATTGTAAATAACAAATACTAAAGTTTCAATTTAATGTGTATTAATATTTTAAAAGTCATATAATAAAATACTTTAAAAACATGTGAGTTTTTTTTTTAATATATATATATATATATACTTTTATTAAGAATTATACCTAATAAAAATGTATACTATTATATCTAGTTAATTTTAATTTAAGAAAATCAAATTAAGAAGGTTTCCTTGTATAGCAAGTCAACCATGACTTACCAACATTTTTTTTTATAGGAGCTTAAAATATATAATTTAAAATATAAATATAAATTATATTATATGATACATTTAGATTTTTAATAATATTAATTAATTAAATTTGTAGGAAAAGAAGTCAAATTTATATATTTAACTACAATGACCATCTCGATAAGTAATAGTAGCACCTAGATTTTTTTTTGGACATAGTCAAGCAAAACTTGTCAGATAGTTTGAATCCCTACACGTAGTGATTACTTTGTTGATTTATTCCGCAACCAACAGTGGAATCCAGTGTTTGATCAGATATAACTACCATGGAATTCACCGGGAATCACACATGTTATCAAGTTTTTGAAACTAAAAAAATGCACGTTGACATTGTCTTCGGCTTTGGATATCAAATCAAATCTGTTATAGATCCACATATATCACAAATAAATGGGCAGATGCAAACCCCGATTTACAATGTAAAATTTCAGCATAGGAGACAAAATGCTAGAAGATCTATCAACATCATGTGGTTTCAGGCGAGATCACCTTGGTGTTTGAGAGAGGTCAATCGAATGTGCACCAAAAAAATTTTGATCATTCCCCTATTTTACAATGTCCAACATTTCGATGTTCAGTATCTTGAAACGAGAGAATTTCATATGCCAAGTTATTTAAAAAAAAATATTATAGAAATTTAGATAGACATCCCAAAAATGCAATTGATGGATGGAAGAAAGCTCTTCATGATATCTATTCTCACTTCGACTGATATTTGGAAGATTTCAGGTGATTCAAATAATATTTCTTTCAATTTAGCTAGTTTTTATAGCTTTGAACTGATATTTATCTCCTATCCTCCAAGTAATAAAACTTCCATTTCAAAAATTTAGGGTTTTGTGGTGTAATCTATGCCTCGTAATTTGCAGGTCCAAAACAATGCTAGTAGAAATGGTAGTGCGAGACATGTTGAACACCATGAGGAATGTTTCATTTCCTATTGGTGAACTCCCCATAGGACAAAGATGAGCTCATTCAAAAATTGAATCTGGAAGTGAACCTTCATCATCCTCAGAGGGCATGTTAACTACTAATTTCACTAGTATTTCTTATGAATTTTATCATGAGTTAAATGTCACTCAGTTTTATTTTACCCAAAACTTATGGCTTTCAGGTGTTGGGAATCTTCTTGATCTTCTTCTCATCCCTTGCTTTGTCTAGATATTTGGAACTCCCACTGAATCCATCGGTCTCTCTATGTTATCCTCTAATTGAGCTCTTTATTTCCTAAATTTTATTAATAGCTTATTGAAATTCATGTAGAATTCACCCACATATACTCATCAACCATAACCTTATAAGCACAATAGACTCCACCAAGGCTACAATTTAAAATCTGAATTTAATTCATACTCGTTCAGTTGTAAATGCCCTAAGCATTGTTGTTCATCCTAGTTATGTGAGCCACTGCTACATAACTATAGAATAGTCAACCCTATAGAAGACACTAAAATAGGTTTTGTGACTTCAAGAATGATGTTGGAATTAATAAATGCAACTATAATTGTCCCCTAAATTTTATTAAATTTGATATAATTTTATGAATTTGTTATTAAAATAATCTCATAGTTTTAAGTGCATATCTATATTGAACTTATATCCTTTTGCCATTTGCCTTCTGCAATTTGCATTCTTAATCATTTTTTTTTTTTATACTTGATGTTAACAGTTATTTTTCTATGGAATTCAATAGGTAGTTGCCACCTTGAAAATTACAAATAATACCTTGAACTTTTGGTCTTTTGCAACTTGCTTGAACATTAAAAAAATGTATCTCTTTTTCGATTGGTGTGTTCCACTGAAAGTAGGTGTAACTAAATGTAGTTGATAGTCCAATTATAATCAAGTTGTCCATGTCTATTGACTGGGATGGAATAAATGGACAGGCCAGTCAGATGCTATGCTTTTGCACTAAGACCAAAATAAACTGTTAAATGGTGCAATTTTCCAAGTTAACTCCATTCAATATTTTATTGAAAGACAATAATGCAAAAATAGTTTTTAAAGGAAAGTATAGTGTGTTAACTAATTTTATATTAGAGGTATTGAGTATGGTTTTGATTGTTGTTTCCTGTACCTAAAATTAATGCAGACTGAACTCTGACATATATATATTTTTTTCTCTCTGGCTATCATGATAAAATGGATGGTTTGTTGGGAAAAATTATGAAGAGCAAAATACAGTATGAAACAATAGCAATCACAACTATAAGAATACAAACTTTAGATTTGTAGGATAAATATGGCATAGTTTAAAACAACACATTAAACAAAGTGTCACCATCATTCAAGAGAACATTCTACCAATTTATTATGAACAAATAACTTTCTCCTGTAATGGGTCATGAAATAAGCCTGTACTTTCCAAACACCATTCTCATAAACTTAGAATGTGATTAATTGTAATTATTTGCATGAAGAAAGTAAGTTTGATTTCAAAACTATCACTAAATAATATTTCCTTTTTTTTTGTCTTTATGTTATAGAATTATACTAGGCTGCTTAACTTGAGCTTACATCCAAATGAGTTTAGTTTTTATATATATATATTTTTTCATTGTTAATTTGAATACTAAATGAGTCTAGAGCCTTGTTGATCCTAAATTAAAATTTAAAAATGATGTATTAAATTAAAAAAATTGCATGGGGGCATCTTCAATTCCATATAACCAATAAAAATTGAATATAAATCTTTCTCACGTAGATTTATTTTATCTATTTTGTATGGTTGTTTCCTGTTTAGTCTCTTTATTGTACTTTTTGGGAGTCTCTACATTTATTTCCAAAATATTTTCTAATTGAGTATGAAGAACACAAGTTTATACTCGGGGGGTGGGGTGAACAGTATAAGAGCACTTTTTAATTTTTCTCTCAAACCAATATATGCAATGTAAATACAGCAATATCAACAACAATAATCAAAACAATGTACACAACACCACACACAATAGAGACACACCAATTTACGTGGTTCACCCAAAGATGGCTACTTCCATAGAGAAAATATTTCACTAAATTTTCTCAATCAATCTCTTGGGAATCCTTCCCAATTACAATGTTTATGGACCTTTGTCCAAAGGAGACACCAATCCCCTAAATCAAGTTTGTGGATCTCTATCCATAGGAGAACTTATTCTCCTTTGCTCTAGATGGTGATCCTCTAGAAGACACTGCCTCCACTACACTGACTGGTGGATCTCTCTCCACTTGAATACTCTTGTCCTCACTCAGAAGACCTATCCTCAATGTCCTGACTGATGGATATCTATCCACTAGAGACTCTGTCCTCTCTGCTCTGTCACCTCCAAAGGTCTGTCTCAATTCTATATTAAACATATTCCAATCGATCTAGCATAGTTATTCTCAACTTTTGCACTAAACACAGTCTAGTCGGTCTAGCACAAGTTTGCTCAACAAATCTTCTCAAGGTTGTACTAAACATAGTTCATTCGGTCTAGCAAAAATCTACTCAATCTCTATATCTAGTCCAGAACAAACCTATCATAAAATCTACACCAAAATCTACTCTCACATATGCACTAAACACATTCCAATGGGTCTAGCACAAATCTATCTTCAATCTCTGTTCTCAAGCCCTAACTCAAGGCTTGACTCAACTCTATTGGATCTTCCCCAAACCTTAACTCAAGGTTTGAATAAATAAATCAACTCTGCTCTCAAGTCTTCTCAAAGACTTATCTCAAATTTGCCTTGCAAGATTCCTCAAAAGCTCACACCAAACTATCCACAAGTCCTCTCTAGAACTTGCTCAAATCTACTCAATAGGTCCACATAGAACCTGCTCAAATCTGCTCAATAGGTCCACACAGAACCTGCTCAAATCTTCTCAATAGGTCCACTCAGAACCTTCTCAAATCTTCTCAACAGGTCCACTCAGAACCTGTCCAAATATGCTCAAAAAGCTCACACAAAACTTGCTCAAATATGCTCAATAGGTCCACACAGAACCTGCACAACTCTACTCAACAAGCTCACATAGAACTTGTCCAATCTCATAGAAACATAAAGAGAATTGTTAGAGACTCAATATGTTCTATTCTCAAAAACTCAATATCTTTCTCAACTCAATCTCATAGAAGCATAAAGAGAATTGTTAGAGACTCAATATGTTCTATTCTCAAAACTCAATCACTTTCTCAAATCAATATCATAGAAGCATAAAGAGAATTGTTAGAGACTCAATATGTTCTATTCTCACAAACTCAATCACTTTATCAACTCAGAATATAGAATAGTTTATTTTATGGAACTTGAAAAATCACTTCATACATCCAATTGACTAGGCTCAATCAAATCTACTCAACCAATCACTTTGATGGGCTATCGTTAAGCACATCATTAATTCTCAATGAATTTGTCAATCCAGGTGGTTTCCAAGGCTATTTACGAGAGAAAGTTCAAGCAGGGTTGTAGTTCAGTTCATTTGGAAGCAGTAGGTCTTATTGGTGGAATTTATTGTGTGGGGGTTTTGTGTCACTTCTACCCCTAAATTGCATAAATTGAACTTTAATCTATTTGCAAGAATGAAAACTAATTGCTAATTGCAAAAATGAAACCCTAGTTACAGTTGCAAGAATGAAATCTAATTAAATTATAGAATTGAGACTCTAGTTATAGTTGCATAATTGAAAGTCTGTTTAATCTTGCAATAATTGAAATGAAGCATAAAAACTAGATCCTTTCAATGCTTTGTAACAGAAGGTCATCAATCTTCTGTGCAGGGTTTTAACAACAAAAACAAGAATGTAGGAAAATTACAGAAAACTTGTAAATTGCTGGAAATGGAAATTTGTAGTGAATTGGAAAGTTGCTGGGAATGAAAATAATAACCAGATCTACCATTAATCATATCACAAAAAATATTATGGACAATAATTAAACAACTAGGAATGTTAGATGTGCAAAAGGATGAAAATGAGTTCACAACTTATTCTGCTGTAGCAAAATTAGAATAAAACCTATCTGTCAGTCCTCCTCCTAGGTCTGGAAGTGGCCAGCCTCCTTTATTAGAAGAATTTTTGAATTCTTCTTTAAGTCTTACTCACACTCAAACATAACAAAATAAATGGAATGAAACTGCACTTTTATTGCTTCAGAAACATAATTACAATTCTGCTAAAATCTATTACAGGTCTAAAATTACTATTCTATGATCTCCCTATTTATTTTCTATCTCCTCTACATAATCTAATCTATCTAATAGCTCAACCTGGATGGGAGATATCTTTTATAGATGCCTAAAATATAATTACAAACATAAAATATGTTGTTCCTGATATCCTGCAAAATTTCTTGGGTTTATCCTAGAAGAGGATCAATTTGATCTTTTCCATAAATGGTGGCTTTGGATGGCAAGGACGACAAAGTTATATGGGAGATATTTTCCCTTAACTTTATCAACCTTCTTATCCCATTTTCCACCGCCAAAAGTCAATCAACAAGTCAAAAAGTACATTATGTTTTCATTTCGAAGATAAGTGGCTCATTCCAAAGATACTGCAATTCTCATTCTGAAGATCCGCTCATTTTGAAGATATTGCAATTATCATTTCGAAGATCTGCTCATTCCAAAGACACTGTGTTTTCTCATTTCAAATATATATGTTCATTTCGAAGATATTGTGTTCATTTTGGAGACACTGTGTTCATTCCGGAGACACTGTGTTCATTCCGAAGACACTGTGTTCATTCCGAAGATCTTTAGAATGACCAAATATGTTGAATCCAAATGGTTTTGGCTGCATTTCTCAGGTGTATTAGACCTCAGGATCAGATTGCAATAGTCTTGATTCTTCCTTGGATGTGAATTCCATACCTTGCCTTTCATTGGCAGCTGGCTGGAATTTATATGGAAAAACTAGTTTTCTGCTGCATAGTAATAAGTCTTTGTACTGTTTTTTGAATTCAGAGAAACTAATGCTTAATGATCATAAAAATAAGACTAGTGAAGTGTTTATGTCAACCTAAGCATGACAAGATAACATAAAACTATACAAGAACTATTACAAATCAGAATATAATGTCCTTAACACTTCAATCATGCAAACAGTTAATACACAGCATATTAAATCAACTTAACTAGCATATAAAATAATTCATAAGAGTTTTAGGCAATTTTAACTATAGAAAACATGCTATAAATGAGGCTTATCCAGGCCTCATCACACTTCATGAAACAACCCTTGCTCACAAACCCTAGTCCAAGCATGTATCATCCAACTCAAAATATTTCAACAATGCTTAACAAAAAATATCACATAACAATGATACTCATGATATTTTCAAACCCTAGTTCAAGTTCTTTGTATAAAAACTCACTTCAAAAACCATGCTTATCAAACAATGTTTTAATCACAACTCTCAATTTTAGAAAACCTTGAAGCATTAACTCAAACTCTTCACTTAACCAATGATATCAACAACAATGCTAATAAAACAAGGTTTTAATCTCAACTCTCAAATCAGAAAACCTTGAAGCAATATCTCAACCACTTTTGAAAAGGAAACCCTAATCAAGTCCTTTTCACTCCAAACTTAATTTATAATAAATCCAATCAATCATCTCAACCAAGAAGGAATTTTCCCATACCTTTTTGATGCCAAGGAGTTGTTCTCACAAATCTACCACTCTCATAAATTTCTTTTTCCAATCACAAAAGGGTTATAAGACTTGAGTAATACCACAATACAAAAATAATAACTCAATAACACCTTATTACTCCAAATCAATAATAATTTTCACCATAGTCTTCTTATAAAAGAAATAATCCCTTTTATGAGAAATTAATTCACAATAACCTTGATTCTCAATAATGGCAATACTATCCTTCACAAACTCCTCATAACCCCTAATAACAAGTTTTAATTAAATTGTCCCACTACAATAAATCCACTTTAATAAAAAAACTTTATGCAAGCCTTATATAAAATTAAATTAAATCATAACCCCCTTTTAATTTCCCTAAGGCTTAACACATCATATGACACCCTTATAACTCCACATGGGCAATAAAAAATACTTTACAAAAATTAAACTTGCCTTGGAGGGTTTTGAACCCTCTATCTCCTCCTTCCCTAAGATCCTTAGCCATGGCCAAAGCCGCCATCAAGCCATGCACTCACACAAAAACCAAAAATCACAACATGCTTGTTATCCTTTGCGAAAATGTGCGCCTTCAATAAAAAATTGCGTGCACCTTGGGTGCCAAACACGTCTTCCTTTTCACATTGCCTATGATTCGAACACGAAACCTCCTGCATCCAATCAACTCAATGCACTGCTTGGACAAGCTGGCATATGTACCCTCAAATCGTGCACCTTCTACTTTCCTCATTTTTGCAATGAATAAAAAAAAAAAATCACGAGCTCTTTCCTCTTCTTCACATGCAATTCGATATTCAAGCAAGGGTAATTGTCAATGGTTTTTTTTTTAACATGGTGGAATCGATAGCCGCCATGAATCCAGGTAGGCTATCCAGCTTTTATGGCTGCTATAATATTTTGTGTTGTCCACACCAAAAGCTGCTACATAGATCTTCGCATAGTCCGCCCCTATAACCGTCATGCCACAATCATTTTAAACCTTTTACGTTGTTGAAAGCACTAGGAAAGGGACAAGCATCTTTGCCAATGGTTTTTGGAAATGCTTTTATATTAATTTCTTGCCAACCTTAATACATTGGCGCTAGCTCCTTTGTGAACGTCAAAAAAATTATAAGGCTTAAAAGCCTTTGGTCTTAAACCCCACCTTTGGGTTTATCAAAATATCTTTAGACTTTATAAAACCCACTTTTGCCTTATAAAACATTATAATAAGAATTATAAATATTTTATTTGGGTTTTCACCATGACACATTTAATATTATAATAACCACTATTATAATATTATACCTTTGATAAAGTACCTTTAATATTTATTTATAAAATTTAAATTCACACTGAATTTAAATAATTTATAAAATAAATATTATAATCTTTTTTTACTTCTATCTTTTACACTGTTTCACTTGATCTTTGGCCTTCTTCCTGGATATCAAATAACTATTTTTATCCCCTTTGTTTCCTACTGAAATCTTTGGTATTAATGATGACTTCATCTGGTGACATCAATGACAACTTTGACTTAGGGACTCAAAATTTCCAATAGAGGAAACTTGGCATAACATTACAATTTACCATACATGGTACTCCTCTACATTTATATTTGACAATAACATATTTAGTACCTTGTCATTCAAGTGACTTGTTTGTATTTGGACAATCAGCTCCTAAATGCACCATGAGATGATTTCAAAAAGTTAAGCTGCATCTACAACTGTCTAGTTTTTCCCAAATTTCATTATTTACAACCTAACAAATCAATAATATTAATATTACAACTCTCAAACTAAATTTTCAACTATATTCTTTATAAAGTTATGTTTGCATTAGTGGTTATTTACAATTGACAAAGTAAAATTTTCTAGTTGAATCATAAAATTTTCTAGTTGTTGAATCCCAGGTGACATAACTTTCTTTATAATTTAGCTAATGCACATTTAGTCATCACTCGTCACCCTTCAGTCCAATATTTCTGCACAAGTATATCTATGAACTAAATAAACCAGTGCTAGAAGAACTCAAAAATTTGAAAGTGATTGTTAACAAGTGGCATGTGTTGTGAATTGATTTTTTATTGATTTGAATGCAAGAGTGTAGACATCTAAAACACGTCCTGTCGAGGGCGACTACTCATATGGAGATGCTACAAGACCATATGGAGGATCTTGGACAGACTCTAAGATAGAGCAGTGGTTCTAACCACTCAATTTAGGCATTTTGGCCTAAGCAGTCTGAACCGTAGTCTAGACCTACGGTCTCCAGTCTAAACTACGGTTGACACCTGCGGTCTGCAGTCTAGACCGCAACTGTGACTTGTGATCTTAACTGAAGTTTAGTTAGGCCTTCCATCCGAGCCAAACTAGTTGGAATGACCAAAATATCTAGAAGGAGGTAGTTGAAGGATGAAAGATTCTAGAGGCTTCCATCCCAACTGTCCTAACCAAACTTCTTGGTCTTGGCTTCTCCATGAAGCCACCCCTAGCCCTAGGGGCATGCTATAAATACCCCTTCTAAATGGGGAGAAAAGGAGAGCAAGCATTGGAGATTTGAGCAAATTGTGTATTCTAAGAGATAGAGTGATTGCACTTAATCCCTAACCCTTTTGCAACCATTCATGATGAATTGCGTTATGGATGCCCTAGGTGCTTAGGAGGATCAAAAAATACAAATTTTGGAAAACGAAGGCCCTTCACATCGAATTTATCACCAAATCATTTTGAGGACACCGAAGGTAACCCTTGAACATCAATTTGGACAAGGATATTGAGCCCACTGCCCCTAATTTTGAGGGTAAACTTATCAGAGGTCAAACCGTGGCTGTCAATCATGGTTCGCAATGCAGATTTCTCACCGTAGTTGTAGTTTGCAATAGGTGATAGATCACCTTACTCTTTTCTTTTATGTCTGGCTAGTTAGGTTAGATTAGTTATTTTTGTGAATGAATAGCATTTTAGAAGACTTATGACCACAGAACTTGGCTAGATTCACATCTTATGCTTATGTTTCAATTAGGGCTAAAATACTTTCTTTATGCATGTTTATGTTTCATTTTCTATATTTGATCCATGCATAGTGTAGATGCTATTTTACTTTATGCTATTACATGAATCTTGATTCACTTTGCATAGTTTAGCAGCTTTCTTTACACTTTCTTGATTATGCATGTTAATGGCATCATTCTGCATTTTACCTAAAAGGTCCTAATCATGAGAGGTTGCCTATCTTTTTTACATTCTTGTTGTTTCTTGACCATAGGGAACAATTCCAAATGAGAGATAAATAATCCAATCCCTTTCCCATTGCGAAGAAGAGGGTCATTGACACCCTAGAGCAGTTCATGTCACCCTAAGGGGAATTTTGGATCACACCTACCCTTGATAGGGATTAAACACTATTGTAATTAATGTATCAAATGGGTATCCATAATAGGGGCGAATCTGTAATTTGAATTCATTGAAATTAATAAAGGATTCCTTGTATTCACGTTATTTCTTGTTATCAAATTATGCATGCCTATTTGTGTATTTTTCTTTGATTGCGATAGTTAGATTGGGTGTGAGCCTTTTTACGAGTTACAAATGGCGATCACGACGGAACTCCACATTTATAGCCCCTGAGTGCTAACATTTTTGTTTGTTTTATCTTAGGTGCTAACCGTAGCTAACAGCTACGTTTATTTTTTGGCCCGTGGCTGTCACCTATGATTTACACTGTAGCCCATAGACCAGAGTTGCGGTTTACAGCAGAAGCAGCAAACAACAGATAAACCACTTGGCAGCAGATCAAGAGTTGAGGTAGGTTCTATTTTCATTCTATATTCTGCATTTTCTCCTCTGTATTTTTATAGTAAGCGGAAAATCGATGACAAATTAGGTACATTAAAAGAAAAGAATCAATGAATAAGTCCTAATTTGCTTTCGCATTCTTTCCATTAGAAATGCGTTGCTAGGAACAACGGACCTCTAATTGTAGTCCGCCCTAGAATACAGTGACCTTGATAAAATTGTGTGGTTTTTTGCATGCATGAAGCCCAATTAGAGGCCATGTCATCGTAATTGCATTGTCATAACGTCATGTAGGGCATATCATGCATACCTTTTTGAATTTGAAATGTTCCTTCTTATGCATATCATGTAGGAATGATCATATGAATGCTCTTTTATGCATTTGTCTTTGTTTAAAGTAAAACAAACCACACACACCATGTTTCATTTTAAAAATTAGTGGCATTGGGCTCTCACATCCAACCTATTTGATTGAGACCAATAGTGGATGTCATTACCACTTGGTTGGCTCATTTGAAATTGTATTATCGGGACCCACTCGTTGCCAAGGCCGACCCAAGAACTGTCCTATCCATGCAAAATAGCATGCACTCATCTTTAGAAGGGTGTATCGTTGCACATGGTATCCTGGGTGAGGGTTGGTAGTACCTATGCTACTTCGTTGAGTATAGACTTCATTACCATATTTGACTTGTGCGAGTATATAGGTGAAATCCACTTAAACTGAGAATAAAATCCAATAATTTTGCAAAATACGCGAGAGTTTCTCATATTGATACAACACATTTTGAAACAACATCAAATAGTTTAGGGCACATTTTAAAATTTAAAAATAAGATAAGCATCATTGTATACCTTGTTTGATAATAAAAAATACATCTAGATGTTAGGTACACTATGGTGGATACACGGGATGGTCGGCAAAGGCGCAAGCCTGAGGATGATGACCAAGCCCCAACTGATTCACAATTACACGTGTCTAGTCCTCAACCACATGAGCAAACTGAATAACATTCGATGAGCATTAGAGGAGACCACTCGACACGAGGGGATCCCATTGAGCGTTCCCCTGATAGACTAGCATCAATGCATACTGTTATATGTAGATTAGAGCATGGGGCTTCTTAGCCTGAGGGTGCTCCACTCGGAAGCCATTATCGATATCGTAGTGCACGTGCATCCACGGGATCGATCGAAGAGTATGTCGTGTAGGGGACCAGATTGGTACCCATGCACTAAGTCTATAGGGTGTACTATACCCCCACATTTTGAGTATAGAAGGAATAGAGTTTCGCCTAATCAAGGACAAGTAGATAGGCTCCCTGTTGAGCGCAAGTCTACCTATACTCCCATGTGTACTATAGCATGCAAGATCACCATCGATATGTCAAATGTGGGAGCTAATGGAAAACCACCCCATGAGAGGTGGAGGTCTAGATAGCTAGACAGTCTAGGTAGTGTGCTAGAGCATCTAGGCTGTAAGTCTTTGGCTCCACCCACTCATGCTCCGAGTGAGCATAGCGAGAGCACCATTAGAACTACTAGAGAGCATGGAGAGACTTCTAAGCACCCTCATGTCTCGCATCCAACATCCACGCATGGTGGCATGCAGCACAAGACACAACATAATGTCGATGTCGTCTTCATAGAAAGAGGCAAAAGCATAGCACATCAGTCTGATGGATACAGAACCCACAATGTCGCTCGTACAGAGCAAGCATATCAAAGGCCTTCGATGACTGACCAGGTTGAAAGATCATATCAACTTTCCTCTAAGCAAAAATTCCAACTCCTCCAAGATCAATTGGAGGATGCTCGCCTAGAGAGGCAGTGCATTGAAGATGAAGATCTTCAAGTGCAAAGGCTTACTAGACAAAGGTTGTATGAGCAGCGCTTGCGTGAGAAGCGCATCCTCATCTAGAAGGAGCATGTAGAGCAGGAAGATATGTTGGCTAGGGCCAGCCTATACTCTCAAGACGAGCGTAGAGAGCAGGTGCATAGGAAGGTTTTTTTGCAATCCTACATGCACCATGAGCATGCAAGTGTTCACACTCATATCACTACCCATCATAGAGAGCGACCACATTTAGTTGACAATCAGAGGCAGCAACATTATGAGTAACAAGAGTGGATCAGATACAACCAAGAAAATCCTAAGAATTCTTGAGCTGAGGAGGAGGAAGAGCAATACCCTCCACCTCGATAGAAGAGGAATGTACCTCCCAGGCTGACTCTACGCTGACTTATGGAGGAGGACTTTCTATATTTTGAGGCTTACAAATCTTTGGCTAAGAAGTTCAAGGCAATTGAGAGACAAGGTGCGACTGTCCAAAAGCCGATACTGAGGAAAATTCACAATGAACCTTTAGATCCCTTAGTACCTACGTCCCCATACCCAGAGCATTTTGAGATGCCTAGGTTAGACAAATTCAAGGGTGATGAAGAGGCACAAGAACATGTCACGAGCTTTCTGGATGCTTGCTTCTAGATAGAGAACAACGATGCACTGTTATTGTGTACGTTTGTCATGACACTCTCTGGGCCGGTCCAAGAGTGGTGTAATCATCTAAAGAAACATAGCATAAAAAATTTTGAGCAATTAGCTAATGCCTTTCTTGAACACTATTCCTTCGACGTCAAGAAACAGGCCAAATTTTCTGATATGGCTACGCTAGCTCAGCATGACAATGAGCCAATAGAACAGTACAGGAAGAGGTGGAGGATATTAATGGTAAAGTTGACATTCTCGATTCCTACCACATAATTAACCTGAATGTTTACAAAGAGTTATGCCAAGCACATCTCGCTACTGTTGTAGCTACAATAGTATGCCACATTCAAAGAATCTTACGTGCAAGCCAGGGTAATTGAGGATATCAAGTTGTAGGAAGGCAAATTGAAGCTAAAAACCAAGAAAGAGGGATATAAGAAGAGTACCTCAAAGCAATAGGGAAAGTAGGCCCATGTGAATCAGGTGGTACTGAATCTCCAAAATGAGGATAAGGGGCAAATGAAACAGAATTATCAAGCCCATCCTCCTCCTGCGCAATATGACCAACACAAAAATAACTACAAGGGAAATAACAAAGAGCAATTCCCACCTCACATATTTACACCATTGATGAAATCAATGACATTAATCTTTCATCAGCTCTAGGAGGCCAAGATAATAATATTACCCAAAGTCAAGATGGTTGATCCAAATCAACCCAAGCCCAAAGACTATTAGGAAGAGTTGTTTTACATATTTCATAGAGCGAAAGGCCATAACATCGAGGTGTGTTGGTCCTTCAAACACATTGTGCAAAATATGATAGAAAAGGGAGAGCTTGTAGTACCGGGTAATCCCCGAGCGCTAGACAACCAAAATATGAGGATTTTTAAAAATCCATTACCAAACCATGAAGCGCCCCATAACCACGCTAGCCAAGTCAATCAAGTGCAAGTCGAACCACCTACCCAGGGGTTCGTTGGTATGGTCAATGTTGTTACCAAACATAGGAGGTACGAACGGCCGAATAAACCTCGTGATCCCATTCAAATACAATCCATGCCCCAGCAGCGGTAGGCACAAAATATTCCAGGCCCACCAACGAGACTAGTGGTGACCATTAAGAGCAGGCTAGTTCAAAACTTGCAGATGACTCCTACGAAGTTGTCGATATATGAGCTTATACAACAGTCCCCTAGGCACAGGGAGACTCTTATGGAAATTCTAAGGTCCATTGAGGTATAATACTAAGACGCACAAGCATTCACAAACTTTGTGGGGAACGTACAACAATGCCATGAACCAATGATCCAATTCTACGATCACGAAGTTAAAATGGTTTCTGCAAGCGTGGCTGACCCACCACTACATATTATTGCATGTATTAACCATGTACCATTCAAAATGGTCTTGATTGACACTATTTCACTGATCAATATAATCACGACTCAGGAACTGCACCATTTGAAATTACCTAAATCACTCGTCGTACCAACCACCTTTACATTGAGAGCGTTTAATGATGGACTATGCTCTACGGTTGGCACGATTGCCCTACCTATTCAGGTGGTACTAAATACCATTATCATAATGTGTCATGTGATAGATGGTGCCTTGTAGTATAACATCCTATTTGGGAGGCCTTGGATTCAAGAAATACGGTGTGTTCCCTCGATATTGCATTAGTGCGTCAAGTATATACATGAGGGACAAGTTCATGTGGTTTCATCAGATGAAGAACCATTCAATTTCATGAACTTAGCAGATTTGTGAGGGGGTTTTGTGATACCATCAATGCACTTGGTAATACAACCCACATCACCAGTGAGGGTTCCAAGAGGTAAACAGGTGGTGCATGTTCAACCATCGGTATCTATATCAAACAAATATGAACATACCACTACAAATTCTCTGAGACTGAGTGTATCAAAAATGCATCAGAACGACAAGAAATTAAAGGTGAAATTGGGCAAGAAATAAGCAAATAACACGCCCGAACCAGTCACCATTGAGGTTGCCACTCCCATGGAAGTGGAGGAAGCCTAGGATCAAGTCAAGGATGCACCTCATCCTGCTTCGCCTATAACGTCAGCAAGGTCATCCGCATCGTAGGTGACTGTTCACCTAGCTAGCACAGGTCTAGGCAAATATCTTGTGCAAAATGTGACCTTCGATCCTATTTAAGTGACTACACAAGAGATAGGTCGATCGATAGCCCATCGATACCTAGTTGGATCCATAGTACCATTGGGCAAGCCACCCAACCAAACAAACTTTATTTATGTCAGGTTGGATCAAGTTCCAATGCGAGCACCCATGGAGGTGGATGATGACGAATAGTTCACAGTGAATGTTCGATACTTTTCCAACCCTGAGTATGCCATGCGTATTTTTGAGCTCTATCATTGGCATGGATGTGGCCTTGGTATTTTTAAACAAGGACGAAGAACCCCTCTTGAACCACGTTATCATTTGGTAACTAATAGGTTCAGATTGGGATTGCAGATTCAAGGACATGACGATTTACTCGTTGTATCATTGGATTATTTGTACCTAGGTTTGGGGGACGACATGGATTTTAATCCGTATCATCCTAACATGTCTAGAATTTGGGGCAGCAACCCAATGGTGTCAATCATCACCATTGAGAGATCAAATATTGAACATGAAGAGTTCTCGAAGAATAACCCCAGAGGCAGCCTGGGTCATCAAAACTATATCACAACAGACGATACTGGTATGCAGGGGCACAACCCCATCATTCTAGGTGATCTCGATTCAGGATATATTTGTAGTGAAGATGTAGAGGAGTCCACCTCCGAAATTAGCAGACCGAGTTATGATGCAGATGTCGACTCCTCAAATGATGATCAATCCAAAGAGGAAATTGACCGAGCCTTCGTGGTTTCGACATTTCTACGCCATTTGCTACCTAGAGAGCAATTAGATGAGATACAAGAGCATTTCATGGTCAATAGTGATTATGAAGATGAGACAAAGTAGTCCTACTTAAGGCCTCTTCCAGCTAATCTCCCAATATTCATGGACACGATAGAGTAGCCTGCTCATAGTAGCAATCATAGCGATGAGGTTGATATGACCAATATGAGGCTAGTATATCCGCTACATCTATTTCCTATGGAGTCGAAGTATGTTATAGAACTCTTAACCCAGATCACTCTAAGAAGGAATCAGATCCCGTTTTTGCATCGATGTCATATATACGATCGTTTTATCTAGTATATCTGGATAGTGATGATAGCGACCATAGAATCATATACATGGGGCCATATCTGGCAAATCACTCCTTGCATATGGGTGAAAGTGAAATATTATATCTTTATAGTGATGATGAGGATTCATTGGAGATGGCCTATTTGGGGCCTCATCACCTGCATAATCAAAATCCACCTCGGGGTCTGCCACCTGTTATAGCTATAGGTTTGTGTCGAGATATTAATCTCCAATGCCGCCTTAGGGAAAGAATGAATATGGAAGAGGAATATCAAAGGTTCTTTCCCCATCCACTTAATTATGCTGATATGCTTGAGCCGATAGATCCCATTTTGCAGTTAGTGCACAGAGAGGATCCAATTTTTTGAGCATCCCACAGGGAGGACCCTTTCGTCCCCTTGCCATCCGAGCCAGATCTTGGGCATGAAATCTACACAGATGATGTAGATTTCAGTCCATGTGGTCCTGGATATTAATTCCATTCCATCAGCATGGTCTCCATTGATTTGACCACTGCACTCTACAATATAGCAGATATTTCCAAGCCATTACATCTAAATATGGATGCTATCGATTGGGATCACGTTGATTCGCCAGTAGAGCCTGAATATTTCTTCCTAAATGAAGAGATGTTGCAACCATTTCATTTTGTACCAGGTTACGCTTATGATGTCTATCACACTAAAAATGCTTCCAACAAAGAACATATAAATCTAGCTGATGACATCCATTTGATCCCTACACCTCATCAGCTTGAGGAGGGATCCCATATGTCAGTAGAGGAAACCTTCAAAGTGGATATCGGTAACAACCCCACCAATCCAAAGAAGGTTAAATTTAGAATGAATCTCACTCCAGATGAGCGCGCTAGCATCATCTCTCTGCTAAAAGAGATACCTAACCTTTTTTCTTGGACATACAAAGATATGCCTGGTCTAGACCCGAAGTTGGTTACTCATAATCTTTTTCTAGACCCATCTAAGAAGCTCGTTAAGCAGAAGCTCAAAAAGATGCATCCAATAGTAGCCTTAATGGTGAAATACAAATTGCATAAATTTTTGGATGTAGAATTTGTCATTTCCATCGACTATCCAGAATGGGTATCCAATATGGTGCCTGTAGGAAAACCAGATGGAAGGATCTGTATTTGTACATATTTTAGAAATCTCAACAAGGCAACACCCAAAGATTCATTTTTGTTGCCCACTATTGATGCTCTAGTATACTCTACTACCGGTCATGAAATGCTCTCCTTAATTGATGGTTTTTTGGTTACAATAAAATTTGGATTAAGCCCGAAGACTAGCACAAAACCGCATTTGTAACGCCATGGGGAACATTTTGCTACAAATTTATGCCATTTTGTCTCAAAAACGCTAGTGCTACATACCAACGGGCCATGACATACATTTTTCATGACTATAGGCTCAAAATTTTGGAATATTATATCGATGATTTTCTAGCCAATTCATTGCTACGAGAAGAGCACGCGGAGGTCTTGATAAAAGTCTTTGATCGCCTAATAGAGCACAACGTCAGGCTAAATCCTAAGAAGTGCGTATTTGGCATAACTTATGAAAAAATTTAGGATTTATTGTCTACAAGAGAGGCATCGAAGTAGACCCAACGAAGGTCAAGGCCATTTTGGAAATGTGTTCTCCCACCAATATTAAGGAATTAAGGAGCCTCCAAGGCAAGGTAGCTTTGATAAAGTGATTTTTCACCCAACTATCGGATAAATGTTGACCCATGAATTGATTGCTACATAAGGGTGTCCTATTCAATTGGGATGAGGACCGCAAGGTAGCCTTCACCGAGATAAAGCAATACCTGGCAACGCCACTAGTGTCGACTCCACCAAGGCTAGAAGAGCCTTTTTTGCTATATATATCGGCAATAGACTTTGCGTTAGGGACCATGTTGGCCCAAAAGAATGTACAAGGTAAATAGTAAGCCATATATTACATTAGCCAAACCTTGGTGAGTTACGAGCTAGGATATGTATATGTGGAAAATCTATATTTAGCAATAGTGTTCGCTACCAAGAAATTACGGCACTACATGTTAAGTCACACAACATATGTGATATCAAAACAAAATCCTTTGCAGTATATGATGAGCAAGACATATCATAATACACGTACTGCAAAGTGGATCATGCTATTGATAGAATTCAATCTGGAATTCGTAAGCTAGAATTCCATTAAGGGACAGGTCATAGCAAATCAGTTAGCTGGGGTGCCACTATCCAATAGTAGGCCTCTGACAATCGAGCTTTCGGATGATGCAATTTTTGTAGTATCCGAAGCTCCTAAACCTAAAGAACTAGAGAAAAATATTGATATGAGTCTGTTCTTTGATGGTTCAAAGTGTGAGCAAGGAGCTGGTGCAGGGATAGTGTTTTTCACACCGCAAGGAGCTCCACTGCTCTTGTCATTCAAACTAGACTTCTCATGCACCAACAATAATGTTGAATATGAAGCCCTACTTTTGGACCTTTGTACAGTCATCGCCATGAATATCAAGAGATTAACATCTTTGGCGATTCCCTGCTCATAATTAACCAAGTGAAGGGATTATTTTAGTGTTGATTTTTGGTACTAAAAACCTATAAATATCTTGTTGCCACATATCTGGTTAAACTAGAATGGTACGACATCAAGGCAATCCCTCCTTCGTCAAATAGATTTGTCAACACCATGGCTTCTTTGGGATCCTTAATCCCTCAAAATCCATCTATTGACTTCACTACCATCCATTTCAAGATGCTCTCACATCCTACAGTAGAGCGTGCAGCATTTGATAACAAATAATCAGTCAACATGATTAGTGTGGAACCAAAATTTGATTGGTTCTGCAAAGCTAAAGACTTTCTCAAGAAAGCACCCTGGGGGTACAGGTTATCTTAGCAGTCAAAGCTGAGGCTCATCTGAATTGGATGTCACAAATTCAAAACTTCCTAAAACTTGGTTTTGTCCCAGAGGGACTATCACGTGTCGCAAGACACACATTTAAAAAGCGACTAAATTTGTCTTGTTAGGAGATATTTTGTATCGTCGAAGTTACGATGGAGTTCTCCTTCGTTGTCTTGAGGCCCAAGAGTCATCTTGGGAAATTTAAGAATCTCATGATGGTACATGCGATGACCATTTCAATGGCATGGCCATCGTCAAGCGCATCCTTTGAATGGGTTATTATTGGTCCACTATGGAGAAGGATTGCAATGTGTATGTCAGGAAATGCGTCAAATGTCAGCATCATGCTAATTTTACGCACCTGCCATCACAGGACTTACAGCACATCCAAGTGGCTTGGCCATTTTCTCAGTGGGGTTTTGATCTAATTGGCAAGATCTCTCCTCCATCATCAAGCTGACATACATTCATCATTAAAGCTATTGAGTATTTTACAAAGTGGGTGGAAGCCATTCCCTTAACAACAACCATGTGATCTCGCATAACAGAGTTCATAATGGAGCATATCATAAGTCATTTCGGGGTACCATCCAAAATAGTTTCGGATAATGGAACTTCTTTTAAGAAAAAAATTGTGCGAGCTTTAACCTCTAAGTACCGCATCAAACATAGTTTTGCATCTCCATATTATCCACAGTAAAATGGGTAAGCTGAGGCCTCAAACAATACTGTGGCAGCCATCTTGAAAAATATAGTGCAGGAACACCATAAGGATTGGCATACACAGCTACCCCTTGCATTATGGGCTTATAGAACTAGCATTCGGACTCCCACTGGGAAACTTCGTTTTCACTAGTATATGGCACTAAGGCCATTATGCCCTTAGAGTTGTAAATTCCAACGCTGCACGTCGCATTGAAAGAGTTCATCGATGACGACGTTGCATGGTAAGCTCGCCTAGATCAACTGACGCTGCTCGATGAATGTCATGTGAATGCCCTTGAGCATCTCCATGTTTATCAGGAGTGACTCAAACGAGCTTACAATATCAAAGTCCACTAGAGAGATTTTGAAGTTGGGGATCTTGTGTTAAAATAAAACCAACATAACTCGAATTTGTCGCCCAATATGCGAGATAAATTTATAGCTAATTAGCTAGGACCCTATATCATATCTGAAAATATTGGTCCAGGTACCTATCGCTTAGCGTTGCTAGGGGGTGTTGAGGAGCTTGAACCTCTCAACATTATCCATATTAAGGCGTTTTATGCTTAGAGAGTGTAAAATAAAAAGCTCCAAAGGCATATTTAGGCCCTTTGATCAGTAAAAAAGGCACCAAGGATTTATAAAATTGCTTGGTCAACCCAAAGGCTTCGAGAGTTCCTATAACTACTTGAACATCCCAAAAGGCTCCAAGCTCTCATTCGAGTGATTTGGTCATGTCATAAAAAGCTCCAAAGGTATCTATAATCCCTTTGGTCAATCAAAAAGGTACCAAGGATTTCTAAAAATCGCTTGGTCAACCCAAAGGCTTCGAGGGTTGCTTAAAGCCACTCGGTCATCCCAAAAAGGTACCAAAGATTTCTAAAATTGCTTGGTCAACCCAAAGGCTCCGAGAGTTCCTGTAGCTTATCGGTCATCATAAAAGGCTCCATGCCCTCTTGTTGAGAGTTTGGTCAACTAAAAGGTTCCAAAGGCATTTGTAAGACCTTTGGTCAATTCAAAAAGCTCCAAGGATTTCTAAAAATTGCTTGGTCAACCCTAAAAAGCTCCAAAGTCATATATACTCATCGTTTGGTCAAATATGAAAGCTCAAAATGTATAAAAGTTTGAAAATATATAAAATTCCAAAAAATTTGGTAAAGAATAAAATCCAAAAACTTTTGTAGTTTGTATTTTCATATATGTATTCACATCATCATATTGCATTTAAGCATTTGTCATTCATTGCATTCCACAGTAGAGTGTAATGTATCTATCAAAATCTTAAAAATGATCACACGTTTGTGTTTCAATCATGCACCCTTGCATTTATCATAATTCATTGCATTCATACACGATACCTATTGCGGATAAATATGTATGTATATTAAGTTTTCTAGTCACTTAGCCATACCTAGTGGGTTCTTCAGATATTATAGAAAGCTTGATTTGCTATTATAGACAAGGTCATTAGTTGGGATAGTGCTTCAACATATCAAAATCCCATCACTAAGAAAAACAATATAAAATCCTACTAATACAAGAGATGATGAAAGCTACACAAGCAGTCTTAGGTATCTAGAGAGATGGGTTTCACGACCTGCTTATCTTGCAAATAGTCGGTTTAGAAAGGTGTACTTTGGCAAAAGGACAAGAATTTTCCCTATAAATCCCAAAGTCACGAAGTTTAAATCCCAAGTTACAAAGTGCAAAAGTACAAATTTCAAGTTCAAAATGTAAAGTGACAGTGAATCAAAAGCACTATAAAAATCCCTTGCTCAAAGAAAATGGTAACACATGGACTAACAGTGATTTTTATCACTACATATGAGCAAGTAAGAAGGGTGAGAACTTGAATTCCTATATTGTCCACCTTTTGAAATCCATAGAGTGATCCCCGATCGTAGTAATGGATTGGAAGAGTCCTACCCGCAATCGGAGGGGTAGTTCTATTGGGTGATCCCAAAACGTAGCAATGGGTTGAAAGAGTCCCGCTTGCATTTGGAGGGGTAGCCCTGATCAATTTGCAAGATGAGCTAGCTCTAGGTACCTAGGATTATCTAGTTGTATAAGTCTAATCAAAGCTAAAAAAAGGATGGTACGATCATATGAGGAACCCTATCTCACATATGGGTTGAAAGAGTCCCGACTGACATACAGGGTATGATTATGATCTATCTGAAAATACTCACATGCACACACAGGGATAATTAATAGTTGGGTCTGTCATGACAAAATCCTTGTCCAATAAAAGCCTTGTATAGATAGTATGTGATTTTTGAAGAAGTCTACTAGGGTGTTTGAGTTTCAAGGAAAACCCCAAAAATTTCTCTAATAGCAACAAGATACCAAATATCATTAAACATCAAAAATACAAGTCATTCATTCGTTAGAATGCATTTTAAAAAGCACAATCAAACATATAGGATAGATACTGCATGAATATCAAAAATGATTTTTAGATGGCCACTAACTATATAGTGCAGCAAAGAAAAATATACAGAATGACATATTCATTCATTAGCATTATACCAATCCATTTCACTGCATTTCATATATGGATGATTAATTGATTAAGTTATTGTAATGAGAATTATCAATTATTTTGCATGATTGTCATACATTCTGTGGTGTCGCATTTTAAAATTGATATATACAATTTACATTCATTCTTTATGTTTTAAGTGATTAAAGCATATAGGTTCATTCCCATTAGATTACGATTATGTACATAATGCATTACCATACAGTGCATAGCATGCCATAACTTCATAAAAATAAAAGCATGCCAACAAAGCAAAAATAAATATGCATTCAAAATAAATACTACATCCATTTGCATCCATTATATATGGCACATCTAATCATATAGATCACTGCATAACATCATCATCATAAAAAATATAGCTATCTAGTGCATGTCATCCATACATTACATCATATAAACATTGCATCATATCAACATAGCATCACATAAGCATTGCATCCATGTGCATAAAATAAACATAAAATCAAAATTAAACATTAGATACACATAATGAGCCAAAAATACCAAGTCATATATATATATATATATATATATATATATATATATATATATATATATATATATATATATATATATGTGTGTGTGCAAAAAGAGTACATATGAGGAGTATCAAAATACCCACAGGCTACAAAGCGTGTAGGTCCTCGACCTTACACTCAAAATGAATACAACATAGCAAAAGTATAGTCTGCATCTAGTAGAGCCCAGTTCTAGTTTGCTCCCCCTATACCGGAGCTCTCGTCACCTCCCTCAGCAATGTACTCTGGAGCCTGCTCTCCTTTCTACACTGGAACCTGTGGTGGGTCCTACTGTGGGTCCTACTTGACTCCAAATCCTAAGGTGTCCAACACATGAGAAACTGGTAACTACAGCAGGCTAGTCCCCTGACTGGCGATCCCTGAAGTATATCCTGCATCTCTAGGCCTAAAATGCGATGTTGCCCCATGTGTGCTAGAGGACCTATGCATCTTCTCAGTCCTATGATTCCTATGACCTAAGCTCACCATAGACTACCTTGAGGTCCTATGCCTGGTACACTGAGACTATGAGGAGAAAGGATCCTTAGGAACCTGTAGCCTATGCATCTCAATATAAAAGACTAGCTTATCAACGTGAGCAAGTCAGGCTACATGCATCTCATTGGTCATCATGACCATACTGCACAGTCGCTCTACCTCAATAATCAAATATTATGCAGTTACTGGTGCTGTTGGAGACCCCATAGTAGCCTGAGGAGGTGGAATAGCCCCCCTCGATACCTAGAGGATATCCCTCTCATCCTCTACTGTAGTCTGTTGTTCTTGCGCTAACTCTATAGCAGTATGCAATCTCTAAGCCTGGGCCTCTACATATGTATCTCGCATAGTCAGATCTTGTATCTGATCTTGCACCTTAGTAATGCACCTATCCCTGTCAGCTACTCTCACCTCTAGAGTGGTGATAGTAGTATCTTTCTCTAGCTGTTACATATGAAATCATCCTAGATGACTCTACAAGTCATCCACCTAAGCTAAGAGCTAACCATCTACGCTATCGATAGGGACCTCACCCTCTTCTAAAGCCTCCTCATCAAGGTCAACCTCGAGAGCCTCTTCAATGGTGGACGCTACACCTCAGCCATCCTCTGTCTGCTAGCGCACATTGTGCCCGTCAGGATCTGCCTCTACCTCTACTTGGTCTGGATCTCAACCTAGAGGTCCTACACCATACCATCTAAACATGGACCACCACCTGTCATCCTCTAGAGTGGTCCTAGTAGTCTCAACTCCAGTCTCCTGGTAGTCGTCAGCAACATCTCCCAGAGGCTTCGAAATGACCCACTATAGATCGTGCTCTACGACCAAGAGTTGATACCTGAGAGGGATATATGAAATATCCTGTACGATCCTAAACTACTGTAGAACCTGAGAGTAGAATTGGTACTCTCAAATATCAGCCTTACGAATGATCAACCATCTATCATGGTGTGTCTGTCTCAGCCACTGGCCCTCCTCTGGCCACGCTAGGCAATCCATATAGGGTCGACACTGAACATCATTCGGGTCAAGTGCCATGAACTGAGTAATATAGTGTTGGACGTCACCAACATGGATCCTACTATAGGTACCTCCTCCTCACGAGGCCAGTAGGTGGTATAACACTGATGATCATCAGCAATAGCAGTAATTCGTAGTGGCAAATCTGTAAGACGCTTGATCCAAATGTGCTGCCACCTCCATATCTATAATAGAAGACTATAGTTGAGGCTCTTACATCTACAATCTGTAATCTGGTATAGCTCCCTGTAGAGCTTACATAGTAGGGTGCTCCTCCAAGCTAGAAGTAGAGGTGCCTCTGTAGAGCTCTACAGCACCCTCCAGGTGGTGGACAGGAGGTTCCAGGGAATCCTCAGGCTCGAGGAGTTTGGAAGCACAATATGTACTATGAGGTGCATAAAGAGGGCTTATTGTGTAGATAATACATCCTCATGGTACCACTCACCAATGTGCACCTCTCCATGGTCAATCACGTCCTGAGCATCCTCGCTCCGGTCACCAAAGATAGTATTAAAAAAAACCTCCTTTACCTTGGAGGTAGACGAGACGATAGCCTCACCATCAATGGGGATCCTAAAGATCTTGTAGACGTCCTCTAAATTAATAGTTATTTCACCTATAGGCAGGTGAAATATGTTGGTCCATGCATTCCAGCACCAGGCCAACACAGTCAAGTAGGATTGATCTACCCTAATAGTGGGTAGATCCATGACGTATCCTAACTCGATAGCTCAAAACCAATATCGATCATCATCGGATAAAACCTCACGAAGAGTCTTCAGAATATTCAGCTCTAGGGATCTATAAGTCAATATCTAGAATAAAAAGCATAATTTAAGACAAAATCTAGCTAACTAGAGCTAAAAACAAGACAAAAAAAAAGCAGCAACAGTAAACCGTAGCTGAAACCTACGGTCCCCAATTTGTAAATTGGGAATCACAACTGAAACCTGTGGTCCCCAATTTTCCAACTGGGAACCACAGCTACCAACTACGGTTTAGGAGTGGCATCCATTTTGGGTACCCCCTAGGCCACTAAAGCATAAAATTAAATTCTTAAAGCTAGCCTAGACTAGTGGGGTTCATTACCAGCAGTTTAGTGAGGTTCATTATCTGCATTACTTAATGTAGTTCATTTTACTGGTATTGAGTGTGTGGCATTGGTTTTGACTTACTTTACCCACACCCTACCCCAAACTAGTAGATGGTTGATCAGGATCTGCCATTGAGGTCGAGGAGTATAATCACGGTAGAGTGTGGTAGCATTTTAGATCAGGAAGGGTCTTCTCACTCTCAGAGCTCTCAGATTGCTAATGTTTGCCAGGAAATAATAAAAAATTTCAAATGGGAATTCAATTTATAGGTTTTCCTAGTCTTGGTGAACCGCAGTTGACACCTGCGGTTCCAAAACTAGGGCTTTTCCGCTCGTAGGTCTGACCCGTTGTTTACAAAATTTTGAAATGCAAACCGTAGACCGTACCTACGATCTGCAAATAACATTAAATGCACTCAAAACCCACCATGGGAAGGTCTAAAAGAGAAAATTAATGACTTCCACCGGATAAAAACTCAAAATCAATGATTAAAATTGCAAATTTGGTCATGTTAAAAGCACCCAGACCAATAAAATACATGCAAAATTAAAACAAATAAAACAAATAATTAAAAACCAAATGCACCTCATATTCAGTGATTTATCCTATACACTTGGCGATTGCAGTGAGTTGCGATCCATGCAATCCGAAAAGATGAGTAAATCACCATAAGGACATTTGGGGTAAAATTATCATTTCTTTTATGACATCTTTCAGCAAATCATCGAAAAATATGATTCAACACAAGTCTAATTGCATTTGTATCATTTTGATTCCTTAAGATGACTATTGTAGCTTGACTGCTCCAGGGGATAGAAATATGCCAATACTACTAAGAGTTGCAATCATAAGCTGAACTAGGCCTAGCCAAGGCATTAAAAGGCTCAAATCTTAATTTGTTCAAGATCATTCATTATGGTCAAGCGATTTTGTCGCTTCATACATTGTCATTACCCTCATCAACTCGTCGCTTGAGGGGTAGTCATAATTTCATAATCATAATCAAAGTTAGTAGAAGATCCTGAGATCGTAGATCCCTTGATCTTGTCAAAATTGCATTCGTTCTTGCGAACCATTGTCAACAACTATCATAAGCTTCCCCCTTTGCTTGGGGTAAACAACAAATATGATAATTGGTTTGTAACTCTCATCCTTCAGATTTATGGTTTAGAAGATACCCACACTTGGCATTGATACTATCCGAATGTCTGATGAGGAGTGCAGACTTGTCAAAATGTAAGCCTTTGTAGAAGAAATGATTCTAAGATGCGCGTCCTTCTGCTAGACCTAGAGCATCTAATGTTGATTTGACTAATGATCATCATAGAACCTTAGACATCATTTTAGGATGTATATTTTTTCTCAGCGTTGTTCAATCTCACAATGCATCTCAAAAGTGGTATATGTAGACACCTAAAACACGTCATGTCGAGGATGACTACTCATATGGACATGCTACAAGACCATATGGAGGATCTTGGACAGACTCCAAGATAGATCAGTGGTTCTAACCACTCAATTTAGGTATTTTGGCCAAAGCAATCTGAATTGCAACCCAAACATGTGGTCTCCAGTCTAAACCGTTGTTGACACCTGTGGTCTGTAGTCTAGACCGCAACTGTGACCTGTGGTCTTAATTGAAGTTTAGTTAGGTTTTCCATTCAATACAAATCGATTGGAACGGCCAAAAGATCTAGAAGGAGGTAGTTGAAGGATGAAAGATTCCAGAGGCTTCCATCCCAACTATCCTAACCAACCTTCTTGGTCTTGGATTCTCCATGAAGCCACACCTAGCACTAGGGGCATGCTATAAATACCCCCTCAAAATGGAGAGAAAATGAGAACAAGCATTGGAGATTTGAGCAGCGAAGCCCTAGTGAATTGTACACTAAAATTGAGTATACTAAGAGAGAGCTATTGCACTTAATCCCCAACCATTTTGCCACCATTCATGATGAATTGCATTATGGATGCCCTTGGTTCTTAGGAGGATTAAGAAATGCAAATCCGGGTAAACGAAGGCCCTTCACATCGAGTTGACTGCCAAATCAGTCTAAGGACACTGAAGGCAACCCTTGAACATCAATTTGGACAAGGGGATTAAGCCCACTACCCCTAATTTTGAAGGTAAACTTATCAGAATTCAAATCATGGCTATCAACCACGGTTCACAATGCAGACCACTCACCAGATCTACGGTTTGCAACAGGTGACAGATCACCTTACTATTTTCTTTTATGTCTGGCTAGTTAGGTTATATTAGTTATTTTTATGATTGAATAGCATTTTAGAAGACTTCTAACCACAGAACTAGGCTAGATTTACATCTTATGCTTATGTTTCAATTAGGGCTAAAATGCTTTCTTTATGCATGTTTATGTTTCATTTTCTATATTTGATCCATAGATAGTGTAGATGCTATTTGACTTTATGTTATTACATAAATCTTGATTCACTTTGCATAGTTTAGTATCTTTCTTTACGCTTTCTTGATTATGCATGTTAATGGCATCATTCTACATTTTACCTAAAAGGGCCTCATCACGAGAGACTACCTATCTTTTTGACATTCTTGTTGTTTCTTGATCGTAGGGAATAGTTCCAAAGGAGATATAAAGCATCCAATCCCTTCCCCATTCCGAAGAAGAGGGTCATCGACACCCTAGAGCATTTCGTGTCACCCTAAGGGGTATTTTGGATCACACTTACCCTTGATAGGGATTAAACACTATTGTAATTAATGTATCAAATGGGTATCCCTAAGAGGGATGAATTTGTAATTTGACTTCATTGAAATTAATAAGGGATTTCTTGTATTCATATTATTTCTTGTTATCATATTATGCATGTCTATTTATGTATTTTTCTTCGATTGCGATAGTTAGATCGGGTGTGAGCATTTTTGGTGGTTACACTAAGTTCCAATTCTTATCTTTGATTTAATTTGATAGCCCTAAAACCCTGTTAGTAATGTTCATTTTATCTTCAGATTTAATCCTGAAAAAGCAAAAGAGTGTTGTGGATAAACCACTTCGTTTTTTAATCTTTGCTTTAATGTGAGATTTGATGTTAGCAATAGAAGTTAGTGGGTTCAATTTTATTTATAAAATTTAATGACCTACTAAAACAAAGTAAGAAAAGTTAGAAAAGTTAGCAAATTTAGCATTCCTTAATTAGCTACACTTAATGTGAAATTGTAGGTTAGTAAAAGTTAGCAATTCCTTTTATCTTGAATTAAAATATGAAAAAAAATAGAAAATGTTGGGAATTGCCCTTTTTCTTTTTAAGCTTGTGACTTTAATGTGAATAATAGCAGTTAGTCACCCTTCCCTATATATTTTATATTTTTATTTAATGATGAATAAAAAGCGCAAAAAATAAATGCCTTTCAACCTGCAGCAGATTTCAAATAATGAGCAAATTATACAATTAAAAATAGATTATTTGAAAGTTTCTTAACTCCAAATCCCAAGGTCAGATTTATCAATAAAATAAGACCTTTAGAGGGTTTGAGTATATGAAAATCAGAAACCTGCAACTTTGGTAAAAAAATAGAAAATACAGAAAGCAAACTAAGCTAGTAACATAAAAACTAAAAATCTGGAACAACACAACGTTTCTGGCTCTATGCTCCCCCACCCAACAAACCTAGAGATATGAGAAAATCTCAGAGAATACTTGGTCTAAGCAAATCTGCAGCAGCACAACCTGCATTAGAACAAGTGCAAACTCCAAAGGAAAAACAAATTTCACACCCCTCGGATCTTCATGCAGTGTGACCTTTGCAGCGTCAAACACTGGACAAAAATCCTGGACAGTGTGAAGAACAATAAAAAGTTTAAGACACAATTCTCTGAAATTTATCTCCTCTAGTACTTACTCACAAGGTGTAAGTTCCCAGATTGAAAATGTATTAGTAGAAATAAAAATCCTTGTATTACCAAAACTCTCCAGCCCCTTGTTCGCTTTTGAAATCCCTATTTAAAACTTTCAGTGCAAACTCTTTGTTTTCATCTTCCGCATATTTCGTCTTCATTTCATTTCAAGGAAAACCCTTCGTCTTCTTTTGTGTTATTGAACATTTCCTTTTAGGTCCTTTGAAATCCTTTTTTTTTTCTGACCTTTTACAACTTTTCGTTGCCTCTTTCCCTTTTTCTAATTTCATTGCTTGTGCAAATGAGAAAAATTACATATACAAGAGTAATGCCATATTCATATTATAACTCCTTAATAAAATTCCCCTAAGGAATCATATCTACGTGCTTCATTTCATTTCTTTAAATAAAACACTAAAAAAGGGGCAAGGAAATGCTATTAAAACAATAATATATGTGCCCTTTTCGACACATGTCGACCTCGCCTTTCCGTCGGAGGCCCATCACGTCACTTTGCATTGTTGGTTGTGCTACCATGTCATCGTCTTCATAGCTCATGGTGGTTGAAATCTTGTAGTATGCTATCTTAATCCCGTCCAATCTGTTATATCAATCTCATCCTCACTCGAGTTTTGAATCTCTGATGCTACTCACCGCTCCACATCGTATCTTCTCTAACACACCCTTGGGCCTCATCTTCGTAGCTCCTATAATCATATTACAGTGACCTATTTGCAGCTATTTTCACATCATGTGCAGATTGCGAGCTCCATTATACACAGTGTATTGCAATTGTCGTTGGACTATTCAATGAACATCATGGGAAAAATATGTCATACATTACACTCGGTTGTTATACACTGGGGCTTCTCGTCGACTCCTTAAAAATTTGTAAAAATTTTCTATTTGGTTTCTCAACATCCATGTGTTGCTCACCATCAGGTACATTTCTCACCAACATAAGCTTCAAGACCGTCGCACCTTCGTTCGATGAATTCACATAACCTTCGACTTTGTCGACGTAGCGTTCCAAGCAATATTAACAACTATAATTATCTCGATTGCCAGGTTTCGACTGCCTTATGCCTCTAATTACACCTTTGCATGTCTTCATCGTTATATCGCATCAATTTTCATCCTCATGTTGCCTTATTAGCTAGACCACAACAGTTTCGTTAGTACCTATTTCTCTATCCAAAACTACCCTTATTATTATAGCCATTATCCTCCCATTTGTCGGATTGTCATTTAGTCTGTACTATCACCCACCCATCATGGCCTACACTATGGTCATCGACCATATTGCTAAATTTGACATCCTTGAATCTCGTTGGCTTTGACCTCGATGAAGTCACTTCGACAAAAATAGTAGTAACGTATTCCAGACAGTCTTCATTGTTATAGTCGAGACATTTTCTGACATATCAGTTGCGATGTAGCCGGGGTCGCTATGAAACTTGGACATATATGCGAAAGGGGAGAAAACATATCTCATAGTTGCTATATCACTGTTGATTACTTTTGGACGAGATATTCCATGATGGAATGTCAACCTTGTTTGGTCCCTTTTTTCCATTCTGAAACTCCTCTTCTTTTACCGCACCTTTCTGAGAGATTCCAATTTTGTACCAACTGCTACGTCATTCCACAAAACTGCCATGTCATCAATGCTCTGTTACATGAATCTATCATCATCGAGGGTAATCAAACTGCCACATAGTCCTTAATGTCCAGTCATTGATCCCGGTCATCCTCGCCCCGTCGAGAATTCACCTCCATGTTACCACATCACTTATCCATTTGCCTATGGATGGGAGGGAGTGGTTTTGTTATACCTAATTTTATATTTTTGCATGAGTTCCCGAATCATCGTTGAATTAAATTTGGGTCCTTGATCAATTTTTATCTCTCTTGGAACATTAAACCTTGTAAAAATAGATGAATACAAAAATTCTACTACAGTATTCTCTTTTGAATCACGTAAAGCCTGCACTTCAACCCACTTGGTAACATAGTCAGTATAAACTAAGATAAACCTCTTACATGTTGATTGTGGATTAATGGGTCCTACAAAGTCCATCCCTAATTTATCAAATGGGTCTATGTGAACATGTGGTTGGAGTGGCATCTCATATTTGAGAGTAGGTCTACCCATCCTCTGGCATTGATCACACTGGCTCACATGCTTGGCTACATCTTTGAATAGTGTAGGCCAGTAATAACCAGCCTGCAACACTTTGTATGTAGTCCTTTTTCTTGCAAAATAGCCACCACAATGTTCATCATGGCAAGATTTCAATATTTCTATTATCTCATTCTCAACAACACACCTTCTCATAATCTGATTAGGCCCTGTTTTAAACAGGCACCCATAAATCCATGAGAAGTTTACACTTTTTTCAATTAAAGTTTATTTTTCATGAGGTAAAAGTGTAGGGGATACTTTACCAATGGCTAAATAATTAGCCATATCTATGTACCATGGTATCTATTTATTTAGAGTAAACAAATGCTCATCTAGAAATTTACCATCTGTAGTTGCATCATTTAGAGGTATCAACCTGGACAAGAAATCAACCACCACATTGCCTTTACCTGGCTTATCTATTATTGTCACATCAAACTCCTACATTAGCAATAGCCATCTAATAATTCTTCCACTAATACCAGGTTTGTTTGTTAGGTATCTAATGGCTGAGTAATTAGTATGTACAAAAACCTAATATCCTATAATATAATGACAAAAAAATTTAAGAGCATGTATAACTACAAGAAATTCCTTTTTTGTGATAGTATAATTGAATTCAGCACCTGTGATGTGTTTACTGATATAATAGATGGCATAAAAATCATCACCATCCTTCTATTCCATCATTGATCCTATTGTATTATTATATAAGTATGGTCCAATTTGGACCTCTTAGTACTGGGGTAGTAATCAGTTTTTCCTTTAAAGTGGTAAATGCTTGTTCATGTTCCTCTATCCATACAAACTCTATATCCTTTGATAACAATGTGCTCAAGGGTTTAGTAGTTTTTCTAAAGTATGCTATAAACCTCCTATAGTAACCAGCTGATCCCAAGAAACTACGGATATCCTTCTATGTTTTGGGAGTAGGCAGGTTTTGGATAACTTCTATCTTCTTCCTATCCACTTTGATCCCATATGGAAAAAAATGATGTCCTAAAACTATCCCTTGCTACATTAGCATGTAACATTTCTCATTACTAAGGAACAGGTTAGTTTCCTCACACCTCTCAAGTGTTTTCTCCAAATTTTCTATGGATATTTCAAAATTTTCACCATATACAGTGAAATCATCCATGTATACCTCTACAGTTTCTCCAATCATGTTAGAGAATATGCTCAAAACCGCCCTATGAAATGTGGCAGGTGCATTGCACATACCAAAAGGTAAAACTTTGTAAGCAAAAATCCCCCAAGGGCAAGTAAATATGGTTTTATCTTGATCTTCTTCCCCTATTTGGATTTGATTGTATCCACTGAACCCATCCAGGAAAGAAAAATACTTCTTACCTAATAAGGTATCAAGGACCTAATCTATGAAGGGTAAGGGGAAGTGATCTTTCTTAGTTGCCTTATTCAGCAACCTGTATTCCACACAAATTCACCACTTGTCATTTTTCTTGGGCACCACCACCAAAGGTGATACCCATTCACTGTATGAAATTGGGTAAATGAACCTAAATGTTAGGAGTTTTTACAATTCAGTTTTGATAATTTCCTTCATTGTTGGATTCATTCTTCTTTGTGGTTGTATTAATGGTTTAACCAAGTCTTCCAGATATATCCTATGAGTATATGTTTTAGAATCTATTCCTCATGTTCGAATAGTCCCAAGTAAAGGCATCTTGATGTTTTACCAATATTTTTTTCAATTTTATTTGTTGTACAGTTGTCAAGTTATCATCTATGTTCAACACTCTACTAGGTGCAACCTCTATTTGTTGAATATGATGGATTTTTCCTACCACTAATGGTAACTCAGGAGGAGGACAGGAGGGTTCCCCTTGGAAAAATTTTGATATTACCCTATCCTCATCACTCTCATCTTCCAATTCATCAAGTTTCATGACAGATTGGATCATTGATAGACCACCAATATTCTGATTTTCATTTTTAGGTTCTCTCAATACTTCTTCAGATTGTGCAGGTGGATGGATGATCAATTTTTTTATGTTTTTTTTAGGATGATCTCTACAGCTTATGTAAGAATTGGTTGTTTCCATCCAAGGTCTACCTAATATTAATGGATATCCACCCAACCCGGACTTGGATTGTAACACTAAGAAGTCTACTAGATACTCCCATGCATCCACCGTAACTATGATATCCTCCAATATTCCTTCTGGGATCACTATAGACCTATTTACCAACTGAAACATAATATTGGTTGGCTTCAGGTTAGATAGTTTAAGCTTTTGCATGGTTTATTTTTGCATGACATTAATGGTAGCCCTCAAATCTACTAGTTATTTTTTGGTAAAACGTAACCCTCTATTTGTACAGTTAGGATAGGGCTTCCTGGATATGAGTATTTTTGGCTGTAGGTGTTCCCTAACATGAGATCAGCTAACTGACCCACCAAACTGATTGACTTTGCAAGTTTTCTTCTTGAATTCTTCAAAAACAATTCTCTTATGGCTTTACCATACATAGTAATATATCTTATGGCCTAAAAGAGAGGGATTGTGACTGTTAGGTTCTTTAGAGTAGAGAGAATATCAAATTTTGATTGTACTAGTTTTTTAGGTTCCTAAAATCTTCGTGGAAAATGTGGAACCTCTTCTCTATTATTTATATATGCTGATTCTTCTTTTACTTCTACTATAAGAGGTGATTCCTCTTTTCCTAATTCTATGTTCTCCTCCTCTTCTACCAGAGGAGTGACTTCTACACCTACTTGTTTTCCATACCTTAATTCTATTGGACTATAGTCTACTTTAATATTGTACATGTGGTACATCTAATCTCTACTTGATAAGTTGGATGTTGTTTGTTATTTGGATTGGTTGTAGGTTGTGCTTACTATTGAGCAGGCCTGAAAGGAGGAGGAGTTGGCAGGGTTAGCTATAGTGGAACTGTAGTAGCCTACTATGGGTTTTGATTCCAAGCATTATGGTTCCTCCACTGCTGCCTAGGTTGCTGGTATTGTATTCATGGATAGGGGTTGTAAGGATTTACTCCTTGGATATCCTGATTCCAAGGTTGTTGTCCCCACTAGCCCATATTAGGTGGTTGAGCTTGACCTTGATTCTAAAAAATATGGCATTCCTATTGGCATATTTTTTTCCATAGGATACTGTTGCTAGTTTCTCCTATTACCCATAAAGTATGTTTTTGCTGCCTGAGGTTCCTCTCTAGGTTTTGATAACTATGAACACAACTTTATTTTGTGATCTTTTGAACATACAACACACACTCAAACTTTATTTTTTGGATATTCGTTTCTAGGGTGTTTTCCCCCACATTTGGGACAAAATTAGGCCAATGCTACCTCATTATCTTGCTTATGGTGTCCATTTTAATATCCATAGATGATAACATCTCACTCTTGAGGTCTTCCAGCATATTGCCTATTTCGATTTTAGTGACAGTGGTTGATTGTTTGATATTTCTAGGGATCAACTTACCTTTCTTTCTTGAAATTTTTTGACACAAACGTTGAATATCATCCATATGATGTTGATAAATATCCCCTTCATAAATTATATTTAAGGCTTCCAGGGATTCATTTGTAATTCCTTTTTAATAATATGTTTCTTAAGGACCTATCTCCTATTTTCGAATAGGGTAATATTTGTAAATTAAAGTTGAACCTATCTCAATATTCCTCCATAGATTCCCCTTACTTTTGTGTTATGTATAGGACTTCTTCCCTTGCATCACGTGCTCTAACAAAATCTTGGTAATTTTTAGGAAAATTCTCTTTAATTATTCCTAGGTAGTTATTTGTTTATCCCCAAAACTCATGAACCAGCGCAAAGTTGAATCATCAAGAGTGGAAGGGAATAATTTTAGTTTTTAAGCATCAATGGTGTAATCCACAGATCTGCATAAAACATCAAATTTAAATAGAAATATATCTGAATCTTCTATTGGTAGCCCTCTAAAGGTTAGAAGGTGGTAGGGGATAAATGCTTCATCTTGTGATCTCCCCCTGCCTCTCCTATGGGAAAATTAAAACTAGTGGATGCTTCCTTTGCATCAACCATCTTGTCTATGAACAGGGTATCTACACCAACTGCATTCAAAGAAAATTTCAAAGCCTCTAGTTCATTTCTTTTATCCTGTAGAAGGATTACTAAATCTATGTTTGATATAGTTCCTTCTCTAACCACTTGCCAACATTGAAATTTTAATAAGTCTTCCTCGTATTTAACTCTACTTATATTCGATCCTTCTCTATGTTGTTGTTGATTTGTTTCAGAAGGATCCTATGCAAATAGTGGGTGTTATCTCCAATGCACATGTCGAGATCTTGGAGAAGAGGATTTAGTCTCAAGGTTAGGTACAACAAAATCAAAGGAATTTTGAGAAACATCTTTGTTTTTAACAAAATGACTGTCTGGTCCTCTATTCTTAGGTGAACTCATGCAAAGCTTTAGGAATGGAGGTTCTATAGGTAGCAATCTAAACTACAACTAACATGCTTCCCTTAGAACATGAAATTACAATAGGCTACTCCCCAAAAATGGTGCCAAAATTTTGGGCAAAAAAATTGGTTAGTTTTCTACGTTTAAGTTCACTGCCTTATTTAATTTGTCAACCCGGGGTAGCTCGTAGACTTGTGAGCAGCCTTGCACAATATGTGCTTATAATTTCCTCCATAGATATGATTCCCTTAGATTTATGGTTTTGGGGGTGTTGGTGTTCGTTGAAGTTCTAATTTTTCTTTCCAAACCACTAATCTATCCTACGTTTATGAAATCATGCCTAAATTACATTCAAAAATTAAAACTACACATTGTTGAAAATTACAAAAAATAGGGGAAATACAAGAAATTAAATTAGTCTACAAAAATAAAATGAAATTAAAGAAAACAAAAAAATTAGGGAAAAGGAAAGGGAAGAACGCTATTAAGAGTGGGCTCACACTTCCAATAGGTTTTTCCCATGTCAAATAATTCACCAGATGCTTAGTCGATTTAACCAGAAATGACTCGGAGAAATATTTACTAAAACTTTGCAGTAGAAAGTATTCAGGGGAAATCCATGATCACATTTTTAGGGGTGGCCTGCATATTTATAAGATATGCATCCACACACTTCTACAAAATAGAAACAAATCAAAGTCTTGATTGTACTTTACAACCACATGCATGAATACAGGGAATAGAGTAAATATCAAACTGTGTGGACTAATCCAGCATATTTAGTTTTATCAGAATACGTCTGATATTGGTTTTTCTCTATTTACATAGATATTTACGTAGTAGTTGAAAAATATATGGCTTCATCTTCGACATCGTCCCTTGTCTGGATTCAACACTAAAATTCCATCTACACTCCTTGTTTAAATCACACTCTATTTTTCCGACCATAGATTCATGCTAGAATTCAACTTCAATGGGAATCAAGTGCTTTATCTGTAGAATTCGAGAAGCAAGCACCTTGTCTATAGAAGTCAGGATGCAGGTGCAAACATGGGAGTCATGCATCTAACAGGAAGTAGGTGCGTAATAGGAAGCAGGCACCTAACAAGAAGTAGGCACCTGTCAGTTAAGCACTAAATGAAATTCAGACACTTCAAAGGGAATCGGGTGCCTGACTTAGGACTTCACACCGATGTACTACAAAAAAAATTCCTTCATGAAATCAAAAGTGCTAGGTCCAAGTGGGACCTTGATGAAAACATGCTAAAACACAACAATTTCTACGAAATATACACAAAACCTACTTAGAAATAAATATTAAATAACATTTAAAATAAACTATTAAATATATATAATTTTTATTAAACATATATATCTATAGAAATAAGTGTCGTTGTTTATAAGGAAAGTGGTACAAAAAATGAGTCTTTTCAGGGCTCATCAAAGATCTTCTTGGTGGGCTGATTTGTCTCCTAATGTCAAGCAAAATCATATGCCTTCTATAGGTTTGTGGGTTTAAGCAAATTAATCATTGCTTAGATCTTACGATCGACTCCCAAGATGAACATTTTAACCCTCAATTATTTATTGGTCTCATACTCAAGAATATATTTTAAGATATTGATAATGCATTGATAATATGCCTCCATAGTCAATGTACCCTGTTGAAGCATAGAGAATATCTCAAATTTCTATACTTAAAACTAATCTGAAAGGAATATTTTATTAAATTCCCTTACAAAATTATCCCATTTAATGTCTACTACTTGTATTCCTCTTCCTACCTTGAATGTATTCCATAATTTCAAGGGTGCATCTTGAGTATGAAGGGTTGCCCAAACAATTTGGGTTTCTGGTGAGTAATTCTTCATCAGAAAATAAGTTTTTGATTCATTCAGCTAATATTTTTCTACATCACCCCCTTCTTTTCTATTAAATTTGGGTGCCCTAACATTCTTAAGGTCCTTGGCAAGCTTGGCCTCATGGATTTCTCTTAGCAGGATTCTCTTCCTATCTACCCTCTAAATTTTTATTATTGGTTTCCCTATTAGCAATCATTTTCAATATTTTTTGTTGTTGCTCCATTTGCTCTTGAAGAAAGTTAACCATGGAAGTAAGGTTTTCCACCCTCTTACTAGATTCTATTATTCTTCTAGATTTATTTTTGGGATGAGTTGTAGCTTTATTCTACATAGTTGATCCTAACTTCTTGGATGATCCTCCTCTCAAAATATGTTCCATATCTTATCCATAAAATTAAGTTGCATAAGTTGAGAAACAATGGTGAAATTTTTCTATTGATCAACAATGCATTACATACTTTTATAGTTCTTGAAAGAACTAAAAATAGACACGGTGGTTGAGAGAAATCCTCTTAAACTTATTACAACAAACTAACTTAAAGATAGCTCTTATCCTAACAACATGTTAATCTTGGACTATGGTCAAACATTGATCAACCAAGCCAAAACCTCAACGTATGCTAATCAAATTAACTAGAAATATGTAAATAAAAACATTAAACTAAAACTAAATACTAGGACTTAATACTTAGGACTAAGGAGGCAATGTTGAAAATATTCCAACATAAGTTACAATTTGTTGGATATTTTGAGTGCCTAAGTCAAAGTTGTCATTGATGTCACCAGATGAAGTCATCATTTATTTTAGTAGGAAATAAATGGGATAAATATGGTTATTTGATATCCATGAAGAAGGCAAAAGATCGAGTGAAACAATGCAAAAGACAGAGGTTAAAAAGAAGTTGTAATATTTATTTTATAAATTATTTAAATTCAGCATGAATTTAAATTTTATAAATAAATATTAAAGGCACTTTATCGAAGGATTAATATTATTATATTGGTTATTATAATATTAAAAGTGCCATGGTGAAAACCCAAATAAAAACATTTATAATTTTTATTATAATATTTTTATAAGGCAAAAATGGGTTTTATAAAGTCCAAAGATATATTATTAAACCCAAAGTTTGGGTTTAAGATCAAAGGAAATTTGAAGCATGTTGCAAAGGGTTATATTCCTCACCGACGTCATTATGTTTTGAAGCACCGACATTTTAAATGCAAAGGAGAAAATTTGATATTTAAACCTATGCCCAAAAGCATTAAGTTTATCCTTGCTCGAATTCTAGAATGCATGTGATTTAATCAAAGGAGCTCATGAGAATAAAGCAGCAAAATTCGTGTTCATCCTATCACCGAAAGGAAACAAAAGGGAAAGTGTTGTAAGGTCTAGAGCCAACTAGGCACGTTGCCTAGTGGCAAGTGGGCTGCAAAGCTTACGTTTTTTGTGCAAGAGGACAAAGTTCGAATCTCGATAGAAACATTTCGGTGGGTGTGTTAGCACCAATTGTTAGGCACAATTTTTGCAAGGCAAAGGAGGGAATAGTTTTTTAAAGCATAAGGTTCTTATTCCTTCCCAACGAGCATGTAGCTCGTGTGGTAGTTTGCACCATGGGAAAAGATGTTTGTCTAGGCTGCATTGAGAATTCGAAACTCTCCAAAGGCAAAGGTAACATTTTTATTTTTATTTTGTTTTAAATCCTAAGTTGGAGGTATAAGGTTGCTTTATGGTTGTTTTTTGGAAAAAAAAAATTATATTAAAGTGTGGTAGTTGAGAATTACTTTTAGGAGTTATAAGGAGAATTCTGTTTTTATTTTTAAAGTCTTAAATTGCTATTGTGGAATATTGAAAGGTTAAGACTTTGTGGATGGTATGTTATTTTGAATTAAGGGTTTTTTACTATTGTGAGGATATTGATTATTATTTAAGTTGGAATTATAAGGTGTAATTTTGATATTATTCTTGTGATATATTTTGTTGAAGAAAAATATCCTCTAACCCTTATTGAGATATACAAAGAAGTAATTGTGAGTGTGACAGATTTGTGAGGACTACTACTCTTCAATAAAAGGTGTGGTTAAAATTCTTCTTTGATTGAGTTGGTTTATTGGCTTGATTGAAAATTAATTTTGGAGTGAAAATGATTTGATTAGGGTTTCCTTTTCGAAAGTGGTTGGTTTAATGCTTCAAGGTTTTATGGATTGAGAGTTGTGATTAAACCTTGTTTTATTAGCATTGTTGTTGAATCCATTGGTTGTGTGAAAAACCTATGTTGGGGTTTGGAAATATCATGAGTATCATTGTTAGATGAAGAATGTTTTATTAGCATTGTTGTTGAAGTGAGTTGTTGTGCAAAGAACTTGAACTAGAATTGTGGAAAGAACATGAGTATCATTGTTATATGAGATTTGTTGTTGAGCATTGTTGGAAATATTTTGAGTTGGATGATATATGCTTGGACTAGGGTTTGTGAGGAAGGGTTTTTCCTTGATGTGATTGGTTGAGTAGAGTTAATTGAGCCTAGTCAAGTGGTCATATGAAGTGGTTGTTCAAGTTCCATGAAATAAACTATTCTATATTCTTATTTGAGAAAGTGATTGAGTTGAAAGAATATAACATATTGAATCTCTAAAAATTCTTTCTATGCTTCTATGATATTGAGTTGAAAATTTGATTAAGTGGTGAGAATAGAACATATTGTGTCTCTAAAAATTCTATTTATGCTTCTATGATATTGAGTTGAGAAAGTAATTGAGTATTAAGTATAGAACATATTGAGTCTCTAACAATTCTATTTATGTTTCTATGAGATTGATTTGAGTTGAGAAAGTTATTGAGCATATTTGGACAAGTTCTGTGTGAGCTGCAGAGTTGAGCAAGTTTTGTGTGAGATTTTTGAGCAGATTTGAGCAGGTTCTATGTGGACCTACTGAGCAGATTTGAGCAAGTTCTAGAGAGGACTTGTGGAAATTTTGGTGTGAGATTTTGTCGAAGCTTGCAAGACATATTTGAGATAAGTCTTTGAGAAGACTTGAGAGCAGATTTGATTGATTTGTTCAAACCTTGAGTTAAGGTTTGGGGCAGATCTAGCAGAGTTGATTCAAGCCTTGAGTTAGGGCTTGAGAGCAGATATTAAATATAGATCTGTGCTAGATCGAATGTACTGTGTTTAGTGCAAATTTGAGAGTAGAGTTTGGTGCAGATTTAAGGAAAGGTTTGTGCTTGATATAGAGATTGAGCAAATTTGTGCTAGACCGAATTTACTTTGTTTAGTATAGATTTAAGTGAGCTTGTTGAGAAGACTTGTGCTAGACCGACTGGACTGTGTTTAGTACAAGAGATTGAGCAGAGCTATGCTAGACCGACTGGACTATGTTTAGTATAGTATTAAAATAGAGCTTTGGAGGTGACAAAGAAGAAAGGATAGAGTCTCTAGTGGATAGAGATCCATCAGCCAGGACATTGAGGACAAGTCTTCTCAGTGAGGATAGGAGTATTCAAGTGGAGAGAGATCCATAATCAGTGCAGTGGAGGTAGTGTCTTCTAGAGGATCACCATCCAGAGCATAGGAGAAGGAGTTCTCCTATGGATAGAGATACACAAACCAGATTTAAGGGATCAGCATCTCCTTTGGGCAAAGGTCCATAAACATTGTAATGGGGAAGGATTCCTAAGATATTGATTGAGAAAATTTAGTGAAAGATTTTATTCGTCGAAGTAGCCATCTTTGGGTGAACCACGTTAAAATATGTGTCTTTATTGTGTATAGTGTTTTGTGCATTGCTTTGATTACTTCTATTGATATTGCTATCTATACACTATATAATATTAATTTGAAAAGGAAAGTAAAAAGTGGTCTTATATTGTTCACCCCCCCTCTCAGTATAAGCTTGTGTTCTTCAATTGGTATCAGAGCGGGTTCTTTCATAATATTTTGATATCTTGAAGGAAAAGAGATCAAGAACACAATGTATCAAAATGGTCAAAGGGACGGGTCCATCAATAATATAATACCAGTATTTGATGTAAGTGACTTCTTGCATTAGTGTATGTTGATGAGATTTCACTTGATGGCACTTGGCAATGAATTTTGGGATGTAGTGGAACTTGGATATGATTCAACGATCAATCCTCCTATAGATAAGGAAGGTAAGATTCTAATGCATACAAATTCAAGGGCTATGAATGCAATTATAAAAGGATTGGGTAGATCAAAATCTATGAAGGTTATAGATTGTAAAATAGCAAAAGATATGTGGAAATTATTGCATACCATATATGAGGAATATAAAGGTGTCAGGAAAGCTAAGATTAGAAATCTCAAAGGAGAATTTGAAAACTTAAGAATGCGGGATGATGAAAACATTCATGACTATCTCAGTAATATTGATGAACTTGTACATGATATGAGAGGTCTTGGAATGAAGGTTGATGAATCTGATGCTTGTGATAAGATCTTGAGAACTCTTCCAAAAAGGTATAGTGAAAAGGTTTTTGCTATAGAAATATTAATTGATAGTTATTCTTTGACAAGAAATTTTTACTTGGCATGCTTACGACTTTTGAGATAAGAACAAAATATCATATTCCTCCCAAAGAAGTTGCATTCAAAGTGAACAAAAATAAAAAGGGTAAGAAGACAAAATCAAGTAGTGAGTCATCTAGTGATGAAGAAGCAAACTATGGTAGAAGAGATAAAGGTTCCAGAAGACCCATAGATCTAAGATCTGTTAAGTGTTTTAATTATGGAAAGTATGGATATTTTGCAATAGATTGTAAAGAGCCAAAGAACAACAATGATGAAGAAAAATAGGATCATAGGTACAGGGAATCTAAAAGATACAGGTACCAAAATAAAATTAAGGATGGACAAACCAAACAAGGAAAGAAGTTATTCCAAAGGTAAGCTTCTAATGCATGTAAATTCAAGGGCTATGAATGCAATTATAAAAGGATAGGATAGATCAAAATCTATGAAGGTTATGGATTATAAAATAGCAAAAGATATGTAGGAATTATTGCATACCATATATGAGGAAGATAAAGGTGTCAGGAAATATAATATTATAAATCTCAAAGGAGAATTTGAGAACTTAAGAATGTGGGATGATGAAAACATTTTTGACTATCTTAGTAAGATTGATGAACCTGTATATGATATGAGAGGTCTTGGAATGAAGGTTGATGAATCTGATGCTTGTGATAAGATCTTGATAACTCTTCCAAAAAGGTATAGTGAAAAGGTTTTTGCTATAGAAATATTAATTGATAGTTATTCTCTGACAAGAAATTCTTTACTTGGCATGCTTACAAATTTTGAGATAAGAACAAAAGATCATGTTCCTCCTAAAGAAGTTGCATTCAAAATGAACAAAAATAAAAAGGGTAAGAAGACAAAATCAAATAGTGAGTCATCTAGTGATGAAGAAGCAAACTATGGTAGAAGAGATAAAGGTTTCGGAAGACCCATAGATCTAAGATCTATTAAGTTTTTTAATTATGGAAAGTATGGATATTTTGCAATATATTGTAAAGAGCCAAAGAACAACAATGATGAAGAAAAATAGGATCACGAGTACGGGGAATCTAAAAGATACATGTACCAAAAGAAAAGTAAGGATGGACAAAAAAAACAAGGAAATAAGTTCTTCCAAATGCAAAAGAGAAGCTAATATGTGGATAAGGCAAGTAAGTACCCAAATGATCGTGATGCTAGTTTTTTAGACAATGATAAATATGAAGTCCTATTTATGATTTAAGAAAAACAACGAGTTAAGAAAAATACTCCAGTTATTCTCAAGTGTCTTAGATGTGGTAAATTTGGACATCTTGAAGATGATTGCACAAGGGATTATTATAGTTTCAGTGATGATGATTTTGAAGATGCACATGAAAGACTAGATAAAAATATTCTAATGGAATTAGAAGAAGAAATGAGTGATCCTATAGAAGACAAGCCAAAATAAAGTATTGATGTGAAAAAAGGCAAAAAAATAGAGGATTATTCAATAGAAAATTATTATGATCTCAAGGGAGAACTTATCTATGCCCTTGACACGGTAAAGAAGGTAAGAAAGAAAAAATCTAAGCTTGAAATTCAGTTTCAATAATGTGATGAAGAGAAATTATTGCTCATAGAGGATTTAGAAAAATCAAAGGCTAAGGCAATCAAGTTCAAAGATAAGCTAGAATAAAATATCTTGTAATGTGAGAAGTTAGCACAAGAAGTGGCACTACTAAAGGTAGATGTAGAAGACTCCAATAATAAACTATACAAGTATGTAAACAGTGCAAAGAGTATGGATAAAATAGTCAAGATACAAAGAGGAGCAACAAACAAGATAGGTCTTGGTTAAAAATAGGTTCAAAAGAAAAGGGAAGAAGAGTCTACTTCAAGTCTTGAAGAAGAAAAAACTTTATATGAAGATACATCAAAAGAAGACAGTGTAAGTGGGAGTATGACATCAAAGGATGAATTGGATAGCAAAGAGTTCAACAAAGACAAGAACAATGCACATAGAAGGTACATATGGAATAGTAATCAAAATAGGAGACCAATGAGGTCAAGACAAGGAAGCTTCAATGTAAGATGTTTTTCACATCACGGGTTTGGGCACATGGCTTCACAGTGTAGGACACATGAAATATAAGAATATGGGAAAGGATAGCTTTTCCATGGATATTGCTACTTATGTAATGAGTTTGGTCACAAGGCAATGGATTGCAGGGTTCATGACAGAAGAATATATGGCTTCACTATGAAAAATCCTAAGATATTTGCACCTCCAAGGAATAATAACATTAAGTGTTATAAGTGCAATAATGATGGTCACACAACAATATGGTGTAGAGCAAATATTCCATAAATAGGCATGAACATGAATAGGAATGTGAATAGAAATAGGAATATGAATAGGAATAGGAATCAGAATATGGATGAGAACAATAATAGGAACAGGAAAAGGAACATGGATGAGAACAATAATAGTAACAAGAACAGGAATAGGAATGATGACAGGAGCAGGGGATGATGACTTGGAAAGAAATAGTCGGAGGATTCAAAAAACTCACAAAAGAAGGGAAAAAGATAAAGGTAAATAGCAATGCTTTCGAAGAGTATAAATACTCCCACACCGGAATTAACCACCTCATGTGGAGGTGGAGGAGGGAACTAAGCTAAGAGGCTCATTCTTAGCCCCGAGCCCCAAAGGTGACCCTTTTCCATTGATGTCAAATGGGGAGATATTTGTGTGATTTATGTATTGGGGAGAGATTTGATATTTGAGAGAGCATTGAGCTAGGGGGGAGCAATGTCCCAAGGGGAGCAGAAGAAAAAGAAAGGTCAGGGTTCGGTAAAAAGGATATGGGTTGCCATCAATGACAAATGGGGAGATTGTTGGACATTTTGAGTCCCTAAGTCAAAGTTGTCATTGATGTCACAAAATGAAGTCATCAATAATTTCAGTAAGAAATAAAGGGTACAAAGATGGTTATTTGATATCCAGGAAGAATGCAAAAGATCGAGTGAAATAGTGCAAAAGACAGAGGTTAAAAAGGAGTTGTAATATTTATTCTATAAATTATTTAAATTCAGCATGAATATAAATTTTATAAATAAATATTAAAGGTACTTTATCAAAGGATTAATATTATAATATTGGTTATTATAATATTAAAAGTGCCATGGTGAAAACCCAAATAAAAACATTTATAATTTTTATTATAATATTTTATAAGGCAAAAATGGGTTTTATAAAGTCCAAAGATATATTATTAAACCCAAAGGTTGGGTTTAAGACCAAAGGAAATTCGAAGCATGTTGCAAAGGGTTATATTCCTCACAGACGTCATTATGTTTTGAAGCACCAATGTTTTAAATGCAAAGGAGAAAATTTGATATTTAAACCTATGCCCAAAAGCATTAAGTTTATCCTTGCTTGAATTCTAGAATGCATGTGATTTAATAAAAGGAGCTCATGAGAATAAAGTAGCAAAATTCATGTTCATACTACAGCCGAAAGGAAACAAAATGGAAAGTGTTGGAAGGTCTAGAGCCAACTAGGCAAGTTGACCTAGTGGCAAGTGGGCTGCAAAGCTTACGTTTTATGTGCAAGAGGACAACATTCGAATCTCGACGGAGGCATTTCAGTGGGTGTGTTAGCAACAATTCTTAGGAAAACTTTTTGCAAGGCAAAGGAGGGAATAGTGTTTTGAAGCACAAGGTGCTTCTTCCTTCCCAAAAAATGTGTAGCTCATGTGGTATTTTGCACTGTGCATAAAGATGTTTGTGTGGGATGCATTGAGAGTTCGAAACTCTCCAAAGGTAAAGGTAACATTTTTAATTTATTTTGTTTTAAAGCCTAAGTTGGAGGTATAAGGTTGCTTTATGGTTGAAGTTTGGAAAATTTTCTTTATATTAAAGTGTGGTAGTTGAGAATTACTTTTAGGAGTTATAAGGAGAATTTCTCTCAGTATAATCTTGTGTTATCCACAATTTCTCCAAAATTATATTTAAGATTATTTAGTTACATCTCCCCATGAACTAACTTAGACCATTAACACTCACTTGATAATTATCATGGTCATAGTTATCTCTTTGCAATGTGTGATCTCTTATAATACCATTATCACTTTCCTAATAATTATCATGGTCACACTTGCCTCTCTGAAAGGTGACATCCCCAAATTTCTAGTATTTTTACTCCTTGGTTTTATCGATCAATATGGCGTGCAATATCCACCTTGTCCCAAACCAAATTAAGGTCCCTATAAGAGTAAACATCCCCAAAGTAGCACATCAAGTTGATGCTCAACCTAGGTTCTCTCCATGGAAGCTTCTTTTCCTTTGACCTAGGCTTTGATACAAACTGTAACAACCCACCAACTCAACCCAAGAAAGAGAGATATGATTTTCTCAAGGATTATCTCATAAAGAAGACCCAATATTTTCATCAATATTAAATCATAATCATATTTTGATTTCATTGTCATTGTAGATGGTATTTAGAAAGAATAAAGTGCAACTATCAACAATAAAATAAGATTATGCATTTTATATCCACACATCAATACATAAATCAAGCATCAAGGAAAAGTCCTACTAGGGTGGACCATACAGCATGCTCTAGTATGTGACAATGACCATGATTTCTCTTCTTTTGAATTTTTTGAATGGTCTTATAATAACCAGGTAATTCTAACATTTTATTCTAATTACTATCCTCGAGGTAATGGAGTAGCAAAATCAACCAACAAAAACCTTCTAAAAATAATTAAGAAAATTTTGGATAAAAATCCTAGGGACTAGCATAATAAATTGAAGTATGCATTATGGTTAGATAGAATGAGTATTAAGTCTTCATTAGACACATCACCCTATCATTTGTTTTATGGTCAAGATCCTATATTTTCCACCAACCTCAAGATTCTTACCCTGTAATTCATGAAATACAACTTACAAATAGATGACAGGATGGAAGTGAGGCTATTAAATTTAATGAGTTTGAATTAGACAAGGGAAGATGCACTACAACATTCCAATAAGCATAAAAAATGATAAAATTATGGTTTAATCAAAGGACCAAGATAAAAATTTAGAATTACTAATCTCGTATTATTGTGGGATAAATCCAATGAAAATAAAGGAGACCATATAAAATTTAACACCCTTTGGATAGGTCCCTTTCTACATCAAATATCCTAAGAAAGAATACTTTATATTATAAAGCCTAACTAGAGAGGATGTCCCATTACCAATGAATGGGTAATTATTCAAACACTATTTAAGTGTTTGAGAGTATTCCAGTCCTACCCTATAAATAAACCTTGTACATTATCTTGTATTTGATGGCTTTAGCACCATTCCATCATAAAACAAAAGAGAGAGAGAAAGAAAATATCTATTATTGATGAATGAGAAGTGATACATTCGAGTAAGGGTATGAGGCCCTTTATGTAGGAAGATAGGTTCCTTGGCAAACACTCTATCTAGTTATGCAAGGGACAACTTGCACATTGACACTTGTGCATTTATTACATTGCATGAAGTAACTAGATAACTTGCCCCTAAAGTAATCTAAGTATGTACCTTGGAAGATACATTTACATAACCCAAATGATGTAATATATTCTAACACCCCCTTGTATTACATTATTTGGTATGAAGTTCTCTTGAATCACATAGATGATTTTTGAAGGTTTGAAACTTGATTTTTTCAAGTGCCTTTGTAAAGATGTCTGCTAGTTGATCTTCTGTAGGAACATACTTGAGGATGATGTGCTTGTTCTGGAAGTGTTCTCTGATGAAATGACATTGAGCTTCAATATGCTTTGTTCTTTCATGTATGATTGGATTCTTGATCAGGTTCAGTACTCCTTGATTATCACAAAATATCATAGTCAAAGTTCATTTGATTCCCATGTCAGATAGTATGTATTGTAGCCATAGGGCTTCATAGGTTGTATCTCTTGTTGCTCTATATTCTGCTTTAGTTGATGATTGTGCTACTGTATGTTGTTTCTTGTTGTGCCAAGATATGGGCCCTGATCCGAGATAGAAGACATAACCTGAGGTAGATTTCCTATCATCAATAGACCCAACATAGTCTGAATCTGAGTATCCTTGTAGATAAAAGTCTTTGACATTCTTCATATAAGTTAGTCCATAGTCTGTAGTCTTCTTGATATATTGTAATATTCTTTTCGTAGCTTTCCAATGACTTTCTCTTGGTTCTTGCATGAACCGTGAAAGATAATTTATTACAAATTCTATGTCTGGTCGATTTTTTGTTAAGTATAGAAGGCTTCCAATCAACTATCGATACATTGTTGCTGAAATCAATGGTGTTTTATCATTTTTGGATAGTTGAATTCCTTGTTCCATTGGTGTATCTTTGGGCTTGCACTCTGTCATCCTGTATTTTTCAAGAAGGGCTTTTGCATATTTTGATTGAGTGATAACTATTTTATCTTCTCCTTGATAAATCTCTAACCCAAGGTAGTAGTTCATTAGCCCTAGATCTGTCATTTCAAAAGCCTTTTCTAGATCCTTTTTTATATCATTTATTAACTTTTCTGAACTTCCAATAATCACTATGTCATCAACATATACTATGAGAATCAAGATATTATTTCCAATCTTCTTGGTATATAGACTAGGATCTGTTGTACTTCTATTGAAGTTATGATGTAGTAGATGATTATTGATCTTGATGTTCCATGCTCTAGGAGCTTGTTTCAAGCCATAAAGAGATTTATTCAATTTGCATACCTTATTTTCCTATCCTTGAATGACAAAACCTTCAGGTTGTGTCATATAGACTTCTTCCTCTAAGTCACCATTAAGGAATGCACTTTTTACATCCATATGATGAAGTTTCCACCCTTGATGAGCTGCTAGAGCGCAAACTATTCGGATAGTAGTCATTCGAGTTGTTGGTGCGAATGTTTCTTCATAGTCGATTCCCTCTATCTGAGTATACCCTTTGGCCACTAGTCGAGCTTTGTATTTATCAAGTGTTCCATCTGCTTTGTATTTGATTTTGTACACCCATTTGCACCCCACTATTTTTTTCTCGGAGGTAGATTTACTAAATCCCATGTCTTATTCTTCTTGAGTGAAGCATATTCAGATTCCATGGCTGCTTTCTAGTGTGAGTTTTTCAGTGCTTGAGAAGCTGATATTGGTTCCTCTGTGTTACTTAGCATTCCTCTATTCATTCTAGTCATGCTATGAGTTTGAGGTCCTGTAGCTGTAAGATCTGGCATTCTTTCTAGATTTGATTCTCTGAGAGTATCTCTGAGCCATATTGGTTCCTTTCTCTGTAGTACAGTTGATGCTTCTGTATCTTGTTCTTCTGATCCTGGGTCCATGCTCATTTCATCTTCTTCAAGTAGATTTAGGAGAAATTTGTCATCACCACTGGATTCATTTGTGTTGACTTTGAATTTCTCATCAAAGATCACATCTCTACTAATATAAAATTTCTTTGTAGATGGATCTAATATTTTGTACCCTGTAGATTCATTGTCATACCCAAAAAATATCCCTGTCATAGTTTTATCGTCTAACTTGGTCCTCTTTTGCTTTGGAATATGCATGTAGGCTTTGCATCCAAAGATTTTTAGTCTTTCAATGTTGGGCTTTTGTCCTGACCATGCTTCTTCCAGTGTAATATGCTTGAGTACTCTTGTTGGTAGTCTATTTTGTATGTAGATAATTGTTTGTACTGCCTCAACCCAGTATTTGTGATCAAGTTGTGCTTCTTTCAACATACATCTTACCATTTCCATTATTGATCTATTTCTTCTTTCTGCAATTCCATTTTGTTGAGGTGAGTATGTTGTAGTAAGTTGTCTTTTGATTCCATTGTTTTCAAGGAAGGAGTCAAATTCTTTAGAAATAAATTCTCCTCCTCTATCTGAACGAAGTGCTTTTATGGTATTTCCTGATTCTTTTTCAACTTGAAGTTTGAATTGTTTGAAGTAGCTAAATGCTTCTGATTTGTATTTCATGAAATATACCCACATTTTTCTAGTATGATCATCAACAAATATCTGAAAGTATTTATGTCCTCCAATACTATCAACTTTCATTGGTCCACACAAATTAGTATATATTATTTCTAGAGGATGTTGAGTTTTGTGTTGACGTAATTCAAAAGGAATTCTATGTTGTTTACCTACTAAACATTCTGCACATACAATAGTTTCTAGAGATAAGTTGGGTAGTCCTTCTACCATTTTATACCTATATAATTCCTTCATTGATGTCTCATTGGTATGTCCTAGTCGTTTGTGCCATAGTTCTGAAGCATTGATTGAAAGAGCTGAGTGAATAGCAATGTCTAGGAAAAATAGGCCATTTTATATGATCTTGATGCTATCATTCTTCCCTATCTAGAGATGTGACATTGCTTTCTTCTAGTGAGAACCTTGAACTCAACAGTTAAGTCTTGATCCATGAGTTGAGAAACAAAGATAAGATTGGTGGTTAATCCTGGAACATACAATACATTTTTTATTATACCTCTTCCATCCTTAAGATTTACTAGAATATTTTTGATTCCTTTTACTTCATATGTTTTGCTATCTGCTACTGCAACTAGATTTTCATTTATCTTCTTCAAAAAATTGAACCAATGTATGTTCCCTATCATATGCTTACTTGCACTTGAATCTATATACCAACACTCCATGATGTTGTTTAGTATTAGAGATTTTATGATATAGTGCTTTTGTAAAATATAGTTCAATTTTTGGTTGATTTTGTATAAATTTTGTAAAGATCAAAAATCAACTTCTTAACTCCTTATTACTCCTATTGAACTAAGCACTTTTCAATTTTGAAGAGGTTTTAATGTTGGATTTATTTTGTCCCTTTTGAGAAATTTTTGAGACAAGAATATAAATTTCCAACTTTGAATAAAATATTTTAATAACCCCTTTTTGAAACCCTTAGGATTTTATTCAAGTGTTTCTAATTTCCAAAAAACCTAGTTTGATGTTGTAACCCTTATCACTCCCAAATTTGGAAAACTAGAACACATTAATATTTGCAAACATTAAATGGATTAATTCCAAGTAGTATCCCTTATTTCTCCTAAGTTATATTTTGCAAATATTATATTAATTTCCCTAAGTTTTGCTTTCAAACAAAGATTGATTTCAATTAATATCTCAACCTTATCTTATAACCTTATAACTCCCTTTTTAAAATGAAAGAAAATTAGATGAGGAAATTTGATTAAGGCTTTGTACCTTTATGAAGTTGGATGAATATGGTAGTAATCTCTCCTTCTTGAGCATGAATTCCCCAAGGTAAGCTTTGGCTTTAATGCTCTCCTTTAATGTTGGTTGATCGAGAGTGTTTTCTACTACTCTCGACTTGCTCTGGATCATTGTCGAATCATTGTCGAACTACCGTCGAGCTTCTACCATCGATCTATCAAATTATCATCAATCCACTGTCAAGTAGCTTCCAAAATACTACCTTTAATAGGTGGTTAGGATGAGTGACAAGTGTCACCTTTTGGTTGAGATATTTTTATTCCCCTTTGAGCATTGTCCAAGAAATGCTCCTTCTTCAACGTCTACGAGACTTCCTTGTTGTAACGTATATCAAGCTATTAGTTGTACGTAACTCCTCTTCTGCATGGAGTATGGGTACCAAGAGAGAATTGTAACATCTTCTTTGTGAGCGTTATATAGAGGTTCTCTCATAGAATGACAAGTGGTATTTGCATGCCCTTCTCTTTATCAATGCTTTCTTGAAGACTCTCCAATGCATTTTCCACCTTGTTCTTTGTTGTTTTACGTAGATGCTGAAATATCTCCAGCCAAGCAATGCTAATGGTTGAGTTATGGTGGAGATATGGAAGATTTTGGTGGAGATATGGAGGAGCTTTGGTGAAGCTTTGGTGGCCCTTGAATGGAGTTTGAATGGCAGTGCTTGGATGAAGACTCCTTGATGCTTCACTTATGGTAGAAATGCTCTTTTATAGCTTGCTTTGATAGGAATGCTCCTTTGCTTTGACGTCTTGCTTTGATAGAGATGCTCCTTTGATTTGATGTCTCTTTTGCTTTATACACTACTTGATCTTCCCCTATGCCTTGTCTTCTGTAGGTTCGGCCATCCAAGATTCATAGAGGATGAGCCAAAATAAAGGCTCTTTGATATGCTTGGAAGAGTGATAGTATTTGGTTGCCTTTGCCTGATTCTACCTACTTGTAGTGTGCCTTTTGAGGCACCTTCCAATCTGCCCTTTTTCCTGCATAGAATGAGTTAGAGTAGTGCAACTAAATGTATCAATATTGTACATAAACCTCCTTTGATGCACCTTTTCTTGCACTCTTATTTTAGGTCTAGTATTCTGATTTGTATGGCAGAATTTTCTAATGCAATGTAGGGGTTTTGAGGTTATCTCTTTTTCGTAGACACCTTCCCCTTTTTCTTGGATATTATGATGACAAATCCAATCTTAGATAGAAGTAGATAGCTTTATGATGCAATTTTTTGCACTTTTATCCTTGCAATTAATCTTGTAATGCTTTGGATTTGAGACTCACCAAGTCTCAATATTTGAAGCTTCTACTTCTATTTTTGGTTAGTTGTATTCTTCTCCAAGTTTTGGAGGATTCTAACCTATTTTGGTGGCTTCTCTTGGCCACAATGTGTTGCAGATTTATGTGCTTTAATAGTGTCTTTAGACACTTGATACAAATCAGATTTTGTGCCCTTCAAAAAACACAAAACTAATTTCTTTTTGAGAGTAGTATAATAGTGCAAGTCTTTCACTTTTAATGCACTAATATTACACCTTATCACTCCAATCAACTCTCAAATTAATGCACTAACAATTTACTGCAACTAATCAAGAATAACCTAAAATGAATCTTTAAGAGTTATTCTGCAATTTCACTACAACTAATATTGTAGGACTTAGTCTTCTTTTTCTTTTTCCAAAGTAGATAATAGGTAGTTGATAGAAGCAATTTTGAAATCTAATCAACTCCTAATTAATGTGCAAATGAACCTTAAAAATAACTTTTTCTTTTTGCACTTTCGAAGATTGTAATCCAATTTTCTATTTGCAACTTTAATCCAAATTCAGGTGCTTCTAACAAATCTGATAGGTAAATGAATTAATGAACCTACTTGCACCAAAAAGTTGCATACCTTTTTTTTGTAGTAGCTCTTTTATCGCTTTTATAGAGGATGTAGATCTTGGTGTCTAGGATCACCAAGTTGTTGCTACGAGTATGTCCTTGCAACTCTTTGTAGACTATCTTGAACAGCTCCTTCTTCACCAAATGATGGTCTCGAACTTTCTTTCACGAGCCTAGGATTTGGTGGCTTGTTCTCCTCTTGTTCTCCTCCTTCTACTATAGATTTGGAGAAGTCTTTGTCTCTGAAGTGATGCCTTCTTGCTGTGAGAGGTAATCTTCAAATCTCCAAGATTTGGTGAGCTTCTTCTGAGATTTGGCACTCCTTGCCAAATTCTTCTTCTTAGATTTGGCACTCCTTGCCAAATTCTTCTTCTCTTGGGCTTGTTGTTGGATGGCGATAATTGTCCCAAGTCCTTCACTATCAAGAGCTTCTCCTTTGAAAATTTCTTTAGTAAGGCTCTCCTAGCCTTTTTCCTAGATGCTCGATGAGACCTTCCCAAGGTCTTTGATCTTACAGCTATCTATGCTTGCAAGTGTTTGCATGAGGTGTCCAAAGGTGCATCTAGTTTGGCAAATATGAAACTAAAACAATGATAGATTTCCCTATTTCTCTCTTGATTCACCATGTGCTCTGATACCACTGATGGCTTTAGCACCATTCCATCATAAAACAAAAGAGAGAGAGAAAGAAACATCTATTATTGATGAATGAATAACTGATACATTCGAGTAAGGGTATGAGACCCTTTATGTAGGAAGATAGGTTCCTTGGCAAACACTCTATCTAGTTGTGCAAGGGACAACTTGCACATTGACACTTGTGCATTTATTACATTGCATGAAGTAACTAGATAACTTGCCCCTAAAGTAATCTAAGTATGTACCTTGGAAGATACACTTACATAACCCAAATGATGTAATATATTCTAACAAGATTTTGAGTTTTGGTGTACTATTTTTGTTTTTGCTTTGTTTTATTTTTTAATTTTTCTCAGTCTTGTACTTTTTTTTGTTGAGCCTAAATTAGTCAAGTGTAACCAACTATTGGTTACTCTAATAAGGGAGTATTTTTAAATAGTTTAGAGAAATAAGGTCTTACTTTGAACTCAATGAAGCTAATATTGGTTTAATAAACTATTTGGTGCGTGTCCATTACTTTGGAAAAAATAAATTAATCTAGAAATCAATGCAAACTTATGTTGTAGCTTCACACTGAAAACACTTTAAGAAGATTCTAGTTCAAGATGAATGGAATCATTTTGCTTTAGTTCCTAGTTGAAATCTTTTCAAGTGTTCACCCTCCTACTTGTCATAGTGATCCCCAACCCAAAAGTATACCCTAGTATTTGCAAATTGAGTAAAATAAATATATTCTAAAAAATGAGATAGAGAAGAAAGAGGTTCAAGTGCTTGGGTGATTTAGACAACCTCTATCAAGGCTATGAATGCTTGGTTGGTAGTAGAGCAAGTTACGCGAGTGGGATTAGAGATAAATCTATTGAGGTTATAAACACTTGGTAGTAGAGAAATATCTAGTAATTAGTGACATGTCTACATGTGTATAAAATCTTATCATTAGTAGATAAATATTTGCTCAAGGGTGAACTAGCATGATTTTTGAACCATGGTAGTAAATTTTAACTAGTTTTAGGGTAAGAATAAATTTACATACACACAATTTTGATAAAATAGAATAAATTATTAGTTGCAAGTTAACTTGGCCTTAGCCTTAAATGGATGCCAAGTTTTTGGTTTTATTGATTTTTAAGTTTCATTGTTTGAGAGAGGGTTCGTTTTATTCCCAAAATACTCAGGATTTTGTTGTGCTTATATAATATACCCTAGTCTACATGCACTCGACATCCACTTTTTAATATTTTGGTGAATTTTATATTGTTTTCTTGGGATTGTGCATGAAATTCAATCATCCATAAAACTTAGGTTTTTAGTTGAAAGCTTTTAATTATAGGTATCCAATTTTTCCTTACCTTGAGTTTGTTGTGTTGCTTATTTCCATTGTTGTGTATGATAAAATTCTTAAAATATAAAATAACCTATCCCATTAGATATATCTTGGAATAAGCTTTCTAACAAGTACCCACATGCCTATGTTCCCATAGCCTTATCACCCTGAAAATGCTTAAAATTAGGTATTGTAGACTAGATTTTCCTCCTGACATAATTGATGGTTTCACTTTTAGACCAAATATCTCTTTCATTAATCAATAAAATTTGGTGAAACCACTTCCATTAGATGCTTTTTGAAAATATATTTATATACAATATATATGTACTAATGTTTCGAGGAGATTTGAGGCTTGAAATTTGTTGTTTTCTATAGGTTATCTAACTTGTTACAACTAAGATTAGTATAGGTGTGGATTGCAAAAAGGTGATTGGAAGCATAGAAAAAGAAAAAGCTCCAACTAGGAGTCCAAGAACTCATGGAAATTTAAAATGGAAGCCTTGTACAGAAGTCTAGCCACTCAAAGGGAAGTTTAAAACTACTTGCAACTTGAAATGCCATTAATGCCACTTTACCCTAGCCAAATTACCTCGACCACTTGCAGAAAATTACCCCATGGCCAAATAAACTAGCCACTTGTGTGGAAATAAAAAACCCTATGAAACAAGCATAAGTGGCTAGAACCCCAATCACTCATATGGGAAAAATAAAAATCCAAATGAAGCTAGTCATACACTAAGTGGAAATTACCCTGATAAAATTACCCAACCGCTAGTGGAAAATTACCTTAACCAAATTACCTAGCTACTCATGAAAAATAATAATGTGGCTAAAAGCCTGGATGCTTCCATGTAAGCATGAGTAACAATAAAATTGAAGCTTCAACCTTTGGAAAATACCTTGACAATCCCTAAAATTGGAAATTTTACCCTAACAATTGGAATTTAGCCTCCAACCATTAGATTTTAACCCCGACAATTTCAAATGTTAAATCAAGCAATTAAAAATTACCTTGGCTAATGTGCTAGAAATGGATGATATTATTATAGGGTATTATTACCATTCAATCTCTAATATTTTAAATCATGTTAAAAAACTAGACTATCGAATATGAAACCAAGAAGAAAAACTAAAAATACCTAGGCATATTTTTGATAGCTAAAAAAAAAAATCCTAGCCAAAAGTTGTGGGACTTGCAAGAAAACCTTTAAAAAATGCTTTAATGAAATAAGCAAGCTCAATAAGCATAAGGAACAATGCCATAAGCAAATCCAACTAGTGAAAAGATACCTCAACTATTGGAAATCAACCCCAATAGTTAGAAATATAAAATAATCTTAGAAGCCCAGGGAAATATAAAATCGAACAATGATCAAAACATAAGTAACCAAAAGCCTTTGGACACATTAAAATTAAACAAATTTAGTCATAAGCCTTTGGGAACTTATATAGAAACAACAAAGATCCGTCCAAATCATTAGAAATCAGTCCAGGTAGTTGGAAATTACCTCCATTAGAAAATTACCTTGGCCAATAATTGGAAATTACCCCCATTAGAAAATTACCCCAACCAATAATTGGAAGGAAGCTTCCTAAAAAAATAAAATATTTAGTAATTATAATAATATTTTCTAATGCTTGCATTTTTGTTTTGCTTTGCAGGATTTTTTTTGGGGCTGATTTAAATTAAAAATATGGCAGACATGATGGTGAATGTGGGATTTTAATGTTGATCGGGCAAGTATAGAGGTATTATGCAGTAGACGTGGTAAAATTAATGGTCTACTTGGACTTGGAAGAGTATTGAAGACTTAATGAAGTCATGGCTGAAGTATTGAAGATTTAATCAGGCATACCCAAAGTATTGAATATTTAATGAGGCATGGCCCAATGTATGGCTGAATATAATCCCATGGAACATGTCTTGGAAATGGATAAGAATTTATTGCAAAATCTAACACTATGTGAAGGCTAAAATTGTATAAATAGTGACTCACTAGCCTGGTGCAAGGGTCAAAATCCATCCAATAGCATACATTTTAGCCTTTTTATTTTCCTTTCCTATTTTTTAGTGGGATATATTTTTTGAATCAAGTTGCTATTGTTTTGAGGTTTTCTTTTATAGTCCACCAAAGTGAATAAATCTAAAACAAATGTACTCAATGAATATCTTTATAATACTAGGCTTATGAAATTTCTATGTCCAATATATGCATGTTTATGGTGGTTGTACTTAGTATATTTTATAGTCTTTTTCTTTGAAGATTGCATCATCTTGGATCTTAGGCTATGTGAATACTGGTCAGGGCTGGTTTTAAATCAAAATTATCACTTTACCATATTAGATATAAATTTTAGGGTAGTATTGGCTTATTTTCTTTTATTTCCTCTTGCCTCTAGACCTTTGATATTTCTTTAGATCTCATTTAGATTAGAAGTAGATTAAATTTAGTATAAAGCTACGAAGTTTGTTTTCTATTGTGCCAATTTTAAATTACACTTAAGTTGCAAGTTAATCAATTTGAATGTAATGAATAATAATTTCTAGTTTGCAACTGTTTAAATTTTTCTCAACTCATATGCATTATAATATCAATGCAGTGGAATTATTTTTAGGTAGTTAAGGAATTTTACTTTAAAACATTATGTCCAAGAAACTTATCATTTTGATTCATAACCAACAAATGTCCCTTGAAGGAACTATCAATGACCTCTGATTTTATTTTCACTGGCCAAGACCCAACACACCTAAACCTTGGGGGGAAATATTTCCCTTTCAATATGGAACATATTTATTCTAAGTATGTTGGCCTACCCTTAACAATGTGTCATTTCCATGCCCAATAGGTAGGCCATGGCAATTTAAAGGAAAGGTAGTGCATGAAGATAGGGAGAACTCCTATACTATTGAGAAAGATAGCAAGGTGTATACATTAATTCCATTGAAGGACAAGGGAAAATAGGTGGGTAGTAGTCCTACAATATGGATAGGTACAAAAAAATAATTCTTGAAGGAAACAAAGAAGAAGAAAACATGTTTCACTTTCATCATTAAACCTATAGAAGCTATAGTGGACAAGATGAATGAAATACCATATGAAGTGAAGGATTTATTAGAAGAATATGTAGATATTATTTCGAGAGATAGGTTGCCACCCATGAAAAGCATTGGTCATCACATAAATATTAGTCCTGGATCAAGCTTACATAATAATCCAACTTATAGGATGAAACCTATGGAGAATGAGAAGAAAAAGGTAGAAATAAGCTAGAGAATAAACATAGTGAAGATGTAGAAAGCCTAGGTCACCAATAGTAGTTATGATGAAGATGATAGTGCAATGAATCTTGCTGTAAATAAGGTGAAATAGAAAGAGAAAATAAATGGTAAAGAGAAAACAAAGGAAGATGAACCTCATCAATACATTGATGGTTGTGACAAAGGCCATATTGTTGAGGAACATAGTGGTGATGAAGAGTTTGGATGCTTTTAAAGGCACACCAAAGGTACTAGTTCCAAGTTGATGAAAATAATGGGATATGATTGAAAAATATTGGTAAGATAAGGGAAAGGTGTGAAAATATCCATATTATTAGAAATAAGGCCAAAGAATAAGGGCCTTGGATATATAGGACAAGCATAAAGTATTGAGGCTAAATTTATGATAATCATGATTAGTATAGGGAATAATGTTCTAGAATGGGTTTTTGTAGTCAACATGGAATATTTGAACATGTAGAAGCTAGGTGTTGGAACCTACACATCCTTGTGGGAGTTGTGGATGACATCATCGAGTCCACTAGAAGGTGTTGGAGACCAGAAGAAAGTAACCACCAAAATACATGTTGATTATGATTTGGATGGACATGATGGAATGGGATAAAGTATAATGAATGTTGAGTGCATTCTATAAGAGAATAATTTATTCTCAACGAAGGAGTAAGGACAAGAAAATGAAGTTGGTCTTGTGAAGATAGTAAAGCTAAAATAGAAGTAACAAATTGGAAGAACAATTCATGTTCTTGAGCAAAGAACTCATGGAATATTTCTTCTTACCCAAATGGTATGATGCGGGAGCATCTAAATAACTCGAAAAATGTTCCAGTAGTTACAAATAGATGGTGGGTAGTTGTCACGATAACTATCATTTGCATACACAAAACCCATTTTGACAAATGGAGGGAAGAGAAAAATGATAAGGCAAATGAAAAATAAAAAATAAAGGAGGAATAATAGTATGACATGAGATAGAAATTGAAGAGGAATCAAGGAAGTTAAAGTTGTATGCAATAGGAAGAAGAGGAAAGAGTAAGATAAAGCATAAGTAGATCGGGAAAAAATGATCAATATAGAGAGAGGAGGATGTTAGAGGATGGCAAGAAGAGGAGAGCAAAGGAATAGGAATGAGAAGAATAAAGGAGCGTATAGGGGAGAAAAATAAAGAAATAAGAGATTCAAATGAGGAAGAAAACAAAATCTAGAAAAGCATAGGTTGAGAAACACTTGAGAGAATAGAAAGGAAGAAGAATGAGACACATAGGAAGAAAAGGGGGGAATACTATTTCTATGAATAAATTACTCCAATGTAGATATAGAACTCGATGCAGAGAGAGATTGTGAACTATTTTGTTAACAATAAGTTATGTATAGCCCATGGGAATATTTTATAATAAATACTATGCTTTCTTACTCTCCATTGTGTGTCATAATGAAGTATATCTTGTAGTAAAATTTAGATTTGTGTAAACCTAGTATTTGCAAAACATTTCTATGGAGGTTGGAGAAAGAGATTAAGTAGGGTCTTTGTTGAATTAGATATATTAGGGCATTGTTCATCCTGGATTTCATGTAAATTAAGAATGTACGACTACCATTCTTATGAAACTAGGACTTCATCCCAATAAATATTAGGCATCAAATAGAAATCCCTCCTTCGATTTGTATGTCATACAGTCGAATTTTGAGGTCTCATTATTTGGTAACACCACCTTTAGGAGTGTCATTATTGTCACAATAATTATATCATCTTGGATAAGGTTGACATGTCATAAATCTATCATACAATTTGTACAAGAGACCATTTTCGTACAATTGGGTCACTGAACAATAACACATTGTCGTTTAATTGGATCACTATACAATCAAATTTCCATACAATGAACTTTGCTATCTCAAAAGGAGTACCAACTTAATGAATAATCATTATATTTTATTAAGACTTCACCTTGAAAAGAAGTTCATAGTCCTATGCTAAGTTTTGTCTTGAAATGTTACCACCACATAGGTCTTCCATCGTAAGGTATTTTCTTGTCATGTTGCCATCTTGATAATAGTCTGTCTAGAGTTGTTGTGTTGGAATAGATTGCATGTGTGATTACCATGCATATATATTCGTAGGAAGAGTTGATTATTTGTTGCTTTAGAAGGTTATCCTTAGGTGGATTACCTTCTCTCATATGTGTCATGATAGCATGTATATTACAAATATCATAAATAAGTAGTTTTATTTTGTTTAAAAATAAAATCACTTTGAGTATGGATACTAATGGGATACTTTCTAAGATCAACAATTTAAATACTATTTAAGAGTGGGATTATCCATGATTACCAATGAAAGCAACTAGCTAGATATCATTTTAAGAATGATATTATCCATGAGATGCCATTTTTGACCACCAAAAATACAATGTATCAAAAATAATGGACATTATTATTTTCTTAGTAATTTATCTAGAATGACATTTATTAAAGTAGTGCAAGATATATAAGCACAAAGTGGTAGGGGTTCATACTTTGTTATCATGATTTGATGAACTCCTCATTAGATATTTTCTACATCTCCACTTATTTCAAAAAATTCCAAAAAAATGAGTTAAAAATAAATATATCAATGCCCACATGTTAAACCCCAATACACTAGCTCTAAATCCAAATGCTAATCACTAACCCTAGAAATATTAAATTCTAGGCCTAACATGCTCCTTACCTAAATTTTAATTTATCAACCCCTTTTAACATATGACTTTAGTTTTATAAACATCTAAGAATATAACAACTTAGATGTTATGTATTTAATGCAATAAGTTAAATACCCCCTTTTTGACATAATACTCCAAACTTAAAACACCTCTTTTAGTACACCAACCCATATATTTTATAACATTTAGTCTAAATATTGAGTGAAATTGTACATACCTTATGTAACTATACTATGGCATCACTATAGTGATTTATAGTGCCACCTTAATATCATTTTTGTGTTATTTTGTCATTAATATTGTATAGCAATCATATTTTTTTATTTTGTAGTGCTACCATGCTACTACCAACTTGACCACATATATAAAAGTTGAAATGGACAACACCATTGACATATAACGTAATAATTTTTTTCCAAGTGGTCACTTATGGTGATTCAATAATACTTAATGAGGTATTATTGATGTGATATATTTAACTTTGATGTAAGGCTTTTAACTTTTTCATCCAATACTAAAACTATATGTATACTTTCTTTAAATAAATATGTTTTAGAGGAATGTGATGGTGATAGCATATATTGGATTAAAAATATCACCTTCCAAAGTATAGCTTAGAAGGGTTCAAAGTTATCCATTGTAGGTAATACTTGTGATATACCTTGTGGAGATGTCTATGTTATGGATTTATCTACAATATGGTGTCTTATAGAACTATCTATGGAGCTTTTAGTATATTGCCCCATTTATTTATAACATCTAATGTAAACATTGAGCTATACTATCCATTCCTTAACTCTACTATGCATCATTATAGTGATATCTAGTGTCATCTTAATATCATTTAGTATCAACTTTGTATTATTCTATCATTAATATTGTGTACTAGTCACATTTTTTTATTCCATGGTACCATCCACTTGACCACATATAAAAATTAAAATTTTAGGTGGTAATATGAGGACAACCCCATTGACATGAAATGTAATAACATTTTTCCTAGGTGATCACTTATGAGGATTCAATAATACTTAATGAGTATTATAGATGTGATACATTTAACTTTGATGTAAATAATTCAACTTTTTCGTTCAAAACTAGAACTAGATATATTTTTTCACAAGTATTTTTTTTCAGAGGAATGTAATGATGATATTATACATTGTATCAAAATATCACCTTCTAAGCTATAGCTTGGAAAAGTTCAAAGTTTTTCATTAAAGGTACTACTTTTGAGATACCTTGTGGAGTTATAGAACTACTTGTGGAAGGTATCATTTGTGCAACATATATTCTTTAGATTCTATGCAATGGAATATTGAGTGAAATTAAAATTTTAATAAAATCATATTGTTTTGGAGAAGAGTTTTTAAATGTTGTATGCATTTTTTACAAGCTTATATAATTCCATGTGGTTATATATTACCGAGGAATGTAGCTAACTCTGATCTGCTTCTATTTTAAGAACTTCGTGTATGGATAAAATTACATATATATATATTTTTTTAAATGTAATTTGATTCCTAGACAAGGATGGCATTGTATGATATAATATTGGATAGGCATAAAGGTGTTTATTATACAATGTATTGAATTTATTGTAATATTTTATTATGTAAACCCTATGGTCTATGGTTAACCTTGTTGTGGTTAGGTCCACTTTATAGACTTATAATAATCTTAAAGCCTTTCTTGATATGTCACCATAAGGTAATATTCATTTATGTATTTATGGATTTGGTATTGGTATAAATACCCCTCACCACTCCTCATTTGATCATCAAAGTGTTGCAATTCTTCTTTATGGATAATATGTTATTATTTATGGTAATGGGCACCCTTAATATTTGTATCTCTTTTTGTTTCTTTTTCCCTTATATGTTTTCCCTATAATATTTGAGTGGATGAATTGCTTTTGTTTGTTTCTATAAAATATTGTGAATTTCAATATGGTCAGAGACTAGGTATGGATTGATGTTGCTTGGTCACATAGGAAGTAGTTTTGGAGCCTTTGGTCCTTTTTAATTCTAAGGAAAATCCAAAAAGTTATTTTGTGTCTATCCAATTTTCCAAAAATTCTAAAATATTTTTGCTAGAATTTCTTCCTACTTCTTCATTATTGAATATCTTATGATTCTCCATCTGAAAGATAAAATTTTCTTCTAGATTATCCTTTTTCTTTCCTTTTCCTAGGCCATGGTAGAATTGAATAAAAAAGGAGGCAAAAAATCAAATTTGAATTTAAAATATTTTGGTGCCTTTTGATATTCATGCATGGGTGCGCCCATGAAGCAACTGGCACTATGCATTTTGGTACAGTTTGGAAGCATTCTCAAGGAAACTACTCTTATTTTTTACAAAACTAGAGTAGCAATGAGTTGATTACTTGAATGATTGTTAAGGCACTAGGGAATTTGTGATTCAAATCCTTATGCATCTATTTTTTTAAATCTTTTTATGATAGAAACAAAGATAAAACATGCTCTCAATCTCTTGATTGCTAATTGAACACATGGTTCAATAGTCTACATGGTAGGCCTTGGACCAAAGGGGTAGATGTTCTACGGGACTTTAGTTGGTGTTATGTGAATAAAAGTGTATGAACAATTGATTATGTGAATGCATTTGGAGGTACAAGATCAAAGGGTTGAATCATGTCACTTTTGTTTCTTGCCTTTTGCACTTAGGTGCTTAGGCTATAAAATATTTTTTTATTTTAACATCCAAATGAATGCATTGGTGCCTTGGCTAGGAAAAGGCACTTGGGTGAATAGTGGATTAGGTTCAAATTTCCTATAGGATAATTTTAGCACTTATGAAATTTTGAGAAAATTGGGTTAGCTCAGAAGTCAACATGGCCATCATCTATGCTTTTTGGAACATTTTTTTGTATATTTAAATGCCTTTGACCAATCAAAATGAAGCAAGTTTTATAGTCACATGGGATCAGATCTATTGAAGTAATAAAAAATGAATGGAGAACACAAATTAATTATAGAACCCTAAGTAGTAGCAAGTTATTTGCTTCTAATTTTCTAATATTTGGACTTTTATTTTTTACCTTTTTGAGGTCCATTAGGAAAAACCTGCTAGAGGCCATAACTTTGGCATACAAAAGCATTTTAATTCTTTTTTTCAAATCATGTAATTTTTTGATATATATGCACTGGAGAAAATTTCAAGGACCTACGATAGTATTAGGGGTCAAGTTGTGTAAGATGGATCATCAAGGCCTAGTTACTCACCTTAATTTTCAACCCAAATAATTGGTCTAATCAATAGCAAGAATCTATGGTGAATCTTTCAAGAATATAAAGCAACAACCCTTGATGAGAAAACCTACCACTAAATAGAATAAGAGTTTCTTGGCCTATTTTCCTTGCTAATTGAACTAGATACCTTGAAAATTTAATATCATTGAAGTAATTCACTTAGAATTAGAGCTCTCCTCTCTAAAATTGGTTGAGTTTCACAGTGTTGAGTACTACATTATAATACATAAGGTATTAAGAGTAGATATTACATATTCTAGAGGAAAAAAGAAATATGATGTAGAATGCATGAATATTGTCCTTGCTAATATCTCCCCTTATTTTTAGATGTTAAACCTCATGGTTCATATGATTCCTATGTTCTTAGAATCTCAAAAAACTCTTACTCTTGATTATTTTCTCTCTTAGTTCATTTTCAAGTGGCAATGGGAAATTATGGTGATACTTCACAAATGCATGCTCATGTAAAAAGGAATTTAAATCCAAGTTCTAAGACCCAAAGGTCCCAAGGGCCAAACTAAGTCTTCAAATCATTTGAAGATCATTTGTGAATATTACAAGAGGAAAGGAAATTTGATGAAAATTTGCTTTATAAAGTTAAAGGTTGAAGTTGAGTTCCTAAATGAGGTGGATGTATTTGAATGATGAGGAGATTCCAAATGATATACCTCAACTGAGGCCCCCCTATAGAATACATTATGAGGAAAAATCTTATTATCACCTAATTTCTTCTATCCCTTAGATCCTCAATTTAGATTATGAGGAGGTGTTGAAAGTGCAATTTGATTCATGGCCAAGGTCAATATTGTATGATGTAATATTGGATAGGCCTAAGGACATTCATTATACAATGTATTGAATTTATTGTAGTATTTTATTATGTAAGCCCTATGGGTCATTGTACCTTTTTATGGTTAAATCCACCTTATAAACTTATAATTAACCTTAAATCCTTTCTTGTTATGTTGGCTTAGGTTAAGTTCATTTGTGTATTTGGGGATTTGGTATTGGTATAAATTCCCCCCACCACTCCTCATTTGATCATC